>CM075348.1:136822608-138176358 GCA_037693485.1 Kitagawia praeruptora
TTCCTGTAAAAATATTTAATTACTTATAAAAAGCCTGTATATTAATATAGTCAAGTGAGGGTGTTATAAAAGAGACCCACGATCTTTTAGCCAGGTTCGACCCCTAAACCACTATGGTCTACGTCCTGGTCCCTTACCAAACTTGGTAAGAGAATATATTATTGGCCAATTATAATCCGATTACAAGATACAACAATATATCTCCCTTATACCCTGCTGCTTACAAATGGCTTGCTGTTTCCTGTGCTGAACTAACTCTCTAAGTAACACTTCCCAAGTTTACTTCTCCAGTCCAGTTCGACTCACCCTAAACGTTAAGCCAGTGTTTGTATAGCAACAATTAAATACAATCTGAACAATACAAATGTTTGAATGATACAACTCAACCTATGACCCTCTGAATATATAGATATATACGAATGAAATGGGTTTGAAAGGTTTAAAGAATTTTGCAAAGAAAGCTTTGAGTTTTTGTAAGGCTCTTGTTTTTCTACACTATATCGTTAATAAGAACTGAAGGATATCAGTCCTTTTATAGGCGAATGAAAGCAAGTGAAGAACAGATTTTGAAGAGCTCCAACGGATATAAATGTTACCGTTGTTTGATAAGAATCTGTTTGAAGAAATGTGAGAGGAGCTTTGAAGATGAAGTGATATTCACGTGTATATAGCAGGTGTTTCCATGGAATGTATATGTCAAAGAGAATAAATTATAATGATGAGAATCAAGTGAATATCTTGAGTGAAGGTGATAATAACGTGTATAGCTGGTGGTTCAAGGAATATGTATGACAAAGATAATATATGATAAAGATATTATCATGTGAGTATTTGAGTGGAAGTCAAGTGGGTGTTTAAATTAAAGAAAATTATGACTTTACTTTTCTTAAACAAACATAAGGAATATTGTTTGTCTCCAAGCATGTGAGAGATATGGGAGTTTATATATTCTAATGTAATCAGAGGACCCATACAATTAACCCTAACATAGTTTCCACTTGATGCTCCTTGATTTCTTTATATTCGGTAAAAACTGCCAGGATGAAATCAGCTTGCTGTTCTGTGAAACTGGTACGCCATTTGTATAAATGGCTTGCTGTTTGATTTAGACTGATTATGTACTTGGTAAGCTGTATTTTCTGCAAAACCAAGTTAGAGCATATACATATGGCATGCTGTTTTATATCTATAAATAAGCCAAATGGCTTACTGCTTGTTATCATAAAAACTTAGGAGTTTCAAAATGGTTCATAAATCTAAGTACATGACAAACACCAGTTAATGTATTTCCAACACATTGTAAATCATTCTAGAATCTTGATATAGAAAAATGCAGATGAAATTTCAAGTGAGTTTTTGGCGTGAACCTCACTCCCTTGTACAAATCTATTGAAGAACTAAAATAAGCAACCACCAAGATCAATAATGAAAAAAAGGTGTGTCTCATGTCAATAAGATATAGAAGTTGTGTTTGTCATGTGCAGAAATAAATGGGGCCTGATTTTAGTGAGTTACTATAGAAGTTGTGTTTGTCATGTGCAGAAATAAATGGGGCCTGATTTTAGTGAGTTACTATAGACTGTGGATGGCACCAGAGATCATAAAATAATTCATTAAGCCAAGAAGCCAACATAAGCCCATATGTAAATTATAACATGTGCATGGAAAACAAGGGATAAACATGTGATAAACTCACCTGGCACATCCATCCACATATTACACATTAAAACCTTCAAGCAATTAAACTAAATTTCACACTGAACTTACAATGTAAACTTATATATTTCGGCTTCTTTCCAGATGAATTTCGGCTACTCCTCCATTTATACATTTTAACATAATCAAAACAAAGCAATATAACAATATTATTTCAAATTAACCACAGGAAAATGTTTAAATGGACGAAAACAATTCAACAACAAGGATTAAGAAAGCAAAACCATAGCGTATAATCAATATACATCTATCATCACCATCAAAAGAAAATTAAAGGTTAGATGTTACCAAAATAGTGATGAGTTTGAATCCAAGGGTTTTATAAAGAGGCTTTTTCAATCCAAGAATGAAACATCAAAACTAAACCATAGACAATACTCTTCTCGACACAAGGATTACAGAAATGTAACCAAAACGTATGTACGATGAGTATTTAGACCAGAATTTGAACGGAGAAATCTAAGTTTCAACTCAATCAAAAGTGAACATAAAATCAAAACATGTCACATAGAATCGATAGAGAATGTGAAGAAGATCATGAATATGTACTTGGTTAGCAGCCTTCCCAGGCCCCAATATGTACACCACCTACATTAGTTCCACTAACACGCTGAAATTTTCCATCCCCATCGACTTGAATCAATTATTCATTAACACCTAACATAACCAGAATATATAATATAGACTAATACGTAGAAAACAAAAGAGACAGAGACATAAAGAGACAGAGTAATAGAGGGGTATTTTATCACTTAATATCATATAACAATATACACACATATAACAGTGTGCATTCATATCGAAATGGGGTAATACCTCCAAATTGAACCTCGAAATCCACTGAACAATCCCCAGATCCAAAGCCCAGACCGAAGAAGCCCTGAAATCGAAAAGAAAGAGAAATTAGCTGAAGTTTAAGTAAAGAAATTGAATGGATTGAACTCAAAATGAAGAATCCCCAATTGAAAAAGCCCTAATCTGTACAAGCCCTAACTTGAAGAAGTCAAAGCCTCAAACCGTAGCCATAATCAATTGAATTGAGAAGCCAAATACGTACACAGAGTTGAACTGAAGAAAATTAAGGAAAAATGAGAGAGATTTACCAGAGAGAGCGCCGAGAGAGAGAGTAGAATGAGAGAGTAGATTGTATAATTTTGTTTTAAGTGTAAGTTTTACACAAGCGGGATATCTGGCCGCTAAAAAATTTCACAGGGAATCGTGCCATCTTCAATTTTCTATTTTTACAATTATTTTTTTTGTTTTTTGCTTTGTTTTTTTAAAATATCTATTTTATATTTAATAAGTAAATAAAACCTAAAAAATAATAATAATTAAATACCTTGATATTTAAAAATAAAACTCAATCGATTGGTAAACTCTTACTTTTTATAAAAATGAAATATTTTAAAGATAAATGTGATTTTGGCAAAAAAAAAAGATAAATGTGATTTTTAAATAATTAAACAATTTTTTGGTTAAAAATTAAAAATTGAGTTTATTAATGATCTAATGTAACATATCATATATGTTGCTAACATCCAACACTTTAAAGCTAAAGTAACATTACGTTTGTGGCTAAGGTAACACAAAAAACAAAATATTATAGTAGGTCCAAAGTAACATGCTAAGGTAACATATTCGAGCAACATCAATGAAAAAAATGTTCCGATAGCCCATCTATGGCGTAGTGTGATATTCCAAAATTTTAAAAAAATAAAATATTATTTTGGTTGGACATCTCACTAGATCCACTACGCCATAAGTGAACATACGCAACCCTTTTTACAAAGCGTTGCACAGAAAGCGTTTCATTAGGTAGAAGTTTTGGGTCTTTTGCAACTGAGCTGAATTGGTTTTGCGTTAGATATAGATTAGCGTTGCGTATTACCCACAGTGTTTCACATTATGCAACACTAACTGATGGCGTTGCGTTAGATATTTTTTATTTTTATAAATGGTGACGTGGCAGGAGTGGGACCCACATGTGCTGACGTGGCATTTGCTGACGTGGCACATGTGGGACCCACATTTGCTGACGTGGCAGAAGTGGGGCCCACCTTTGCTGACATGGCATTTGCTGACGTGGCAGCAACCGTTGCATTAGGTACCAGTGGTGTTGCGTTTGCTCTTTGAGGTGTTGCATTAGATATATTTATTTATTTTTTTAAAATATGACGTGGCAGATGTGGGACCCACAACTGCTGACGTGGCAGTGTGGGTCCCACAAGGGTGACGTGGCAAGAGACCTATCATGCTGACGTGGCAATTGTGGGACCCACAATTGCTGACGTGGCAGAAGTGGGACCCACTAATGCTGACGTGGCATTTGCTGACGTGGCAGAAGCGTTGCATTAGAGACAAATAGTGTTGCATTTGCTGTTTAAAGTGTTGCATTAGATATATGTATATTTTTTTAAAAAAATATGACGTGGCAGATGTGGGACCCACCACTGCTGACGTGGCATTGTGGGACCCACAAGGGTGACGTGGCAGGTGGCCCAACATGCTGACGTGGCAATTGTGGGACCCACAATTGGTGACGTGGCAGAAGTGGGACCCACTAATGATGACGTGGCATTTGCTGACGTGTCAGAAGCGTTGCATTAGGTATCACTAGTGTTGCATTTGCTGTTTGAAGTGTTGCATTAGATATTTATTTTCTTTTATTAACTAGTCTTGTCCCGAATGATGAATCTATTTTGTTAAATTATTTTTTCGACGTTCCAATCGCACGGATGTCAAGATATAACGATTTTAGTGTCGCGGTAATTTTTCAAAAAATTTCTACATGTACTTGGTTTGGTTTTATAACGGTCAAACCGGTCAAAGTTGGCTTTCCTTTTAACTAGTCTTGTCCCGAATGATGAATCTATTTTTTTAAATTATTTTTTCGACGTTCCAATCACACGGATGTCAAGATATAACGATTTTAGTGTCGCGGTAATTTTTCAAAAAATTTCTACATGTACTTGGTTTGGTTTTATAACGGTCAAACCGGTCAAAGTTGGCTTTCCTTTTAACTAGTCTTGTCCCGAATGATGAATCTATTTTTTTAAATTATTTTTTCGACGTTCCAATCGCACGAATGTCAAGATATAACGATTTTAGTGTCGCGGTAATTTTCCAAAAAAATTCCTACATGTACTTGGTTTGGTTTTATAACGGTCAAACTGGTCAAAGTTGGCTTTCCTTTTAACTAGTCTTGTCCCGAATGATGAATCTATTTTTTTAAATTATTTTTTCGACGTTCCAATCGCACGGATGTCAAGATATAACGATTTTAATGTCGCGGTAATTTTCCAAAAAAATTTCTACATGTACTTGGTTTGGTTTTATAACGGTCAAACCGGTCAAAGTTGGCTTTCCTTTTAACTAGTCTTATCCCGAATGATGAATCTATTTTTTTAAATTATTTTTTCGACGTTCCAATCGCGTGGATTGGATATGGATCGACCTCTAAAATATCTGAGGCGTGATCCGATCCGATCCGAATCCGATAAAAATAAATGAATATGGATATGGATTTAGGTTGATACGATCCAAACCCGACCCGTTGACAGGCCTAATACGGATGTCAAGATATAACGATTTTTGTGATGTGGTAATTTTTAAAAAAATTCCTTACAAGATATATACAATGATATTGTCAGGATATATACAATGATATATTGTATACAATATATACAATGATATTTAATTTTCATTTATTTTTTACTTTAAAGTTTAAAATATTTTTGTATAGAATATGAAATTTTATATAAAATATATTATGAATTGCAACTATTTTTTTTAAAACGATATATAATATATTTTCAATTTTTCTTACAATTTTAATTTTAAATTCAGAAATTAAGATTACAACTAAAAAGAAAAGAATAGCATAACACAGAACTTAACACACAGAAGCGCCAATTGAAAATTTTGAGCGGCTCATTTTCCCTCTTTACCAAAAAAATTGACACTTAACTTCCCCCCAAAACACACTTATTTTCCCACAAGAACAGACTCTGGCCTCCTTTCCTCTACTCTCCTCTATCTCTCTCTCTATATACTCCCTCATCGAATCAAATACTCTCGACCGGGATTGCAAGATCTGATTGGTAATTATATTCTCATTTCCATCCGTTTGATTATCTACTTTCGACTCAATTTTATTGATTTTACGGGTGATTTATTTGGGGCTTTCATTCTAGGGTTTTGGTTTTGGTAGTATTAAAATTAAGATTCAATTTTGTTTTGTGTTTGGTTTCAATTAAGCTTTATTTATGTCCTTTCTTTGCAACATGAAACCGGTCGCGATTCCGCCTAATGTTCCGGTTGATTCGGAGGTTTATCAAGCTTATCTTAAGAGTCGCCTTGATTTGGCGTGTGCTGCTGTTGCTTTGACTCGGGTTGCTTTTACATATCTCTCTCTCTCTCTCTCTCTCTCTCTCTCTCCCTCTCTCCCCTGTGTATTTATGTGTGTGCGTTGGTTGAATTACAAACTATTTAGGTTTAGCCTAGGTAATTTGTATTGCTCAAATTGGTGATTAGTATTACTGCAACAATGACTTGTAGTAATGTTTCTTGATGGTTGATTTCGAGGTGGTTTGTAGTAAAACATGACTATATATATGTATAGTATCTGTTCTATATGTTATCTTGAAAAGAGATGGGGTGAAGTCCTGAATTATGTATTTTTGTTGAATTGCAATGTGTGTGAATTGTAATGAGTGTAGTTGTATTTGTGCAGAGAGAATACAGAGCAGTTGATGACTTGGAACATTTATGCCGAATTGTTGAAGAGAAAGATGGAGGCCCTGCTTGGTTTCAAGTGATGGACCGTTCCGCACCAAACATGACCTATCAAGCTTGGCGGAGAGATCCTGAGGTTGACCCTTGTTTACTTTTCAATTATTTTTACTGGGATTTGGGTCATTATTGTTTTACTGTTATACATGACACTAATTTCTCAATACAAAATGTTATGTCTTCAATTAGACTGGTCCTCCATTAGCTCAAAAGTCGAAAGAAAGTGCCAAACAGTTGGGACAGGTATGTAAACGTGGTAGTAAATATATGGATGTCAAAAGTCTGCTTGGATAAATTCTGTTGTATATTTGGGTCTTCCTCTATACGCTCATATTTCCTTTGCTTTCAACATGGACTTCTTAAATAAACTCTTCTTACAGGAAATCACTTTACTGAGCCGTCTAAGGCATCCAAATATAGTGCAGTACTACGGATCTGAAACTGTAAGTTCAATGTCGGATATTTCATATCTGATAACTGCATTGACAGTACATTCTTTTTTACATGTAATTATTTCTTTTCAGAGCATGTTGTATGAGTTCTCCTCTTTTTCTGATTTTTACAATTGACAAGAGTGCTATTTCTTACTAAGGGTAAAAGTTTAACCAGAATGATTAGACTTATTACTTCATAGTTGAGTTTGTCTGGGTAATTTGTACATATACCAATAACAAATCACTTGTGCTGTCGTTTTAGTAGTCTTATACTGACTTGTGATGTTTAAGCAGGTAGACGATAAACTTTATATATATTTGGAATATGTGTCTGGCGGTTCCATTTATAAGCTTCTGCAAGATTATGGACAATTTGGTGAATCAGCAATCCAAAGTTATACCCAACAAATCTTGTCTGGGCTTGCATATTTATATGCCAAAAATACTGTGCATAGGTGAACTACTGAACTGAGTTTCATTGTCTTAGTTAATTGTGAAGTCATCGATTTATCTTTTTCATAGTTATTAATTTAAACTATCCTCTTGAGTTTGTGGTTTTAAGTTGTTTAATTAATCTTGCCATCACATTTGTTTTAATGTCATCGACAGAGATATTAAAGGAGCAAATATCCTAGTTGACCCAAATGGACGTGTCAAGCAGGCAGATTTTGGGATGGCAAAGCATGTAACACTACGCCATAATGGACGCTCTTCCAAAATGGAGACCATTTAATTGTTGTAGTACTGTAGTATTGCATAAGCGACAACCTGAGAGATCCACAGATTTAGGAAACCTGTTTTATGTTAGAGAAGTTGTGTACTGAACTACTGATGTTGAGATATGTACAACTCTGTAGCAAAAGGTAAATTATTCTGCATCAATGCATCATGTATGTCCATATGTGTGCTCTTATCATTTTGATTGCCTAGAGTGGATGTAGAAACCGAGAAGATTCTAATTATATATCAAAAAGCAGATAAGTTGCTTTGGAAAATCTTCCTTGCACCTCAAACTTAATGCTAGTGCCCTTCTGACAATACAGTTTCATTAAATCTTTCTACATGTGAGAAAATTGATGGCTGGTGTTTGTGATAGCAAGAACAAATTTGTTAAGGCAAAGTGGTTTCTTGACTGGACTGCCTTTGTTTTAGCTAGTTTAGTGTCTCATGTACTCATCACAGTTGAACTTATTTTTTATCTTTTCGATTATAAACCCTAGCTATAAATGTATTTGTTCTTTTATTTAGTACCACCCAGTATGTGCGCATGTCCAGTGTTCCTAGGAGTAGAAATCAAGTTGGCAATGTAAGGGCGTCTTTGCCTTGCCTTAAAATATGTAACCAACTTGAGCTTTTATAGGGATAATATAAGCTAGGAGCTCAAGAAAGCCAAGCAGACCAGTTTATAAGTAAAATTCTAACTTAAAAACTCAGTCGACCCACTTATAAGGGCCCAAAACAGGGACTGAGTTGTAATTCTAGTTTCCAGGACATACTATTTATTGTCTTAAACAATAAATATAGTGCCATGTGTCCATTGTCGATCCACTGGAAAGGGTAACAGAGTGTTAACAAGTTATGAATATGCTTTAATAGTTCACTTTACGTTTTCATGACTGAAATGTTGCACTAACAAAAATGTATTATTAATGCTTACAATCTCTGAATTTTTTATTTTTATTAGCATTACTCTTTAATAAGGTTTATTAACTATATACATGGCTTTCAAATCCCGTTACTTTGAAATAGGTGAAGAAAATATCCTTTCCTGCGATGCAAGCAGCTGTGAAGGACTTGCAAAAGTTGGAGAATGAAGGCAAGACTTATATCATATTCCTTTAGCCTATTTTGTTCTAGGCAATGCGGATTGAGCTTGTTCTCTTTGATGGTTGTTATTACTAAACTAGCTTTGCAAATTGTATTTCTTGCATCAGGAACAAGCAAACCAGAAGATATTAATGCCTCACAAAATTTGGCACAAAAAAACCGAAAAGCAGAAAAGGCAAAAAAGTAGGAGCGAGTAAGTATTTTAAGTGACTTCAAATTGTTATTTAATTTCTAACAATAATATAAAACTTTAACAAATTTTGTCCTGGATCTTGCAATAATTTCTTGAATCATCTACATAGGCTTCCACCTGTGTATTGTCTAGTTCGCTATTGTGTTAGAGAGTAGATGCAAATGCTGTAAATATTATATATAAGTATATGTTATTGAGTTATAATTTGCTAAAGCCAACTAAATATTAATTATTTATGTGAATATCTAGTTATCTTCATCATGTAAAAATAGTAACATAAATTTTTTAGTATGATAAAAGTTCTATCAGTTGCATCAGTCCGTGTATGATCTCATAATCTATAATAAAATCTGATCAGATTAGGATATCAAATTATCAATCAACAGTCGACAGCTGTTAGGGGAAGTAATGGCGGCAAACAAGTTTTAATTTATTGTACTTAGGAGTATGGGGCTGTTTGATTAAACTAAATCATTGATGCTCAAGGCTGGGTTTTGTTCTCTTGTTTTTAATCCTCTTTGCCCTGGTTTTGATTACAAGTCCCTGCTTCAGGTGTAACTGAGCCAAACATTGCGACAAGAGGTTGTCATGCATATTTAATATACTGAGCGAAAAATATATTATTTTCTTTACAGCGCATGTTATACTGTTTGCCATAGCGTACAACCTATTTTTCCCTCTTTATTGTTGATAATGTCATAATTTGTAATGTACTAACTACATTAATATGGTCCATGCAGAGGTAAACCCAATGGATGTGACACCTGAAGTGGAAATTGCTATTGCAAGCACACAAGAGAATGCCATTTCCAGAGAAGATTATGTTGCTGTGCGTGGGAAGGAGGCAGATTCTGACATACATCACGCAACTGAATTGGAAGTCCTTGATCGTGTAAAAATGAACAGTGAAATAAGTGAGCATACGCAACCCCCAAATAAAGTTATTTGGTTGAATTAACCATTTCTTGTAGACCAAGAATGTAAACTGTTAAGCATAGCTTGGTTTAGTTAATGTTGGTAAGAATGTAAATTGTTAAGTTCTTTTGTTGGCTGAATCCTTGTGGTTGGTTTTTGGACATTTAGTTGTCTTGGATTGGACAGGTTGGTATTATGTATGAACAAAGCAGCCATTTCAATTTTTTTTATAAAAAAGCGTTGCATTTGACTCGATTTAATGTTGCATTAGCATAGTTTTAATGTTGCAATAAAAAAGAATGGTGTTGCATTTGAAAAGATTGGTGTTGCTTAAAAAAAAAAATTTAGTGTTGCATTAGACTGAAATAGCGTTGCGTTAGATAGTGGCCCCACTGCTGACGTGGCATGTGGGACCATTGCTGACGTGGCATGTGGGCTCCAATGCTGACGTGGAATCTTGGTGGGCCCCATTGCTGACGTGGCATGGTCCCCATTTGTGACATGGCATTTGTGGGCCCCACTAATGACACATCATCATGCTGACGTGGCACCTGTTTACATGTCAGCATGCTGACGTGGCTGAAACATCTTATGCAACCCCATGAAGTGTTGCGTTTGCATGCTTTTGGTGTTGCATAAGGCCTATTATGCAATGCTTTTTGAAGTGTTGCAATAGCTTGGAAAAGCGTTGCGTTAGGGGTCTTACGCAACGCCAGTATTGGTAACGCCCCTCTAGCGTTGCGTAAGACCTTACGCAACGGTTTTTAGGCCTTACGCAACTGAAAATGGGGGTTGCGTATGTGCGTTTATGGCGTACTGATCACTACTATAGCGACTTGTACTAGTAACTAGTGCTTTGTCCCAGATTATTGTTTCTATTTTTTTTTAAAAAAATTCGATGATCCAATCATATGAATGACAAGACATATTTAATTAAATGATATTCCCAAAGTTTCACTACACCAAATCTGCTATCAGACAACACTGATCAGACAACACTCTGCAAAAAAAGTGTTGCCCGAAAAGATCAGACAACGGTTCCCGTGTTCAAGAAAAAAAAGTATTGTCTGATCCCAGGTTTTACAACGAGCAAAAAACCATTGTCTATTAGATGAAGTCAGACAACGGTATTTAAAATGTAGTGTTGCACAGATTTCATATTTAGACAACAGTTTTCCGGAACCATTGTCTGAAAATGTTTCAGACAAGTGCACACAAAACTGTTGTTAGAAAGAGACAACAGTTTTTATGATCCGTTGTTTGAGTTTAATTCAAACAACACACAGAAAATACAGTTGTCTGACTCTTTCCATTCATACGACGATTTTTGGGACTGTTGTTGGAATCAGACAACAATTTTTCTGTTACTGTTGTGTAACATTTGTTCAAACAACAGTTTTTTATAATGTTGTCTGAGTTAAAAAATTTATAAATTAAAAGCGTTATTTTGGGCGAAAACGAAATAGTATTCAGACAATGGTTTCTGTTAAAAAAATGCTTGTGCAAACTACAATCCCACAACAGAAATTTAAAAAAAACCATTGTATGATTCATACAACGGTTTTTTAAATATGCAAAGGGTTGTTGGAAAGAATATTGCACAACGGAATTTCAAATATTTCCGTTGTCTGAATTATACAACGGTATTTTGGAAAAAAGACTTGTCTGAGGTGCTTTGGCACAACGGTTTTGGCGGCAAAACCGTTGTCTTTATTTTCCAGCTATTTAAATCAATTTGTACCGTTTATACGGCTTCGAATGTGTTATTAAGTTGAAACATAATAACATAAGACATTTTTGACCGTATTTACTTATACTTATTCGAATAATACATGGGTAATGTAAAATCCGTATCACGTGTTAGGGTTTAGGGTTTCGATAACTTTATTTTATCAAGAATCGCGAACACGAGACTGGTTGATATTTCATTTATATAAATAACAAATTTTTTGGATATATGAACAATATTTTCCTTTGCAAATAAATAGTACCACGTATTAATAGAGTGCTATATATATATAAATAGTTCTTGTTATCGATCGATTTATAAACCACGATATAATCACACTCACAATATTGAACAAATTAACATATTAATTACTTATTAATAATATAAGATTCAAAGGATAGGAACGGGAGTGAAAAATTTATAAATTAAAAGCGTTATTTTGGGCGAAAACGAAATAGTATTCAGACAATGGTTTCTGTTAAAAAAATGCTTGTGCAAACTGCAATCTTACAACAGAAATTTAAAAAAAACCGTTGTATGATTCATACAACGGTTTTTTAAATATGCAAAGGGTTGTTGGAAAGCATATTGCACAACAGAATTTCAAATATTTCCGTTGTCTGAATTATACAACGGTATTTTGGAAAAAAGACTTGTCTGGGGTGCTTTGGCACAACAGTTTTGGCGGCAAAACCGTTGTTTTTATTTTCCAGCTATTTAAATCAATTTGTACCGTTTATACGGCTTCGAATGTGTTATTAAGTTGAAACATAATAACGTAAGACATTTTTGACCGTATTTACTTATACTTATTCGAATAATACATGGGTAATGTAAAATCCGTATCACGTGTAAGGGTTTAGGGTTTCGATAACTTTATTTTATCAAGAATCGCGAACACGAGACTGGTTGATATTTCATTTATATAAATAACAAATTTATTGGATATATGAACGATATTTTCCTTTGCAAATAAATAGTACCACGTATTAATAGAGTGCTATATATATATAAATAGTTCTTGTTATCGATCGATTTATAAACCACGATATAATCACACTCACAATATTGAACAAATTAACATATTAATTACTTATTAATAATATAAGATTCAAAGGATAGGAACGGGAGTGAAAAATTTATAAATTAAAAGCGTTATTTTTTGATTATTTTTTTCCAACACTAAAATGAGTGTTTATTAACTTTCGTACGGTTCGATCATTAAAGAAATCATTCAGAAAAATTATCCAATGAATCTGGACAATGCCCCGTTACAGGAAGCAGCATTTTTACTACATTTTTGTTAAAATCTCGTACAACCCGACTTTTTTTATTTATTGATTATTTTTTCCCAACACTAAATTGAGTTTTTATTAACTTTTGTACGGTTCGATCGTCGAAGAAATTATTCAAAAATAATTATCCAGTGAATCTGGATCGTGCCCCATTAATTGAATCTGTACTATTATAATGTTTACATTAAGATGTGACACAATCGAGACTTATTATTTTTTGATTATTCTTTCCCAACTCATGTGTATCTATTATATTGATATTTCAATAATTTGAAAATATTTTTTTTGTTTCGAATCAAATTTTAGAAATTTCTTAAAATTTCATGATCCAAAATCTCAAATTTCACCTCCCTCCCTTCATCTAATTCATATACCGCTTATTAATATTTGATTTCCCCCCTTCATTTCACTCCCCTCTTTACTAAAAATTTCACTTCCCTCTTTACTAAAAATTTTCTTAAGTCGGCTCTGTTTTCCCCCCTTTTCTAAAAACATACGGAGTATCAAACTAAAATTCTAATTTTATCCTAACTCACTAACCCTAACACTAATCCCTCCCTCTCATCTCTTTCAATCAGCCGACTCCCTCCCTCGCACAAAATATCTCTCTCTCTCTCTCACCTCAATATTCAAATATTAATCTCTCTCTCTGCTGGCAAATTCTTGGTGAAAATAATGGTGAAGGAGACTGATTATTACGATGTTCTTGGAGTCAGCCCCACCGCCACTGAGTCCCAGATTAAAAAAGCTTATTACATCAAGGTATATATAATCAATCCCCTATTCTTAATTTTCAATTCGCTTCTGTAATTATCATCCATGTTCATCAATTATTCAATCCAACTGTTCTTTGCCCTTAATTTTGCAAGTTAGGAGCTTAATTTAAGTATACTAGTGACATAATGAGTTTTAGCCTCTGTTATTTTGTTTAGGTGTTTTTAATTTTTAATAAAAAATTATACAAGTGGCAACTAATTTGTTGTGTATATAGTATTTCGTAAAAAATTGTATTTATTAGGATTCACTTGGCAAGATATAATCTATATAGATGAAATGGTATGGTATGTTTCGAAAAAAGGATTCAAGGTAGATGATTATGATGTACTTTTGTTCGTAATAAACTATTTGTGGAGGTTATACATGTGTGTTACTTTAAAATTATTATAAGGAAGATTGAGGTTGCAGAGAGGTAAGGGTTTTGAGCTGCGGAGTGTTTTGAGGAGAAGGCATAGGCTTTAGAGTTAATAAAGTAGGATATGGGGAATCTCTTGTTGTCATTAATCACTCGCCTTTTCACCTTAATATATGCATCTCCGTAGAGCCATCCAAATTTATCTTCTCAACTCTTTTGTTGATTCCATGTGTTTTGCCCAAGTTTAAAAGATTCAACCTATAGAACAGGCAATACAGGGAAATTGAAGTTGTGTCTTATCTCCAAGACTCCAACAATACAGTGGTCTGATGCTCGTGTGCTTTCCCTAATGTTTTATACAAGTTTTTGTTTTTTTTTGTAAATATGGCTTAAAAACATCTTATAAAGGCCAACACCCTTTCAATATGTACATTAAGCACAACGTGACGTGATCCTTAACTCTATCGGCAATTGAACATGGTCGACATTCATTTTAAGCAAACTTTGAATGCAAAGCTTGTACTAATTAATGCCTATTACAAACTCATTGGTCATCACTGTTGACCCATATTGTATTCCCCCAATCATACCTTAAACATCTTGCATTTTATCTTGTGCAGATTTTTTAGTAAAAAGCTTATTACGATGTTGTTGTTTCAAATTCTTGGAAAAGCTCCGAAGGTAATGGACACATTTCCAAAGTAATTTTTTCTCTCAGTTTATATTTAAATATATAACTTTTGTTTTATGGATTATCATTCAATTGTTTTTAGATAAGAACTTGCTTTTTATTTCAAGTCGTTTGTGGGTGTGCTGATTCAGGCTTTGCGTGCTTTTCTCCTGGGTCTTGTACCAGTTCATCTTTTCTTGGAGGTTTATTAGATTCCTTTTCTTGTTCAGTTCATAGTACAGTGATTAAAACTTGCTTTTTATTCCTTTTCTTGCTGTAGGTTTTTTAGTTTGGAAAATCAGATTCTTATCATGCCTAAAAATCCATACCTTTTTGTCCTAATAATAAATAATTTTTGTTGAAATGCTAAGCAGATTGACCTCTTGTATTATGACCTATTTGGGAGCCTCAAGCTAGTTTTCCTGAATGGAGACAATCTTCCAGAAAAACAAGAGGTGAAATATTATTCCAGATAATATGTAAATTATTGTTTTTCCAAAATGATATTCATTTTTGCTGTTATTAGTTGTCTTGGAGCATCATGAAGATAGTATCAATTCCCATTTTTTCTGGTCCTTGCTGAAATATTTAGTAGTACTCTGCTGGTAGCTTGGTTCGTAATAATCACCGGATAAAAAGTTTTAACTTGAGCACAATCAAAAATTGAAACATAAGTTCTGTATCTTCAGTTTCATGGTTGTGGTGTTCATTCTGCTAGGTGTATTTCATTCATTTTCTCATGAGACTGTATATGTGTATTTAATTAAAAATGTTACAATTTGTAAAACTTTTTTTCTGTAACGAAAGATTAAAACTGTTGCTTAGTGCTTGGTTGAACATGTAAATTATTCCACTTCTGTAATGTAGGTCCCTCAATTTGTTCTGGAAGCTGTCAATCTCGAAAACCAGCGGAACAGGAAAAACTATATGATTGTCTGCACACATCCCAGTAAGTTAAAAGCAATGTATGTTTCTTGTAGAGTTACTGACGAGATGAATGTGACTATTGGAGAAGAAGTACGATATAGCATCTGTTTTGAAAAGTGCAGTAGCTCGCATACTGATTACAAATTTGTAATCAGGTATCTCACAGATGACATGCTTGTAAGTGAGATGCTGAAATATTATTGCCAAGCTATTAATTGAATTTGGGCTTTCTTTTCTGATATGTATTAAGAATATAAGCATGATACTTCATTGTAACTCCATTTCATTTTTTCCTGTATTCATCCTTCTATATTACCTCTATTTGAGGTTGCTTCACCGATGTCTTATAAACATGCTATTTTTCGTTGCAGGACTGCTCATGTTGTACAATGATTACTGAAAAATTGGCTCACACTCACCTGAGATGCTGGCTGGGAGGGGATTCGTAGGCTGCTGGTATTGCTACTTCTATGCACTGTTTAGTGAAGACTATGTTCTGGGTTATCTATATAAGTAATAACTAGGAGTATGGGGCCTAAAGCTCTACTCTTGTTATGGATATAAGTAGTAGATTAAACTGTGTGGCAGTTATATAAGCCACTTTTGAGACTATATGCATATATGTGAACCTTTTATAGATGATTATTGGTTTTCATTATACCATCATTGTGCTATAAAATACTTGTATTACAGTTACTCAGACAACACACAAATGAAAACGCTAAAATAGAAAAAACTTGTGTCAAAGAAGCTCAGACAACGACTCCAACACTTAAAACCCTTGTGTAAAAAATATTCAGACTACACTTCATAAAACTCCTACATTGTCTAACAACAAAAACCACAATGGTTTTTGTACAAGAAGACTGTTGTGTAAATAAAGCTCAAACAACTAATCTGATACCCAACACCCTTGTGTACAAAAACTTCAGACAACACTTTGTAATGACATTCGATTGTCTAACAAATAAAACAACAATGGTTTCTGTATACGAAGACCGTTGTGACAATATTTTTTACACAACACTACATGTGTAAAAGAACGTTGTCTATACATCTACATTGCAACTCAACCAGTTATTGTTGTGTTGAATGCAAACAATATAGACAACATACCCAAAACAAGAAATACTTGTCTAAATACGCCCAGGACAACGGTTTCTATTATGAAAAACCATTGTCGTAAAATGATTTGTACAATACTTTTTAAAAGCAAACTGTTGTTGTTTCTGGTTATCACACAACACTTCCGTAAATACTGACTGTTGTCGAAGAAGTCTCAGACAACAGTTTTCGTACCGTTGTCTGATATGTATATCAGACGGCGGCTCGATAGACAACAGGAAAACAGGGCATCAGACAACGGGCAAAACCCGTTGTCTGAGCCTGTTTTCCTTGTAGTGTTTCAAAAAAAATTTAATTTGGTTGGAGTTCTTAGTAGATGATCACTACTATTCTGACTGGTACTAGTAACTAGTGCTTCGTCCCCATATTATTGTTTCCATTTTAAAAAAATATTTCTCGACAATCCAACTATACGGATGTCAAGACGTATCTAATTAAATGATATTCTCAAAGTTTCAAAAAATAAAAAAATAATCTATATGGTTGATGTACACATAATAAGAAAAAATATTGAAGGACTTTACGACGGATTATGAAGATCGTCGTAATTCTGGGTAACTTATGACGAATATTTCATCATAAGTTACCCAGAATTACAACGATTTTCTTAATCCCTCATAAGTAACCCATAATTACAACAAAATTTTCCGTCGTAAGTTCACATCAGAAAAAGTAATTCATTTTGCAATTAAATTTAATTACGATAAATAAATATACGACGGAATATTCATCGCAAATCAATTACACAAGTGCACACATATATATATAATATTGAACATGTAATGAACTTATAAATAAATAACATATATTTTAAATGCAATAAATAAAGTAGAGGTGATTGAACCCTTACATTGATAATTGTTGTAATAGTTGTTGCTATGTCATGTTATTTACTAGATGATATGAAGATGTGTTTTTGTTTAAAGAAAAAATGGGAGGAATGTAATGTTAGAGATTAGGCAGTAGTTGTGAATTTTACATAGTCGAACTTATGACAGAAATTCCGTCATAAGTTTATTTAAAAATATTAATTCGAACAGCTCCCGTAAATGGTGGCAGTAATAGTGGTGGGTGAACTAACTTACGACGGAAATTCCGTCGTAAGTTAATGTCTGGGTGAATTATTTTATTGCCAAACCACACGTCATTTTTTGCATCAAAAAAATTAATTTATTTTACCATTAAATTTATTTCCAGAAATCAAACTTGCGACGGATTTTCCGTCGCATTGTAATTTACGACGGAATTAGTCATCTTTAAAACGTCGCCGTTTTCCCGAGTTGACTTAGTCAACAAAATTTTATTAATAAAATAATTAACTTGTGACGAAATTTATTTTCGTCCTAAATTTGGCGCGAAATTTACGACAGATTTGATATTCCGTCGTAAGTTAGGCACTAAAATGCTTTCCGTCGCAAGTTCGCCGTTATAATTGGCCAAATTTCTTGTAGTGTTATTATTATTATATTTAGTAAAATTTCTAAATTAACTTAGTTCTAATATGCAATTAGGAGATAATTAATTATGCATTCCTATAAATAGTCTGTATAATTAATTTTTATTATAAAATTTAAATTTGATAAGTTTTTAGATAAATCTTTTGACCAATTCTTAGTTGTTAGTCTACACATCAATCAATCCATCAAGTTCAATTTCTAATTTTACTTTCATATACATTCTCTATGTACTATTATAAACTACAACAATTATATGGGAACTAGCAATACTACTATTTTTTAACAAAAGTGTTACATGTATATAGTGTATACTTATTGTTTTTGTGTTTATTCGATATCTCTTTGTATTTTATGGCATAAAAGTCCAAAAAAGTAAGAATTTAATTTCGATTTATCATTATTCGAGCACATGAACTATTTTGTACAACCTCTTTTCGTTCGTTTATATCCAATTTTCTTGATGGTAAATTGGGAAGAAGAGAACGAGATGAGATAATGTAAAAAAATTGAACTCAAATAATGATAAAATAACGGTAAATGGAATTGAAATCTAAAATTATTATTGATTTTTTGAAAAGGTTCAAGTATTGATTTATTGTTATTCGAATACAACTTTTCCTGCAATTACTTTCGTTCTTTTATACCCAAATTTCTTGATCGTAAATTGAAAATAAACAAATGAAAAGAATTTATTTAAAACTATTATACACAAATAACATTAAAGTAATGGTAAAACTGGATTGGAATCTAAAGTAAATGTCCAATCCTAAATAAATGTCAATTTTTAAGAAAGATTTGAATGTTTCAATTGTCGTAGTACTATTTTACTTTAATATTCATTCTTTTAATACAATTATAGTTATTATCTATTGGGATATCATTGAAACATTTCTAAAAAAATCTTTTTGCAATATTATTCTTTTTATTTGATTTGCACCCATCACACAAGAATCTTTCAATATCACTAATTCGCAAGCTCCTAAATTCTATTCAGTGTACAATTTCATATTTCAATTATATTAATTTACAGATGCCACACCAAAAAAGATCCTTAAAAAAATGAAAGTGAAGGGGCTGGTGAGCATATAAAGAGTCACCTACATGTTCGTTCTCGTTCTATTATAGAACTATAGTACTACATATTCATCTATTACAATGGTTTTAACTATTATTAAACTGTCCTGCAGACAAAGAAAAATTTATGCATTAAGGTATGATTCTTAATAAGTTTCATTACAATTATTTTAAATTTCTTAATTTTTTTTAGCGTTTTCAAATTTTTTAACAAATAAAATTTATATCTACATATTTTTATATGCATCTTTAATACATATAAATTAGTTTGCTTACTATCTGTTTAAACTATGATTTATAATATTTATTATGTTGCATTCATTTTAGATCTTCACACTACAAGAAATTCAGACAACACCCGGAGGAAAAGTGTTGTCTAATTTCAAGAGACAACATTTAACCTCATATAGAAAAAATGGTGTTGTTTGAACATTATTCTTACAACAGTTTTGAAAATGTTGTCGGATAAACCAAGTGGAGCATAAGGCTTTTTTCTATGGTGTTGTGCAAATTAGACAACAGTTTATGGATAAAGTTGTCCAAGAGGAATCATACAACAGTTTATAAACCGTTGTCTAGTGAATCTAAACATACAACAGTTTTTCTTGTAGTGTTGTGTAACTGAGACAACATTTTGCAAAAGCAGTTGTCCTACTTAAAGGTAGACAACAGTTAGTTTTTTTGTATTTGTGTTGTATGTAAAACTTGGAGACATCAATGTTTTTGTTAAAAACTGTTGTCTGAAGTGTGGTATATGGGAAAAAAATTGACAGTAAGTAAGCAAACCTGCCATACAAATTAATGTGGCATACAAACCAATAGAACACTAAGGCCAACTGAGGGCAAACCAAACAACCAGAAAATTAACAGAAAGGAAGAAATATAGGATCACCAAACCAAAGTAAAGTTATCACAAAAGTATAGAGATTAAATTACATCACGAAAGTTGAATTACTTTTTCTCGGGTAATTTCAACAGCACGGACCATAATTTTTCAAGAGGATCATCGATGTAACAAACTTGTTTGACATGTTTTGCCAACACAAATGGATCATTCAAAAAATCTAACTTATTCAAAGTTACTAATGTGTATCCCAAGTCATCAATCTTAACCCCTTTGTTAATATCTACCCAATTACAACGAAAAATAGAGACCCTAAATTGATTATAGTCCAACTCCAATATACTTGTTATAACTCCGTAATATGTATGTGAAGTGTGCTCAATATTTTTATCCTTACACCCTGCACAATCATTGTGTCAGCTTCCACACACATACACCATTACATTGAACTTGGCGCATATCATCACGATCCTTCGTACTAAATGTAACCCCATCCATTCTATAGCCATCAGACAAATCTGAAGCAATCTTCAAAAAAATATATATACAAGTTGTAAATGATTCATAGGACATGGCAGTTTTTAAAAATGCACAGAGCTATTATGAAATTCAGAAAATACCTTTTCTCTGAACCATTTTGGAAATGTCTCATTTTGCTTGTTCTTTAGCCATATTTCATCCTTTTCGTGTTCTGGAAATCTGGTCATTAAGAATGCCATGTGTTCACTGCATTCAATGAAAAGAGAATAAATAAATAATAAGACAATGACATATAATATGCAATTTTTTAGGTAGTTAAACAGAGAGGGGAAAATGGTAGACATGATGAAAATAATATAATGACTTACTCAAAATATGGGCTAACAGCGGTAGTATTTTGTAGAACACATAAATGTGCTACATGCAAATTAGTGGTGCTCGGGGTTATCATGGTTGCACCGGATAATGGCCTAGAAATTCCATCCTTGGTATGCCTACCATTTTTTGGTACCCCAATAGTCGTTTCTTCATGCTCCACCGAACATTAAACTGCCTCTTGTGCAATATAGGCCTCAGCTATACAACCTTCTGCACGAGCTCAATTCCTTATATATCCCTTAAATGTCTTCATATATTTCTCAAAAGGATACATTCACCTAATAAAAATAGGTCCGAAAAGCTCAACTTCCCTTATAAGATGAACCGAGATATGAAACATTTAATCAAACAAGGAAGGGGGGAAGTATTTTTCAAGCTGGCACAAAGTTTCCACAAGTTGCCATTGCATTTTCTCCAACTTATTGACCTCAATAACTTTACTACAAATTGCCTTGAAGAAGTGACAAATTCTAACAATAGTGTTCCTCACCTGTTTGTGCAGTGATGACCGAATTGCAATCGGGAGCAAGTGATGCAAAATCATGTGGCAATCATGAGATTTCATTCCAGTAAGTCGAAGAGTCTCCATTGAAACTAGACTCCTAATATTAGAACAAAAACCATCAGGCAACTTCATGCCAAGAAAGGATGAGCAAACAACTTTTTTTTTAGAATGAGTTAAATTCCACGATGCCAATGGTAACTTTTCTTTTTTCCCAGGTGTTTTTGGCCTTAGCTCTGTTCTTATTCCCATATCAGCCATGTCAAGACGGACCAATTCCTTGTATTTTGTCTTCTTTGGTATATTAAGCATGGTCCTACGTGTCAAGTCATGTCAAGACGGACACACATGTATTTTTTCATACTCCATTCCTAAAGCACACATGCTTTTCTTAGCTTCACTGAATGATGCAGGAAAAGTGTTCCCTGATGGAAGCATAGATCCAACCAAGAGAAGCATTTCAGAGAAGCAAACTTCAGATATTTGATGTTTGGCTTTTAGGTTATACAGCTTTACTAAAGCCTTCATCTTCGTAAATTCTTCACAGCCCGGATAAAGGGGTTCATGTTCGGACTAGACATGATTAAATAAATCCGAGGAATCCAGGGAAACCTCATCGTAATCATCATCACTCTCTATTTTCCTTGGCATTTGATCCACAGTTTGTGAACTGTCTTTCTCATTATCGGCAGACTGACTTTCTTCTATATTTCCCTCTCCATGCCAAATCCATATTTTGTAGGTCTGATCGATACCATTTTTGAAAAGATGGTTCCTCACTATGCGAGCTTTCCACGATTTACTATGTACCACATTTTAAACAGGGACAGTGATTTTGTTTGCATCGCATCCGTTTTATAATGCAAACCACAATAGTTCTTCAACTCCATCTTGGAACTCTTTAGTTCTTCTATCAGCTATTAACCAAGACATGTCTATCTTTTAGAATTACATTCAATCAGTACATACTAGCTAATACAAGCATAAGCACAAGCTAATACAAACACAAGTGTGGAGAGACTCTTTTTAGTACTATAAGTATGGACAAAATATACTTTATAAAAATCAAAGAAATCTAAATTACATATTACAAGCTCTCTCTATGTTGTTTTGTTTGGGTTTGATTTTCTATTTGTATTTGTTTAGGTTGATCTATTTGGGTTGATTCATCTAGGGTTGATTTATTTGGGTAATTTGTTTTACATGTTGTGTTTGGGTTTGTATGTTGAGCATGCAAATATAATATTGTCTTTGTATTTGGGTTTGGGTAATTTGGGTTGATTTATTGTGTTTCTTTGGTTGTGTTTGTGGATGGGTATCTCTGCTTTAGTTATATCTTTTTGGATATACTGGTTTACTTGTTTTATTCATGACAAAACGTTTGCTTTACTTGTTTGTTTATTTGTTTCGTATGCGTTTAGTTGTTTGTTTACCATATGTTTCCATTATGTCCATACTTGTTTGTTTAGCTATGGCCCTAATTTAATCTCTATGTTGTGTAGATTAGTTATGGCCTCTTCAAAGAAATCAAAGAAGGCCAATTCTGCTCCAAATAAAACCGCTTCGAACTTGTTGAAGGCTTTAAAAAGGAACAATTCAATTGAGAAAGTGCCAATGGAGAAGAAGGCCAACTCTTGTCCTCTAGATTCTTCACCGGAATCTGTCAAGAAAAAGCCTATATCTTAGATCCTGAAAAAGAAAATAAGCAAGAAGAGGAAACGAGCCGATAAACCAGTGCCTTGCAAACAAGAAGGGCTTAAACTTTTACAGCGCGGAGCTGTTACAATGCATAGGATTGTCAGGCGTAAGATGTTGGGTATCAAGCACCCTGTGTTTTTCAATGCAAAGGGCGAGCTAGCCGTATGGTACTGCTACTTCGGAGATGCAGTCTTATATTGGGGTTCTTGCTAGAACTAAAACCCCGATATGTTATCCTAGATGGAAACATGTTCCAATAGAAAGAAAAATAAGATATAGGATTGTGTGTAGGTAAAATAAATTCCACCTCAACAAAGTAGCAAACATTTTTTTATTCAAGTACTTAATATAATAGACATGCTATGTAGATGGCGTTTGAGGTACCGCCAACAGCAAAAAAGATGGTATGGAAGTCTGCGTGCTAGAAGTGGAGGGAGTTCAAATGTCAATTGACAATCGACTATATACTTCCATATAGGGAGCAGCGTGAGTTGCTCGAATTTCCACCAGCTATATTAATTAACAATCGACTATATAGTCGATTGTTAATTGACATTTGAACTCCCTCCACTTCTGGCACGCAGACTTCCATACCATTATTTTTGCTGTTGGCGGTACCTCAAACGCCATTTACATAGCATGTTTATTATATTAAGTACTTGAATAAAAAAATGTTAGCTACTTTGTTGAGGTGGAATTTATTTTACCTGCACACAATCCCATATCTTATTTTTTCTTTCTATTGGAACATGTTTCCATCTAGGATAACATATCGGGGTTTTAGTTCTAGCAAAAACCCCAATATAAGACTGCATCTCCGAAGCAGCAGTACCATACGGCTAGCTCGCCCTTTGCATTGAAAAACACAGGGTGCTTGATACCCAACATCTTACGCCTGACAATCATATGCATTGTAACAGCTCCGCACTTTAAATGTTTAAGCCCTTCTTGTTTGCAAGGCACTGGTTTATCGGCTCGTTTCCTCTTCTTGCTTATTTTCTTTTCCAGGATCTTAGATATAGGATTTTTCTTGACAGATTCAGGTGAAGAATCTGGAGGGCAAGAGTCGACTTCTTCTCCATTGGCACTTTCTCAATTGAATTGTTCCTTTTTAAAGCCTTCAACAAGTTCGAAGCGGTTTTATTTGGAGCAGAATTGGCCTTCTTTGATTTCTTCGAAGGGGCCATAACTAATCTACACAACATAGAGATTAAATTAGGGCCATAGCTAAACAAACAAGTATGGACATAATGGAAACATATGGTAAACAAACAAGTAAACGCATACGAAACAAGTAAAAGCAAACGTTTTGTCATGAATAAAACAAGTAAACCAGTATATCCAAAAAGATATAACTAAAGCAGAGATACCCATCCACAAACACAACCAAAGAAACACAATAAATCAACCCAAATTACCCAAACCCAAACACAAAGACAATATTATGTTTGCATGCTCAACATACAAACCCAAACACAACATGCAAAACAAATTACCCAAATAAATCAACCCTAGATGAATCAACCCAAATAGATCAACCTAAACAAATACAAATACAAACAGAAAATCAAACCCAAACAAAACAACAGAGAGAGAGCTTGTAATATGTAATTTAGATTTCTTTAATTTTTATAAAGTATATTTTGTCCATACTTAGAGTACTAAAGAGTCTCTCCACACTTGTGTTTGTATTAGCTTGTGCTTATGCTTGTATTAGCTAGTATGTACTGATTGAATGTAATTCTAAAAGATAGACATGTCTTGGTTAATAGCTGATAGAAGAACTAAAGAGTTCCAAGATGGAGTTGAAGAACTGTTGTGGTTTGCATTATAAAACGGATGCGATGCAAACAAAATCAGCTGTCCCTGTTTAAAATGTGGTACATAGTAAATCGTGGAAAGCTCGCATAGTGAGGAACCATCTTTTCCAAAATGGTATCGATCAGACCTACAAAATATGGATTTGGCACGGAGAGGGAAACATAGAAGAAAGTCAGTATGCCGATAATGAGACAGACAGTTCACAAACTGTGGATCAAATGCCAAAGAAAATAGAGAGTGATGATGATTAAGATGAGGTTTCCCTGGATTCCTCGGATTTATTTAATCTTGTCCAGTCCGAACATGAGCCCCTTTATCCGGGTTGTGAAGATCCACTAGTAAAAAATTGGTCTTTTACGTCGGTCAAATTGGCCTTACGTCGGCTAATTGGCGACGTATGGAGGGGCGACGTATAAAGTCACCAGTATTTTACGTCGGTTAAAAGGCGACGTATAAAGTCTACATATACGTCGCAAAAAGCCGACGTATAATGTCCTAAAAAACCGACGTATAATATCAAAAAGGACCGTCATATAATGTTAAAAAGAACTTACGTATAAAGTCCAAAAAGAACCGACGTATAAAGTCCAAAAGAACAGACGTATAAAATCCAAAAAGAACCGACGTATAAAGTCCAAAAAGCCGACGTATATTGCTTATTAAAAAAATGACATTTTTACCCTATTTAGAATTTACGAAGATGAAGGCTTTAGTAAAGCTGTATAACCTAAAAGCCAAACATCAAATATATGATGTTTGCTTCTCTAAAATGCATCTCTTGGTTGGATCTATGCTTCCATCAGGGAACACTTTTCCTGCATCATTCAGTGAAGCTAAGAAAAGCTTGTGTGCTTTAGAAATGGAGTATGAAAAAATACACGTGTGTCCGTCTTGACATGACTTGACACGTGGGACCATGCTTAATATACCAAAGAAGACAAAAGACAAGGAATCGGTCCGTCTTGACATGGCTGATATAGGAATAAGAACAGAGCTAAGGCCAAAAACACCTGGGAAAAAAGAAAAGTTACCATTGGCATCGTGGAATTTAACTCATTTTGAAAAAAAAGTTGTTTGCTCATCCTTTCTTGGCATGAAGTTGCCTGATGGTTTTTGTTCTAATATTAGGAGTCTAGTTTCAATGGAGACTCTTCGACTTACTGGAATGAAATCTCATGATTGCCACATGATTTTGCATCACTTGCTCCCGATTGCAATTCAGTCATCACTGCACAAACAGGTGAGGAACACTTTTATTAGTATTTGTCACTTTTTCAAGGCAATTTGTAGTAAAGTTATTGAGGTCGATAAGTTGGAGAAAATGCAATCGCAACTTGTGGAAACTTTGTGCCAGCTTGAAAAATACTTCCCCCTTCCTTGTTTGATTTAATGTTTCATATCTCGGTTCATCTTGTAGGGAAGTTGAGCTTTTCGGACCTATTTTCCTTAGGTGGATGTATCCTTTTGAGAAATATATGAAGACATTTAAGGGATATATAAGGAATCGAGCTCGTGCAGAAGGTTGTATAGCTGAGGCCTATATTGCAGAAGAGGCAGTTTAATGTTTGGTGGAGCATGAAGAAACGACTATTGGGATACCAAAAAATGGTAGGCATACCAAGGATGGAATTTCTAGGCCATTATCCGGTGCAACCATGATAACCCCGAACACCACTGATTTGCATGTAGCACATTTATGTGTTCTACAAAATACTACCGCTATTAGCCCATATTTTGAGTAAGTCATTATATTATTTTCATCATGTCTACCATTTTCCCCTCTCTGTTTAACTACCTGAAAAATTGCATATTATATGTCATTGTCTTATTATTTATTTATTCTCTTTTCATTGAATGCAGTGAAAACATGGCATTTTTTAATGACCAGATTTCCAGAACACGAAAAGGATGAAATATGGCTAAAGAACAAGCAAAATGAGACATTTCCAAAATGGTTCAGAGAAAAGTATTTTTTGAATTTCATAATAGCTTTGCGCATTTTTAAAAACTGGCCTGTCCTGTGAATCATTTACAACTTGTATATATATTTTTTTGAAGATCGCTTCAGATTTGGCTGATGAAAAAGAGGTTCCGCAAGGGATCAGGTGGATTGCAGACAAGCACAACAAGGATGTTCCTACTTTCAATGGCTATAGAATGGATGGGGTTACATTTAGTACGAAGGATCGTGATGATATGCGCCAAGTTCAATGTAGTGGTGTGTGTGTGGAAGCTGACACAATGATGGTGCAGGGTGTAAGGATAAAAATATTGAGCACACTTCACATACATATTACGGAGTTATAACAAGTATATGGGAGTTGGACTATAATCAATTTAGGGTCTCTATTTTTCGTTGTAATTGGGTAGATATTAACAAAGGGATTAAGATTGATGACTTGGGATTCACATTAGTAAATTTGAATAAGTTAGGTTTTTTGAATGATGCGTTTGTGTTGGCAAAACATGTCAAACAAGTTTGTTACATCGATGGTCCTCTTGAAAAATTATGGTCCGTGGTGTTGAAATTACCCGAGAAAAAGTACTATGATGACGATGATGAAAATGAGGGATCCGTAGAAGTTGAACTTGAGAATGGTTGTTTTGTGACCAATATACCAGATGTTGATTTAGTTGAGGACGACGAGGGTAGTTACATGCGAGACGTAGAAGAACTAATTCAACTTTCGTGATGTAATTTAATCTCTATACTTTTGTGATAACTTTACTTTGGTTTGGTGATCCTATATTTCTTCCTTCCTGTTAATTTTCTGGTTGTTTGGTTTACCCTCAGTTGGCCTTAGTGTTCTATTGGTTTGTATGCCACATTAATTTGTATGGCAGGTTTGCTTACTTACTGTCAATTTTTTTCCCATATACCACACTTCAGACAACAGTTTTTAACAAAAACATTGATGTCTCCAAGTTTTACATACAACACAAATACAAAAAACTAACTGTTGTCTGCCTTTAAGTAGGACAACTGCTTTTGCAAAATGTTGTCTCAGCTACACAACACTGCAGGAAAAACTGTTGTATGTTTAGATTCACTAGACAACGGTTTATAAACTGTTGTATGATTCCTCTTGGACAACTTTATCCATAAACTGTTGTCTAATTTGCACAACACCATAGAAAAAAGCCTTATGTGTTTGGATTTACTAGACGATAGTTTATAAACTGTCAACACTTTAGAAGACTGTTGTCTGAATAAGCCTAAAACCTATGCTCGACTTGGTTTATCAGACAACATTTTCAAAACTGTTGTAAGAATAATGTTCAGACAACACCATTTTTTCTATATTAGTATAAATGTTGTCTCTTGAAATCAGACAACACTTTTTCCTCAGGGTGTTGTCTGATTGCTAATTTCTTGTAGTGTGAAGATCTAAAATGAATGCAACATAATAAATATTATAAATCATAGTTTAAACAGATAGTAAACAAACTAATTGATATGTATTAAAGATGCATATAAAAATATGTAGATATAAAATTTATTTGTTAAAAATTTTGAAAACGTTAAAAAAAACTAAGAAATTTAAAATAATTGTAATGAAACTTATTAAGAATCATACCTTGATGCATAAATTTTTCTTTGTCAATAGCTCGAACTTTCTGCAGGACAGTTTAATAATAGTTAAAACCATTGTAATAGATGAATATGTAGTACTACAGTTCTATAATAGAACGAGAACGAACTTGTAGGTGACTCTTTATATGCTCACGAGTCAGCCCCTTCACTTTCATTTTTTTAAGGATCTTTTTTGGTGTGGCATCTGTAAATTAATATAATTGAAATATGAAATTGTACACTGAATAGAAATTAGGAGCTTGCGAATTAGTGATATTGAAAGATTCTTGTGTGATGGGTGCAAATCAAATAAAAAGAATAATATTGCAAAAAGATTTTTTTAGAAATGTTTCAATGATATCCCAATAGATAATAACTATAATTTTATTAAAAGAATGAATATTAAAGTAAAATAGTACTACGACAATTGAAACATTCAAACCTTTCTTAAAAATTGACATTTATTTAGGATTGGACATTTACTTTAGATTCCAATCCAGTTTTACCGTTACTTTAATGTTATTTGAGTATAATAGTTTTAAATAAATTCTTTTCATTTGTTTATTTTCAATTTACGATCAAGAAATTTGGGTATAAAAGAACGAAAATAATTGTAGGAAAAGTTGTATTCAAATAACAATAAATCAATACTTGAACCTTTTCAAAAAATCAATAATAATTTTAGATTTCAATTCCATTTAATTACCGTTATTTTATCATTATTTGAGTTCAAATTTTTTACATTATCTCATCTTGTTCTCTTCTTCCCAATTTACCATCAAGAAAAATGGATATAAACGAACGAAAAGAGGTTGTACAAAATAGTTCTTGTGCTCGAATAACGATAAATCGAAATTAAATTCTTACTTTTTTGGACTTTTATGCCATAAAATACAAAGAGATATCGAATAAACACAAAAACAATCAGTATACACTATATACATGTAACTTTTGTTAAAAAATAGTAGTATTGCTAGTTCCCATGATTGATACACCATACACAGATAGCATATATTTATTATATTACTGTCTTACAAATTTCCTTTCTAATTAGATAGTTTTTGCAATATGACAGCTAGATACAGTGCGAAACAAATAAATTATAATATTTAAAGAAAGGAAAAAGTGTAAAAGAAATCATTTAGCTAAGGCTGGATTCAAAAGCTTTAATAGATCTAACTATTACTGTGATTCCTATCAAGAGAAACAGCTAGTAGTTAAATGCATAGAAGTACTCTACGAACAAGATATATGCATGTGTGTTTTAGCAAAAAGATTAAAATAAAAAAAAATCGTGTGCATGGGACAAATTTAAAAGACTTACTAAAACTCCCGCCGAGCTCAGAGACTGCTCCAACAAATCGAGCGTGTAGCCAAACAACGGATGCTCTAATTTGACAACTTGAACATCCTCCTCTACTCCCTGCCGCTCAATCTGTAGCGGCTGTGCTGCTGGCCAAACCATGGGCTCTCCTAACCCTTGATTCAAATGTTGTGGGTGCTGCACTGCATAGTTGTTTTGAATGGAATAGCTAGGATTCATGGAAAGGTGGTCAGTGAATACTTCAGACACATTTTGGGTAAACCCCAAATGGTTTAGATAAGCTTCAGGGGATATGGTAAGAATTTTGAGATGGGATTGATGCCGAAATCATCATAGGAGAAGACATTTTCTTTTATTTGTGCTATTTGGATGTTGTAGGCTTCAACCTCTCTCTAATATATATATATATATATTGAAAAAGTAGGGTCTTGTGAATAATTACCATATAAATTTTGAAAAAGTTTTGTTGGATAATAATATGAAAGGATATTATTATTAATTAAGGATCTTTTTAAGGAATCAATAATCACCTTTTCTGCATTTGTGTGGGTATAGCATAAAAAACATAAAAAAGATGGGGAAGGTTCCCGTAGAATCAAACACAATGAACTCTGTAACAACAAACTTTTAGCACTGTCGTAAGACCATTAGAAAAAAAATGATATATGCAAATAATCCTAGTTTATGGATGTTAATTGATGAGTAATTCTAATTTTATTCACTGTGAGTAAATATAGACATCACCAATTTTGATAATGTTCAAATTCAAATATTAAAGTACTTAAATTTTTAATCTAAGATAATTCGTGAAATTATATATATAGTAAATATCATTTTTTAACTCATAACATTGATCATATTTATACAAATGTTCTTTACAATTTGTAAATGAAAAATCATATACGATAACATTTAGACATAAAGGTTTACCATAGGGTGTAAGTTGAAAATTCTTAATTAAACTATCTATGGTTCTGAAATGAATAATAATCTTGAGACAGAGTGGAAGGTATCTTTTTTCTTTTTTTTCATAAAACCAGTATCTTTTTTCCAGCAATTACAAACAATTCGTTTCCTTCTGAAACTGAAGGAAAGCACATGAACTATTGAGCAATTAAAAGTTTATTTTTCATATCTGATTCTAGCAACTTTTTATAAGACAAAAAAAACACAATTTGCCTTTTTTTTTATTGAGATCGACTGGAAAAAGTGGGCTTAATTCGGCTCGAATTACAAAGTCTTCCAAATTTGAAAATTATCCAAAAAAGAGGGAATATCATATTGGTAAAAGAAGAAATAAAGATGGAACAACCATTCATTTGAGAGAATCTCAATGGACAACAACTCATCGTTATATTCTATTCAATTGTGGAAACAAAGAAATAGAGGAGCTAATTGAGTATGTAAATTGTAGGCAGCATCAAGCTTTAGTTGATGGTCCAGCAAAATCGAAAAGATAAGAGAGCAAGAAAACATACTTTGGATTTTTGGAAGTGGATGAACGAAGAGGTTGAGAGAAGAGGAAATATTTCGAAGGAATTAGAAGTGCTTGCAATGGGCCCGAATCGAGCAACTAAGAAGTATAGTGTTTATGTAATCAATGGGTACAGATTTCATACAAAGAAAATAGATGCTAAATGTAGAATACAAAATAGTGACATTTTTTTGACGGCTTTGACGACTAGTTTTGCAAGCTCGAAAGATCAGAATCCAAAGGTCGGCGATGTCAATTATTATGGAGCAATGGAAGAGATATTAGATGTTGATTATTGGGTAGAATTTATTGTTGTGTTGTTTAACTATTGTTGGTACTCAAAAGAAAAGGATTCATATGGGATGACTCGAGTTAATTTAATAAGTCATCCCAGAAATCTGATCCCTACGTAATGGCCTCACAAGTACAACATGTTTTCTATGTAGAAGATCCAGTTGAAAAGATGATTATAATGTCATCAAAAGACTACCGAGGAACTGGTGTGGTGTCGAAAATGAAAATGCAAACGAAGAACAAGATCAGTATGATCCAATTTTACTTGATATAGGCTTTGCTGCATAAATGAAAAATCAAGTCAATGAGGCTAGTTGTTTTAGGGATGATGTTCCAACAAGATAAGTCCTCATCGAGCCCACCGAAGTCCAAGAACAATCAAATCACTTTATGCAATATACGTGACTTTATTGATGTAATGGTTTTGAATCGAATGTTTCTTTAACTTTATTATTGAAGTGCTTGCTGCCCCAGTTTTATTACAAATTGAACTTGTAAATGTATTAATTACGTGAGTGCTTGCATTTTACTTTACTACTTTTTATTTTTTATGATTTATTACTTGCCATTTAATTTCAATAAAATGAACTATTTAATTGAAGTATTTAAGTGCTTGCTGCCCCCCCCCCTTTTTGTAAATTGAACTTGTTTATGCAGTTTAATTGATTAAGTGTTTGTTTATTACTTTATTGTTGTAGTTAAATTAATGTAGTGTACCTTTATTGTTTTTTAAATTAGCTACTGTGTACTTAGTTTACTAACTTCTAATGTAATTTCCATTTCCAATTTTTTAAAAGATGAACAAATTCATTCATCTCAGATTCCACTATCAGGGTGAACTCCAGAGTACGGGATATAATGATGGGATATAGAGACTCATGTACTGGAATCGATATTGACATGTTTTCATATATAGTACTGATGAACCATGTCAAGGATAACCTTGAATATTCAGAAATTGGAGGAATTTATGTAAGCAAAGAAATGTTGGGAATTGGAAGTTATCGACAAATGATTGGGATCTAGCTAGTTCCTTTTGTCAAACGAGCTACAATGGTGACTACATTGATTTTTATGTCGACAACGTCATTGACATAAATATTAAGCCAATCAAATAAATGCAACTGCATGTAATCATAAGACCTAGGCATAATCTACTTGCAGGTACATGAATTCAAACTATTGCGGATAAACTTTTGCCAGATGTATTCTATTAAATTGAATCTAAATAGCTTCTTCCCTAACCTAAAATTTGTACATGCATGTCTACAGTCTTATATTTAAACTCTCCTCACTAACCTTATACTTTTGTAGCTAAAAAATTAGTGAAACGCCAGTTTGTTATTGCTCATCAACCACAACGACAACAAAAGAACAAAGAAGCAAATCAACTGGATTCACTGAAGCCGCCACAAGGAGAGGTACTCATAAGTCGCCACAATTGAATAACCTGCAACAAGTTAATTATGCAGCTATGGGTTATAAATTTTATAGTTGAAATTGGATTTTCAGAATCTACCACATGACATGGGAGAAAATGACCCAGAGGTTAGATATGTTCCTTAAAAATATATTTAATGTCCACACTATTGAAAGTTAACCATCTATATGATCCACCACCTCCTGATAAGTTTTGATCTTCCCGAGTAAGCATAACACACTATTATAGGAGCTACTGAAAGTTTGCCGAATTTAAAACACTCTCAGCTGATCTTTTATATTAAGATTAATTATTGCTAATGATTAGTCCAAATTGTACTTCAAAATTATGGTTCAAAATTAGAAACGTCATAGACTATTTAGAATATCATAGTCTTGCATATTAAATAAATAATTTCTAGAACACAGCCTATTGTTGCTTATCATCTACTAGTTTTTGAAGTTCATCAAATTACTGTAATATTAATAATCCGCCACCCCTACGTTGCTAGTTATTACTCTAACTATTGTTAATCTACCTTTAATGAGGAAGTAAAGATAATTTAGCAAACAAGATATCAAAATCTGGAAAAGAATAAATGCTAATTTCTATGTTGTTGCTAATTTTTATGTGTTGTCATGAAGGATGTCAACCCACTACAAGAAATCTGGCAATAAACGACACGTATCAGACAACACCCATGGAAAAAAGTGCTGCCCGAAATGATCAGACAATTATTTTCCTTCTCGAGAAAGTACTGTGTAATCCGACATTCACACAATGGGCCAAAACCGTTGTGTGAAAAATCTTATCAGACAAGCATTTCTTGACCAGGGGTGTTGTGTAAATGCATAAGTATTTTTAAGATTAGACAAGCGTTAGCAAATAAGTGTTGTGTGAATGTCTGCAACACAATATCCCGGAAAACAGTTGTTGTATTCAAACAAGTGTTTTTAGGTCTTAGTGTTGTGTGACAGTGAACCAACACACAACATTTTTTAGAAATATTATGTGAATGAAGCATAGACAATACTTCGTAAAAAGTATTGTTAGAATGAGACAAGTGGTTTCCCATGTGGTATTGTGTAATGATATTTAACACAAGTGCTTTAAATAGTCTTGTATGAACTTAATCCAACACACAACAAGTTTTGGCCTATTGTGTGTTTCAACTCATACAAGTATCTTCTGTTTAAAACTATTGTCTAATGAACTGTACATGAAAAAAAACATATTTAAAAGATGACTAACCTACCAAATTGGCATCCAACAATACAGATATCAACTAATTAACCTAGTCAAGAATCATCACAACAAAACCAAATCCAGAATCATCACAACAAATCAAACTTATCAAATCAATACCATAACAAAGTTCTAGAAATTGAACATTAATACATATGTCAAATATTCAAAATGACATCATTCTAGTTGTATTCTACATTCACATACACATATGCCATTAAATAAGAAGTTCATAATTTTCTCACAGCCCCAACCTTAAGTCCAGACACAACCCTTAAGTCCAGACACAACCCAGAAGTTAAAAAGACGAAGATGAATGGTCATCTTCTAGTAGTGCAGGCAAGTTCAAGTTTAATGTAGAAGCTCCATTTGCACCAAATTGTTGATTTTTGGACACCACTTCAGGGCTTGAGGTATTTGCTATAAATAAGCAGACCATTTGCAATCATCACTACAAACATTCATTTTCCTGCAGACCACAAAAAAAAGCTCAGAAATTACGAATCGATCATAGAAATGGGGCTTCGGACAAACAATAACAATATTGAGAATCAGAAAAACTAAGAGCATAAAGCCATATCCATGTCAAGTTCCTCAGTTCCTCCGGACCTTATTCACATTTGTATCGACTTCGTCTTGGACCTTCAATTTCATTAACTTTTCTTTGCCCCGTCTTGGACATATCAAAAGTGACATGTGTAGTCCATTAGACTTCTCATCTTAAAGTAGTGTGCTGCCTGTACGTGATTACAAAAAATAAAAAAAAAATCAGTACATCCCCGGGAAGTTCGATGCTTAGGAAACATGTCACCAGTAGCCTCCATCATTTCGAGACTTTCTGTAGAGTTGAGACAGTTACATTTACAACATTAATATTTTTCCATATTTATCTACTAATTGACACACTGCTATCATGAACCCATGACACACTTATACAACAATAAAATACAAAACCTAACAGGTGGCATAAACAATACGGGAACCAAAAAATCAAGAAAAAAATGATTACTACTAAATATACTGTTTTAAAGTAATGGACATTAACTACATCTTAGAGTATGTTATGTTATGCTTGTGCATGCAAGTAACAACTCTATTTTAACTTAGTAGTAGAATTCATTAAATATTACCTTCTGATTTTCAAACAGATTTTCTAGATTTAATTTGTTATTTCAGACAATTATGATAAAAGAATGCCAGACAAGAAGCAGCACCCGCACAAGAATAAAATCTTAAATTGGACTGCCTCACATATCATGTACCTGTATGAAACATCCTTCTCATGACCACCGCTAATTTCAAGCAGCAAGAGATATTATTGCTGTAAGAAAGTTAAGACTTTTGAAATTACTCAAACTAGCACTACTAATTTTGAGTACTATAAAAGTCCGATTTCTAATTCAGTGCCCATATACTATTATATAAAATATTTATATGTGCATTACTGAAACACAATGACCACACAACTTTGTACGATTTGGTTAACTTGTCATAGTAAGAACGGGATGAATGGCTTATTAAACGCTCGATGCTCAAAAATACAAAAGGAAGATATCAGTAAAAATATATATTCAATTTATATTCACACGCAATTAAGTTTCATATTCAGACCACACTAATATATGTTAGCGCCGTCACCGTTAATCTAATTTCAATCGATTTTAAGAGCCAATACTCTAATTTCCAAAGTTTGTCTTTTTACTTCAATGAACTGAAAGAATGATAGGCAAAAAAACAAGTAAACAACAAAATACCGCTGCTTCTGTTGTTTCAGAGTTGCTTCGACCAATCATAAAACGGTTTGCTACTTCAATTAGTCCATCATATCCAGGCTTCTCGGAATCCCATCCAGCCTCCTGTCGATAACATTCCCTTAAAATTACACAATCATATCATCCAAGAATGCAATTTCTAGATTAAAAAGGCCATCCTAAAGACCCAACATTAAAATTTTCAATGTAGATCGAAAAAGCTAACATTAAAATACCCAACATTAAAATTTCGCATTTGGTCGGAGTGACATAGCAAGATCGAAAAAGCATGGAGATTGTAGATACAATTGAAGCTCTAATTATAACCAAAATGTTGATTCAATCCTAAATCGAAGCTTAAATCCCTAAATTGAAAGCTTGGAAGAGGAAGAGAGAGGGGGATGGAGAGAGACAGAAAGAGGGCGAGAAAGAGATAGTGAATGGGACGCAGAGAGGGAAAGAGATAGAATGAAAAAAGAGGGATCTTAATTTGTTAAAATTTGGGTAAAGGGGGAGGCGGTAGAATTTGCCGCCATTTTTATATTATAAAATGAATTTGTAATGTAGTAGTAGTAATTTGAGTAAGTATTTATTAAAACAATTATATATGATAAATTTTAAAATTTCTATTTTTTAAATATGATATTTTATTTAATTTTTTTTAAATTTAAAATTATATATGTACTGATTTTAATGATGTGTACAAAGAATTAGAAAAAAAACAAATCATTCTTATATGATATATTAATGGTCAACTGTCAAAGTACTGCTTGGTCAAACTAGTATAAATTTGGAATAATATTTAAAAAAAATCAACGATCCAACTATATTGATGTTAATATCTAATGATTTGAGTGATGTGTACAAAAAATTAGAAAAAAAGAAATCACTTTGTACGTGTTTAGAATATAAATCCGCTAAAAGTACTACTCCCTCTAACTAGTGTCGTACCGATTGAACATGATCTATTTTTTAAAAAATATTTTTCGACTATCCAATTGTACGGATGATGTTATATAGTGATTTTAGTGACGTGTAAAAAAAATTAGAGAAAAACAAATCATTCTTATATGATATATTAATGGTCAACTGTCAAAGTACTGCTTGGTCAAACTAGTATAATTTTGGAATAATATTTTTTCTTATTTTTTTTTCGACGATCCAACCGTACGGATTATGTTATATACTGATTTGAGTGATGTGTACAAAAAATTAGAAAAAATGAATCATTCTTGTACGTGTTTATAGTTTAAATCCGACAAAAGTACTACTCCCTCTAACTAGTGTCGTACCGATTGAACATGATCTATTTCTTAAAAAATATTTTTCGACGATCCAACCGTACGGATGATGTTATATACTAATTTTAGCGATGTGTTAAAAAAATTAGAAAAAAACAAATCATTCTTGTATGATATATTAATGGTCAACTGTCAAAGTACTGCTTGGTCAAACTAGTATAATTTTGGAATAATATTTTTTCTTATTTTTTTTTCGACGATCCAACCGTACGGATTATGTTATATACTGATTTGAGATTTGAGTGATGTGTACAAAAAATTAGAAAAAATGAATCATTCTTGTACGTGTTTATAGTTTAAATCCGACAAAAGTACTACTCACTCACTAGTGTCGTACCGATTGAACATGATCTATTTCTTAAAAAATATTTTTCGACGATCCAACCGTACGGATGATGTTATATACTAATTTTAGCGATGTGTAAAAAAAATTAGAAAAAAACAAATCATTCTTGTATGATATTTTAATGGTCAACTATCAAAGTACTACTTAGTCAAACTAGTATAATTTTGGAATAATATTTGTTTTAATTTTTTTTTTGACGATCCAATCTTACGGATGTTAATATCTAATGATTTGAGTGATGTGAACAAAAAATTAGAAAAAAAGAATTCATTCTTGTACGTGTTTATTAGATAAATCCTCCAAAAGTACTACTCGCTAGCTCTTTCACCCCAAGCATGAACCAGTGGAGGAAGACTCACTCATGTCACCACCTGGATTCCCAACACCCCCTAAAATGCGAGCACCACCTGTAATGTCCACACCACTGGCAGATCAGTTTCCGCACATCCAAACACCATATTTGTCTGGGCAATCATGCCCTGGTGACACTCATGGTGCAAATGTCGATGCCGAGTATAATCAGAATACTGAGATAGTTAGGAACCAAAACCAAGTTGTTTGCAATAATGATGTACCTGACGTGGTTCCCTTGATCGAAAACAATGGTAACCAGGTGTTTTTCTTGGACCAAGTGGAGCACCGGTCACGTTCAAATGAATTAGTTAGAATTGTGAACCTCAGTTGAGATGATGAGGCCTATTATCGCGGAATTGTAAGAAAAACACGAATTCTATATGATGCCATAAGGATTTATTCGACATCTGATGAAGAGAGAAAAAATGCTTGCGGGTTTGATTGGAGGAGTCGAGGGGACTTGATGGCCGCCACAGTGATGAGAAACTGCGGACTTTGGTTGTTCACTGATAAGAGAGTTATTGGTGCCCTTCCTGGGATTGAGATTGGAGATATGTTTTCTTATAGGGTAGAAATGTGCGTATTGGGCTTACATGTGGGCTTATATGGACATCGACAAGCACCGATTGACTTTATGCCCGCATGTAGGACTTCAAACTGGAACCCTATAGCTACGAGCTTTGTTGTATACGGTGGGTATGAAGACAATAGTGATGAAGGAAATGTGATTACATATTTGGGTCATGGTGGTCAAGACAAACATTTTAGGCAGATAGCTCATCAAAAGATGGAAGGCGGAAACCTTGCGTTGGCATGGAGCATGCATTACAACATTGAGGTGAGGGTAATTCGCGGTTGCAATCATGATGCAAGCCCAAGTGGCAAAATTTATGTTTATGAAGGTTTGTATAGAGTTGTCAATTGTTGGCCTGAAACAGATATGTCTGGTTATACCTTGTACAAGTATAGGCTCGAAAGGCTTCCAAACTAGCCTCAATTGGGTAGCAAAAATATTTGGCTTGCTCAGTCTCATAGGAATATATCTTTGGGTATGGCAGCGGATTGTGCCTGTTTGGATATGTCGTTGGGGAAGGAAAAAATTCAAGTTCAATTGTTTAATAATATTGATAATGACCATGAACGATGGGAACATGAGTACTTGGTGCAATCCATTTTTCCTTCATATGTGCTACAATCTGGGAATAATCATGGGTGTCAATGTCTTTCTGGATGTTCAAATAATTGCTTATGTGTTAAGAAGAATGGGGGGCAATTTGCCTATAATAAAGATGGAATATTAATTCAAGGCAAACCCCTAATCTTTGAGTGTGGTCCATCTTGTCCATGTCCTCCTAACTGTAGAAATCGCGTCTCCCAGAGAGGTTTGAGGCATAGACTTGAAGTGTTTCGTTCAAGAACTGGTTGGGGTGTCAGACCATTGGACTATATTCAAGCAGGTTCTTTTATATGTGAATACGCGGGAGTTGTTCTGACAAATGAAAATGCAAAAATACTGTCCATGGGTGAGGATAATCTAGTACATCCTAGGCGATTTAGTAAGAGTTGGAAGGAATGGGGAGATCTCTCAGAAGTATCCTCTAACTATATTTCTCCAACAGAACCTAAAATTCCCCGGCCATTAGATTATGCAGTAGACGTATCAAGCCTGAGGAATGTGGCTTCTTATATCAGCCACAGTACAAGTCCTAATGTGATGGTTCAGTTTATCTTGTACGACTACAATAATATAATGTTTCCTCGCCTTATGTTGTTTGCCATGGAAACTATCCCTCCCTTTAGGGAATTGAGTCTGGACTATGGCGGGGTGTCGGCTAAATCTCTCAGGCATGCTCTTTGTAACCGACTCTCTAAGTTGCAGAGTGGGTGCATTTTATGTTATGTATGTTTTTTTTGTTTACATCAACTTTAGGTCCAAAAATCTTCATAGTTTTTATTAGGTTATTAGGTTGATCTGTATTAGTCTAGGTACTGGATTTGCTAAAACTTTTGACCTTCTGCTCATGATTGTAGATGATATGGTGTTACATATATATATTTTTTTGCATGGTGTTCCATTTGAATCAATTCTCTTATGCACAATTGGCCCTTTTTCTTTTCTCCTAATTAAAAATGTGATTTCAGGGACTCTTTTTATGATTATGATGCCAATTTTTTAGTTTTTGTTTTTAGAGTAGAAAATTAAAATTTTCTCAACAATGGATTTTCATGTCATGTACAAATATGAATTTAATTTATGTTTGTATAGTTCTTGGACAATACCTTTTCGTTAGTGTTAGTACATGTGTTAGTACCGCAAATATTTTCTATCATGCTAAACTCGATTTGATGTACAAGGAAGCCTAATTAATTGACATACAAGGAAGCCTAATTAACATAATGTGTCAAACTAAATGTATCGTGACATTTGTGATCTGGTGACAGGTGATGATGTTGATGGTTCAAAAATTGGGAAAGGTTATGTACTTCCAAGGTTATGTACTTCCTGCTTCATTATGGGTCCCCATTATCAAAACTATCTTGATGCAATTGCGGTATGTCTTCATATTGGCCATTTATATTTGTTCTTAATTGTGCATGACATGCAATCCTTTGTAGGATGAGATGGTGCAAATGATGTCATTACTTCCTGGTTGTTGTGCACAACATTCTCTGGATTTTATTTCAAGAGTATTCAAACTCCGATCACTTATATGAAGACATTGAGAATAAAAATTTATTTGGAAGATGTGCTACACTATGTTATCGATAAGTTTTAATTTTCTATATATTTTACGTGATTGAATTTAATTAGAAGATAAGTAATGTACAACTAAAATTTCATATAAATATTTTGTGATCGTATTTAACATATTTCTCAATCACACAAGTATCCGCGCTATTAAATATCAAAAGAGTGGATTTTTCCATGTTCATATGTTTATTTGGTTACATAAACACAAGGCTCAATTGTAAAAAAATGTGGATAAATTTGTATTAGCTCAAATTCCTGACCCGCCTATGGACCCATATGGATACAAGGCCATCAAATAATTTAAGATATGACCCTGTGAACCAAATTTTCGTCAATCTGCATGAATCAAAAGTTACAAATGCACAAGACACTTTCTAGAGAACTAAGTTTTTTTGTACATATACTATAAAATACTTGCCTATAATATATTTAAAGTCCAAAGATTATAAATTTATTACCACTCAAAAAGGAAGCATAAATTGCGACACATTATTCCCTTATATAACTTCTAAATTTATGCATGTTTTGTTTAAATAAAGTATATACTAACTTAGAATTCATACGAGTAATTATGAGTAATTACAAAGCGCTTCACCTTTTACGTTTATGCGCTATTCGTTATTCTAATATAAAAATAGTTGTTTCTTTATTACAATATATTTAAGTGCTTCACTTTTTAAATACAGCTATTACCTCGGGATGAAGTCGTATGATGCGAAAGTCGGGTTAACCAAAAGAGGTTAATGACATGAGTTTTAAACAAGATTCGGTTTCTAAAATTAAGAGTCACAAAAATAGTTCCATAGTACAAAAATTAGGGCTGTAATTCGGGTCGGGCGAGCCGAGTTTCGAGCCGAACATTAATCGAGCTAGGATTAATTGAGCCGACTCGTTTAACTAATCGAGCCAAAACTTCTGCCCGAACTCGACTAGTTTAATTTCACGAGTCGAGCCGGCTCGTTTAACTAAATGAGCATGTTTTAACGAGTCGGGCGAGGCAGTTCGTTTAATTTTACACTTAATCGAGCCTAAAACTCTACCCAAACTTGGCTCGTTTAATTTCACGAGTCGAGTCGAGCCGGCTCGTTTAATTAAATGAGCCGAAACCTCTATCCGAGCTCGACTCGTTTAACTACACGAGTCGAGTCGAGCCCACTTAAATGAGTTCGAGCCGAGCGAGCTCGTGAGCCGCCCGGCTCGAATTATTGCTCTAACAAAAATAGTTCCATATATTTACAAATATAGTCATAAGATTAAAATTGTTTTCATATTTTTTTCAAATGATTAGGAAAATGATGTATAAATTCTCTCCAAAAAATTGATATTGTAATTATATTTAAATAGTTAATTTTTTAGCTAAAATGCAAGCAAAAATTTATCAAAGTGAAATAAAGCAAAAAATATTATTATTTTAATATTTGATTAGTGTTGAATCAATTGTTACAAGTGAATAAAATTGAAAATTCTAATCAAACCCATTAAAATATTAAAATAGATATATAAAAATTACTTGAAAAAGACAACATGTAAAAATATTTATTTCGAGGCTTTTACACTTCTTAGGGGCTCTTAAGGAATTATCTCGATAATTATTTGGGCTAAGATTGAATTATTTTATAGGCGATATAGTTTACTTAAAAATACTTAAAATATATATTTTAGCGGCTCGATTGGTGTGTAGGTTGTGACTGGATGTTTACGGGAGAGGGGTGAACGAAAAGAGGGAGAGAAGTCGCCAACGAGAGCTCAATCGCCAGAGCTCTAGAGATGAAGGAGGCGGCGGATGCGCATATGGAACATGCTTATCCTCAGATGCGCCTTTGTAGATGTTGTATCTCCTCATATGTGCCTTTGGAGATGGCATATCTCAACTAACATGCGCCTATTCTGTTACCGTATCCACTCAATGCTCTGATCCCATAGGCGTGACTACTGAAATACTCCGACCACATAGGCGTATCCGGGGATACTCCTCTTCCAAGGGTGTATCCCATCAGCATTTTGGGCGCGCAACGCTGAATGTGGGTATTTTGGTTAAGGAATAATAAGAGTGGTTATTTTGGGCATTCAACCTTAAATCCCTACAATATATTGTTTATATTGTAATGTATTTAACAACAAATATATACATTTAAACTAGAAAAATATTTTTCCATTTTTGGTCAATGAAAAAACTAATATAAAGCTTATTTATAGTTTATAATATATTTTTTTTTCATATTTATTTAATTTTGAATCAGATAATGATAAAGTTTGTTATTTAACAACATAATTTAGTTTTTGTGAAAATGTTACTCTTTTATTATGTGCTCTTGCTTATAAAATCCGTGAAAATACTTCAAAAAAATATTATTTTAACTAGAATTCTAATAATTAATATAAAATATTATGACATTCCTATATCATAAACGGTAAAACTAGAAAAATTTTTGTTTTTTTTTGTAGAAAATAAAACTAATATAAACCTTTATTGTAAGACCTTGCCAAGCATAATGCCAAACCTGGAACCTAAAGATAAAAGGACTATGAAGACATGTTTATTAACAGAAGGGGATGGAGGCTAAAAGGGTCTATTGCTGTTAGTGAACCCACTCTACTTGATGATCTGAGCATCCTCTTTTTATGAAGCCAATTAGAATGAGACACCTGATCACTTCACGAAGGAATTAGAAATTGTATGTGTTAGCACATAGACAAGGGTGCAGAATTTGGTATTGAAAAAAACCCAAAAGCTTCATTCATCTAGGAAAAAATTAGAGAGAGACCTCATGTTACATTATGAGTTTACAATACAAATTTAATCTAGTGATGGGATATAAATTAGACACTCACTTAAATTTTCTTCTAGAGACTCGAGACACAGATTACCCGCCCAATTGTATTATTAGAGCATCACTAGTACTATTGAGTAATCAGTTTGCACTTTCATTTAGTGTTATAATACTGAATTTTTTTCGTACTATTGAATTTGTTTTATAAGAATAAAACAAGAAACAGACTGAATTAATACTTACAGAGCTGAAGATAAATACGGAGAGCGAGTATCCCCACATGCACCAAAAGCGTAGCTGAAGATAAATACGGAGAGCGAGTATCCCCACATGCACCAAAAGCGTATAAGGCTGACATTTGAACCCGGAGCAAGAAGTAGAATACCATAGGCACAAGAAGTGCATAACCTTACACCGTGCCTACTGCCATATTGATATAGCTGACATCAAAGCTCCAAGAACTATTGCTGACACTTATTTTTTGCATCAGATATGTTGCACAGTTACCAAGGGAAGCAATCACAAATACCAATGTAGTGGATATCCAGACAAGCCCATAGCTGTTACGTAAAATATTCAGCACAACACAAAATTTCATAAGTTTTACTAAAGTAAGGCATTGGTACTGGGACACAAGCGATGTATGAGGTCTGCAATGTACATAAAATTTCTAAAGATACTACTGGTTACAAACTTTACATATCTACCATGTCAGGACTGTTCTGACAGTTTCCTAGCATTATAACTCTGAATCACTATCTAATCAGACGACTTAATCCTAACCATATTACCCATTCCGGACAAGACTAGTTAAAATGAAAGTCCACTTTGACCGGTTTGATCGTTATAAAACCAAACAAAATACATCTAGCAAATTTTTGGAAAATTTATCACTTCACTAAAATTGTTATATCTCGACATCCGTACGATTGAAACGTCGAAAAAACAATTTAAAAAATAGTTTCATCATTCCGGACAAGACTAGTTAAAAGAAAAGACCACTTAGACCGGTTTGACCGTTATAAAACCAAACCAAATACATCTAGCAAATTTTTCGAAAATTTACCACTTCACTAAAATCGTCGTATCTCGACATCCGAACAATTGGAACGTCAAAAAAAGAATTTAAAAAAATAGTTTCATCTTTCCGGACAAGACTAGTTAAAAGGAAAGTCTACTTTGATCGGTTTGACCATTATAAAACCAAACCAAATACATCTAGCAAATTTTTCGAAAATTTACCACTTCACTGAAATCGTCGTATCTCGACATCCGTACGATTGGAACGTCGAAAAAAGAATTTAAAAAATAGTTTCATCATTCCGGACAAGACTAGTTAAAAGGAAAGTCTACTTTGACCGGTTTGACCGTTATAAAACCAAACCATATACATCTAGCATTTTTTTGGAAAATTTACCACTTCACTAAAATCATTATATCTCGACATCCGTACGATTGGAACGTCGAAAAAAGAATTTAAAAAATAGTTTCATCATTCCGGACAAGACTAGTTAAAAGGAAAGACTACTTTGACCGGTTTGACCGTTATAAAACCAAACCAAATACATCTAGCAAATTTTTTGAAAATTTACCACTTCACTAAAATCGTTATATCTTGACATCCGTACGATTGGAACGTCGAAAGAATAATTTGAAAAAATAGTTTCATCTTTCGGGACAAGACTAGTTAAAGGGAAAGTCTACTCTGACTGGTTTGACCGTTATAAAATCAAACCAAATACATCTAGCAAATTTTTTGAAAATTTACCACTTCACTAAAATTGTCGTATCTCGAAATCCGTATGATTGGAACGTTGAAAAAAAAATTAAAAAAATAGTTTCATCATTCCGGACAAGACTATTTAAAAGGAAAGTCTACTTTGACCAGTTTGACCATTATAAAACCAAACCAAATACATCTAGCAAATTTTTTGAAAATTTACCACTTCACTAAAATCATTATATCTCGACATCCGTATGATTGGAACGTCGAAAAAAGAATTTAAAAAAATAGTTTCATCATTCCGGACAAGACTAGTTAGAAGGAAAGTCTACTTTGACCGGTTTGACCGTTATAAAACCAAACCAAATACATCTAGCAAATTTTTCAAAAATTTACCACTTCACTAAAATCGTTATATCTCGATATCCGTACGATTGGAACGTCGAAAAAAGAATTTAAAAAAATGGTTTCATCATTCCGGACAAGACTAGTTAAAAGGAAAGTCTACTTTGACCGGTTTGACCATTATAAAACCAAACCAAATATATCTAGCAAATTTTTCGAAAATTTACCACTTCACTAAAATCATTATATCTCGACATCCGTATGATTGGAATGTCGGAATTTTTTTTTAAAAAAATAGTTTCATCATTCCGGTAAGAGAAGTATGTAATGCAACACTTTTAAACAGCAAATGCAACACCTTTTTCACCTAATGCAACGCTTTTGCCATGTCAGCAAATGCCACGTCAGCAATTGTGGTCCCCACATCTACCACGTCAGCAATTGTGGCCCCACACTTGCCAAGTCGGCATCTGTGGGCCTCCTGCCACGTCACCCTGGTGGGCCCCACATTGACACGTCACCCAGGTGGGTCCCACTACTGCCACGTAAGCATTTTTTAAAAATTCAAAAATAGCTAATGCAACGCTTTTAAAGGCAAATGCAACACCTTTTTCACCTAATGGAACGCTACTGCCACGTCAGTCAATGCCATGTCAGCAAATGTGGGTCCCACATCTGCCACATCAGCAATCGTGGGCCCCACACTTGCCACATCATCATCTGTGGGCCTCTGCCACGTCACCCTGGTGGACCCCACACTGCCATGTCACCCTGGTGGGTCCCACAACTACCACGTCAACATTTATTAAAAATTCAAAAATATCTAATGCAACGCTTTTAAACAGCAAATGCAACACCTCTTTCGCCTAGTGCAACGCTTCTCCCACGTCAGCCAATGACATGTCAGCAAATGTGGGTCCGACATTTTCCATGTCATCAATTGTGGGCCCCACACTTGCCACGTCAGCAAATGCCACATCAGCACGTGTGGGCCCCAATGCTGCCACATCAGCATTTTTTAAAATTAAAAAAAATCTAATGCAACGCCTGCTGTTAGTGTTGCATTATGTGAAACACCGTGGATCAAATGCAACACTAAATTATATGTAATACAACACTAGTTCAAGTTCTGTTTTGTTAGAGCCAAAATTTCATACCTAATGAAACACTTTCACTGAAACACTTTCTAAAAGCGTTGCATATGAGCATTTATGGCGTAGTGTAAGTTATTCTTTTAGACTTGGATTAAATAAAAAAAATGAAATTTTATATCAAGATCTTAATACAATATTTTTTACATGTCACATGACCATAATATAATATTATGCATTTGTTGAATAAATTTAAAATTTGGATTTTAATTTTATCTCTGTTGAATGGTTTTTTAAAATTATTATGTTAGATCAGTTTTAGTTTTAGTTATATATTTCGTCAACCAACTTATATATTTGAATTATATTCCTCTAATATTTATTAAATTTATTCTTTTATATGATATTAATAATAATCCAATTTAGATTATATGAGAATCATTAATCGCATATATATTAAGATTTATGAAAATTATATTATTTAAAAAATATTCCTCTGATGTGAGTATCAAGATTTTTGAAAATTACTTTATTTTTATAATATGTCTCTAATATTTATAAAATTTACGAATAAATTTATAATTTAATTAGTTCAAGTACATAAACTATTTTACAAAATTTAGATTATTGATAGATGTGGAATTATATTTCACCTAGATGAGATCAAAATTTAGATTATTGATATATGTGAAATTATATTTCACCTAAATCAGACCAGTTAGGACATGATTTTTCTCTTCTACATCAATTAGAATAGGCTTCTATGCCAGTGGCAGAGTCTCTAAAGAATATTGCTATATTAGTGTTTAAATATTAAAATAAATAGATATAATCTAGGCCATTAATTAAAGTTTAGATCTAACGATCAATATTTGTTTGGCTGTAGTGTTTGATAGTGTTAGTGCCCTAGAGACAATGTAGTTGTGCTTTTAGGAAAGACTATTTTGTTATTTGATGATCATGTTCTATGGATTATTCTACATTAATTTATTATGTCTTAATTTACTACGATATAAATGTTACAGTAATAAATGTCCTTGGAATATAGAATATGTATTCTATATCTTTAAGTATGTGACTTAAAAATGAGATTATATAAATAATATTTATATTCCTAAATATCTCTATTCGAGCATTATTAATATGGGACAATTATAATGCATAAAGATTAGTATTGACGGATGACCACATCTCATTGGTCATAGCTATAGTGATACTAAAGTCAAGAACATAGGTGCATGTAATTTTATACATGGCACTGGATTAACCCACGGTGAGATTCTACATGTTGATAATGCACTACACCAAAAACGCTCAAATGCAACGCCATGTTTACTGTTGCTTTAGGCCAAAAAAGCGTTGCGTTAGACCAAATGCAACACCAGGGGGCGTTGCATCCGCCACCGTCCTGTTAGACCCCCTAAGGCAACGCTTTTTGGCATCTAAGGCAACATCAATAAGCGTTGCATCTGACATATAATGCAACAACAGAGCATTCAAATGCAACACCAAAAGGGCGTTGCATTTGACATTAGCTAAAATTACAATTCCACGTCACTGAGTGGGTCCCACCTCCTTGCCAGGTCACCAATGGGTCCAGCTGGCATGCCACATCATCAACAGTCCAGTTGGCATGCCACGTCAACATGTGGGGCCCACTTGCCATGTCATCATGTGGGTCCCACGTGCCATGTCAGTGATGGGGCCTGCCATGCCACGTCAGCAGTGGGTCCCACGTGCCACGTCATCAATGGGTCCCACGTGCCACGTCAGTACAGGGGTCCACACGCCACGTCAGCAGTGAGTCCACTTGCCACGTCAGTACAGGGGTCCACTATATTTACCAAATGCAACACTAAAATATCTAATGAAACAGTAGAAACGCAACGCTAGAAATATCAAATGCAACGCTTTGATTAAAATTTCTGCAATACCTTGTTTGATACAAACCCATCCAAAAATTAAAATACATTCAAGGCATTCAACCAGCCATCCAAATAATTTACATCCCATCCACACCATACAAATACTCCTCAAAATATAACTACCAAAACCAATCACTTATAACATAATACAAGAAAAAACCTAACATTCATCTAACACACTTTATCAATAGTAGCTGCCAGGATGCACAGAAGGGGCCATCACTTGGTGATACCTGAGTAAACACCGGAGCTGTCATCTCTATTTGTTCTTGATAGTTATTTTTACCTTGGATGTAATTAAATAGCCTGTAAAAAGACAACACATTCGATAAATAAAAGTCTAAGAAACAAAATTAAAAGAGGGAACACATTCGACATATATGACAATTCCAATACACTAAAAGAAGTGTAAATACTTCGGTACCATTTGTACAGTGATTTGCAATCTCCCTGCATCGTTACAAAACGTAAACTGAGTAAATGGACAAAAAAATACATCGCATGGCATAATCTATACTTTTACAAATCACTGACCTTCACAAAATTACAGGTCTGGTCCAGTTCGGCCATATGGTTTAATTTCTACAAATAAACAGAAATAAAAAAAGTGTAAGCTAGTGTCTTCCAAATAGACACAAAAAACAGTATTGGAAGTTCAAAATAAAAAAACAGTATTGGAAGTTCAAAACTAAAAAACTGTATTGAATAGACACAAAAGGCATGGAATCAGAAAAACTAAAAAACAGATAGAAATGAAAGGTATAGTGAACCACTTTCAGCCTCAACATCTGATTCGGAAGAAGATTCGAATGAAGAAACAATTTCCAAGGTAATTTCTTGACAAAAAATTCAGCTTTTGAACCATTTAAACTATTTACTGTGACATAATCTGTCCTTGTATACTCTCTGTCATTGTTTCTCATTCTGAATGAATGGCAGCAAGTAGACACTATGCAATTTCTTGACAGTGATAAAGTCAAGTGACTTGTTTGGTTAACTGTATTAGATCTTCTAGTGAGGTTCTCTGGAACTTTGCCCTGCTCTGGATCCATGTCTATCCTTGGGGTTCAGGCAACTACCACTTGAGCCATCTAGCTCCCTTAAGGCTCAGGCTGCTATGACTGAGCCAAATTGTCTTATTAGATTTAATTACTAATATACCATAATAATTATAAATGAATATTATGAATCAAAAACAATAGCATGCATTATAGAGGGGGAAAAAGTTGCTCTAGCATTTTTGTGTAACTTAACTGTAATATAACTTGGATAAATTCTAAATATGCCCACAAAATGTCCCTCTTTCATCCTAGTGTGTTTCAAATTCAGAAGAAAACATAATATAGTAGAATTTTTAGTTAAGCATTTAGGCCGTAACATTTAGTACAAAATAATCCTTCTCACTTTTACATTGTCTACCAGGATACACCACAGCCCACAGGCTGAGTTTAAGAGCCATGTGATGGTTGACTTTGTTGGACATATGTCACATGTCCAAGGCGGACCGTGTCCGTGAGATTGTCAATACCTACTAAAAAATTAAGGCTTTTACACATTTTATATAGTAATTAGATCTCAAGATTTATATCAGTACTCCCTTAATACAGACCATCATTTTATACATTTTATCTGCATTTGGGTAAAATTTCGATATAATAGACCATCATTTTCCCTACTTAATACACGATTCTAAATACTTCCATAGCAAGTGTTTTGCAACTTTCAATTACACCTTAGTACAATATACTACTAATACATATTCTAGACTGTAAAAAGCTTGCAAAAACTACCCATTCGAAACAAAAATAGAGCAAAATTCACTTGACTTCAGTCGCAAAAACTACTAATACATAACGTAGACATTTGTTTAAATAATAACCAAGTTAACAAAAATCAACTAGCAGGCAACCATAAATAGAGAAAGTACAAAGCATAACAATCTCCAATTGTGCTCACAGTTTTGTTGCACTGAACAGAATCTTTCTCACATTTTTTTTGTACACGAAGGTGGAGGTCCAAGTTTACCTGATGGACCATATGCATGGGGATACTGCTTCAAAGAGGAACAAAACCCAACAGATTACTGCGTTGCAGATCCAGAATGGCCCTGTGTTCTTAATAAAAACTATCACGGCCGTGGTCCTATTCAAATCTCCTAGTACGTAGCATTCTCAGCTATTTCTATGTCTTCGAAGATTGCTAAGTCATCTCTGATTCTCTTCTCTTTTTATTTGTACCTTCACTGTTTACTAATATTTGGATAATTGAACTTTCAAACGTAACAATGAAAAATCTCTACTTTGCGAAAATTGGCTCAATAGTACTTGATAGTCGATATTTTTGGTGTTCATTTAAATAAAGTTCCAAGTTCTAGAAATTAGTAGTTTTCAAATCTCTGTTTTTTTTTCAGTTTGTTACAAGGCCATTGTTCTGGCAGAAGACTAGTAACTACGGTCATTCTTTTTTTCAGAAAATTGTTATCTGAGGCTATATATTTTACATTGAGCATTACAGCAACTATAACTATGGACCAGCTGGAAAAGCTATAGGATCTAATCTGCTAAGCAACCCAAATTTGGTGGCAAACGACCCTACCATTGCATTCAAGACTGCACTATGGTTCTGGATGACACCACAGTCCCTCAAACCTTCGAGCCACGATGTTATCACTGGAGCCTGGAAACCATCAGCAGCAGACTCTGCAGCTGGAAGAGTTCCTGGCTATGGTGTGGTAACAAACATCATCAACGGTGGAATCGAATGTGGTAAAGGGTCCACCTCAGGTGGCGAGGGCCGGATCGGGTTCTATAAGAGATACTGCTCCATTCTTGGAGTTAGCCCTGGGGAAAATTTAGACTGCTACAACCAGAGGCCTTTTGGCGCCTGATTTATTTAGCATAGTAACATATGGGAGCGTGTGATCTCTTCTTCTGAATGTTTCATGGAAGATTAAAAAATTTGAATCGATGTACTCATAATTTCTTGTAAACTGCGTTGTTAAGTTATGCAACTTTTATATTTAAAGCACACATTTACTCTGATTAATTAAATTATTTTTAATAGCTTAAAATTTTAATCAATAACTTTTTTTGAAAATCCAAAAAAGATCGATAACTAAGAACAAAACAATACTATTGAATTCTTTTCCAAATCTAATTAACGAATCTCTAAACCACCGACTTATTATCTAAGGATTATCTGGAAGCACGTACATTATAAATAAGGGTTTGTTCTATACACGATAAATCTACTCTCTCTAGTCTAATAACAAAACCCTAACCTACAATTTATAAAATCTCTAAATATCAAATGAATGAAATTTGAAAAGAAATTGGAACAATACTTACTAAATCGAGCAGATTTGAGCAAAATATGGAGAGAATCAACCGATTGAAGCTTCCGTTTTGCATAATTAGAGAAAGTCGACCGATTGCTAGGGTTCTCAATTTCAATTTTGCCTAATTAATTAAGTTCCTATGACAGTGGGGTTTGATTTAGGGATTTGATTTAGAAAAGTTAGGGTTCTAAATTGGTGGTTTGAGAGAGGTGAAGTGTGGGAGAGATTTGTGCGAGTGAGAGAGTTTTTTTGAGAGAGAGTATAGTGTTTGTTTATCAATAAATTTTGAGATGGAGACGATAAAGAGAGTAGAGGAGTAGAGAGTGTGTTGCCCAAAATTTTCATTTTAGAGGGAAATTTTCCGCCCGAAACTTTCGCCCAAAATTTTCATCTCAGCCCTCTGTTATGGATGATGTGTGTGCTTTGTTGGTTTTTCATTTTTAAAAAATGTAATTTTAGTTTTTATATTTTTAGTTCAAAATTTTTTGTAAATCAATTCAAATAAATTTAAAATTCTTTAAAAAAATTACCATATCACTAAATTCGTTATATCTGGACATCCGTACGATTGGAACGTCAAAAAAAGAATTTAAAAAATAGTTTCATCATTCCGGACAAGATTAGTTAAAAGGAAAGTCTACTTTGACCGGTTTGACCGTTACAAAACCAAACCAAATACAACTAGCAATTTTTTTTATAAATTTACAGCTTCACTAAAATCGTCATATCTTGTCATCCGTACAATTGGAACGTCGAAAAAAGAATTTTAAAAAATAGTTTCATCATTCCGTACAAGACTAGTTAAAAGGAAAGCATACTTTGACCGGTTTGACCGTTATAAAACCAAACCAAGTACATCCAGCAAATTTTTCGAAAATTTACCACTTCACTAAAATCGTTATATCTCGACATCCGTACGATTGGAACGTAGAAAAAAATAGTTTAAAAAAATAGTTTCATCATTCCGGACAAGACTAGTTAAAAAGAAAGTCTACTTTGACCGGTTTGACTGTTATAAAACAAAACCAAGTACATCTAGCAAATTTTTTGAAAATTTACCACTTCACTAAAATCGTTATATCTCGACATCCGTATGATTGGAACGTCGAAAAAAAATTAAAAAATTAGTTTCATCATTCCGATAAGAGAAGTAGCTAATGCAACGCATTTAAACAGCAAATGCAACATCTTTTTCACCTAATGCAACGCTTCTGCCACGTAAGCAAATGACACGTCAGCAACTGCGGGCCCCACATCTGCCACATCAGCAATTCTGGGCCCCACACTTGCCACGTCAGCATCCGTGGGCCTTTGCCACGTCACCCTGGTGGGCCCCACACTGCCACGTCACCCTGGTGGGTCCCACAACTTCCACGTCATCATTTATTAAAAAATCAGAAATAGCTAATGCAACGCTTTTAAACAGCAAATGCAACACCTTTTTCAGCTAATGCAACGCTTCTGCCACGTCAGCGAATGACACGTCAGCAAATGTGGGTCCCACATTTGCCACGTCAGCAATTGTGGCCCCCACACTTGCCACGTCAGCAAATGCCACGTCAACACGTGTGGGCCCAACTGCTGCCACATCAGCATTTTTTAAAATTAAAAAATATCTAATGCAACGCTAGCAGTTAGTGTTGCATTATGTGAAACACCAGTGAGTCAAATGCAACGCTAATTATATGTAATGCAACACCAGTTCAACTTCTGTTTCATTAGAGCCAAAATTTCATATCTAACGAAACACTTTCAGTTAAACACTTTCTAAAAGCGTTGCATTTGAGCGTTTATGGCGTAGTGATGTCATTAAAAAGACTCACAGTGATAATGGTGTAATGATCCTTAGACTTGAGATCATTATACTTCTATACGAGGATTAATATACTTTGACTACATTAAAAGTTACCTTTGACCCGGTGATGATAAAAGTGAAGATCGGGTATATTAAAAGTCGTATGAGAAATATGAATGATAGATATAAGATTTAACCCTCCTATTATTAGGAGAGATATTAGTGGCCTGTTGATTGAGTGAGACTATGAAAATGCATGGTCATGCTCAAATATTGATTTGTTTTAATAGTCTACTCATTGATCAAAGAAACCCGGATTAACGTTGAAGAGGATGACTAATAACATGCCTCCAGTTTAGTCTATAATATTTGGTTAACGTGATTATATTACACGGAAACATTATATCACGAAAGGTCTAATTGGATCACCAATTATTATTATTACTTGGGGAGCAAGGATGTATTACTAGATGCCGCTCATTGTTTATAATTTTATTATTGGATATTAAAATTATTGCCAATGTAATAATAACCTAAAGAGTTACATAATTAGAACGTTTAAAAGGAGTTTTAATTTATATTACGAAATTAAATTAAATTTTTAAATTCAAATTTGGATATTTAATTAATTAAGCTGGTCTTAATTATAATTAAATAGAATTCGAATTTAATATTAAAACCAAATCAGAATGGGTTTGGAGAAGCCCAATGGATTTAGGGTTTAGCCCAATCTCTCTTCCCTATAAATACAAATTAATGTATTATTTAGGTTTACACTTTTGCAATTCATTTTTAGAGAAAAACGTTTTAAGAGAAAAACGTGTGAGAGGCTAGAGAGAGAGAGGCAGGTTCTTCGGCTAGTACCGGCTCCGGTGATCGTTGGACGATCAAGCGTTCGTATGGACTACTTTGGCAACGTAGATCTCGAAGATGGCTGCGTGGTGATTACTTTGGACCTCCATCTGTCATCAATTTGTAAAGCTTTTTAAGGTAATCATCTAACTCCGAATTAAATATCATGTTTTTGCATGGATCATGCGATAGGGTTTCGATTTTTATTCCTTTTCGCGTTTAATTCCGCTGCGTTTGATGCTCAAAACCCGTCATTGACATCAGAGCTACTTGCAAAAACATTTTAATTTGGTTATATGTTACAATTTTGATATATATATGACTGTATGAGCATGTTTGATGATTGTCATGTGTGATGCATTGATTTTGATATATATGTATAAACTATAAGTTAATAATGATTGAGATGATCATATGATGATTATATAATCTGTGTATATACTGATATATATATATATATATATATGATTTATGTTTGTTCTTGATATGGGGATTGTATACGATACGATTTCTGTATACGCTGTGCAGATTTGGTGAAATCTGTGTCCAGTGTCCGATTTTCGCAAACGATATATGTTTTTTGACTGGAAACGAGCGTCTGAACAAAACTTATAGCAAAGCTATCATCGACTCGTCTATAAGGCATTTGACGCCGTTTAGTGCCTGAAAATGGCGATTTATTGTTATCAGAATTTGATTCTGATTTTCTAATTTTTGTGTTATATGATTTCTTTGAATGGATCATCTGAAATATTATATGGTTTAACATGATTAGATAATATGACATGTTCTTTAATTGTTACTTGAGCATGGTGGATGGTTATGGCCTTGAGACCCATAGGATAGAGGTTTTTGTTTATGGTTTGGTTTCTAAATACGACTTGCAAGTCGTCATTCCTTGTAATGATTAAATCTCGAATGTAACTCGAGTTCTCCTTGTAAGTATATTAGTATAGTTGTTTTGTTTATGTAATGTACATGAAGACAAGAAAGCAAGGAGGCGATCCAAGGAGGCATTGTATCAGTAAATAAGAAGACATGTAATAGTATAGTATTTTATTCCACCATAGATTGACCTTGATATTTTCATTATCTTGAAAGGATCTTATAGGATAAAGGCCATAACCAACCATGTTTACATAATGCACATTACATATTGATGTATGAATGCATGTGTAGGATACATTATGATACATGCTTTAATTAGATTAATTATTTATGATTGAATGTATTAGATACATCACCCATGCTATGCCTACTTAAACAAGATAAAATCTATAACGACTCGAGATTTTAAAATTAAAAATAACGACTATGAGATTTTTGTGTTTATGAAACACGGAATTAAATACGAATTTTCAATTATTTCGATATGGGGAGATTTTGTCAAAAACGGGTCATACTTGTAAGGAAGTTGGGTATTAAGTGAGGCTGCTTGTGGCTCCTCCAACAACCTGGAAATCAAACCATTGATGAATATTGATTTGAAGTATTTAATTCAAGGAAATATTGGGAATCTCTTTAAGATGGGATTATGGTCATTTTAATTAACAAACCCCTAAGAAAAATATTAAGTTTAAGATGTCTTCCAAATGGGAAACACTCGTCAAGACCTAGATCGACAAATGGTAGGTGCGCCAAAATGGAGTACCCTTGTTTATCGTGGTAAGGCGTGATCGAGTAAATTAGTGATACTCAACTATTAGACCATTGGGTTCGACTTAACTAAGTGATCACAATAGGATTGTGAACTTAGAGGCATATAGTTTGGTAAGATTTATTGGATAAATAGTAAATGTTGTTATGTGAACAAATGTTGTTCTACCAAACTATCCCAGAATTATATATGATATAATTCACAAATGTTGTCTACCTAAATAATTATTTTAAGGAGGAAAGCCAAAGCTGACCTTAAAAGGGATGAAATATGGATCTTGGTTTAATAGAAAGGTTTAGAGACACTTTTTCGAATTAATAAGTAGGGCTATTGATTTGATAAAAATAGTGGGAGATATATATATTTTGAATATATATGAATAATCACTTGAATATTTACTAAAATATTAGTTTTAAAGTTTCTATTTGAAAAATAATATCTCCTTTAATTAATTGCATATTTACTATCTTATACTTTCTTAATTGCAATTTACTAAACTACTAGTTTCAAAATTGCAAAAATACTAACCCTAACCCTCCCCTCCCCTCCCCTCCCCTTTCCTTTCCTTTTTGGGGACTTCAAACATTTTTTTTTTGTGAATTTGGTTGCAAGTGAATGCAACCACATTCAACCGAATGCAACACTTTTTTTTTTAAGGTGGGGTGCTATTTTGGTGGATGTGGGTTGCAACTGAATGCAACCACATTCAACCGAATGCAACCACATACAACTTTTTTTGTAAGGTGGGGTGATTTTGGTAGATTTGGGTTGCAAGGCCCGCCAGGGGTCATATTCAACTGAATGCAACTGAGTGCAACCACATTCAACTGAATTCAATCACATGCAACTTTTTTTTAAGGCCGGTGATTTTGGTGGATTTGGGTTACAAGGCCCCACCAGGGGCCATATTCAACTGAATGCAACTGAAAAATGAAAGTTTCATTCACTTGCATGTGGTTGCAGTCAGAAATTTAGTTGCATGTGGTTGCATTTAGTTGCATAAGAAAGTTCCATTTTCAAATATGACAACTGAAAAATGAAACTTGAAATCAGAAATTTAGTTGCATGTGGTTGCATACAGTTGCATAAGAAAGTTCCATTTTTCAGTTGTCAAAAAAGAGGTCGAAAATGACAATTGAAAAATGAAACTTGAAATCAGAAATTTAGTTGCATGTGGTTGCATTCAGTTGAGTGTGGTTGCATTCAGTTGAATATGTCCCTGCTGGGCCTTACAACCCAAATCCACCAAAATCACCACACCTTAAAAAAAAATTTGAGTGATTGCCCTGCGGGGCGTTGCAACCCAAATCCACCAAAATATTACCCCACCTTAAAATTAAAAATAATAATAATGATAATAAAAAAAAAAAAAGTGTTAGTAGTCGGCAAAAAGCTTCAAGACAAAGGTAGGAGGGGAAGGGTTATGGTTCGTAGTTTTGCAATTTAAAAACTTAGGTTAGTAAAATTGCAAATAGCTATTCTTAACAAAACTAAATGTGCAAAAATTTACTTTTCCCTATTTATTTATGAAAAAAGCCCTCATTTAAATCCTACTCAATGATATCATAATCATATCATAATGTATTTATTATGTACTAGATCATAACCCGTGTGAAGCACGGGCTCGGAGATTTATGTTAAATAATTACTAATTTTTATTTAATTAAATATTTATTAAATTATATTACAAAAAATATAAAAAGAACTATGTTATTTGCATAAAAAATTTATGCGATTAACAAACTATAAACTTAGATTGTTTAATAGAAGTACATGGAAACACGTTTCGATTGTTTTCATTGTAAAATATTTAGGATAATTTATCGTAATCTTTTTTTATTATAAGTTATATAAAAAAATTTGCTAATACAATGTAAGAATTATAATAATAATAAGATTACAATTTTATTATATTTTTTTAAAAAATAACATATAATCGCAGGGAAGAATGTTCTAGAGTAGTGTATAGAAACATGTTCTAGTTGTTCACCTTGAAAAATCTTTTTAAGAATTGATCGTATTATTTTTTTATTCTAAATTATTATAAAAAAAATTGTATTATAATTATAATAGGATTTCAATTTTATTATATTCTTTAAAAAATAACATAGAATTGTAAGGGAATATGATTTTAGGGATGACACTATATTTTTATTTAAGTTTGTAATAATAGAATTATAATTACAATAGGATTTCTATTTTATTAAAAAACAACATACAATTATAGATTGTCGTTAAAAGGCTGTTTGGCTTATTAATAAAGGTTGGCTTATTAATAAAGGTTATAGATTGGAGATTATTTAATCATTGAATATTATGTATATGGGTTTGTCTACTGTGTGCCGCACATGCTAAGAATCCGTGCTTGAGTTGTCAAATTTTAATTGGTGGATATTTATGTGAATGCAAGGGCTCCATCATTATTAATGAAATTCCCACCACAAAATTTGACAATTAAACTAGCACGGATTGTTAGCATCTGACACACAATAGAAAATTCATATGTATATTATCCATCAAGATATATGGATAAATGTAGTATTGAAATGTATTTTGCACAGAATCCAAACCAAAGACAATAAAGTCAATATAAACATAAAGACAATAAAGTCAATATAAACATAAAGAGTTTCTTCCAAAAAAAATTGACGGCTTCGGTGCCACAATACTAGTGTCTAAATTTTTCTTTCCCATAATACGTATTCATTTCCAATGTAAATTTATGATCTTTTCCTTAATTATTCTTCTTGAAAATTGTATAGCAATTAATGAGAAATAACCAAGAATTTTAAATACTTTATATCTTTAAAAGTCAATATATCTACAATGAATATAAGAGATAACTAATGTTTTTTTAATATGTGTAATTATTTCAAAAAAGACATGTACTATCATGGGATCGAGGCAGTAAAATGCAATGCATTCTGCACATAATTCAGACCAAAGACCATAAAATCTACATAGTACACAGTTTCTCCCAAAAAAACGTATGTTCTTATATGACGTACTAAATCCAAAAACTGTTTCTAAAAGTTACTACAAAAGAAAGAAGAAAAAATGAACAAAAAGGAAAAAAAAGGAAAACTCACAAATGCTTATACATACTCGAGGTAGAAGGCCCTGCACATAACAAAATTTGAGTCATTTGACAGCTACTCATCACCTGTTTTACATTTCTTTCTTTTACACATCTCCTAAAACTAATCAACACTTCTTTATTCCTTTCTCTCTCTAAACTATCGTTCTCACTCTAAAAACAACAACAATGGCCTCTTTGGTTCCCTTTCCTGAACCCACAACTGCTGCTGTCAGCGGAACCACCTCTACCTTCCCCTCGGTCACAATTCACCCCAAGCATGAACCAGTGGAGGAAGACTCACTCATGTCACCACCTAAAATGCGAGCACCACCTGTAATGTCCACACCACTAGCAGATCAGTTTCCGCACATCCAAACACCATATTTGTCTGGGCAATCATGCCCTGGTGACACTCATGGTGCAAATGTCGATGCCGAGTATAATCAGAATACTGAGATAGTTAGGAACCAAAACCAAGTTGTTTGCAATAAAGATGTACCTGACGTGGTTCCCTTGATCGAGAACAATGGTAACCAGGTGTTTTTCTTGGACCAAGTGGAGCACCGGGCACGTTCAAATGAATTAGTTAGAATTGTGAACCTCAGTAGAGATGATGAGGCTTATTATCGCGGAATTGTCAGAAAAACACGAATTCTATATGGTGCCATAAGGCTTTATTCGACATCTGATGAAGAGAGGAAAAATGCTTGCGGGGTTTGATAGGAGGAGTCGAGGGGACTTGATGGCCGCCACAGTGATGAGAAACTGCGGACTTTGGTTGTTCACTGATAAGAGAGTTATTGGTGCCCTTCCTGGGATTGAGATTGGAGATATATTTTCTTATAGGGTAGAAATGTGCGTATTGGGCTTACATGTGGGCTTATATGGATATCGGCAAGCACCGATTGACTTTATGCCCGCATGTAGGACTTCAAACTGGAACCCTATAGCTACGAGCATTGTTGTATACGGTGGGTATGAAGACAATAGTGATGAAGGAAATGTGATTACATATTTGGGTCATGGTGGTCAAGACAAACATTTTAGGCAGATAGCTCATCAAAAGATGGAAGGCGGAAACCTTGCGTTGGCATGGAGCATGCATTACAACATTGAGGTGAGGGTAATTCGCGGTTGCAATCATGATGCGAGCCCAAGTGGCAAAATTTATGTTTATGAAGGTTTGTATAGAGTTGTCAATTGTTGGCCTGAAACAGATATGTCTGGTTATACCTTGTACAAGTATAGGCTCGAAAGGCTTCCAAACCAGCCTCAATTGGGTAGCAAAAATATTTGGCTTGCTCAGTCTCATAGGAATATATCTTTGGGTATGGCAGCGGATTGTGCCTGTTTGGATATGTCGATGGGGAAGGAAAAAATTCAAGTTCAATTGTTTAATAATATTGATAATGACCATGAACGATGGGAACATGAGTACTTGGTGCAATCCATTTTTCCTTCATATGTGCTACAATCTGGGAATAATCATGGGTGTCAATGTCTTTCTGGATGTTCAAATAATTGCTTATGTGTTAAGAAGAATGGGGGGCAATTTGCCTATAATAAAGATGGAATATTAATTCAAGGCAAACCCCTAATCTTTGAGTGTGGTCCATCTTGTCCATGTCCTCCTAACTGTAGAAATTGTTGGATTATTTAATTAATCTAAAAGTGATTTCTTATTTAGTTATTTTGTGAGAATTTATTTATGAATAAGTCAGCTATACATGTTTGTGTGTGGCTAAAGAATTGGTCTAGTAGTTCAGTTTGTTTAGGAGAGTCGTGGAGATAAACCAGGTATACAGTTCCTGTTTTGTCGTGGCCACCTTAGTATTTAAATTATGCTTATTTGCTATGTATCTTTTATCTCTTCAATAACGTTATTCCATTTAGTAATATTGAGCAGCCAAGTTTCTTGTTCATACTTCACTGTCATATATCCTATATCTGGTATCAGAGCCTAACATTCACAACCCCATACATCCAAATCACCATACACAGACCTAACTCTCAATGGACACCAGCAAAGGGAAAGAAAGTTCCTTTGGTCTGAGTTATCCAATGCTTACAAAAACGAACTACACAGCATGGGCCATGAAAATGAGTGTCTTTATGCAGGCCCATGGCGTGTGGGAGGCCATAGAACCCAAAGATCCAAAGTCGACGGTTGAAGACAAAATCGATAAGCGAGCATTGGCAATAATCTACCAAGGGATTGCTGAAGATTTATTGTTATCCATTGCAGAAAAGAAGAATGCCAAGGATGCGTGGGAAGCAATCAAAACAGTACACTTAGGTGCGGACAAGGTGAAGAAAGCGAAGGTTCAGACCCTCAAGTCAGAGTTTGAAGCCCTCACTATGAAGGAAACGGATCAGCTCGATGATTTCTGTATGAGATTGAACGGCTTGGTAACAAATATCCGAGCCCTGGGTGAGAAAATTGAAGAAGAATATGTGGTGAAGAAACTCCTTCGAGCTGTACCCACTAAGTTTCTACAGATAACGTCAGCCATTGAACAGTTTGGCGACATAGAGGACATGTCTGTTGAGGAAACGATAGGATCCCTTAAAGCTCATGAAGAAAGATTGCGTGGGCAGATGGAGAGTGGTGGTCAGCAGCTTCTTCTCACAGAAGAAGAATGGGTGAAGAGGGAGAGCCAAAGTGGCCAGATGCAGAACAAGGAAGGCCAACTGCTTTTCACACGAGAAGAGTGGCAGAAACGGGTGAACAGAGGAAGCTCACGCAGTAATGGTGAAGGTAGAGGAAGAGATTTTGCAAGGGGGAGACGTGACAGGGGAAAGGTCCGATGTTTTAATTGCAGTGGTTTTGGTCACTACGCTGATGAGTGTCGTAGGAACAGGCGAGACAAAGAACAAAACAATCACAATGAGGCAAATTTAACACGGACAAATGACGACGAACCTACATTGCTCCTTGCAAAGTGCAACAATGTCAAGGACGACATGATCCTGTTGAATGAAAGTAGTGTCAATCCAAAGCTCAACACGACTGGGAATGGTAAGAATAATGAGTCAAGTGTATGGTATCTCGACAATGGGGCTAGTAATCACATGACTGGCCGACGCTCAATGTTCAAGGAGCTGGACGAAAGCGTGACAGGGGAAGTGAAATTTGGCGATGGATCTACAGTCAAGATACATGGAAAGGGGCTGGTTCATTTCACGACTGACGATGGCAAAGCTTGTGCACTCAAGGAGGTATATTTTATTCCAAGCTTGTGTAATAATATAATCTCATTGGGTCAATTATCTGAGAGTGGTAGCAAAGTAATTATCAAGGGAGAATATTTATGGATATATAATGATAAGAATGTGTTGATTCTGAAAGTAAAAAGATCCATGAATAGATTGTATAAGGTGGTGATAAAGGATGTTAGTGGCACTTGTTTGTTAACAAAAGTAGAAGAAATGGCTTGGTTGTGGCACTCACGACTCGGTCACGTGAATTTTGCTTCGATGATTCTCATGTCTAAGAACAGAATGGCATTTGGTCTACCAAATTTTACTCACCCAAAGGAAGTATGCAAAGGTTGTTTGATGTCAAAACAGGCGAGACGCCCATTCCCTTCCCAGACTAGTTTCACTGCTAAGAAGCGTCTTGAGCTGATTCATGGAGATATTTGTGGGCCGATTTCACCACCGACAAAGTCTGGTAATAAGTATTTTTTATTGCTTGTTGATGATCTTAGTCGTGCCATGTGGGTTTATATGCTTAAAAGTAAAGATGAAGCACTTACGCATTTTAAGAAATTTAAAGCTTTGGTTGAAAAAGAATCAAGTCAGGAGATTAAAGTTTTCAGGACAGACAAAGGTGGTGAGTTCTGTTCAAATGAGTTTAATAAGTTTTGTGAAGACATGGGCATTGTTCGACACTTCACTGCTCCTTACACTCCTCAACAAAACGGAGTTGTGGAGCGACGCAACCGGACTGTAGTGGCCATGGGAAGAAGCTTGCTAAAGGAACGAAATATGCCCTCATACATGTGGGGAGAGGCCATCAGACATGCCGTATACTTGTTGAATAGGCTACCAACTCGAGCAGTTTCTGGAGCAACACCATATGAATCATGGTCCAAGAAAAAGCCACAGGTTGATTACCTAAAGATCTTTGGTTGTATTGCCTACATGAAGATTCCAACTGTGCATACTAAGAAGCTGGACAACAGGAGCAAATGTGTCGTGCACCTTGGAAGAGAAGCAGGGACAAAAGCTTATCGCTTGTTCGATCCAAACACAGGGAATGTGCATATTAGTCGGGATGTCGTTTTTGATGAAGCGAAGGGATGGAGCTGGAGTGATACAACAGAAAAGGGGTCACACTCATCCTTGATTATAGCAGGTGAACAGTTACAGATGTGCCAAGTGAAGAAGTATCGAGCGAAGAAGAGTCAGCAAGCAAAGAAAGCTCTAATTCTGATACGATTGAGAGTGGAGAAGAATATCAGGGTAACTCACCACAGTCGTCTACAACCCCTCAGTCTGTTCAGTCTCGAGTAAACACTGCTGGAAGTAATGTCATACTGGAAGATATACATGATGGGAGCGAGCCACCAAAGCATTTCAGACTCCTTTCTGAAATCTACGATGCAACTGAGGAGGTGGAGCTAAATGATGAGTTAGCTGATGAGTTGTTACTGGCTGGTATTGATGAACCAGTTGGTTATAAACAGGCAGCTGGGGAAAGTTGTTGGAAGCAAGCCATGGACCTGGGAAAGTTAAGCTATTATCTGGGTATAGAGGTTGATCAAGACAAGGGTTGTATCGAATTAAAGCAAGTGGCTTATGCTAAGAAAATACTTCAGAAAGCTGGGTTATCTGACTGCAATCCAGCAAAATTCCCGATGGAGCCAAAAGATCAGCTACATAAAGATGAAACAGGGAAGCCAGTTAACTCTACGGAATACAAGAGTATGGTGGGTGGCTTAAGGTACTTAGTGCACACGCGTCCAGATATTGCGTACTCAGTTGGGATGGTAAGTAGATTTATGGAAAGGCCTACTGTGTTGCATCAAGGAGCTGTTAAGCGAATTATGAGGTATATAAAAGGAACATTGAATTATGGTTTGGTGTACAATAAGGGTCGAGGGGATTATATGCTGTCTGGGTTTTCAGATAGCGATCTTGCAGGGGATGTTGTGGACAGGAAAAGCACAGGTGGGATGGCATTTTACTTGGATGAATCGTTGATCACATGGGTATCTCAGAAGCAACGCTGCGTGGCATTATCATCATGTGAAGCTGAGTTCATGGCTGCCACTGCTGCAGCGTGTCAAGGAATTTGGTTGCAAAGTTTACTGAGCCAAATCACAGACGTCAAAACTGGTCCAGTTGTTCTCTATATAGACAACAAGTCTGCTATCGATTTGGCAAGAAACCCTGTATTTCATGGTCGCAGTAAGCACATAGATGTGCGTTATCATTTCATCCGAGAATGTGTGGAGAAGGGTTCCATCATTATCAAACATGTGTGTACTGAACAGCAACGAGCAGATGTTCTAACAAAGCCCATGTCGGTTGTCAAGTTTGAGAAGATGCGTGCTCTGCTTGGAGTGAAGAATCTGAATCACTTTTAAATTAAGGGGGTGCTTGTTGGATTATTTAATTAATCTAAAAGTGATTTCTTATTTAGTTATTTTGTGAGGAATGTGGCTTCTTATATCAGCCACAGTACAAGTCCTAATGTGATGGTTCAGTTTATCTTGTACGACCACAATAATATAATGTTTCCTCGCCTTATGTTGTTTGCCATGGAAACTATCCCTCCCTTTAGGGAATTGAGTCTGGACTATGGCGGGGTGTCGGCTAAATCTCCCAGGCTTGCTCTTTGTAACTGACTCTCTAAGTTGCAGAGTGGGTGCATTTTATGTTATGTATGTTTTTTTTGTTTACATCAACTTTAGGTCCATAAATCTTCATAGTTTTTATTAGGTTATTAGGTTGATCTGTATTAGTCTAGGTACTGGATTTGCTAAAACTTTTGACCTTCTGCTCATGATTTTGGATGATATGGTGTTACATATATATATTTTTTTGCATGGTGTTCCATTTGAATCAATTCTCTTATGCACAATTGGCCCTTTTTCTTTTCTCCTAATTAAAAATGTGATTTCAGGGACTCTTTTTATGATTATGATGCCAATTTTTTAGTTTTTGTTTTTAGAGTAGAAAATTAAAATTTTCTCAACAATGGATTTTCATGTCATGTACAAGTATGAATTGAATTTATGTTTGTATAGTTCTTGGACAATACCTTTTCGTTAGTGTTAGTACATGTGTTAGTACCGCCAATATTTTCTATCATGCTAAACTCGATTTGATGTACAAGGAAGCCTAATTGACATACAAGGAAGCCTAATTGACATAATGTGTCAAACTAAATGGATCATGACATTTGTGATCTGGTGACAGGTGATGATGTTGATGGTTCAAAAATTGGGAAAGGTTATGTACTTCCAAGGTTATGTACTTCCTGCTTCATTATGGGTCCCCATTATCAAAACTATCTTGATGCAATTGCTTTATGTCTTCATATTGGCCATTTATATTTGTTCTTAATTGTGCATGACATGCAATCCTTTGTAGGATGAGATGGTGCAAATGATGTCATTACTTCCTGGTTGTTGTGCACAACATTCTCTGGATTTTATTTCAAGAGTATTCAAACTCCGATGACATTGAGAATAAAAATTTATTTGGAAGATGTGCTACACTATGTTATCGATAAGTTTTAATTTTCTATATATTTTACATGATTGAATTTAATTAGAAGATAAGTAATGTACAACTAAAATTTCATATAAATATTTTGTGATCGTATTTAACATATTTCTCAATCACACAAGTATCCGTGCTATTAAATATCAAAAGAGTGGATTTTTCCATGTTCATATGCTTATTTGGTTACATAAACACAAGGCTCAATTGTAAAAAAATGTGGATAAATTTGTATTAGCTCAAATTCCTGACCCGCCTATGGACCCATATGGATACAAGGCCATCAAATAATTTAAGATATGACCCTGTGAACCAAATTTTCCTCGATCTGCATGAATCAAAAGTTACAAATGCACAAGAAACTTTCCAGAGAACTAAGTTTTTATGTACATATAATATAAAATACTTGCCTATAATATATTTAAAGTCCAAAGATTATAAATTTATTACCACTCAAAAAGGAAGCATAAATTGCGACACATTATTCCCTTATATAACTTCTAAATTTATGCATGTTTTGTTTAAATAAAGTATATACTAACTTAGAATTCATACGAGTAATTATGAGTAATTACAAAGCGCTTGACCTTTTACGTTTATGCGCTATTCGTTATTCTAATATAGAAATAGTTGTTTCTTTATTACAATATATTTAAGTGCTTCACTTTTTAAATACAGCTATTACCTCGGGATGGAGTCGTATGATGCGAAAGTCGGGTTAACCAAAAGAGGTTAATGACAAGAGTTTTAAACAAGATTCGGTTTCTAAAATTAAGAGTCACAAAAATAGTTCCATAGTACAAAAATTAGGGCTGTAATTCGGGTCGGGCGAGCCGAGTTTCGAGGCGAACATTAATCGAGCTAGGATTAATCGAGCCGACTCGTTTAACTAATCGAGCCAAAACTTCTACCCGAACTCGAATAGTTTAATTTCACGAGTCAAGCCGGCTCGTTTAGCTAAATGAGCCTGTTTTAACGAGTCGGGCGAGCCAGTTCGTTTAATTTTACACTTAATCGAGCCTAAAACTCTACCCAAACTTGGCTCGTTTAATTTCACGAGTCGAGTCGAGCCGGCTCGTTTAATTAAACGAGCCGAAACCTCTATCCGAGCTCGACTCGTTTAACTAAACGAGTCGAGTCGAGCCCACTTAAATGAGTTCGAGCCGAGCGAGCTCGCGAGCCGCCCGGCTCGAATTATTGCTCTAACAAAAATAGTTCAATATATTTACAAATATAGTCATAAGATTAAAATTGTTTTCATATTTTTTTCAAATGATTAGGAAAATGATGTATAAATTCTCTCCAAAAAATTGATATTGTAATTATATTTAAATAGTGAATTTTTTAGCTAAAATGCAAGCAAAAATTTATCAAAGTGAAATAAAGAAAAAAATATTATTATTTTAATATTTGATTAGTGTTGAATCAATTGTTACAAGTGAATAAAATTGAAAATTCTAATCAAACCCATTAAAATATTAAAATAGATATATAAAAATTACTTGAAAAAGACAACATGTAAAAATATTTATTTCGAGGCTTTTACACTTCTTAGGGGCTGTTAATGAATTATCTCGATAATTATTTGGGCTAAGATTGAATTATTTTATAGGTGATATAGTTTACTTAAAAATACTTAAAAAATATATTTTAGCGGCTCGATTGGTGTGTAGGTTGTGACTGGATGTTTACGGGAGAGGGGTGAACGAAAAGAGGGAGAGAAGTCGCCGACGAGAGCTCAATCGCCAGAGCTCTAGAGATGAAGGAGGCGGCGGATGCGCATATGGAACATGCTTATCCTCAGATGCGCCTTTGTAGATGTTGTATCTCCTCATATGTGCCTTTGGAGATGGCATATCTCAACTAACCTGCGCCTATTCTGTTACCGTATCCACTCAATGCTCTAATCCCATAGGCGTGACTACTGAAATACTCCGACCACATAGGCGTATCCGGGGATACTCCTCTTCCAAAGGTGTATCCCATCGGCATTTTGGGCGCACAACGCTGAATGTGGGTATTTTGGTTAAGGAAGAATAAGAGTGGTTATTTTGGGCATTCAACCTTAAATCCCTACAATATATTGTTTATATTGTAATGTATTTAACAACAAATATATACATTTAAACTAGAAAAATATTTTTCCATTTTTTGTCAATGAAAAAACTAATATAAAGCTTATTTATAGTTTATAATATTTTTTTTTTCATATTTATTTAATTTTGAATCAGATAATGATAAAGTTTGTTATTTAACAACATAATTTACTTTTTGTGAAAATGTTACTCTTTTATTATGTGCTCTTGCTTATAAAATCCGTGAAAATACTTCAAAAAAATATTATTTTAACTAGAATTCTAATATTTAATATAAAATATTGTGACATTCCTATATCATAAACGGTAAAACTAGAAAAATATTTGTTTTTTTGTAGAAAATAAAACTAATATAAACCTTTATTGTAAGACCTTGCCAAGCATAATGCCAAACCTGGAACCTAAAGATCAAAGGACTATGAAGACATGTTTATTAACAGAAGGGGATGGAGGCTAAAAGGGTCTATTGCTGTTAGTGAACCCACTCTACTTGATGATCTGAGCATCCACTTTTTATGAAACCAATTAGAATGAGACACCTGATCACTTCACGAAGGAATTAGAAATTGTATGTGTTAGCACATAGACAAGGGTGCAGAATTTGGTATTGAAAAAAAACCCCAAAGCTTCATTCATCTAGGAAAAAATTAGAGAGAGACCTCATGTTACATTATGAGTTTACAATACAAATTTAATCTAGTGATGGGATATAAATTAGACACTCACTTAAATTTTCTTCTAGAGACTCGAGACATAGATTACCCGCCCAATTGTATTATTAGAGCATCACTAGTACTATTGAGTAATCAGTTTGCACTTTCATTTAGTGTTATAATAATGAATTTTTTTTCAAACTATATATCAATTAAAGGTACGATCATATGGTAATTTAGTAAACCACTTAAACTATAAAGTAAAAATTCACTAGAGTACATGCAACAATTAACTCTATCCATAGGCAAGTTTACCGGCCCTAACTTTTTTTCCCCTAATTTTCACTTGTTTGTGCAATTAAAATAAATCAACAGAAAATGCAAACAAGAAGCATTTTGAAAGTTTTCCTATACTTTACCCTCTTATGCGCGGATACCCCAGGTTTTATGGCTTAGGTTCCTATAAATGCAAGGTTTTATAGCAACAATAAATATCTTACCTTTATTTTGTACAAATAGTAAAAGTGATATGTAATCTCTAGCTATCCTGAACTAGTTTAGTTTTTACAATGTGTATGGTGGTGGTTGTCGTTGGATTATTAGTATCCAATTTGGTTTATGTATAGGGTACTCGCCGGTTTGACAACAATGTGTATGGTGGTGGTTGTCGTTGGATTATTAGCATCCAAAAATCTTATAAAATCATTGGGGTCATTTAAAATTATGAAATCTTTTGGATATTTACCAAGAATACTAGATTTAAAGTTTCTTTTTGCAAAAATACCACCTTCCTTAATAAATTGCAATTTTACCAAACAAAGTTTTAAACTGCAAAAATACTAGTCCCATTCCTCCTCCCTCCTTCCTAGCCCAACCCACTCCCCCTCCCTCCGTCCTTTCTTCCCAGCCCACTGCCGACTTCTATACCTTTTTTTTTTTTTTTTTTAAGATGGGGCTATTTTGGTGGATTTTTGTATGCAACCAAATGCAACTTTTTTTAAAAAGGTGGGGTGATTTTGGTGGATTTGGGTTGCAAGGCCCCGCTAGGGGCAATATTCATCTAAATAATTTTGGGTTCCAAGGCCCCGCCAGGGGCAATATTCAACCAAATCAACTATTTTCAACTGTTTTCAACTGTTTTCAACTGTTTTCAACTGTTTTCAACTGTTTTCAACTAGTTGCAACTATTTTCAACTACTTTCAACTAGTTACAACTAGTTGCAACTACATATTATTGGTTTGAGTGATTTTGGATTCCAAGGCCCCGCCAGGGGCAATATTCAACCAAATCAACTATTTTCAACTGTTTTCAACTAGCTAGTTGCAACTATTTTCAACTACTTTCAACTAGTTGTAACTACATATTATTGGTTTGGGTGATTTTGGTGGATTTGGGTTGCAAGGCCCCGCAGGGGCATATTCAACTGAATGCAACTGAAATCAGAAATTAAGTTGCTGATTTCAAGTTCCATTTTTCATTTGTCATTTTCGATCTCTATATATAATAGAGTTCAAAAATGAGGTCGAAAATGACAACTGACAAATGGAACTTGAAATCAGAAATTTAGTTGCATTCAGTTGCAATTAGTTGCAAATTTAGTTAAATATGCCCCTGCGGGGCCAGGAAACCTAAATCCAGCAAAATATAACCCTTCTTATATATATATAAATATATATATATAATAGAGTTAAAAAATGAGGTCAAAAATGACAACTGACAAATGGAACTTGAAATCAGAAATTTAGTTGCATTCAGTTGCAAATTAAGTTGAATATGCCCCTGCGGGGCCAGGAAACCTAAATCCACCAAAATATCACCCATCTTAAATATATATATATATATATATATATATATATATAGAACAAAGTTCAGTGGAGACCATGTTTTTTGTGGAGTCCTGGAGTCCACCTTTGTTCTGCATATATTCATTCACATTTAACAATGTTTTACCAATGTAAAAACGTTTTACTCCTGAACATGATCGTAAATTGCTTCGAAACATGCCTAAACATCTTTTGAATTAATTTTTAGAATTTTGTTATTGAACACTCGGTTCTGCAATATAAAATTTGTTCTGCAAATTCAATATTTTGTCATTGCGGGCAATATAATGTATATTTGTGATGGATTTTGACGATATTATTGAAAAAACCCTAACTAATCTTGGTGATAATCGTAGAAAATTAATAAATGCAATGTAAAATGCTGATGAATATATGCAGAACAAAAGTGGACTCCAGGACTCCACAAAAAACATGGTCTCCACTGAACCCAACTCTATATATATATATATATATATATGTATATATATAATAGAGTTAAAAAATGAGGTCGAAAATGACAACTGACAAATGGAACTTGAAATCAGAAATTTAGTTGCATTCAGTTGCAATTAGTTGCAAATTTAGTTGAATATGCCCCTGCGGGGCCAGGAAACCCAAATCCACCAAAATAGCCCCCACCTTAAAAAAAAAAAAAAAAGAGTACAGTCGAGCTTCACAAAATGAAGGGGGGAGGGGAGGGGAGGGTTAGGGTTAGGGTTAGTATTTTTGCAATTTAGAAACTTAGTTAGTAAAATTGCAAATTGGTATTCTTAACAAAAGTAAATGTGCAAAAATTTACTTTTTCATATTTATTTATGAAAAGAGCCCAAATCTTTTTCATTATCATCTTGGTGATATTATTTAGTTTTTAAAAGAGTTTTTTTCATAAATAAATAGGAAAAAGTAAATTTTTGCACATTTACTTTTATTAAGAATAGCTATTTGCAATTTTACTAAACTATTTGCAATTTTACTATACTAAGTTTCAAATTTGCAAAAATACTAACCCTAACCCTTCCCCCTCCTTCCCTCTCACAGCCGTTTTTGTTTTTTTTTTTTTAAGATGGGATGCTATTTTGGTGGATTTGGATTTGGGTTGCATGGCCCGGCAGGGGCAACCACTTTCAACTGAACATGCAACTAAATTACTGATTTCATGTTCCATTTTCAATTGCCATTTTCGACCTCATTTTTGGACTCTAATATATATATATATATATATATATATATATATATATATATATTAGAGTCCAAAAATGAGGTCGAAAATATATATACATATATATATATATTAAAGTCCAAAAATGAGGTCGAAAATGACAATTGAAGAATGGAACATGAAATTAGTAATTTAGTTGCATGTTCAGTTGAAAGTGGTTGCCCCTGCGGGGCCATGAACTGAATGCAACTTTTTTTTTAAGGTGGGATTCTATTTTGGTGGATTTGGGTTGCATGGCCCCGCAGGGGCAACCACTTTCAACAAGTTGAATATGGTTGCATTTGGTTGAATATTGCCCCTGGCGGGGCCTTGCAACCCAAATCAGCAACTGAATGCAACTTTTTTTTAAGGTGGGATTCTATTTTGGTAGATTTAGGTTGCATGGCCCCGCAGGGGCAACCACTTTCAACTGAATGCAACCACTTTCAACAAGTTGAATATGGTTGCATTTAGTTGAATATTGCCCCTGGCGGGGCCTTGCAACCCAAATCAGCAACTGAATGCAACTTTTTTTTTTAAGGTGGGATTCTATTTTGGTGGATTTGGGTTGCATGGCCCCGCAGGGGCAACCACTTTCAACAAGTTGAATATGGTTGCATTTGGTTAAATATCCCTAATATGGGACAATTATAATGCATAAAGATTAGTATGTTTGTTGACGGATGACCACATCTCATTGGTCATAGATATAGTGATACTAAAGTCAAGAACATAGGTGCATGTAATTTTATACATGGCACTGGATTAACCCACGGTGAGATTCTACATGTTGAAAATGTCATTAGAAAGAATCACGGTGATAATGGTGTAATGATCCTTAGACTTGAGATCATTATATTTCTATAAGAGGATTAATATACTTTGACTACATTAAAAGTTACCTTTGACCGGGTTATGATAAAAGTTGAGATCGGGTATATTATGAGTCGTATGAGCAATATGAATGATAGATATAGGATTTAACCCTCTATTATTAGGAGAGATATTATTGGCCTCTTGATTGAGTGAGACTATGAAAATGCATGGCCATGCTCAAATATTGATTTGTTTTAATAGTCTACTCATTGATCAAGGAAATTCGGATTAAACGTTGAAGAGGATGCTGACTAATAACATGCCTCGAGTTTAATCTATAATAATTGGTTAAAGGGATTATAATACACGAAAACATTATATCACGAAAGGTTTAATTGGATCACCAATTATTATTATTACTTGGGTAGCAATGATGTATTACTAGATGTCGCTCATTGTTTATAATTTTATTATTGGATATTAAAATTATTGCCAACGTAATAATAACCTAAAGGGTTACACAATTAGAACGTTTAAAATGAGAAATTACGAATTTAAATTAAATTATTAAATTCAAATTTGGTTATTTAATTAATTAATTAAGCTGGTCTCAAATCAGAATGGGTTTGGAGAAACCCAATTCAATTTAGGGTTTAGCCCAATCTCTCTTCCCTATAAATACATTACGATTTATTGTTTAGGGTTACACTTTTGCAATTCGTTTTTAGAGAAAAACGTGTGAGAGGCTAGAGAGAGAGAGACAGGTTCTTCGGCTAGTACCGGCTCCGATGATCGTTGAACGATCAAGCGTTCGTGTGGACTACTTTGGCAACATAGATCTCGAAGAGGACTGCGTGGTGATTGCTTTGGAGTCATCAATTTATGAAGCTTTTTAAGGTAATCAGCTAACACTGAATTAAATATCATGTTTTTGCATGGATTCTGCGGTAGGGTTTCGATTTTTGTTCCTTTTCGCATTTAATTCGTTGCGTTTGATGCTCGAAAACCTTACAACCAAATATAGGATATAAATGCTTTACAGTTGATATTCCCAAATATTGATGTGGATCCAAAAATGATTTATGTGTTTTTTGTTGGGTAACCAATATTTTTTTTATTTCAGTAACCCAATCCATGTGTTTCTTAATTTTAGAATTTTATGAAACCTCAATGAATATCAGTTGTGATATTAAGAATAATTTCAAATCTCAAACTAATATACGAATATTTTAAAAGAATTTTTAAGTATCTAACTCAATAACATGAAATTTTAATGAATCGTTTTTTGTTCGAAATGAAGATTTTAATGAATCACTTGAAATTCATTTTTCTGTCAGAGTTTTCAATATATTCAAAATCCAAATTGGTTAAAGGCCTTGAAATTAGACAAATGAAAGCTAAATTAAGAATGTGTAAAATTAACTATCCAATTACCTAGTATCTAGAGGGTTGTCTATTACACAAAGTTCAAACTGCATGAAAAATTAAGAAAACTTTTAAGATCAAAAGGTATTTAACGTAAATTATTTATATTTCCTCACACAGTTATTGGTATTCCAAATCCCATTTATTTTGATGATTTAACAATTCTTAAAATAAATTTTTTTGGAGACTATATAAATTATTGGATTAAAGTTAAATTCCTAAGTATTTTAAAAGTGTTTGAACCCTACAGTTAGCTAGTCATACCCTTGAATCGGGAATGATTGCACCGAGTAAATAGGATTAGTTTATTTAGATATTCGAATTAGTTTTAGTTTATTTATATATTCGTAACATTTATTTAAAGAATATTTACTAAAATATTAGTTTTAAAGTTTCTATTTGAAAAATAATATCTCCTTTAATTAATTGCATATTTACTATCTTATACTTTCTTAATTGCAATTTACTAAACTACTAGTTTCAAAATTGCAAAAATACTAACCCTAACTCTAACCCAACCCTCCCCTCCCCTCCCCTCCCCTCCCCTCCCTTCCCCTCCCCTCCCCTCCGCTTTCCTTTCCTTTCCTTTCTGGGGACTTCAACATTTTTTTTTTGTGAATTTGGTTGCAAGTGAATGCAACCACATTCAACCGAATGCAACACTTTTTTTTTTAAGGTGGGGTGCTATTTTGGTGGATGTGGGTTGCAACTGAATGCAACCACATTCAACCGAATGCAACCACAAACAACTTTTTTTGTAAGGTGGGGTGATTTTGGTAGATTTGGGTTTCAAGGCCCGCCAGGGGTCATATTCAACTGAATGCAACTGAGTGCAACCACATTCAACTGAATTCAATCACATGCAACTTTTTTTTAAGGCGGGTGATTTTGGTGGATTTGGGTTACAAGGCCCCACCAGGGGCCATATTCAACTGAATGCAACTGAAAAATGAAAGTTTCATTCACTTGCATGTGGTTGCAGTCAGAAATTTAGTTGCATGTGGTTGCATTTAGTTGCATAAGAAAGTTCCATTTTCAAAAATGACAACTGAAAAATGAAACTTGAAATCAGAAATTTAGTTGCATGTGGTTGCATACAGTTGCATAAGAAAGTTCCATTTTTCAGTTGTCAAAAAAGAGGTCGAAAATGACAATTGAAAAATGAAACTTGAAATCAGAAATTTAGTTGCATGTGGTTGCATTCAGTTGAGTGTGGTTGCATTCAGTTGAATATGTCCCTGCTGGGCCTTACAAGCCAAATCCACCAAAATCACCACACCTTAAAAAAAAGTTGAAAGTGGTTACATTCAGTTGAATGTGATTGCCATGCGGGGCCTTGCAACCCAAATCCACCAAAATATAACCCCACCTTAAAATTAAAAATAATAATAATGATAATAAAAAAAAAATAAAAAAAAAAGTGTTAGTAGTCGGCAAAAAGCTTCAAGACAAAGGTAGGAGGGGAAGGGTTATGGTTCGTAGTTTTGCAATTTAAAAACTTAGGTTAGTAAAATTGCAAATAGCTATTCTTAACAAAACTAAATGTGCAAAAATTTACTTTTCCCTATTTATTTATGAAAAAAGCCCTTATTTAAATCCTACTAAATGATATCATAATCATATCATAATGTATTTATTATGTACTAGATGATAACCCGTGTGAAGCACGGGCAACCACTTTCAACTGAATGCAACCACTTTCAATGCATTTAGTTGAATATTGCCCCTGGCGGGGCCTTGCAACCCAAATCAGCAACTGAATGCAACTTTTTTTTTAAGGTGGGATTCTATTTTGGTGGATTTGGGTTGCATGGCCCCGCAGGGGCAACCACTTTCAACAAGTTGAATATGGTTGCATTTGGTTGAATATTGCCCCTGGCGGGGCCTTGCAACCCAAATCAGCAACTGAATGCAACTTTTTTTTTAAGGTGGGATTCTATTTTGGTGGATTTGGGTTGCATGGCCCCGCAGGGGCAACCACTATCAACAAGTTGAATATGGTTGCATTTGGTTGAATATTGCCCCTGGCGGGGCTTGCAACCCAAATCAGCAACTGAATGCAACTTTTTTTTAAGGTGGGTATTTTGGTGGATTTGGGTTGCATGGCCCTGAGGGGCAACCACTTTCAACAAGTTGATTGTGATTGCATTTGGTTGAATATTGCCCCTGGCGGGGCCTTGCTACCCAAATCCACCAAAATCATCCCACCTTAAAAAAAGGTTGCATGTGGGGTTGCATTTGGTTGAATGTGGTTGCATTCAGTTGAATATGGCCCCTGGCGGGGCCTTGCAACCCAAATCCACCAAAATCATCCCACCTTAAAAAAAAGTTGCATGTGGTTGCATTCAGTTGCTAATTTGGGTTGCATGGCCCGCAAGGGCAACCACTTTCAACTGAATATGCAACTAAATTACTGATTTCATATTCCATTTTTCAAAAGTGATTTTTGACCTATTTTTTGGACTCTGGTATATATATATATATATATGTATATAGAGTCCTGTTCTACTAGAAACAAATTAGAATAGAAACCTAGAAACTAAGCCCAGCCCACCAAATATATGTTGATCCAGCCCAACAGCAATACTACGCGATTAAAAAAATTCAAAAAATAGAAAACAAATATAGACACATATACATACATTCCTAAACTACCGGCACGAAACCCACCATCTCCACTATTTACACCAAAAACTGAAAAATCACTAAATACTTTCAGCAACCACACTAATTCGAAGCTCTTTTCCCCAATTTACAACTAATAATTCAACTATACATCTCTATCATAGTTAGATTCAAGAAAAACGAAAGGAAATCGTGCAAAAACAACTTGAGGCGAAGATTCCCAGTGTAATCACAAAAAAAACACATTGATAATCTCGAAAAAGGTACATTACTGTACATTCATCTTCATATTATAGCTTAATGTTTCCTGTAAACTATATTTCGTCAAATGCATGTTTGTATTTTCGTGAATTTTAGGGATTCAAATTATTTATACTTAAACTAACTGATTAGTCTTCAAATCTTCTTCAAGCATCTTCTAATTATCGTTATTTGTGTAGTGAAGGGGAAAAAATGGCTAAGACTAGAGGAGGTATGTTAAATTAGGGTTTTATAATAATTTTTTGTTTTTATTTATGTTTATTTGTGAGCAGTACTTGAAAATTTTATGATTAATTTTATGATTTTGTGATTATGTGTGTTTATTTTGTGATTATTTGTGATTATGTGTGTTTTTTTGTGATTCAGAGTATATTTTGTGATTATTTATGTTTTTGTTTTGTGATTCAAATTATATTTTGTGATTTTGTGATTATGTGTGTTTTTTAAGATCAATACTACTGTCTCTTTGTGATTATGTGTGTTTTTTGTGATTCAGAGTATATTTTGTGATTATTTATGTTTTTGTTTTGTGATTCAGATTATATTTTGTGATTTTGTGATTATGTGTGTTTTTTAAGATCAATACTACTCTCTCTTTGTGATTATGTGTGTTTAAATACTAGATTAAATGATAGCAATATTAGATCAATGGTGCAGATTAGTTTCTAGTTTCTATTCTAATTTTAGTTTCTATTTGACCATTAGCCTATATATATATATACATAGGCTAATGGTCAAATAGAAACTAAAATTAGAATAGAAACTAGAAACTAATCTGCACCATTGATCTAATATTGCTATCATTTAATCTCAGCCATAGATTTTATTTATTTTATAAAAATATAAAAGACAATGATTTTGGCATTGAATACGTGATAAAACCGTTTTCTGTTTCTCTCTCTAAACTTCCTCTCTTTACGCTCTTTGTCTCTCCACTCTCTATCTACGATATTCCTCTCTCTCCGCAGTCTCTCTAGGCTCTCTCTCACTGTTATCATGTTAAACTCTCTTAGGTTATGCATATCGGAGTGTTCTAAAGTCTCTATCTCTATGTCTCTGTTGTAAAATAGCAATTTTGGAGTGTTTTTCGCTTCGTCAATATGATTACAACAAATTTGAATAAAATTAGAGATAATCAAGGTAATTTTGTTTTCCTATGTTTATAATTTGTTGTTTTGATTAATTTTTTGATCCTTTACTGTATATAATTTGTGATTATGTTGATTTTGTTATTTTTTTGTTCAATTAGTAAACATAAGATTCTAAATCACATAATCACAAAATATAATTTGAATCACAAAACAAAAACATAAATAATCACAAAATATACTCTGAATCACAAAAAAACACACATTATCACAAATAATCACAAAATAAACACACATAATCACAAAATCATAAAATTAATCATAAAATTTTCAAGTACTGCTCACAAATAAACATAAATAAAAACAAAAAATTATTATAAAATCCTAATTTAACATACCTCCTCTAGGCTTAGCCATTTTTTCCCCTTCACTACACAAATAACGATAATTAGAAGATGCTTGAAGAAGATTTGAAGACTAATCAGTTAGTTTAAGTATAAATAATTTGAATCCCTAAAATTCACGAAAATACAAACATGCATTTGACGAAATATAGTTTACAGGAAACATTAAGCTCTAATATGAAGATGAATGTACAGTAATGTACCTTTTTCGAGATTATCAATGAGTTTTTTTGTGATTACACTGGGAATCTTCGCCTCAAGTTGTTTTTGCACGATTTCCTTTCGTTTTTCTTCAATCTAACTATGATAGAGATGTATAGTTGAATTATTAGTTGTAAATTGGGGAAAAGAGCTTCGAATTAGTGTGGTTGCTGAAAGTATTTAGTGATTTTTCAGTTTTTGGTGTAAATAGTGGAGATGGTGGGTTTCGTGCCGGTAGTTTAGGAATGTATGTATCTGTGTCTATATTTGTTTTCTATTTTTTGAATTTTTTTAATCGCGTAGTATTGCTGTTGGGCTGGATCAACATATATTTGGTGGGCTGGGCTTAGTTTCTAGGTTTCTATTCTAATTTGTTTCTAGTAGAACAGGACTCTACATAGGCTAATGGTCAAATAGAAACTAAAATTAGAATAGAAACTATAAACTAATCTGCACCATTGATCTAATATTGCTATCATTTAATCTCAGCCATAGATTTTATTTATTTTATAAAAATATAAAAGACAATGATTTTGGCATTGAATACGTCATAAAACCGTTTTCTGTTTCTCTCTCTAAACTTCCTCTCTTTACGCTCTTTGTCTCTCCACTCTCTATCTACGATATTCCTCTCTCTCCGCAGTCTCTCTAGGCTCTCTCTCACTGTTATCATATTAAACTCTCTTAGGTTATGCATATCGGAGTGTTCTAAAGTCAGGTTATGCATATCGGAGTGTTCTAAAGTCTCTATCTCTCTGTCTCTGTTGTAAAATTGCAATTTTGGAGTGTTTTTCGCTTCGTCAATATGATTACAACAGATTTGAATAAAATTAGAGATAATCAAGGTAATTTTGTTTTCCTATGTTTATAATTTGTTGTTTTGATTAATTTTTTGATCCTTTACTGTATATAATTTGTGATTATGTTGATTTTGTTATTTTTTTGTTCAATTAGTAGTTCTATTTATCTGCGATACATCATTTAATTGGAGTAGTTTAGTGATTTTGATATTTTAATTATATTAATTGCTGTTGTTTATGATTTTTGTGTAGTTTTAGTAGTTTTAGTTGAGATTTTTTGTATTTTCTATGATACATCATGTAATTGGAGTAGTTTTGTGATTTTGACATTTTAATTATATTAATTGCTGTTGTTTATGATTTTTGTGTAGGTTGATGTTTTTGTTGAATCAGTTTGATTTTTTTTGTTAAATCGAGTCACTTTCGTAGAGTATAATGAATCAAGTTTGTCATTCGGTGTTTAGTAATGCGACCTGGTCTATGTACATTCATACAATAAAACTTACTGGATTTGGTGATTAGTGATTTGGTGTCATCAATTTTATCTTGTATGTGGTTGTAGCTCGATAATAGGAGTAACACTTTCAGTTGTAGGCTGTAACTCTGTTAGTAATGATAAAAACGAGCTTAATATCGATTATATTCTGTTATTGCTTACCAATTTTATAATACACGCTTGTATGTTTATGTATCTGAATAAATGATCAAGTAGAAAGTGATTTTTGTCTTGGTGAGTTTGCTTGTATAGATTTGAATATTTGATTTACTGCTTGCGGATAAGTTCATTGAATTTTAGGTGGTTCTGTGTAATATGTTCAGTGATTTTAATATGATATTTTAGTAATAATTGTGAGATGTACTTATTGATACATAGTTTTGAAGCTCCAAAGTAATATGATTATATCATAATATAGAATTCAAGGTGTTGTTTTAGTCTTAGCCATACATGTTTAGTTATATATGAGTGCACCTTGAGTTGGTAGATTATGTGCACCTTGAGTTGTTTTGTTTACTGGCCACATGGTTCTAATTGAACATCGTTCATTTTTTCAGGTTCAAGTTGTGGCGATTCTTGTCAAATCAGTACTGTTGTTAGTACTGATCTCTCTTCAATAGAAAGTGAAGGTTCCATAACAAGTTATAACGTGTCACCCGGTGGTAATAGGTATTATATACCTAGTTGTGTTGGTGATATCTGTATACCATATGTTAACCAGATTTTTGAAAGTTTAAATAAAGGTTACAAATTTTATAAGGAGTATGCTCGATTGGGTGGATTTAGTGTTCGGAAAACAACTGAAAAGACGGATGATAATGGTACTATTTTACTTAAGCATTATGTTTGTAGTTGTGAAGGTTTTAATGATCCTAAGGATCAAGTGGTTAAGAAAAGGCGAACAGTTTCTCGAAGGTGTGGATGTAAAGCAAAGTTTGTGTTGAAGTATATGTTTCCGGATAAATATTTTGTATTCTCTTTTGTTGAGCAACACAATCATGCTTTGGCTAGTGAGACCGGTAGGCAGTTTTTGAGGTCTAGTAGGGAGATGAATACAAATTTGAGAAATATCATATTTGATGCTTCAAAAGTTAATATTGATTGCAGCAAAACTTTCAGCTTTGTTAAAGAAATGGTTGGTGGGTATTCTAATGTAGGGGCTACCTTGCAAGATTTTAGAAATTTTAATAGGGATTTGAGAGCGTTTGTTGGTGAAAGAGATTCACAAATGTTACTAGATAAGTTTAAGGTAATGCAGGAGACTTCAGAGTCATTTTATTTTGCTTATGATGTTGATTCTGCTGGGCACTTGATGAAACTTTTATGGGCTGATCCTATTGGTCGAAGGAATTTTGAAGTTTATGGTGATGCGGTATCATTTGATGCGACTTTTGATACAAATAAGTAAGAAAAACTGTTCATAACTTTGTTAATATTTTCCGAGTTAATGTTTTTGGTAAATCTGGTGTTAATATTTTGGTTTATAATTTCTGTGCTATAGGTATAATATGATATTTGCACCTTTCACTGGTGTGGATAAACACGACCGATGTGTTACTTTTGCTGCTTGCCTTCTATCACAGGAGAGTATAGATGAATATAAATGGGCATTTGATCATTTTGTCAAGGCTATGGGACGAAATCCAGTTGTAATAGTTACTGATCAGTGTGCTGCTATGAAGGTAGCTGTCCCTGCTTCATTTTCTGCGAAAAATGGTTTGATTGCGAGTAAGCATCGTCTATGCATGTGGCATATCATGGAAAAATTTCCCATCAAGGTATACTTGTTGATTTTTATTTGAAATTCGTTTGAACTTTTAACATTTGTGTATTTTATTTTATAAAAAAGTCAAATTTGGCAGAATTGTAATATACTATAATGATGGGAAGTACATGGTCTTTGAGTACCTGAAAATGTTTTTATTTTTAAATATAGGGTCAGTAACGGAAATAAACAGTCATGTTAGACATACTTTTAGTGATTATTAATATTTAGTTTTAGTGATTATTAGTTATTACTTTAGTGATTGTTGTTTAATAATTTAGTAATATTTAATGATTGTTGTTTAATTTAGTGATTGTTGTTTAAGTGAGTAACTGTTAGTAATTATTATTTTAGTCCATGTCTTTTGCTTTATACTTGATGTCCTGCTTTTAATTTGTCCTGTTATTTTTCAGCTTGGTAATCGTCTATGTAAGGAGACTGATTTTATGGAAAAAAATGAAAAAGTACATTTGGTCGTCAGTTTTAGAAATTGATGAATTTGAGAAAGGTTGGGAAGCTGTTGTAAAGGAGTTCAATTTAGAGGGTAATAAGTGGTTGTCAGATATGTATGCTATTAGGTCCTCATGGATTCCGGCATTTTTTAGAGATGAGCCAATGTTTGGTTTGATGAGAACAACATCAAGGTCGGAGAGTGAGAACTTTTTCTTTGGTCAGTTTCATAAACAAGGCGACACTCTTTGTGAGTTTTGGATACGTTTTCAGAGTGCAATGGAAAGGCAAAGGAATGAAACAGTTAGGTTAGATCAAGAGTCCAATTCCAGTACTCCTACCACACTATCGACATGGTATATTGAAGATCACGCGGCAGATTTATTCACACGTGCAATATTTTATAAAGTTCAGGAAGAAATACTAGCATCATGTCTGGATATGCAAATCAAGCGTATGAGTGAGGAAGTTGATGGGGTTACTCATTTTGAGATTAGGGACGTAAAAGTAAAAGATAAACTTTTTAAGGTAATGTTGCAATCTTCGATTTATTTTTCTTTATTACTGCTGGAATTAGTAATTAGTTGTTGGGGTTACTCATGCTTTTATGATTAATAAATTTAATCTTGTAATCTTGGATTAGCCAGATAATTTATTTTAAGTGCAAATTTTAAAGAATCAACTGGAAATTGATACATTGTTTAACTGTCAATTTGTAACGCCTATTTAATATTTAATATTTTAGCACATTATACTGATTTCTCTGTGTACTTAATGCTCATGTGTATTTTATTGATTAATTTTTATGTTTTTTGTACAGGTCTCTGTGAGTATAAATCATGCTGTTTGTTCGTGCAAAAAATTTGTTATGTGTGGAATAGTGTGCAGGCACGCTTTTTGTGGTTTAAAGCAAATAGGAGTTACAAAGTTTCCTAGAAGTCTCGTTCTGAATCGTTGGATGAAAATTGCTGACAGTGGGAGTTCATCAAATTCAGATGTGGTTTCTAATGATTACTTTAAGATGGAGCAAGTTTCTTTGAAATTGACGAATATTTGGTTTGATTTTCGTCAAGCCGTTAACAAGGCTGGTGTTCAACTAGACAAGCTTGATCATGTTCACAAAACTATATTGCAGTTGAATAAAGATCTTGATGATTCTGGGGATGTTAATTTCACAAAAAAAGATCATATGGCTGCTATGGTTGGTGATCAGCCTGTAGGAGATGTTACTGTTCTCCCACCAAAGGTTTGCAAGAACAAAGGAAATTACTTTAAGAGGCTGGTTAGTGAAAGAGAGAAAGCAGTTACCAAATCAAAAAAGAGAATTCGCAAATGTAAAAAATGTGGGTTGCTAACTCATGACTTTAGGACTTGTCCGGATAAGAATAAAGTTAGCACAACAGAAGAAATTCCAGCTAATGATTCTAGTAGTTGTTTGAAGAAGAACAAAGTGAGGTCAAGAGAAGAAGAAATTTTAGCTAGTAAGTCCAGATGCTCGAAGAAGAACAAAGTGAGCACAGGAGAAGAATAAATTGTAGCTAATTAGTCTTGTTTTTATATGATACATACATTTGGTACATTACTGTTAAGAAATTTCCATTACAACATTTGGAATATATTATACCTTGAAAATTTATATAAATGTATGCCCTGTTTTGTTTTTCTACTTCAGTTTCGTCATTTAGAAAGAAAAAAAAAAGGTAACACTACTTTAAGTAAATTAGTAATACTCCCTCTGTCCCGCTAATATTTGCCACAATTCAATATTATGACAATTTGTTAAGTTTTCATAAATATGTTAATAATGAATTATGGTTAAATGTGATAATTATAACTTAATCTGTAAATATATAAAAGGTTTCACTAATATTTTTAGTTAATATAAAAGGTAATATTCACTAAAAGTTAAAGTTTTGTTTTTTTTCCTTATATTTTTAGTGATTGTCCCTGTGTATTTTTAGTGATTGTCACTGTGTCCTTTTAGTGATTGTACCTGTATTTTTTAGTGATTGTATTTTTTTAAATTTAAAAAACACGCATAATTAAATTTATGGGTTCAACAATTAACTTTTGGGGTTTAATAGTTCGATTTTGGGCTTGGGTTTCAACAGTTAACCTTTAGGGTTCAATAGTTCCATTTTGGGTTTAGAAATATTTGGAACGACGAATAAACGATATACGAACTTTAAAAAAATATAAATTTATATTTTAATTGGCTATTTGTAAATATTTTTTTTAATATTTTTTTCAAATATATATTTAAGAGAAAATAAAAAAGAACAAAAAAACAAAAAGAAAAAGAAAACATAAACAAAAAAAACAGAGACCAAAACGCTAGTCTATGTGGCGATTCCCCCCAAAAATCAGGCCGTCGGACTTATTAAAACAACACAATTTGAATTACCAATCCGATAATAAGTTTTTTTAGTAGTGTTTGCAAATATATATTTTGAAAAAAAAAGTAACAACAGTTTTTACTAAATTTCCTTAGTTTTTTAGTGATTTGTCAATGGGTTTTTTAGTTTTTTTTTTTGTGATTACCCTTTTGTTTTTTAGTAATTTTGTATGCTTATTTTATTAAACATCACAACCATTTGTTTCACTTTTATTAGTCAACAAAGACTAGTAAAAAATATGGAATAGAAAATAGAAAAAAATATATAGAAACAGACAGAAATAAAAAATATGGAATTTTTTAACCAATGGCATTTTTGAACCATTCATACACTGTCAATCAGCTATGTTTCAATCCATTAACCTTCAGATCATAACAAACAACACTATTTTTTGGCATAATCAGAGAACCATAAGGCAATAATATCTAGAGTGTAATTTTTTGGCAAAAAATTCAGATAATAAAACATTGAAACTATGCTTCAACTGTTGGGTATTTTACTCTAAACACAACAATGAGGCAGTGATATATATTAATAAACAAGAACAGGTAATTAACCAAATAACGAAACAAAACACGAAGGCATAAACAAGAGTATAATCAGTAACTGTAATTAACAAGAAAAGTAAGAACACTTATCTCTCACAGTAGCTTAAGCCAAGACAACAAGAGAGAGAGAGAACACAGCTGAGTCACCAAGCCCTTCGAGAAGACTTGGCTGTTCTTGAAGAGAATATTGCCCCACTTACGTTGTGATTGGGTTGCAGCAATATCACTTCCAGGATAAAACAGCACCGATCAAAGGGTTCACAAATACACCAGTGATCAACAGCGACCAGCACCTCAGTTCGCCTGAGAATTATGTATCTCTTCTGTATGTGTTGAGAGAGCAGAGAGAAAGAAGATTACGAGGGTTTTCTCTCCTTAGGATGTATCGTATATCTTACAATGTTCTATTCTATTCTGTATATATATAATACCAAGAATAAAACGTAACTGATACTCCATAAAAGGAAAGTAAATATTCTGATTTAATTGCATTAACTGCATCAGAATTTATTTTCAGTTACATAAGCATCAGGATTTGGTCATCAGTAACATCAGGATTTGGTGTCCATCAGGATCAGGATTTAGTGCTTTGTCAGGAACTGATATCCATCAGGATTTAGCCCATCAGTATCTGATGTCTGACCAAGTCCATCAGGATTTTACTCCAAGTACTGATCCAAATTTCCATCAGGATTTGATCCAAATACTGACCCAAATTTCCAGTACTATTGTAACAAATAAATCTGAAACCTGTTAAAATAAATCAATATCTAATTTAAAATCAGTTGCACATAATGGGCATGAAAACTTCCTCATGGGCATGAAACGTTTCTGACCAACCAAGTATACATTCATGGACATGAAAACTTTCTCATGGGCATGAAACATTTCTGAATATCCCATATCTTTTGATGCCTCTTCATGATCATGAAATATATATCATGGCCATGATTTCCATCTGCAACCTGATTTCAAATCTCCTTCTTTCAACTCAATTTATCTATGGATTCCACTAAGAAAATGTCTTAGATCCAAACATGAAAGTTTAAGTCCTCATTACAAGGAACAACCTTCACTTGTTAGTTTCCGGAAATTACATCAAGAACATATTATAAATATGCCTCAAACTTTCCATTTTCTAACAATCCCCCACGAATCCATACAGAAATTCAAATACATATCTATCCTCATCATGACTTGTTTTTCAGAGTAGGTACCCTTCCGGGTTTGAACCCTCCTAAGTCCTCTACTTCGATGGCTACCGGATTCAGATGGAATGTTTCACCTTGAATCTTTATCCGTTTTGTGTAACCACACTCCATAGACGACGACAAGTCAAAGGCTATGGTGCCAATCTACGGCTTTGAGACGTTAATGGTCATGTCTCGATCCTGTTCGTCGAATGCTTCAAGGAATAACCCTTTCCTCTAATTGCGACCACACAATTACATTCGCTTAGCTGGGCATCTCCAGAGATGTACTGCTAGCATCTCGTCATATGACTTGACCCCATTCAGAGTTCAAATAACTCTTGCTATACTGGCAGTTACAGTACCTTTTAGGTTTACAGGGGATAGACTCCAGATACATAAGTATCAATCTATGTATTTAAAGGTACAACCAATTCACCCTTACAACTTGTTATTACCACATTGAATACACTTTCGAGGGATCTCCTCTCATGTGTATTGGGTTCCCGCTGTAGATGAATTACTATGGGCTATCAATCCCATCCCCAACCTAGACTTAAGGACTACAGCATGCTCAAGCCCTTTAGTCAAATGATCAGCTAGGTTTTCTTGAGTTCCAATAAACTCAACAGCAATAATCCTTTCAGACATTAAACCCCTTATAGACTTTAGTCTAACTTGGATATGTCTCTTTGTTTTCACATTATACTTCTTGCTGTTTATCTTGTCGATAGTTGTACGGCTATCACAATGAACAGCAAAAGCAGGAAGTGGACGACTTACTACAGGTAACATTGACATAAGCCCATGTAACCATTCAGCCTCAGTCCCCGTGGCATCTAATGCACACAACTCAGCCTCAAAGGTAGACCGAGTTATAACAGTCTGTCTAGAAGACTTCCAAGACACTGCTCCACCCGCAAGGGTAAACAGATATCCAGTCACTCCATTGGAACCAGACTTCTTAGCTATCCAACTTGCATCACTATATCCCTCTAGCACTCCAGGAAACCTCCTATAATGCAGACCAAGATATATGGTGCCTTTCAGATACCTAAGCACTCTATCAAGAGCATCCCAATGAGTCTTGTTTGGACAGCTTGTATATCTTGCTAACTTAGACACTGAATATGAAATATCAGGCCTAGTACCATTAGCAAGATACTGCAAACTCCCAATAATCTGAGAATACCTTAACTGAGACACAGGTACTCCTGAACTATTCTTGACAAGGGCAATTTTAGGATCATACGGAGTACTTGCGATTCTACAATTTGAATAACCATACTTCTCAAGTATAGATTTCTCTATATAATGAGATTGTGACAAGGTTATTCCATCAGTTGACTGAGTCAACTTGATACCAAGAATCACACTAGCCTCTCCCATATCCTTCATTTCAAAATGCCTTTTCAAGAACCTTTTTGTCTCGTTAATAATCTCAATATTGGTTCCAAACAACAAAATATCATCCACATACAGGCACACAATAATACATTCATTTCCTTTAACCATGTAATAGACACACTTGTCACTTTCATTAACTACAAATTCTGATTCTAAAACAGTTTCATCAAACTTTTTATGCCAGTCTCTTGGAGCTTGTTTTAAGCCATATATAGACTTGATTAACTTACATACTTTCCTCTCATTACCAGAAGCAACAAATCCCTCAGGCTGATCCATATAAATCTCTTCTTCAAGTTCACCATGAAGAAAAGCTGTCTTTACATCCATTTGATGGATGATAAGACCATGTACAGAAGCCAATGCTATAAGCATTCGAATTGTTGTCATTCTAGCAACTGGAGAGTATGTGTCAAAGTAATCAATGCCTTCCTTTTGCTTAAAGCCCTTAGCTACCAGCCTAGCCTTATACTTATCTATTGAGCCATCAGGATTCATCTTCCTTTTGAACACCCATTTACATCCTATAGTAGAACACCCAGGAGGTAGATCAACCAACTCCCATGTTCCATTAGAAACAATAGAGTCAATTTCACCTTTTACAGCACCTTTCCAGTACCTAGACTCTGAAGAATCCATGGCCTGTCGAAAAGTTAAAGGTTCATCCTCGATATTGTAAGTGATAAAATCACTTCCAAAATCCTTGACTACCTTAGCACGCTTACTCCTTCTAGGTTCCTCTACTTCATCAGGAATAGAGCTACTATCAGGATCTGCCCCCACATTTGTCATCCTTTCCACATGATCAGGAATGGACCTCGATGTGTGAGTGGGATCATCATCAGGAATACCCTGAGGTATACCAGTCTTCATAGGGAACACATCCTCAAAGAATGTTGCATCACGAAATTCAACTATGGAATTAGCCACTATCCCATCTATGTCAGATTTTAATACTAAAAATCTCATAGCCGTAGTGGTTTCCCTATAGCCCAGAAAGATGCAATCAACAGTTTTCGGCCCTAGTTTCTTTCTCTTGTGTTCAGGGACAAGTACCTTTGCAAGGCACCCCCACACACGAAGATATTTTAAGCTAGTCCTTTTCTCTGTCCATAATTCATAAGGTGTCTTGTCCATATGTTTCAGAGGAACTCTATTCAGAATATGGCAAGCCGTATTCAGAGCTTCTCCCCACATGTACTTAGGCAACCCTGAATTAATCAACATACTATTGATCATATCCTTAAAAGTTCTGTTCTTTCGTTCTGCCACCCCATTAGACTCAGGTGTGTATGGTGGAGTTACCTCATGAACTATACCATTGCTCTTGCAAAATTCATTAAACGAGTTACTCGTATACTCACCACCTCTATCTGATCTCAAACGTTTAAGTACTTTACCAGTTTGTGTTTCAGATTCAGTTTTGAACATAATGAATTTATCTAGTGCTTCATCTTTATGTTTAAGCAAATAAACATAACAATATCTACTACAATCATCTATAAAGGTAATGAAATATCTATTATGTTCCTTGGTCAAAACACCACCAAATTCACATATGTCAGTGTGCACTAAATCTAACACATTTGAATCCCTAATCTCATTATGAAAAGGTTTCCTAGTTTGTTTAGCAGTCACACATACTTGACATTTAGATTTCTTATCAATGGCATGTTTTGGAATCAACTCTAAGTTCATCATATTCTTTAGAGCACCAAAATTCAAGTGACCAAGACGTGCGTGCCACAGATCAGATGATTCAACACAATTAACAAAAGGAACAACATTATTATTAATAAAACTGCCCAAAACAGGCTCAACATTTATTAAAAATAATCCATCCGACAAGTAACCTTTGCCAAAAAATACACCAGTATGTGTAATAACTACTTTATTACATTTCAAAGAAACTTCAAAACCATTCTTAACTAAACAACTTCCACTTATTATATTTCTACGAATATCAGGAACATGGTGCACTCTAGTGAGGGATAGAACACGCCCAGAAGCGAACTTCAGGTCCACGTTTCCTATTCCAAGTACTTGAGCTACACTCGCATTCCCCATCGTCACAGTCATTCCATGAGTCTGTTGATAAGATACAAACAGAGTAATATCAGTACAAATATGTACATTAGCTCCAGTATCAATCAACCATTCATGAGACGAATAAGTGGAAAGAAGTACAGGGTTGTAGGTCACATACCCGTTGTCAGTTTCAGAAGCAACAGCTTCACCAACAACCATGTTAACCATAGACCCACCAGTGGTTGCAAGCACAGTGTTAGCTTGTGCTCCCACAACAGGTTTCTTAGCTTTCTTTACAGGACAGTCCTTGCTCCAATGACCAACCTGTCCACAAGACCAACATGGTTTGTTTGCCTTTGGTTTCTTAGCCTTGTTCTTGTCCTTAGACTTAGTGTTTTCCTTCTTAGTGACAGACTTTCTTTTCTGTCCTACAGTCACTACATTCACCTTCGAACTCCCAGCATGTTCAGAAGGCATCACATGTCCTTGCTTGGACTTGTGTTGCTCCTGCACAGAGATGTCCAACATCAGGTTTGTCCAATTGATCTCTCCTTTCTGTCTTTTCAGGGAGAGTGCAAACTCTTCCCAAGACTTAGGGAGCTTTTCAATCACAGACATAACCTGAAACTTTTCAGGTAAGTCCATACCAGACTCCTTCAAAGCATGAACCAACATCTCAAACTCATGCACTTGCTCAGTCATGGATTTCGTATCCACCAGTTTAAAGTCAAGGAACCTAGCCACAGAATACTTTTCCAATCCTTGCGAATCAGTATTATGTGTCTGGTCAAGCTTCTCCCATAAGAGCTTAGCAGTGTAAGAGTCAGATGAATAAACATCGAATAGAGTGTTCGCCAAAGCTGCCAGAATTGCAGCCCTAGCCACCCCATCCTTTTCCTCCCACAGAGTATAAGCCTTAACAGTTTCAGCTTTCTCCTTAACCACAACTGGTTTCTCATACTGCACCACCGGCCATAGACCCTTTACCGTTAACCACAGTTTCATCTTTTTCTGCCAACGAGAAAAACCAACACCCCCACCGAATTTATCAGGCATACCTGACATATCGATAGGCTGTGGGAAACGGTACGTAGTCCAATCAATAGTGGGTACAGTAACACCAGACCCAGAGCTAGTCTCAACAGCAGGAGTTTCAGTTTCGTTAACCATCTTGTTAATAACAATATATAACACAAATATTCTCTTCAAGATTGTTGGGTATTTTACTCTAAACACAACAATGAGGCAGTGATATATATTAATAAACAAGAACAGGTAATTAACCAAATAACGAAACAAAACACGAAGGCATAAACAAGAGTATAATCAGTAACTGTAATTAACAAGAAAAGTAAGAACACTTATCTCTCACAGTAGCTTAAGCCAAGACAACAAGAGAGAGAGAGAACACAGCTGAGTCACCAAGCCCTTCGAGAAGACTTGGCTGTTCTTGAAGAGAATATTGCCCCACTTACGTTGTGATTGGGTTGCAGCAATATCACTTCCAGGATAAAACAGCACCGATCAAAGGGTTCACAAATACACCAGTGATCAACAGCGACCAGCACCTCAGTTCGCCTGAGAATTATGTATCTCTTCTGTATGTGTTGAGAGAGCAGAGAGAAAGAAGATTACGAGGGTTTTCTCTCCTTAGGATGTATCGTATATCTTACAACGTTCTATTCTATTCTGTATATATATAATACCAAGAATAAAACGTAACTGATACTCCATAAAAGGAAAGTAAATATTCTGATTTAATTGCATTAACTGCATCAGAATTTATTTTCAGTTACATAAGCATCAGGATTTGGTCATCAGTAACATCAGGATTTGGTGTCCATCAGGATCAGGATTTAGTGCTTTGTCAGGAACTGATATCCATCAGGATTTAGCCCATCAGTATCTGATGTCTGACCAAGTCCATCAGGATTTTACTCCAAGTACTGATCCAAATTTCCATCAGGATTTGATCCAAATACTGACCCAAATTTCCAGTACTATTGTAACAAATAAATCTGAAACCTGTTAAAATAAATCAATATCTAATTTAAAATCAGTTGCACATAATGGGCATGAAAACTTCCTCATGGGCATGAAACGTTTCTGACCAACCAAGTATACATTCATGGACATGAAAACTTTCTCATGGGCATGAAACATTTCTGAATATCCCATATCTTTTGATGCCTCTTCATGATCATGAAATATATATCATGGCCATGATTTCCATCTGCAACCTGATTTCAAATCTCCTTCTTTCAACTCAATTTATCTATGGATTCCACTAAGAAAATGTCTTAGATCCAAACATGAAAGTTTAAGTCCTCATTACAAGGAACAACCTTCACTTGTTAGTTTCCGGAAATTACATCAAGAACATATTATAAATATGCCTCAAACTTTCCATTTTCTAACATCAACATTGTTCTTCCCTGCTTCATCAAATATAGTTGTCAAGTTTTTTGCAAATCTGACTGTCTTCTTGGTTGAACTTGTCTTCTGGATTGTTGCTTCTTCTTCTTCTTCTTGTGATTGTTGAGATGATCGGATCACCAAATCGACAAGTTTCTTTGAAGCAGCTTCAACGTAAAGTTCCTTGGCTTCTTTGAGAATCGCTTCTGTTCTTTCATTGAGTTGTGAAGCTAGTATGGCATTGTTGTATTTAACTCTCAGCTTTTCAATCTGACTTTGCTGGCCATTCTACAATTCAAAAAAAAAAATCAGTTAGAGATTTTATGTTAAATACATTTGAAATAACATATCTATTTTATAATGTTATATGACTAGGGAGAATGTTTTGAGTACCTTTTCTTCATTAAATCCAGTGTTCCAAGTTTTAAAATCACCTTTGTATGTTTCCATGTGTCTCATGAGGAATATACCACAATCAATTGAATTGAATTTTGTCTGCCATGACATCTTCTTGTAATCAATTTTTAAATTCTTGAGTTTACTAACCAAATATAAACGGCCCTTTCCTTTCAAGTACTTCATAAAGTGTGAATGCTGTAAAATAATGTAGTAGTTATTCAATTTAGCAAAACAATAAAGGTAAATAACATATCAAATACAAATAGAAAGAATTGAAGTTTCATACCAGAATTTTTGGTTTCTGGCCATAGCATCTCTTTGGATCATCATCTCTTGCTATATTATCAATTAGTTCATATGACGGATTTTTCATGTTGTAGCAAATCAAATAGAAATGATCATATGCAATAATGGGGAAAAACACCTGAAAAAAAAAATAAAGTTATTAAACCAAGTACAAGTCAAATAGTATTTTTAGTTTTTAATTAAATGTTTTATATTTACCATGTCTATGCTGTCCAGATTTGTCCTATTGAATCTTCTCAGCATCTCATCCATGTTTTCAGCAAATGTTGGATACGTCACATTAACACTCTTAACAGTATCCAAGGTTGAATGCTGTAAATTTTGGATTTACAATTAATAAGGGTTAGATACCATTATATTAAAATTAAAAAAGATATGTAGTATCTTTAATAGTGAGCTAGATGATTACCACACAGTCAATAGTAGAAAAGAGACGCATTGGAGATTCTTCTGACTTGTACTTTTCATTATCATTTAAAATTATAGCCCATGTGTCAATGACAGAACTCGCCAGATTATGATTGATTTTTATCGTTTGCATATCCTCCCTTATACAAAAGAAATAATCCCAGCTGAACACATGTTCCCTGTCAATAATAACAACATTAAAGAATATGCTGAAATGTGATGAGTACAGTAAAGTACAGGTAAAAAAAAATAGCAAAGTGGTAAACACTTACATTGGATCTTTTTTTTTGTATCATAAATCTCCAAAGTCCCATATCTTTACTTGTTAATTTTGCACTTATGTCTACAACCCTTTCAATGTATGGTGATTTGCCAAATCGACCCAATTTAAGAAGTCGTGTGCTCTTCTCTCTCAGTGCAGGTTTAGGAGTAACGAAATCGTCATTTCCCTCAGCTAAATCAATGTCACCATATATATCTTCATCTATTCCAAGTGAGAAACTTGGAATTCCATCATTCTGTTGTTCTGGACCAAATATCTTAGACATGTCAACATTGGGTTCTGTTGATTGCAGATATTCTATGAGGTCAAGCTGTTCAGTATCTTGATTTCTCAACTCAAAATCATTGTCAAAGTTTGTTGATGATGTCTGTTGGTTTTGCTGAGCTGGTTTCTTATTTCTGTTGATAGAAGGCTCAGCTTGTTTTGTTGGATGAAATACTTCATTGATGATGTTTCTAATCGAGAGCAGCTCTTTGTTTGTTGGATCTTTTTCAATGGCCAATCTGAGGTCCGTGTCAAACAACAATTTTGTATCTATTAAATCATTTGCTCTTTCTCGCAATAGTTCCACTTCATCCTGTAGGATTATAGACAAAATTAGAGTTATAGTGAGAGTAGTTAGAGTGATTTAAAGTACAATATCTTAGTGATTAGCAGTTTAAAAACTAATGATTAATGTCTCAACAACTAATGATTTGTAGTTTGTTTTTTAGTGAAATATACCTTTTCCCCTGTGTTTTTTCTGTAGCATCTTTCACTCCTTCAGTTATTGGCTCAGCAGCATTGTCATTCTGTATATCACATTAAGAGTTTATGTCAGTAAAATCAAATATATGTACAATACATTATGAAAAGAATATATATCAAATATACCTGATTTTGTTTTTCTGTATCAGTCTCAGTTTCTTCTTGCGTTTGTTGTACATCTTGTACATCAACGTTTGGTACTTCTGCATCCTCATAATAGAAGTCATTATCTTCTTATCAATCCTCATTGTTTTTCCATCCATGAGTTTTAGCTTTGTCCTCTTGCTGATAGATCAAAGTTAAAAAGTTTAAATCAGAATTTGTAAATAAAATGTAGAAGTAGCATGTTGTTTAAAATATTATACCTTTTTTCCTCTTTCCAACTGGTCCTTTAATTTTGCTAAATGATCCTTCAATGGTATCAAAATAGAACCAACTCCAAATTCACCATCATAAACTTCAACAGCCTGCCTTTTCTTTAGCATATCTTCATTCCAGCCCTTGTACGATGGGAAGCGCCTATCAACCAGGGTGAGTCCTTGGTGTTTCACACGATCAACATAGAATAACTAGGTAAAAGTAAGAATTAGATAAGTGCATATATGACAAAATAAGAATGCATAAATTAAAGAATTAGGGAGTTAAATTTTTATGTTTACTTACAGTGAGAAAGATTAATGATCCACTGAAGAAAACTGAATTTGTTTTATTCCAACTGTCTGTTGCAGAAACTAGGAAGATTATGAGATACTGTTGTACTTACAGCAATCATCAAGATCTCCATCTAATCTTAGTAGCTGTCTGTCAACATAAGAATTCGTGCTTGTTCCACAAAGAACATTTGACATTACAATCAAAAAGTTGAGCTTAAAATTTTCAGTCAATCCTTGTCCTTTCATTACTTGGACCACCAGTTGTGATTTGGTCTCGTTTTTCAACTGGAAACTGTTCTTCCCATCGATCTATTCTTTGTTGATAAAAATCTACTGTTCCCAGTAGTACTGATTCTCCACCAAATGGAAGTCCAAAAACATCAAACACATCCTCTTCTGTGATCGGCAGCTCTTTATCTTTAAGCTTTAGTGAAACACTATTCCTGTCAAAAATTTGGAACACGCTATATGCCAGCTTTGTTGGTAACATCTCCAAACAAAAATCAAGAAGTGGTTCGAATCCAGAGCTTATTGCCCACTGTTTTTGTTCTTTTGACAGGTAGTAAACCATTTCACTGAAATTTCTTGGAGAATTCCTAATTTTGATTTCATCTTTTCTTTTGTTGATATATTTGGCACCTTTATTTTCCTTGATCAATTGCAACACAAAAAAGAAATTAGAACAAATTTAATGACAAAATTAAATCAGATTACCTATATATTTTTTCATGTTTAAATTACCTCATTGTTCAGCTTTCCATTTTTCTTTGTTGGGATTTTGACATTTGGCTTTATTTTCTTGTGCCCTTTATCTTCATCCACATTCTGTTAGAAATTAAAAACACATTCAATTTGTATAAATATAGTAAAACAGACATTAGCTAGCAGAAAACACAAAACAGAATAGTCACTATGGCTATTATAATCACTATGAAAACAATAAATTTAAGTGATTTTGAAATCATATACTTGTGATTGATGTACTATATTTAAGTGATTAGGTAAGCACTGTTTAGTGATTCATAATTTGAATGTAGTTTTTAATATATACTATGGGAATAAATTTGTAATAAATTGGTACTAAAATAGTAAATATTTTACCTGTTGAAACGCCTTCCGTTTCCACTTGGTAACTTTTATTTTTTTGGCATTAGGTGGTTGATTGTCATGTTCTTCATTGTCGTGTTCATCTGCTTCATTTTCCTGTTGATTTTGTTTAGTATGTATTTCCTCTTGATTTCCCAGAAAATCCTCTTCTTCTTCATTTTTCTGTACAACAAATTTATAAAATGGTTACTACTATTCATCTATTTAACAGTGATTCAAATTATAAAAAAAATTGATGGAGTACTAACATCATCAGGTCTTCCTGCAGTGACTTTGAATCTGTTGTTAGTTCGTCTATAAGTTCTTGACGAAGTGACACTTGGAGGAGGCGTGTTAGGTTGCTCTGTATACATTTAAAAAATTACAATCACAGATGATGCTATAAATAATACATAAACAATAAATGGAGTACATAGCTATAGCATGATGATTGCTAATTTGTTTTTAAGCCTTAACTAAGACATAAATAATGATGATTAAGAAACTAAACAAAGTCAAATTATTGTTATACCTTGTTCCATGTTTTCTTGATTACTAGAATCTTCTAGGTTGACAAACACAGGGCTGACATTCCTTTTTGGTTGACTCAATTGTTTTATCCTTGAACTTCTTCGTAATTGTCCAGTAGAACCTGCAATAACAGTACTTCTAATCACAAGATATAATAACAGTAATTCTACATACACAGAAAGCAACATTAGATAAACAACAGATTTACGTGTCGATCTGTATAAAAATGTCTCTCATCGATCTGTAGAGAAAAAAACTATGAAACCAAGGTTTCATGCACATGCTTCCCTCTACCTCCCTTGAAATATTTGAATATATGTGTGGTACATTATTTTTAACAACTCAGAGTTCTCAGCTGTTATACTAAATTAACGATACAGAGCATACAAGTAAGAGCCAAGGTAAATTTAAAAGCTAAAGCATGGTACTTAATTATTACTTAACACAAAAATAGTTAAGGAAAAACTCACAAAAAACTATAATATTTCCCAATAAGATGAATGTGTACACATACAAATATCAGACTTACACATACATTCCTTTTCCCTATTCTTTGCAGACTGATCAGGGAATGTAGATTCGTTGGTACAAAAGGATGTAAATACTTGTAACTAGCTAGGTTAAAAAAACACACATAATCACAAAAATTACAAATAATTACAAAAATCAAATAAAAACACACATAATCACAAATAATCACAAAATATACTCTGAATCACAAAAAACACACATAATCACAAAGGTACAGTAGTATTGATCTTAAAAAATACACATAATAACAAAATCACAAAATATAATCTGAATCACAAAACAAAAACATAAATAATCACAAAATATAATTTGAATCACAAAAAAACACACATAATCACAAAGAGAGAGTAGTATTGATCTTAAAAAACACACATAATCACAAAATCACAAAATATAATCTGAATCACAAAACAAAAACATAAATAATCACAAAATATACTCTGAATCACAAAAAACACACATAATCACATAGAGACAGTAGTATTGATCTTAAAAAACACACATAATCACAAAATCACAAATATAATTTGAATCACAAAACAAAAACATAAATAATCACAAAATATACTCTACACAAATAACGATAATTAGAAGATGCTTGAAGAAGATTTGAAGACTAATCAGTTAGTTTAAGTATAAATAATTTGAATCCCTAAAATTCACGAAAATACAAACATGCATTTGACGAAATATAGTTTACAGGAAACATTAAGCTCTAATATGAAGATGAATGTACAGTAATGTACCTTTTTCGAGATTATCAATGAGTTTTTTTGTGATTACACTGGGAATCTTCGCCTCAAGTTGTTTTTGCACGATTTCCTTTCGTTTTTCTTCAATCTAACTATGATAGAGATGTATAGTTGAATTATTAGTTGTAAATTGGGGAAAAGAGCTTCGAATTAGTGTGGTTGCTGAAAGTATTTAGTGATTTTTCAGTTTTTGGTGTAAATAGTAGAGATGGTGGGTTTCGTGCCGGTAGTTTAGGAATGTATGTATCTCTGTCTATATTTGTTTTCTATTTTTTGAATTTTTTTAATCGCGTAGTATTGCTGTTGGGCTGGATCAACATATATTTGGTGGGCTGGGCTTAGTTTCTAGGTTTCTATTCTAATTTGTTTCTAGTAGAACAGGACTATATATATATATATATATATATATATATATATTAGAGTCCAAAAATGAGGTCGAAAATGGCAATTGAAAAATGAAACATGAAATCAGAAATTTAGTTGCATGTTCAGTTGAAAGTGGTTGCCCTTGCGGGGCCGTTCAACCAAAATCCACCAAAATAGCATCCCATCTTAAAAAAAAAAAAAAGACACAACGGGTGAAACTGACGCACATGGAGGGCACATGGCGGAGGGGGGAAGGGTTGACCTAATTTGTAGTATTTTTGCAATTTTGAAACTTAGTATAGTAAAATTGCAATTAATTCAAAGAAATAGTATATTTGCAAATAGAAATTTTAAACATAGTACTTTTGGTAAATATCCTTTTTAAAATTAGCGGAAGTATTTAATTGTGTGTTTATGTATTTTAAAATGATTTCAAAAGCTTTAATTCTTTTAAAGGTTATTTATTTCAAAAATTCATATAAAATTCATTTTTGACTAAAAAATTATTTTAAAAATATGGGGATGTTTGTAATTTCATAAACTTCATTTTAAAATTTTAAAAAATTATTTTTCTTTTTATTCCCTAATTTATTTCAATTTTAGAAGGATTAAAATCAATTTTTGAAAAGAAATTAGATAATTCATTTTTTCCAGATTACTTGCCTCTATATATCATTTCCACGGTCCCATTTCTTCATTCTGTTCGAGAGCAGCTGGGTACTCTCCCTTTATCATTTCTTCTCTCTTTATCATTTCTTTCAATTTTGAGCTCAAAACCATGTCTAAATTCGAGTTTTAATCATCCTTGTATTATTCTTATGTTCAATTAGTATTTGGGTTGTGTTTTGAGAAGTTTGTGTATGTATATAATCGGTATGTGTATGTATATGCTTAAACAATGACATGCAAGCATGGTTAGCTAATAAATCTTTGATTTAGTGATTGTATGATGTTAGTTATGTGTTAAAATGGAGTTTTTGTTTAGTTTTGCGTATTTTTACGAAGTTCGTTCACATGGAAGGATTGATATCAATACCGATTCTAAGTCTTTTATCTCTTAAACTTCGGGTAAAATATTATGGAAGTTTGTGTTTATCTACTAATTAATCTAATAAACAAATAAAAACTATATAATATATATGAGAGAAAATAATCCAAGAATTAGGGTTCTTCAATTGACTATCATGAATGTCTAATTTGTGTCTCTTGTTTTGCTAAAAACAATCCTTCTAATTTTTATAAAATTCTCTCCCATGGTAAATTATAATGCCTACAATCATCCCTTAATTGCCACTCCCATGGTCAATCAAGGTACAACTATAAACTATTATGAACCAAGGATTATCAGTTTCACAATTTGCATATCAATCTCCCGATCTAATAATTAAATTGTGTCAATCATATCATGTACTAGAATTACAACTCTCCCAATTCGTTATAATTCGTAGAGATGCAACTAAAAGTTCGCGACTCTTCTAATTATATAAACGCTCAATGACAGATTAACAATAACAAGAAAATCACAATACAATCAAACAAACTCAATAAGCCAACGAATACTACCCAATCCTTGGATAAAGGGATTAGCTACTCATAACAAGATAAAACAAATATGAAATAAAATCGAAAACCATGAATTTAAGGATTGAAGTAGGAAAAATATAACTTTAAAGCTTCTCAAAATTAGGATGAATCCCTTCACTCCTTCTTCCAATCTCACTCTCAAAGTGCTTCTCTCCCTTTTCTCTCCAAAGTACGACTATCTTATTCTATTCTATTCTACAATATTTTATGATATGTTATCTCTACAATGTATGTATAAATCTTATATAATAGAGACTTTTATTGCTTTCCAAGAAAATACAAGTAATTTTCCAAAACAAATTGGATTCTGAATGTAAAATTCGTAGCCTATCTTCCAGGCCTGTTTCTGGACTACTTCAGTTGGAACATTGATGTTAGACCACTTCTGAGTTGTAGATAATTTCGTTAGCTTCGCATGGACTGTAATATCGCCCAATTCTGATGTCTGAAACTCAAGTTAGGACCCAAACCGTGATCGTTGTGCGTGCAACCCAGTAAATCCGAATTTTCTTGTAATTTAATTTCAAATAAACTCAATTCCTTCCAAGTTTGGGAATTCTTTATTTCCTGTCATAAAATATTAAACTCTAATTAAGAATATCCAATTATCTATAAATACAATAAATTTGAGGTTAAAATCATATAAAATACATATAAATATATACTCTATCACTACTTCATGCAAACCTAAAATTAAAAGAAAACCAGCATTAGATCATAATCACCGTTCTCCTTCTCTATGAAAAATGTACTTGTAACGATTAGTTACTCGCCATTGCCATCGTTATCGCCAATCAACTTCGGTATCGTTTTTTTCTCCTTTCCAGTGGGAAGATTGTTAAGAAAATTTGAATAGTTCTTAAAAACTTGGTTTCTAAATGATATAAAGTAACAATAAAGGATATGTAGCACTGACTCCAGAAAAGTGCACACTTCCATGCCTCCAATCATGTGAGAGATGAGTTTTTTTTATTCAATTTCAAATCCAACTTCATATCGGGTTCATCTTTTGTCAAAGTCCCGATAGGAATCTTTTGACAGTGACTTTCTTGCAGGAAGACTGTGACAACCAAACCATCAGTAAAGTCCCCGCATCCTAATATAGCCGGGAAAATATGTTTGCATAAGTCATTCCAACAATCATATATAAATTCCACCATTTGTCTCATACTAGCACATACCCACTAATTAAGTCCATATCACACTCACACAATGTATTCAAGTTTAGTCATACATTCTTAATTCTTCCCTCGTGTTCATGATCAAGAGGCTAGATTAGTACCAAGGAGAATGCCTTAATTGCTCATATAATATTTAAAATAGATGGAGTGAAGAGCATGAGTAAGGGGTGACTCGTCATAATTTTGTTATAAAGGAAAAAACAGAGATGACTAGAAGTACATGAAAGAATACAATGGATCATGCTATATGCATATGTTGATCGGTGGAATGCCAAGAACACGACTCTTCGTATCATACATTAGAGAAGACACACAAATTATGGGATTCAAGGAAACTATCACATTAACTATTTTATCTTCTCGAAGGTACTGTTTCTAATTTATAGATGTCTGAATTCAGAATTCACAAGCTAGAATAGAAAGCTTATATTCATTAATCTTCTCATATCGTAATAATTTATGATAAGAGCCATCAGCTTTGGTATTATGGCTTGTGCAAGTGTAAATACAATGAAAAATCTGAAGTCGTTTAACTAACAAGTATTAGCATGTGATATGATGATAAAATTTGGGGATATACAAAAGATCACTTCTTATTCGTGAAATTAGTACTATGATACAGCCCTTTAGTTCGACTTTTTACATTGTATTTTGATTAATGTCCGGGTGGGCATTTACTGTTTGGCTAGTCATAAATTGGGTTGTCTGCTTTAATTAGTTATATATAACTAAGTTAAACTACACATGAAGGAAGACTATGACACATAGTTTGTTGGAATTATGCACATTATAGATAAGATGTGAATTTGAATTACATGTATATTTTGAAATCTGTAAACAAATTTTAACAAAAAATTGAAAAAGGACAGGTCAAAAAGTTAATAAAAACTCTCAAAATGTCTTTTTCAAACAGCTAAAACAATAATAAAATTGATAACTATTACCTCGTAAGGAGTTTCCTCTGGGTGGAGTCGACCTCTATCAAACAGGAATGCGGTAGAACTCATCTCTATAGACCGTTGGTTACAATTAGCTGCACACTACGTTTTAGTTTGAAGAAGAGTTTACTTCCATCCTACAAGCAAAGAAACACGGTACATACGGATAAGAATATACACACTTGTAATATGACCCTCACCAAATTACATATTCAGGTTATCAAGTATTAAAATAGCAAATTGCATACATTGCAATCTTAACCAACAAAATATTAAATGAATCAAAAAGTTCTTAACCAACTGAGTAACAATTCATCAAGGTTAGAATATTGTTCTTCATGTCAGGAACATAATACACATCTTCAATCTTTCCTTGTCTGCCATCCTTTTTAGTAAAACATATTTCACCCTTTCCTTTTACTTCTACCTTCGATGAATCTCCAAATGACACAACTGCAGAATTTATTTCTTTCAAATCAGTAAAGAGATGTTTGAGGCCAGAAATATGGTTGCTGGCCCCACTATCATGATACCACATAATATCCTTTTCAGGAATCTTACCTTTGCAGGCCATTAGTAGAAAACCTTTATCTTGTTGCTCATCGTTTCGACTAGATTTGCATTTTCCTCAACCCTCTTGTTAAACCAACAATCTTTGGCAAAGTGTCCAAATTTTCAACAATTATAACATTAAATTAATTTCCTACCTCAACCGAGTTTGATCTTTATGAGTATGCTTGCAGAGACCCCATAAGTTCATCAACTGTCATAGTCTCTATATCATTTGATTCTTCAATGGAAATACCAACAAGTTGCAATTTTGTATTCAAAGATCTTAATATCTTTTCATTAACACGAGCGTCTTCAATTTTTTCTCTATAATTCTTCATTTGATATACAACAGAGGAAACCCTCGTGAAATAATCTGAGACTGATTCTGTTTCTTTCATATGCAATGTTTAAAATTCTCCTCGTAGAGTTTATAATCGTACCTTTTTAACTTTGTCAACGCCTTTAAAAGTATTCTAGAGAATCTCCCAGGCTTCGTTTGCTTTTGCTGAATATGCAACCTTCTCGAACATGGCTTCATCTAAGCCCATATGTATAATAGACAAAATTTATTGATCTTGTTTTCGAGCCTTTGCTAAATTATTTTTCTGGGCTTGATTCAAAGCTCCTTCATTCTCTGGTCATCATAACCTTTTTCGACAATTTCCCATGCCTCCAATGATCCAAGCAAAGCTTTCATCCAGATACACCAGTTTCCATAGTTTTCTTTTGTAAGCTTTGGGATGGTAAGAAAGTTACTCATTTTAATTTGATGGTGGCTTTGATTTGATGGTAGCTCTGATACCAATCTATTAGAATTAAGGTTTCTGAGTACATGTTTTTCTGTATCAGATTTCAGTATATGGAATATTGAACAGAACAAGGAACGGAACAGTTTGGTTTTTGAAGTTCTTTCTATTATTCTTCAACTTGTTCTTCTTAAAAGATAATACAAACTTTTCCGTTTATATTAGGAGAATTTATAGCATCAAACAAGAATATATCAGTTTTATCTCTTGAGTTCCATGAACCACATTTAATGAGCCTTTACATTTTGAAATATTAATTTTCAAAAGGGGAGTGACTGATAACAAGTATAAGCTACACAACAGACTTCAAATATTCTTAATGTGCAACTAACCAATTAAAAATTTAATAAATGAGAAATGTTGTAGGTAGACATGTTGGTGCTAGTTTATATATATTAAAAATGATCGAAGATCATATCTATTCTAGTATTTGGTGGATGTTAGGTAATGAATATTGTATCCAACACATTCCTTAGACCATAGACAAAATAATTCACATTACTTATGCATGCTGGTATACAACTCAAGACTTTTACACATTCTCAAGAAAAAAACATACACTCCTGCAGCATCTGTACCATAGAAGTTAGGTTTTGACATATGTTTATTTGCTTTAGTATGGAAATGCATACCTGTTGAAAACCCACAACTGGAAAACATGAAATATCACTTTTTAGATTTTCAGTGATTACATTTGGAACAGTGAGCAGTATTTCTTCCTGTTCAGCTAATTTCTGAAGTGGTGCTTCCCTTTTCCGGTACTCGAATAGCGTATAACATGGTGAAGTTAAGGAAGCAAAGATGTTCAAAAGCTTGTTAACTATGTTCTTTTCACGTATAGGTAACGTAATACACTACACAAACCATATAACAGAGAAAAGAAAGGACTAGAAAGAGAATTATATCAATGAAGCACACCCAAGTACCCCAAGAAAGTAAACTAAAACATAGCTTCAATAATGTTCACAGATTAAAAGCAATTGTTATATTAAAAAATTCTCGTGAATAAAGTCAAATAATGTGGATTCTGTTCCCCAGACTAGAACAGATACTCTGTTATCAACTTTGTATCAACATTCTTGTATAGTGCTTGAATATAAAATAATTCAAGACATATCACCTGACTCTAATAGAGATTAAAGAGATAATATATTCATTTCGCCATATTTTTAGGCAACAACACCATATTTCAAGATAATATATACTAAAAATGTTCTAGTAGAATATTCATTTTGCCATCCCTTTTCAGTAGCACCCAATCCATTCTCATTATTAAGATCATTGAGGTTCTGTAGAATGAAGTTTTGCATCAAATAGAGTTCTCTTGCAAACCACTGTAGCAATTTCAAACTTGATTTTAGAGATTTCAATGAAGAATAGCAGAAATACTTATTTTTTCTTCACACACAGGTTCTTGTCTTATATGATTAGAAAGAAAAAACTCATATGACATTCATTGACAGCCTAACCTAATGAGTTTATTATCTTGTAATTCAGTCACAACAGAGACTTCTTTAAACAGAAGGTTGTTGCTGTTCTTGGACGAGGTACAGCAGCTGATAATGCTATCGCTTTCAAGGTGTTCATAGTTAATTATGTTGATAATCTTAAAAAACCTAATCCTCAAATGTTGTAGTTTCAAGCATAAAAATGTTAAATACCACAAAGAATTTAATTTCCCCATATTTGACATTTGCGGATTTTAGTATATAGAACACCTGATTCAATGGGACTCATCAACCAATAAAGAGGGAAATAATTTTTGATTAAATCAAAGCAACTCAAATGACTCAAATGACTATAACATACAGGAGCTACAACTCTGCTATGCTTTGATTCTATTACAAAAACATTTCTACAAAACTTAAATAAAAACTTAAATATGCAAAAATTACTACAGATTCTATTAGAGAACCACAATTTATACCTATTTATTTATTGCCTATTTATAGAAGCACAACTTTACAAATCTTGGTTCTATTACAAAACCATAATTTCAAAATAATAATAAGCATTAAATAAATTCAAACATGCTTCTACTCTAGAACAACAATGTAACAAAATTTAGTTCTATTACAAAACCACAATTTATACGTATTTATTTAATGCCTATTTGTAGAAGCACAACTTCATAAATTTTGGTTCTATTACAAAACCTTAATTTTAAAACAATAATGACCATTAAAGTAAATTCAAACATGCTTCTAGTCTAGAACAACAACCGAACAAAATTTGGTTTTATTACATAACCATAATTTATACCTAGTAATTTAATGCCTAATTTTAGGAGTAGAAGTCCACAAATTTTGGTTCTATTACATAACCTTAATTTTAAAACTAAGTATGAAGACAATCAGATCTACGAAACTGATTCAATCGTAGTAACAAATATGCATGTAGAATCAGATCTTTGAAATCATACAAAATTAATATGAATTAACATATACAAATAAACAAGCTTACGATAACAAAAACATTTATGAAAAACAAATTAAAATCAGAGAATCGATGTTGATTATTACCTTTCCAAACATTTTCTGATCGATCCATACTTGCACTAATCTTTAAAGAAGCTCGAGATAATCTCTCCTCGCTCTAAGAGAGAAAACGCTCCAATGGGGATTGTTACTTTTTTAGTTTGATTTCTCTAAGCGCGCTGATTTCTCTCCCAAACTCTCTCCATAGAAGCGTGTGTATAGGTGTGTGTCGGTGCTATTTTAAAAAATAGCCTTAAATTTTAATTAATTACAAAGTGCCATTGATAATTTTGTACGGTTTTATTAAACGAATAGATAATTTTGTACGGTTTGATTAAATGAATGGCTAGGATATTGGTTCTCTCCAATTCTCCATTTAAATGGGTCTCCCTAGAATGGAAGTATGGGACTCTACATAGTTATGTTAACATGCTTTTAAATACAATTCACCCTTTAATTAATATCCATAGTTTTTGTTTGACTAGTAATTTTTTTTTTATTTTAACTATAAAAAATGATCATTTTCAAAAATAATGTAATAAAAATAAATTTACTATTCACACTAAAACGCAATTCTACTGATATGGGCCAAAAGTAAGCCCTAAAGACACATTTAATATGGCATTAATTAGACCCAGAATGGTCCAAGCGTGGGGCCCACCAGATGGGCCCAATCCCTATCTATAATATTAATTTCGTAATTAATATTAGGGGTAATAAACAGCTCAGCAAATAAGAGTCAAACAAGGATATTACTCTTGCCTGACTTAGCCTCCAAGATACATATTCCAACATGGAAACTGATTTCTAAAAGGAATAGATCCAGAACCTTCCTTGAGATGGTGACTTGCCCACCAAGTCACCTAACCCTACTACGATTCTAAGGCTTCTCAGCCTATATAAAGGGTCAGACCCCTCATCCTAGAACGACGTTTTCTTGGCTTGATCCTTGATACACATCGAGGTACGTAGGCATCTCGTAAAGGCAGATACAGCTACGAGTACGAGAACAGCCATTAAAGCTCGAAGCTCACAAACCCTAGCCGTTATAATCATAACCTAGTTTTTATTCCACAACATTTGGCGCCGTCTGTGGGAAGAAGACATCAACCATGGTTCAAACACGAAGAACAACGTTGACTACCACCGATCATATTCCTCTCAGCTCTGCTCCGCCCACCACGGATCCGGTTCCCCCAACAACCGGGACGATCGTTCAACATCAAGTTTCTCAACCCCTAGGGACGACTTCCCATGTTGAGAGTACGTTACCTCCGATCATCCACACAAATCCAGGGACTAATCCCCTTCAGATGGTGGTTTCTCCCTTGATTGTAGATCCCAACAACCCTCCACAAGGGGTCCAGATCCACACTACGGATCTCCCCGTAAATACCAACCCAATGTATGGGCTGCCTAGCTACGCTCCTACTCAAGGAGCTGGATCAAGTGGTCATGCCCTGCATATCCGAGATCGAGAGTATCGTGACTACTCTGGTCCCTATACTGATGAATCATCTTCTGATGATGAAGATCGTGATGAAGCCCCAAGAAGGCGACATGTTAGCAGAGAACCCCTGAGGAGGCGTCAAACTATCCATGATGGACCCCCGTCAACAACTGCAGAAAGGATTAAGGCTCATGAAGCCAAAACCTTAAGATTAAAGGAAGATATGGCAAGGGAGCAAGCGAGGTTGAATCAGAATAGACCACCTCCAAACTCATGAGGGATTCCTTTTGTTGATTTAGAGAGGCCTTCGAGGAGGCAGAGAAGGGCTGATGCCTCAACTGATAAAACAGCAAGGGTAGAAACTCCTAGGAGTAACCCCAAAGATTTAATGCCATTGGGGGATCCGGATGATCCTACACCCCCGTTTACTGAGGAAGTGATGAATGCTCGTATCTCAAAGAAGTTCAAGATGCCAACTATTAAGGCTTATGACGGAACGGGAGATCCCGCAAATCACGTCAGGACATTTTCAAACGCACTGTTGTTGCAGCCTGCAAGTGATGCCTTGAAGTGTAGGGCGTTCCCTCAAACCCTGTCGGGTATGGCTCAAAGATGGTACAGCCGCTTACCTACAAACTCGATTGGCTCTTTTAAGGAGTTGAGCGCCACCTTTGTGAGTCAGTTTATCAGCGGAAGAATTCATGAGAAAAGTTCTGCATCCCTTATGTATGTGGTACAAGGGAAGAACGAAAATCTGAGAGACTACCTTAAGAGGTTCACCAAGGAGACGTTGAATATCACTGATTTAGAGAACAAGGTGGCCATGGTAGCACTGGAACATGGCACCACTGATATGTACTTTAAAAGGTCATTGGCGAAGCACCCACCTGAGAATATGGCTGAACTCCAACAAAGGGCTGATAAGTATATCAAGGCCGAGGATAGTACCAAGAAGGATGTAGTGATACACAATGACAAGGGTAACAATGGCACAAAGAAGCGAAAGCAAGAACAAGAGTATGATGCTAGAGACAAGTATCCCCGGACTAGCAAGGATTCTGAATCACCACCGAAGAAGAGTTTGGGACCAAGATTCAACGACTATGCAAGACTGAATGCTCCTAGGAGTCAGATCTTGTTAGATATTGAGAAAGACAAAGATTTTCGATGGCCGAAGCCACTTAGGGGTGATCCCGCAAAGAGAAACAAGGATCAGTACTGTAGATTCCACCGCGATGTGGGGCATGATACAGGTGATTGCAAGCAACTCAAAGATGAGATCGAGTTCTTGATCCGTAGAGGGAAATTGAGCAACTTCACTAAGGGTGAAGATCGTGTTAATCAAATTAGAGATTATAAGAGAAGTGACACACAGCCCCGAGGGCCAGTTATCAATATGATCTGGGGAGGCCCGACAGCGGTCGGTATAACTCGAAACTCTCGAAAGGCGTATGCCAGAGAAGTGATACACATCGTGGGAGAGGCCCCGAAGCGGGCTAGGACTGAAATCACACTTGGTTTTGATGATTCTGATCTTGAAGGGGTGAAGTTCCCCCATGACGACCCGTTGGTCATAACTTCTGTAATTGGAAACTCAGAAGTGAAGCGAGTCTTGATAGATAATGGAGCTTCCGTTGACGTTCTATTTCATGATGCATTTGTGAAGATGGGTTACAATGATTCTCAGTTGACCCCCAATAACATGCCTATATATGGATTTAATGGAGTAGGATCTAAAGTTGAAGGGACTATTCAATTGCCTATGACTATTGGACAGGAGCCCAAGAAGGCCACTCAGATGTTGAACTTCTTTGTAATCAAGGCGGTTTCAACGTACAACGCTATCCTCGGAAGGGCTGGACTTCATGTATTCAAGGCTGTTGCCTCAACTTATCATATGAAGATCAAGTTCCCAACCCGGAATGGTGTTGGAGAACATAAAGGCAATCAAAAGATGGCACGAAGCTGTTATATAGCTGCATTAAGGCCTGACGAAGTCGGGGGATAGGTCCTTTCGATTGAGGACATGGACATCCGCAGTGATAAGGAACACCAAAAAAGTCCAGAAGAGGACATCACACATAAGCCTCGAACAGTCATCAAGGCTAAGGCGTCAACTGACTTCGTGGTTGAATGTAACATTGGCAACCAAGAAGTCGGGGGGTAGGAGATAGTACCCCAAGAAGAAAGTGAACTTCAGAAGAAGAATGAGGAGACTAGAAGGAGTAGTATGTGCTCTATTTTGATGGAGCATAAAAAACAAAATCAAGCCATGCAGGCCTAGTCTTGCAAAGTTGGACTTAACTTCATATTTATCTAGTAGAAGTAGAAATAAGGTTCGATGAAACCATGCAGAGCATGTCGCTCTGAGTAGGATAGTAGTACTCTATGTAAGGGTTGAACCCATTTATGTTATTAATGCAAGTTTGCTTTTCGTTCTATGATTCTATTTATGTACCAAGCACCTGATGTGTGTAAGTCAAAGATGACCAAGTACCGAAAATAAAAGAATATACGAATGGAAACAAACAAACGCATAAATAAAACTCTGAAGGGTCGAGAGTTAGGTTACAGCACAACCAAATAAGTGTTTCAAGTCCTTGAAGGATCCGGGATAAAAGACATCTGGCAATCAAAGCCATGCAAGGCTGTGGAGGCTAAAGACTAACCACTTTTTAATGTTTTCAAAAATGACTTGGATGGAGAATCTAAGGTAGAAGACCAATAGAGAACCTTAAACAATGATCAAGAAGTTCAAGCAAACTCTCGTTTTAAAGAGTTTAAAAGGCGAGAAGCCCACATGATTGTTTAATTTGAAATCTAAATCGAGCAATCAACCTTGAATCCTTGACCTAGAATCAAGAAAAACAAAAAAATGATGGAACCAAGACAAACGTTGAAGTCCTGATGGACCACCCGTTGAAGAAACATATTGCATAGCCCGAAAGCCAATTGAAGGAACCCCTTGAAGGGCAAGTTGACAGCATTCTTACAAGAGAATAGTGATGTGTTTGCTTGGACAGCAGCTGATATGCTAGGGATTGATCCCCAGCTCATAACTCACAAATTGAATGTCGATCCTAAACGAACGACAATAAAGCAGAAGAAGAGGAATTTCGCTCCAGAAAGGCAAGAGGCCATTAAACAAGAAGTTGGCATGCTCTTATAAGCTAGGTTTATTGAAGAGATTCAGTTCCTCGAGTGGTTGGCTAACCCTGTGATGGTCAAGAAGGCAAATGGGAAGTGGAGGATGTGTATAGACTTCACTGACTTGAATGATGCATGTCCTAAGGATTGTTTCCCTCAACCAAGGATAGATACGTTGATAGATGCCACAGTTGGGCACGAGATGCTGAGTTTTATGGATGGTTTCAGTGGATACAACCAGATCAAGATGCATAAGGACGACATCCCTAAGGTATCTTTCATAACCGACTTTGGTGTTTTCTGTTATCTTGCTATGGCATTTGTGCTAAAGAATGCAGGAGCTACTTACCAACGATTGGTGAATAAAATATTTGCCCATCTAATTGGAAAAACCATGGAGGTCTATGTTGATGATACGTTAATCAAGAGCCTATTCACGGCAGATCATATTAAGCAACTCGGAGATGCATTTGAAGTGCTGAGGCACCACAAGATGATGTTGAATCCAGCCAATTGTGCCTTTGGCGTTGGATCTGGGAAGTTTTTAGGACTGATGGTTTCAAAAAGAGGCATTGAGGCCAACCCTGACAAGATCAAGGAGATCTTATACATGAAGCCACCACGCTCTACAAGAGATGTGTAGAAGTTGACAGGCCGAGTTGCGGCCTTGGGGAGATTCATCTCCAAATCTGGTGATAAATGTTTGCCGTTCTTTCAAGCATTGAAGAAAGTGAAAAATTTTGAGTGGACACCTTAGAGCCAGGAGGTCTTTGAACAATTGAAGAAGTACATGGCCGAAGCCCCGTTGTTGGACAAACTAGTCCCGGAGAGACTCTCTACCTATACTTGGCAGTATCTGAGCAAGCACTGAGTGCCGTTCTCGTTCGAGAAGAAAGCAAGGTTCAGAAACCCATCTAATACGTAAGCAAGGTGTTGCATGGGGCTGAGTTAAATTACTCTACATCGAGAAGTTTGCCTTGGCATTGATAACGGCCTCGAGGAAGCTACGACCGTACTTCCAGGTGCACAAAATTGAAGTCCGGACGGACCAGCAGCTGAGGAACATATTGCATACCCTAAGGCCAGTGGAAGGCTAATCAAGTGGGCCATAGAACTTGGAGAGTTTGATATCAAGTATAAGCCTCGGACAGCCGTCAAGGCTCAGGCATTGGCTGACTTCGTGGTTGAATGCACCATTAACAACCAAGAAGTCGGGGGGCAGGAGATAGTAACCACCCCTGAAAGTGGAGATAAAGATGAAGAACTTGTAGCTGATCAGAAGGGATATTGGGTGTTCTATTTTGATGGAGCATCAAAAACAAAATCTAGTGGTGCAGGATTAGAAATCTAATGAGGGTCATGAACCTCAAGGTCTGTGGAGACTCAAGGCTTGTAGTATCACAAGTGAATGGCGAGTTTGAGGCCAAGGATGAAACCATGGCAAAGTATCTAAAGATTGTAAAGGGTGTTATAACCCAATTTGAGGAGTGCTATGTGGAGCACATTCCAAGAAATGAAAACGTTAAGGCTGATGCCCCAGGAGGTCTATGTTGTCATCCCGTACCTAAAATGTCTAAGGCCCCAAGAGGCAAAGGAAGCACTGGAGGAAGTTCATGGAGGGATCTGTGGGCAACACTTGGGGGGCAGAGCCCTAGCTCCCAAGATCACCCGCTTGGGATTCTATTGGCCAGAGATGCTGGCTGATGCACAGAGCTATATCAAGAGATGCGGTAGATGCCAAGAGCACGCACCGGTTGTGAGGCAGGCACCTGAGATGTTAACATCGATTAACTCTCCTATCCCATTTGTAATGTGGGGAATGGACATGCTTGGTCCCTTTCCCGTAGCTTCAGCACAAAGGAAGTTTCTGATAGTGGTCATTGACTACTTCACTAAGTGGATTGAGGTTAAGCCCCTAGCCAAGATAACCACCAAACAAATTTCCCAGTTCTTTTGGGAGAACATCATCTGCAGATAGGGAATCCCCCGAATCCTTGTGACGGATAATGGGACAAAATTCAACAATGAAGAGTTTAAGAAGTACTGCAAGGAAAATGTTATTGAACTTCGCTTTTTCTCAGTAGCTCACCCTGAGGCTAATGGACAAGCTGAGGTAGCAAATTGAATTATCCTTGATGGACTGAAGAAGAGGGTCGGACTCTCAAGAAACACTTAGGTGGATGAGTTGTTGCCTATACTTTGGGTATACCACACCACCTACGAAGTGATAACTGAAGCAACCCCGTTTTTGCTGGCTTATGGAGCCGAGGCAGTTGTGCCCCCTAGAGATTACACATGCATCGCCAAGAGTGGAAGCATATGATCCCGAGACCAATGAAAAAGGCGTGAGGCTCGCCCCCGATCTGGTTGACGAGGTTAGGGATGAAGCGAATGCTAGAAACACAGAGCATCAGAAGAGAGCATCTTTCCACTTTAGCGAAAGGGTTAAGGAGAAGTTCATTCAACAAGACAACTGGACTCTGAGGAAGATAGAGGCCTCCAGAGTTGGCCAGAAGGCAAGAATATCCCCCAATTGGGAAGGGTCGTATCGAGTCAGGAAGACACCAGGACGAGGATCCTACAAGTTGGAAATCTGGGATGATGAACACATTCTAAGACTAAGGATTGAAGCCTTGAACTTCAAATCTCAACACAACATTAATTGAGCCTTGATGGCCAACAAGGTTGTCCGCCTCCAATCAAGCTTGTCGTGTGGATTCAAAGCATTGAACTAAGAGACGTCGGTCAAGTTGAAACCTAAGCAAAGTTCTATGAGTATCAGAGAAAGGTTGGAAACCTAGAATCAGGATAAAGGATTGAAAACTAACCAAGACATACCATTCCTGAGGTGCTAAGGAGAAAGTGGACTTCCTGAACGATCGACCGAGAAGTAAGACCTCCCACATATGAAACAAGGGGGGCAAGAACTAAAGAACCTCATCTCAAGGTCAACATCTTAGAATGAGAATCATGGGTTGGTGATAACCTTAAAACCAAGGATTCAGCAAACAAGTTAAGGCCCGGAAGGTCACGAGGACTAAGAAACAAGTCATTTGAATTCAAGGTTCATGAAACCTTTCAAGGCATGGCAAACACCTCCTATTGACCTGAAACCTCTCGATTGGTGGTCCAGAACACCCCCAAATTGATAAATGTGTTGGTAGTTGATTAAGAATACTTATTAGAAAAGCTAATAAGAAAGGTTGATACCCCGATTTGGAAATTGAAAAATCAATTTGGGATCCTGGTTCTTTGATCCAGAACACCGACGTGGAACCTGAGAACATCAACCTCGAATCCTAGGATGAGAAACACGAAAGATTAGCCATGAAGGCCAAGGTTAGCCATGAAGGCCAAGATTAGCTCTGAAGGCCAAACTTGAGGAGGTCGTCATGAATCTCCAATCAAGATCCAAAGATTGAAACTTCAAGTTAAAACTCGAAGATCAATCTGAAATATTGGATCTTCGATCTAAAACTATCTATTACATACAGAAATAATCCTTATAATTCATATATGCTAGAAGAGAAATAGCAGATATAATCGCTGGAGCTGCAAAACAAGTGACTTCTGAAAAGCTAAGTACGCTTAAGGAGTTAATTAAGGAGATCAACCATAATCACAAGATTAGCAGTGCTAATCATAAGCTAAGGAGTAATATCGTCAGAAGTCACGAAGGACCAAACTGACAACTAAAGATCAAGATCAAGGTTCTTGATCCTTAGGATCACGGATGGTTTTGAATCCTGGATCCATGACGACTTAAGATCAAGATCAAGATTCTTGATCCTTAAGACAACAAAGTCATGAATGACCAAAATAGTGACTTGAGATCAAGATCAAGGTTCTTGGTCCTCAAGATCACGAATGATTTTCACGTCCAGGTCGAGAAGCAATCGACCACGACGCACGAGTAAAACCAGCTCCCCCGGAGGAGGTCCAGCCGACCAGGTCCCGGCCGACCAGCTTCCCCAGAGGAGGTCCAGCCGACCAGGTCCCGGAGGACCAGGTCCCGGCCGACCAGCTCCCTTGGAGGGGGTCCAGCCGACCAGGTCCTGAACCTGGATCCGGCCGGTCTAGGTTCAGTACTTGGTCCTAGATCCCGACTTTTTCAGTGAACTTTGAATAGTTCGCAAACCTAAATCTCGACTTTTTCATCGAATCTCGGATGATTGTCGATGCAAAAGCCATGAAGGCCAAGGTTAGCCATGAAGGCCAAGGTTATCCATGAAGTCACGAATGACCAAACTGACGACTAAAGATCAAGATCAAGGTTCTTGATCCTTAGGATCACGGATGATTCTAAGTCCTAGATCCCAGACGACTAAAGATCAAGATCAAGTTTTTTGATCCTTAAGACAATGAAGTCATGGGTGACCAAAATTAAGACTTGAGATCAAGATCAAGGTTCTTGACCCTCAAGATCGCGAAAGATTTTCACGTCCGGGTCGACCAGCTAGCCGAGAAGCAATCGACCGCGACGCACTAGGGGCCTCAGCCGACCAAGTCCCGGAGGACCAGGTCCCGGCCGACCAGCTCCCCCGGAGAAGGTCCAGCCGACCAGGTCCCGGAGGACCAGGTCCCGGCCGACCAGCTCCTTTGGAGGGGGTTCAGCCGACCAACTCCTGAACCTGGATCCGGCCGGTCTAGGTTCAGTTCTTGGTCCTGGATCCCGACTTTTTCAGCAAGTGGTTTTGGACATGGTTCTCGATTTGTTCAGCAAATCTTAGATGATTGCTAATACTAAAGAGAGGCCAAGATTAACCATGAAGGACGAAATTAGCCATGAAGTCACGAACGACTAAACTGACGATTCGTAATCAAGATCAAGATTCTTGATCCTTAGGACCACGGACGATTCCTGATCCTAGATCCACACTCTTTTTTAAAAAACATGAAGGAGTCTAAGTTCAGGTTTTAAGGCCAGCTTCTGACTAAGCTCCCCCGGAAGAGGGATTCCAGCCGACCAGGTCCCGGAGGACCAGGTCCCGGCCGACCAGCTCCCCCGGAGGAGGGCCAGCCGACCAGGTCCCGGAGGACCAGGTCCCGGCCGACCAGCTTATTTGAAGGGGGTTCAGCCGACCAACTTCTGAACCTGGATCCGGCCGGTCTAGGTTCAGTTCTTGGTCCTGGATCCCTACTTTTTCAGTGAACTTTTTAAACCTAAATCTCGACTTTTTCAGCGAATCTTGGATGATTGTTAATGATGAAACGAGGTCGAGATTAGCACAGATTAGTGCCGATTAGCACCATTTAGTGCTGTTTAAGCGCTGTTTAGTGCCTGTTAGCACAGATTAGTGCCGATTAGCACCATTTAGTGCTGTTTAAGCACTGTTTAGTGCCTGTTAGTACAGATTAGTGCCGATTAGCACCATTTATTGCTGTTTAAGCACTGTTTAGTGCCTGTTAGCACAGATTAGTGCCGGTTAGCACTGTTTAGCGCCGATTAGCGCCGTTAGTGCCGTTCTATGCCATTTAACATTGTTTGATGCTGTTTAAACGTTGTTTAAGGCTTATTAGCACTGTCTTCTGCCATTTAACACCGTTTAGTGTCGTTCAACATCGCCGTAAATGCGTCGGTCGCTCCACGCTTTACTTTAAGATGATATTGTTGAAAATACTCACATATGAGTAATAAACCCTGACCCAAGTCTCGAATAAGGCCGTTATAACTTCAAGGAAAACCTGATCAGTTTTCCTAGAAGTTGGGGGGCAAATGATATGGGCCAAAAGTAAGCCCTAAAGACACATTTAATATGGCATTAATTAGACCCAGAATGGTCCAAGCGTGGGGCCCACCAGATGGGCCCAATCCCTATCTATAATATTAATTTCGTAATTAATATTAGGGGTAATAAACAGCTCAGCAAATAAGAGTCAAACAAGGATATTACTCTTGCCTGACTTAGCCTCCAAGATACATATTCCAACATGGAAACTGATTTCTAAAAGGAATAGATCCAGAACCTTCCTTGAGGCGGTGACTTGCCCACCAAGTCACCTAACCCTACTACGATTCTAAGGCTTCTCAGCCTATATAAAGGGTCAGACCCCTCATCCTAGAACGACGTTTTCTTGGCTTGATCCTTGATACACATCGAGGTACGTAGGCATCTCGTAAAGGCAGATACAGCTACGAGTACGAGAACAGCCATTAAAGCTCGAAGCTCACAAACCCTAGCCGTTATAATCATAACCTAGTTTTTATTCCACAACATCTACTAACCTGGATGAACACATTTAATATAAAATTTACTTTAATTTTTTTATTAAAGGATCAAATTAATAAAAGTAGTAAAAAAAATAAATAAATGTTATATAATCAGGCAACATGTGCATAACACGAGAATAAATTCATAAATATAAAAAATATTACTTGTATACAGAGCCTTACAAAAATATTACTTCAATGTCCATCTGCAAATATTTGAAAAACATTCTTAAAATCAAATTATATATACTAAAAAATACTTGATATTCCAAAAAAATTGCATATCAAATATGTTTTAATATTTTCTACTAGGATTATCATCCGATTATTAATGATTTTTGAAAGGTGTTCAAACTAGATCTTAAAAAAACCAAAAATTCAAAATTAATTTTAGATTAAGATGTCGATTAATTCAAATTTTATGTACAGTACTACTATTAAAATCTAAAATAATCCAAGAACTACTGTCTAAATCTAAAATTGAAACAAAAATCCTGAAAATTGTGATAGTATTTATTTTTTGGAATGTTGTCGTCGACTAGTTGATTTTAGCATTGGTAAGGAGAAAATTAGAGGAAATAACATGGACATACACACCACTAAAAACATGAAAAAATACAATAAATAAAAATAGAAAATTTAATTCCATTAATCAACACAATTGAAACATTGAGAAAGAAACAATAAATAATTCTAAACATATCTTTGATGTGTTAACAGGTTGAATTATGATTGAGTAGTCCATTGTTATAAGGATCATTAGACTCAAAACTTTTAGTTTGATTAATTACAAACATTCAAAGAATACAAAATAAGTGCTCCATCATATGGATACAAGGCCGTCAAATAATTTAAGATATGACCTTGTGAACCAAATTTTCCACAATCTGCATGAATGAAAAGTTACAAATGCACAAGACACTTTCCAGAGAACTAAGTTTTTATGTTTATATTAATTTCATAAATATGTTTGCATGTACATATACTATAAAATACTTGCCTAATATATTTAAAGTCCAAAGATTATAAATTTATTACCACTCAAAAAGCAAGCATAAATTGCGACACATTATTCCCTTATATAATTTCTAAATTAATGCAGGTTTTGTTTAAATAAAGTATATACTAACTTAGAATTCATACGAGTAATTATGAGTAATTACAAAGCGCTTCACCTTTTACGTTTATGCGCTATTCGTTATTCTAATATAAAAATAGTTGTTTCTTTATTACAATATATTTAAGTGCTTCACTTTTTAAATACAGCTATTACCTCGTGATGGAGCCGTATGATGCGAAAGTCGGGTTAACCAAAAGAGGTTAATGACATGAGTTTTAAACAAGATTGGGTTTCTAAAATTTAGATGTCACAAAAATAGTTCCATAATACAAAAATTAGGGCTGTAATTTGGGACGGGCGAGTCGAGTTTCGAGCCGAACATTAATCGAGCTAGGATTAATCGAGTCGAGTCGAGCCGGCTCGTTCAACTAATCGAGCCAAAACTTCTGCCCGAACTCGACTCGTTTAATTTCACGAGTCGAGTCAAGCCGGCTCGTTTAGCTAAATGAGCCTGTTTTAACGAGTCGGGCAAGCCAGCTCGTTTAATTTTACACTTAATCGAGCCTAAAACTCTACCCAAACTCGGCTCGTTTAATTTCACGAGTCTAGTCGAGCTGGCTCGTTTAATTAAACGAGCCGAAACCTCTATCCGAGCTCTACTCGTTTAACTAAACGAGTCCAGTCGAGCCAACTTAAATGAGTTCGAGCCGAGCGAGCTCGTGAGCCGCATGGCTCGAATTACTGCTGTAACAAAAATAGTTCCATATATATACAAATATAGGTCATTCTCTATGGCTAACCAGGATAAATGGGTAACGTAGGAACTAAAATCCTAACTATAGATGTAGTAAACAGAAGGTACTTTATATTTTTTTTTTGTGCTCTTAATTTTTTTTTATATACATTTGTTAAGTTCAGTGTTTAGTATTTTTTCATGTATTGTATTTTTATTATATATTTTGTAAGTTATATTGTTATTTTTTTTTCACTCTAAGTGTGTATTTATGTATTTTTCTGATGAAGGACAAAGCTTTAAAATTAATACATAACAAACAAAAAAACATAAAAGTTCTGTATTTACTAGTTATGTTTTGAAAAAATTTAAATTATAAATTGTAAAATAAAGAAGTACAGAACAAAAAAAATATAGAACACACAAAAAAAACATAAAGGTTCTGTATTAGTTGTTAAATTTATACCAAAACTGTATGTTCTGTAAAAATGTATGTTCTATAAAATAATATTGTTCTGTAAAAGATTTAAGCCTTTTTGGTGTTTCATAACATTTCCTGTAAATATTTTAGGTAGAATATTTTTACTATTTTATGTTATGCATTTTTCATACTTGTATTTTTAATTTGTGTTCTGTATGTTTTGTGGGCTAAATGTGGGTCCTCTAATTTTTTATGTTTTCTATTAAATTTTATATTTCATGTTCTGTAAAATTTTTAATTTAAATGTTCTGTGAAATAATACAGAACATGTGTGACGTACTATTTTATTAACTTTTTTTTTTGTAAAATTTTATATTTTGTATTATTCTCATGTCCTGTAGAAAAATACTAAATAAATAAAACTACATTTTCTCTTAAAATAAGTTTAATTGAAATTAAAAAAATTTGATATGTAAAAGTAATACCAGGACTAGGAGAAACGGTTATACAGGGACATGTAAGTATATAACATGTGACTTTGTTTTAAGTTTTGATTACAACCATTCATTTATATCATACTGTACAGTCCATGTTTAGTTACTCAGTTACCCATTTAAAAAAAGTTCCTCATTGATCCATTATCTATATATATATACATGTAAAACCTAATGATTGGGCCTATCACAATTTGGTGATTGGGTCAGATGAGCGCCCAATGAGAAGTCCATGTTTAGTTACTCAGTTACCCATTTAAAAAAAGTTCCTCATTGATCCATTATCTATATATATATACATGTAAAACCTAATGATTGGGCCTATCACAATTTGGTGATTGGGTCAGATGAGCGCCCAATGAGAATTTTGTAGAAGCATGAAACCCAAGGAAAACTAGAGAACTTTTAGAATTTAAAAAATATATATTTTTTACCAAATAATTATTATGATAAAAAATTTAGTTTTAAACTCTTTTTCTACCAAAATGTTTTAGTCATAACATTAAAATTGTTTTCAAATGATTAGGAAATGATGTATAAATTCTCTCCAAAAAATTGATACTGTAATTATATTTAAATAGTTAATTTTTTAGCTAAAATGCGAGCAAAAATTTATCAAAGTAAAATAAAGCAAAAAATATTAATATTTTAATATTTGATTAGTGTTGAATCAATTGTTACAAGTGAATAAAATTAAAAATTCTAATCAAATCCATTAAAATATTAAAATAGATATATAAAAATTATTTGAAAAAGACAACATGTAAAAATATTTATTTCGAGGCTTTTACACTCCTTAGGCGTTCTTGAGGAATTATCTCGATAATTATTTTGGGCTAAGATTGAATTATTTTGTAGGCGATATAATTTTGCTTAAAAATACTTAAAAATTATATTTTAGTGGTGGTGGATGATTAGAATGAAAATATCCATAAAAAATGTAAAAAACATCTCCATTTTCATTAAGAATAGACACGTGTAAAATACTCAAATTATGTATGAAGAATAAACTCACAAAAATATAATTCCAACTTTTAAGTACAGTATAAAATTTAAGGCTCAAATTTAGTTATTGAAATGATATTGTGCAAAGAAAATTAAAATAACGTTCTATTATTCAAAACATCTAAATAGAAAAACAAATAATAGTCTTATATAAGAATTGGGAAAAGAGTTGAGTACAACATATTAAATATGATATTTATAATATAAGATGTGAAATTTAAGTTAATTTCCTTTTTTCTTTTTTTATATAGTCAAACACACTCGGACATAGTAAAGGGCGTTACGGACTGCACGTAATTATTTCTAATAATTATAAAAAATATAATTTTCAATTATCATAAAAGAATGTTTAGATATTATCAAATGCTTATAACATAACAAAATTTAATATTTAAGAATCAACTTTAATTTTTATATTTAAACAACCAAAAATATCAAAAATTAACTTTTTTAGTGGAACGCGAAAGTAAAATACTAGGTAAAATTTACATACCTTAAAGTGAAATCATAAATAAGTCTATTTACAAGAAATTCAAATATGATTCTCAAAAGAATTTTAATTAATAATATAACATATTGTGTAATGAAAATTGCCCAAAATACCCACTTTCCCCTCACTGCCCAAAATACCCATTTCTCAAAACACCGTCCAAAATACCCATGGGTCACACCCATGGTTGAGGCGTAACCGACCTACTATAGCAACCAATCACCGGCTACTAAACTCGATTTGGGCATTTCGATTCCAGCGTATCAAATGCTACGAAACTGGTATGGATGTATCAAACGCTACGAAACTGGCATGGTATGGAGAGAAAAATAGCTCACTGGAAACGCCATTTGCATGTAAACCGCGAGATCTCGAATTCTGGTAATCGATATATAATTAAACTTGTATAAGATTGTATAGGAGACGAATGCAATTCGATTGGTGTGTAGGTTATGACTGGATGTTTACGGGAGAGGGGTGAACGAAAAGAAGGAGAGAAGTCGTCGGCGGAAGCTCAATCGCCAGAGCTCTGGAGACGAAGGAGGCAGCGAATGCACATGTGGAACATGCTTATCCTCAGATGCGCCTTTGGAGATGGTGTATCTCCTCAGATTCGCCTTTGGAGATGGCGTATCTCAGCTAACCTGCGCCTATTCTGTTACCGTATCCACTCAATGCTTCGATCCCATAGGCGTGACTACTGAAATACTCTGACCAAATATGCGTATTTGGGGATACTACTCTTCCAAGGGCGTATCCCATGGACATTTTGGGCGCGCAACGCGGAATGTGGGTATTTTGGTTAAGGAATAATAAAAAATGGTTATTAGAAAGGCATACCTGTAAAGTCTCTCTCTCCCTCATCCAACCGCCTCCATTTTCTTCACTTCTTCTTGATTCAGCCGGGGCTTCCACCGGTGGAAAGCCCCACTCAATCGCCTTTGGATTTCCCTAAAAAATCTTCCTTTTTAGGAAAGATTTGGTTTGTATTTTTTCAGATTAAAGCTATCGGATCTAAGGATTAAAAGCCTTTTTCGATTTGGCCTACAAGTTCTTAGATTTGGTTTGTATGAATTTCTATCAGTTTGTTTTGTTTTGGATTGTTTTTCTAGATCTACAGCATCGGAGCTTCCTATTGTCCCTCCTCTTTGATTCAAGTGGTACTTGGTGGATTCGAGAGTTAACCGCCTATCTTGTAGTTTCGGATGGCAGATCTAAGTTTTTTTGGATTTTCTTTTGTATTTTCAATTTGTTGTTATTTCGGCCTGTATTTTGCCGATTGGCTTCTCTCCCTAGTGAGAGTTTTGATGTTCTCTCCTTTGTTTGTGAGAGTATGATTTCTGATCTAGTGAATCAAGTTTTTAGGATGTTGCATTTATGGTCGAATATTCAAGCAGCAGTAGCCCCAGGTGGAGGTCCAACCGCAGCGATTACATATAAATCTCCATACGAGAGGGGCAATATCTTCTTCAACAAATTGCCTGATTGTGGATTAATCAGTATTTGTTTATGTTTTACGTTGTTCGACTATTTTTGTAGATGTCGTATGACTTATCATTAATGAATGGAATTTTACTAAAAAAAAAAAGTGGTTATTTTGGGCACTCACACTTAAATCCGTGCAAAATAATGTTTATATTGTGATGTATTTAACAACAAATATATACATTTAAACTGGAAAAATATTTTTTCATTTTTGGTCAATGATAAAACTAATATGAAGGTTATTTATAGTTTATAATATAATTTTTTTTCATATTTATTTAATTTTTCAATGATAATGCACTACTAAAAAAATGCTAATAGACATCGGTTTCTGGCCGATGTCTTTGTCGGTGATGTCTAAAGTCTAAACGTTTAGACATCGGTTTCTGGCCGATGTCTTATAGCATATAATACATGAGTTTTAAAAATATTTCTGATGTTTATGAACTATCTTCTTGGGTTAACTGCATGAGGTTATCTTTTGAATTGTTATATTAGAGGTCTTAGCTGTTATTTAACATGTAGCAAACATAGAATAATTCGACATAGACATCTGTTTTTTTCCAAATATTGATGTCTAAGCCTTTATTAACAACAGTAAAAATTAAGAAAACCGATGTATAATGTAACCATAGACATCGGTTTTAGACGATGCTGAAGATATCTATTGCATTGGTTACCTATTTTTAAAACCGATGTCTGAGGTCCCATAGACATTAGTTTTAGACGATGTTTATATATATATATATATATATATATATATATATATATATATATATATATATCATTTACCCCTGTTGTATTCATTCATCAATATACCAAAGAAAAATCAAATAAATCAAAACTCAAATAAGGTATCACAATAACCACAACTTGATTATCATTATCAAAAAAATTCAATATATACATCAATGACTACACTTAAAATCGGTAAATGGCAAAGTTGTACGTTACATAATCAAGGTCGATCAAAACCAAGTATTTCCATGATAAAAAAAAATCTAGAATATTACAATTTTCAGTTTCCATGATATGCTTTTTGGTTGAAACCGATTATTGTAGATGAGCTGAACCTTTCCAGTTTTGTCTAGGACATAGGTTTTCCTTCCAGGCAATGCACCAAAAAGATCAGATGGCATGCCCCATTCTTTTCTGACCTCATCCCCTTCATCACTCAGCAAGACATACGGAAGTCTGTATTTCTTTGCAAATTCTTACATCAATATTAGCACCTCTTATGAGTAACATGTTTTGGATCAGTATAGTGCAACAAGTAAAAATAATAAATGCACCAACAAAATTATAAACAGCCAAATAGGCCAAATAAAGTTGACTATAGAGTAGACAATCCTAAGAGCAAAATCTGTCAAGCAGAGTAGCTCCAATATCACTGTATAGCATCGATGAAAGAATACTCGATATTAATGCATAGTCATTGAGAAATGAGAATGGACCCTTACCATAATCACCTTGGTTAACAGCTATAACCTCCTTATTGCTATAACCTCCTTGTGAATACGATAAGCTTTTGAATCTAGCGCAATCAATTGGCCAAATATTGCAAGTTGCAGTTGGCCAACAAAAAACGTTTCCCACATATATAAAGGAAGACAATGTATCATAAGAAGACACGGATAACAAAACAATGAACGATCAGAAGATACACCTGTTTCTATTTCTTAATTAGAGCTTGAACAGCAGAATGCACGAAAGGATCAATCTGCCAACCAACTCTAGGTGTGTGACCAAAATCATTCTTGATGAACAGATGTCCCATAGTAGAAGAATGCCTGAAAGTAAAAGAATTAAGAAGACGAATTGACATTTACTTGTAAGATATATAATCTAGCACTAGCATTAATAAACAAGAAAAGAATGAAGAAGGAGATAGGAATTTACCATTTCAACATAGATAGGAAATAAGAGACATGCGCTCCATCTCTGCAATTCAAAAAAAAATCATCAGGCAAAATATGTATGAAATCATATAAAAACAAACCATTTTAATCTCTTCACAAATTAAGAATTTATTACAAGTTTCATTAAATTTTGTGTTGCTATGGTTTAATCAGATGATCAGATCTCAGGTTTGTGCATGTTCGCTGTGGGTTTGTTTGCAAGAATTATAATCTCTAGAATATCAAAACTAAATGTTGAAAAAATCAATAGCAAATTTCCTAGCAGTCTAGAATTATTTATTCCATGAAACACACATAGCCTATGAGCTGTATCAGTATCATTTTACTCTATTATTGCACATTATACAGAAGAATTTACCTTGGTACCTTATAAGTTGGTCTTGTTTCAATTCTGGACTAGGCTTATTAGTGCTCTGAACTACAAGACTTGAAAATTTAACACCCTTGTCGAAATACAAAAAAAGCAAAGGAAAAGAAAATCAGTATGAAAGGGAAAGAATAAACATAATTTTCATTGCAGATCAGCTACTTTGCTGGCTTTTAAACATGATGATTTTCTAGCTAAAAAGTTTACAAGCCTATCCTATATTACACAGTGAACTGTGACACAACGCTACAAAAACATAACAATGACACATATCAAAATAGTATAATCTTGGTACCTGAAGCTATTCCAGTAGCTGCACCAGCTACAACAAGGGCTATCCTCCTTTCATTGTTGTTCTCCATCATAGAATGACCAAAACCAATTAAAACTTGTAAACACTATTAGCTTGGACTGCTACACAGATATATTATAAGAGTAAAATTTATTACTATAATGAGGAATAACATCAAGGGAATTGGTGAACCCACAAAATTTAAAAATCATTTCCTTCCTCAAGGGATACCATTCCTTAATATGCCAAGAGGAATAAAACAAAGATAGCTACCCCATAAAAAGCACCAGGAGAAGGGAAGTTTCGACCTCCACCAAGACGCTCATGAAGATCATCTACACAAATGTACTCATCCTCCATGTATGGTTTTGGTCCTATCTTTGAGCAGTTTCCTGATCGAAATACAAGTAATGTGTTAGTAAATCACAAAACCATATGTTATGTGTTAGTAAATCAGCAATAGTCAAGCTCAACATCCGGAAACAAACAATACTAATGCCAAAACAACAAATTTAGTTACACAAAGAATCAAACATTCAACCTGCATTACGACACACGAACTCAAAACAAAACCAAAACAGCTTGTACATCGACCAGAGGTAAATAAACAATGACAGAGCAACAAACTTCATCGACTGCATATCTATCTCCACATATAGTCGATGCAATTTTACACAGCAACCACTTGAGATCGAACACTACCGTGTTTTATGACTACCAGTCACCCCTACAAACATGAGGAGCATCGAATATAAATATCAAACAAACTACTGAAACTCAGACCTTAGAAAGTTAGAAATATGAAATTTAAATAATAGTATTTAGATCTCTTACCAATAACCAGAAAATTGAATTACGTATTCTCTAAAATTCATCAAAAACTTCACAGGATCGACAAATCTAAATCATCAAAATAGCAAAAACGGCCAAATACATATACACACACATTACAATATTTACAATTTAAAAAAGATAAACATTCAAAAACAATTTACAATTTAACATCACATAATAGCTACAAACATTCAAGTAAAGTACCAATTCGAACATTCAAAGATTCACCAAAAACAAATGAACATTCAATAAAAAAAATACCAATTCAAGTTTCTGAGCACTACCCAAACAAAAATCTCTTTCCTGCATTGAAATTCTGCAAACTAAAAATAAGAAAAACAAATTTAAAAATTAGGGTTTTGAATTCAAAAATCCCCAACTTAAAACTAAATCGAACTAATTCAAGATTAATACAAGCTTACCCACTCATCAATTCCAGCTTTGTAACTATGAACAAATGGTATACAACTTTGTACGTTCGAGTAATGTCGAATAAATCTCTGGTTGAACAAGTCTTCGATCTAAAAATCTTCGATTGAGAGAGAGGAGGGGGAGAGAGAGAGAGAGGGAGGGGGGAATGGGTAAGATTTAGGGTTCTTGAGGGAGGGGTCAGTGTGCGAGTCGAGAGAACGAGAGAGAGAGTAGTGGGTTAGCTTTTTTGTTAAATTAATTTTGATTTAATTTGTCTGAGAGATATTAGAATTGAGGGGTATTAGAATTGAGGGGGGGAAATACAAAAATTTCGGCTAGGGGGAACAAATTTGGTAAAACAGCGGGCAAATGAAATTTAAAGGGGGAAAATAAAACTAAGGGGGGGAATAATTCAGAGGGAACGCGCGTTTATTTTTTAAGTAGACATTTAGACATCGGTTCATAAATGAAGCGATTTCTAAAAATTTTCAAGCAAACATTTTGACATCGGTTGATATGTCAAGTGATGTCTGAATGTTTAAAAGACATCGGTTTTAAAACAGGCGATGTTAAATTGATTTTTAACATCGGTTTTATTGTAATCGATGTTAAAAACGGTGATGTCTATTAACAGATTTTTAGTAGTGATGATAAAGTTTGTTATTTAACAACATAATTTAGTTTTTGTTAAAATGGTACTCTTTTACTATGTGTTCTTGCTTATAAAATCCATGAAAATACTTCAAAAAAATATTATTTTAACTAGAATTCTAATAATTAATATAACATATTGTGGCATTCCTATATCATAAACGGTAAAACTTTTAAAAATATTTGTTTTTTTTTTGTAGATAATAAAACTAATATAAACCTTTATTGTAAGACCTTGCCAAGCATAATGCCAAAACTTGAACCTAAAGGTCAAAGGACTTCAACAGAATGGGATGGAGGCTAAAGGGGTCTATTGCTGTTAGTGAACCCACTCTACTTATTAAACCACTTAAACTATTAAGCAAAAGTTCACTAGAGTACATGCAACAATTAACTCTATCCATCGGCAAGTTTATCCTGACTTTTTTCCACTAATTTTCACTTGTTTGTGCAATTAAAAAAAAATCAACAGAAAATGCAAACAAGAAGCATTTTGAAAGTTTTCCTATATTTTACCCTCTTATACGCGGATACACCAGGTTTTATGGCTTAGGTTCCTATAAATGCAAGGTTTTATAGCAACAACAAATATCTGACCTTTATTTTGTACAAATAGTAAAAGTGATATATAATCTCTAGCTATCCTGAACTAGTTTAGTTTTAACAATGTGTATGATGGTGGTTGACATTTTATTATTAGTATCCAATTTGGTTTATGTATAGGGTACTCGCCGGTTTGACAACAGGTGTGTTAGTCTCTTGTGGATGGCTTGGACAGTTGAATTATCAGTGAAATATTTTGTTCTAAATGTTGGATGTTTTTGGGTTTGAATGTTTGTCGGTTGATTATGTATGATTGTAATCTTGGATTGTAGATAAGCTATCTTGTTTGTTGATCGTGAATTGAATTTGATAATGATATATAATAATTGTGCTTTGGGATCCAAGTTCTATTAGTTTAGTTTTTTGATTGGTAGTTATTTTGGTTCACTTGAATAGACAATAGGGATAATGCACGAAAGACATCAGTGTAAATTCACATATTCAATGTTAAATACAAGTTAATATTGAAAGTGAAAGTGTCCTAAATCCAATCATGGATGATGAGTTAGGAAGAACTTTTAAGTAATCGATTTAATTTCATAAAAGACTTATTCGTTTTTGTTACGGGCTTTATCTATTTAAACATTTAAATAAGATGTTCCACAGTTTAGAGTAAAGCTTTTAGAATTATGATGAGATTGTAATAATGAGATCTAAAGGATGAAAAATCTAAACTTAAATTGTTCCTGGTCGTAGGATAATTAATTGGTAGTTAGTTAAGTCGTAAAGATCGGTACATACTATGCTTGCTTCAATATGAAGGATGTTTGTTCTCATAGGCATTTGTGTGGTGACACTATAGCTAGTATGTACGTGCTTATTAGTGAATAAGTTCACTGAATTTGAACAACTAATGGAGTTCACTCACGTGTCAGTAGTTGTTCATATAGTGATGGTACGTTGTACAAGTGTCCTTAAACTTGAGGTAATTATAGTCATCTTGTGTACATTGAACCATACTTTGGTCTAGTTCTTAGTCTCTAGGGACAATAATAAGGGCTCTTCTAGGCACAGTAATTTGTATACGAAGATAGTGATTGATCAAAAGAGGATCTACCCCTTCTACTGAAGTAAGAGAATGTCCTATGTTATTCCACTTATGCTAGTTCAGGAAGGGAACTAAGCATAATGAATAGGAAATCATAGGATTAAATTATATAGGATTGACACAAGTTCCATATAACGACCTAGAATTTTTTGTAATTATATAAGTGTTTGTTAATTGATAAATTTGCCTTATGAGATTTATATGGCAGATAAAAATTTTGTGAGGTCAAGTTATGTGTGTGTGTAATTATATGATGATTAGTATAAGTCCAATGTGTTCGTAGAATTTTATTTGCATTTTTGGTAAATTAAACTATTTTAAACATGCATTTTTATTCTTCCAAAAATCTTATAAAATCATTGGAGTCATTTAAAATTATGAAATCTTTTTCATTATCATCTTGGTGATATTATTTACTTTTTAAAATTAGTGGAAGTATTTAATTGTGTGCTTATGTATTTTAAAGTGATTTCAAAACTTTAATTCTTTTAAAGGTTATTTATTTCAAAAATTCTTATAAAATTCATTTTTTAATTTTAAAAAATTATTTTTTTATTCCCTAATTTATTTCGAATTCAGAAGGATTAAAATCAGTTTTTGAAAAGAAATTAAATAATTCATTTTTGCCAGATTACCAAACTACCCTTGCCTCTATATATCATTTCCACCATCCCATTTCTTCATTCTGTTCGAGAGTTGCACAGCTGGGTACTCTCCTTCTTTTGTCTTTATCATTTCTTCTCACTCTTCTCTCTTTATCATTTCTTTCAATTATGAGCTCAAAACCATGTCTAAATTCGAGTTTTAATCATCCTTGTATTATTCTTATGTTTAATTAGTATTTGGGTTGTGTTTTTGAGAAGTTTGTGTATGTATAAAATCGGTGTGTGTATGCATATCCTTAAAGCGTATTAGTCCTCACCGTATGTGCGAGCGAAATGCCTCCCAGGATAAAACGGATTGCAGTGAGGCTACATCAAGCGTCACTTTCAGCGAGCTTGAGACGAGCAAGAACTATCACCAAAGGAGGAGAAAGATTGTATATGGGAGGAAGATGTGTGTTTTTCTGAATGGATAATCCTAAGGCTCTACACGAGTATATATAGGATAGGAAAACTTGTGCGCTACACAATTGCCTTAATTAATTAGCCGCACTAATCAATTAAATCGGTGACAATTTCCTTAACACAATTGCCTTAATTAATTAGCCGAGCTAATCAATTATATCGGTGGCAATTTCCTTAATTAATTAACCGTGTTAATTAATTATGTCAAGGCGGTGAAAAAAAATCCGTAGTAAAACCGGAATTGATTTTACCGAATCAATGAATTCAAATTATAATCGAATCCATATTCCAACACGGATACACCAGGTTTTATGGCTTAGGTTCCTATAAATGCAAGGTTTTATAGCAACAATAAATATCTGACCTTTATTTTGTACAAATAGTAAAACTGATATGTAATCTCTAGCTATCCTAAACTAGTTTAGTTTTAACAAAGTGTATGGTGGTGGTTGTCGTTGGATTATTAGTATCCAATTTGGTTTATCTATAGGGTACTCGCCGGTTTGACAACATGTGTGTTAGTCTTGTGGATGGGAAGTGAAATATTTTGTTCTAAATGTTGGATGATTTTGGGTTTGAATGTTTGTCGGTTGGTTATGTATGATTGTAATCTTGGATTGTAGATAAGCTATCTTGTTTGTTGATCGTGAATTGAATTTGATAGATATATAATAGTTGTGCTTTGGGATCCAAGTTCTATTAGTTTAGTTTTTTGATAGGTAGCTATTTTGGTTCACTTGAATAGACAATAGGATAATGTACGAAAGACATGAGTGTAAATTCACATATTCAATGTTAAATACAAGTTAATATTAAAAGTAAAACTGTCCTAAATCCAATCATGGATGTTGAGTTAAGAAGAACTTTAATCTATTTAATTTCATAAAGGACTTATTCGTTTTTGTTACGGGCTTTATCTATTTAAGAGTTTAAATAAGATGTTCCATAGTTTAGAGTAAAGCTTTTAGAATTATGATGAGATTTTAATAATGAGATCTAAAAGATGAAAACTCTAAACTTCAATTGTTCCTGGTCGTAGGATAATTAATTGGTAGTTAGTTAATTCGTAAAGATCGGTACATACTATGCTTGCTTTAATATGAAGGATGTCTGTTCTCATAGGCATTTGTGTGGTGACACTATAGCTAGTATGTAGGTGATTATTAGTGAATAACTTCACTGAATTGGAACAACTAATGGAGTTCACTCACATGTCAGTAGTTGTTCATATAATGATGGTTGTACAAGTATCCTTAGACTTGAGGTAATCATAGTCATATTGTGTACATTGAACTATAGTTTGGTCTAGTTCTTAGTCTCTAGGGACAATAATAAGGGCTCTTCTGGGTTTAGTAATTTGTACACGAAGATAGTGATTGATCAATAGAGGATCTGCCCCTTCTACTTAAGGAAGATAATGTCCTATGTTATTCCACTTATGCTAATTCAGGAATTTCTGGCCAGAGTGGATCAAATTAGAAAGAAGTTTCTAATATGCGTTAAAGGGAACTAAGCATAATGAATAGGAAATCATAGGATTAAATTAGATAGGCTTGACACAAGTTCCATATAACAACCTAGAAATTTTTGTAATTATATAAGTGTTTATTAATCGATAAATGTGCCTTACGTGATTTATATGGCGGTTAAAAATTTTGTGAGGTCAAGTTATATGTGGTATCATGATTATGTGATTATATGATGATTGGTAGAAGTCGAATGTGTTCGTAGAATTTTTTTTGCATTTTTGGTAAATTAAAACTAATTTAAACATGCATTTTTAATCTTCCAAAAATCTTATAAAATCATTGGAGTCATTTAAAATTATTAAATATTTTTCATTATCATCTTGGTGATATTATTTAGTTTTTAAAATTAGTGTAAGTATTTAATTGTGTGTTTATGTATTTTAAAATGATTTCAAAAGCTTTAATTCTTTTAAAGGTTATTTATTTCAAAAATGCATATAAAATTCATTTTTGACTAAAAAACTATTTTAAAAATATGGGGAAGTTTGTAATTTCATAAACTTCATTTTAAAATTTTAAAAAATTATTTTTCTTTTTCTTCCCTAATTTATTTCAATTTTAGAAGGATTAAAATCAATTTTTGAACATAAATTAGATAATTCATTTTTGCCAGATTACCAAACTACCCTTGCCTCTATATATCATTTCCACGTAGGGCTGGCTATTTAGGGTTTCGGGTCGGGTTCGGGTCGGGTCAACAGTGGGTTTCGGGTACAGGTACTCAACCCGAACCCGACCCGAAATGGGTTTCGGGTACAGGTACTCAACCCGAACCCGACAAGAATGGGTTTCGGGTGGGTTTCGGGTAACCCGACCCGAAAATAATTATATATATATATTAAAAAGAAATATATTTATATATATTAAATAAATAAATAAATATATTAAAAATAATTATAGACATTAAAAAATATATTTATATTAAAAATATATAAAAAAATATATTAAATAAATATATATATATATTAAAAATAATTAGATATATTAAAAATAATTATATATATATGTATATTCGGGTCAGTTTCGGGTTACCCGAACCCGACCCGAACCCAACCCGATTTTTCCGGGTCAGTTTTGGGTCAACCCGAAACCGACCCGAACCCGAAAAATGCAAACCCGAACCCGACCCATGCGGGTTGGGTTCGTGTCGAGTTCGTGTCGTGGGTCCAAAATTGCCAGCCCTATTTCCACGGTCCCATTTCTTCATTCTATTCGAGAGCAGCTGGGTACTCTCCTTCTTCTCCCTTTATCATTTCTTTCCTCTTTATCACTTCTTTCAATCTTGAGCTCAAAACCATGTCTAAATTCGAGTTTTAATCATCTTTGTATCATTCTTATGTTTAATTAGTATTCGGGTTGTGTTTTGAGAAGTTTGTGTATGTATATAATCGGTGTGTGTATGTATATGCTTAGACAATGACATGCAAGCATGGTTAGCTAATAAATCTTTGATTTAGTGATTGTATGATGTTAGTTATGTGTTAAAATGGAGTTTTTGTTTAGTTATGTGTATTTTTACGAAGTTCGTTCACATGGTAATTCTTTTATCTCTTACACTTCACAAGTGTGGTGAAATATTATGGTGATTTGTGTTTATCTACTAATTAATCTAATAAACAAATAAAAACTATATAATATATATATGAGAGAAAATAATCCAAGAATTAGGGTTCTTCAATTGATTATCATGAAAGTCTAATTTGTGTCTCTTGTTTTGCTAAAAACAATCCTTCTAATTTTTATAAAATTCTCTTCCATGGTAAATTATAATGCCTACAATCATCCCTTAATTGCCACTCGCATGGTCAATCAAGGTACAACTATAAACTATTATGAACCAAGGATTATCAGTTTCACAATTCGCATATCAATCTCCCGATCTAATAATTAAATTGTGTCAATCATATCATGTACTAGAATTACAACTCCTTTCCCAATTCGTTATAATTCCTAGAGATGCAACTAAAAGTTCGCGACTCTTCTAATTCTAATTATATAAACGCTCTATGACAGATTAACAATAACAAGAAAATCACAATACAATCAAACAAACTCAATAAACCAACGAATACTACCCAACCCTTGGATAAAGGGATTAGCTACTCATAATAGATAAAACAAATATGAAATAAAATTGCAAACCATGAATTTAAGGATTGAAGTACGAAAAATATAACTTTAAAGCTTCTCAAAATTAGGATGAATCCCTTCACTCCTTCTTCCAATCTCACTCTCAAAGTGTTTCTCTCCCTTTTCTCTCAAAAGTACGACTATCTTATTCTATTCTATTCTACAATATTTTATGATATGTTATCTCCACAATGTATGTATAAACCTTATATAATAGAGACTTTTATTGCTTTCCAAGAAAATACAAGTAATTTTCCAAAACAAATTGGATTCTAAATGTAAAATTCGTAGCCTGTCTTCCAGGCATGTTTCTGGACTACTCCAGTTGGAACATTGATGTTATACCACTTCTGAGTTGTAGATAATTTCGTTAGCTTCGCATGGACTGTAATATCGCCCAATTCTGATGTCTGAAACTCAAGTTAGGGCCCAAACAGTGATCGTTGTGAGTGCAACCCAGTAAATCCAAATTTTCTTGTAATTTAATTCAAAATAAACTCAATTCCTTCCAAGTTTGGGAATTCTTTATTTCCTGTCATAAAATATTAAACTCTAATTAAGAATATCCAATTATTTATAAATACAATAAATATGAGGTTAAAATCATATAAAATACATATAAAAATATACTCTATCACTACTTCATGCAAACCTAAAATTAAAAGAAAACCAACATTAGATCATAATCACCGTTCTCCTTCTCTATGAAAAATGTACTCGTAACGGTTAGTTACTCACCATTGCCATCGTTATCGCCAATCAACTGCGGTATCGTTTTTTTCTCCTTTCTAGTGGGAAGATTGTTAAGAAAATTAGAATAGTTCTTAAAAACTTGGTTTCTAAATGATATAAAGCATATTTGTAACAATAAAGGATACGTAGCACTGACTCCAGAAAAGTGCACACTTCCATGCCTCCAATCATGTGAGAGATGAGTTTTTCTATTCAATTTCAAATCCAACTTCATATCGGGTTCATCTTTTGTCAAAGTTCGGATATGAATCTATTGAAAGTGACTTTCTTGCAGGAAGACTGTGACAACCAAGCCATCAGTAAAGTCCCCGCATCCTAATATAGCCGGGAAAATATGTTTGCATAAGTCATTCCAACAATCATATATAAATTCCACCATTTGTCTCATACTAGCACATACCCACTAATTAAGTCCATAGCACACTCGCACAATGTATTCAAGTTTAGTCATACATTCTTAATTCTTCCCTTGTGTTCATGATCAAGAGGCTAGATTAGTATCAAGGAGAATGCCTTAATTGTTCATATAATATTTAAAATAGATGGAGTGAAGAGCATGAGTAAGGGGTGACTCGTCATAATTTTGTTATAAAGGAAAAAACAGAGATGACTAGAAGTACAGAAAAGAATATAATGGATCATGCTATATGCATATGTTGGTCGGTGGAATGCCAAGAACACGACTCTTCGTATCATACATTAGAGAAGACACACAAATTATGGGATTCAAGGAAACTATCACATTAACTATTTTATCTTCTCGAAGGTACTATTTCTAATTTATAGATGTCTGAATTCAGAATTCACAAGCTAGAATAGAAAGCTTATATTCATTAATCTTCTCCTATCGTAATAATTTATGATAAGAGCCAACAGCTTTGGTATTATGGCTTATGCAAGTGTAAATACAATGAAAAAACTGAAGTCGTTTAACTAACAAGTATTAGCATGTGATGTGATGATAAAATTTCGGGATATACAAAAGATCACTTCTTATTCGTGAAATTAGTACTATGATACAACCCTTTAGTTCGACTTTTTACATTGTATTTTGATTAATGTCTGGATGGGCGTTTACTGTTTGGCTAGTCATAAATTGGGTTGTCTGCTTTAATTAGTTATATACACCTATTTCTCTATGCTCCATTGCATATAAATGTATTGCCAACATTCTTACTGGAAGATTCAAAAGGGTGTTGCCTGGCCTCATTCATCTCTCGCAATCAGCCTTTATCCCTGGGAGAAACATATCTGACAATGTTCTAATGGCTCAAGAATTATTCCGAGGCTATTCTAGGCAAACAGGTTCTGCTAAATGTGCTATAAAGCTCGACTTGCATAAGGCTTTTGATTCAATATCTTGGGATTTCATTATGGCAGCTTTGACTCACATGAAATTCCCGATTAAATTTATGTGTTGGATTTGGGCCTGCATATCGACCCCTTCCTACTCAATAAAGGTAAACGGTTCTATGTGTGGTTTTTTTCAAGGCAAGAAAGGAATTCGACAGGGGATCCCATACCCCTTATCTGTTCACTATTGCCCTTAATATCTTGTCAAGCATGCTATCTAAGGTCCCTCCCATCTTTAAGTTTCACTGGCGGTGTAAAGATCTCAAGTTAACCCATTTGTTATACGCTGACGATGTCTTGCTATTTTCACATGGTGATAAAGATTCTATAGCTCATATTATGGACTGTATATCTCGTTTTGCCTCTTGGAGTGGGCTGGCTCTTAATGTCAACAAAAGTTCTGTCTTCTTTGGAAATTGTTCGATGGATTTTAGAAACTAGTTTGATACGGAAATTAATATTCCACAAGGTGATTTGCAGGTTAAATTTTTGGGCCTTCCTTTAATCTCATCTCAGTTAAGGTTCAATGATTGCATTCCTCTCATTGAGCGGATTACAAGCAAAATCACAAGTTGGACGTCTTTGCTTCTCTCTTTAGCTGGTCGTGCTCAATTATTAAAGGCTGTATCCTTTGCTATACAGTCATATTGGTCCAAGAATTTTCTTCTGCCGGTTGCTGTTCATAAAAGTCTACAGAGGATTTTTTCTCGCTTTTTTTGGAAAGGAGATGTAAACATCAAAGGTGGTGCCAAGATTGGTTGGGATAATGTCTGTCTTCCTATTCAAGAAGGGGGTCTTGGTTTTAAAAATATAAAGGAATGGAACTTAGCTCAGCACTTGTATCTTTTGTGCAGAATTATCGGAAATCACCCCACTCTCTAGGCTTCTTGGATTAACAGAACAGTCCTTAAAAGACATAAATTCTGGTGTATGGAGATTCCTACTGATTACTCTTGGATTTGGAGGAGCATTCTCAAACTTCGTCCCTTAGGAAAACAGTTTCTGGTTTATAATTTGGGGGATGGTCGAAACACTTCCTTGTGGTTTGACCCGTGGTGGCACTCAAATACTCTTGCCTCTGCTAGGTCTGATCACATTATTTCGCAAGCTAGGTCATGTGCAGATTCTACTATTCATGATCTTATCGCCTCTGGTTCTTGGGTTTTGGCTACGCCTCACAGCCGAATTCATCACCTTCACCAGGTTCTTCGTTCATGTTTAGAGGGCTTTGATTTTCCTCCCTTTGCTTTAGAGAAACCTGATGTTATTCTATGGGGAGACACTCCTGTTATGAAGGATAAAGTATGGCACATATGGAATGCTATTCGTAGGAGAGTTCCGGAGGTACCTTGGTATACGTTAGTTTGGCATAGACTTCGAGTCCCGAGGTATGCTCATCATGAATGGATTCTAACCCATGGCAGATTGGCTACCTTTGATAGACTTGCCTCTTTTGGTATTACTCTTCCTCAGCATTGTCACTTATATGTTGGAAGTATGGAATCATCCAATCATCTTTTCGTTACTTGTAATTACAGTGGGTATATATTGGAGCAGTTGGCTCGGCTGTTGCGGATCTCTATTAATGCAGATTCTTGGATCGGTCTGATCACTTCGTGGGGCTCTATACCTGATCAAGTGGTTCGTTCTCTTGCTCTTCTTGCTGCACAGGTTTTTTGCTATCACGTGTGGAGAGAGCGCAACGCTCGGTTACATAATAAAGGGAATTTTGGTCCAAAGAAATTATTGGAGGGCATTCTGCTAGATCTAAAATCTAAGTTAGCTAGTTCAAATTGGTTCAAGAAATATGCCGATATGTATATATTTAGTTGGACTTCATTATGACCTTGGGATGTGTTTGCCCTATTTTTGTAGCTTTCTATTTCCAATCTCCTTTTAGAGCAAGTGTAATAACCCTAACTTTAGCAAAACTACAGTGATCACATCAATAGTAAATTTCGAAGATTTAGAGAAATGGTATATAAGTACTCCATAATGGAAACGGAAAATGAATAAACAGAAACCATATTAGTGTTGTACATTGAAATTAAGTGACTCGAAATGACGATGGATTTCAGAAATTCCTGAATTTAGATTTTGAGGATTTTGAGTTCGAACGAGCTTCTATATATTGGATATTAAGGAACATAGAAATATTAAAGGAATCATATATTGAGGAATTAGTGAATTTAAGTTAAACCAAGGGATTTTTAAGTTAAGAGAATGCTAAGGGAATTTGGATTTTTTTTAAACGATTTCAAAACCACTGGATAATGAGATATATTTGAAACGAACCACAATTAGACGAGTATGGAAACCAAGTAATCAAGGTTAGTAAATAATAAGGATATTTACCACATTAATATTTACAAATGTTATTAGTAATTACTTGAGGTTAATAAACCTAGCTTGCTAAATACTCCTCAATGACATCACTAATGACATCATCTTCCACTAACACAAATTTAAGGGCAAATTAGTCATTTAACCATGGGATTTTCTACTAAACTTTAGAATACTTGAGAATTATGATAAGATGAGATAGATAAGATTAAGAGAAGCAAAAAGAAATCTCTCCCCTTTCACTTTCATCCAATTCGGCCAAAAATAGTAGTAGTCCAGAAAAACAGCCATAACTCCTTCGTTTCTCAGCCGAATTTCGTATTCTTTAGCTTTTTGGAAACGTGGTGAGATGCTCTACAACTTTCATTTAGAAGCCTCCTCCAGAAAACGTAGGTAAGGCCTTCGTTTTTGCGAATCTTCCAGCTGATAAATGGTAAATAAATAGTGAAATCTTAGAATTAACTTTGTTTTCATGGCTTCTTTAGTTGATTCAAGCTATTATAAGGTGGTTTAAGCATAACCCAAGGCTTACTAGGTGTTATTCAAGCTTCAAAGAGGTATAAATGCTCTTGCCCCTTGTATTTATGGTGAATATTGAGTTGGTTAGTAGTTAGATGATATAAATGTTAAGTTTATAATGATTTTGTGTTATAAATGGTTGGATTTGATATGAGATTTGTGTTGTGGACTTGTAACCATGGTTGGGATGAAGCCCACATGGTGTAGGGTTTAGAATGAGTGTGGAATGATGATTTTGGAATGGTTAAAATATGGAAAGTATGAAAGTACAGCAGTTATAATGTCCGTTTTTCGTTAGAATCACACACTGCCCTGTTTTTGGGAAACCAGGCCGTACGGTACCTTACTGTCCAGAGTGCTAAGTGACCATGGTAGGGTAGAGCATAGTTCGTAGATCGTTTTGATATAAAGTACGTTAAAATCTGACGTACGGTTTAGGAGAAAAGTCAGTTTTAGTGAAAGACGTTCGGAAACCGAGAAAATGTTATTTTGTTAACTTTGAGGCTATGATCAACCTACTTAGACATTTTTAAAAAATTATGAAACTTTGGGATGTTATAATGGGGTGATCATAGAACCTTTAGCAACTGACCTTGTGTCAAATTTCGGAATTTATGAATTATGAGGATTTTTACAGTCGAGAGTGGTTGTTAAGGAAAGAATGTAAATCGTTAAAAACTTTAATCGGGAATAAGAATGGTTAAGTCCTCGAGACCTATGGAAATAGTAATGGGACATTATAAGAGTGTTATTATATGAGCGTAGGTGGTTAAGTGGAATATGTTCTGATAATGATCTTTTTCGTGTTTATAGAAACTTCGGGAGAGCCGCGAGCTATACTTCCGACTTACCGAGATCGAGGCAAGATCTTTTCTATCCCTACTTGGAAATTATTTATCTTTAAAGAAATTTGATTTCATGGAATATATACATGTGATGCTATTGTTACTATATTGTTAAGAATTTGTTTTCCGTGATTATTGATATTAAAAGAAGAGGTATATGAGTATGATATGAATATGACTATGGATATGGGTATAAGATGGAATGAATATACATAGAGATGATTGTGCATGAAGTGAACATGCGTTATGATTAAGGGAATATGAAGAAATGGTATCAGTTGTTATCTAGAGTTATATAAATAATGGTATCAGTTATTATCTAGAGTTATATGAGAAATGGTATCAGCTGTTATCTAGGGTTATATGACTTATAATATTATTTTAAAAATATTCTTTCTAAATGTGGTGATAGATATTATTGAGTATTATTTAATACTTCTAAAACAAATGGAATACTTTATGTATACAAGAACATATTTGATTTCATTGAATATAGAAGAGATGTCTGAGTCATAACCAAAGTATTATGACATAAATATTTTTAAAGGTGATGATAAATGGAAATGGAAATGATATATGTGAAGGCAAATGTGAATGGAAATGTGAATGGAAATATGAATGGAAATGGAAAATGTGAAATGGTATTTGATAATGGAAAAGTGATTTGAAAAGGGGATTGCAACAATAAGCGTAAGAGGCTGTGTGGTAGTGGCACAGTCCACCATCCACTATTTATTCCGGCCCAAGAGTGCCGAGGGAGGATGTAGTGGAGAACCTTCCTCCTGGGGGATGGTGGAGAACCTACCTCCGTCTACCGGTAGTAAAAGGGACGGGTACGGAGGACAACTGATCATCGTGCCTCACGTATTCGGCAACAGTGAAAATCCCCAAAACTTGAAAGAAAGAATTGAAAAATGGTTTTCAGATTTTTATACTGAAAACAGAAAAATGATATGAAAAGAAGGAATTGTGTTATAAATGGAAGAGAAACTGATTTTATATTATGGTATAAAATTTCTGTGTAAAAAGGGAATGGAAGGATTATAATGAGAGATATGGTTCAAATTTTTATGTTATCTTGAGATAATATATTGAGAAGAAGTGTGAATTATTATCTGAATACAGAAGAGCAATTGATATTATATTGTTGTACCTTTCTTTTCTTATAATGGAAAGTGGATGATGTATTATTAAATAGGAATGTCATTTTTCTAAAAGTCTATAATTGTTTTCCAGTTATTATATGATATTAGAAATGAGGCTGAGATTATAATATTATATATTTATTTTCGTACAAAGATAATTGAAAAGTATATGTCCTGAAAGGAAATAAAATTTCCTCCCATAATATCTGAAAATTGTATATATATATGATGATCATTTTCCTTTGTTGTTAGTTGATAGAAATTTTCTTGCTGAGCTATTTTAGCTCATTCTTGCTACTTATCTATATACAGCTAGGTATGCCGATTCTACGCAGAATGCCCCGCAAGAGGGTAGGGGGAAGGCGACCTTCTGAGAGCGCGCTAGCATTGATTCCCGAGGTAGCGTAGAGGCAAACGGGTCTTGGTAGCTCTATGTATAATTAAGTGTGTAAACATGTAAGAAACTTTTGGTTGTTGAAATGCTTCATGTCGAAGTATTATTCAGCAATGTATTTAAGGATGATTTTGGGTTTGTAATAATCATTAACTCTAAACTTTTGTTATGGTGAATGTTGTTCTCTGAGCATATGACTGGTGTGTGTTAATATTTAAGTGTGGGGTCTATTGTGAGTTTATTATGCATTTATACTCCAGCTGCCAAGAGAAGAATATTAATAAGTGGAAATTGGTCCGTGATGGCCTAGATTCATGACCCCGGATTTGGGGCTGTCACAGTTTGGTATCAGAGCTAAGAGTCATAATGCTCAGGAACAATAGTGATAATAATAAATATATCAGTAATTATAGAAATTGTGAACTCACATCGAGTTCAAGGGGGGGTTTATCGAACGAATCATTTATTCTAAGTAGTGATTATAATTTTATAGATTATTGCTAATAAAGGTTATTATGCCAAAAGTGTTAAGTTTATGTAGCACACGAGATCGATATGAGAAAGGGAATACTTGATGTATCGGGAAGTGTACGTTAAATAACCTCGTGAGTAATTCCAGGGTGACCTATCATCTCTTATTCAAAATGGGGCCGGTATCTTTTCAAAACTTTCTGGTACCTTTGGAATGTGTTTCAAAATTTTATTTTATCTATTTTAGACAAATTATTTCCCTAAGATTATTTTTGGAAGAGGGTATTTATCATCGTGATTAAATATTTTCTTTATACTTCTTATTCCAACTAAGAGGAACAATCCTACATGTATACACAAGGACGATCTGTCTGTGTGATTGAAAGTCAGAGGGGACGCCCTCACTTGTGTGACGTATGGGTTCTTCCATCATATTAATTTCCCAAATATCCTTTTGGTTTCAAATAAAAGTTATTTAAAACTCTTAATTTTATAAATTGTTGTGGGACCCTTGCTTGTTTCTTGGTTCGTTTCAATTCAAAGTTTCTTGAATTCTATCAATTGTTTCAAATATAGAAGATTTCCTTAATGGATGGAAAAATGGAAGCAAAGTTTAGAGTATACGTGATTATACGAGGAAACTCGAGATTTTAAGGGAAATTTCAATAAGAGATAATTAGAGTTAGAAGCGCTTCGATATAAAAGAGGAAGGAATTTGATGATTAGTAAGAGAAAAGAATATGAGGAATTTTAAGGTATAATTGAGATTTACTATTGAGAGTAAGGTGTATTTTGAGGAAAAAGTTAGAATAAGGATAAACAAAGGAAGTGGGGATAATTAATGAAGTTTGTGTATTCTGTCTAGATTCTATCGTATTTTGATATTAAATGTTGAGATTCTAAAATATTGATGTATATAAGGTGATTGACTTAAATGAAAAGGTTAGTGTGCTAAAGGTGATACGCTTATTTGCTAAAGTTGAGTTGAGAATATTAGGGTATATAAATGAGTTAACTAGTGATATAATTGTGTTTATGAGAATGATGTATATGGGAATGATGTATGTTGTACCCTAAATTTGGGTGATTAATGAAGAATATTGTTATATACAGAATCATGCCGCCTAAGCGTAATAATAGAGCGAATGCAAGGAAAAATGAGAGAGAGGAAGGAAGTCATAATAGGTAGGGTGAAAACGCTCATAATGAACAAAATCATGAAGAAGAAGAAGATGAATCAACTGGTCAACAAGGAAATCAGGGTGGTGACCCTTTTAACCAACTCATGGACCTATTAAGGCAGAATTTAGCTAATCCACAGAATCCTCAACAACCACCTGTTCTTCCCAATCAGGCAGCTAACTCCTTTCGCACTTTTAAGTCATTAAAACCCCCGGAGTTTGAGGGAACTGTTGACCCAGTAGTAGCCAGAGCATGGCTGAAAAAAATGGAGAAAGCTTTCGAGATACTGAGGATAGAGGAGGATCAGAAAACAATCTTTGCGGCCTATCTCTTAAAGGGAGAGGCAAATTATTGGTGGGGAGCTAAGAAAAATCTAGAGGGAGCAGGAGTGATAACTTGGGAGCATTTCACTAGGGTGTTTTTAGAAAAGTACTCTCCTAGGTATCTGGAAAACCAAATGGAGATGAAATTTCTGGAATTAAAGCAGGATAACCTATCAGTGGCCGAGTATGAAACTAAATTTACTGAATTGTCTAGGTTTGTTCCAGAATTTGTGCGTACTGAGGAACAACGAGCAAAAAGGTTCCAACAAGGATTGAAACCATGGCTACGGACGAGAGTGGCATCGTTTGAGTTAACTGATTATGCTGCGGTAGTTCAAAAGGCATCCATTATAGAAGCCGAGAGTGAACAAACTCAAATAGGTCGAGAGAATAAGAAAAGGAAATTCGAGGGTCAGAAAGGAGGTTCTAGTGAAGGAAGTTACTTTAGTAAGATTGGTAAAGGACAAAAATCTCCATTTGTGGGAAGGTCAGGGAGTAACAAGGCTGTTAGTGAGACTGTGAATCAGGGTGGGAAGTCCTTAGGAACATTTCAGTCAAACCAATCAAGACCACCGTTACCAGAGTGCAATACGTGTGGTAGAAAGCATACAGGAGCGTGTAGACTATTGGGAGTAACTTGTTATAAATGTGGACAGAAGGGGCACTACTCTGACAGGTGCCCAACAGTTGATGCGAACCCTAGGAATGACGTCAAGTGTTACCAGTGTGGGAAATTAGGACACATGTCTAGAGATTGCCGTTCTGATGGGTCATTTGCGCCGGGACAAAGTATGACTGCTTCAAATAAACCTACTGCCAGAGTGTACAATATGACCTTAGGGGAAGCATTAAAAAAGCCGGATACAAAACATTTTCTTTTAACTCTTGTAAGTATAAATGGTTGGTTAGGAATCAATTTGGTCAATGAATGGTGTAGGTAGGTTGACAATTTAGATAAGGAAAATCAGTATCTGTTAGGGGCCAGGAAATTCTATGCAACGAAGAATAAAGTATTTTGGGAAAAGAGCAAACTTGATTAGATACGAACAGGAAATATATATTATAGATAGTATTTTCTTACAATTGTTTCAAGGAATAATGTTGTAGTCAAATTTCTGGAGGATTTTACAGATACAAGATATAATAAGATCGAAGTGTTCATCTTTTATGTCATGATAGAGATCAAAATACAGATAAACCATAGTGAGATACACAATACCATTCAGGGGAGGCCAATGTGGTGGCCGATACCCATAGCCAAAAGAGGAATGTTGATGAATGACAAGTAAGTTTATGTTGGTGTATTTTTGCGCAAACAAGATAGAGATATTATGAAGGAAAAAGGATGGAGAAAGTGGTATGGAAGTTAGAAGGTGTGGATGAAAAAGGTATCTATGGATATTTTCAACGTGATTCCGGGACGGAATCCTTTTAAGGGGGGAAGGATGTAATAACCCTAACTTTAGCAAAACTACAGTGATCACATGAAGAGTAAATTTCGAAGATTTAGAGAAATGGTATATAAGTACTCCATAATGGAAACGGAAAATGAATAAACAGAAACCATATTAGTGTTGTACATTGAAATTAAGTGACTCGAAATGACGATGGATTTCAGAAATTCCTGAATTTAGATTTTGAGGATTTTGAGTTCGAACGAGCTTCTATATATTGGATATTAAGGAACATAGAAATATTAAAGGAATCATATATTGAGGAATTAGTGAATTTAAGTTAAACCAAGGGATTTTTAAGTTAAGAGAATGCTAAGGGAATTTGGATTTTTTTTAAACGATTTCAAAACCACTGGATAATGAGATATATTTGAAACGAACCACAATTAGACGAGTATGGAAACCAAGTAACCAAGGTTAGTAAATAATAAGGATATTTACCACATTAATATTTACAAAGGTTATTAGTAATTACTTGAGGTTAATAACCCTAGCTTGCTAAATAGTCCTCAATGACATCACTAATGACATCATCTTCCACTAACACAAATTTAAGGGCAAATTAGTCATTTAACCATGGGATTTTCTACTAAACTTTAGAATACTTGAGAATTATGATAAGATGAGATAGATAAGATTAAGAGAAGCAAAAAGAAATCTCTCCCCTTTCACTTTCATCCAATTCGGCCAAAAACAGTAGCAGTCCAGAAAAACAGCCATAACTCCTTCGTTTCTCAGCCGAATTTCGTGTTCTTTAGCTTTTTGGAAACGTGGTGAGATGCTCTACAACTTTCATTTAGAAGCCTCCTCCAGAAAACGTAGGTAAGGCCTTCGTTTTTGCGAATCTTCCAGCTGATAAATGGTAAATGAATAGTGAAATCTTAGAATTAACTTTGTTTTCATGGCTTCTTTAGTTGATTCAAGCTATTATAAGGTGGTTTAAGCATAACCCAAGGCTTACTAGGTGTTATTCAAGCTTCAAAGAGGTATAAATGCTCTTGCCCCTTGTATTTATGGTGAATATTGAGTTGGTTAGTAGTTAGATGATATAAATGTTAAGTTTATAATGATTTTGTGTTATAAATGGTTGGATTTGATATGAGATTTGTGTTGTGGACTTGTAACCATGGTTGGGATGAAGCCCACATGGTGTAGGGTTTAGAATGAGTGTGGAATGATGATTTTGGAATGGTTAAAATATGGAAAGTATGAAAGTACAGCAGTTATAATATCCGTTTTTCGTTAGAATCACACACTGCCCTGTTTTTGGGACACCAGTCCGTACGGTACCTTACTGTCCAGAGTGCTATGTGACCATGGTAGGGTAGAGCATAGTTCGTAGATCGTTTTGATATAAAGTACGTTAAAATCTGACGTACGGTTTAGGAGAAAAGTCAGTTTTAGTGAAAGACGTTCGGAAACCGAGAAAATGTAATTGTGTTAACTTTGAGGCTATGATCAACCTACTTAGACATTTTTAAAAAATTATGAAACTTTGGGATGTTATAATGGGGTGATCATAGAACCTTTAGCAACTGACCTTGTGTCAAATTTCGGAATTTATGAATTATGAGGATTTTTACAGTCGAGAGTGGTTGTTAAGGAAAGAATGTAAATCGTTAAAAACTTTAATGGGGAATAAGAATGGTTAAGTCCTCGAGACCTATGGAAATAGTAATGGGACATTATAAGAGTGTTATTATATGAGCGTAGGTGGTTAAGTGGAATATGTTCTGATAATGATCTTTTTCGTGTTTATAGAAACTTCGGGAGAGCCGCGAGCTATACTTCCGACTTACCGAGATCGAGGCAAGATCTTTTCTATCCCTACTTGGAAATTATTTATCTTTAAAGAAATTTGATTTCATGGAATATATACATGTGATGCTATTGTTACTATATTGTTAAGAATTTGTTTTCCGCGATTATTGATATTAAAAGGAGAGGTATATGAGTATGATATGAATATGACTATGGATATGGTTATAAGATGGAATGAATATACATAGAGATGATTGTTCATGAAGTGAACATGCCTTATGATTAAGGGAATATGAAGAAATGATATCAGTTGTTATCTAGAGTTATATAAATAATGGTATCAGTTATTATCTAGAGTTATATGAGAAATGGTATCAGCTGTTATCTAGGGTTATATGACTTATAATATTGTTTTAAAAATATTCTTTCTAAATGTGGTGATAGATATTATTGAGTATTATTTAATACTTCTAAAACAAATGGAATACTTTATGTATACAAGAACATATTTGATTTCATTGAATATAGAAGAGATGTCTGAGTCATAACCAAAGTATTATGACATAAATATTTTTAAAGGTGATGATAAATGGAAATGGAAATGATCAGTGTTATGAAAAGCGCAAATCGGATCTAAGCGGCGGGATGACCTTCTAGCGCTTAAGCGGTTAAGCGGACGCTTAAGCGGTTTTAAAAGCGGATCACTAATCGGATTATAAATAATTATATATTTATAGAAATAAATATAATATTATTTTTTAAAAAAAAAGCTAATCACATATGATATAACATATTATGATAAAAATTAAAACTAGTAATCTCTACATTCACAAAGTCATACTTAGTCATAATGAACTTAGAAAATACAAACACCATAATTATTATAATACGAGTTCAGAAAGATAGAAAGATAGATTGTAGCATCCTTTCAGAAAGACGAAAACATATGCATTCTTTCACCATCATTTAGAATTTTTTTATAATTTTTATAATTTTTTATAATTTTTTATATTTTTTTTATAATTTTATATTTTTTTAAAATTAATCCGCTTAATCCGTCTTTGACTCGCTTAATCCGTCTTTGACCCGCTTAGTCCCGCTTAAACTCGCTTAAACCTAAAAAACGCTTAAAATCCCGATTTTGTTAAAAGCTAGGCGTTTTACCCCCGATTCCGCTTAAAGCGGCCGCTTAATGCGCTTTTCACAACACTGGAAATGATATATGTGAAGGCAAATGTGAATGGAAATGTGAATGGAAATATGAATGGAAATGGAAAATGTGAAATGGTATTTGATAATGGAAAAGTAATTTGAAAAGGGGGATTGCAACAATAAGCGTAAGAGGCTATGTGGTAGTGGCACAGTCCAGCATCCAATATTTATTCCGGCCCAAGAGTGCCGAGTGAGGATGTAGTGGAGAACCTTCCTCCTGGGGGATGGTAGCTACCTCCGTCTACCGGTAGTAAAAGGGACGGGTACGGAGGACAACTGATCATCGTGCCTCACGTATTCGGCAACAGTGAAAATCCCCAAAACTTGAAAGAAAGAATTGAAAAATGGTTTTCAGATTTTTATACTGAAAACAGAAAAATGATATGAAAAGAAGGAATTGTGTTATAAATGGAAGAGAAACTGATTTTATATTATGGTATAAAATTTCTGTGTAAAAAGGGAATGGAAGGATTATAATGAGAGATATGGTTCAAATTTTTATGTTATCTTGAGATAATATATTGAGAAGAAGTGTGAATTATTATCTGAATACAGAAGAGCAATTGATATTATATTGTTGTACCTTTCTTTTCTTTTAATAGAAAGTGGATGATGTATTATTAAATAGGAATGTCATTTTTCTAAAAGTCTATAATTGTTTTCCAGTTATTATATGATATTAGAAATGAGGCTGAGATTATAATATTATATATTTCTTTTCGTACAAAGATAATTGAAAAGTATATGTCCTGAAAGGAAATAAAATTTCCTCCCATAATATCTGAAAATTGTATATATATATATATGATGATCATTTTCCTTTGTTGTTAGTTGATAGAAATTTTCTTGCTGAGCTATTTTAGCTCATTCTTGCTACTTATCTATATACAGCTAGGTATGCCGATTCTACGCAGAACGCCCCGCAAGAGGGTAGGGGGAAGGCGACCTTCTGAGAGCGTAGTATCGATTCCCGAGGTAGCATAGAGGCAAACGGGTCTTGGTAGCTCTATGTATAATTAAGTGTGTAAACATGTAAGAAACTTTTGGTTGTTGAAATGCTTCATGTCGAAGTATTATTCAGCAATGTATTTAAGGATGATTCTGGGTTTGTAATAATTGTTAACTCTAAACTTTTGTTATGGTGAATGTTGTTCTCTGAGCATATGACTGGTGTGTGTTAATATTTAAGTGTGGGGTCTATTGTGAGTTTATTATGCATTTATACTCCAGCTGCCAAGAGAAGAATATTAATAAGTGGAAATTGGTCCGTGATGGCCTGGATTCATGACCCCGGATTTGGGGCTGTCACAGCAAGGGTTAATCCCTCTTTCTTTTTCCCTTATAATATATGCAATTTAGCAAAAAAAAAAAGTTAAACTACACATGAAGGAAGACCATGACACATAGTTTGTTGGAATTATGCACATTATACATGAGATGTGAATTTGAATTACATGTATATTTTGAAATCCGTAAACAAATTTTAACAAAAAGTTGAAAAGAGGACAGGTTAAAAAGTTAATAAAAACTCTCAAAATGTCTTTTTCAAACAGCTGAAACAATAATAAAATTGATAACTATTACCTCGTAAGGAGTTTCCTCTCGGTGGAGTCGACCTCCTTCAAACAGGAATGCGATAGAACTCATCTCTATAGACAGTTGGTTACAATAAGATATCATCAGCTTAATTAGCTGCACACTAGGTTTTATTTTGAAGAAGAGTTCACTTCCATCCTACAAGCAAAGAAACACGGTACATACGGATAAGAATATACATACTTGTAATATGACCCTGACCAAATTACATATTCAGGTTAACAAATATTAAAATAGCAAATTGCATACATTGCCATTTTAACCAACAAAATATTAAATGAATCAAAAAGTTCTTAACCAACTGAGTAACAATTCATTAAGGTTAGAATATTGTTCTTCATGTCAGGAACATAATACACATCTTCAATCTTTCCTTGTCTGCCATCCTTTCTAGTAAAACATATTTCATCCTTTTCTACCTTCGATGAGAATCTCCAAATGACACAACTCCAGAATTTATTTCTTTCAAATCAGTAAAGCGATGCTTGATGCCAGAAATATGGTTGCTGGCCCCACTATTAAGATACCACATAATATCCTTTTCCACAATTATAACATTAAATTAATTTCCTACCTCGGCCGAGTTTGATCTTCCACCTCTGCTCACAGGACCACGTCTTCTGTCTCGAGTAAAATTCTGTTTTGCACGTCCACGTCCTCTCCCTCTACTGTATTATGCATATAATACTTTATCTTTGTCTTCAACTGAGACATCAGTTTTCAACACTTGAGATTCTGTCTCCTCCTTCTTTAATAATCTTTATGAGTATGCTTGCAGAGACCCCATAAGTTGATCAACTGTCATAGTTTCTGTATCATTTGATTCTTCAATGGAAATACCTTTTTAACTTTGTCCACGCCTTTAAAAATACTCAAGACTTTTACACGAGCGTCTTCAATTTTTTCTCTATAATTCTTCATTTGATATACAACAGAGGAAACCCTCGTGAAATAATCTGAGACTGATTCTGTTTCTTTTATATGCAATGTTTCAAATTCTCCTCGTAGAGTTTGTAATCGTACCTTTTTAACTTTGTCAACGCCTTTAAAAGTACTCAAGACTTTTACAAATTCTCAAGAAAAAAACATACACTCCTGTGTGTACCATAGAAGTTAGGTTTTGACATATGTTTATTTGCTTTAGTATGGAAATGCATACCTGTTGAAAACCCCAAAACTGGAAAACAGGAAATATCGCTTTTTAGATTTTCAGTGATTACATTTGGAACAGTGAGCAGTATTTCTTCCAGTTCAGCTAATTTCTGAAGTGGTGCTTCCCTTTTCCGGTACTCGAATAGCGTATAACATGGTGAAGTTAAGGAAGCAAAGATGTTCAAAAGCTTGTTAACTATGTTCTTTTCACATATAGGTAACGTAATACACTACACAAACGATATAACAGAGCAAAGAAAGGACTAGAAAGAGAATTATATCAATGAAGCACACCCAAGTACCCCAAGAAAGTAAACTAAAACATAGCTTCAATAATGTTCATAGATTAAAAGCAATTGTTATATTAAAAAATTCTCGTGAATAAAGTCAAATAATGTGGATTCTGTTCCCCCAGACAAGAACAGATACTCTGTTATCAAATTTGTATGAACATTCTTGTATAGTGCTTGAATATAAAATAATTCAAGACAAGTGCTTCTTTGTCACTTGTATCACCTAACTCTAATAGAGATTAAAGAGATCATGGTAGGTAATTTTTAGGCAACCACACCATATTTCAAGATAATATATATTAATAATGTTCTAGTAGGATATTCTTTTCGCCATCCCTTTTCAATAGCACCCAATCCGTTCTCATTATTACGATCATTGAGGTTCTTTAGAATGAAATTTTGCATCAAAAAGAGTTCTCTTGCAAGCCACTGTAGCAATTTCAAACTTGATTTTAGAGATTTCAGTGAAGAATAGCATAAATACTTATTTTTTCTTCACACACATGGAGGTTCTTGTCTTATATGATTGATTAGAAGAAAAAACTCATATGACATTCATTGGCAGCCTAACCTAATGAGTTTATTATCTTGTAATTCAGTCAACAGAGACTTCTTTAAACAGAAGGTTGTTGTTGTTCTTGGACGAGATACAGTCTCAAGGTGTTCATAGTTAATTATGTTGATAATCCTAAAAAACCTAATCCTCAGCTGTTGTAGTTTCAAGCATAAAAATGTTAAATACCACAAAAAATTTAATTTCCCCATATTTGACATTTGCGGATTTTAGTATATAGTACACCTGATTCAATGGGACTCATCAACCAATAAAGAGGGAAATAATTTTTTGATTAAATCAAAGCAACTCAAATCACTCAAATGACTATAACATACAGGAGCTACAACTGTGCTATGCTTTGATTCTATTACAAAAACATTTCTACAAAACTTAAATAAAAAACTTAAATATGCAAAAATTACTACAGATTCTATTAGAGAATCACAATTTATACCTATTTATGTAATGCCTATTTATAGAAGCACAACTTTACAAATCTTGGTTCTATTACAAAACCTTTATTTCAAAATAATAATAAGCATTAAATAAATTCAAACATGCTTCTACTCTAGAACAACAATGTAACAAAATTTGGTTCTATTACAAAACCACAATTTATATGTATTTATTTAATGCCTATTTATAGAATCACAACTTCATAAATTTTGGTTCTATTACAAAACCTTAATTCAACCTAACAAAATTTGGTTTTAGTACATAACCATAATTTATACCTATTAATTTAATGCCTAATTTTAGGAGTACAAGTTCACAAATTTTGGTTCTATTACATAACCTTAATTTTAAAACTAAGTATGAATACAATCCGATCACGAAACTATTCAATCGTAGTAACAAATATGCATGTAGAATTAGATCTTTGAAATCATACAAAATTAATATGAATAAACATATACAAATAAACAAGCTCACGATAATAATAAAAATTATGAAAAATAAATTAAAATCAGAGAATCGATGTTGATTATTACCTTTCCAATCGATCCATACTTGCACTAATCTTTAAAGAAGCTCGAGAGAATCTCTCATGGCTCCAAGAGAGAAAACGCTCCAATGGCGGATTGTTACTTTTTTACTTTGATAGTTTGATTTCTCTAAGCCCGCTGATTTCTCTCCCAAACTTTCTCCAGTGTATAGGTGTGTGTCGTATATGATGGTGCTATTTTAAAAAATAGCCTTAAATTTTAATTAATTACAAAGTGCCATTGATAATTTTGTACGATTTTATTAAACGAATAGATAATTTTGTACCGTTTGATTAAATGAATGGCTAGGATATTGGTTCTCTCCAATTCTCCATTTAAATGGGTCTCCCTAAAATGGAAGTATGGGACTCTACATAATTATGTTAACATGCTTTTAAATACAATTCATCCTTTAATTAATATCCATAGTTTTTGTTTGACTAGTAAATTTATTTTTATTTTAACTATAAAAAATGATCATTTTCAAAAATAATGTAATAAAAATAAATTTACTACTCAGACTAAAACGCAATTGTACTAACCTGGATGAACACATTTAATATAAAATTTACTTTAATTTTTTTATTAAAGGATCAAATTAATAATACTAGTAAAAAAAATAAATAAATGTTATATAATCAGGCAACATGTACATAGCACGAGAATAAATTTATAAATATAAAAAATATTACTTTTATACAGAGCCTTACATAATAATTTTCTGGAGCATACTGTTCATTGTCCATCTGCAAATATTTGATAACAAGCAAAAGAAATATGATACAAGAATTTTAGAAAAACATTCTGAAAATCAAATTTTATATATTAAAAAATACTCGATATTCCAAAAAAATTGCATATCAAATATGTTTTAATATTTTCTACTAGGATTATCATCCGATTATTAATGATTTTTGAAAGGTGTTCAAACTAGATCTTAAAAAAACCAAAAATTCAAAATTAAATATAGATTAAGATGTCGATTAATTCAAATTTTATGTACAGTACTATGATTAAAATCAAAAATAATCGAAGAACTACTGTTTAAATCTAAAATTGAAACAGAAATCCTGAAAATTGTGATAGTATTTATTTCTTGGAATGTTGTCGTGGACAAGTTGATTTTAGCATTAGTAAGGAGAAAATTAGAGGAAATAACATGGACATATACACCACTAAAAACATGAAAAAAGACAATAAATAATAATATAAAATTTTAATTCCATTAATCAACACAATTAAAACATTGAGAAAGAAACAACAAATAATTCTAAACGTACCTTTGATGTGTTAACAGGTTGAATTATGATTGAGTAGTCCATTGTTCACTACACCATAAAACCGATACAGCAACGTCTGAAATACGTTGCAATATGCCCTAAATTTGTTATAATAGGGTTTATGGCAACGATTATTGAAAAATTAGGGGTAAGGTTTGCTCTGGTTGCCATAGGTACCTTATGGCAACGAATTTAGTACCGTATTGCAACGTTGAATTATCGTTGCAATTAGGGTATATGGTAACGATTTAATGGCTATAGCAACATGTTTAACACCGTTGCAATATCTTGGAGGAGCTATGACTTATTTTTTGTAATGATTTATTTTGTGTTAATTGTTGCAATACATGGACTATTGCAACATTTATGGACATGTGGCAACATTTATGTAACTATTGCAACGCTGAATAAAAAATCTAACATGACCTTTAGATTTTATAAACATCCACCAATTTTAATTGGTATTACAACCAACCAAGCAGTTCAGTTCTAACATCAGTTCCAACATCAATACATAAAATGACCAAGTTCAAGCAAAATAACTAAGTACAAGTGACACACAATCTAACTTAGTATTACATAAAACTAAGAATAAACATTTTGTAAACATGAGTCATGGCCTATCATCATGATGTTGCTTCCTCTTCCTCTTTCTTGCTCCCCTTTAGTTTCCAAACAGTGAACGAAATGTTGCCTCAGGCATGAGATCAGCAATGGAGGGGGTTTTCATGCAGCAATTTGGTGGTTGATATTTGAAGGCTGTGCAGAGCAAAAGCACCAGACATTGACTGACTGGATAACCTCATCGTTTTCCCACGTCCACCATATTTCCACCTAGGCTTGCCTACAAGACGATACTGATAGAAGTTTTAGATGGTAACCCTTGCCTACACGGGAGAGTCAGGTCAAAGGTGAGTGACATATAGCTAAAATAAACATTAATTGCTTTCTAAATAGAAGGTCAGAACAGTTAGTAATTCAGATAGATAGTAATGCACTAACTATTATGAAACACTTTAAATCCCCTCCACTCTACAAAGGTACAAAGCTTGGGACCGCGACTGAGAATCATACTGCTGAGCTCTCGGACAACCTTACAAGTTTGCCAGCAATTAGGTTCTACTCTTTAGGAAAATGCAGATCAGTTCTAAACAACATTGTTGCAACTATATGAAACTAGTGCAGGATTGACTTCACTTGATTAATGTTGTGATGTACAAAGGTCATGTATACAGTGGAGCATCTTTATGGCGAATATGACTGTATGGCTAGCTTTTAGAAAATGTTGAAACAAATAGCACCACATTCTTCTGCATTACAAAGCACCCAATGTTTGAGATTTTTAGTTGCCATCATTCAATCGAATCAATGTACTAAAACTGAAGATATTAAATGGTTTCAAAAAAAATATTGCTACCTGCCACAAAATTCTATCTAATAAAAAAGCAAAACCTGATGATTTTCTAATCTCCATACATATCTGATAAAACTTCTCAAGCATCAATTTCACAAATTATCACTATGTATATTCCTATATAAGTAATCAACATTTACTGGTTACAATACTAAAAATACATAGAGGCGAGACAAAATAAAGAAAGATGCACGGATCACTTTCGGTGGGTCCTAAAGATTTCAAAACTATAAGAACAGAGGTTCTCGTAAACCAAAACCCTGAGTACATATACGCACATAGTTAGATTTCCTACTCATTTCCTACTCGGAGAAAACTTTAGATAGATGCATTATATTGTCTATGAATGTATTTGAGATATGGCAACTCCAAAAAAAAAGTAAAAACAGCCTGCATATTAACACGAACCCTAACATCATTTAGGACTTCAAGAAATTTCTTTGGATTTGAGAATCCATCTTCAAAGTTTTCTACAACAACAATATTATGGAGAAGCTGAGACAGAATTTGCAAGAATTTAAAAGGTGGGTGAGAAAGAAACAACCTGGCCCTTAAATGCACACCATTAAAAATGATTTTAAATTGTAATTAAAAGCATGGTACCAAGCAACCCAAATAGGGCTCCACAGGAAGTAACAGTTGGCCTATCTTGAATAAAAGTGCATCCACCATGCTTAGAGTAAACGCAAAGGAAAAATAAAAGTAAACGCAGAGTATATCAGAGGAAGATGATAACTATAATAGATCTATTAATTGATTTAAAAATAGGCAATATTAGCTTTTAAAACTAGAGAGGAGGGATGTGGGAGGGAGAGAGAGAGTACCACGATTAGGTATCATCGACCAAGAATTTAATTTGTATTGCAGTGAGCACATGTCGACTATCTTGTAACAAGTCTGGGTCCCATAAACTAATAATTAAGAAAAGATGCAAAGCTAAATCTTGTGAAATCTAAATCAATATGTGCATTAACATTCTACTGAAATATACATAGGCAGAAAACTATATATTTGAATTCTACTGACATAGCATACAACAGGAGATCTTACTAGTAAATAAATAAATACATAAATGATGAAGACATACAAATCTAAGTTACAACATTAGTAATGCAGAAAAGGCAAAACCAAAGGTGACCAACTGGAGAACTACTAAGTAACTGAACTCATACCTCGTGTCCAAGTTTTACTCCCATTTCATGAGACATTCTAGCAGAAACACTCATAGCAGCAACACGACAAGGCTGGTACATCAATTCTGTAAAATTTAGCCAGCATAATGAGATTAAAGATTAATGCCACTAATTGGCTCTAAAACACACCAGTGTGTTCCAGTGGCTTTAAAGATTAAAGATTTTACTGTGTTTAAAGATACAAAATTAGAAAACTACCTCATAGTTTGGTGCCAAGCCAGGATGATTGCCAGACCAGGAGGAAAGGTAGTATGGAGTTTCTCTACCAGCAAGAGCAGAAGCAAACTTCTCAACCTATAATACATAAAATTGATGTGGGACATAAGCTCAACAAGTACACGGGACTTAAATTTACATAGAATTAAATTTACATAGAATTAAATTTACATAGAGAGATTGATGTGGAAAGACAGAGTTCACAGTGATTATGCGTTCCAAAAAATCTAAAAAAAACAAATGCAACTAAATGAGAGGACAACACAGTTCTAGCAATAAATTTCTAGACTAGTCCGAGATAATACACTGCACTGGCAACGAAGTATGCGAACAAATTCTTCTTTCGTTATGTCCTTTGTCTACAAAGAAACTTCATCAATAATTTTCATAAATGAAATTGAATGACAAACAAAAGATCTATAAAAAGTTGGAGAGTAATTTCAATCCTAACCTGTTTAATATCATCTTCATAGTCATTTGGAGTAAAATTAATATCAGCATTAGGCCCCCGAAACTTAATAGCAGCACGATTATAAGCCCTACATTAACAAAATTTCGGTACTCAAAACTACAGCAAGTGAAACGAAGTTAAGATCCAAAACTAGGTAATTAAATAAACCCAAACCTTGCAGTAAGCAGTGTCAAATCCACCTAAAAGAGCAAACAAAACACCATCAACATTTCCCTCCGCAATAGAAACTAATTGCACTAAAAATTAATCACATTCTAAATCAAATTTCTTACCTAAATAAACTTGTCATCCGCAATCCCTGTTAAACAAAAATCAGAACACACAACCACAATTAATTCAACAATTAATCTGCATAATCAAATTAAGGAACATATCTTGTTCGATCTTGAGCGTTCATCTAGCTTGAATCTTCCGATTTGTTTAGGTGTATTATTTTATTTTTCTTTTTCTTTTTTTAATAATCCCAATTGTCTGTGAGAGCGGGGAAAAAAATTTAGAGAGCCCGCTTCTTTTTAATGAGCCCGCCAATACATTTTGGGCCCAAATTTTGATTCTACAGCAACAGTTTCTAATATCGTTGCGACTGATATCAAGTTTTGTCTAATGAAACAATTTCCTAATTCAATTGCAACGCGTTTAAAAATCGTTACAATATCTTTGAAATTGTAAATTTTTTTGAGAAAATAGCAACGATTTTTGAGTTTTTTTTTCAGAGTTGGTTGCAAAAGCCACTTTATGGTGTAGTGGTTATAAGGATCATTAGACTCATAACTTTTAGTTTGATTAATTACAAACATTCAAAGAATACAAAATAAGTGCTCCATCATATGGATACAAGGCCATCAAATAATTTAAGATATGACCCTGTGAACCAAATTTTCCTCAATCTGCATGAATGAAAAGTTACAAATGCACAAGTCACTTTCCAGAGAACTAAGTTTTTATGTTTATATTAGTTTCATACATATGTTTGCATGTACATATACTATAAAATACTTGCCTAATATATTTAAAGTCCAAAGATTATAAATTTATTACCACTCAAAAAGCAAGCATAAATTGCGACACATTATTCCCTTATATAACTTCTAAATTTATGCAGGTTTTGTTTAAATAAAGTATATACTAACTTAGAATTCATACGAGTAATTATGAGTGATTACAAAGCGCTTCACCTTTTACGTTTATGCGCTATTCGTTATTCTAATATAAAAATAGTTGTTTCTTTATTACAATATATTTAAGTGCTTCACTTTTTAAATACAGCTATTACCTCGGGATGGAGCCGTATGATGCGAAAGTCGAGTTAACCAAAAGAGGTTAATGACATGAGTTTTAAACAAGATTGGGTTTCTAAAATTTAGATGTCACAAAAATAGTTCCATAGTACAAAAATTAGGGCTGTAATTTGGGACGGGCGAGCCGAGTTTCGAGCCGAACATTAATCGAGCTAGGATTAATCGAGTCGAGTCGAGCGGGCTCGTTCAACCATAGACACGTGTAAAATACTCAAATTTAAGACTCAAATTTAGTTATTGAAATGATTTTGTGCAAAGAAAATAAAAATGACGTTCTACTATTCAAAACACCTAAATAGAGAAACAAATAATAATCTTATATAAGAAGTGAGAAAAGAGTTGAATACAACATATTAAATATTATATTTATAATATAAGATTTGAAATTTAATTTAATTTCCTTTTTTCTTTTTATTATATAGTCAAACACGTTAGGGAAATATCCTACACGTAATTATTTCTAATAATTATAAAAAATATAATTTTCAATGAGAAAAAAGCCCTGAGATTACCTCAGGAGAGTTACCTGAGGTTGCATTGAAAACTTTCTAAAAAAATCCTGTAATTACAATTATACCCTCGTGCATTAATATGGAGAATCTTACTTACCTCAGTTAATTTTCCTGAGGTAACCTCAGGAACATCAAACCCATTTTCAATTATCATAAAAGAATGTTTAGATATTATCGAATACTTATAACATAACAAAATTTAATATTTAAGAATCAAATTTAATTTTTATATTAAAACAACAAAAATATCAAAAAATAACTTTTTTAGTGGAATGCAAAAGTAAAATACCAGGTAAAATTTACATACCCTAAAGTGAAATCATAAATAAGTCTATTTACAAGAAATTCAAATATGATTCTCAAAAGAATTTTAATTATTAATATAACATATTGTGTAAGGAAAATTGCCCAAAATACCCACTTTTTTGCCCTTCACTACCCAAAATACCCATTTTTCCAAACACCGTCCAAAATACCCATGGGTCACGCCCATCATCGGTTACTAAACTCGATTTGGGCGTTACGATTCCGGCATATCAAACGCTACGAAACTGGTATGGATGTATCAAACGCTACGAAGCTGGTATGGTATGGAGAGAAAATTAGCTCACCGGAAACGCCATTTGAAATGTAAACCGCGAGATCTCGAATTCGGGTAATCGATATGTAATCAAACTTGTATAAGATTGTACAGGAGACGAAGGCAGTTCGATTGGTGTGTAGGTTGTGACTTGATGTTTACGGGAGAGGGGTGTGACTTCATGTTTACGGGAGAGGGGTGTGACTTGATGTTTACGGGAGAGGGGTGAACAAAAAGAGGGAGAGAAGTCACCGGCGAGAGCTCAATCGCCAGAGCTGTGGAGACGAAGGAGGCGGCGGATGCACATGTGGAACATGTGTATCCTCATATGCGCCTTTGTAGATGGTGTATCTCCTCAGATGTGCCTTTGGAGATGGCGTATCTCAGCTAACCTATGCCTATTCTGTTACCGTATCCACTCAATGCTCCGATCCCATAGGCATGACTACTGAAATACTCCGACCACATAGGCATATTCGGGGATACTCCTTTTCTAAAGGCGTATCCCATGGGCATTTTGGGCGTGCAACGCGGAATGTGGGTATTTTGGTTAATAAATAATAAAAAATGGTTATTTTGGGAACTCACCCTTAAATCCGTACAATATAATGTTTATATTGTGATGTATTTAACAACAAATATATACATTTAAACTAGAAAAATATTTTTTTGGTCAATGATAAAACTAATATAAAGCTTATTTATAGTTTATAATATATTTATTTAATTTTGAATCATATAATGATAAAGTTTGTTATTTAACAACATATTTTAGTTTTTGTGAAAATGTTACTCTTTTATTATGTGCTCTTGCTTATAAAATCCATGAAAAGCTTCATTCATCAAGGAAAAAATTAGAGAGACTGACCTCAGAACTCATGTTACATTATGAGTTTACAATACAAATTTGATCTAGTGATGGGATATAATTTAGACAATGACAGTCATTTAAATTTTCTTAGAGACTCGAGACACAGATTACCCGCCCAATTGTATTAATAGAGCAGTACTAGTACTATTGAGTAATCAGTTTGCACTTTCATTTAGTGTTATAATAATGAATATTTTTTTCAAACTATATATCAATTAGAGGTACGATTATATGGTAATTTAGTAAACCACTTAAACTATAAAGTAAAAATTCACTAGAGTACATGCAACAATTAACTCTATCCATACGCAAGTTTACCCTAAGTTTTTTTCCCCTAATTTTCACTTACTTGTGCAATTAAAAAAATCAACAGAAAATGCAAAACAAGAAGCAGTTTGAAAGTTTTCCTATATTTTACCTTCTTATTCGCGGATACACCAGGTTTTATGGCGTAGGTTCCTATAAATGCAAGGTTTAGCAAGCTAACATTATATTTAAAGAGGGGGCCGGAACATCATGTAACTCTCTCTAAACACACCTTTCTCCAACTGATAAACTTCCCAAACCTCTTTCGTTGACTGCCAATTTCACCACTATTTTCGGTTTCACTTGCTACACGAACCTTGTTTTATTGTTCCTCTATCCATATATTATCAGATCTTGCTTTTTTCATCTCCGATCTGTGAACTTTGGATGGGATCTCATAATTCAGAGCTTTCTGGGTCAATGAACTCTGACGAGTTTTTTGCATTTATTTGTCACAATTATGCGGCTCATGCTCCGATTGTGCAACCTCCGCTACACTTTGAAGCTCATAGTGAATCGATTAACACTGTGGAAGAAATGGGTGAACCGTTATCTCCAAATGCTCAAGCAAGAATGAGAGAACAAGTGAATTTAATCTTGAATGAAGGATCTATTCAGCCTGCTACTGGTCCAGAACTGGAAAACTCTAGTCATGACTCACGACATTCGCCTCCCGAGGTAGACTCTTTGGCCACTCTCAAAGGTAAGGGTGTTGCTGTTGATTCAGACCAAGGAAGAGGAATGACGGGAAAATACCAAGAACCGCAACAACATAAGAGAGTAACCTGGAGCAACATAGTATCAAAAAATGTGGTCAATACTATGCCTGATACTGGAAATGCCACAATTAGCTATAATGAGAACGGAACAGCAACGGTAAAATTCTCAGAAGAATTCTTTAACAAGGCACAAAAACAATGGGAATCAAGTTTAATTGGATATTTTATTGGAGGTTCTTTTGCATTCAAATATATTCGAGAGCAAGTACAAAGATTCTGGAAAAATAGGGGTTTAACAGCTGTGTACTATAATACTAAGGGCTACTATACATTCAGATTTGGAACAATTGAGGAAAAAAACAGAGCATTGAGCTTGAATACCATACAAATAGGAGGGAAAACCATGTTTCTCAAACCATGGATTGAAGGTACTAAATTTAAGCGTAATATTATTGAGAAGGTTCCACGTTGGATTAGAATTGTTGATGTCCCAGAAATCCTTTGGTGTAAGGAAGGGTTAAGCTCAATTGCTAGCACAGTTGGAAGGCCACTGAAATTTGATGCACTCACGGCTAAATTTGAGCCAATCAAATACGCTGGGGTTCAAGTCGAACTGTATTATTCTTCTCCACGCCCAGATTATGCTAGGGTGCCAATACCAAACACAAATGATGAAGTCAAATTGGAAATTCAATATGGGGAATTGCCTTATTCATGTAGCCTCTGTAAAGCTTTTGGACATTCTCTTTCTCGGTGCAATGATAATCCTGAAAGAGTGGCAAAAAAACCAAGGACCACACAAGAAAGACGAGCAAGGAATGAGATAACTACAACTTCTTCCAACGATGTAGGATGTATGGACAATGCTCTGGTTCCTTATACAAATGATACGTTTCTTGGATGCCCGGTGGTTCGGTAAGAGGATGAGTTTTTGCAACAAGAACAGAAATTCAATGGTGATGGAATTGTTAACATAGAAGAAGTCAATGTTCAAGAGGAGAGCAATGAAGAAATAGAACCAGGAGAGATCATTCCGCTTATCACGATGGGAAACAAATTTCAGTCTTTGAGTGACTATGAGGAGCCAACTGTGACAAAAAACTCAAATGTTTATGAGGAAGAACCACATTCTACCTCATGCACAAAGAGGAATATGATATCAGATATTGCTTCGAATATTGAGAAAACCCCTACATTTGTTATTGCTCTTGGAACGATTGACCAACAACGGGCTTTAGCGACAATGGATTCTGCCCTAGCAAGGGAAGAGATACCTACTGACAATATGTCACATAGAATGGGAAGTCAATCAATGACAAGACCTTACAACTCAAAGAAGAACAAGGCGGATGCTGATGGATTTGTCCCTGTTTTCACCAAGAAAAGCCTTCGACTGGCAGGTAAGCTAGCCAACTCTTCTAAACATCAATGAATTTCGGTTCTTGGAATGTTTGAGGCTTAAATAAAAGCTCCCATCAGAAGGAACTTCAGAATTTAATTGCTAGCAATCATATTTCGTTCATGTGTTGTATAGAAACTAAAGTGAAAGAGCACAATGCTCGTTCTGTCGCTACTAGGGTTAAAAGAGACTGGTTGTGGCGTCATAACTACGAGCATCACTTTAATGGCCGTTTATGGGTGGGATGGAATCCCTCAATATGGGCAGTAAATTGTATCTCCAAATCTGCTCAACAGATGACTTGCAATGTTATTTTTTTAGAAAAGCAGTTGCAATTTTATGTTACTTTTGTGTATGCCTTAAATACTCCTCTTGAAAGGCTTGCTTTATGGTCTGATATTCAAAGTCTGAGCTCGACTATGGTTCTTCCCTGGTGTGTTCTAGGGGACTTCAACTCTATTATCCAAATTAACGAAGTTTCCGGAGGGCGAGAACATTGGACTCCTGACATGCAGGCTTTCAAGTCTTGTGTTAATGATGCATCGCTTGGCCATGTTCGAACTCAAGGGGACTTTTTTACTTGGACAAACAAAAGGAAAACTCCAGAAATTTTGATTCTAAAAAGACTGGATCGCATGTTGGCCAATGCGGCTTGGTTTTCTTCTTTTCCTGAAGGTCAAGTCTTTTTAAAAGAAAGGGGGCTGATGGATCATAATCCCTTACTTTTTGTCACCTCTATGCAGCGGGATAGAACCTCAAAAGCTTTCCTGTTTTTCAATTTTATGACTGAAATTCCTGGATTCATTGATGTGGTTACAGAGGCTTGGTCGGAAATTTTTTCAGGGGATCCAATGTCAATTTTTTGCAAGAAAATGAAGAATGTAAAAAAAGCATTGGTGGAGCTAAACAAGAATCATGGGAATGTTCATTCGAACGTTTCTACTGCTCGTGATTACTTGCACAAAATTCAGATTCAACTTAGAGACAATCTAGTAGATCCATCTTTGCTTAGAGAAGAAGATGAGGCTATTAAGCATCTTGAAAAATGCATTCTTGAAGAAGAGGCTCTACTTCTTCAAAAATCTAGAGTGAAATGGCTTTCGCAAGGTGATGGAAATACAAGATTCTTTTTCAATCAGGTAAAGTCGAATTGGAACCATAACAAAATCCTTGCTCTCACCAACGATCAGGGAGAGATTGAATATGGATCCTCCAGGGTTTCAAAACTTGCAGTTGACTATTTCAAGGAAACACTTGGGACTCCGGTTTTGCATCATTTTCAACAAGATGTAATGCAAATTGCTACAGAACCTCTAGTCACTAACCAAGCTCAAGTTTTCATCAACCAGTTGGAGGACATTACTTGTCAAACTGTAAATGAAACTCACTGGGATTCTCTTATAGCTCCAATTTTAGATGACTTAATTTTCAGAATGCTTAAGTCATTCAAATGCAATAAAGCCCCGGGTCCTGATGGTTTCACTCTTGAGTTCTATTTGGCTACGTGGGATGTTGTAGGTATGAATTTCTGTGCAGCTATTAAGCATTTCTTCAATTCTTGTGATATGAATCCTGCTATAAATTCTACATCTATTACTTTAATTCCAAAAGTGGGCTCTCCTACGCATATTAAAGACTTTCGGCCAATCTCTTTGTGCACTATAATGTACAAATGTATATCAAAAATCATTGCGACCAGGCTTAAAAAGGTTATTCCCACTGTGATCAATCCAACATAGTCTACTTTTGTTAAAGGGCGTAACATTTCAGACAACATTCTTATGGCCCAGGAGCTTTTCCGTGGTTATTCCAGAGACACAGGGGTGGCAAAGTGTGCTCTTAAAATTGACTTACATAAAGCCTTTGACTCCCTGGATTGGAACTTTCTGGTGGCACTTTTGCATAAAATGAGATTACCTCTTAGATTCATAAAATGGGTGTTTGTTTGTATTTCCACACCTAGATATTCAGTCAAAATCAATGGATCTCTGCAAGGTTATTTCCGAGGTGCTAAAGGTGTCCGTCAAGGTGCTCCTTTATCCCCCTATCTCTTCACGATTGCAATGAATATGCTATCCTGCATTCTGGATGCCAAGCCTCAAAATTACAAACACCATTGGAAATGTAAAGACTTGGGTATTAGTCACTTATTTTTTGCTGACGATGTGTTACTGTTTTCGAAAGGAGACAAAGATTCCATCAAGCATACCATGGACTCCTTGGAAAGGTTTTCATCTATAAGTGGCTTAAAGCCGAGTGTCTCTAAAAGTTCAGTGTTTTTTGGTAACTGTGACAATAATCTTATTAGCTGGTTTGATTCAACTTTTGGAATCCCTCATGGAACCATCCCAGTAAAATTCCTAGGAGTTCCTCTCATTTCTTCGCAACTTACTGTGAATGACTGCATGCCTCTTGTTGACAGAATTACTGGCCGAATCATGGCATGGACAAACATTTTCTTATCTCTTGCAGGTAGAGCTCAACTGGTAAAGTCTGTCCTGTTTTCCATGCAGTCTTTTTGGACAAATCACTTCATGCTCCCTGTGTCTGTGCATAATAATTTGCAGCAGCTTTTTACCCGTTTCATATGGAAAGGTTCTTCACTCTCAAAGGGAGGAAACAAAGTCAGCTGGGCGACGTTGTGTTTGCCAAAAGAAGAAGGTGGTCTTGGCCTTAAAAATATGAAAGATTGGAACAAATCACAGCTTTTATTTCATCTCTGCAAGATTATTCTTCAAGCTGACTCCTTATGGCCTCGTTGGGTTAATGCAACTGCTCTTAAGCATAACAATTTTTGGACAATGGATATTCCTACCGACTGTTCGTGGATTTGGAGACGAGTGCTTCAATTAAGACCCTTGGCTCGACAATTTGTGTCATACAATATTGGGGATGGTCGTAGTATCTCTCTGTGGTTTGATCCGTGGTGGAATTCTCAGTGTTTGGCTACTTCAAAGCATGACCCTATCATCTACCAAGTGGCCTCTTTGCATTCGACAGTCTTGCATGATCTTATTGCAACAGGGACATGGACGTTGCCATCTCCTAATACCAGGCATCACCATCTAAGTCCAGTGCTTATGCAATGGTTACTTACATTCAACAATCCCTTATTTGATCTCAACAAGCCTGATGTTTTGATCTGGGATGGTCGACCAGTTCGTAAATTAAAAATATGGCACATATGGGACAGTATTCGCCAAAAAATGCCAAATGTTTCTTGGTACAAAGGTGTTTGGCATAGACTTGCTATCCCCAGATATGCTCATCATCTTTGGTTGGTTTGCCATGGGAGAATTAACACTCTTCACAGACTTGCTTCTTTTGGATTGGAGGTTATCGATCTTTGCTATCTTTGTGTTGGAGGCAGGGAATCAATTGATCATCTACATATTTCTTGTACTTATAGTAGACGAATCCTAAATCTCATGGGGGACATGCTGGGTATTCCTATTCAGGCTACTTCCTGGTCTCAGTTGTTGCACTCTTGGCTGCATATCCAAGATCCGGTTCTTAGACACTTGGCTCTGCTTTCTTTACAGGTTTTTGCTTATCACGTATGGAGGGAATGGAATTGCAAGGCTCACAACAAAGGAACTAATCTCCCTGCAAGCCTGTTGAGTGGCATTATCCGAGATATCAAGGCCCGTTTGATTGCCTCTCCTTGGTTCATCAAAACAGCTTGTAGTCTTACTTACAATCGTTGGTTTAGTTAGAGGTTGTAGCCCGTTTGTAGCCTGTGTTTCTGCTCTCTTCATTGTTAGACATCTCTATGATTTATCATAGAGCTCGGGTCAATCCCCTGTAATTCTGTTCCCCCTTTTTTAATATATGCAGTTTAGCGGAAAAAAAAATGCAAGGTTTTATAGCAACAATAAATATTTGACCTTTATTTTGAACAAATAGTAAAAGTGATATGTAATCTCTAGCTATCCTGATCTAGTTTAGTTTTAACAATGTGTATGGAGGTGGTTGTCGTTGGATTATTAGTATCCAATTTGGTTTATGTATAGGGTACTCGCGGGTTTGATAACAGGTGTAATACCCACTATTTTTTTAAAAAAAGAATAGTAGTTATTTTGTGATTAAATAAAATTAGCTATTAATATTGGAATTTTTTTTATAAAAAGAAAACCAAAACAAAAAAAAACTGAAATGACATGATTGTGATAGTTAATTCCATTATGATAAAAATTGTGATAATTAGGATTAATTGCACTTAACTACACCACATCAGTTACGTGGGTTTCATGTTTATAAGTAAACTAGAGTGTATGGTGAGTGTAGACACGAAAAGAAAAGCAGAGAGGTTAGTTTCTGCACTTTTGTAATTTACATATTTTTTTTTTCATGCATGCTTTAGAACTTGATCATTAGCCTAAAGATATTAGTATTGTTATTCTCTCATGTGGTTGTCATTAACATGCCATGTTCAATTGATAGGATTAAATTATATATATGCCCTGTAAACATGATAAAAAGAAAGTAGCTAGTCTTGCCATGTAATTTTTAGTTTTGTTCATGTATTAAGATCAAGGTAATAGCATTGTATGAAAATGAAAACTTGTTGATTTCTTTCACGAGTATCAAGATGGCACCACGTTAGTGTTATATTCATTTTAGTACTTTCAAGATTTAATTGTTGTGGCAGGACCTTGATTTTGCTCATAGAATATTTAAATGTATAGTGTGTATGTTGCAGGCTTAATAATCACGTGTATATTAGTGTCTATTATCATCAATTTTAATTATAAAAGTCCTATCTTCTATTCTTTTCGGTTGAAGTTTTCTTTAACAAAATAGCACTGATTTTAAGTATTATTATCATTTTTTTAAGGTTTTTTTCTTGCTTACAAAATTTGTCAAATTTTAAAAGCTATATTTTTATCTTTAAATGTTTTGTTAGAAGATTTTGTTTGTATAAATGGATTGATGCTGCATGATCTAGTGTGAGTTAAGTCAATGTTTATGAATACAGTGTGGTACGGTTCCTTGTGGATAGTTGTAGTAATATCATGTGTATGGTATTTTATTAAGTCCGGTATCTAATGCATATTTTAGACAGTAGCATTTTATTATTCATTTGTATTAGCAAGTACTAAGGCAAGTCAATTAACAGGTAAAATTTTGCATTCATACTGTTTATAGCATATAGAAAATTCGAGAGTAATGATTTTGTCTTGTCTGGGCAATAATGTTAGGTTCTGTTGGTGCTAGAAGTTATAAATTCAATTTCGAGGTAAGTTTACTATCCGAACTTTCTAGTTTCTTTTTAATTATATTTATATGTTGAAAATTCTGAAATTATATTTGATTCTGTTATTTCTATTTTAGTATTTAAAAATCGGTCAAGTGCTAGTTTTTTTTATGAATGTATTATTCTGGATTTATTCTAAAATATGGACTTTGGAACCCCAGTTTAGTTTATGATCTAAACCCGTTAGTATCTGCGCTTAGTTCCGGAACTAGAATCTGATACCTTTCTAGGGGCACCGTTGTGCAATTTCTGATACCTTAGAGAGGGACGCAATATTAACTTCTGGACGGCGTCACCAGTTTATAGTGACTTCTGAACTTCTTGACCGTGTCACCGGTTTGTAGTGACCTTAAATTAAGCTGTGGGTTATAAAGTTGATTTTATTGAATTTTACTGTCCTTTTTATGATTCAATGTTTAACACTGAAATTTTCTGTTAGCTCTGTTTCTGAAATCATATATAAATTGTAAAATATTTTGATCGCTCTCTTATATATATAATGTACTTGACCAACTAAATTGCAAGGATAGCATCTTGCTGGGCTTTCGTAGCTCACTGTTTTAAAAAAATTTCAGGCTGTGGAGTTCGTGGAAGCTGTTTGGATTTGGGAGTTGGTTCATTGGATGACCTTTATGTTTTTAGTTTATTTTAAAAAAAACTCGTGGGAGTTGCGCCTCTGTTTATTTGAACTATGTTTTGTTTACGATATTCTGACTTTTGTTTTAAGGTATTTGATTTAAAAATGTTGGTTTTGAGACTTTTATCCTGGTTAGTGTATTTTTAGTTCTGTTTTAATATCACGAAAAGTCGGGATGTTACAGATGGTATTCATAGCTTAGGTAATGTTTCCTTAGTCGCCTTTGGGATAGACGTGTGGGTTATGGACTTTGCGTTGACGTAATAGAATTAATTAATTTTTGACCTTTTTTTTCTCGAACCTTTGTGGATGACAGTTTATTATAATGTGTTGGATTTCGGGGGATGCGGACTTCGAGATTGTTGAGGAAACATTGGTGGCTGATGACCCTAGCTCGGAGGAGGATCCTAGCTCTGAGGAAGATCTAAGTGAGGAAGAAGATCGTAGTGAGGAGGATGATGAAGATGACGACAATGAAATAGAGGAAGCCTTGGAAAGTGAGGGCCAAGTGGAGGTTTTGGCTGATGGGGAGATCATGATTACTGATGAGTGGTCCATCATTCCTTTTGAGGACTCGCAGTTAGGGGAATGGGATAGGGGGTCTATTAATCGGATTGGAGTGCCAAATCGAGAACAACAAATATACATGCGAAAGCGTCGTAGAGAGATTTTTCTGGGTGAAGTAGATTCGGCTTCTAGTAAACATAAACGTAAGGACGAGGAGATTCGTGAGCTAAAGGAGAAAATACATGAGCTAGAGGAGGAGCTTAAAGTTGCTAGGGAACTTTTAGCTAAAAAGGATTAGATTTTATGTGATTTTATGTTCAATTTGCATTAAGAGACATAAAGTTTGAGACCTAATATTGTAATTTACTTGATATTAATAAATATTGTTTTCTGCTTGAGTATTATTCAATTGTCATTTAAATATTTTACATAAATTTTGAATAAAATTTTGTTATGACATGAAGGAAATGGGAGACGACAATAACAATGGTGGTAACAACAACAACGATGGAGGGGCTGGAATCATGAATCAGTTGGCCCAAACTTTAGCTAATTTGGTGGAAAATCAACAACCAAGACAACAAAGTCTAGTTTCAGAATTCAAGAGGCTAAGCCCACCTGTGTTTGATGGAGCAACCGATCCCGCTATAGTGGAAAAATGGGTGCAAGAAATGGAGAAAGCATTTCACTTATTAGGAAGTAACAAGGAGCAAAAAGTGATTTTGGGAGTCTATCAACTCCAAGGAAGTGCATATGATTGGTGGTTAATGGAGAAGAGGAAAAATGAGCAAATTAGTGAGACAATCGCTGAAGCTGAACGTGAATCATACACGTGGGAGAAGTTCAAGGATGCACTAATGGATAAGTATTTTCCAAGGACCGTCCGAATTCAGAAGGAAAGAGAATTTATAAGACTTGAGCAAGGGAGTAAAACCGTTGTGGAATATGAGGCTGAGTTCGCAAGACTTTCCAAGTACGCACTGATTTTGGTTGCGGATGAGGCAAGTAAGGCGAGGAGATTAGAAGAAGGATTAAGAGAGAATATACGACATAGTGTAGCTGCTTTTGAGCTTCCAACATATGAGGCTGTCTTGAACAAGGCCCTAGTGATTGAGAGGGGCTTACTTGAGGTTGAGAAAAAGAAAGAGAACTCGAACTATAAGAGGAGTGAACCGTCAGGTGGACCGGTAACTCGATATGGATCATTCAAGAGACACAATTCAAATAGTGGTAATGGTTTTGGGAATAGAGGTTATCAAGGGGACAAGCTTAAGTGTACTAGATGTGGACTTAATCATGATGATAAGGATTGTAGTTGGAATACCGGAGCTTGCTTTCGTTGCGGTGAGGTTGGACATAGGGTAGCCGAGTGTCCCAAGAAGGAGAAAAATGATGATACAACAAATAAAGTAACGGTAGCGACGCTTAGATCCGATTATGGACGAGTGTTTCGACCTTCACCAAAGAAAGATTAAGGTATACAATTATCTCTATGTTTGTTTAATTTTAATTTGGCTTATTCAAGAAATTGAGGTAATACGTGTTTTATTGTCCTTGTGCAAATTTGGGGACCAAATTTTTTTAAGGTGGGTAGATTGTAATACCCACTATTTAAAAAAACAAATAGTTGTTATTTTGTGATTAAATAAAATTAGCTATTAATATTGGAATTTTTTTTATAAAAAGAAAACCAAAAAAAAAACTGAAATGACATGATTGTGATAGTTAATTCCATTATGATAAAAATTGTGATAATTAGGATTAATTGCACTTAACTGCACCACATAGTTACGTGGGTTTCATGTTTATAAGTAAACTAGAGTGTATGGTGAGTGTAGACATGAAAAGAAAAACAGAGAGGTTAGTTTCTGCACTTTTGTAATTTACATATTTTGTTTTTCATGCCTGCTTTAGAACTTGATCATTTGCCTAGAGATATTAGTATTGTTATTCTCTCATGTGTTTGTCATTAACGTGCCATGTTCAATTGATAGGATGAGATTATATACACTACACCATATATGCTCTTTAGCAACACCTAAAACCAGTGTTGGTTGTAAAATGTAGCCTTAGATGACTTAATTTTGATGTAAGCCAACATTTTATTTTGATGTTACAATACATTTCAATGTATGTTGCCTTAAATATTTTTTATTAACAAAGCCAACACTTAAAATGATGTTGCCGTAGACAATAAAAAAGTGTTGGAATTATATTTGGGGCAAAGTGAAATATTGGGGGGAACTAAAATATTTGGGGGGGGGGAAATGAATTTTTTGGGGAAAAATCGGCCGGGTTAAAATTTTTGGGGAAAATTAGTTCAAAGTCCCTCTCTTCTCTTGTACACTTTCTCATCTCTCTCTCGTACACTCTCGCTCTCTCTCGAACAGGTCTCTCTCTCGTCTCTCTCGAACAGGTCTCTCTCTCGTTCTCTCCCTTTCTCAATCTTTTACTCATTCCCTCAATCTCAATCTTGTACTAATTCATCTATATATCTATATCTCCCTGATTCTCTCTCTCCCTCGTTCTCTTTCTCTCTCTATATATGTATCTATCCATATCTTATTCTCTCTAATTAATTTTTTTAGTACCGAGGCACGTTCTCAAACAGGTACAAACCTTCCTCTTTCTCTCAATTTGTATTTGATTAATTAGTATTCGATTTGTAACTGTTAATTTAAGATTTGTAAACCCTAAAATTTGGGGGTTTTTACTTTTTTTAGCACTTTATTTAATCGATAGTTGGAGTTTTCGATTCAATCAGTTACTATTTTAGGACAAAACTTTTATTTAATCGATTGGGGAAGATATATGCTATGTATGCTAATATTTTAGGTACAAATAGTGAGGTGAGATTTGAGCCAGTGTTCTTTGGGAATTAAGTAATTATCCGATACTTTAAACAAACTAGGGTGTTAAAGTCTCGGAAGTTGTCATTGTGCCTCTGAAAAGTGAAATATGAATGTGTTCGTCCCTGCTTGTACCTGATATTATTTAAATTGGAATTGGACACTGAGGTCTGAGGTTATATATTGCCTTAACAAGATGGCCTTTATTGATTTAGTATAATCCCAAAGTATAGGCTTTAAGTATGGCCTTTATGTTTTGACGCTGCAAATGTTATTAAGTTTTAAGTGTAGTTATGCTAGTATATCTGTAGTTTATGGTTTTGATTTCCATATTGTTTGAATTTATAATACAGGTTTGTCCCATGCATGAATTATTTTGGGAAAATTAATTCTTTTGTCCCTAAACTTTGGGCCGTTTTTGGTCTAGGTCCCTAAACTAAAAAAGTCAATCTTTCGATCCCTTAACTTTCAATTTTTCTGATTAAGGTCCCTCCGTCCAAATAAGGCTAACGCCGTTAGTGGATAAAATTCGAAAAAAAAATTAAAAAATCAGAAATATTTCATAAAATTCAGAAAATTTTGATTTTTTTTAAAAAAATTCAGAAATATTTCATAAAATTTCAGAAAAATTATATGAATTAAAGTAAAGAATTTTGAAAAATTATAAAATTAAAATTATATGAAATTTTCAGAAAAATTTTGTAAAAAAATGAATATTTTCGAATGATTAAAATTTAATTAAATTAAAAAATGAACATACCCATTCAATTTATATGCGTATAAATCGATACATGCGAACAAATATGTTAAGATATCACATTTTTTGAATCAAAAGTGAATTTTTAAATTTTTTTCAAATTTTTACTTAAATTCTGAAATTTTTCTGAATTCACTTTTTGTTCGCATATAAATTTAAAGTGGATTTTTAAAATTTTCAAAAGTTAATTTTTACAAATATGTTAAGTAAAAATGTGATATCTTAACATATTTGTTCGCATATATCGATTTATACGCATATAAATTGAATGGGTATGTTCATTTTTAAATTTAATTAGGTGTTAATCATTCGAAAATACTCATTTTTTTAAAAAAAAAATCCTGAAAATTTCATATAATTTTAATTTTATAATTTTTCAGAATTCTTTACTTTAATTCATATAATTTTTCTGAAATTTTATGAAATATTTCTGAATTTTTAATTTTTTTTTCGAATTTTTCTGAATTTTATTAAATATTTCTGAATTTTTATTTTTTTTTTGAATTTTATCCACTAACGGCATTAGCCTTATTTGGACGGAGGGACCTTAATCAGAAAAATTGAAAGTTAAGGGATCGAAAGATTGACTTTTTTAGTTTAGGGACCTAGACCAAAAACGGCCCAAAGTTTAGGGACTAAGGAATTAATTTTCCTGGAGGTCAATGATTTCATATCTGTGTTATTAAGAGAATCTTGAAAATGAAGATTTGTTTGATGGAGATCCCAGTTAGACCAATTAATCAGCTTCTGGAGAAGGTTCTCTGTATGAACATCCTTTCCTTTGATTACTTTTAAGAGCTTTACGTTTGAAAACTTATTATGAAATTGTATGTGGAACCATGGATGACAGGAAAATGTCGAGGTCCTTCGACAACATTTTCCCTTCTTTCCAGGTTTTTCATGATGAATATCATTGCTAAGAAAACGCATAGGCTAGTGCCTAGTGGTTCAACCTGCTGGGATATATAATATGATGCATGATTAACTAGCTAATGGGCCTATGATAGCAAACTGGCAATGCATCTATGAATGCTTTTTTTATTTATAAATCATCTCATGTTGTTACTTTTTGGAACCATTTTTTGGTTTATAAGACCAAGGGCCGGCTTGTCTTACCTAGAAGAAGTTATTTGTCACCAAGTTAGCATAACTTTTAGCATCTACATGTGACCATCTAGTGTATTGGTTCAGTTGAATTCAGTAAAGTCCCGTCAGATGGCATGCAACATGCCTCAACAAGTTGATATCTTTGTATGAACTATGAACATAGTACCATTAGGCTGTCTACTTGATGGAATTTTGCGATATTCCTTCTCATGTTACCAATTGTACCTGTAGTGACATCTATTGTACTCTACTGCTGTTTGATATACACCTCGAGTCTCAAGGGTGTTTTTTTTTTTTTTTTGCATAAGCACTTCAAAGTAAAACTTACTTGTGGCTACTTTAAGTAAATCTCGTTTCAGTTTAAAGTTATTAGTTTCTTCATGTTGTAAGCAGATTAATTTTTTATATATATATTTTTACAGGTATTACATGACTTTCTTTGTTACTTTCTTTGTTATTATAAGTTTCTTCATGTTGTTACAAGTCTCTTGCTGTGTTGATGTTTGTAGAGTTGTTACTTCTTAACCCTGCAAAATCAAATGGCTCTTCCTGGAGTTCGCAGAGATGGAATGGAATTAAGGATTTATGAAAAACTTTTTATTATTTGTTCAAGTCATGTAGTGTCAACAGATTTGTCCAGCATGTCCATCTAGTTTTTTTTTGGGACTACCTTCCAATTTGTCTGAGAAAACTCTTGGTAATCATTGTTTTTTCATGGTTTTCTCAGGTTTTTGGGACTCATTGTAGGAGGATATTATGGCTCTGGCCGTCGTGGGGGTGAGGTGAGAATTCTGTTCATCTGATATATCTGCTGGAACAACACTACAACAAAAAAGACCATTTACGACGGAAAATTTACACTAGATCCGTCGTAAATGAGGCATTTACGACGGAAAAATTCTGTCGTTTTTGCTCCAGTTGAAAGTTCGAAAATACGGTCACAAGTTCCTAATTTGGCCACAAGTTCCGCATTTTGTCACAAGTTCTTAATTTTGTCACAAGTTCCAAGTTTTGTCACAAGTTCCCAATTTTGTCACAAGCTTTCAATTTTGTCACAAATTGTAATTTTTGTCACAAATTCCATATTCTTGTCACAAATTTCAAATTCAATCACAATTTTTTCCATTTAATTTAATTTTGCAATAAAATTCAAAAATAAATTGTTCAAATACAAAATCTACATATATTACAACTTATGACAATATTTACATGAAGAACATTCGTCGTAAGTTCTTTGAATATATGCATTCCCAAAATAATCAAATCAACATAACCTTACAAGTATGAAAATAATTAAAACTCCCAAGCATCGTAATCTATTCAACCATGTACATTACAATAATCCAAACTCATCTTTTGTCATACACCACATTCTTTGCAACTATAGTCTGTTCTGACTATAGACTTATAGTCAAGAGGTTGTGAAACAGATTTACCCACTTATCAAATACAAAAAAACACTCTCCGATCACTAAAACCAAACCCATTAAAAACCCAACTTCTCCTCCTTAGCAATCCTACAATTCTCGTTTGAAAACCTGCACACACTACATCTCCCCAGCCTCACCAGATCTCCGTCCTGCTCCACCGCTGCAAAACCTCTGCTCCGCCTCTCTTTCACCTTCATTCACCACTGTCATCCTCTTTTCATTTTACAATCGCCACCCTTTTCCTCCTCTCATCCGTTCTTCACTATCTCCCCCATCATCTTCTTCAAACCCACCTTAATTCCTCTCCGCCAACATCACTTACCTGCAACCCCACCAATTCCCTTTCCCGTCTCCGTTCTCTCTCAATCAACCGCATCTCCACCGCGCCTCCACCGTTCCGCTACACCACCCAGCTCGCACCATTTCCCTCTCCCACAACACCAGCCTCGATTCTCCTTCCCATCTCTCTATCATCACCCATTTCCTTCACTCAAACAGTCACTACCTTCAAAACACCAACACCCATCCACCTCCTTCTTCGCCTTCACTGTCTTCAACTCCGCTGCACCGTCTATAGCTGACATCCCCTTGGACTGCAGCCTCATCGTTCGCAACACCACATCCTTATTCCCCCACATCTCAATCTCCCATCACCGACCAACAAACCATATATATATATGTGTGTATTACGGAGAGTAGGAGAGGAGGGGAGGGGAGGTTAAATCAAGAAAGAGAGATGGGAGAGAGATTCGATTGAGAGAGATTCGACTGAGAGAGATGGAGAGAGATTTGAGGGATTGAGAACCCACATAGAGAGATTGAGGGAGAGAGGCGAGAGTTAGAGTTGAGAGACAGTGGTATTAGGTAAGAGATAGGTTTTTTTTTTGTTTGAATAAGAGATGGGTTTGTGCTGTGTGTATTATTTGGGTTTAATGAGGACCATTGGATGTGTGTTTCTTTGTTTTAATCAAGGGCTATAAATTGATTGAAGAAGCACAATCCTTGTGCTATGCTGTCAACCAATACCACATTGACACATTTCATCAAACAGAATTTTAATTTTCCACTCTTAATATAGATTAAAATAAATATTCAAAAATAAAAAATGCTATAAAAATTATGAATTTTTTTACCAGAACTTGGAAATATTAAAAAAATTGTTCTATCAAAATCTGGTCAAATTTCTTAGAAGTTTGGTCAACCGTTTGATTTTTAAACGTATGAGTTTTTCGGCTCTAAATTCGATTCCGGAACAAATTCTCAAAAAATTTCTTAAATTTTATCATGGATAGAAAATGTTATTTAAATGATACACTCCAAGTTTCAAGTTTTTCTAGCACATGGAAGTATTTATTTGAAATTGTCGAAGTTAAATAAGGATTTTTTTTCCCATTTATTGTTTCTATTTTTTGAAAACTAGTTATCGACGATCCAATCATACGGATGTCAAGATATATCTAATTTAACGACATTCCCAAATTTTCAAAAAATAAAAAATTAATTTGATTGAAGATCTTAGTAGAACACTACATATTGTCTAGAACTCGTAACTAGTGTTTTGTCCCATACAGATGTGAAGATATATCTAATTTAATGATATTTCCAAATTGGTAAAAAATAAAAAATTAACTTGGTTGAAGATCTTAGTAAATCACTATTATTTTGACTGGTACTCGTAACCAGTGCTCCATCCCTTATTATTGTTTCTATTTTTTAAAATATATTTCTTAACGATCCAACCGTACGAATGTCAAGATATATCTAATTTAATTATATTCCCAAATTTTCAAAAAATAAAATATTAATTTGGTTGGAGATCTTAGTAGATCACTACTATATTGATTATTACTCGTAACTAGTGTTCTATCCTAGATCAATGTTTCTATTTTTTAAAATATATTTATCAAAGATCCAACCATACAAATGTCAATATATATATAATTAAATTATATTCCCAAATTTTTAAAAAATAAAAAATTAATTTGGTTAAAGATCTAAATAGATTACTACTATATTGACTAGTACTCGCAACTAGTGCATTGTCCCATATTATTGATTCTATTTTTTAAAATATATTTCTCAACGATCCAACAGTGTGGATGTCAAGATATATCTAATTTAATAATTTTCCAAACTTTTCGAAAAATAAAAAATTAATTTGGTTGGAGATCTCAGTAGATCAATACTATATTGACTAGTACTCGTAACCAGTGCTCTATCCCTTATTATTGTTTCTATTTTTTAAACTATATTTCTCGACGATCCAACCGTACGAATGTCAAGATATATCTAATTTAATAATATTCCCAAATTTTCGAAAAATAAAAAATTAATTTGGTTGGACTAATAAATGATTTAAAAAAATTATATGCTAACTTACGACAGAATTGGTCGTAAGTTATTTGCCGCTTATTTTTTTGGTGAAAATTTGTATTTGCCTCTTATTTTTAGATGAAAAGTTGAATTTGCCGCCTGACAACTTACGACGAATTCCGTAGTAAGTTTAATTTAAGTTAAAAATATTATTATAATATACAAAATGTTTATTAAAAAAAAATAAAAATAGTAAACTAAGTTCCGTCATCAGTAAAGCAATTCATTTCCAATTAAATTCAAATATAATGAAGAACTTACGACGGAACATATTCTGTCGTAAGTTCACTACTTACGACGGATTTCGTCGTAAGTTCACTACTAGACGACAAAGTTTCTTTTACAAAAAAATTAATTCATTTTTCAATTAAATTTAATAACAAAATGTAACTTACGACGGAATATATTCTGTCGTAAGTTCACTGCTTACGACGGATTTCGTCGTAAGTTCACTGCTAGACAACAAAGTTTCTTTTACAAAAAAATTAATTCATTTTCGAATTAAATTAAATAACAAACAGAAATGTTACGACGTCGTATATTAACTTAACTTACGACAGAAACGAATATCCGTCTTAAGTATGGCAATACTTACGACAGATTTGCGATTCCGTCGTAAGTACGGCGCAAAAATGATTCCGTCGTAAGTTGTCCGTCGTAAAAGGTCAAATTTGTTGTAGTGCAAATACAAGGACATGTTATTCAAAAATTGAATTGTACTGGGAATATAATTTTACCTCAAACAACATTGGCTAAGAATATCTCTAAGTATATGTTTTGGTCCTTCTATAAATATGTTCTGGTCCTTCTATAAATATGTTCTGGTCCTTTTTATTTTTTTACATGTTATTAGTTTTTCAGGTGTCCAGCTTGCAGGAACTATAAAGTATGTATATGGCATCTTGCTTACTGATACCATGCAGTTCTGTTTCTGCTTCTATTTTTTTGATAGTTCTTGTTAAATTTTTGCAGCCCCAGTATGAAAAATTTGCCAAACTTTTCATTGATAATATTGGTGCATCCAGTGATATATTGGTGACTAAGGTTGACTGCGCGCAACTCTATTTTCGGATTGGATCTATTTCGGATCGGATCCACTTTCGGTTAAGGTACTATTTAGAGCCTGTTCGGTTCGGATCGGATCTAATTCGGTTCGGATCCACTTTCGGTTAAGGTACTATTTAGAGCATGTTCGGTTCGGATCGGATCTGATTCGGTTCGGGTAAAATTTGGATTAAAACGGATAAATTTTGGATTAAGATCGGATCAAATTGGGTTCGGTTCTCTTTCGGATTTTTACAGTTCGGATCGGATTTTGTTTGGTTGTAGGAACATTCGGTTCGGATCGGATTGTCGAGATATATCTAATTTTTTGATGTACCCAAATTTTCCAAAAACCAAAAAATTATTTTGGCTTGAGATCTTAGCAATGAACTAAATTGACTAATACTAGTAACTTGTGTTTTGTTACGGCTTTTTGTTTCGTTTAAAAAAAATGTTTCTCGACGATCCAACTGTCGGATGTCAAAATATATCTAATTTAGTGATATTCGCAAATTTTCAAAAATAAATAAATTAATTTGGTTGGAAATTTTAGTAGTCAACTACCAAATTGACTAGTACTCGTAACTAGTGTTTTGTCACGGATTGTTATTCTATTTTTAAGAATTATTTCTCGACGATCCAACCGTACGGATCTCAAGATATATCAAATCTAGTAATGTTCCCAATTTTCAAAAAATAAAAAATTAATTTGGTTGAAGATCTTAGTAGTCAATTACCGAATTGACTAGTACTCGTAACTAGTGCTTTGTCACGGATTGTTGATTCTATGTTTTAAAAAATATATCTCGACAATCCAACCGTACCGATCTCAAGATATATCTAATTTAGTGATATTCACAAATTTTTAAAAAATAAAAAATTTATTTTCTTGGAGATTTTAGTAGTCAACTAGTGAATTGACTAGTACTCGTAACTAGTGCTTTGTCACGGATTGTTGATTCTATTTTTTAAAAATTATTTCTAGACGATCCAACCGTACAAATCCAAAGATATATCTAATCTAGTGATATTACCAAATTTTAAAAAATAAAAAAATAATTTGGTTGGAGATCTTAGTAGTCAACTACCGAATTGACTAGTACTCGTAACTAGTGCCTTGTCACGAATTGTTAATTCTATTTTTTTAAAATTATTTATCGAAGATCCAACCGTACGGATCTCAAGATATATCTAATCTAGTGATATTCTCAAATTTTCAAAAAATAAAAAATTAATTTGGTTACCGAATTAACTAGTACTCGTAACTAGTTCTTTGTCACGGATTGTTTATTCTATTTTTAAAAAAATATATCTCGACGATCCAACCGTACGGATCTCAAGATATATCGAATTTAGTGATATTTCCAAATTTTTAAAAAATAAAAAATTAATTTGTTTGGAGATCTTAATAATCAACTACTGAATTGACTAGTACTCGTAACTAGTTCTTTGTCACGGATTGTTGATTCTATTTTCTAAAAATTATTTCTCGACTATCCAACCGTACGGATCTCAAGATATATCTAATCTAGTGATATTCCCAAATTTTTAAAAATTAAAAAATTAATTTGGTTGGAGATTTTAGTAGTCAACTATCGAATTGACTAGTACTCGTAACTAGTGCTTTGTCACGGATTGTTGATTCTATTTTTTAAAAATACTTTCTCGATGATCCAACCGTACGGATCTCAAGATATATCTAATCTAGTGATATTATCAAATTTTAAAAAAATAAATAAATAATTTGGTTGGAGTTCTTAATAGTCAACTACCGAATTGACTAGTACTATTAACTAGTGCTTTGCCATGAATTGTTGATTCTATTTTTTAAAAATTATTTATCGAAGATCCAACCATACGGATCTCAAGATATATCTAATCTAGTGATATTCCCAAATTTTCAAAAAAATAAAAAATTAATTTGGTTACCGAATTAACTAGTACTCATAACAAGTTCTTTGTCACGGATTGTTGATTCTATTTTTAAAAATATATATCTCGACGATCCAACCGTACGGATCTCAAGATATACCGAATTTAGTGATATTCCCAAATTTTTTAAAAATAAAAAATTAATTTGTTTGGAGATCTTAATAATCAACTACCGAATTGACTAGTACTCGTAACTAGTTCTTTGTCACGGATTGTTGATTCTATTTTCTAAAAATTATTTCTCAACGATCCAACCGTACGGATCTCAAGATATATCTAATCTAGTGATATTCCCAAATTTTTAAAAATTAAAAAATTAATTTGGTTGGAGATTTTAGTAGTCAACTATCGAATTGACTAGTACTCATAACTAGTGCTTTGTCACGGATTGTTGATTCTATTTTTTTAAAATACTTTCTCGACGATCCAACCTTACGGATCTCAAGATATATCCAATCTAGTGATATTACCAAATTTTAAAAAAATAAAAAAATAATTTGGTTGGAGTTCTTAACAGTCAACTACCGAATTGACTAGTACTCGTAACTAGTGATTTGTCACGAATTGTTGATTCTATTTTTTAAAAATTATTTATCGAAGATCCAACCATACGGATCTCAAGATATATCTAATCTAGTGATATTCCCAAATTTTCAAAAAATAAAAAATTAATTTGGTTGGAGACCTCAGTAGTCAACTTCTGAATTGACTAGTACTCGTAACTAGTTCTTTGTCAAGGATTGTTGATTCTATTTTTAAAAAAAATATTTCTCGACGAACCAACTGTACGGATCTCAAGATTTATCGAATTTAGTGATATTCCCAGATTTTTAAAAAATAAAAAATTATTTTTTTGGTGATCTTAATAATCAACTACAGAATTGACTAGTACTCCTAACTAGTGCTTTGTCACGGATTGTTGATTCTATTTTCTAAAACTTATTTCTCGACGATCAAACCGTACGGATCTCAAGATATATCTAACCTAGTGATATTCCCAGATTTTTAAAAAATAAAAAATTAATTTGGTTGGACATTTAAATAGTCAACTATCGAATTGACTAGTACTCGTAACTAGTGCTTTCTCACGGATTGTTGATTCTATTTTTTAAAAATTATTTCTCGACTATCCAACCGTACGGATCTCAAGATATATTTAATTTAGTTTAATATCATAATTTTCAAAAAATAAAAAATTAATTTGGTTGCATATCTTAGTAGTCAACTACTGAATTGACTAGTACTCTTCACTAGTGCTTTGTCACGGATTGTTGATTCTATTTTTTAAAAATTATTTCTCGACGATCCAACCGTACGTATCTCAAGATAAATCTAATCTAGTGTTATTTCCAAATTTTTAAAAAATAAAAAATTAATTTGCTTGAAGATTTTAGTAGTCAACTATTGAATTGACTAGTAATCGTAACTAGTGCTTTGTCACGGATTGTTGTTTCTATTTTTAAAAAATAATTTCTCGACGATCCGACCGTACGGATCTCAAGATATATCTAATCTAGTGATATTACCAAATTTTAAGAAAATAAAAAAATAATTTGGTTGGAGATCTTTGTGGTCAACTACCGAATTGACTAGTTCTCGTAACTAGTGCTTTGTCACGAATTGTTGATTCTATTTTTTAAAAATTATTTATCGAAGATCCAACCATACGGATCTCAAGATATATCTTATTTAGTGATATTCTCAAATTTGTAAAAAATAAAAAATTAATTTGGTTTAAAATCTTAGTAGTCAACCATCGAATTGACTAGTACTCATAACTAGTGTTTTGTCACGGATTGTTGATTTTATTTTTTTTATATTATTTCTCGACGATCCAACCGTACGCATCTCAAGATATATCAAATCTAGTGATATTGTCAAATTTTCAAAAAATAAAAAATTAATTTGGTTGGAGTTCTTAATAGTCAACTACCGAATTGACTAGTACTCGTAACTAGTGCTTTGTCACGGATTGTTGATTCTATTTATTAAACATTATTTCTCGACGATCCAACCGTACAGATCTCAAGATATATCTAATCTAGTGACATTCCCAAATTTTCAAAAAATAAAAAATTAATTTGGTTGGAGAACATAGTAGTCAACTACCGAATTGACTAGTACTCGTAACTAGTGCTTTGTCACGGATTGTTGATCCTATTTTTTAAAAATTATTTCTCGATGATCCAACCATAAACGCTATATAAGTGAATGCACTTTAATTTCTGCCAAGAATATGCATAATTTATTTATTTATTTATTATTTTTTTGCTAATTATTTGCAGAATTTATTAATTTATACTTGCAAATTGAATTAAAATATTATTATATACAAAATATCGTAAGCAACATTCAATGACAATAATAAATATATAGCAAATCAGAAAATATAAAAATTGACAAAACTAAACAAATAAAGGTCAAGAAAATATTGATCTATATAAAATTATTTTATCTAACATTTTTCGATTCAGTTATTTTTAGTTTCGGATTTATATCGGATTCAAGTCATATTCGGTTCGGGTAAATTTCTATTCGGATTTGATCGGTTCTGATTATAATCGGATACATGGTCATCATTGGATACAATATTTCGGATAATTTTTGGTTAAATTTCCGGTTCGGTTAATTTTCGGATCGGGTCAAATCGGTTTTCGGATCGTTATCGGATTTGATTAAATTGAACCGGTTTCGGTTCGGATTCGGATTGTTTCGGTTTCAGATCCAATTTCGGATAATCTATTTCGGATCCAATTTCGGATTCGGTTCCACATATTTCGGTTCGGTTTTTCGGATCCAGACCCATTTTGCCAGGTCTAGCTATAATTCTTTAATTGAGAGGCACATTTGTTTGAGTTGATTTCTTCTTCACGGGGATCCAACAAACTTATGATAAGATAGTATATAAGATTTATGGCGCTCACTCTATTGCTCCAAGTCCTGATCGAAGTTCAATTTCATTTCTAATATGAACCATCCACTATAGTAGTTGGTAATGGCCAATTCCTCGAAATATAACTGAATTATTATTCAAGTTTGATGTGTTATATGTAATCTACTTGTCTGGTATTAGAGAACCAACAAGGACTTTTGAGTTAGATGGTGTAAAATAGTATTTAAAGGGTTATGGAATACCTGTCATTGTAAATGGCAAATCAATAGTTTATGTAATTCTTACATTCATGTCATTGTAAATTAATACTTTATAGTCTACTTGTAAACCAATGCAAATTTGAAAAAAAATATTTGTTACGAGCTTCTTTTTTATAACCAATGCAGATACTTGGACTCGATGTTTGCCGCGACACCCTTGTTGAGGATGATATGATACAAGGAATATCAGGAGGCCAGAAAAGAGTCACAACAGGTATTGCCATTTTTCCATCTGAAGCATACTAGTCCGTATTTGATCAAACTGGGGTTGATTCCCTGACAACCTCTTCTCATTGCAGATGGCCAGGTGCAGGATTTTGAAAAAATGGCTTGTATAACTATGCGAAGAATTGGTACTGCGGCTCGTGATTTCTTCTAAGGCTTTAAATAATGAACTTCGTTAGCAATGATAGCCAAGAGTTGATTACTCAATTGGTTCTAGGCTTTGATAGCAACTAACTTGTTATATATGACAATGTGACATATATTCGTATTTTACTTTCTTATGTATTAATCAAAGAAAATTTAAGTGCAATTTTGGTTTATGAATACGAATTTTGGTAACAAAAATTAGGATGTTGCCAATAAAGAAAAAGTGTTTTTCTAATATTTATGTTTTGTAAATAAATTGAAACTATTAATTGGTTTATAAAATATGAAAAAGTGTTTAATAAAAAAAGTGTTGGAATAAGTGAAAAATGTTGCAAAATTTTAAATGTGTTCAATAAAAAAATGTTGCCATAAAGCTGAAAATGTGTTGCTGAAAAAAAAAAGTGTAGACAAAATAGTGTTGCTGTAAGATAAAATGATGTTGCAATAGAGTTTATGGTAACATTGTATTTGGTGTTGCTGTAGATCGTAAAGTGTTGCCATAGATATGTATAAATAACAAAGCCAACATATATATCGATGTAGCCATAGAATTGAACTAAGTGTTGGCTTAGCACCTACGGCTACATGACTATATCCAACACCACCAAATTTGGAAAAAGTGTAGCCTTAGACCAATTTTTTGCTTAAGGCAACACTATTCTTGATTTTTTACACTTTATTTAGGTGTTGGCAAACACAGTATATGGTGTAGTGATATATGCCCTATTAACATGATAAAAAGAAAGTAGCTAGTCTTGCCATGTAATTTTTAGTTTTGTTCATGTATTAAGATCAAGGTAATAGCATTGTATGAAAATGAAAACTTGTTGATTTCTTTCACGAGTATCAAGATGCCACCACGTTAGTGTTATATTCATTTTAGTACTTTCAAGATTTAATTGTAGTGGCAGGACCTTGATTTTGCTCATAGAATATTTAAATGTATAGTGTGTATGTTGCAGGCTTAATAATCACGTGTATATTAGTGTCTATTATCATCAATTTTAATTATAAAAGTCCTATCTTCTATTCTTTTCGGTTGAAGTTTTCTTTAACAAAATAGCACTGATTTTAAGTATTATTATCATTTTTTTAAGGTTTTTTTCTTGCTTACAAAATTTGTCAATTTTTAAAAGCTATATTTTTATCTTAAAAAGTTTTGTTAGAAGATTTTGTTTGTATAAATGGATTGATGTTGCATGATCTAGTGTGAGTTAAGTCAATGTTTATAAATACAATGTGGTACGGTTCCTTGTGGATAGTTGTAGTAATATCATGTGTATGGTATTTTATTAAGTCCAGTATCTAATGCATATTTTAGACAGTAGCATTTTATTATTCATTTGTATTAGCAAGTACTAAGGCAAGTCAATTAACAGGTAAAATTTTGCATTCATACTGTTTATAGCATATAGAAAATTCGAGAGTAATGATTTTGTCTTATCTGGGCAATAATGTTAGGTTCTGTTGGTGCTAGAAGTTATAAATTCAATTTCGAGGTAAGTTTACTATCCGAACTTTCTAGTTTCGTTTTAATTATATTTATATGTTGAAAATTCTGGAATTATATTTGATTCTGTTATTTCTATTTTAGTATTTAAAAATCGGTCAAGTGCTAGTTTTTTTTATGAATGTATTATTCTGGATTTATTCTAAAATATGGACTTTGGAACCCCAGTTTAGTTTATGATCTGAACCCGTTAGTATATGCGCTTAGTTCCGGAACTAGAATCTGATACCTTTCTAGGGGCACCGTTGTGCAATTTCTGATACCTTAGAGAGGGACGCAATATTAACTTCTGGACCGCGTCACCGGTTTATAGTGATTTCTGAACTTCTGGACCGTGTCACCGGTTTGTAGTGACCTTAGATTAAGCTGTGGGTTATAAAGTTGATTTTATTGAATTTTACTGTCCTTTTTATGATTCACTGTTTGACACTGAAATTTTCTGTTAGCTCTATTTCTGAAATCATATATAAATTGTAAAATATTTTGATCGCTCTCTTATATATATAATGTACTTGACCAACTAAATTGTAAGGATAGCATCTTGCTCGGCTTTCGTAGCTCACTGTTTTAAAAACTTTTCAAGCTGTGGAGTTCGTGGAAGCTATTTGGATTTGAGAGTTGGTTCGTTTATTTTAAAAAAACTCGTGGGAGCTGCGCCTCTGTTTATTTGAACTATGTTTTGTTTACGATATTCTGACTTTTGTTTTGAGGTATTTGATTTAAAAATTTTGGTTTTGAGACTTTTATCCTGGTTAGTGTATTTTTAGTTCTGTTTTAATATCACGAAAAGTTGGGATGTTACAACAGGTGTGTTAGTCTTGTGGATGGTTTGGACAATTGGGTCATCAGTGACATATTTTGTTCTAAATGTTGGATGTTTTTGGGTTTGAATATTTTGTTCTAAATGTTGGATGTTTTTGGGTTTGAATGTTTGTCGTTGGATTATTAGTATCCAATTTGGTTTGAATATCACCCCACCTTAAAAAAAGAGTGTTGTAGTCGGCAAAAAGCTTCAACAGAAAGGGGGAGGGGGAGGGTTAGGGTTAGTATTTTTGCAATTTAGAAACTTAGGTTAGTAAATTGCAAATAGCTATTTTTAACAAAAGTAAATGTGCAGAAATTTACTTTTCCCTATTTATTTATGAAAAAAACCCTTATTTAAATCCTACTCAATAATATCATAATATATTTATTATGTATTGGAGATTATTTAATCATTGAATATTATGTATATGGGTTTGTCTAGTGTGTGCACAAGGGCACATGCTAAGAATCATGCTTGATGAGTTGTCAAATTTTAATTGGTGGATATTTATGTGAATGTAGGGATCCATCATTATTAATGAAATCCCCACCAATCAAAATTTGACAACTAAGTTAGTACGGATTCTTATCATGTGCCCTTCGACACACAATAGACAATTCGTATGTATATTATCCATCAAGATATTATATGGATAAATATATGGAAATGTATTTTGCACATAATCCAAACCAAAAGACAATAAAGTCAATATAAACATCAAGAGTTTCTTCCGAAAAAGTTTTACTGCATGGGTCCCACAATACTAGTGTCTAAATATTTCTTTCCTATAATATATTTTTATTTCCAATTTTTAATGTAAATTAATGATCTTTTCCTTAATTATTCTTTTTGAAAATTGTATAGCAATTAATGAGAAATAACCAAGAATTTAAAGTACTTTATATCTTTAAAAGTCAATATATCTACGGTGAATATAAGAGATAATGTATTATCTAACTAATGTTTTTTTAATATATGTAATTATTTCAAAAAAGACATGTATTATCATGGGATGAGGCACTAAAATGTAATGCATTCTGCACATAATTCAGACCAAAGACCATAAAATCTACATAGTACACAGTTTCTCCCAAAAAAACGTATGTTCTTATATGACGTACTAAATCCAAAAACTGTTTCTAAAAGTTACAAAAGAAGGAAGAAAAAATGAAAAAAAAAGGAAAACTCACAAATGCTTATACATAGTCGAGGTAGAAGGCCCTGCACATAACAAAATTTGAGTCATTTGACAGCTACTCATCACCTATTTTACATTTCTTTCTTTTACACATCTCCTAAAACTAATCAACACTTCTTTATTCCTTTCTCTCTCTAAACTATCGTTCTCACTCTAAAAACAACAACAATGGCCTCTTTGGTTCCCTTTCCTGAACCCACAACTGCTGCTGTCAGCGGAACCACCTCTACCTTCCCCTCGGTCACAATTCACCCCAAGCATGAACCAGTGGAGGAAGACTCACTCATGTCACCACCTGGATTCCCAACACCCCCTAAAATGCGAGCACCACCTGTAATGTCCACACCACTAGCAGATCAGTTTCCGCACATCCAAACACCATATTTGTCTGGGCAATCATGCCCTGGTGACACTCATGGTGCAAATGTCGATGCCGAGTATAATCAGAATACTGAGATAGTTAGGAACCAAAACCAAGTTGTTTGCAATAAAGATGTACCTGACGTGGTTCCCTTGATCGAGAACAATGGTAACCAGGTGTTTTTCTTGGACCAAGTGGAGCACCGGGCACGTTCAAATGACACTACAAGAGGACAGGGTAAATGCGACAGAATAAATACAAAGAATCTGTCGCAATTGCCTTATCTTGCGACAGAAATAATCTGTCATAAATGCTGAAGTCGTAAGTTCATATTCTGTCGCAATTTCTTATTCTGTCGCAAGTTATTAGTATGGTCCCCACCCCAAACAAAAACAATTAAAAAAAGTGAAAAAAAGCAAAGTGCGACAGATTATCTGTCGTAAATATGTCCAGATTTGCGACAGAATCCGTCGTAACTATACCAAAAATTATGACAGAATCCGTCCTAAAAAACACCGACGTACGACTGATTATTCGTCATAAATATACCCAGAATTGCAGAATTGCGACAAAATCTGTCCTAAATTGTCCAGATTTGCGACAGAATCCGTCCTAAATTGCCCAGACTTGCGATAGAATCTGTCAAAATTTCTGGACCTGATTTTGCCTGTTTTAATCACTTCTAACCTATTAAAATAATAGTCAAATTCATCCATACATTCCACAACATAGATAAAAACTAATCACATATAACAAATATTACAACACACACTAAAAAATGAACTACATAATCAAATCCACATAAATATTGAGCAAAAGGAAAATATATCATATAATCTCTGTCAAAAGTTACGATAAATATCCATGCCAAAGTTGCATTACAAAATAAAACTAATCCAACCTAAATATCCATTGGCCATTAGCCAGCTAATATCCAAAGGTAGACATAAATCTGCTAATATATGCAAAAGTTAGCCACTAAGCTAATATCATCAAATGTTAGCCACTAACTTTGTTCACTACAAATACACCTTGTTGAAATTCCAGCATCCATTGCGGGGGAAGAAATCTTCTCCATTTCCAACTTTTAACAGTGAATAAAAGAAATAACAGTCTTGAACAAGGAACATGAGTACTACAGGTTGAAATAATAAGTAATGTGGAACTTATAGAACTAGTCAACAAGACAATACAGTGAAAAATTTATGCAATGCCCTTTGGATGAATCTCCAGGTACCTCAAATGTTTTTCTTGTAGTGTGCGTATGAACTGTGAAGTTGTTGGGTAAAATTTTGACATATCTACAGGGGTGATGACTATAGGAGTAAAATTTTGACATATCTACAGGGGTAAAATTTTCGTGTCGGATTTTAATCCTTTGATGGTTGTGATTGTTACTCTAGCTGGACCATTGGTACTATATGAGACTTCACATTTGGGAAGGTACCTGCATTCAAATACAATAACATCTCAGAAATTTCTATCAAATAACATTAGTTGGTTGTAATTCAATTTAAATATAGACTTATTCAATATTATTTCATTGTAAAAATATCAGAAAAAAAACATAATAATTAGATATAAAATGAGATATTTTCCAACTGAAAACTATTGTGTAAAGCTATGGTAAATTGACACACAGAACTTATATCTATCAAAAGCAAGAAGGATTTGAAGGTAAAGCTATGGTAAATTGATTTACTCCATGAATATTGGTATGCTGCGACGCAAATAAATTTGTCAAATCGAAATGGCAAATCGAAACAAACGATTTGAAGGTAATTTAGCACAAATCGAACCGATTCCAAACGCAGTTTGTGCTTAATTAGGGTGTGTGCTTTGAATTTATGAGATGAATATACCAATTTGTGCCGCAAATAAATTTGTCAAATCGAAATGGCAAATCGAAACAAAGGATTTGAAGGTAATTTAGCATAAATCGAACCAATTCCAAACGCAGTTTGTGCTTAATTAGGGTGTGTGCTTTGAATTTATGAGATGAATATACCAATTTGTGAGAGATGGTGTAAATTAGGGTTTGAGATTGGATGTGAGAGAGATGGAGAGGAAGATAGTGAGAGAGACATAGAGGAAGACTAAATTAAGGTAATTAGTGAGAGAGAGAGAGAGGGAGAGAGAGCTGCGAGAGAGAGGGAGAGAGTGAGAGAGAGAGCGAGAGAGAGAGAGGGGGAGGGAGCTGCGAGAGAGAGAGAGGCGGCTGAGAGAAAAACAATGAAAGAGTAGAGATGTAAAATGGGGGGAACTGAAATTTCGTTTAACGTGGGACATAAAATGTTGTTTGCACATAATTAATTTATTTGATTCGATAATTTAACGATCACCTAGTACTTTTTACTTGTACCCCTAAACATGGTTCGTCAAGGTTTAAGGTTTCGATTTTTTAAAAAATATTTTTCGACGATTCAACCATACAGATTTCAAGATCCATCCTTATTAATGTTATTGCCAAAATTTTAGAAAAAAATAAAATTTTATGATTCGGTAATTTAACGGTCAACTAATACTTTGACTAGTACGCTTAACATGGTTTCGTCCCTGATTCATGTTTCAATTTTTAAAAAAGTATTTCTCGATGATCCAAGCATATGGATGTCAAGATCCATTATTTTTAATGTTAGTGGAAAAATTTCAGAAAAAAAAATAATTTTTTTTGATTCGGTAATTTAACGGTCAACTAGCACTTTGACTAGTACCCTAAACATGGTTTCGTCGAGGTTTAAGGTTTCGATTTTTAAAAAAATATTACATATTTTAAAATAATTTAATGTTAGTATAACGAGCATTGTTGTATACGGTGGGTACGAAGACAATAGTGATGAAGGAAATGTGATTACATATTTGGGTCATGGTGGTCAAGACAAACATTTCAGGCAGATAGCTCATCAAAAGATGGAAGGTGGAAACCTTGCGTTGGCATGGAGCATGCATTACAACATTGAGGTGAGGGTAATTCGTGGTTGCAATCATGATGCGAGCCCAAGTGGCAAAATTTATGTTTATGAAGGTTTGTATAGAGTTGTCAATTGTTGGCCTGAAACAGATATGTCTGGTAATACCTTGTACAAGTATAGGCTCGAAAGGCTTCCAAACCAGCCTCAATTGGGTAGCAAAAATATTTGGCTTGCTCAGTCTCATAGGAATATATCTTTGGGTATGGCAGCGGATTGTGCCTGTTTGGATATGTCGATGGGGAAGGAAAATATTCAAGTTCAATTGTTTAATTATATTGATAATGACCATGAACTGTTGGTTTAATCTAAATTTAGAAGTTATTTATTTGTTTTGGGTTTATTATCTGTTTGAATAAGTGGCATGTGTTAGCCACATTGTTGGAGTAGATTAAGTCGTGGTGGTTGAGATTGTTTAGGAGAGATTTATGTTCAGTTAGGATGTTGGAGTAGTGTTAGGAGATTACTACTATCACTGCTAGTTTATAGGAAGTCAGCTTGTTATTTATTCTTCTATGTACTCATTTTCATTCCAAGGAAATAAGATTGCTTTTTCCTCATTTGTTTTACTGTAAACACTTTATGTGTGAGCGCGCATATCAGGTGTGTTCTCTAACATTTTGTATCAGAGCATTGGTACTGTGTGTGTAAAATGTCTAAGTCGGGGTCTATGGACGTGTCAAGGAACAAGGAGGGATCGATTGGACTCAACTACCCTATGTTGACAAAAGAAAATTATACAATGTGGTCTCTAAAAATGAAAGTTTTTATGCAAGCACAGGGTGTATGGGAGGCAGTAGAGTCCAGTGAGAAAATTCCACAAGTGGAGGCACGAACAGATAAAATAGCTTTGGCAGTCATTTATCAGGGGATTCCAGAAGACATTTTGTTGTCTGTTGCAGAGAGACAGTCAGCAAAGGAGGCCTGGGAGGCTATCAAACCCATGTGCATAGGGGTTGACAGAGTGAAGAAAGCAAAGGTGCAGACCCTAAGAGCCAAACTGGAGGCTCTGAGCATGGAGGAAACAGAGCAAATAGATGAGTTTTGCATGAAATTATGTGGAATCGTAACGAACATACGGGTTCTAGGTGATACATTGGAGGAGTCATATGTTGTTAAGAAACTTCTCAGAGCCCTACCATCAAGATACCTACAGATTGCTTCAACGCTTGAACAATTTGGTAACCTTGATAGGATGACCATTGAAGAGACAGTGGGACGTTTGAAGGCACACGATGAACGAATTCGTGGATCAACTGAAAAAATAGGGACTTAGTTGTTGCTGTCAGAGGAAGAATGGTCGAAAAGAGAAGCACATGATGGACAACTGTTACTCACAAGGGAGGAGTGGTTGAAGAGGAGGTCACCAAACCAGAAAGGTAAGCGTGACAATGAGTATCGATACAAAGATGAAAATCGAGGAAGTCGAGATAAGAGTAAGGTTCGATGTTTCAACTGCAACATTCTGGGTCATTAATTATGCATCTGAATGTCGAAAACAAAAACGTGACAAGGAGCAAATGCATGAGGCAAATCTGAGTCAAGTTGAGGACGATGAACCTGCTTTGTTGTTGACAGAGTGTGGTGAGGAAGAAAATAAATCTTTCTTATTGGAGAAGAAAGGTGTGGTTCCTAGGCTGAGATAAAAGGGTGAGACAAAGACAGAATCCAACTTATGGTACCTTGATAATGGGGCAAGCAATCACATGACGGGATTGAGATCAAAGTTTGCAGACTTGGATGAAAGTATAACAGGAGAAGTCAAATTTGGCGATGGATCAACTGTGTCTATAAAAGGAAAAGGATTTGTGATCATTAGTTGTCAGAATGGTGAAGAACGTACACTCAACGAGGTATACTTTATCCCTAGTCTTTGCAATAATATCATAAGTCTAGGACAGTTGGCAGAAAAGGGGTTTAAGGTTGTTTTACATGGAAATTATATGTGGATTAACGATAAAGATGGAAAATTGTTGATGAAATTGAAACGCTCACAAAACAGACTGTATAAAGTAATCATTGAAGGAAGCAAATCTGCATGCTTGATGGTTAAGGCAGAGGAAGAATCTATCTTGTGGCACTGCAGGCTTGGACATGTGATTTTTCGAGCCATGGCACTAATGTCTGAGAAGGAGATGGAACGGGATCTGCCTAAAATCGTACAGGCTAAGGACATATGCATGGGATGTTTAATGTCAAAGCAAAACAGAAATCCATTTCCACAACAGACCTCTTTCAATGCTTCAAAGGTCCTTGAATTGGTGCACGGAGATATCTGTGGTCCTATATCACCACCCACACCTGGAGTAAGAGGTATTTTTTCTTGCTTGTGGATGATTTTAGTAGGCTAATGTGGGTTTATTTCTTGAAAATGAAAGATGAGGCATTTGAAGCTTTCCAGAAATTTAAAAAACTGGTTGAAAATGGGATAGAGCGAAAAATTAAGGTGTTTAGAACAGACAGAGGAGGAGAGTTTTGTTCAGCTAATTTTACTTCGTACTATGAGAAAGCAGGCATTCAAAGGCACTACACTGCATCTTATTCTCCGCAGCAGAATGGTGTGGTGGAGCGGAGAAACAGGACTGTCATGGCAATGACAAGGAGCTTGTTGAAAGAAAATAACATGTCGTCCAAATTCTGGGGTGAGGTAGTAAGACATTCGATATATGTTCTAAATTGTTTGCTACACGAGTTGTGGTGGGAAAGATGCCCTATGAAGCATGGTCTGGCAAGACACCTGACGTTGCACATTTGAAGGTTTTTGGGTGCATTGCTCATATGAAAGTACCTAGTATGCAGCTAAGCAAACTTGATGATCGGAGTAAAATTGTTGTATACTTGGGACGAGAACCAGGAACAAAGGCATGTAGGTTGTATGATCCAAAAACAAACTCTGTGCACATCAGCAGGGATGTGGTGTTCGATGAAAGAAAATGTTGGCCATGGGAACAAGAGGTTGAAAATAGCAGTGAACAAGGCTCATTTGTCGTGATTGGAAGCAATTCAGGTGAAGAAAATGACAATGATCAAGAGGCAGTGACACCAGTACAGTCACCAGTACAATCAATGGTGTCTAATTCGAGGGAAATGATAGATGAAACAGACTCAGAAGAAGACACTTTACCTAGGTGATACAGAAACCTCAGTGATATCTATAATGATACCAAGGAGATTGAGTTACATGATGAGCTGATGCTGATGGGAATAGATGAGCCAGTGTGTTATAGTCAAGCAGCAAAAGAAGAAATGTGGAGAAAGGCTATGAAAACTGAGATAGAAGCTATTGAAAGGAATGGCACATGGAATTTGGTGGAGCTACCAGCTGGACACAAGGCCATTGGTTTAAAGTGGGTATACAAGTTAAAGAAGGACACAAACGGAGAGGTTTAATCTAAATTTAGTAGTTATTTATTTGTTTTTGGGTTTATTATCTGTTTGAATAAGTGGCATGTGTTAGCCACATTGTTGGAGTAGATTAAGTCGTGGTGGTTGAGTTTTTTAGGAGAGATTTATGTTCAGTCAGGATGTTGGAGTAGTGTTAGGAGATTACTACTATCACTGCTAGTTTATAGGATGTCAGCTTGTTATTTATTCTTCTATGTACTCGTTTTCATTCCAAGGAAATAAGATTGCTTTTTCCTCATTTGTTTTACTGTAAACACTGTGTGTGTGTGTGCGCGCATATCAGGTGTGTTCTCTAACATGAACGATGGGAACATGAGTACTTGGTGCAATCCATTTTTCCTTCATATGTGCTACAATCTGGGAATAATCAAGAGTGTCAATGTCTTTCTGGATGTTCAAATAATTGCTTATGTGTTAAGAAGATCGAATGGGGGGCAATTTGCCTATAATAAATATGGAATATTAATTCAAGGCAAACCCCTAATCTTTGAGTGTGGTCCATCTTGTCCATGTCCTCCTAACTGTAGAAATCGCGTCTCCCAGAGAGGTTTGTGGCATAGACTTGAAGTGTTTCGTTCAAGAACTGGTTGGGGTTGTTGGGGTGTTTAATCTAAACTTGGGATTTATTTATTTAGTTAGTTTAGTTGTTTTAATTGCTGTCTTTGATTGAGTCGTGGGCTGGAGGGTTTTTAGGAGTAGTGCAGAAAAACGTTGCATAACGTTAGTGTTTGAATTAGTCTGGGTGTTTGTTAAGCAATTCCTATTTTGTAGGACATTTCTTTGTTTTGCTTTGTATAAGTATCGTAGTTAGAATCAATAAACAAGTTAAGCTGTTCAATGCTTATATCCTTTGTTTTTCTTTACATAAATATTCTGAGTTTGCAGTTTGTTTAAACTTCTGTGTCAATAATCTGGTATCAGAGCGAGGTTACTTGGTGAATGCCCAAGTATATGCCGAGGGCATAGAAGATGGAGTCCGGAAAAGTTAAGGATGGAACGATCAGCTTGAGTTATTCCATGTTGTCACGAGTTAATTACACAGCATGGGCTATAAAGATGAAGGCATACATGCAGGCCCATAGAGTTTGGGTGGCAGTGTCACCGAAAGACACAAAATCAACAGAGGTTGATGAGAAGGCGGACAATATAGCACGGGCTGCGATTTACCAGGCTATATCGGAGGATATTCTTTTGTCGATTGCTGACAAAGAGACCGCCAAAGAGGTGTGGGAGGCCATCAAAGTGATGTGCCAAGGAGCTGAGAAAGTCAAGACGGCAAAGGTGCAGACCTTGAAGACGGAATTTGAGTCCTTAGTCATGAAGGATACTGAGACGATCGATGATTTCAGGATGAAATTGGCTGGCCTGGTTATGAACATACGAGCACTTGGGGAAGAGGTAGCAGAAAGCTATGTAGTCAAGAAGATGTTGCGGGCTGTGCCATCAAAGTTCTTGCAGATTGCCTCCACCATAGAGCAATTTGGTAATTTGGAAACGATGACCCTGGAGGAAACAGTGGGCTCTCTAAAGGCACACGAAGAGCGCTTGAAGGGACAGGCAGACACTAGTGGTAATCATTTGTTTCTTACCAGAGAACAATGGTTGGAAAAAGAAAAGGATGAGAGCAAACTGCTTCTCACAAGAGATGAATGGGCAAAGCGTACCAATAGAGGCAATGGCGAGGCCAACATGCAGAGATTTCGAGGCAGAGATGTTGCTCGCAACACACGAGATAAGAGCAAGGTCCGTTGCTTCAATTGCCTTGCATACGGGCATTATGCTGCAGAATGCAAAAAGCTAAAATGAGACAAAGAAGTAAAGGAGGAAGCGCACATGGCACAGATTCCGGATGATGAACCTGCTTTGCTACTAGTTGAAGGGGAGAAGACGACAATGCTGATTAACGAAAAACAAGTTGTACCAAGGTTGAGTCAGAATGGAGAAGGGAAGGAGGTAGAGTCGAACCTCTGGTATCTCGATAATGGAGCCAGCAACCACATGACCGGGCAATACTCAAAATTTGATGAATTGGATGAAAGCGTAGTTGGTCAAGTAAAGTTTGGAGATGGTTCAGTTGTTCAAATCAAAGGCAAAGGATCCATCACGTTGAAGTGCAAAAATGGCGAAACCAGGAAACTAAATGAGGTATATTATATTCCCTCCTTATGTAGCAATATTATTAGCCTTGGACAATTTGCAGAAGAAGGATATGATGTGGTTATTAAAGGCAATTTTCTGTGGGTACGAGAGAAACAAGGAGTCTTGCTTATGAAGGTAAAGTGATCCATGAACAGACTGTACAAGCTTATAATTTACAGTGGCAATGATAAGTGCTTGTTGACACGCTGCAAGGATGACAATTGGCTTTGGCACTCTCGCCTTGGCCATGTTAACTTCAAGGTCATGAAACTTATGTCCACAACAAACATGGTACTGGGAATGCCTACAATTAAACAACCAAACGAAGTGTGCACCGGTTGCCTCATGTCGAAACAAACTAGAAAATCATTCCCAAGTCAGTCGAAGTTCACTGCTACTGCTCCTCTTGAACTGGTCCATGGAGACCTTTGTGGTCCAATCTCACCGTGTACACCTGGAGGTAACAAATACATTTTTGTGTTAATTGATTATTTTAGTCGTGTAATGTGGACTTATCTCTTGAAAAATAAAAGTGAAGCTCTTGATGTTTTCAAAAAATATTGTGCATTAGTTGAAAATGGTCCAGGGAAAAAGATAAGAAATTTCAGGTCAGAAAATGGTGGGGAATTCACATTGAAAGAGTTTACAAAATTCTGTGAGGAAGCTGGCATCAATCATCATTTTTCTGCACCGTACTCACCGCAACAGAACGGTGTAGTTGAACGGCGTAATAGAACTCTCATCGAGATGGACAGAAGTCTGTTGAAGGGAATGGATTTGCCAAGATATTTATGGGGTGAAGCAGTTCGCCATGCCACATATTTGCTGAATCGACTCCCAACTCGAGCCGTGACTGGTGTCACACCTTATGAAGCCTGGTCGGAAGAGAAGCCTAGCATGGAGCACATACGAGTATTTGGTTTCTTGGCCCATATGAAAGAACCAAATGTGAATTTGAAGAAACTAGACAACAGAAGTAGGGAGGTCATCTATCTCGGAAAAGAACCAGGTGTGAAAGCTTTTAGACTGTTTGATCCTGAAACTCAAAGAATTCATGTGAGTAGAGATGTTATCTTTGAAGAAGGAAAGTCGTGGGATTGGAAAAATGCTGATGAATCAGACTCGACACAGACTGGGTCGTTTGAAGTGCATGGTGGCTACTGTAATGAAGATACTGAAGCAGACGTCGAAGACACAAGTCATTCTAACGAAGTTGAGACTAGTGAAAGTACACATGATTCTGATGTCTCAAGCTGCAAGTTTGAATCAGAGGAACCACCAGTGAAGTTCAAGTCCCTTAGTGACATATATGCTACTGCTAAACCAGTGGAGCTACAGGACGATGAATTGTATTTGATGGGAATAGACGAGCCAGCTAACTATTTCCAAGCTGCTAAAGGTGAAGAATGGAGAAAGGCGATGCAAGTTGAAATGGATGCAGTCGAGAAGAACGGAACCTGGAAGTTAACAGAACTGCCAAAGGGACGTAAAACCATTGATTTAAAATGGGTTTACAAGATTAAGCGAGATGCTGAGGGGAACATCATAAAGCACAAAGCCAGAATTGTTGCAAAAGGTTATGTGCAAAGGCAAGGTGTGGACTTTGACGAGGTGTATGCTCCGGTTACTCGAATTGAAATAATTCGTTTGTTATTGGCACTTGCTGCGAAGGGAAATTGGGAAGTACACCACCTCGATGTCAAAACAGCATTTTTAAACGGGGAAATCAAAGAAGAGGTGTTTGTAAAGCAACCTGAAGGTTTTGTTAAGTGTGGAAGGGAACACTTAGTGTACAAGCTCTTGAAGGCCTTGTACGGACTTCGACAGGCTCCAAGAGCCTTGTACTCGAAGCTGAATAAATGTTTGGAAGGACTGGGCTTTGTTAGATGTGATTATGAACAAGCAGTTTATAAGAGGCATGTGGACAACGAAGCGTTGATCGTTGGAGTGTACGTTGATGATTTATTGGTGACTGGAACTAATGTCGCTGCAATCAAGGAATTCAAGGATCAAATGGCTAAGTCCTTTGACATGAGCGATCTGGGAAAACTTACGTACTATTTAGGTATCGAGGTGGAGCAAGGTAACAGTTATATTTAGTTAAAACAAGCGGGATACGCGAAGAAGATCCTCAATAAGGCTGGCATGCTTGATTGCAACTCAACAAAGATTCCAATGCATCCGAAGGAGATTATCAGCAAGGATGAAGGTGGCACACATGTTGACCCCACAAACTTCAAGAGTTTAATTGGTGGACTGAGATACTTAGTTCACACTAGGCCTGACTTGGCCTACTTAGTTGGTGTAGTAAGTAGATTTATGGAAAGGCCTACGACTATGCACTTGAATGCAGCAAAACGCATCCTATGCTATGTGAAAGGCACGATGGATTTTGGATTGATTTATATGAAGGATGATGAAAATAATGTGGTAATTGGATACTCAGACAGTGACTTAGCAGGGAACGTGGAAGACAGGAAAAGTACAGGTGGCATGGTGTTTTATCTCAACAAGAGTCTTATAACTTGGAATTCTCAAAAGCAAAAGTGTGTGGAACTTTCTTCATGCGAAACAGAGTTTATGGCGGCGACAGCGGCATCATGTCAAGCGATATGGCTAAGGAAGCTGTTGTCACAGATTACTGGGATTTATATTCAACCTGTGACTCTGTTTATCGACAACAAGTCAGCTATAGACCTAGCAAAAAACCCAGTATTTCATGGCAAGAGCAAACACATAGACATTCGATTTCATTTTATCAGAAAGTGTATTACAAGTGGTGATATAGTGGTGAAGCAGATCTGTACGGATGAATAGCGAGCTGATTCTCTTACGAAGGCGTTAAGTGCTGTCAGGTTCGAACAAATGAGGAGTCTACTCGGAGTTCAGAAGTGTGTCAAGACAAGTTTATCTTAAAGGGGAGTTTGTTGGGGTGTTTAATCTAAACTTGGGATTTATTTATTTAGTTAGTTTATTTGTTTTAATTGCTGTCTTTGATTGAGTCGTGGGCTGGAGGGTTTTTAGGAGTAGTGCAGAATAAACGTTGCATAACGTTAGTGTTTGAATTAGTCTGGGTGTTTGTTAAGCAGTTCCTATTTTGTAGGACATTTCTTTGTTTTGCTTTGTATAAGTATCGTAGTTAGAATCAATAAACAAGTTAAGCTGTTCAACGCTTATATCCTTTGTTTTTCTTTACATAAACATTCTGAGTTTGCAGTTTGTTTAAACTTCTGTGTCAATAGGGGTGTCAGACCATTGAACTATATTCAAGCAGGTTCTTTTATATGTGAACACGTAGGAGTTGTACTAACAAATGAAAATGCAAAGTACTGTCCATGGGTGAGGATAATCTAGTACATCTAGGCGATTTAGTAAGAGTTGGAAGGAATGGGGAGATCTCTCAGAAGTATCCTCTAACTATATTTCTCCAACAGAACCTAAAATTCCCCCGCCATTAGATTATGCGGTAGATGTATCAAGCCTGAGGAATGTGGTTTCTTATATCAGCCACAGTACAAGTCCTAATGTGATGGTTCAATTTATCTTGTACGACCACAATAATATAATGTTTCCTCACCTTATGTTGTTTGCCATGGAAACTATCCCTCCCTTTAGGGAATTGAGTCTGGACTATGGGGGGGTGTCGGCTGAATCGCCCAGGCATGCTCTTTGTAATTGACTCTCTAAGTTGCAGAGTGGGTGCATTTTATGTTATGTATGTTTTTTTGTTTACATCAACTTTAGGTCCATAAATCTTCATAGTTTTTATTAGGTTATTAGGCTGATCTGTATTAGTCTAGGTACTAGATTTGCTAAAACTTTTGACCTTCTGCTGATGATTGTAGATGATATGGTGTTACATATATATATTTTTTTGCATGGTGTTCCATTTGAATCAATTCTCTTATGCACAATTGGCCCTTTTTCTTTTCTCCTAATTAAAAATGTGATTTCAGGGACTCTTTTTATGATTATGATGCCAATTTTTTAGTTTTTGTTTTTATAGTAGAAAATTAAAATTTTCTCAACAATGGATTTTCATGTCATGTACGTACACCTATTTTAACCGACGCCTAAAGCCATTTATGTACTAGTGTTTGTATACAAGTATGAATTTAATTTATGTTTGTGTAGTTCTTGGACAATACCTTTTCGTTAGTGTTAGTACAGGTGTTAGGAAGCCTAATTGACATACAAGGAAGCCTAATTGACATAATGTGTCAAACTAAATGTATCGTGACATTTGTGATCTGGTGAAAGATGATGATGTTGATGGTTCAAAAATTGGGAAAGGTTATGTACTTCTTGCTTCATTATGGGTCCCCACAATCAAAACTATCTTGATGCAATTGCTGTATGTCTTCATATTGGCCATTTATATTTGTTCTTAATTGTGACATGCAATCCTTTGTAGGATGAGGTGGTGCAAATGATGTCATTACTTCCTGGTTGTTGTGCACAACATTCTCTGGATTTTATTTAAAGAGTATTCAAACTCCGATCACTTTTATGAAGACATTGAGAATAAAAATTTATTTGGAAGATGTGCTACACTATGTTATCGATAAGTTTTAATTTCCTATATATTTTACGTGATTGAATTTAATTAGAAGATAAGTAATGTATAACTAAAATTTCATATAAATATTTTATGATTGTATTTAACATATTTCTCAATCACACAAGTATCTACCTTATTAAATATCAAAAGAGTGGATTTTTCCATGTTCATATGCTTATTTGGTTACATAAACACAAGGCTCAATTGTCAAAAAATGTGGATAAATTTGTATTAGTTCAAATTCCTGACCCGCCTATGGACCCATATGGATACAAGGCCATCAAATAATTTAAGATATGACCCTGTGAACCAAATTTTCCTCAATCTGCATGAATGAAAAGTTACAAATGCACAAGACACTTTCCAGAGAACTAAGTTTTTATGTTTATATTAGTTTCATACATATGTTTGCATGTACATATACTATAAAATACTTGCGTAATATATTTAAAGTCCAAAGATTATAAATTTATTACCACTCAAAAAGCAAGCATAAATTGCGACACATTATTCCCTTATATAACTTCTAAATTTATGCAGGTTTTGTTTAAATAAAGTATATACTAACTTAAAATTCATACGAGTAATTATGAGTAATTACAAAGCGCTTCACCTTTTACGTTTATGCGCTATTCGTTATTTTAATATAAAAATAGTTGTTTCTTTATTACAATATATTTAAGTGCTTCACTTTTTAAATACAGCTATTACCTCGGGATGGAGCCGTATGATGCGAAAGTCGGGTTAACCAAAAAAGGTTAATGACATGAGTTTTAAACAAGATTGGGTTTCTAAAATTTAGATGTCACAAAAATAGTTCCATTGTACAAAAATTAGGGCTGTAATTTGGGATGGGCGAGCCGAGTTTCGAGCCGAACATTAATCGAGCTAGGATTAATCGAGTCGAGTCGAGCCGGCTCGTTCAACTAATCGAGCCAAAACTTCTGCCCGAACTCGACTCGTTTAATTCCACGAGTCGAGTCAAGCCGGCTCGTTTAGCTAAATGAGCCTGTTTTAACGAGTCGGGCGAGCCAGCTCGTTTAATTTTACACTTAATCGAGCTTAAAACTCTACCCAAACTCGGTTCGTTTAATTTCACGAGTCGAGTTGAGCTGGCTCGTTTAATTAAATGAGCTGAAACCTCTATCCGAGCTCGACTCGTTTAGTCGTTTAACTAAACGAGTCGAGTCGAGCCCACTTAAATGAGTCATTTAACTGATATTCCTGATGAGTACTAAATCCTGATCTTGATGGACACTAAGTTCTGATATTACTGATGACTAAATCCTGATGCTACTGTAACTGAAAAAATAAATCTTGATGCAGTTAATGCAATTAAATCAGAATATTTACTTTCCTTTTATGGAGTATCAGTTACGTTTATTTTTGGTATTATATATACAATACAGAAGAAAATAAACGTTAAGTTGAAGAGATACGTCCTAAGGATAGAAACACAATCTGTCTTCTTCTTTCTCTGTTCTCTCACGATACATATAGAAGAAATACATAGTTCTTAGGCGAACTGAGGTGCTGGTCGTCGTTGATCTCTGGTGTATCTGTGAACACATTGATCGGAGCTGTTTTATCCTGGAAGTGTTATTGCAGCAACCCAACACAGCGTAAGTGGGGCAATAATCTCTTCAAGAACAGCCAAGTCTTCTCGAAGGGCTTGGTGACTCAGCTGTTCTTCTCTCTCTGATCAGTATTGCTAATAGCTTCTGTGGGAGATAAGTTTGTTCTTACTTTTCTCGTTAATTACAGTCTCTAATTATATTCTTGTGTTGCCTTCGTGATTTGTTTCTGTTAATTGGTTTCATGCCTGTTCTTGTTTAATATATATCACTGCCTCATTGTTGCTGTAGTTTGTAATATACCCAACAATCTTGAAGAGATTATTTGTGTTATATATTGTTAATTAACAAGATGGTTACCGAAACTGAAACTCCTTTTGTTGAGACTAGCTCTAGGTCTGGTGTTACTGTACCCACCATGGATTGGACTATGTACTGTTTCCCATAGCCTATTGAATTGTCAGGAATGCCTGATAAATTCAGTGGGGGTGTTGGTTTTTCTCGTTGGCAGAAAAAGATGAAACTGTGGTTAACGGTAAAGGGTCTATGGCCGGTGGTGCAGTATGAGAAACCAGTTGTGGTTAAGGAGAAAGCTAAAACTGTTAAGGCTTATACCATGTGGGAGGAAAAGGATGGGGTGGCTAGGGCAGCAATTCTGGCAGCTTTAGCGAACACTCTATTCGATGTTTATTCATCTGACTCCTACACTGCTAAGCTCTTATGGGAGAATCTTGACCAGACACATAATACTGACTCGCAAGGGTTGGAAAAATATTCTGTGGCTAGGTTTCTTGACTTTAAACTGGTGGATACGAAATTCATGACTGAGCAAGTGCATGAGTTTGAGATGTTGGTTCATGCTTTGAAGGAGTCTGGTATGGACTTACCTGAAAAGTTTCAGGTTATGTCTGTGATTGAAAAGCTCCCAAAGTCTTGGGAAGAGTTTGCACTCTCCTTGAAAAGACAGAAAGGAGAGATCACTTGGACAAACCTGATGTTGGACATCTCTGTGCAGGAGCAACACAAGTCCAAGCAAGGACATGTGATGCCTACTGAACATGCTGGGAGTTCGAAGGTGAATGTAGTGACTGTAGGAAAGAAAAGAAAGTCTGTCACTAAGAAGCAAAACACTAAGTCTAAGGACAAGAACAAGGCTAAGAAACCAAAGGTAAACAAACCATGTTGGTCTTGTGGACAGGTTGGTCATTGGAGCAAGGACTGTCCTGAAAAGAAAGCTAAGAAACCTGTTGTGGAAGCACAAGCTAACACTGTGCTTGGTACCACTGGTGGGTCTACGGTTAACATGGTTTTTGGTGAGGCTATTGCTTCTGAAACTGACAACGGGTATGTAACCTACAACCCTGTACTTCTTTCCACTTATTCATCTCATGAATGGTTGATTGATACTGGAGCTAATGTACATATTTGTACTGATATTACACTGTTTGTATCTTATCAACAGACTCATGGAATGATTGTGACGATGGGGAATGCGAGTGTAGCTCAAGTACTTGGAATAGGAAACGTGGACCTGAAGTTCGCTTCTGGGCCTGTTCTATCCCTCACTAGAGTGCATCATGTTCCTGATATTCGTAGAAATATAATAAGTGGAAGTTGTTTAGTTAAGAATGGTTTTGAAGTTTCTTTGAAATGTAATAAAGTAGTTATTACAAATACTGGTGTATTCTTTGGCAAAGGTTACTTGTCGGATGGATTATTTTTAATAAATGTTGAGCCTGTTTTGGGCAGTTTTATTAATAATAATGTTGCTCCTTCTGTTAATTGTGTTGAATCATCTGATTTGTGGCACGCACATCTTGGTCACTTGAATTTTGGTGCTCTAAAGAATATGATAAACTTAGGGCTGATTCCAAAACATGCCATTGATAAGAAATCTAAATGTCAAGTATGTGTGACTGCTAAACAAACTAGGAAACCCTTTCATAATGTGGTTAGGGATTTGAATGTGTTAGATTTAGTGTACACTGACATATGTGAATTTGGTGGTGTTTTGACCAAGGATCATAATAGATATTTCATTACCTTTATAGATGATTGTAGTAGATATTGTTATGTTTATTTACTTAAGCATAAAGATGAAGCACTAGATAAATTCATTATGTTCAAAACTGAAGCTGAAACACAAACTGGTAAAGTACTTAAACGTTTGAGATCAGATAGAGGTGGTGAGTATACGAGTAACTCGTTTAATGAATTTTGCAAGAGCAATGGTATAGTTCATGAGGTAACTCCACCATACACACCTGAGTCTAATGGGGTGGCAGAACAAAAGAACAGAACCTTTAAGGATATGATCAATAGTATGTTGATTAATTCTGGGTTGCCTAAGTACATGTGGGGAGAAGCTCTGAATACGGCTTGCCATATTCTGAATAGAGTTCCTCTGAAACATATGGACAAGGCACCTTATGAATTATGGAAAGAGAAAAGGACTAGTTTAAAATATCTTCGTGTGTGGGGGTGCCTTGCAAAGGTACTTGTCCCTGAACACAAGAGAAAGAAACTAGGTCCGAAAACTGTTGATTGCATCTTTCTAGGCTATATTGAAACCACTACGGCTATGAGATTTTTAGTATTAAAATCTGACATAGACGGAATAGTGGCTAACACTATAGTTGAATTTCGTGATGCAACATTCTTTGAGGATGTGTTCCCTATGAAGATTGGTATACCTCAGGGTATTCCTGATGATGATCCCACTCACACATCGAGGTCCATTCCTGATCATGTGGAAAGGATAACAAATGTGGGGGCAGATCCTGGTAGTAGCTCTACTCCTGATGAAGTAGAGGAACCTAGAAGGAGTAAGCGTGCTAAGGTAGTCAAGGATTTTGGAAGTGATTTTATCACTTACAATATCGAGGATGAACCTTTAACTTTTCGACAGGCCATGGATTCTTCGGAATCTAGGTACTGGAAAGGTGTTGTAAAAAGTGAAATTGACTCTATTGTTTCTAATGGAACATGGGAGTTGGTTGATCTACCTCCTGGGTGTTCTACTATAGGATGTAAATGGGTGTTCAAAAGGAAGATGAATCCTGATGGCTCAATAGATAAGTATAAGGCTAGGCTAGTAGCTAAGGGCTTTAAGCAAAAGGAAGGTATTGATTACTTTAACACATACTCTCCAGTTGCTAGAATGACAACAATCCGAATGCTTATAGCATTGGCTTCTGTACATGGTCTTATCATCCATCAAATGGATGTAAAGACAGCTTTTCTTCATGGTGAACTTGAAGAAGAGATTTATATGGATCAGTTTGAGGGATTTGTTGCTTCTGGTAATGAGAGGAAAGTATGTAAGTTGATCAAGTCTATATATGGCTTAAAACAAGCTCCAAGGGACTGGCATAAAAAGTTTGATGAAACTGTTTTAGAATCAGAATTTGTAGTTAATGAAAGTGACAAGTGTGTCTATTACATGGTTAAAGGAAATGAATGTATTATTGTGTGCTTGTATGTGGATGATATTTTGTTGTTTGGAACCGATATTGAGATTATTAATGAGACAAAAAGGTTCTTGAAAAGGCATTTTGAAATGAAGGATATGGGAGAGGCTAGTGTGATTCTTGGTATCAAGTTGACTCAGTCAACTGATGGAATAACCTTGTCACAATCTCATTATATAGAGAAATCTATACTTGAGAAGTATGGTTATTCAAATTGTAGAATCGCAAGTTTGCAGTATCTTGCTAATGGAACTAGGCCAGATATTTCATACTCAGTGTCTAAGTTAGCAAGATATACAATCTGTCCAAACAAGACTCATTGGGATGCTCTTGATAGAGTACTTAGATATCTAAAAGGCACCATATATCTTGGTCTGCATTACAGGAGGTTTCCTGGAGTGCTAGAGGGATATAGTGATGCAAGTTGGATAGCTAAGAAGTCTGGTTCCAATGGAGTGACTGGATACCTGTTTACCCTAGCGGGTGGAGCAGTATCTTGGAAGTCTTCTAGACAGACTATTATAACTCGGTCTACTTTTGAGGCTGAGTTGTGTGCATTATATGCCACGGGGACTGAGGCTGAATGGTTACATGGACTTATGTCAATGTTACCTGTAGTAAGTCGTCCACTTCCTGCTTTTGATGTTCATTGTGATAGCCGTACAACTATCGACAAGATAAACAGCAAGAAGTATAATGTGAAAAAAAAGAGACATATCCAAGTTAGACTAAAGTCTATAAGGGGTCTAATGTCTGAAAGGATCATAGCTGTTGAGTTTATTGGAACTCAAGAAAATCTAGCTGATCCTTTGACTAAAGGGCTTGAGCATGCTGTAGTCCTTAAGTCTAGGTTGGGGATGGGACTGATAGCCCATAGTAATTCATCTACAGCGGGAACCCAATACACATGAGAGGAGATCCCTCGAAAGTGTATTCAATGTGGTAATAACAAGTTGTAAGGGTGAATTGGTTGTACCTTTAACTACATAGACTGATACTCACGTATCTAGAGTCTATCCCCTGTAAACCTAAAAGGTACTGTAACTGCCAGAATAGCAAGAGTTATTTGAACTCTGAATAGGGTCAAGTCATATGACGAGATGCTAGCAGTACATCTCTGGAGATGCCCAGCTAAGCGAATGTAATTGTGTGGTCGCAATTAGAGGAAAGGGTTATTCCTTGAAGCATTCGACGAACAGGATCGAGACATGACCATTAACGTCTCAAAGCCGTAGATTAGCACCATAGCCTTTGACTTGTCGTCGTCTATGGAGTGTGGTTACACCAAACGGATAAAGATTCAAGGTGAAATATTCCATCGGAATCCGGCAGCCATCGAAGTAGAGGACTTAGGAGGGTTCAAACCCGGAAGGGTACCTACTCTGAAAAACAAGTCATGATGAGGATAGATATGTATTTGAATTTTTGTATGGATTCGTGGGGGATTGTTAGAAAATGGGAAGTTTGAGGCATATTTATAATATGTTCTTGATGTAATTTCCGAAAACTAACAAGTGAAGGTTGTTCCTTGTAATGAGGACTTAAACTTTCATGTTTGGATCTAAGACATTTTCTTAGTGGAATCCATAGATAAATTGAGTTGAAAGAAGAATTGAGTATTGGTTTATTTTAACAGGTCTCAGATTTATTTGTTGCAACAGTACTGGAAATTTGGATCAGTATTTGAATTAAATCCTGATGGAAATTTGGATCAGTACTTGGAGAAAATCCTGATGGACTTGGTCAGACATCAAATACTGATGGGCTAAATCCTGATGGATATCAGTTCCTGATGTGTACTAAATCCTGATCCTGATGGACACTAAGTTCTGATATTACTGATGACTAAATCCTGATGCTACTGTAACTGAAAAAATAAATCCTGATGCAGTTAATGCAATTAAATCAGAATATTTACTTTCCTTTTATGGAGTATCAGTTACGTTTATTTTTGGTATTATATATACAATATAGAAGAAAATAAACGTTAAGTTGAAGAGATACGTCCTAAGGATAGAAACACAATCTGTCTTCTTCTTTCTCTGTTCTCTCACGATACATATAGAAGAAATACATAGTTCTTAGGCGAACTGAGGTGCTGGTCGTCGTTGATCTCTGGTGTATCTGTGAACACATTGATCGGAGTTGTTTTATCCTGGAAGTGTTATTGCAGCAACCCAACACAGCGTAAGTGGGGCAATAATCTCTTCAAGAACAGCCAAGTCTTCTCGAAGGGCTTGGTGACTCAGCTGTTCTTCTCTCTCTGATCAGTATTGCTAATAGCTTCTGTGGGAGATAAGTTTGTTCTTACTTTTCTCGTTAATTACAGTCTCTAATTATATTCTTGTGTTGCCTTCGTGATTTGTTTCTGTTAATTGGTTTCATGCCTGTTATTTTTTAATATATATCACTGCCTCATTGTTGCTGTAGTTTGTAATATACCCAACAACCATATCCCACCTCAACCATCCGAACCAACACAACCAAAACCCCCAAATTTTGACACCACAATTTCACCCACACACGAGCTACGCATACACATACTACATACACATATCACGCACCCATAGCAGCCACAACCTTTGCACAACACACCCAACTTAATCCCAGCACAATAATCGAAGCCACACAACTCTGTAGTTTACAGAAATGAACACGCACATGAGAAGAAGGATTAAAAGAGAGAGTGATTGAGAAGAGAGATTGAGAGAGATTGTAAGAAAAAAAAAGAGAGATATTTAGAAAACTGGAGAACTCTCGAGAAGCAATAGAGAGAAAACAGAGCCCCTCGATCAAATTTTTAGGGAAATACTGGTGATTTAAAGATTAAAAACAAAAGGGTAATTTCTCAACTAATTTTTTTTATACTCTTAAATAACTTTAAAATCGAATTTTAAATAGAAAAATACTAAAATAAAACTTTCTCATTTTTAAAATAAAGAATATGAAATCAAGATCTCCCACATATTTTTAAAATATTTTTAGGATAAAAAACGAACTAAATATGAATTTTACAAGTTTTGATCCTTTAAATGCAACATAACTCTTAAAATAATTTTTCCCGTAATTTTAAAACTCAATAATATCATAAAGATGATAAAACAAAATTTTTGTGATTTTTAACAACTCCGATGATTTTATAAAAATCCCAGAAGATTCATAATGCATGATTTAAACATATTTAAATCATCAAAAATACAAATAAAAATCCACGAGTTTACACGACACACATATATCATCATATAAACATATGAACACAATACCACATATATTGACCCTTTCAAAAATATTCACATCATATAATTCACATTTAATATTAAATAAACATATATAAATACGCGATTTTCAAGGGCGTTATACTTCTACTCTAGAAAACAATGTAACAAAATTTGGTTCTATTACAAAACCACAATTTATACGTATTTATTTAATGCCTATTTATAGAAGTACAACTTCATAAATTTTGATTCTATTACAAAACCTTAATTTTAAAACAATGCCACTGCTTTAAAGAATCACAAATTCTGGATTATGGAGATCCCGAGTGACTGCTCATGGATTTGGCGACGAATTCTGCAGCTTAGACCTTTGGCTCAACAGTTATTGGCTTACAAAATTGGAAATGGCCAGAATATTTCTCTGTGGTTTGATCCATGGTACAACTCACGGTGCTTGGCTGCTTCTACGCATGACTGCATCATCTCTCAAGCTGTCTCCTCGAACTCTGCTGTCATTCATGATATCATCGCCTCTGGGGCTTGGATTCTCCCCAGTCGTAACAGTAGACATCATCACCTAAGTTCTGTGCTCACAAACTGGCTAGCTAATTTTAATACTCCCTCTTTTGATCTCAGTAAACCTGATGTCATTATTTGGGACGGTCGACCTATATGTAGAACCAAAATCTGGCACATATGGGATTCAACTCGGTTTAAAATGCCAACTGTTGCTTGGCATAAAGGAGTATGGCACGGACTTGCCATTCCGAGATATGCTCATTACTTATGGTTAGTGTGTCACGGGAGAATTAATACCTTGCAGAGACTTGCATCTTTTGGCATGGAGGTCCTTGATCTTTGTTACTTTTGTGTGGGAGGGCGGGAATCACTTGACCATCTTTTTTTTTTATCTTGCTCGTATAGCCATCAAATTCTAGCCAACTTAGGGACAATGCTTGGTTTGCCATATGAGTCCACATCTTGGCTTCAGTTGTTGTAGTCTTGGCTTCACATACAAGATCCGGTTTTACGTCACCTGTCTTTACTTGCTCTTCAGGTCTTCGCCTATCATCTGTGGAGGGAGCGTAATTCCAGAGCCCATGACAAAGGCATCCTCAATCCTGCAAAACTCCTCACTGGGATTATTCAAGACATTAAGTCCAGACTGTCCACCTCTACTTGGTTTCTTAAAAAAGCTTGTTGTATCACTTATAGTTCCTGGATTAATAGTTGATAGATGTTGGGTGTTTAAATGCTTTCTTTTTCCAATCTTGCTTTCTAGATTGAGCATGGATAGATCTCTCTATGGGTTGTCATAGAGCTTGGGTTAACCCCCCTTTTTTCTTTAATATATACAACTTAGCAAAAAAAATAAAAAAAATTAATGCCTAATTTTAGGAGCACAAGTTCACAAATGTTGATTCTATTACATAACCTTAATTTTAAAACTAAGTATGAATACAATCACATCTACGAAACTGAATATATCGTATTAACAAATATGCATGTAGAATCAGATCTTTGAAATCATACAAGATTAATATGAATAAACGTATGCAACTAAACAAGCTCACGATAATAAAAAAATTTATGAAAAACAAATTAAAATCAGAGAATGGATGTTGATTATTACCTTTACAAACATTTTCTCATTGATCCATACTTGCACTAATCTTTAAAGAAGCTCGAGATAATCTCTCCTGGCTCAAGAGAGAAAACGCTCCAATGGCGGATTATTACTTTTTTAGTTTGATTTCTCTAAGCGCGCTGATTTCTCTCCCAAACTCTCTCCAGAGAAGCGTGTGTATAGGTGTGTGTGGTATATGATGGTGCTATTTTAAAAATAGCCTTAAATTTTACTTAATTACAAAAGTGCCATTGATAATTTTGTATGGTTTGATTAAATGAATGGCTAGGATATTGGTTCTCTCCAATTCTCCATTTGAATGGGTCTCCCTAGAATAGAAGTATGGGGCACTACATAATTATGTTAACATGTTTTAAATACAATGGGATAATTAAACAATGATCACCGTTTAATTAATATCCATAGTTTTTGTTTGACTAGTAAATTTATTTTTATTTTAACTATAGAAAATGATCATTTTCCAAAATAATGTAATAAAAATAAATTTACTATTCAGATTAAAAACTAACCTGGATGAACACATTTAATATAAAATTTACTTTAATTTTTTTATTAAAGGATCAAATTAATAAAACTAGTAAAAAAAATAAATAAATGTTATATAATCCAGAAACATGTACATAGCACGAGAATAAATTCATAAATGTAAAAAATAAAAAATATTACCTGTAAACAGAGCCATACATAATAAATTTCGTCTATGTGCAAATATTTGATAACAAGCAAAAGAAATATGATACAACAATTTCAGAAAAACATTCTTAAAATCAAATTATATATATTAAAAAATACTTGATATTCCAAAAAAATTGCATATCAAATATGTTTTAATATTTTCTATCAGGATTATTATCCGATTATTAATGACTTTTGAAAGGTGTTCAACCTAGATCTTAAAAAAACTAAAAATTCAAAATTAAATATAGATAAAGATGTCGATTAATTCAAATTTTATGTACACTACGATTAAAATCTAAAATAATTGAAGAACTACTGTTTAAATCTAAAATTGAAACAAAAATCTTGAAAATTGTGACAGTATTCATTTTTTTGAATGTTCTCGTCGATTAGTTGATTTTAGCATTGGTAAGGAGAAAATTAGAGGAAATAACATGGACATATACACCACTAAAAACATGAAAAAAGACTTTAAATAATTATAGAAAATTTAATTCCATTAATCAACACAATTAAACATTGAGAAAGAAACAATAAATAATTCTAAACGTACCTTTAATGTGTTAACGGGTTGAATTATGATTGAGTAATCCATTGGATCATTAGACTCATAAACTTTTAGTTTGATTAATTACAAACTTTCAAAGAATACAAAATAAGTGCTCTATCATGAGAGGGGTTTGCTAGGTTCAAATGGTTCTCAATAAAGGATATATATATATATATATATATATATATATAAATATGTAAAACCTAAAATTTGATGATTGGGCCTATCACAATTTGGTGATTGGGCCATATGAGCGCCCAATGAGAATTTTGTAGAAGCATGAAACCCAAGGAAAACTAGAGGCCTTCTAGAATTTAAAAATATATATATATTTTACCAAATAATTATTATTATAAAAAAATTAGTTTTAAACTCTTTTTCTACAAAAATGTTTTTGTCATAAGATTAAAATTGTTTTCATATTTTTTTCAAATGATTAGGAAAATGATGTACAAATTCTCTCCAAAAAATTGATATTGTAATTTTATTTAAATATTTAATTTTTTAGCTAAAATGCGAGCAAAAATTTATCAAAGTGAAATAAAGCAAAAAACTATTAATATTTTAATATTTGATTAGTGTTGAATCAATTGTTACAAGTGAATAAAATTGAAAATTCTAATCAAACCCATTAAAATATTAAAATAGATATATAAAAATTACTTGAAAAAGACAACACTTTTTATTTGTTATTATAAATATATCCCATTTTTCAAATTTGTCATATTTTTATTGTAACCATGATTAAATAACTAACTACACTTTTTAAAAGACAATTTTGTCCTCTTATTTAAATAAAAATTATACCAATTACTAAATATAATATACATATAATATCATAATCGATCATGTATCATTGATCCTGGAAGCCTTGTTCTCGTTATAAAGTTTTGCAGCTGATGCAAAGACTAGAAGATTTTATCTTTACTGTAGCACGAAACAAGGGGGCCTTTTAAGAAAACAATTTATCCCGGACCCGAGAACAAGAGACAAAGGCTCCCTCACTCGAAAGCAAAATTTAATATTTCGAGAAATATTGGGGTTCCGAAGATTCAAATATCTTCAAACTTATTAGTTATTGTCAACTTCCTGGAAATTTACCGTTCAAGGAGGAGAGAATCACATGTTTGATCGTTTCATTTGCTAGTAATATATTATGTTGCTTTTTAATGATTTGGATTTATTAATGATTTATTAGTTCCTAAACTGTACTAACTTACACAAAGGAATACACATTATAAGGATTAGAGAATATCAAAGAACATGTGTGCATGCTCTCTGTACATAAATGTGAACTCACAACTGTTCTTGCCAGGAAAACATTCTCTTTGCCTACGGCCTAGATTATCGGTATTATATTCTTAATATAAATATTAGATATCTATAATTATATGTATATGAGTTAATTTTAACGAAAGGACATATTTATAAATATTATATAAAAAGGGTTATATCTATAATTGACCTTTAATTTTGGGACATATTAAACTAAGGGTTTTATATCAAACGGGCCACTGATCTCATTAAAAAGTATAAGTAGCTCCACAGTCTCCACGGGGACTCATTTAAACCACTAAACTAAGAAATATATCATTTGCTCCCCTGCATTCACAAAAATAATACAATCTACGGTGGCCTAAGTGAGAATAATACAATCTATCCAATATTGAACTTTTTTTGGCCACTATAAATTTAATCCAAGACACTTAGGCCACCATAAACTGTATTATTTTTGTGAATGCAGGGGCAAATGATATATTTCTTAGTTTAGTGGTTTAAATGAGTCCCGTGGAGACTGCGGAGCTACTTGATACTTTTTAATGAGATCAGTGGCCCGTCTGATATAAAACCCATTAAACTAAGACCCTTATAAAATCCATGAAAATACTTCAAAAAAAATATTATTTTAACTAGAATTCTAATAATTAATATAACATATTGTGACATTCATATATCATAAATGGTAAAACTAGAAAAATATTTGTTTTTTTGTAGGTAATTAAACTAATATAAACCTTTATTGTAAGACCTTGCCAAGAATAATGCCAAACGTGGAACCTAAAGGTCAAAGGACTATGAAGACATGTTTATTAACAGAAGGGGATGGAGGCTAAAGGGGTCTATTGCTGTTAGTGAACCCACTCTACTTGATGATCTGTGCATCCTCTTTTTGTGAAACCAATTGGAATGAGACACCTGATCACTTCACGAAAGAGTTACAAATTGTATGTGTTAGCACATAGACAAGGGTGCAGAATTTGGTAATGAAAAAAACCAAAAAGATTCATTCATCAAGGAAAAAATTAGAGAGACTGACCTCAGACCTCATGTTACATTATGAGTTTACAATACAATATTGATCTAGTGATGGGATATAAATTAGACAGTCATTTAAATTTTCTTCTAGAGACTCCAGATTACCCGCCCAATTGTATTATTAGAGCATCACTAGTAGTATTGAGTAATCAGTTTGCACTTTCATTTAGTGTTATAATAATGAATATTTTTTTTAAACTATATATCAATTAGAAGTACGATCATATGGTAATTTAGTAGTCCACTTAAACTATAATGTAAAAATTCAGTAGAGTACATGCAACAATTAACTCTATCCATAGGTAAGTTTACCCTAACTTTTTTCCCCTAATTTTCACTTGTTTGTGCAATTAAAATAAATCAACAGAAAATGCAAACAAGAAGCATTTTGAAAGTTTTCCTATATTTTACTCTCTTATGCGCGGATACACCAGGTTTTATCGCTTAGGTTCATATAAATGCAAGGTTTTATAGCAACAATAAATATCTGACCTTTATTTTGTACAGATAGTAAAAGTGATATGTAATCTCTAGCTATCCTGAACTAGTTTAGTTTTAACAATGTGTATGGTGGTGGTTGTCGTTGGATTATTAGTATCCAATTTGGTTTATCTATAGGGTACTCGTCGGTTTGACAACAGGTATGTTAGTCTTGTGGATGGTTTAACGGGTTATCAGTGAAATATTTTGTTCTAAATGTTGGATGATTTTGGGTTTGAATGTTTGTCGGTTGGTTATGTATGATTGTAATCTTGGATTGTAGATAAGTTATCTTGTTTGTTGATCGTGAATTGAATTTGATAATGATATATAATAATTGTGCTTTGGGATCCAAGTTCTATTAGTTTAGTTTTTTGATTGGTAGCTATTTTGGTTCACTTGAATAGACAATAGGATAATGCATAAAAGACATCAGTGTAAATTCACATATTCAATGTTAAATACAAGTTAATATTAAAAGTGAAAGTGTCCTAAATCCAATCATGAATGATGAGTTAAGAAGAACTTTAATCTATTTAATTTCATAAAAGACTTATTCGTTTTTGTTACGGGTTTTATCTATTTAAGTGTTTAAATAAGATGTTCCATAGTTTAGAGTAAAGCTTTTAGAATTATGATGAGATTGTAATAATGAGATCTAAAAGATGAAAATTCTTAAACTTCAATTGTTCCTAGTCGTAGGATAATTAATTGGTAGTTAGTTAATTCGTAAAGATCGGTACATACTATGCTTGCTTCAATATGAAGGATGTCTGTTCTCATATGCATTTGTGTGGTGACACTATAGCTAGTATGTAGGTGCTTATTAGTGAATAAGTTTACTGAATTGGAACAACTAATAGAATTCACTCAAGTGTCAGTAGTTGTTCATAAAGTGATGGTTCTACAAGTATCCTTAGACTTGAGGTAATCATAGTCATCTTGTGTACATTGAACTATACTTTGGTCTAGTTCTTAGTCTCTAGGACAATAATAAGGGATCTTGTGGGTATAGTAATTTGTACACAAAGATAGTGATTGTCTGCCCCTTCTAGTGAAGGAAGAGAATGTCATATGTTATTCCACTTATGCTAGTTCAGGAATCTCTGGTCAACTGAATGAAATTAGAAAGAAGTTTCTAATATGCGTTAAAGGGAACTAAGCATAATGAATAGGAAATCATAGGATTAAATTAGATAGGCTTGACACAAATTCCATATAACGACCTAGAAATTTTCATAATTATATAAGTGTTTATTAATCGATAAATGTGCCTTATGTGATTTATATGGCAGATAAAAATTTTGTGAGGTCAAGTTATGTGTGGTATCATGATTATGTGATTACGTGATGATTGGAATAAGTCGAATGTGTTCGTAGAATTTTATTTGCATTTTTGGTAAATTAAAACTATTTTAAACATGCCTTTTTAATCTTCGAAAAATCTTATAAAATCATTGGAGTCCTTTAAAATTATGAAATCTTTTTCATTATCATCTTGGCGATATTATTTAGTTTTTAAAATTAGTATAAGTATTTAATTTTGTGTTTATGTATTTTAAAATGATTTCAAAAGCTTTAATTCTATTAAAGGTTATTTATTTCAAAAATTCATATAAAATTCATTTTTGACTAAAAAATTATTTTAAAAATATGGGGAGGTTTGTAATTTCATAAACTTCATTTTTAAATTTTAAAAAAAATTATTTTTCTTTTTATTCCCTAATTTATTTCAATTTTAGAAGGATTAAAATCAATTTTTGAAAAGAAATTAGATAATTCATTTTTGCAAGATTACCAAACTGCCCTTGCTTCTATATACATCATTTCCACGGTCCCATTTCTTCATTCTGTTCGAGAGCAGCTGGGTACTCTCCTTCTTCTCCCTTTATCATTTCTTCTATCTTTATCATTTCTTTCAATTTTGAGCTCAAAACCATGTCTAAATTCGAGTTTTAATCATCCTTGTATTATTCTTATGTTTAATTAGTATTTGGGTTGTGTTTTGAGAAGTTTATGTATGTATATAATCGATGTGTGTATGTATATGCTGAAACAATGACATGTAAGCATGGTTAGATAATAAATCTTTGATTTAGTGATTGTATGATGTTAGTTAAGTGATAAAATGGAGTTTTTGTTTAGTTTTTTTTTTTTTGCTAAATTAAGTATTATATAGAAAAAAACGGGATTGACCCTTGCCCTAGAACAAGCTAGAGAAACCTATCTATGACTAATCTAAGAAGTTTAGATTAGAAAGAGAAAGGACCAAAAGGGGCAGAACAACCCACAAGTCAAATAGCAATCCAACTATAAGAATCTATATTAGCAAGGCGCCGAAACCAATTAGTACTTCTCAGTTTAGCCTTAAGGTCGATCATAATTGATTTGATGAGAATAGTAGGACCGAACAAGGCTCTTCCATGTTGCCTAGCATTCCTTTCTCGCCACATGTGGTACGCAAAAATTTGAGCTGCTAGAAGAGAAACGTTCTTAAGACTCCCATCCGAGATGCTGTCGAGGTTATGCAGCACCTCCACCCATGATGTTCCTACAAAATTAATTTTCAAGAGCCCAGCCAACCTTGACAGAATAAAACTACTATAAGGACATGAGACAAAAAGGTGGGAGTCTGTCTCGACACCTCCAACACAGAAGTGACAAAATATGGATGTGTCCAACCCGAAAGAAGCGATTCTGTGCATTGTTGGCAACCTTCCATGGCAAAGGACCCATTCATGGTGAGCATAACGAAGAATTTTGAACTTGTGCCATACTAAATCAGACCAACCTACCTGAGGACGTGATGTACGAAGAGAGTTCCAAATGTGGTATGTTCGCAGTTTGTGAAATTGGATGCCATTCCACCTTATCGAATCAGGAGAAGCAAGGTTGAAGTTTGGAAAATTGAAATTCTGCAGCCAAGAAACCAAAGCCAGGATGCAGATGATGCAACCTATTTGAAGGGCTAGGTAAACTCCAATTTCCTGTATTAATTAAAGCATTCACTGTTGCATCAGATGGGAGATTAGCTTGAGAGATGATGTAGTCAGAGTTGTGGTTAGCAAGGCAAATGTCATTCCACCATGGATCGAACCAAAGAGAAGTTCTTAGACCATTCCCAATTGTAAATGTAATGAATTGTCTTGCCCTATAACGAAGTTTTAAAACATTTCGAAAGATCCAAGAGCAATCAGTAGGCATTGGAAGGGTCCAAAAATGTTGTCTTTTGAGTGCAGTAGTGTTCACCCAAAGTGGCCATAATGCAGTACTTTTGTTAACCACCTTGCAAAGATGAGACATCATCTGTGCTAGATTCCATTCTTTGGAGTTCTTAAAACCCAGTCCACCCTCATCCAAAGGAGCACAAATAGACGCCCAACTGATTTTGGCTCCACCTTTGGAATTAACATCTCCTTTCCACAAGAACCTAGTGAACATGGTCTGAATTCTGTTATGAACAGAGCCAGGCAGAACAAAATGGTTAGACCAGAAATTTTGAATAGCAAACAGGACAGATCGAATTAGTTGAACTCTTCCTGCTAGAGAGAGAAGCATAGATGTCCAACAAGAAACCCTGGCAGTGATCTTATCCAGTAAAGGTAGACAATCACGATATCTCAACCTCGAGGAGATGAGAGGGACTCCCAGAAAACGAACTGGAAGTTCTCCATGAACAATGCCATACGTTTGATCAAACCAGTGTTTGAAATTGTCCTTACAGTTTCCAAAGAATACGATACTCTTTGCTAAACTAGGACGCAACCCACTAACGTTAGCAAACTTAGTAATGCAAGACATAATGTGACTGACAGAAGCAGTATCACCATTCGAAAAAAGTAGAACATCGTCCGCATAGAAAAGGTGAGTGAGCTTTAAGTCCTTGCATTTCCAATGGAATTTAAAGTTGTTGGGAGCCTTGTCAAGCATCACAGATAAGACATTCATGGCAATACAGAATAGATATGGGGAGATAGGATCCCCCTGCCTAAGGCCTCGTCTTCCCTCAAAGAACCCACATAAAGAGCCATTAACTTTGACAGAGTAGGTGGTAGTAGAAATGCAAGCGTAAATCCAGTCCAAGAACCTCGTAGGAAAATTCAGATTTTGCATAGCCCCCATTATGAAATCCCAGCTGAGCGAATCAAATGCCTTGTGTAAATCAAGCTTTAAGGCACACTTTGCTGAACCATTTTCTCTGTTATACCCACGAAAAAGTTCCTGAGCCATTAATATATTGTCCGAAATGCAGCGGCCAGGAATAAATGCTGATTGAGATAGATTGATAATGCTAGGCATGACCAATCTGAGACGAGAAGCCAGAATTTTAGCAATGCACTTATAAAGGATGGAGCAAAGTGAGATAGGACGAAAATCAGACATAGTGGTCGGAGTCGACACCTTTGGGATTAAGGCAATAGTCGTTGCATTCACAGCTTTGTGCATAGTAGCTGTTGAAAAGAAGCTTTTAATTGCCTCACAAAAAGTATTTCCTACAATGTCCCATGCAGCTAAGAAAAACTCAACAGTGAATCCGTCCGGTCCCGGTGCTTTATTCTTCTTCATCTTTTTCAAGGTAGCCAGAATAAGCCCATCAGTAACAGGAGACTCTAGCACTGAAGCTTGAGTAGTAGAGATTGAAGTACTGTCCAGGTTCTCGAAGTCACAAGGTTCGAGATGCAAGGAGTTACCAAGAGTTCCTGAGAAGAAATCTACGGCCACTTTAGCTACATTGTCATGGCCTGTAACCAATAATCCCTCTTTGTCTTCAATAGCAAGGAGTTTGTTGACATTCCAGTTTGCCTTTAGCCTATTGAAAAAATAGCTGGTATTTCCATCACCTGCCGAAAGCCATTTTACCCTTGATTTTTGTAGTAAAAATCTTTCCTCCTCTGATAAGGCAGTTTCAAGCCTCATAGAAGCTTGCGTCTCTTGATTAAGCAAGTCAGGATTATCACCATCTTCCTGAAGACTATCTTGAATATCTGAAAGAGCTGTTCGAGCTAAAGAAACATTACTGTGCACATTCCCATGGTCTTTATTAAACTTGAGCAAAGCGTGCTTAACTTCTTGAAGTTTTCGAACCAGAATTGCCATAGGGTCTCCATACCAGGTAGATTCCCAAGCTTTGGAGACAGTATCCAAAAAACCATCAATTCCTATCATGTAATTGTGGAACTGGAAAGACTTGTTAACCTTCTTGATATGCATTGGAACAGAACAAAGGAGCGGGCAATGGTCCATAAGTCCCCTGTTCTTAACAACAACAATAGCTTCTGTGAAAATGTTAAACCAATCTTTATTTCCTAGCATACGATCCAAACGTTTCTGAATGAGAGAATTATCACTCCTCTTATTTGTCCAAGTAAATAGGGATCCCACTGTTTTTAAATGACCTAGAGCAGAGTAGGTGATACAGTCATGGAAAGACTGCATGTCCGTGGTCCAACGCTCTCTCCCACCTTTAACTTCATTCAAAGCCAGCATACTATTAAAATCCCCAGTAACGCACCATGGCATCGTAATATTCCGACTTAAACTCTCAAGCTCCCTCCAAAGTGGCTCCCTTTGGTGAGGTTTGTTCATGGCATAAACGAAAGTTATATAGAAAGTGATATTAGTTTCCAGAAAAGACACAAAACAAGTAATCTGCTGGGAAGATTTGCAGTAAGCAGTAACTGTCCATTTCGAAGGATCCCATCCCACCCAAATACGGCCATAATCATGTTCATCGTAGTTAAAAATCCACTTCCACCTTTTATTAATTCGAGCAGAAATATTAGCAGCATTTTGAGCTCGAGCTTTTGTTTCAACTAACCCCATAAGAGATAACTTATTCACAGCAATAAAATTAATCACCTCGTCTTGATGAGAACCCTTATTGATTCCTCTCACATTCCAAAATGCGAAATTCATTAAAAATGTTTAAGATTTGTTGGCTTTCCTGCCAACCTGGGGCTTCTTCTGGGGCTTCTCCTAGGCGTAACTTTAGTGAAACCATCCTCGTCCACATTTTTATCAGCAATTTTTTCAACACTGTCATCATCTTTTGATTTTGGGGGCTTGGGGATATCCGGACCTTTGAGATGTATGACCAGCCCTGATTCGTTGTGTGTTTTAACGGGGTCCTTTCTTTTCTTACCCAGAGAGAAGTCTAACTGGTCCTCCACATTTTCTGAAAGAGTTGCAAAGTCATTATCAATAGCAAGTGGAAGCGCATCAACAAGGTCTTGTGTCTTTGGTGGAATCCTGTCAAATTCTTCCAAGTTGTCAGTAGCCGTTTCGAGCTCATTCTGAATTGCATCTTCATCTAGCTTGTCCAGCTCAGTGAAAATATCATCATCATCCATAACAACTTTACACCCACATAGCTCTCCAACCACATACGGAACCATCTCCATATTTTTCAAATAATCTGCCTTAGAAGGCGTTGTTGCAGCATTCGATGTAGATGCATAAGCACCCCCTCTATTCTCAGGCTGTGCCATTCTAGGTTTTTTGGTCACCCTTTCTGGATTATTAATACACCGAGCAAGTGAATGGCCAAAAGCCTTGCACAGACTACACGAATATGGTAGTTGTGGATATTGTATTTCAATTTTCTCTTTTTCTTCTACCCCTTCCTTGTTCAAAATATTTACCCAGACATAATCAGGCCTAGGGGATGAGTATGCGAGTTCTACTTGAACATTAGCAAATTTCAAAGGTTCGAATTTAGATGTGGCAACGTCAAATTTAAGAGGCTTACCCACCGCCTTGGCAATCGAGGATAGACTATCCTTGGACCAAAGAGTATATGGCACATCCACTAGGCGAATCCAACATGGAACCTTATCAATCACATTTCTTTTAAACTTGGATCCCTCCATCCATGGCATTAGGTACAGAGTTTTTCCACCCATCTGAACCGAATTAAGATTCAGAGCCATATTTCGTTCCTCCATTGTACCAAAACGAAACGTGTAATATCCCTTTGAGCTATAATATACCCCAGTTAAGCCCTTGTTGTTCCAGATTTTATGAGCCTGTTCTCGAACAAATTTGAAGGCAAAATTCCCCCCAATAAAGTGGCCGATGATGCTGGTTTCCCATTGTTTTTGGGCACGAACCAAGTACTCTTTGGAAAAATTAACTGTAGCAGATCCATCCTCATTGTATGTAATGTCAGCTACATCACCATTATTAGAGCACTGAGTCGAATCCAACACATTTTGGGAAACAATAGAACTCCATGTTTCCTTTTTTTGGTTGTTCAACGTTTCACCACCAAGATTTTTAGACAATCAAATTCCATTGTGAACAGCTAAATCTTGTTCTAAATTATTAGGAGCAGTAGTTCGAGTTTCATGAGAAGTATTACCATGTTTGGTGCTAGCCAATGAGTTAACTTCAGGTGGTGAGGCCCCTTTGGCCAATCCACCGTGAGAGGCTCTAGACGATGCTTCATTTAACGGACCAGTGATAGGTTGCACAGAGCCTTCATTCATGATCAGATTGAACTGCTCTCTCATTCGAGCTTGGCCTCCCGGCGATAGAGGAACACCCATAACATCATTTGTGTGTAGGGATTGAATATCAGCTTCAAAATTCAGCTGATGTTGTTGATACTGAGCTGGGGCAATATAACCATGACCAATAAAAGCAACAAATTCATCTGAATCCATTGAACCAGAGTTTTCCGAATTCCTGGATCCCATCTCGAAGAGATCGAAAATGACAGAAGAATATTATGAAAGAGGGGAGAGAGAGCAACAAGAAAAAGTAGAGCGTGAGAAGCGTGAGAAAAAGAGAGGTGATGAAAAGGGTGGTCAACGATGAGATATGTGAAGGTTTCCGGTGAGCACATATCCTAGAGAGAAAAACATTTTTGAGTTTTTGTTTAGTTATGTGTATTTTTACGAAGTTCGTACACAGGGAAGGATTGATATCAATACCGATTCTAAGTCTTTTATCTCTTACACTTCAGAAGTGTGGTGAAATATTATGGTGGTTTGTGTTTATATACTAATTAATCTAAGGGCTCTTTTGAAAAATAAATAGGAAAAAGTAAATTTTTGCACATTTACTTTTGTTAAGAAAGTCTATTTGTAATTTTACTAAACTAAGTTTCAAATTGCAAAAATACTAACCCTAACCTTAACCCTCGCCCTTTCTGTTGAGCTTTCTGCGAGAGAACTGTGACACTTTTTTTTTTCGTGGGGGCTATTTTGGTGGATTTGGGTTTCCTGGCCCCGCAGGGGCATATTCAACTGAAAACAATCACATTCAACTAAATTTGCAACTGAATGCAACCAAACGTAACTAAATTTCTGATTTTAGGTTCCATTTGTCAGTTGTCATTTTCGACCTCATTTTTGAACTATATATATATATATATATATATATATATATATATTTGAGGTGTGTGATATTTTGGTGGATTTAGGTTTCATGGCCCCGCAGGGGCATATTCAACTAAATTTGCAGCTGAATGCAACCTCATGCAACTAGATTTCTGATTTCATGTTCCATTTGTCAGTTGTCATTTTCGACCTTTATATATATATATATATATAAATGTCGAAAATGATAACTGACAAATGGAACTTGAAATCAGCAACTGAATGCAACCACATTCAACTCAATTTCTGATTTCAGTTGCATTCAGTTGAATATTGCCCCTGGCGGGGCCTTGCAACCCAAAGCCACCAAAATCACCCTACCTTTTTTTTAAAAAAGAAGTTGAATGTGGTTGCATTCAGTTGAATGTGGTTGCATTCAGTTGAATGTGGTTGCATTCAGTTGAATGTGGTTGCATTCAGTTGAATGTGGTTGCATTTAGTTGAATGTGTTTGCATTCAGTTGAATATTGCCCCTGGCGGGGCCTTGCAACCCAAAGACACCAAAATCACCCTACCTTTTTTAAAAAAAAGAAGTTGAATGTGGTCGCATTCAGTTGAATGTGGTTGCATTCAGTTGAATGTGGTTGCATGCAGTTGAATATTGTCCCTGGCGGGGCCTTGCAACCCAAAGCCACCAAAATCACCCTACCTTTTTTTTAAAAAGAAGTTGAATGTGGTTGCATTCAGTTGAATGTGGTTGCCCTTGGCGGGGCCTTGCAACCCAAAGTCACCAAAATAACCCTACCTTTTTTTAAAAAAAAGATGTTGAATGTGGTTGCATTCAGTTGAATATTGCCCCTGGCGGGGCCTTGCAACCCAAAACCACCAAAATCACCCCACCTTTTAAAAAAAGTTGCATTTGGTTGCATTTAGTTGAATGTGGTTGCATTGAGTTGCAAACCAAAATCCACAAAAATAGCCCATGTCTTAAAAAAAAAAGTACACAAGTTGGTAGTGGGCTTGGCTGGGAAGGAGGGAGGGGGAGTGGGTTGGGCTGGGAAGGAGGGAGGGGGAATGGGTCTAGTATTTTTGCAATTTTGAAACTTAATTTAGTAAAATTGCAATTAATTAAAAGAGATGGTATTTTTGCAAATAGAAACTTTGAACCTAGTATTTTTGGTAAATATCCTTAATCTAATAAACAAATAAAAACTATATAATATATATATGACAGAAAATAATCCAAGAATTAGGGTTCTTCAGTTGACTGTCATGAATGTCTAATTTGTTTATCTTGTTTTGCTAAAAACAGTCTTTCTAATTCTAATAAAATTCTCTCCCATGGTAAATTATAATGCCTACAATCGTCCCTTAATTGCCACTCACATGGTCAATCAAGGTTCAACTATAAAATATTATGAACCAAGGATTATTAGTTTCACAATTCGCATATCAATATATCTCCCGATCTAATAATTATATTGTGTCAATCATATCATGTACTAGAATCACAATACCTCTCCCAATTCGTTATAATTTCTAGAGATGCAACTAAAAGTTCATAACTTTCACTAGTACAAAACTGACCTTATACGTCGCCTTTTATACGTCGGTTCTGGCCAAAGGCGACGTATAAAGTAGTCATATACGTCGGTTCCGCATAAAGGCGACGTATAAGGTCAATTTTATACGTCGGTTGAGGAAAAGGCGACGTATAAAGTAGTCATATACGTCGGTTTCGCATAAATGCGACGTATAAGGTCAATTTTATACGTCGGTTGAGGAAAAGGCGACGTATAAAATGCTACTTTATACGTCGGTTGAGAAAAGGCGACGTATAAAATGCTACTTTATACGTCGGTTGAGAAAAAGGCGACGTATATAATACTACTTTATACGTCGGTTGAGAAAAGGCGACATATATAATACTACTTTATACATCGGTTGAGAAAAGGCGATGTATAAAATTATCTTTTACGTTGGATTAGGAAAAACCGATGTATAAAGTTTCACTTTTTACATCACGCTTTTTATATAACCAACGTATAAAATCTTTAATGAAAAACGTACTTAGTCTTCAGTTCTTGCCCCAATTATACATTACACCCTCCGTTCTTCCCCAATTCAAAGGTACAGAGTACAGACACCAATACATACAGCCAGCCGTCTCAATCCCCAATCCCTCTCTCTCTCTCTCTCAAGTATTCAATTCACCAAACCGCAAGCCACATCTCTCTCATTTTGCACAAGCCGCAACAACACGAAAACCAATTCGCCATGGGAAGAAGTAAGCTCGTCTCTCTCTATCTGTATCTATCTATGCCTATACTTACACAAAACTCATGCTTTTATCTTTTGTAGTTTCGTACTGGTGCGTAGATCTGTGTATGTAATTGATGTATGTGTGGATTAATTGCTCATTTATAGATGTTATAATGCTTGAATTTGATTTTTGTTGAGGATGGGTTGTGATGAAAGTTGGGATGTTAATTTAAACGGGGTTGTGTTAATTTAAACGGGGTTGTTTAAAATAAATCTATGTGTTTGGAAACTACTGTTTTGCATATGAAATGGTCATGGTCATATGGGGTTTAGGTGGTGTTTTTACCAGGTGTTTTTACACCAATTAAAAATGATTTATTTCTGTCAATTAGGGAATTCTGGCAGAATCCTTTGGAAGTGATTCTAGTCACCAAGTATTCACCCTGGTAGATGGTATGGTTGACAATGGCAAGACTGGTATCAGTAGTGGAAATTGTGAGGAGCTCGCTGCTGATGAGGATGGAGATAGGTCTGTGGCCTCAGTACAGGATCAACTACGTAAAGAAATGACAGTGTATGAGGTATGTCATGCATGCATCTGTTATTTAATATTAGACTCTATAAAGGGGCACTCAAAATTTAAAATTGCAATAAGTTGCAATTTCTTTACATTACAGTTTACACCAGTTATTGGTATTTTAGATATTTCTATATATGTCAAGCGTTGAACATTGCCATCAGAAGGCTTTGTAAAGCATTTTTATTTCCAACTTTTTCACAATTTCTAATAATCTAACTTCTTCGACTATTATTCTGAATGGGATTTGGTTTTGGACTCTAGAAATTTATTACAGGGATGCTGACCAATTTTGGAAGCATGGCACTGGATCGTATACACAATACCCTCAAGGTAATCAACTTTTAACTTAACACTCAATTGGAGAATGATTTTCGTATGTTCCATGCAAGTACTAATGCCAATAAGTCATATTATTTTTGCAGATGTTCTGCATAGCTGATCCCACTTATGACAAATCACTCCAGCAACTGCAAAGCTTTCTATCCGGTCTTGTTGCAGAAGAGAAGTTGGAAATCAGAGATGGAATGTACTTTTTGAAGAAGTAAATGACAATGGAATGCAATTTACATTTTTTCTTCATGAAATATCCAGGTCAATGACAATGGTACAACTTTTCTTAAGCTTTGCATATCTCCTTGCTGAACTGTGAATCCTAAATTAGTATAATGTTATCATCCTGAATTCTGAATACAGGGTATTATACTGGTTTTTTGTGTCAAGAACATTTTTTTCTAGAATTGCATGCTATTTATATAATATATACTCAATTTACTGTCATGAACCATATTTTTTAATCACATCGTAGTTCATTTGGGGAAATTATTTGATATCACTTTCTTTATATCACTTAAGAAATAAAATTCCTAATTGACAGAAATTCCCTAATACCAGGTGTTTTTACACCTAAGTCTATGCTATAAATTTACTGCTATAAAAATGCTCCTGAGCATGCGTACTTGCATATGTGTGCGCACTCCTCCCTGAAGGTATGGCTCAACAAGTCTTAGGTTTGAACGAAAACCCATGATTCCTTAGTACGTTATTGATCGAAGAAATCTATGTATCTATATATATGTACATGCATCAGTCATAAATTGCATGTTCCGTACAGCTTGCATGCCCTCTCATCTAATGATAAATCCTCGTTTATCTAAAAATAAGTGATAGTTATTGGTCTGGCCAAGAGGCCGTGTAAGGCATTTTTGTAATATGAGGGTAGAAGACACGTTTTAATGGTCAAACTTTTGTATTTGTATATATTTGCCGAGAGAAAGTTTTCACAAATTGAACTCTGTACAATGCAGGACACATTGACCATGCAGCAAGGGTCATGCGTGTTATTACGTGGAACAAATCATTTAGAGGCATACCAAATGGTGAAGGTGGGAAAGATAATTATGATGCCGAGGAATATAAGACACATGCCACTGTTTTGGATAAGTTGTTGGCGTGGGAGAAGAAGCTTTATGAGGAAGTGAAGGTAGCATTTACATTAGTTGGTTTCACGTTGTAGTTCTCCATTTGTTAATGTGTTCATAGCTGCATTCTGACCCTCTAAATTAGTAACCGCATATTTATTCATCCTTTTGGCTAAAAAACATTCTGAAATGGCTCTAAAACCTATGTCCGACTCGTTATGTGTAGATCAACATAAATTCAAGCTAATATTTTTGAATCTTATTCCATTCTTTTCTTGCTGTCAAGGCTGGTGAGCTTATGAAGCTTGAGTACCAGAGAAAGGTTGGCCAGCTGAACAAGCTGAAAAAACGTGGTGCTAGTGCTGAATCTTTGGAAAAGACAAAGGCTGCCGTAAGTCATTTACACACAAGATACATAGTTGATATGCAGAGTTTGGATTCAACAGTTTCAGAAGTAAACCATATACGCGACGATCAGCTCTACCCAAAACTTGTTGCTCTTGTTGAGGAGTAAGTTATCTTCCTGGGGAAAGTGTTTAACCGTTAATAATAATATTTCCAGTAAATATTCATTATATTGTCAAATAGTGTGCATATCTTACTGTGTGCTGTGTTCTTAGACGATCTCGCTATTCCAGTATTCTTTTATCGTCTCTTCATATGTCAATTTGGACAGCTAATTTGTCAAATTTATATCCTGTGAACTGCCACGTTTTTGTGTTGCTTCAGTAAGTTATTTGGATATTTTGGTACACTTGACATATGAAGTATGAAAACATTCAATTTGGGGCCGCTTTTTCGAGTCAATATCCAGTAAACTACTTCAGTTAGGAATTTGACAGAAGATCTGCGTCACGTAGCGTCTTAGAAAACATCCAAAGTGCCTGAGTAATCAGAGCTTTATAGCTTTCTAGGGTGAAATACTGAATTTTATATATGGCTCTGACCATGGTTGAACTCTTGTAAAGGGGACTACTTTACTGTCTCCAGTAAGAAGTAAGAAGCAATACAAGTCTCCACTTGGTAACTGTTAATTTTAAGGTTGTTTCATTTGCAACCTCATGAATACGGAATACCAAGGCCATCTTCTTGTGTGCTTATCAGGATGATATACAGAGGTGGTGGCTACTGCTATGTGTTATACTGATGTCTAGATTCTCCATATCTTTACAGAAGTATGATCCTACTTAAAAATATTGCACAACATTTTATTATAAATTACTTTTTGTTTAGATTTTGTGCAAGTATGCAACCACTTCGATTGCTGATCATTTTAAAAAAAAAATATTTTGCAGGTTATCTAGAACTACCGGGCGCTATGATCATTATCTGTGTTTGGTTTCAGACTCCATAAGGAATAGCTGGATTGGCGTAGTGATATGTCTTTGCATTGGATGTTACTTGCTCCAGGAACACATACGCCCCTCAGGAGGATTTAAAAATTGTTATGACAATATTCTATGTTGCTTGTAGTGATATGTCAATATGTTGTTAAATTGTTATTGCTGTAGCTGGACGGATGTGTAAAAATATGTTGGGAATTATGGTTTTTAATTAATTTTCTGGATGTTCTTCGGTTGTAAAATTATGGATGTAAAATTATTGGTTGATTTTTTGGAATTATGGTTTTTAATTAATTTTTTGGGTTGTACAGAAAAACAAAATATTTTTTTTTTAATATTTTGGACCTTATACGTCGGTTGTTTTGAAGAACCGACGTAAAAGGATAACAATATACGTCGGTTGTTTAAAAGAACCGACGTAAAAGGATACAATATACGTCGGTTGTTTAAAAGAACCGACGTAAAAGGATACAATATACGTCGGTTGTTTAAAAGAACCGACGTAAAAGGATACAATATACGTCGGTTGTTTAGAAAAACCGACGTAAAAGGGTACAATATACGTCGGTTGTTTAGAAGAACCGACGTAAAAGGATACAATATACGTCGCCTTTTTAACCGACATAAAAGACTCTGATCTTATACGTCGCCAGCCCATACGTCGCCATTTAACCGACGTATAAGACCTATTTAACCGACGTAAAAGGCCATTTTTCTACTAGTGTTTTCTAATTGTATAAACGCTCAATGATAGATTAACAATAACAAGAAAATCACAATACAATCAAACAAACTCAATAAGCCAACGAATACTACCCAACCCTTGGATAAAGGGATTAGCTACTCATAATAAGATAAAACAAATATGAATTAAAATCTCAAACCATGAATTTATGAATTGAAGTACGAAAAATACAACTTTAAAGCTTCTCGAAATTAGGATGAATCCCTTCACGTACTCCTTATTCTAATCTCCTCTCAAAGTGTTTCTCTCCCTTTTCTCTCTAAAGTACGACTATCCTATTCTATTGTATTCTACAATATTTTATGATATGTTATCTCTACAATGTATGTATAAACCTTATATAATAGAGACTTTTATTGTTTTCCAAGAAAATACAAGTAATTTTCCAAAACAAATTGGATTCTGAATGTAAAATTCGTAGGCGGTCTTCCAGGCCTGTTTCTGGACTGCTCCAGTTGGAACACTGATTTTAGACCACTTCTGAGTTGTAGATAATTTCGTTAGCTTTGCATGGACTGTAAGCTCACCCAATTCTGATGTCTGAAACTCAAGTTAGGGCCCAAACAGTGATCGTTGCGCGTGCAAGCCAATAAATCCGAATTTTCTTGTAATTTAAGTCCAAATAAACTCAATTCCTTCCAAGTTTGTGAATTCTTTATTTCATGTCATAAAATATTAAACTCTAATTAAGAATATCCAATTATTTATAAAATACAATATATATGGGGTTAAAATCATATAAAATACATACTCTATCACTACCTCATGCAAACCTAAAGTTAAAAGAAAACCAACATTAGATCATAATCACCGTTCTCCTTCTCTATGAAAAATGTACTCATAACGGTTAGTTACTGGATCGCCATTGCCATCGTTATCGCCAATCAACTTTGGTATCATTTTTTTCTCCTTTCCACTGGGAAGATTGTTAAGGATATGTAGCACTGACTCCAGAAAAGTGCACACTTCCATGCCTCCAATCATGTGAGAGATGAGTTTTTTTATTCAATTTCAAATCCAACTTTACATCGGGTTCATCTTTTATCAAAGTCCCGATAGGAATCTTTTGACAGTGACTTTCTTGTAGGAAGACTGTGAAAACCAAACCATCAGTAAAGTCCCCGCATCCTAATATAGCCGGGAAAATATGTTTGCATAAGTCATTCCAACAATCATATATAAATTCCACCATTTGTCTCATACTAGCACATACGCACTAATTAAGTCCATATCACACTCGCACAATGTATTCATGTTTAGTCATGCATTCTTAATTCTTCCCTCGTGTTCATGATCAAGAGGCTAGATTAGTATCAAGGAGAATGCCTTAATTGCTCATATTATATTTAAAACAGATGGAGTGAAGAGCATGAGTAAGGGGTGACTCGTCATAATTTTGTTATAAAGGAAAAAACAGAGATGACTAGAAGTACAGAAAAGAATGGATCATGGTATATGCATATGTTGGTCGGTGGAATGCCAAGAACACGGCTCTTCGTATCATACATTAGAGAAGACACACAAATATGGGATTCAAGGAAACTATCACATTAACTATTTTATCTTCTCGAAGGTACTGTTTCTAATTTATAGATGTCTGAATTCAGAATTTACAAGCTAGAATAGAAAGCTTATATTCATTAATCTTCTCCTATCGTAATAATTTATGATAAGGGAGCCATCAGCTTTGGTATTATGGCTTGTGCAAGTGTAAATACAATGAAAAATCTGAAGTCATTTAACTAACAAGTATTAGCATGTGATGTGATGATAAAATTTGGGGATATACAAAAGATCACTTCTTATTCGTGAAATTAGTACTATGATACAGCCCTTTAGTTCGACTTTTTACATTGTATTTTGATTAATGTCCGGGTGGGCGTTTACTATTTGGCTAGTCATAAATTGGGTTGTCTGCTTTAATTAGTTATATATAACTAAGTTAAACTACACATGAAGGAAGACTATGACACATAGTTTGTTGGAATTATGCACATTATACATAAGTCGTGAATTTGAATTACATGTATATTTTGAAATCTGTAAACAAATTTTAACAAAAAATTGAAAAAGGACAGGTTAAAAAGTTAATAAAAACTCTCAAAATGTCTTTTTCAAACAGCTGAAACAATAATAAAATTGATAACTATTACCTCGTAAGGAGTTTCCTCTGGGTGGAGTCGACCTCCATCAAACAGGAATGCGGTAGAACTCATCTCTATAGACCGTTGGTTACAATAAGCTGTCATCAGCTAAATTAGCTGCACACTACGTTTTAGTTTGAAGAAGAGTTCACTTCCATCCTACAAGCAAAGAAACACGGTACATACGGATAAGAATATACATACTTGTAATATGACCCTCACCAATTTACATATTTAGGTTATCAAGTATTAATATAGCAGATTTCATATATTGCAATCTTAACCAACAAAATATTAAAGGAATCAAAAATTTCTTAACCAACTGAGTAACAATTCATCAAGGTCAGAATATTGTTCTTCATGTCAGGAACATAATACACATCTTCAATATTTCCTTGTATAGATACTCTGCTATCAACTTTGTATGAACATTCTTCTATAGTGCTTGAAAATAAAATAATTCAAGATAAGTACTTCTTTGTCACTTGTATCACCTGACTCTAATAGAGATTAAAGAGATCATGGTAGGTAATTTTTAGGCAACCACACAATATTTCAAGATAATATATACTAATAATGTTCTAGTAGGATATTCTTTTCCCCATCCCTTTTCAGTAGCACCCAATCCGTTCTCATTATTACGATCAATGAGGTGTTGTAGAATGAGGTTTTGCATCAAAGAGAGTTCTCTTGCAAGCCACTATAGCAATTTCAAACTTGATTTTAGAGATTTCAATGAAAAAAAGCAGAAATATTTATTTTTTCTTCACACACAGGTTCTTGTCTTATATGATTGGAAGAAAAAACTCATATGACATTCATTGGCAGCCTAACCTAATGAGTTTAATATCTTGTAATTTAGTCACAACAAAGACTTCTTTAAATAGAAGGTTGTTGTTGTTCCTGGACGGTGCTATCGCTATCAAGGTGTTCATAGTTAAGTAATTTGATAATCCTAAAAAACCTAATCCTCAACCGTTGTAGTTTCAAGCATAAAAATGTTAAATACCACAAAGAATTAAATTTCCCCTTATTTGAAATTTGCGGATTTTAGTATATAGTATGTAACATCCCAAAATCCGGGGTACAGATATGGGGCCACTAACCATAAACAATATTATACAACTCTGAATAATAACAACAAAAAATAATAAAAACCCCTTAAACTAAGATCTCTTACAGGTTATGGTATGAAACAAACTATCAAATTACATTACTACAACTCAATCTCAGAATAATAAAAATATACATTTATGAATAAGTGAAATCACTATCTAACTATATCTCCAACCTTGGCAATTCACAATCCACTGTCTAGCGAAATCTATAACTCGATTGCCTCTTCTTGCTGCCTGGGAATCAATACTCACTGTCCACTACTAGATTTACTTAGCTCCACTATTAACTGAGGAAAACAAACAAAAGCAAGAGTGAGCCAACAATGCTCAGCAAGTGCATAAGGTGATAACAATTCAATATCGAAACAAATCTGATATCAAAAGAATTTCAACTCATACTATGAAAGAACCTATGATGATACTTTTAAATTGCCACGAGGGCCAACAATTCATCATTCATAAGGTGCATCAAAAACTAGAATTGGGAAGAATTTTGAGGTCAAAATATTATTCAAACAGACTTTCAAAAAGTCAAGAACTGAACATCCCAATCTCAGAGTATAGATTAGAATTGGAATTTTTATTTATTTAAAAAAAACATCAAGGTTAGGCTGCTGATCAGTCAGCACTAACCCCGGACAAACACACACAGCAATGTCCTTAATTGGATCCATGGCACACATTGGCCTTAATTATTTCTGATCTCGAATCTGGTCTAACCCTCACGGTCCTGACCACGAATCTGGTCCGACCCTCACGGTCCACATTTTAAAAAAAAAACAATCTGACCTTCACGGTCCACAATTTAAAAACATTTCCAATTCTAAATCATCCACACTAGGTGTCGGAACAATCGACAACCTTTTTCAACCAATAACTGGAAAACTCAGGTTCCAGAATAACGACTCATAGTCCAAGAGTCAATGTAAGATTCAAGATCAACAAGTGTCGACAAGTTCGACACGATAAAAGGGTGATAAATGTATATTACAACAATCTCAAACGGTATCGACAAGTTCGATACAACTATTTAGGGTGATACAGATTAATCAAGATCTTCAATAAACAACGACAAGTTCGATAATAAATGGGGTAGGGAGTATAAAGAATGATAATTCGAATAAATACCGACAAGATAGATATTAGTAATTGGGGCCTTAATATCATTAGCTTAACTGACGAGAAAACTCACTTGAGCAAGAATAATAAGTATAAATTGCAACAAGAATATCAACAACCGAATCTCAAGGTTAGAGAAGAGACATGATCAGACTTAGCACATCTAATAAAATTTTACAACACGTTGAAGGGTTTGGATCAACATAAGTGAATAGAGTAGTTTAGGAACATTTATTTGTAAATATATTTTCAGGGTAATTTCTAGCAATTTCGTTTGAAGAAAACATTTCCAATAAGGGTCCTTAGGTGCAAATATGTTAAAAATCAGGATTTAGGCCAGCAGCTTTTCAAAAGGTTTAAATCCTTGGGTTTTTCTTTATTTGAATATTCCTTAGACATTTTTGAAGAATCAAAATAAAAGAAATGGTCTTCCCCTAAGAAATCCGATACATGCCATAATTCAAGTATTTTGCGGAAAAAGCTTATTGGTAAGGTCCTTTGAAAATTTGGTATTTGAACTAAGGTTGGAGAAAATAGACATTTGCATGCTACTTGAAGAAGTGCATTATGTTCTAAATATAATTTGACCGAATCATTATATACTAACAGGAATGGAATGTCATCACTTGAACAATAAGTGAGGAGCACAACACTTGCCTTACCACACAGAGTTTCCATTTCCCATACTTTAACTTCCTGTCACTTCACATCCGTCTCTACAAGCAGCACCCTCGTCAATCCCGATAATTATCTTCATCCTCTATATTCCATCTACACGTGCACTGGCTCTTAGCCGTCCTCCTATTCGTACCTATATAAAGGTAAAGTACTATTTCAGTATGCTTGCAATCTTAATCATCTAAATCTGTTCTACCCAAACGCGTCCTATAACGCTTTACAACTTTAACATATACAATAAGTATTAATCAATTTCTTGAAAATACATATATACATAACCACATAAATCACATAAACATTTAGTATGTATTAACAATTTATACTTATACCCTTTAACACATATACCATATTGATTTACAAATAATTCTTGTCAAATTACTATAAGAATTACAAAACAATTTTTTTTTTTAACGAAAATCGGACAGCACCTCCTTTGCAAAGTAGACTAGTCGTCGGAAAACAACCAACTCAAATAGCCACTTATGGCAACAATCAACAATTAGCAAGTCGAACCACACTTACGACAATCCAATAAATGACAACTCAATTTATAACTTCTCCAAATCGAACAATTCAGCACATTAATCCGATCATACAATTCCGAATATAAACTTCCGAATTTAAAATACGAATAAGAAAATTATCTCATAATTTTAAACTATGGGTATTATATCAAACGGGACATATTAAACTATGGGTTTTATATCAAACGGGCCACTGATCTCATTAAAAGGTATCAAGTAGCTCCCCAGTCTCCACGGGACTCATTTAAACCACTAAACTAAGAAATATATCATTTGCCCCCCTGCATTCACAAAAATAATATAATTTATGGTGGCCTAAGTGAGAATAATACAATCTATCCAAGATTGAACTTTTTTTGGCCACCATAAATTTAATCCAAGACACTTAGGCCACCATAAATTGTATTATTTTTGTGAATGTAGGGGCAAATGATATATTTCTTAGTTTAGTGGTTTAAATGAGTCCCCGTGGAGACTGGGGAGCTACTTGATGCTTTTTAATGAGATCAGTGGCGCGTTTGATATAAACTAGGTTATTGACATGCAAAACAAGTCTTGCGTCCATGTTTTGCATGAAGGTATATTTTGATATTTGATACTATCTTTTCTCAATTTATAGTGGTGTATTTAACTCTTTTAAACTCCTTGAAGAGATGCATGAAGCAACAAAATAGCCTGTTAGAGCATATTGACCACAAAGATTCCTCGTGCCTGAAACTGAAAATTAAACAATGCATAAGCCGAACTAGAAGATAGACATTGAGCATGGTTCACAAGATTTTTTCATCATTATAATATTCATGTCCGGCCGAAAATGATTCCTACGGGCATGTTTGGCACAACTTTAATATATGAACTTATTGACTTATTTTCGGGTAAAAATTTTATATTTTGATAATTTTTTTTATACAAGTATTTAATGTATGTTTAAGAGTCAATAAGTTGCAAAAATAAGTTGGAAAAGGAATCACTAACTTTGTCTTAAAATAAGTTGGTTTATTCTGGAAAAAATCCCCCCCAAACACCCCTAGTTGTTGAGCTTTTTATACTGTATAAATCACAAAACATTTGTGTCGTGTGACATGACATATGTAGATGTTGAGAATGAGAAATCAGATTAATTCATGCTTTTTCTTTTTCATTTCTACAAACTAAATTGTGGTTCCTGATTTATCCCATAATAACCATCCACTGATGTTTGTTTTAAATATCAAGTTACTCAATTATTATTGGATATTTAAACAAAAAAGATGAATAGGGCAATTTATCTGATAAGGCATACCAACAGAATAAACTTGCTCTTTTTGCAGGAAACCCTGTTGGATATTTTTCGGGAATGTTATAGCAGGAAACCAAGACACCTAGGATTTTTTATTTGGTACTTATAAGACTATCCATAGTCTTTTGTAATCACATTCACCTATGAACCTCTGGATTATGAATTATTTAATATATTGGATTTGGAAGAGGATATTTAATTTGGGATGCATAATATGTATATGCAATTTTTTTGGGGACCACTGTTGGATTTGGAAATGAACAGCATGTTTAATTTGGGATGCATTACATTTTTTTGCAGTTTTGTTAATTTTTTTTTGAAAAGATGTTACCTTAGTTAATGGAAATGTTGCTATATAAAAGCTAATGTAACAAAAAAAATGTTGCATTAGGTCAAAGAATATTGCCAACAAAAGTGGGTCCCACTGTGGGGTCCATTATTTTATAAAAATATAGGTCTGTAAGGTAACATATATATTAAGTTGCCATAGCCCTCACTTTTGTTGCTATAGCAAGCTACGGTAACATAAAATTGCAAGTTACCTTAGGGATCAAAAATGCTACCTTAGACACCTATGGCAACATGCTGAGAGCTATCACCAGAAAAATGTTACGTTAGCTACTTTTTGGGCCTAAGGTAACATATAATGTACCTACTTTAACTTTTTTTTATGTTACCGTAGGCTTAGGCTGTTGTGATTTTTGGTCAATGATAAAACTAATATAAAGCTTATTTATAGTGTATAATATAATTTTTTTTCATATTCATTAAATTTTGAATCTGATAATGATAAAGTTTGCTATTTAACAACATAATTTAGTTTTTGTGAAAATGGTACTCTTTTACTATGTGCTCTTGCTTATAAAATCCATGAAAATACTTCAAAAAAATATTATTTTAACTAGAATTCTAATAATTAATATAACATATTGTGACATTCCTATATCATAAACGGTAAAACTTTTAAAAATATTTGTTTTTTTGTAGATAATAAAACTAATATAAACCTTTATTGTAAGACCTTGCCAAACATAATGCCAAAACTTGAGCCTAAAGGTCAAAGGACTTCAAAAGAATGGGATGGAGGCTAAAGGGGTCTATTGCTGTTAGTGAACCCACTCTACTTGATGATCCGAGCATCCTCTTTTTATGAAACCAATTGGTATGAGACAGCTGATCATTTCACGAAGGAGTTAGAATTTGTATGTGTTAGCACATAGACAAGGGTGCGGAATTTGCTAATGAAAAAAACCCAAAAGCTTCAGTCATCAAGAAAAAAATTAGAGACCCAAAAGCTTCATTCATCAAGAAAAAAATTAGAGAGACTGACCTCAGACCTCATGTTACATTATGAGTTTACAATACAAATTTGATCTAGTGATGGGATATAAATTAGACAATGACAGTCATTTAAATTTTCTTCTAGAGACTCCAGGCATAGATTACCCTCCCAATTGTATTATTATAGTAACACTAGTACTATTGAGTAATCAGTTTAAACTTTCATTTAGTGTTATAATAATGAATATTTTTTTTCAAATTATATATCAATTAGAGGTACGATCAAACGGTAATTTAGTAAACCACTTAAACTATAAAGTAAAAATTCACTGGAGTACATGCAACAATTAACTCTATCTATAGGCAAGTTTACCCTAACTTTTTTTCCCCTAATTTTCACTTGTTTGTGCAATTAAAAAAAATCAACAGAAAATGCAAACAAGAAGCATTTTGAAAGTTTTCCTATATTTTACCCTCTTATGCGCGGATACACCAGGTTTTATGGCTTAGGTTCCTATAAATGCAAGGTTTTATAGCAACAATAAATATCTGACCTTTATTTTGTACAAATAGTAAAAGTGATATGTAATCTCTGGCTATGCTGAACTAGTTTTGTTTTAACAATGTGTATGGTGGTGGTTGTCATTGGATTATTAGTATCCAATTTGGTTTATGTATAGGGTACTCGCCGGTTTGACGAGTTAATCTCTTGTGGATGGTTTGGATAGTTGGGTTATCAATGAAATATTTTGTTCTAAATGTTGGATGTTTTTGGGTTTGAATGTTTGTCGGTTGGTTATGTATGATTGTAATCTTGGATTGTAGATAAGCTATCTTGTTTGTTGATCGTGAATTGAATTTGATAATGATATATAATAATTGTGCTTTGGGATCCAAGTTCTATTAGTTTAGTTTTTTGATTGGTAGTTGTTTTGGTTCACTTGAATAGACAATAGGGATAATGCACGAAAGACATCAGTGTAATTCACATATTCAATGTTAAATACAAGTTAATATTGAAAGTGAAAGTGTCCTAAATCCAATCATAGATGATGAGTTAGGAAGAACTTTTATATAATCTATTTAATTTCATAAAAGACTTATTCATTTTTGTTACGGGCATTATCTATTTAAGCATTTAAATAAGATGTTCCATAGTTTAAAGTAAAGCTTTTAGAATTATGATGAGATTGTAATAATGAGATCTAAAAGATAAAAAATCTAAACTTAAATTGTTCCTAGTCGTAGGATAATTAATTGGTAGTTAGTTAAGTCGTAAAGATCGGTACATACTATGCTTGCTTCAATATGAAGGATGTTTATTCTCATACGGATTTGTGTGGTGACAATATAGCTAGTATGTAGGTGCTCATTAGTGAATAAGTTCAATGAATTTGAACAACTAATGGAGTTCACTCATGTGTCAGTAGTTGTTCATATAGTGATGGTTGTGCAAGTGTCCTTAGACTTGAGGTAATCATAGTCATCTTGTGTACATTGAACTATACTTTGGTCTAGTTTTTAGTCTATAGCGACAATAAAAAGGGCTCTTCTGGGCACAGTAATTTGTATACGAAGATAGTGATTGATCAATAGAGGATCTACCCCTTCTAGTGAAGTAAAAGAATGTCCTATGTTATTCCACTTGTGCTAGTTCAGGAATCTCTGCCCAAAGAGAATGAAATTAGTAAGAAGTTTCTAATATGCGTTAAAGGGAACTAAGCATAATGAATAGAAAATCATAGGATTAAATTAGATAGGCTTGACACAAGTTCCATATAACGACCTAGAAATTTTCGTAATTATATAAGTGTTTATTAATTGATAAATTTGCCTTATGTGATTTATATGGCAGATAAAAATTTTGTGAGGTCAAGTTATGAGTGGTATCATGATTATGTGATTATTTGATGATTAGTATAAGTCGAATGTGTTCGTAGAATTTTATTTGCATTTTTGGTAAATTGAAACTATTTTAAACATGCATTTTTATTCTTCCAAAAATCTTATAAAATCATTGGAGTCATTTAAAATTATGAAATCTTTTTCATTATCATCTTGGTGATATTATTTAGTTTTTAAAATTAGTGGAAGTATTTAATTGTGTGTTTATGTATTTTAAAATAATTTCAAAAGCTTTAATTCTTCATTCTGTTGGAGAGTTGCACAGCGGGGAACTCTCCTTCTTCTCTCTTTATCATTTCTCTCCTTCTTCTCTCTTTGTCATTTCTTTCAATTTGAGCTCAAAACCATGTCTAAATTCGAGTTTTAATCAGCCTTGTATTATTCTTATGTTTAATTAGTATTTGGGTTGTGTTTTTGAGAAGTTTGTGTATGTATAAAATCAGTGTGTGTATGTATATGCTTAAACAATGACATGCAAGCATGGTTAGCTAATAAATGTTTGATTTAGTGATTTTATGATATTAGTTATGTGTTAAAATGGAGTTTTTGTTTAGTTATGTGTATTTTTACGAAGTTCGTTCACGGAATGATTAATATCAATACTGATTGTAAGTCTTTTATCTCTTACACAAGTGTGGTGAAATATTATGGTGGTTTGTGTTTATCTACTAATTAATCTAATAAACAAATAAAAACTATAATATATAGATATATATGAGAGAAAATAATCCAAGAATTAGGGTTCTTCAATTGGCTATCATGAATGTCTAATTTGTATCTCCTGTTTTACTAAAAATAATCCTTCTAATTTTTATAAAATTCTCTCCCACGGTAAATTATAATGCCTACAATCATCCCTTAATTAATTGCCACTCCCATGGTCCATAGTACAACTATAAACTATTATGAACCAAGGATTATCAGTTTCACAATTCGCATATCAATCTCCCGATCTAATAATTAAATTGTGTCAATCATATCATGTACTAGAATTACAACTCCTCTCCTGATTCGTTATAATTCCTAGAGATGCAACTAAAAGTTCGCGACTCTTTTAATTGTATAAACGCTCAATGACAGATTAACATTAACAAGAAAATCACAATACAATCAAACAAACTCAATAAGCCAACGAATACTACCCAACCCTTGGATAAAGGGATTAGCTACTCATAATAAGATAAAAAAAATATGAATTAAAATCTCAAACCATGAATTTAAGAATTGAAGTACGAAAAATACAACTTTAAAGCTTCTAAGAAATTAGGATGAATCCCTTCACGTACTCCTTCTTCCAATCTTCCTCTCAAAGTGTTTCTCTCCCTTTTATCTCTAAAGTACGACTATCCTATTCTATTGTATTCTACAATATTTTATGATATGTTATCTCTACAATGTACGTATAAACCTTATATAATAGAGACTTTTATTTTTTTCCCAAGAAAATACAAGTAATTTTCCAAAACAAATTGGATTCTGAATGTAAAATTCGTAGGCTATCTTCCAGGCCTGTTTCTGGACTGCTCCAGTTGGAACATTGATTTTAGACCACTTCTGAGTTGTAGATAATTTCGTTAGTTTTGCATGGACTATAAGCTCACCCAATTCTTATGTCTAAAACTGAAGTTAGGACCCAAACAGTGATCGTTGCGCGTGCAAGCCAATAAATCCGAATTTTCTTGTAATTTAAGTCCAAATAAACTCAATTCCTTCCAAGTTTGTGAATTCTTTATTTCATGTCATAAAATATTAAACTCTAATTTAGAATATCAAATTATTTATAAAATACAATAAATATGGGGTTAAAATCATATAAAATACATATAAATACATACTCTATCACTACCTCATGCAAACCTAAAGTTAAAAGAAAACCAACATTAGATCATAATCACCGTTCTCCTTCTCTATGAAAAATGTACTCGTAACGCTTAGTTACTCGGCATTGCCATCGCTATCGCCAATCAACTTCGGTATCGTTTGTTTCTCCTTTCCAGGAAGATTGTTAAGAAAAATTTGAATAGTTCTTAAAAACTTGGTTTCTAAATTATATAAAGCATATTTGTAACAATAAAGGATATATATGTAGCACTGACTCCAGCAAAGTGAACACTTCCGTGCCTCCAATCATGTGAGAGATGAGTCTTTTTATTTAATTTCAAATCCAACTTCATATCGGGTTCATTCCGATATTAAAATAAAATGTTTTTTATTTTAAGAAAAACATTCTTAAAATCAAATTATATATATTAAAAAATATTTGATATTCCAAAAAAATTGCATATCAAATATGTTTTAATATTTTCTTTTAGGATTATCATCCGATTATTATTGACTTTTGAAAGGTGTTCAACCTAGATCTTAAAAAAACCAAAAATTCAAAATTAAATATAGATAAAGATGTCGATTAATTCAAATTTTATGTACACTACGATTAAAATCTAAAATAATTGAAGAACTACTGTTTAAATCTAAAATTGAAACAAAAATCTTGAAAATTGTGATAGTATTCATTTTTTTGAATGTTCTCGTCGATTAGTTGATTTTAGCATTGGTAAGGAGAAAATTAGAGGAAATAACATGGACATACACCACTAAAAACATGAAAAAAGACTTTAAGTAATTATAGAAAATTTAATTCCATTAATCAACACAATTAAAACATTGAGAAAGAAACAATAAATAATTCTAAACGTACCTTTAATGTGTTAACCGGTTGAATTATGATTGAGTAATCCATTGGATCATTAGACTCATAAACTTTTAGTTTGATTAATTACAAACTTTCAAAGAATACAAAATAAGTGCTCTATCATGAGAGGTTTGTGAGTGTGGTTTGAGAAGACTAGATGTGGAGATGAGTTTCACTGCGGCTAGGTTCAAATGGTTCTCAATAAAGGATATATATATATATATATATATATATATATATATATATATATATATATATATATATATATATATATATATGTATATATACATATATATATATATATATATATATATATATATATACATGGGTTAAGTTCTATGGAGACCAACATTTTTAGTGGAGACCGGAGACCAATATCAATAAAAATATTGCAAAAACTTATTTACTGAAAATCATGTTCTATGAAAATCATTATACCATCTATTTCATTGAAAATCTTAAAGATCATATATGTTCTACATGCAAATTTCATTAAAAATCTTGAAAATCATGTATGTTTTGCAAACAAAATATTGCAGAACGTATTGTTCTCCAAAACATGCTCTGCTTGCAAATCATATATGATTTTTAAGATTTTGAATGAAATAATAATGTTAATTGAACATTCTTTGCAAATATATATGTTTTGCAATGTTTAAGTGCATAATGTATATGGTCTCCACGGTCTCCACTCAAATGGTGGTCTCCATAGAACTTAACTCTATATATATATATATATATATATATATATATATATAGGGTTAGGCTCCAGAGAGAACACCCTTAAAAAGAGAACGAGAGAACACATCATCTAACCATTGAATCTATTAGATCTAATGGTCCCGCCAACAACACCCAATACAAAAAAGTCTTATAATTTTACCCTCTATCCATTGATTAAAAAAAAATTAAAAAAAAAAATTTTAAAAAAATAATAATGATGACGATGTCACTGTGACGTCACAACAGGTTTTTAATTTTTTTTAAAAAAAAAATTTTTTAATTTTTTTTTTTATGAATGGATGGAGACTAGAATTATAAGACTTTTTTGTATTGGGTGCCCCTGGCGGGGCCATTAGATTTAATAGATTCAAGATTCAATGGTTAGATGATGTGTTCTCTCGTTCTCTTTTTAAGGGTGTTCTCTCTAGAACCTTGGCCTATATTATATATATATATATATATGCATATATATATATATATATATATATATATGTAAAACCTAAAATTTGATGATTGGGCCTATCACAATTTTGTGATTGGGCCATATGAGCGCCCAATGAGAATTTTGTAGAAGCATGAAACCCAAGGAAAACTAGAGGCCTTCTAGAATTTAAAAATATATATATTTTTTACCAAATAATTATTGTTATAAAAAAAATTAGTTTTAAACTCTTTTTCTACAAAAATGTTTTTGCATAAGATTAAAATTGTTTTCATATTTTTTTCAAATGATTAGGAAAATGATGTATAAATTCTCTCCAAAAAATTGATATTGTAATTATATTTAAATAGTTAATTTTTTAGCTTAAATGCGAGCAAAAATTTATCAAAGTGAAATAAAGCAAAAAACTATTAATATTTTAATATTTGGTTAGTGTTGAATCAATTGTTACAAGTGAATAAAATTGAAATTCTAATAAAACCCATTAAAATATTAAAATATATATATAAAAATTACTTGAAAAACACAACACTTTTTATTTGTTATTATAAATATATCCCATTTTTCAAATTTGTCATATTTTTTATTGTAACCATGATTAAATAACTAACTACACTTTTTAAAAGACAATTCTGTCCTCTTATTTAAATAAAAATTATACCAATTACTAACTATAATATACATATAATATCATAATCGATCATGTATCATTGATCCTGGAAGCCTTGTTCTCGTTATAAATTGAAGGAGATCACAGGCAACAACAGTTTTGCAGCTGATGCAAAGACTTGAAGATTATATCTTTACTGTAGCACGAAACAAGGGAAGTTAGTGCCCCTAGCGGGGCCTTTTAAGAAAACAATTTATCTCGGACCCGAGAACAAGAGACAAAGGCTCCCTCACTCGAAAGCAAAATTTAATATTTCGAGAAATATTGGGGTTCCGAAGATTCAAATATCTTCAAACTTCCTTGAAATTTACCGTTCTAGCACTACAAGAAAGTAAGGCTAAATTCAACCGAATTAATTCGACCGCAGCTAAATTCAATCGATATCGGTCGAATTTAGTGTTCGCGGCTAAATTCAACCGATTACGGTCGAATTTAGCTCTGGTCAAATTTATTCGGTCGAATTTATTCGGTCGAATTTAGTGTACTAAATTCAACCATATTCGATCGAATTTGAGTTTTGATAGAAATCGGTCGAATTAAGTAGTCGGAGGAAAAAAAAAGAGGGAAATTTCCCTCCAATTTCTCCACCCACATGGCTAAATCCAACCGAATTTGGTCGAATTTAGTAGTTTAACCGAATTCGGTTGAATTTAGTAGGCGGAAAAAAATAAGGGAAATGTCCCGCCAATTTCTTTGCCCCCACACGGCTAAATTCAACCTATTTCGGTCGAATTTGGTGTTTGTAAATTTAATTTTGTTAATCCTTTTTAAAGATTTAGATTTTCTTTTAGAATGAGCTAGAAAGTTATTTTGCAAATTAAAATTTAAATTCAGAAATATTTTTGAATTTATTATTTAAGTGTTTAAAGTTAAGAAAATCAATTTTATTTATCACTTTTATTTATTTATTTGTATATTTTACTTAATTTAAAAAATAAAAATTTAGTACTAGTAAATCACTATTATTCTAACTAGTACTATTAATTAGTGTTTTATCACGAATTATTGTTTCTTTTTTTAAAAAAATATTTCTCGACGATCCAACCGTACAGATGTCAAGATATATCTAATTTAGTGATATTCCCAAATTTTCAAAAAAAAAAATAATTTGGTTCGAGATCTTAGTAGATCACTACTATTCTAACTAGTACTAGTAACTAGTGCTTTGTCACAGATTGTTGTTTCAATTTTTTAAAAAATACTTCTCGACGATCCAACCGTATGGATGTCAAGATATATCTAATTTAGTGATATTCCCAAATTTTCAAAAAATAAAAAATTAATTTGGTTCGAGATCTTAGTAGATCACTACTATTCTAACTAGTACCAGTAACTAGTGCTTTGTCACGGATTGCTATTTCTATTTTTTTCAAAATACTTCTCGACGATCCAACCGTACGGATGTCAAGATATATCTAATTTACTGATATTCCCAAATTTTCAAAAAATAAAAAATTAATTTGGTTCGAGATCTTAGTAGATCACTATTATTCTAACTAGTACTAGTAACTAGTGCTTTGTCACGGATTGTTGTCCAACCATACGGATGTCAAGATATATCTAATTTAGTGATATTCCCAAATTTTGAAAAAATAAAAATTAATTTGGTTCGAGATCTTAATAGATCACTACTATTCTAACTAGTACTAGTAACTAGTGCTTTGTCACGGATTGTTATTTCTATTTTTTAAAAAATACTTCTCGACGATCCAACCGTATGGATGTCAATATATATCTAGTTTAGTGATATTTCCAAATTTTCAAAAAATAAAAAATTAATTTGGTTCAAGATCTTAGTAGATCACTACTATTCTAACTAGTACTAGTAACTAGTGCTTTGTCACGGATTGTTGTTTCTATTTTTTAAAAAATACTTCTCGACGATCCAACCGTACGGATGTTAAGATATATCTAATTTAGTGATATTCCCAAATTTTCAAAAAATAAAAAATTAATTTGGTTCGAGATCTTAATAGATCACTACTATTCTCACTAGTACTAGTAACTAGTGCTTTGTCACGGATTGTTATTTCTATTTTTTTAAAAATACTTCTCGACGATCTAACCATATGGATGTCAAAATATATCTAGTTTAGTGATATTTCCAAATTTTCAAAAAATAAAAAATTAATTTGGTTTGAGATCTTAGTAGATCACTACTATTCTAACTAGTACTAGTAACTAGTGCTTTGTCACAGATTGCTGTTTCTATTTTTTTAAAAATACTTCTCGACGATCCAACCATACGGATGTCAAGATATATCTAATTTAGTGATATTCCCAAATTTTCAAAAAATAAAAAATTAATTTGGTTTGAGATCTTAGTAGATCACTACTAAACTAACTAGTACTAGTAACTAGTGCTTTGTCACGGATTGCTGTTTCTATTTTTTTAAAAATACTTCTCGACGATCCAACCATACTGATGTCAAGATATATCTAATTTAGTGATATTCCCAAATTTTCAAAAAATAAAAAATTAATTTGGTTCGAGATCTTAGTAGATCACTACTATTCTAACTAGTACTAGTAACTAGTGCTTTGTCACGGATTGTTGTTTCTATTTTTTAAAAAATACTTCTCGACGATCCAACCGTACGGATGTCAAGATATATCTAATTTAGTGATATTCCCAAATTTTCAAAAAATAAAAAATTAATTTGGTTCGAGATCTTAGTAGATCACTACTATTCTAACTAGTACTAGTAACTAGTGCTTTGTCACGGATTGTTGTTTATATTTTTTAAAAAATACTTCTCGACGATCCAAACGTACGGATGTCAAGATATATCTAATTTAGTGATATTCCCAAATTTTCAAAAATAAATAATTAATTTAGTTTGGTAATTTAACGGTCAACTAATTTGAAAAATAAATTAAAAATAAAATGAAAATGGAAAATATCCAAAATTAAAATTAAAATTTATGCACACCAAAGTAGTCATACTCACTATTTGTGAGATGAATCTTACCCTACTTTCACTAATCTTCCATTTTTTTTAATTTTTCCCCATTTTTAACTAGTTTGTAAAATAAATTAAAAAATTAAATAAAAATTGAAAAAATGCATATTTTTGAACATAAAATATTTGGTGGTATGACTGCCTAGGTGATTATAATTCTGAATAAAAATTTCGTTTTTTTTTCTCGTTTTAATTAATTTTTTGGCCTTTATTCCAATTTTTATTAATTTTTTAAAATAATCAATTCAACTGAATTTTAACCAATAATTAAATTCGATCGAATTCGGTCGATTTTAGCCGAGCTCCTAATTTCAACTATATTTGGTCGAATTTAATCGTAAATTCGATCGTATTTGGTCGAATTTAGCCGTGTTATCATTATATTTGAATTTCTTACTCATCGTCTACGTGGCTATCTCTCATTGGTCAATTTAGTATCACATGGATTGATGAGTCAAGCAATCTAAGCCCTTAAAAAAAACTAATCCTAGCCATACATTTTAAAAACATACTTATATAATATATACACACACATAAAACCCTCCACCCACCCCATAATCTCTACTGCCCTCCCCCCCTCCTCCACCCCCACCCGACCCCCACCCCCTGACGCCTGCCCCCCCGCCCCGCGCTGCCTCTGCTGCCCCCTGCCCCCATCATTTTTTTTTCTTTCTATTTTTTTTATGTTCTTGAGTTTTCAAGAATCGAACCAACATTTGGAGGCCTTATCGGTGTCCGATTTCAACGCTCTTATAGTCGAATCGAAGCCCTCATCATCCTCTATCCAAAAACATGATCAGATTTTGGTAGGGTAAAATTTATGAATTTCTCTTATTTTTTTATTAAATTCGAATTTACTTATTAAAATTATGAATTTTTGTAAACGTGTTTGGTTGCTGATTTTGATGTTACCATCGTGTAGAGTGTGTTTTTCTAGTCAATTTCATATATTATATGTTGAATTTCGAGTTCAATAACGTATAGAAATCGAAGTTTGATTTTCGTGTTCTTCGTGTTCTTGAGGATTGAAGCATTTCCGGAAGTGTTATTGAACTCCAATTTTGATGTTCTAGTTACCCAAATGAATCCCACATTCTTGAGCAGCAGATTCTGCTGTTTTTTTTTAAAAATTGTTGCACATTAAATTCGATCGAATTTGGTTGAATTTAGTATTGAAAATTCAACTGAATTTGGTCGAATTTAGTGGATTCGGTTGAATTTAGCATTTTAATTTTGACCAAATTTGATCGAATTTAGCATATTAAATTCGACCAGATTTGGTTGAATTTAGGATTTCAGGCGCCAAAATTAAAAAAATTTGAAATTTTCACCAAAAATTTGAAATTTTCAAAAATTTTAAATTTGGCGCCTGAAGTACTAATTTCAACCAATTTCAGTCGTATTTAGTATACTAAGTTCAACCAGTTTGAGTCGAATTTAGCATAAAAATTTCAACCAATTTCAGTCGAATTTAGCCTTATAAATTTGACTGAATACTATTTTCGACTCCCTCAAAATCGACCAAAAGAAATTCGGTCGAATTTAGCTAAATGCGACCGAAATCGGTCAAATTTAGCCGAATTCGACCGAATTTTTTTGGTCGAATTTAACCTTTTCTCTTGTAGTGTAGGAGGAGAGAATCACATGTTTGATCGTTTCAATTGCTAGTAATATATTATGTTGCTTTTTAATGATTTGGATTTATTAATGATTTATTAGTTCCTAAACTGTACTAACTTACACAAGGGAATACACATTATAAGGATTAGAGAATATCAAAGAACATGTGTGCATGCTCTCTGTACATAAATGTGAACTCGCAACTGTTCTTGCCAGGAAAACATTCTCTGTGCTTACGGCCTAGATTATCGGTATTATATTCTTAATATAAATATTAGATATCTATAATTATATGTATATGAGTTAATTTTAACGAAAGGACATATTTATAAATATTATATAAAAAGGGATATATCTATAATTGACCTTTAACTTTGGGACATATTAAACTAAGGGTTTCATATCAAACGGGCCACTGATCTCATTAAAAAGTATCAAGTAGCTCTACAGTCTCCACGGGGACTCATTTAAACCACTAAACTAAGAAATATATCATTTGCTCCCCTGCATTCACAAAAATAATACAATCTATGGTGGCCTAAGTGAGAATAATACAATCTATCCACGATTGAACTTTTTTTGTTCACCATAAATTTAATCCAAGACACTTAGGCCACCATAAACTGTATTATTTTTGTGAATGCAGGGGAAAATGATATATTTCTTGGTTTAGTGGTTTAAAAGAGTCCCCGTGGAGACTGGGGAGCTACTTGATACTTTTTAATGAGATCAGTGGCCCGTTTGATATAAAACCCATTAAACTAAGACCCATATAAAATCCATGAAAATAATTCAAAAAAATATTATTTTAACTAGAATTCTAATAATTAATATAACATATTGCGACATTCATATATCATAAATGGTAAAACTAGAAAAATATTTGTTTTTTTTGTAGGTAATTAAACTAATATAAACCTTTATTGTAAGACCTTGCCAAGAATAATGCCAAACGTGGAACCTAAAGGTCAAAGGACTATGAAGACATGTTTATTAACAGAAGGGGATGAAGGCTAAAGGGGTCTATTGCTGTTAGTGAACCCACTCTACTTGATGATCTGCGCATCATCTTTTTGTGAAACCAATTGGAATGAGGCACCTGATCACTTCACGAAGGAGTTAGAAATTGTATTTGTTAGCACATAGACAAGGGTGCAGAATTTGGTAATGAAAAAAACCCAAAAGCTTCATTCATCAAGGAAAAAATTAGAGAGACTGACCTGACCTCATGTTACATTATGAGTTTACAATACAATATTGATCTAGTGATGGGATATAAATTAGACAATCATTTAAATTTTCTTCTAGAGACTCCAGATTACCCGCCCAATTGTATTATTAGAGCATCCCTAGTAGTATTGAGTAATCAGTTTGCACTTTCATTTAGTGTTATAATAATGAATATTTTTTTAAAACTATATATCAATTAGAAGTACGATCATATGGTAATTTAGTAAACCACTTAAACTATAAAGTAAAAATTCACTAGAGTACATGCAACAATTAACTCTATCCATAGGTAAGTTTACCCTAACTTTTTTCCCCTAGTTTTCACTTGTTTGTGCAATTAAAATAAATCAACAAAAAATGCAAACAAGAAGCATTTTGAAAGTTTTCCTATATTTTACTCTCTTATGCGCGGATACACCAGGTTTTATGGCTTAGGTTCCTATAAATGCAAGGTTTTATTGCAACAATAAATATCCGACCTCTATTTTGTACAGAGAGTAAAAGTGATATGTAATCTCTAGCTGTCCTGAACTAGTTTAGTTTTAACAATGTGTATGGTGGTGGTTGTCGTTGGATTATTAGTATCCAATTTGGTTTATCTATAGGGTACTCGCCGGTTTGACAACAGGTATATTAGTCTTGTGGATGGTTTAACAGTTGGGTTATCAGTGAAATATTTTGTTCTAAATGTTGGATGATTTTGGGTTTGAATGTTTATCGGTTGGTTATGTATGATTGTAATCTTGGATTGTAGATAAGTTATCTTGTTTGTTGATCGTGAATTGAATTTGATAATGATATATAATAATTGTGCTTTGGGATCCAAGTTCTATTAGTTTAGTTTTTTGATTGGTAGCTATTTTGGTTCACTTGAATAGACAATAGGATAATGCACAAAAGACATCATTGTAAATTCACATATTCAATGTTAAATACAAGTTAATATTAAAAGTGAAAGTGTCCTAAATCCAATCATGAATGATGAGTTAAGAAGAACTTTAATCTATTTAATTTCATAAAAGACTTATTCGTTTTTGTTACGGGCTTTATCTATTTAAGTGTTTAAATAAGATGTTCCATAGTTTAGAGTAAAGCTTTTAGAATTATGATGAGATTGTAATAATGAGATCTAAAAGATGAAAATTCTTAAACTTCAATTGTTCCTGGTCGTAGGATAATTAATTGGTAGTTAGTTAATTCGTAAAGATCGGTACATACTATGCTTGCTTCAATATGAAGGATGTCTGTTCTCATAGGCATTTGTGTGGTGACACTATAGCTAGTATGTAGGTGCTTATTAGTGAATAAGTTCACTGAATTGGAACAACTAATGGAGTTCACTCAAGTGTCAGTAGTTGTTCATAAAGTGAAGGTTGTACAAGTATCCTTAGACTTGAGGTAATCATAGTCATCTTGTGTACATTGAACTATACTTTGGTCTAGTTCTTAGTCTCGAGGACAATAAAAAGATCTCTTCTGGGTATAGTAATTTGTACACAAAGATAGTGATTGATCAATAGAGGATCTGCCCCTTCTAGTGAAGGAAGAGAATGTCATATGTTATTCCACTTATGCTAGTTCAGGAATCTCTGGTCAGAGTGAATGAAACTAGAAAGAAGTTTCTAATATGCGTTAAAGGGAACAGAGCATAATGAATAGGAAATCATAAGATTAAATTAGATAGGCTTGACACAAGTTTCATATAACGACCTAGAAATTTTCATAATTATATAAGTGTTTATTAATCGATAAATGTGCCTTATGTGATTTATATGGCAGATAAAAATTTTGCCAGGTCAAGTTATGTGTGGTATCATGATTATGTGATTACATGATGATTGGTATAAGTCGAATGTGTTCGTAGAATTTTATTTGCATTTTTGGTAAATTGAAACTATTTTAAACATGCCTTTTTAATCTTCGAAAAATCTTATAAAATCATTGGAGTCATTTAAAATTATGAAATATTTTTCATTATCATCTTGGAGATATTATTTAGTTTTTAAAATTAGTGTAAGTATTTAATTTTGTGTTTATGTATTTTAAAATGATTTCAAAAGCTTTAATTCTTTTAAAGGTTATTTATTTCAAAAATTCATATAAAATTCACTTTTGACTAAAAAATTATTTTAAAAATATGGGGATGTTTGTAATTTCATAAACTTCATTTTTAAATTTTAAAAAATTATTTTTCTTTTTATTCCCTAATTTATTACAATTTTAGAAGGATTAAAATCAATTTTTGAAAAGAAATTAGATAATTCATTTTTGCCAGATTACCAAACTGCCCTTGCTTCTATATATATCATTTCCACGGTCCCATTTCTTAATTCTGTTCGAGAGCAGCTGGGTACTCTCCTTCTTCTCCCTTTATCATTTCTTCTATCTTTATCACTTCTTTCAATTTTGAGCTCAAAACCATGTCCAAATTCGAGTTTTAATCATCCTTGTATTATTCTTATGTTTAATTAGTATTTGGGTTGTGTTTTGAGAAGTTTGTGTATGTATATAATCGGTGTGTGTATGTATATGCTGAAACAATGACATGTAAGCATGGTTAGATAATAAATCTTTGATTTAGTGATTGTATGATGTTAGTTATGTGTTAAAATGGAATTTTTGTTTAGTTATGTGTATTTTTACGAAGTTCGTACACAGGGAAGGATTGATATCAATACCGATTCTAAGTCTTTTATCTCTTACACTTCAGAAGTGTGGTGAAATATTATGGTGGTTTGTGTTTATATACTAATTAATCTAAGGGCTCTTTTGAAAAATAAATAGGAAAAAGTAAATTTTTGCACATTTACTTTTGTTAAGAAAGTCTATTTGTAATTTTACTAAACTAAGTTTCAAATTGCAAAAATACTAACCCTAACCCTAACCCTCCCCCTTTGTGTTGAGCTTTTTGCCAGAGGACTGTGACACTTTTTTTTTGGTGGGGGCTATTTTGGTGGATTTGGGTTTCCTGGCCCCGCAGGGGCATATTCAACTGAAAACAATCACATTCAACTAAATTTACAACTGAATGCAACCTCATGCAACTAAATTTATGATTTCAGGTTCCATTTGTCAGTTGTCATTTTCGAATATTATATATATATATATATATATATATATATATATATATATATATATATAAAGGTAAAAAATGACAACTGACAAATGGAACCTGAAATCAGCAACTGAATGCAACCACATTCAACTCAATTTCTTATTTCAGTTGCATTCAGTTGAATATTGCCCCTGTCGGGGCCTTGCAACCCAAAGCCACCAAAATCACCCTACCTTTTTTTTAAAAAAAGAAGTTGAATGTGGTTGCATTCAGTTGAATGTAGTTGCATTCAGTTGAATGTGGTTGCATTCAGTTTGCATTCAGTGGAATGTAGTTGCATTCAGTTGAATATTGCCCCTGGCGGGGCCTTGCAACCCAAAGCCACCAAAATCACCCTACCTTTTTTTAAAAAAAGAAGTTGAATGTGATCGCATTCAGTTGAATGTGGTTGCATTCAGTTGAATATTGTCCCTGGCGGGGCCTTGCAACACAAAGCCACCAAAATCACCCTACCTTTTTTTAAAAAAGAAGTTGAATGTGGTTGCATTCAGTTGAATGTGGTTGCCCCTGGCGGGGCCTTGCAACCCAAAGCCACCAAAATAACCCTACCTTTTTTTAAAAAAAAAAAGGTGAATGTGGTTGCATTCAGTTGAATATTGCCCCTGGCGGGGCCTTGCACCCCAAAACCACCAAAATCACCCCACCTTTTAAAAAAAAGTTGCATTTAGTTGAATGTGGTTGCATTGAGTTGCAAACCAAAATCCACAAAAATAGCCCCTGTCTTAAAAAAAAAAAAGTACACAAGTCGGCAGTGGGCTTGGCTGGGAAGGAGGGAGAGGGAGTGGGTTGGGCTGGGAAGGAGGGAGGGGGAATGGGTCTAGTATTTTTGCAATTTTGAAACTTAATTTAGTAAAATTGCAATTAATTAAAAGAGTTGGTATTTTTGGAAATAGAAACTTTGAACCTAGTATTTTTGGTAAATATCCTTAATCTAATAAACAAATAAAAACTATATAATATATATATATGACATAAAATAATCCAAGAATTAGGGTTCTTTAGTTGACTGTCATGAATGTCTAATTTGTGTCTCTTGTTTTGCTAAAAACAATCTTTCTAATTTTTATAAAATTCTCTCCCATGGTAAATTATAATGCCTACAATCGTCCCTTAATTGCCACTCCCATGGTCAATCAAGGTTCAACTATAAAATATTATGAACCAAGGATTATTAGTTTCACAATTCGCATATCAATCTCCCGATCTAATAATTATATTGTGTCAATCATATCATGTACTAGAATCACAACTCCTCTCCCAATTCGTTATAATTTCTAGAGATGCAACTAAAAGTTCGCAACTTTTCTAATTGTATAAACGCTCAATGATAGATTAACAATAACAAGAAAATCACAATACAATCAAACAAACTCAATAAGCCAACGAATACTACCCAACCCTTGGATAAAGGGATTAGCTACTCATAATAAGATAAAACAAATATGAATTAAAATCTCAAACCATGAATTTAAGAATTGAAGAACGAAAAATACAACTTTAAAGCTTCTCGAAATTAGGATGAATCCCTTCACGTACTCCTTCTTCCAATCTTCCTCTCAAAGTGTTTCTCTCCCTTTTCTCTCTAAAGTGCGACTATCCTATTCTATTGTATTCTACAATATTTTATGATATGTTATCTCTACAATGTATGTATAAACCTTATATAATAGAGACTTTTATTGTTTTCCAAGAAAATACAAGTAATTTTCCAAAACAAATTGGATTCTGAATGTAAAATTCGTAGGCGGTCTTCCAGGCCTGTTTCTGGACTGCTCCAGTTGGAACACTGATTTTAGACCACTTCTGAGTTGTAGATAATTTCGTTATCTTTGCATGGACTGTAAGCTCACCCAATTCTGATGTCTGAAACTCAAGTTAGGGCCCAAACAGTGATCGTTGCGCGTGCAAGCCAATAAATCCGAATTTTCTTGTAATTTAAGTCCAAATAAACTCAATTCATTCCAGGTTTGTGGATTCTTTATTTCATGTCATAAAATATTAAACTCTAATTAAGAATATCCAATTATTTATAAAATACAATATATATGGGGTTAAAATCATATAAAATACATATAAATACATACTCTATCACTACCTCATGCAAACCTAAAGTTCAAAGAAAATCAACATTCATAATCACCGTTCTCCTTCTCTATGAAAAATGTACTCGTAACGGTTAGTTACTCGATCGCCATTGCCATCGCTATCGCCAATCAACTTCGGTATCGTTTTTTTCTCCTTTTCAGTGGGAAGATTGTTAAGGATATATAGCACTGACTCCAAAAAAGTGCACACTTCCATGCCTCCAATCATGTGAGAGATGAGTTTTTTTAGTCAATTTCAAATCCAACTTTACATCGGGTTCATCTTTTATCAAAGTCCCGATAGGAATCTTTTGACAGTGACTTTCTTGTAGGAAGACTGTGAAAACCAAACCATCAGTAAAGTCCCCGCATCCTAATATAGCCGGGAAAACCAAACCATCAGTAAAGTCCCCATCTGAAGTCGTTTAACTAACAAGTATTAGTATATGATGTGATGATAAAATTTGGGGATATACAAAAGATCACTTCTTATTCGTGAAATTAGTACTATGATACAACCCTGTAGTTCGACTTTTTACATTGTATTTTGATTAATGTCCGGGTGGGCATTTACTGTTTGGCTAGTCATAAATTGGGTTGTCTGCTTTAATTAGTTATATATAACTAAGTTAAACTACACATGAAGGAAGACTATGACACCTAGTTTGTTGGAATTATGCACATTATACATAAGACGTGAATTTGAATTACATGTATATTTTGAAATCTGAAAACAAATTTTAACAAAAAATTGAAAAAGGACAGGTTAAAAAGTTAATAAAAACTCTCAAAATGTCTTTTTCAAATAGCTGAAACAATAATAAAATTGATAACTATTACCTCGTAAAGAGTTTCCTCTGGGTGGAGTCGACCTCCATCAAACACGAATGCGGTAGAACTCATCTCTATAGACCGTTGGTTACAATAAGCTGTCATCAAACACGAATGCGGTAGAACTCATCTCTATAGACCGTTGGTTACAATAAGCTGTCATCAGCTTAATTAGCTGCACACTACGTTTTAGTTTGAAGAAGAGTTCACTTCCATCCTACAAGAAAAGAAACACGGTACATACGGATAAGAATATACATACTTGTAATATGACCCTCACCAAATTACATATTCAGGTTATCTAGTATTAAAATAGCAGATTTCATACATTGCAATCTTAACCAACAAAATATTAAAGGAATCAAAATTTTCTTAACCAACTGAGTAACAATTCATCAAGGTCAGAATATTGTTCTTCATGTCAGGAACATAATACACATCTTCAATATTTCCTTGTATAGATACTCTGCTATCAACTTTGTATGAACATTCTTCTATAGTGCTTGAATATAAAATAATTCAAGATAAGTACTTCTTTGTCACTTGTATCACCTGACTCTAATAGAGATTAAAGAGATCATGGTAGGTAATTTTTAGGCAACCACACAATATTTCAAGATAATATATACTAATAATGTTCTAGTAGGATATTCTTTTCCCCATCCCTTTTCAGTAGCACCCAATCCGTTCTCATTATTACGATCAATGAGGTGTTGTAGAATGAGGTTTTGCATCAAAGAGAGTTCTCTTGCAAGCCACTATAGCAATTTCAAACTTGATTTTAGAGATTTCAATGAAGAAAAGCAGAAATACTTATTTTTTCTTCACACACAGGTTCTTGTCTTATATGATTGGAAGAAAAAACTCATATGACATTCATTGGCAGCCTAACCTAATGAGTTTAATATCTTGTAATTTAGTCACAACAAAGACTTCTTTAAATAGAAGGTTGTTGTTCGTGGACGGCAGCTGATAATGCTATCGCTATCAAGGTGTTCATAGTTAAGTAAGTTGATAATCCTAAAAAACCTAATCCTCAACCGTTGTAGTTTCAAGCATAAAAATGTTAAATACCACAAAGAATTTAATTTCCCCTTATTTGACATTTGCGGATTTTAGTATATAGTACACCTGATTCAATGGGACTCATCAACCAATAAAGAGGGAAATAATTTTTTGATTAAATCAAAGCAACTCAAATGACTCAAATGACTATAACATACAGGAGCTACAACTCTGCTATGCTCTCATTCTATTACAGAAACATTTCTCAAAAAAAGCACATGCAACTTTACAAATCTTGGTTCTATTACAAAACCTTAATTTTAAAATAATAATAAGCATTAAATAAATTCAAACATGCTTTACTCTAGAAAACAATGTAACAAATGTTGGTTCTATTACATAACCTTAATTTTAAAACTAAGTATGAATACAATCACATCTACGAAACTGATTATATCGTATTAACAAATATGCATGTAGAATCAGATCTTTGAAATCATACAAAATTAATATGAATAAACATATACAACTAAACAAGCTCACGATAATAAAAAAATTTATGAAAAACAAATTAAAATCAGAGAATCGATGTTGATTATTACCTTTCCAAACATTTTCTGATAGATCATACTTGCACTAATCTTTAAAGAAGCTCGAGATAATATCTCCTGGCTCCAAGAGAGAAAACGCTCCAATGGCCGATTGTTACTTTTTTAGTTTGATTTCTCTAAGCGCGCTGATTTCCAAACTCTCTCCATAGAAGCTTGTGTATAGGTGTGTGTCCTATATGATGGTGCTATTTTAAAAAATAGCCTTAAATTTTACTAAATTACAAAAGTGCCATTGAAAATTTTGTACGGTTTGATTAAATGAATGGCTAGGATATTGGTTTTCTCCAATTCTCCATTTGAATGGGTCTCCCTAGAATAGAAGTATGGGGCACTACATAATTATGTTAACATGCTTTTAAATACAATGAGATAATTAAACAATGATCACCCTTTAATTAATATCCATAGTTTTTGTTTGACTAGTAAATTTATTTTTATTTTAACTATAGAATTAAAATGATCATTTTCAAAAATAATGTAATAAAAATAAATTTACTATTCAGATTAAAAACTAACCTGGACGAACACATTTAATATAAAATTTAATTTAATTTTTTTATTAAAGGATCAAATTAATAAAACTAGTAAAATAAATAAATAAATGTTATATAATCCGGAAACATGTACAAGCACGAGAATAAATTCATAAATGTAAAAAATAAAAAATATTACCTGTAAACAAAGCCTTACATAATAAATTTCTGGAGCATATTCTTCATTGTCTATCTGCAAATATTTGATAACAAGCAAAAGAAATATGATACAAGAATTTCAGAAAAACATTCTTAAAATCAAATTATATATATTAAAAAATACGTGATACTCCAAAAAAACTGCATATCAAATATGTTTTAATATTTTCTATTAGGATTATCATCTGATTATTAATGACTTTTGAAAGGTGTTCAACCTAGATCTTAAAAAAACCAAAATTTCAAAATTAAATATAGATAAAGATGTCGATTAATTCAAATTTTATGTACACTACGATTAAAATCTAAAATAATTGAAGAACTACTGTTTAAATCTAAAATTGAAACAAAATTTTGAAAATTGTGATACTATTCATTTTTTGGAATGTTCTCGTCGATTAGTTGATTTTAGCATTGGTAAGGAGAAAATTAGAGGAAATAACATGGACATATACACCACTAAAAACATGAAAAAAGACTTTAAATAATTATAGAAAATTTAATTCCATTAATCAACACAATTAAAACATTGAGAAAGAAACAATAAATAATTCTAAACGTACCTTTGATGTGTTAACGGGTTGAATTATGATTGAGTAGTCCATTGGATCATTAGACTCATAAACTTTTAGTTTGATTAATTACAAACTTTCAAAGAATACAAAATAAGTGCTCTATCATGAGAGGTTTGTGAGTGTGGTTTGAGAAGACTAGATGTGGAGATGAGTTTCACTGCGGCTAGGTTTAGATGGTTCTCAATAAAGGATATATATATATACATGTAAAACCTAAAATTTGATGATTGGGCCTATCACAATTTGGTGATTGGGTCATATGAGCACCCAATGAGAATTTTGTAGAAGAATAAAATCCAAGGAAAACTAGAGGCCTTCTCGAATTTAAAAAAATACTCCGTATATTTTTTACCAAATTATTATTATTAAAAAAAAATTAGTTTTAAACTCCTTTTCTACAAAAATGTTTTTGTCATAAGATTAAAATTGTTTTCATATTTTTTTTCAAATGATTAGGAAAATGATGTATAAATTCTCTCCAAAAAATTAATATTGTAATTATAATTAAATAGTTAATTTTTTAGCTAAAATGCGAGAAAAAATTTATCAAAGTGAAATAAAGCAAAAAACATCAAAGAACATTTCATGTGCTAGTAATATATTATGTTGCTTTTTAAAGATTTGGATTTATTAATGATTTATTAGTTCCTTAACTTTACTAACTTACACAAGGGAATACACATTATAAGGATTAGAGAATATCAAAGAACATGTGTGCATGCTCTCTGTACATAAATGTGAACTCGCAACTGTTCTTGCCAGGAAAACATTCTGTTTGCCTACGGCCTAGATTATGGGTATTATAGTCTTAATATAAATATTAGATATCTTTAATTATATGTATATGAGTTATTTTTAACGAAAGGACATATTTATATATATTATATAAAAAGGGATATATCTATAATTGACCTTTAATTTTGGGACATATTAAACTAAGGCACTGATCTCATTAAAAGGTATCAAGTAGCTCCCAGTCTCCACTGGACTCATTTAAACCACTAAACTAAGAAATATATCATTTGCCCCTGCATTCACAAAAATGATACAATTTATGGTGGCCTAAGTGAGAATAATACAATCTATCCAAGACTGAACTTTTTTTGGCCACCATAAATTTAATCCAAGACACTTAGGCCACCATAAATTGTATTATTTTTGTGAATGCAGGGGCAAATGATATATTTCTTAGTTTAGTGGTTTAAATGAGTCCCCGTGGAGACTGGGGAGCTACTTGATACTTTTTAATGAGATCGGTGGCCCGTTTTATATAAGAGAAACCAAAATTGAAACCAATTGGAATGAGACACCTGATCACTTCACGAAGGAGTTAGAAATTGTATGTGTTAGCACATAGACAAGGGTGCAGAATTTGGTCTGGGAATCCATAGAACCAACCTAGTGATCCGAAAGTAGTGATTGAGTTTAAGAGAGATAAAGTGGCATTGGCCATGATTTATCAAGGCATTCTAGAAGAGATGTTGTTGTCTATTTCAGAGAAGAAAATGGCGAGAGAAGCCTGGGAATCACTGAAGACTATGTGTCTTGGTGCAGATCGTGTAAAAATGGCGAGGGTACAAACCTTGAAATCAGAGTTCGAGTCACTAAGCATGGGTGAAACGGAGCAAATTGATGAGTTCTATATGAAACTTAATGGAATTGTTACAACAATTCGAACACTGGGTGAGGACATGGTAGAACAATATGTGGTGAAAAAATTGCTTAGAGCAGTCCCTTCAAAGTTTCTGCAAATCACCTCGACGATTGAACAATTTGGCGACTTGCAGAAGATGATTGTTGAGGAAGCCATTGGTTCTCTAAAAGCACATGAAGAGCGATTAAAGGGACTGAGTCAGAGTCAAAGTGTTGGTGGACAATTGATGTTAACTCAGGAGGAATGGTCTAAGAAAGAAAATGAAGAACATAAGGTGTTACTCACCAGGGATGAGTGGTTGAAACAAAAGAAAAGGGGCAATACTGAAGGGACATCCAATATAAAGGGAAGTCGAGATAAAAGGACGGTAAGGTGTTTTAACTACAATATCCTTGGTCACTATGCTGCAGAGTGCAGAAGGCCACGAAAATTCAAGGGACAATTACAAGAAGCAAATGTAGTAGAGACAGATGATGATGAGCCAGCGTTGCTTCTGGATGAACATAAGAAAAGAAAGGATGTTATGATGTTGCAGCAGGAGCACAATGTAAGACCAAGGTTCTCCTCTGAAAATGAAAAGAAGCAACTAGAGTATGATATCTAGTATCTAGATAATGGAGCAAGCAGCCACATGACTAGCCAAAAATCAAAGTTCAAAAGTTTGGATGAGAGAGTCACTGGACAGGTCAAATTTGGAGATGGTTCGACTGTGCAAATTCAGGGAAAGGGATCGATTGGTGTTAAGTGCAAAAATGGAGAGGAACAAACTGTCAATGAGGTATATTGCATTTCATCTCTTTGTAATAATATTCTAAGTTTGGGACAGCTAACAGAAGAGGGAAATGAGTTGGTAATTAATGGAGAGTTTTTGCGTGTTTATGATAAGAATAAAAGAGTGTTAATGAAGGTCAAAAAAATCATCTAACAGACTTTATAAGCTAAGTATTGAGACCTACAGCTCTATGTGCTTGTTATCGAAGTTAGAAGATGTATCTTGGTTCTGGCATTCTCGTCTAGGACATGTCAATTTTCAAGCTTTAGAGCTAATGTTAAGAAATCAGATGGCTCGTGGCATACCTAAGATTGTTCAACCAAAGAAAATCTGTCATGGATGTTTAATATCAAAACAAGTTAGAGGGTCATTTCCAACTAAGGCTCAGTACAATGCAAAGGGATTGCTTGAACTTGATCACGGGGATCTTTGTGGTCCTATACAACATGAGACTCCAGCTGGGAATAAGTATTTTTTCCTTTTGGTGGACGACTACAGTCGTGTAATGTGGGTTTACTTACTGAAAAATAAGAATGAGGCATTTGGTGCGTTTAAGAAATTTAGACCAAAGGTTAAGAATGAGGCATTTGGGAGTTCACATCAAATAAGTTCAACACCTACTGTGAAGAAGCTGGAATCACTAGACACTACACTGTACCCTTACACCTCAGCAAAACGGTGTTGTGGAACGAAGGAACATGATAGTGGTAGAGATGGAAAAAAGTTATTTGAAAGAAAAACAAGTTCCATTGTTCTTATGGGGGGAGGCAATTCGACATTCAGTATATGTTCTTAATAGACTTCCCACACGTGCTTTAACTGGAATAACTCCCTACGAGGCTTGGACAGAGAAGAAACCTGATGTTGCACACATAAGAGTGTTTGGTTGCTTGGCTCATATTAAGGTTCTTTGGCCTTATAGCAAGAAATTAGATGATCAAAGCTTAATGGTGATCAACTTGGGAAAAGAACCGGGTACTAAGGCTTATCGTTTGTACGATCAAGAAGGAAAGCGTGTTTATGTTAGCAGGGATGTCAAGTTTGAAGAAAATAAGTCGTGGGAATGGAATTCTAAGTCTACAAGAGAAACAAATACAATAGGTTTGTTTTCAGTGCTAGATATGAACACAAAAACTCAGCCAGGTGAGGAAACAGAGGTCGTGACTGATGATGAGGATCTGGGTAGTCCAAACAGTCCAACTGATGATAATCGTAGTAGTACAAACAATCCATTTACTAAGGTAGCAACTCCAACTCCACAACGAAGGCACATATCTGTTCTTAATCCGGATAATTATGATGATAGTACTGAACCAAGAAGGTTCAGAAGACTGGAAGAAATATATGCTAAAACAGAAGAAATGCAAGTGGATGAGGAGTTATTGTTTGTTAGAGCTGATGAACCTGAGAACTACAATAGTGCAGCAAGTGATCGAGAATGGAGTGCAGCTATGCAACGAGAGATTGAGTCTATAGAAAGGAATGGGACTTGGAATCTGACAGAGGTGCCCTATGGTCATAAATTTAAGACTCAAATTTAGTTATTGAAATGATTTTGTGCAAAGAAAATTAAAATAACGTTCTACTATTCAAAACATCTAAATAGAAAAACAAATAATAGTCTTATATAAGAAGTGGGAAAAGAGTTGAATACAACATATTAAATATGATATTTATAATATAAGATTTGAAATTTAATATAATTTCCTTTTTTCTTTTTTAATATAGTCAAACACACTCGGACATAGTAAAGGGCATTAGGGAAATATCCTAAGGTAATTATTTCTAATAATTATCAAAAATATAATTTTCAATTATCATAAAAGAATGTTTAGATATTATCAAATGCTTATAACATAACAAAATTTAATATTTAAGAATCAACTTTAATTTTTATATTTAAACAAACAAAAATATCGAAATTAACTTTTTTAGTGGAACGCAAAAGTAAAATACTAGGTAAAATTTACATACCTTAAAGTGAAATCCTAAATAAGTCTATTTACAAGAAATTCAAATATGATTCTCAAAAGAATTTTAATTATTAATATAACATATTGTGTAAGGAAAATTGCCCAAAATACCCACTTTTTCCCCCTCACTCCCCAAAATACCCATTTTTCAAAACACCGTCCAAAATACCCATGGGTCACGCCCATGGGTGAGGCGTAACCGACCTACTATAGCAACCAATCACCTGCTACTAAACTCGATTTGGGCGTTTCGATTCCAGCGTTTCAAACGCTATGAAACTGGTATGGATGTATCAAACGCTACGAAACTGGTATGGTATGGAGAGAAAAATGGCTCGCCGGAAATGCCATTTGAAATGTAAATCGCGAGATCACGAATTCTGCTAATCGATATATAATTAAACTTATATAAGATTGTAGAGGAGACGAAGGCGGTTCGATTGGTGTGTAGGTTATGACTGGATGTTTACGGGAGAGGGGTGAACGAAAAGAGGGAGAGAAGTCGCCGACGAGACCTCAATCTCCAGAGCTCTGGAGACGAAGAAGGCGGAGGATACGCATGTGGGACATGCTTTTCCTCAGATGCGCCTTTGGAGATGGTGTATTATCTCCTCAGATGCGCCTTTGGAGATGGCGTATCTCAGCTAACCTGCGCCAATTCTGTTACCGTATCCACTCAAAGCTCCGATCCCATAGGCATGACTACTGAAATTCTCCGACCAATTAGGCATATTCGGGGATCCTCCTCTTCCCATTAGGCATTTTGGGCACGCAACGCGGAATGTTGGGTATTTTGGTTAAGGAATAATAAAAAGTGGTTATTTTATTTAGCAAAAAGAAAGTGGTTATTTTGGGCACTCACCCTTAAATCCATACAATATAATGTTTATATTGTAATGTATTTAACAACAAATATATACATTTAAACTAGAAAAATATTTTTTCATTCACTACGCCATGGATGGGCTATTGTTACATCTTTTTCATGGATGTTCCTAGAATATGTTACCTTAGCATGTTATTTTGGACCTTATATAACATTTTGTTTTTTGTTACCTTAGCTTTAAAGTGTTGGATGTTAGCAACATACATGAAATGTTATCTTAGATCATTACTAAACTCAATATTTAATTTTTTAACCAAAACAATGTTTAATTATTTGAAAATCACATTTACCTTTAAAATATTTCATGTTATAAAGTATAAGAGTTTACCAAGTAAATGAGTTTTTATTTTTGAATATCAAGGTATTTAATTGTTATTATTTTTCAGGTTCTATTTATTTATTAAATGTAAAATGGATATTTTAAAAAATAAAATCAAAAATTAATAAATATACTTTTAATCTATCTTTTTTTTGTCAAGACCTTTAATCTATCTTTTAATTAATTAAAAGTGAATAATTATTTTTAAAACACTTTTACTTTTAAATTAATTTATCCTTAAAAAAATTAGAGTTTTCCAAATAAATGAGTTAATATTTTTAAATATTAAGAATATTTATTTATAATTTTTTCCTGTATTTATATATTTATTAAATTTAAAATGAAAAATTCTAAAAAAATCAAAAATATATTTGTAATAATATAAAATGGCGCAGAGATCGGTGAAAGTTTGTAAGTGCATAAGCGGCAAAATATAGCGCTAGACTAAAATTTGGTCTAACCCCTAACAAAAATAACATTCTCATCCCCTCCCCTTGGCTCTCTCCCGTCTCTCCCTCTCTCTCGTAAAACTCTCCCCCTCAATTTCCCTCTCTTTTGTAAAACTCTTTCCCTCAATTTCTCTCTAATTCGTAAAACTCTCCCCCTCAATTTCCCTCTCTCTTGTAAAACTCTTTCCCTCACTTTCTCTCTAATTTTCTTATGTCAGTACATATTTGGGATCAGTTTAGGGCTTCTCAGTTGATTGGGGCTTGGATTTGAGGCTTAAACTTCTTCAAATTAGGGATTTTTTCAAATTAGGGTTCTTCGTTTTGAGTTCATTCAATTCATTTCTTCACTAATTAGGCTTAAATTTCGATTAATTGATCTCTCTTTTCGATTTTAGGGATTATTAGATTGGAGCTTCGGATTTGGGGCTTTGATTTAGTGGATTTCGGGCTTCGATTCAAAGGTATTCCCTCCTTTCGATATGAATGCGTATTCTTACTTGTTTTTTTATCTGTTGCTCATTCTAAACTTTAGCTCTTGTATCAATGCAGTTAATTTTCAATTAATTTTATATCTTAGCTATGTCTCTTTCACCTAGATGTTTGACTTGAATGGAGTAATCCCTAATGAGAATATGTTGGTTGTTGTATTTCCAAAGCTTATATAATCTTTAATGCATTTCATTTTCAGGATGATTCAGATGTGGTGTTCAAAGCAACTACTGGGAAATGGCGGGCTGTTGTAATCAAGATAACTAGAATGCACAAAATTGGTAGCCCAGTTCTTGTTGGTACAACTAGCGTTGAGCAGAGCGATACAATATTGATGCAGCTGCGTGAAGCTGGGATTCCCCATGAGGTCAGCGTTTTTTGCTTAAAGATGATAATAATCTATCTATGCCTTCCCTCTATCACTGATTCATATTAATTGCTTACCGTGTGGGCGAATATAAGTTTAGCATTCCAGAAATATTTACCACTACATTTATGTAAAGGTTCTCATTGCAAAACCAGAAAATGTGGAGAGAAGCTGAAATTGTAGCATAGAGTGGACGACTTGGGTCTGTTATGATTGCAACCAATATGGCAGGTCGTGGAACAGATATTGTCCGGGGAAATGCAGAATTTATGACGAGGTTAAAGTTACGGGAGATGCTCATGCCTTGGTATTTCAAGTTTTAATTATTTTTACGTAATGTTAGTTCACTTAGCCTGTTGGAGGCATGGTTACATTACAAGAATAGTTCTAAACAGCACTCACACATATTGTTGTCAACTTTCATTTTCGTGTTTCAAGTTGCATCTGCTAGAAGATTGCTTTTTTTGGCCTATTATTACATATCCAGCATACTTTATTGGCCTAGGTACACTTGCAATCTCTGTTTTGTATTGTCCTTGACTTCACTAGAAATTGAAATGTGATTGGGGTCATGTAGAGTATATGATCTTTTTGTAAAGAATAATTAGAATTTTATGTAAATATGTTTAGGTTTGAACATAGAAGATCTAGTTTTAGAGAGTTCCAGTACATATGTGATGGAGATAGCAATGGTGTTTTGTACTTTGCTCGCATATCTTACGGGGCACATCAGTGGGTAAATCCTGTTCTAGCCAAGGTAGCATCGATCCTCAACCCACTCTTCTGCTCTCTTATATTCCATTATAGAATCATTTAATTATTTGGGTAATATTTTTTTTTACTAATTCAAATTGTACATTCAGAGAATTACAGTGGCTGCCAGCACTCCTGTTTTAGAGTTTTGCAAAGATACCACATATACTAACTTGTTATTATATCATGATAAGATTCTTCCTCATCTAAACAAATCAAAGAAGAATGGTAAGAAATGACCTACGAAAGTAAAAATATTCATTCCCTATAATCCGACGTTTGAATTCTAAATTAGAATGGACCTGGAGTGCATCCTTTGCTACATGTTGTATACACATTATAGTTTAGTTTATTCAATCTTTTTAAGCAGCGTGTTATACTTGTACCTATCTAGCAATAAAGCTTGAAAGTTAATAGGTATATTAGCGGTTTAAAAAAAGTGAGTGATATAAATGTTTCTCATGATATTACTAAAATATGCAGGGTGTTTAATGACTATGCATAAAGTGTAAGTACAACTTAAGTTTTGTAAATTAATCTCAAAAAAATTTGTAATTTGTAATTCATAATATAAGATTTATTCAATAACATACTAAGATTTAAAATTAATATTTAAGTTGCAGTAATAGTGATCATGTAAATTTGTCTATTATTATTGGATCAAAACTCTTATTTGTCTCTGTGGAAGGAGTAAGTATATTAACTCATTTTCTTAAAATACATGGTTTCATTCTATAGATTACAACGTTTGTATGTGCAATTTTGAATGATGCACAGGTGGACGGCAAGGATCCCGATGTCTATCTCCACACCTATTTGCAGTGTGGGAAGATGAAGGTGAATGCTCAATAATGTGAAGTTACTTGTCAAGATAATTTCTTAATACCTTATAAGTGGGAACACTATGCATACAACTGCGTAATTAAAACTTTGTTTACTGTTGAAGGAGTGTTATATAGTAAACATGGAAGTCTGGTTTCACAAAATTCAGAAGATGGCAGATCCCCAAAATCAAAAGTCTATCGTGGAATTTTATGCTGCTGCTCTGCATATAGTAATGTTGATAGAAGATTAATACTTTCAAACCAATTACCTTTGTATTCAGTCTTTAAAGTTGTTATGCTTTCTACATTTTGTGTTGGCGATGTCATTACAGACACAATACGAGGGGGATATCTATGTCTGTGCATGTTGTGTTGGCTCTCTCAAGGAAAAACTATGTTATTGACATGCAGAACAAGTCTTGCGTCCATGTTTTGCATGAAGGTATATTCTAATATTTGAAACTATCTTTTCTCAATTTATAGTGGTGTATTTAACTCTTTTAAACTCCTTGAAGAGATGCATGAAGCAACAAAATAGCCTGTTAGAGCATATTGACCACAAAGATTCCTCGTGCCTGAAACTAAAAATTAAACAATGCATAAGCCGAACTAGAAGATAGACATTGAGCATGGTTCACAAGATTTTTTCATCATTATAATATTCATGTCCGGCCGAAAATGATTCCTACTTAGTTGTTGAGCTTTTTAAACTGTATAAATCACAAAACATTTGTGTCGTGTGACATGACATATGTAGATGTTGAGAATGAGAAATCAGATTAATTCATGCTTTTTCTTTTTCATTTCTACAAACTAAATTGTGGTTCCTGATTTATCCCATAATAACCATCCACTGATGTTTGTTTTAAATATCAAGTTACTCAATTATTATTGGATATTTAAACAAAAAAGATGAATAGGGCAATTTATCTGATAAGGCATACCAACAGAATAAACTTGCTCTTTTTGCAGGAAACCTGTTGGATATTTTTCGGGAATATGTAGATGTTGAGAATGAGAAATCAGATTAATTCATGCTTTTTCTTTTTCATTTCTACAAACTAAATTGTGGTTCTTGATTTATCCCATAATAACCATCCACTGATGTTTGTTTTAAATATCAAGTTACTCAATTATTATTGGATATTTAAACAAAAAAGATGAATAAGGCAATTTATCTGATAAGGCATACCAACAGAATAAACTTGCTCTTTTTGCAGGAAACCTGTTGGATATTTTTCGGGAATGTTATAGCAGGAAACCAAGACACCTCGGATTTTTTATTTGGTACTTATAAGACTATCCATAGTCTTTTGTAATCAAGACACCTCGGATTTTTTATTTGGTACTTATAAGACTATCCATAGTCTTTTGTAATCACATTCACCTATGAACCTCTGGATTATGAATTATTTAATGTATTGGATTTGGAAGAGGATATTTAATTTGGGATGCATAATATGTATATGCAATTTTTTTGGGGACCACTGTTGGATTTGGAAATGAACAGCATGTTTAATTTGGGACGCATTATATTTTTTTGCAGTTTTGTTAAATTTTTTTTAAAAAGATGTTACCTTAGTTAATGGAAATGTTGCTATATAAAAGCTAACTAGCTTTATCGCCCGTGCGAGGCACGGGTATTCTCTAGATGTGTGTGACTTGGCAAATATTTGACTGCAAGCACACTAATGCAATATATGTTGTGACATGAGTGCGAGATTTTTATGTAACTCGTTGCCAGTAGCCGCAGTACAAAGGCTACCCATTCACGAGGTTTGTTTACTTGCTGAGAACATGAATGTGTACCAAGTAAAAACAAATATATTATTCATCATTCGGGTAGAGAAATGGGCATGGCTGTCAGCCTTTTGGATGTATGATACACTAATCAAGATGATCAAATAAATAGGGTCTTCCATAGTGCTCAAAATTCATGCTATAACCTGCATAAGAGCAACCTTGAGATGACCTACTGAGACGCTTTCAACTCTTTTTTCTGGTTTTCATTTAATGTAGGCCAGTTTATTTGATTTCCGTGACCAATATCTCTATCCATTCATCAGGGACACCATAATATGGCCGGGCCATAAGCACCTCACATCGTTTCACCAAAACACTTGTCCATAAAATGAGCGGAGACTAACTTAAAGATTTAAGAATGATAAGCTAATCCTTAAATTCAAAATCTTGTGCTTACTTGAAACTCTCTTGTGTTCATTACAAAAGTGCCCTTGCTGCTTGGGAACCTAACTTATTACATTTTAATCAAGCAACATTCCCCATGTACTGGATTGCTTGGTCATGCTCCTGAAAGGAAAATACAAAATCTAGGATACAATTTTCACGACTGACGACACAACAGACATGTTTAGATTGGTGCTACATAAGTTGGGTATCCACTAAAAGCACATCTAATACTAAATCCCCCACTAGATTATCTTATGTCGTGTAATGTCAGAGTGGACAGTGTAAACTTTTAAATCCAATAGAAGATGATTAAAGATAATTAATAATTCTCACGATTAAAGATTTATATCCAGGAAAGAGCAAATAGGTCATACTGTAACTTGAAGCTGACAGATGATATGTGAGTAAATTGATATATAGTATACCTGGCCAAGCAACTCTAAGCAAATAAAATGCATTACCAGTGGTTCTACACTAAAAGATCAGAAGATCAAAGCAATAGATTCTCTACTCTAAAGAGTTTTTTAGGCCTTAAAATATGTTGTCTAGCCATGAAAGGAGGCAGGTCCCTGAAATTCACCTGAGGCGCTTGCTGTGGGTCAATTATTTTATAACCTTAGCCATTTTTGTTTCTAAAATAGGTCACTAAAGATTTCACGATACACAATATCTCCACTTTTTCATGTAGGTTCATTTACCTTTAGGTAAATATAGACAAATGGCAAACTCATAGTTATATGAAAAGAGGAAACTTACATGCACCTTCTCATTTCTTTTTCTTGTCTCTGAAATCTTCACTATCAATAATCATTTTATACAATGTTTGAAATGAAGTACATCTGTTTCCAAGAACTATCTATCACTCCACAGCTATAGCTAACGAAACTTGTTAGTTGGAACCATTAACTGCTCCATCGAAGAACCAACAAATAGCCTGGCACCTGGAAGCAACACGAGTCATGAAGTTATTGTCTTAATGAATTGAAGTCAATGAAACCCATGCATATCATTAGTAACTGGGGTCCGAGCAAAGTAGCAGACAGTTGTTCACTGGTTAATTATATTAAAAGTAGGTAGCCTTGTATCATTATATTGGATCATTGCATCAGCTGCATGCACATAAACACACAACATATATCGCATATTATAATACTATGTGTTGACAATTTGGTGCCAGACTGCCAGGAATGAACGTTATGATTAGGTGGCATGCAGAGGCGACTAATGTGGCACAAACAAAACAGACACATCAAACTGGTACAAGTAGCAGAAAAGAAATAAATGAATTAGTGCAAATGAATTATGTATGCTACAAGTTGTTGCTTCGATATTGGTCCAAACCAGACATTTTAAGTGTGTTGGTTGAGTGCTATGGACCATGTAATGTAATTTCAGGCGAATGCATTATGACTATAGGTTAAGGTCATTTGAGAAATTAAAAAAGTTCACCTTTTAGCAACATAAATTTCAAAACTTATTTGTTTGATACACCTTGCTACTAAGTTGTAATTTTTTTAAAACTGCAAAAAATCCAGAAAAGCTTAACCAGTCCCAACAGTTGTTGCAATCTTAATATGGGGACAAATAGAAGAAATTTATGCCATGAAAATGATCATCAATATATAATTCAATTAATCTACTGTATTGTATCATATGCAGTGATGACCTCAAGTCAAACCAGCAGACATGCCTGGAACACAATACAGTGAGAAGGTTTAAATTCTTGGTCAACCTTGTATCCAGATAGAGTGTCTTAAAGTTCCCCCTTTTCTATTATTAGCAACCCCAATTACGACCGTTAAAATCACAAAAAATATGAATGCATATCTGGTGATCTTATTGTAGCATTTATCTCTTGTTCAAGATTAGTTTCTTGTTTACATCAACTTCTTAGGCATGACTGATATTGATGTTGTTTTTCTACAGGTAGACTTGCCTGCTCGCAGTTCAGCTGCAACCTCGACCGCACCTTCTCTGTAGTTACTCTGTGAGCTTATTGTAGCAGTTACTGCTTCTTCTTACATTCACTCTCTTCTTCAAGTTTACTTTCTTATTTTCTTCCGCTTCTTAGGCATGACTGATATTGATGTTTTTTTACAGGTAGACCTGCCCTCTCGCAATTTAGCCGTGACCTTGACTGCACCTTCTTTGTTATCACTATCTATGACTGGACGGCATACACGGAGCGCGTTCCCAAGGACTGAGGCCGCCCTCAAATTATTGTTACAAAAAACACACAAATGCAGTTCTTAAATAGTATAGTGTATGGATTTAAGATTTTTACAAGATATACGTAGCTAATCCAATCAAAAGAGCCAAAATCAGTCATTTGTACTTGTGATTCAACTCGATTGTTAATTCACACTACATAGTATGTATATATGTGCAAATGCAATTCATTACTACATGGACGTTTTGTTCTGCACTTAAATATATCATTACTCTATTTTTGTACTTAATCTAGATGGCTTTCAAAGAGAGTCTGTGGACTGTGGGCACCAAAATATACTCTTGAAAATGGTGGATAGATGTCAATATTTTAAATTATGAATGAAATGCAAGATAACCTAGGGATAAGAAGTGTAAACGCAGAAGAATTGAACAGAAGATAGTTGAAAAAGCATTGAATAGTGACGAGTTAGGATGAAAGTACCCCTGCAATCGCCCTTAGAAAAATCTGATGATGCTGGAACATCGATGTGATTGAGCGTAGATGTTTGATGATTATGGACCTGACCAAAGGTTAGAGTCAATAATTGGCCAATATCTTCCAGCACGTTGGTAGCTAATATTGAATAGAATATAAGAAAGTATGCATACAATATCAAGATAATTACTTCCATGGGTATCTTGCCCTGCAAAAGGATTCTGTACGATAAGCATAACTTGGTCCATGCTTTTGTAATTCTATTGAGACCTGCCACTGACACCAGAAACAAGTTATATTACTGCTCTTCTTTACTTGAGATATGTATTCAGTAGTTGTGCCTGATATTTTCCACATGAGTCTACCGATAACAAACCTATGTAAGTCAATCATGTTCTTGGCCATCAATAATACCAGCTAAGCCCACTTTTCTTTTTGTATGTGTGATTTTGTTGCGTAAACTATAGAATATAAGTATATAAGAACAACTGCACAAGTGTCATGCTAAACATATCAGCCAACCATAACATTGGAAGCTTAATAATATAAAGCACGTGGCATGAATTAACTACACACTTAACCAGATCTGTGCGAGTGTACTCCACCCTTTTTATTCATTTTAAAACAGCTTATGTGGACAATTATGAGGCAGAGCTTGAAACATTGTCAAAACATTGTTTGCGTACACGATGAATCAAACTGATTATATTTTTCCTTGATTGATTCAACTTCACCACAATTACCATAAATTACTTTGCTTAAAATGTGGCACCCTGCTTGTAATTATTTTTCACAACTCTGCAGAGTGCACGGGAGTCATACACCTCTGTGCTCACTCCAACTTGAACTTAGCGACATGAAAGTATGAAACTTCTTACATCTATTTATTTTATCAATCACAATGTTATAAACAGAAAGTAATTAAGATCTGCAATGTTCAAGAAGTTGGGTAAAAATAGTACAGATAAAACAACAAGAAAGAACATTGACAAAAAAATCTCTAAACCAAAAAATCAGATTAAAGCATGTAATTATAACCCCAATAAGAGCATGCTAACTTGATGCAAGACAGTAATGTTAAATGACATGGGAGTTTGCAAATAGTAAACATATAAATCGTCTGAGACATGCATTTCATCTTTTTCAAAATTGACCTCATTTCTTTCCATCTTAATTTAGTATTTAAGCAAGCATAATTGCTAAGGCTTCCTCAGCCTGATATTTAAACATGTCATGAAGTTGAGTGGAAAAAATCTGTTTACTTTGAATTTAGAACTAAAATTGGCTCATCCTATAACTAAGTCATCTCAACTTTAGGTGATTTTAGTACCTTAATCAAATACGCCTTTGGTACATCTGTTAGGCTTGCACAGCAGATATAGGGCAAGTAAGAAATGAGTAGCATTTATAAGTAACACTTCACCAATGGGCACTACCCTTTGCTGTTAGCAAGCTACAAAACAACTATAGGTTCAGTTTTATAGGGCAAGCACTGCAGTCTGTTAATAATATACATAGGCTATACAGATTAGAAAACGTTCAACATGTTAGTTTCGACTTTTAAAAAAATGTAATATATTACTATAACATCTTGATTAACTATACTATTGAAAGAATTGTCGAGTATGCAGAAGAGAGTAATCACTTAATTTGAATAGTAAAACATAGAAACGCAAAGTAGAGGACTACCTGCGGAATAGGCTTTGCTCCTTTCTCTCCGCCATTTCGTAAAGCAGCGGCCCTGCAATCTATGTTCGAATAGGAAATTATTACTCACAAACTGAGTAATTCAAAAAACTACGTAAAGAAGATAAAAAGATATGTCAACTGACAATCTAAAATCTCTAGCAAAAGCACAAATACGTGAGATATAGCAGTTAAATAAACTATAGTATAGACGACAAATGAATATAAACATTTTTAAGATTTGTAATTCTTTACCCTCATTATGTACGGAGCCTTAATAGGGCCACACCCGTTTGCGAGTTGGTAATTACCACCAAATATTTTTAAAGAACTCGAGTTTGAATACTGACAGATTACTAAATAGCAATAGATAGAACAAAGTGAAATAAATAGTTATGTGGCAGTATTATACAGAAAAAATAATCCCGAGTTTGAATACTGACAGATTACTAAATAGCAATAGATAGAACAAAGTGAAATAAATAGTTATGTGGCAGTTATACAGACAAAATAATCAAACACGTACTATTTATGTGACAGTTCACACTTGATATCTAACATGATACCTAAATTTGTTGGAACATATTGCGTCTTCCCAGGGATTATCACAGCAACAAAACATCTAACAGCCGTTTACCCGTCTTCCAGCTTCTTTCTTTCAATTTGATTCTATTGGCTGACATGTTTCATGAAGGTTACATATAGAGATGAAGGCAAAAATCATGAAGGCAGTTGCTGAATCGTAAGGGACAAAAAAGAATGAACCGGAAGGGGCAAAAAAGAAGAGGAATGAATTATGTACGAGGATAGAATTGTAATTTACTACTTAATAAAAGCATTCACAAAGGTGTATGTTGTAGTATTAGATATATAATAGATGAGTTTTCATTCTTTTTATAGCTCTCTATTTTGTATTCATATCCCCAAATCCCAAAGTGGCTCACAGTAAAACGTAATATAATAGGCCCTCTATCAGAAATATTTAAACAGCAAATCACATTTTACATGTAATGATGCATAAAGTATCAAACCATACATACAACCTACAAGCTTTTTAGATGTAAAGATGCATAAAGTGTGGCAATGGCGCAAAAATTAATTCATGGCCTTACCTTTGCAAGCTGGCACGCGTGGCTTGATGGCGTGCCTCAGCAATGGCCTCCGTCACAAGTTTGTACTTTTTGGGATAGTTAGGTTCAATACAAAACACTCAGCACCAGGCGGAAGAGAGCATCAGAAGGTAGAAGCGAAAGGGAGCAATGATGCATAAAGTATCAAACCATACATACAACCTACAAGCTTTTTAGATGTAAAGATGCATAAAGTGTGGCAATGGAGCAAAAATTAATTCATGGCCTTACCTTTGCAAGCTGGCACGCGTGGCTTGACGGCGTGCCTCAGCAGTGGCCTCCGTCACAAGTTTGTACTTTTTGGGATAGTTAGGTTCAATACAAAACACTCAGCACCAGGCGGAAGAGAGCATCAGAAGAGAGAAGCGAAAGGGAGAAGACGAATTCAATTATTGTGGAATTAAAGTATTACATGTTATTAAAATTGTATTTGGTTCTAAATATGCTAAACTTAGCGCCAAAAAAAATTCTACAATAGTGACTTAACATTAGAATTATAGCGGGAGCGCTAAAAAAATACATATTGATTAAAAAATCTATTCATTCTAAAGAACCAATAAATTATTAACGCGTGAATTGATTACAGGAGTACAGAGGACTAACCTTGTCTATAAGTGGATAGCATGGAACAACCGAGTATGGATTTTCCAATTATCATTCATCTGTTTTTTATTAGTAGCTCGTTTAATATATCCACATCCTCAAATTATTATTTAGAACACTCTAGGATGGCTGGAACACGGACAGAGTAATCACCACACCTCTACTGATTTCACAGACCCCTAACATAGTATTTTTATCATTGCCAAGAGGATAAAAATTTTATCTACAGCACCTCTTTAGTTTTAGTAATTAGAGTGCCAAAGGTATACCGTATACCTATGCATCTACTCGTCATCCTCACCAGTCAATCAGGCTCAATTAGTATACCTATACGTGCATAGAAAAGTGCGCTCATAAATAGATTTAAGTCCAAAACATAAACTTTTTCAAAACGTTAATGTAGAGTATAAGCTAAGGACATCTAGCTATAAGCATCACCAAAGTGGAGTTCCAATTTACGAGCTATGCCAAAGCAATGACATAACACATGATACACATCAGATATTTTTAACAACTTTATACAACCCTGAATTATTGTAATAAGGTCACAATGAAAGGTAAATCAATAGTGAAACAAATATAAAACAAAGTTATTTCATCGAAGGTATGAAATAAAAGAAATATCATAATAATACATTAGCTGAATGTTGAAAGCAGCTTAAAAAATCTTTTAAATCCATACATATAATTAGGCATTCTATCAAACAGGTAATAGTCACTTTTTCATATCTGATATCCGACGCGATTCTTAAATATGTTAGTGTATATGTTACCTCTCCTAGAGGATCATTACGGCATGAAGACATCTATCGGAGAGTTGTAGGCACATGACAATTTAGAAGGGCATGAAGAATCAAGAAGAAATTGGATAAAAAAAATGTACCAGGCAACAACAATGCCGATCGTGTAATATATAATAAATCATAGCACAAAAATGGAATTGAATTAGAAGCAACAAACATGAGGGTCGTAGTAGCTAACTTAATGAAGGGATGAAGGGAGTCGAATTGTCGAAAAGATGAGCAGGCAGGGAAGAAGATGAGAGAAAAGATTTAACTGGGCAAAAATGCCATCACACAAGCCACAAAATTGTTTTATGGAACAGGGACATAATTGTAATTATATAAGGAATAAAATGTTTCATAAAGTTGTATGTTGCTGTATTAGATATATAATAGATGTAACAAAAAAAATGTTGCATTAGGTCAAACAATATTGCCAACAAAAGTGGGTCCCACTGTGGGGTCCATTATTTTATAAAGATATAGGTCTCTAAGGTAACATATATATTAAGTTGGCATAGCCCTCACTTTTGTTGTTATAGCAAGCTACGGTAACATAAAATTGCATAAAAAATGCTACCTTAGACACCTAAGGCAACATGCTGAGATCTATCACCAGAAAAATGTTACCTTAGCTACTTTATGGGCCTAAGGTAACATATAATGTACCTACTCTAACATTTTTTTTATGTTACCGTAGGCTTAGGCTGTTTATGGTGTAGTGATTTTTGGTCAATGATAAAACTAATATAAAGCTTATTTATAGTGTATAATATAATTTTTTTTAATATTTATTTAATTTTGAATCTGATAATGATAAAGTTTGATATTCAACAACATAATTTAGTTTTTGTGAAAATGGTACTCTTTTACTATGTGCTCTTGCTTATAAAATCCATGAAAATACTTCAAAAAAATATTATTTTTACTAGAATTCTAATAATTAATATAACATATTGTGACATTCCTATATCTTAAACGGTAAAACTTTAAAAAAAAAATTTGTATATAATAAAACTAATATAAACCTTTATTGTAAGACCTTGCCAAACATAATACCAAAACTTGAACCTAAAGGTCAAAGGACTTCAAAAGAATGGGATGGAGGCTAAAGGGGTCTATTGCTGTTAGTGAACCCACTCTACTTGATGATCTGAGCATCCTCTTTTTATGAAACCAATTGGTATGAGACACCTGATCCCTTCACGAAGGAGTTAGAATTTGTATGTGTTAGCACATAGACAAGGGTGCAGAATTTGCTAATGAAAAAAACTCCAAAAGCTTCATTCATCAAGAAAAAAATTAGAGAGACTGACCTCAGACCTCATGTTACATTATGAGTTTACAATACAAATTTTATCTAGTGATGGGATATAAATTAGACAATGACAGTCATTTAAATTTTCTTCTAGAGACTCGAGACATAGATTACCCTCCCAATTGTATTATTATAGTAACACTAGTACTATTGAGTAATCAGTTTGAACTTTCATTTAGTGTTATAATAGTGAATATTTTTTTCAAATTATATATCAATTAGAGATATGATCATACGGTAATTTAGTAAACCACTTAAACTATAAAGTAAAAATTCACTGGAGTACATGCAACAATTAACTCTATCTATAGGCAAGTTTACCCTAACTTTTTTTCCCCTAATTTTCACTTGTTTGTGCAATTAAAAAAAATCAACAGAAAATGAAAATAAGAAGCATTTTGAAAGTTTTCCTATATTTTACCCTCTTATGCGCGGATACACCAGGTTTTATGGCTTAGGTTCCTATAAATGCAAGGTTTTATAGCAACAATAAATATCTGACCTTTATTTTGTACAAATAGTAAAAGTGATATGTAATTTCTGGCTATGCTGAACTAGTTTAGTTTTAACAATGTGTATGGTGGTGGTTGTCATTGGATTATTAGTATCCAATTTGGTTTATGTATAGGGTACTCGCCGGTTTGACGTGTTAATCTCTTGTGGATGGTTCGGATAGTTGGGTTATCAGTGAAATATTTTGTTCTAAATGATGGATGCTTTTAGGTTTGAATGTTTGTCGGTTGGTTATGTATGATTGTAATCTTGGATTATAGATAAGCTATCTTGTTTGTTGATCGTGAATTGAATTTGATAATGATATATAATAATTATGCTTTGGGATCCAAGTTCTATTAGTTTAGTTTTTTGATTGGTAGTTGTTTTGGTTCACTTGAATAGACAATAGGGATAATGCACGAAAGACATCAGTGTAAATTCACATATTCAATGTTAAATACAAGTTAATATTGAAAGTGAAAGTGTCGGCCTAAATCCAATCATATATGATGAGTTAGGAAGAACTTTTATATAATCTATTTAATTTCATAAAAGACTTAATTATTCGTTTTTGTTACGGGCTTTATCTTTTTAAGCATTAGATTGGTACATACTATGTTCTATAGTTTAGAGTAAAGCTTTTAGAATTATGATGAGATTGTAATAATGAGATCTAACAGATGAAAAATCTAAACTTAAATTGTTTCTGGTCGTAGGATAATTAATTGGTAGTTAGTTAAGTCGTAAAGATCGGTACATACTATGCTTGCTTCAATATGAAGGATGTTTGTTCTCATAGGGATTTGTGTGGTGACAATATAGCTAGTATGTAGGTGCTTATTAGTGAATAAGTTCAATGAATTTGAACAACTAATGGAGTTCACTCATGTGTCAGTAGTTGTTCATATAGTGATGGTTGTATAAGTGTCCTTAGACTTGAGGTAATCATAGTCATCTTGTGTACATTGAACTATACTTTGGTCTAGTTTTTAGTCTTTAGGGACAATAAAAAGGGCTCTTCTGGGCAAGTAATTTGTATACGAAGATAGTGATTGATTAATAGAGGATCTACCCATTCTAGTGAAGTAAGAGAATGTCCTATGTTATTCCACTTGTGCTAGTTCAGGAATCTCTGCCCAGAGTGAATGAAATTAGAAAGAAGTTTCTAATATGCGTTAATGGGAACTAAGCATAATGAATAGGAAATCATATGATTAAATTAGATAGGCTTGACACAAGTTCCATATAAGGACCTAGAAATTTTCGTAATTATATAAGTGTTTATTAATTGATAAATTTGCCTTATGTGATTTATATGGAAGATAAAAATTTTGTGAGGTCAAGTTATGAGTGGTATCATGATTATGTGATTATATGATGATTAGTACAAGTCGAATGTGTTCGTAGAATTTTATTTGCATTTTTGGTAAATTAAAACTATTTTAAACATGCATTTTTATTCTTCCAAAAATCTTATAAAATCATTGGAGTCATTTAAAATTATGAAATCTTTTTCATTATCAACTTGGTGATATTATTTAGTTTTTAAAATTAGTGGAAGTATTTAATTGTGTGTTTATGTTTTTTAAAATGATTTCAAAAGCTTTAATTCTTCATTCTGTTGGAGAGTTGCACACCTGGGAACTCTCCTTCTTCTCTATTTATCTCTATTTATCATTTCTTCTCCTTCTACTCTCTTTGTCATTTCTTTCAATTTGAGCTCAAAACCATGTCTAAATTCGAGTTTTAATCTGCCTTGTATTATTCTTATGTTTAATTAGTATTTGGGTTGTGTTTTTGAGAAGTTTGTGTATGTATAAAATCGGTGTGTGTATGTATATGCTTAAACAATGACATGCAAGCATGGTTAGCTAATAAATGTTTGATTTAGTGATTGTATGATATTAGTTATGTGTTAAAATGGAGTTTTTGTTTAGTTATGTGTATTTTTACGAAGTTCGTTCAGAGGGAATGATTAATATCAATACTGATTCTAAGTCTTTTATCTCTTACACATGTGTGGTGAAATATTATGGTGGTTTGTGTTTATCTACTAATTAATCTAATAAACAAATAAAAACTATAATATATATATATATATATATATATATATATATATATATATATATATATATATATGAGAGAGAAAATTATCCAAGAATTAGGGTTCTTCAATTGGCTATCATGAATGTCTAATTTGTATCTCCTGTTTTGCTAAAAATAATCCTTCTAATTTTTATAAAATTCTCTCCCACGGTAAATTATAATGCCTACAATCATCCCTTAATTAATTGCCACTCCCATGGTCCATACTACAACTATAAACTATTATGAACCAAGGATTATCAGTTTCACAATTCGCATATCAATCTCCCGATCTAATAATTAAATTGTGTCAATCATATCATGTACTAGAATTACAACTCCTCTCCCGATTCGTTATAATTCATAGAGATGCAACTAAAAGTTCGCCACTCTTTTAATTGTATAAACGCTCAATGACAGATTAACATTAACAAGAAAATCACAATACAATCAAACAACTCAATAAGCCAACGAATACTACCCAACCCTTGGATAAAAGGATTAGCTACTCATAATAAGATAAAACAAATATGAATTAAAATCTCAAACCATGAATTTAAGAATTGAAGTACGAAATATACAACTTTAAAGCTTTCAAAATTAGGATGAATCCCGTCACGTACTCCTTCTTCCAATCTTCCCCTCAAAGTGTTTCTCTCCCTTTTCTCTCTAAAGTGCGACTATCCTATTCTATTGTATTCTACAATATTTTATGATATGTTATCTGTACAATGTATGTATAAACCTTATATAATAGAGACTTTTATTGTTTTCCAAGAAAATACAAGTAATTTTCCAAAATAAATTGGATTCTGAATGTAAAATTTGTAGGCTATCTTAGAGGCCTGTTTCTGGACTGCTCCAGTTGGAACATTGATTTTAGACCACTTCTGAGTTGTAGATAATTTTGTTAGCTTTGCATGGACTGTAAGCTCACCCAATTCTGATGTCTGAAACTCAAGTTAGGGCCCAAATTGCGCGTGCAAGCCAATAAATCCGAATTTTCTTGTAATTTAAGTCCAAATAAACTCAATTCCTTCCAAGTTTGTGAATTCTTTATTTAATGTCATAAAATATTAAACTTTAATTAAAAATATCCAATTATTTATAAAATACATATAAATACATACTCTATCACTACCTCATGCAAACCTAAAGTTAAAAGAAAACGAACATTAGATCATAATCATCGTTATCCTTCTCTGTGAAAAATGTACTCGTAACGGTTAGTTACTCGCCTTTGCCATCGCTATCGCCAATCAACTTCGGTATCATCCTTCTCTATGAAAAATGTACTCGTAACGGTTAGTTACTCGCCATTGCCATCGCTATCGCCAATCAAATTCGGTATCGTTTTTTTCTCCTTTCCGGCCAGTGGGAAGATTGTTAAGAAAAATTTGAATAGTTCTTAAAAACTTGGTTTCTAAATTATATAAAGCATATTTGTAACAATAAAGGATATATATGTAGCACTGACTCCAGCAAAGTGAACACTTCCATGCCTCCAATCATGTGAGAGATGAGTCTTTTTATTTAATTCAAATCCAACTTCATATCGGGTTCATCTTTTGTCAAAGTCCCGATAGGAATCTTTTGACAGTGACTTTCTTGCAGGAAGACTGTGACAACCAAGCCATCAGTAAAGTCCCCGCATCCTAATACAGCCTGGAAAATATGTTTGCAGTCCAAATAGTCCAACTGATGATAATCGTAGTAGTACAAACAATCCATTTACTAAGGTAGCATCTCCAACTCCACAACAAAGGCACATATCTGTTCTTAATCCGGATAATTATGATGATAGTACTGAACCAAGAAGGTTCAGAAGACTGGAAGAAATATATGCTAAAACAGAAGAAATGCAAGTGGATGAGGAGTTATTGTTTGTTAGAGCTGATGAACCTGAGAACTACAATAGTGCAGCAAGTGATCGAGAATGGAGTGCAGCTATGCAACGAGAGATTGAGTCTATAGAAAGGAATGGGACTTGGAATCTGACAGAGGTGCCCTATGGTCATAAATTTAAGACTCAAATTTAGTTATTGAAATGATTTTGTGCAAAGAAAATTAAAATAACGTTCTACTATTCAAAACATCTAAATAGAAAAACAAATAATAGTCTTATATAAGAAGTGGGAAAAGAGTTGAATACAACATATTAAATATGATATTTATAATATAAGATGTGAAATTTAATATAATTTCCTTTTTTCTTTTTTAATATAGTCAAACACACTCGGACATAGTAAAGGGCGTTAGGGAAATATCCTAACGTAATTATTTCTAATAATTATAAAAAATATAATTTTCAATTATCATAAAAGAATGTTTAGATATTATTAAATTCTTATAACATAATAAAATTTAATATTTAAGAATCAACTTTAATTTTTATATTTAAACAAACAAAAATATCAAAATTAACTTTTTTAGTGGAACGCAAAAGTAAAATACTAGGTAAAATTTACATACCTTAAAGTGAAATCATAAATAAGTCTATTTAAAAGAAATTCAAATATGATTCTCAAAAGAATTTTAATTATTAATATAACATATTGTGTAAGGAAAATTGCCCAAAATACCCATTTTTTCCCCCTCACTACCCAAAATACCCATTTTTCAAAACACCGTCCAAAATACCCATGGGTCACGCCCCATGGGTGAGGCGTAACCGACCTACTATAGCAACCATACTAAACTCGATTTGGGCGTTTCGATTCCAGCGTATCAAACGCTATGAAACTGGTATGGATGTATCAAACGCTACGAAACTGGTATGGTATGAGAGAAAAATGGCTCGCCGGAAACGCCATTTGAAATGTAAATCGCGAGATCTCGAATTCTGCTAATCGATATATAATTAAACTTGTATAAGGTTGTAGAGGAGACGAAGGCGGTTCGATTGGTGTGTAGGTTATGACTGGATGTTTACGGGAGAGGGGTGAACGAAAAGAGGGAGAGAAGTCGCCGACGAGACCTCAATCTCCTGAGCTCTGGAGACGAAGAAGGCGGCGGATACGCATGTGGAACATGCTTATCCTCATATGCGCCTTTGGAGATGGTGTATTATCTCCTCAGATGCGCCTTTGGAGATGGCGTATCTCAGCTAACCTGCGCCTATTCTGTTACCGTATCCACTCAATGCTCCGATCCCATATGCATGACTACTGAAATTCTCCGACCAATTAGGCGTATTCGGGGATCCTCCTCTTCCCATTGGGCATTTTGGACGCGCAACGCGGAATGTTGGGTATTTTGGTTAAGGAATAATAAAAATTGGTTATTTTATTTAGCAAAAAGAAAGTGGTTATTTTGGGCACTCACCCTTAAATCCATACAATATAATGTTTATATTGTAATGTATTTAACAACAAATCTATACATTTAAACTAGAAAAATATTTTTCATTCACTACGCCAATGGGCTATTGTTACATCTTTTTCATGGATGTTGCTAGAATATGTTACCTTAGCATGTTATTTTGGACCTTATATAACATTTTGTTTTTTTGTTACCTTAGCTTTAAAGTGTTGGATGTTAGCAACATACATGAAATGTTATCTTAGATCATTACTAAACTCAATATTTAATTTTTTTTAACCAAAACAATGTTTAATTATTTGAAAATCACATTTACCTTTAAAATATTTCATGTTATAAAGTGTAAGAGTTTACCAAGTAAATGAGTTTTTATTTTTGAATATCAAGGTATTTAATTGTTATTATTTTTCAGGTTCTATTTATTTATTAAATGAAAAATGGATATTTAAAAAAATAAAATCAAAAATTAATAAATATACTTTTAATCTATCTTTTTTTTGTCAAGACTTTTAATCTATCTTTTAATTAATTAAAAGTGAATAATTATTTTTAAAACACTTTTACTTTTAAATTAATTTATCCTTAAAAAAAGTAGAGTTTTCCAAATAAATGAGTTAATATTTTTAAATATTAAGAATATTTATTTATAATTTTTTCCTGTATATATAAATTTATTAAAATTAAATTGAAAAATTCTAAAAAAAATCAAAAATATATTTGTAATAATATAAAATGGCGCACAGATAGGTGAAAGTTTGTAAGTGCATAAGCGGCAAAATATAGCGCTAGACTAAAATTTAGTCTAACCCCTCACAAAAATAACATTCTCATCCCCTCCCCTTGGCTCTCTCCCGACTCTCTCTCTCTCGTAAAACTCTCCCCCTCAATTTCCCTCTCTCTTGTAAAACTCTTTCCCTCAATTTCTCTCTAATTCGTAAAACTCTCCCCCTCAATTTCCCTCTTTCTTGTAAAATTCTTTCTCTCAATTTCTCTCTAATTTTCTTATGTCAGTACATTTTTGGGATCAGTTTAGGGCTTCTCAGTTGATTGGGGCTTGGATTTGAGGCTTAAACTTCTTCAAATTAGGGATTTTTTTCAAATTAGGGGTTCTTCGTTTTGAGTTCATTCAATTCATTTCTTCACTAATTAGGCTTAAACTTCGATTAATTGATCTCTCTTTTCGATTTCAGGGATTATTCAATTGGAGCTTCGGATTTGGGGCTTTGATTTAGTGGATTTCGGGCTTCGATTCAAAGGTATTCCCTCCTTTCGATATGAATGCATATTCTTACTTGTTTTTTTATCTGTTGCTCATTCTAAACTTTAGCTCTTGCATCAATGCAGTTAATTTTCAATTAATTTTATATCTTACCTATGTCTCTTTCACCTAGATGTTTGACTTGAATGGAGTCCCTAATGTGAATATGTTGGTTGTTGTATTTCCAAAGCTTATATCATCTTTAATGCATTTCATTTTCAGGATGATTCAGATGTGGTGTTCAAAGCAACTACTGGGAAATGGCGGGCGGGTGTAATCAAGATAACTAGAATGCACAAAATTGGTAGCCTAGTTCTTGTTGGTACAACTAGCGTTGAGTAGAGCGATACAATATTGATGCAGCTACGTGAAGCTAGGATTCCCCATGAGGTCAGCATTTTTTGCTTAAAGATGATAACAATCTATCTATGCCTTCCCTCTGATTCATATTAATTGCTTACCGTGTGGGCGAATATAAGTTTAGCATTCTAGAAATATTTTACCACTACATTTATGTAAAGGTTCTCATTGCAAAACCAGAAAATGTGGAGAGAAGCTGAAATTGTAGCATAGAGTGGACGACTTGGGTCTGTTATGATTGCAACCAATATGGCAGGTCGTGGAACAGATATTGTCCGGGGAAATGCAGAATTTATGACAAGGTTAAAGTTACGGGAGATGCTCATGCCTTGGTATTTCAAATTTTAATTATTTTTACGTAATGTTAGTTCACTTAGCCTGTTGGAGGCATGGTTACATTACAAGAATAGTTCTAAACAGCACTCACACATATTGTTGTCAACTTCCATTTTCGTGTTTCAAGTTGCATCTGCTAGAAGATTGCTTTTTTTGGCCTATTATTACATATCCAGCATACTTTATTGGCCTAGGTACACTTGCAATCTCTGTTTTGTATTGTCCTTGACTTCACTAGAAATTGAAATGTGATTGGGGTCATGTAGAGTATATGATCTTTTTGTAAAGAATAATTAGAATTTTCTGTAAATATGTTTAGGTTTGAACATAGAAGATCTAGTTTTAGAGAGTTCCAGTACATATGTGATGGAGATAGCAATGGTGTTTTATACTTTGCTCGCATATCTTACGGGGCATATCAGTGGGTAAATCCTGTTCTAGCCAAGGTAGCATCGATCATCAACCCACTATTCTGCTCTCTTATATTCCATTATAGAATCATTTAATTATTTGGGTAATATTCTTTTTTACTAATTCAAATTGTACATTCAGAGAATTACAGTGGCTGCCAGCACTCCTGTTTTAGAGTTTTGCAAAGATACCACATATACTAACTTGTTATTATATCATGATAAGATTCTTCCTCATCTAAACAAATCAAAGAAGAATGGTAAGAAATGACCTACGAAAGTAAAAATATTCATTCCCTATAATCCGACGTTTGAATTCTAAATTAGAATGGACCTGGAGTGCATCCTTTGCTACATGTTGTATACACATTATATTTTAGTTTATTCAATCTTTTTAAGCAGCGTGTTATACTTGTACCTATCTAGCAATAAAGCTTGAAAGTTAATAGGTATATTAGCGGTTTAAAAAAAGTGAGTGATATAAATGTTTCTCATTATATTACTAAAATATGCAGGGCGTTTAATGACTCTGCATAAAGTGTAAGTACAACTTAAGTTTTGTAAGTTAATCTCAAAAAAATTTGTAATTTGTAATTCATAATATAAGATTTATTCAATAACATATTAAGAGTTAAAATTAATATTTAAGTTGCAGTAATAGTGATCATGTAAATTTGTCTATTATTATTGGATCAAAACTCTTATTTGTCTCTGTGGAAGGAGTAAGTATATTAACTCATTTTCTTAAAATACATGGTTTCATTCTATAGATTACAACGTTTGTATGTGCAATTTTGAATGATGCACAGGTGGACGGCAAGGATCCCGATGTCTATCTCCACACCTATTTGCAGTGTGGGAAGATGAAGGTGAATGCTCAATAATGTGCAGTTACTTGTCAAGATAATTTCTTAATACCTTATAAGTGGGAACACTATGCATACAACTGTGTAATTAAAACTTTGTTTACTGTTGAAGGAGTGTTATATAGTAAACATGGAAGTCTGGTTTCACAAAATTCAGAAGATGGCAGATCCCTAAAATCAAAAGTCTATCGTGGAATTTTATGCTGCTGCTCTGCATATAGTAATGTTGATAGATGATTAATACTTTCAAACCAATTGCCTTTGTATTCAGTCTTTAAAGTTGTTATGTTTTCTACATTTTGTGTTGGCGATGTCATTACAGACACAATACGAGGGGGATATCTATGTCTGTGCATGTTGTGTTGGCTCTCTCAAGGAAAAACTAGGTTATTGACATGCACAACAAGTCTTGCGTCCATGTTTTGCATGAAGGTATATTCTGATATTTGATACTATCTTTTCTCAATTTATAGTGGTGTATTTAACTCTTTTAAACTCCTTGAAGAGATGCATGAAGCAACAAAATAGCCTGTTAGAGCATATTGACCACAAAGATTCCTCGTGCCTGAAATTGAAAATTAAACAATGCATAAGCCGAACTAGAAGATAGACATTGAGCATGGTTCATAAGATTTTTTCATCATTATAATATTCATGTCCGGCCGAAAATGATTCCTACTTAGTTGTTGAGCTTTTTAAACTGTATAAATCACAAAACATTTGTATCGTGTGACATGACATATGTAGATGTTGAGAATGAGAAATCAGATTAATTCATGCTTTTTCTTTTTCACTTCTACAAACTAAATTGTGGTTCCTGATTTATCCCATAATAACCATCCACTGATGTTTGTTTTAAATATCAAGTTACTCAATTATTATTGGATATTTAAACAAAAAAGATGAATAGGGCAATTTATCTGATAAGGCATACCAACAGAATAAACTTGTTCTTTTTGCAGGAAACCTGTTGGATATTTTTCGGGAACACTACGCCATAGATGGGCTATCGTTACATCTTTTTTATGGATGTTGCTAGAATATGTTACCTTAGCATGTTACTTTGGACCTAATATAACATTTTGTTTTTTGTGTTACCTTAGCCACAAATGTGATGTTACTTAGCTTTAAAGTGTTGGATGTTAGCAACATACATGATATGTTACCTTAGATCATTAATAAACTCAAATTTGAATTTTTAAACCAAAAATTTATTTAATTATTTAAAATTCACATTTACCTTTATAATATATCATTTTTTAAAAAGTAAGAATTTACTAATCGAATGAGGTTGTTTTTAGAATATCAAGATATTTAATTGTTATTATTTTTTAGGTTCTATTTATTTATTAAATGTAAAATAGAAAATGTAAATGTAAAAAACAAAATCAAAAAAACAGAAAAATAATTGTAAAAATAGAGATATAATGCACGGTTCCCAGTGAATTTTTTTAGCGGCCAATTATCCCGCCTCTCTCGTTCTACTCTCTCAATTATTTCGCTCTCTCTCTCCCACTTAAACAAAACAAAATACTGTAATACTTCTACTCTCTCTCATTCTACTCTCTCGTGCTCTCTCTCTCGCGCTCTCGTAAACCTCCCGCTCTCTCAATCTTCTCTAATTTTCTATCAAATTAGTACGTTAGGCTGCTCAATTGAATATGGATTTGGATTCAGGCTTGAAATTGGGGTTCTACAAATTAGGGCTTTTTCAAATTAGGGGTTCATTGTTTTTAGTTTAATTGATTCAATTTTTGCACTTAAACTTCAACTAATTGCGATTTATTTTCGATTTCAGGCCTTCTCCAGTAATGGTGTGCTACCCTTGTAGTGTAAAACCGTCATGTCCTCCGTTTTTTGGTTTTCCCTGTGCTCTTTCCATGTTTAAATCATTGTATACTAATCCATTAATCTTTCGATTTTGATTTTTTTGTCCATTGCTTCTAGCAGATTCTAGCAGTAGCAAGTGGAGCTCTTGATTCTGGAAAGCTAATGTCTAGGTAGTGGAGCTCTTGATTCTGGAAAGCTGATGTCTAGGTATAAAGATCGACAAGTGGAGCATGGGTTCTTTTTAGTTTTATCTTCATCATTGAAAGTGTCATTGTAGCTATTTTTCGACCCAAGATTATTAAAGTTATTAATTCCACTCATCAGCAGGTTTGTAGGGGTTTTTATCAATTGCTTTATTATTCTGTTTTGTTTAGCTATTTAAGTATGATACTGTTATGAATTACTCATATAGCTGTTTTGGTGCTATTTTAAATATTGAAATATAGAATATCTTTTAGTATTAGATCTAACGATATCTCATTGCTTTGAAAAATCTAATCGTTGTTGATTTTGTGGTTATTCGGGATAACCAAGGTTAACCAAGCTACAAATTATACCCATTTTGTAGTATTGTTTAATGTGCACCTCTAGTATTCTTTAACTCTGGGTATCCATTATAACTGTCTTGAACAACCATACATGTAAAGTACATGATTTTATTGATTACATTGCAGTATTACTTCTGAAAATTGGTTTGACATATAGTTGTTGATTACATTGCAGTTTTATCACTGACCCATTCCAAAACCAATTAAGAATTGTATGTATCCAGTTCGTAGTAGACTCCACAGTCCATATGAACTTAACTCTAATATCATGAGGTTTCTAAAATTATTTATAGTCCAATAAAGAATTTGGACTTCCGACGTTATTGCACCTTCACCATGGCAAATATTTGGCTATCAAAATGGTACAAATAGGTTTTTTCTATGTTTTCAGATGGAATAGCTTATTTAGGTGTACATATATTTATGGGTGTGTTCTCAAATTGTCACCTATGTAGGTTTACGACTGTTTAAAGAATCAAAAGATAGGAATTCCAGTGGGAGAAGGGTAAGTCAATGCATGTTCTCAACTTAAACTTCTAAAGGTTTTCCATTTTATCTCTGATATATGTACATGTAACTTTCTCAGTGTCGGGATGATCCTCCGGCACTAATGGCCGTCGGTGTGGTAGATGGAACTTCAGAGGCAATTTTTCAAACTGTAATTTCTCTTGGTTCCTCTAGATCAGAGTAAGTTGATGACATATTTCTACTCATTTAAGTAATTAATTTTTGCGTATACTCAAGCAATCACTTATGTTTAATATTTACGTAGTTGCTTAAAATAACTTGCATAATTTAAAATTTAAATTTTTATTTTTGATACCATTAGTTATTTGTCTTGCAATATATTAAGTTTCTATACTTGTCATTATATACCATACAGTTAATAGTCATACAATGTTCAACAAGTTAAAAACTTTAGCCTTTGCTACAATATAGTATAGAATTGGTGCACATGAATAATTAACCAGAAATAGGTGACAAGATTCATATGCAATTCCATTGTTTAACATTTACATTAAAGGTAAACTGCATTGATAATAAATTTATGTACATTGCATAATTTGGTCATACGCAGGACCTTGGAGGTGCCTTGTGATGGTGCTTGTTCCGTGACAAGCTATGCCATCCTGAAGTGAACAAGTTGAAAAGTGGGTTTTCTAGGATTAGTCCATCAGCAAAGTTGCTAATACTGAACACGGATTAGATGCTTCATCTTTACTAGCATCAGGTCCTCGTGGTACTCTGCTAAAAGGTGAAGTTTTAGATGCAATAAAATCAGAGAAAGGTTCTGCGTGAACTTCTTTAGCTGTGAAGAAGTCTCCACCACAAGTTCAGCCACAAACATCTTCATCTGCATCGGAGAGTGTTGGAACTCGCAAACAGCAGTCTGATTCTTTTGAAGACCAACCTAATAGTCAAATTCGTAAGGTATTTTTCTAGTAAGGTCTTTGATACATGTATATTTTTTGGTTCCACATGTTTTCATATATGATTAATAGTTGTCACTGTGTTGAAAGCACATAGACGACTACATTATAATATATGCCCATCTCCAGATTGGCTTCATGTTTGAAGTGATGTCTTAAAAATAAGACCCAGACAGGGCCTCTCATGATGTTACAATATATGTAATGAATAGCCAAAACGTTGCACAAAGCAAAAACTCCAGACAAAATCAAAATTTTTTATTGACGATAGCAAGCATGACTTATTTGCACTCTTAACCACCAAACACTAATAAAATTTCACTTTTGGAGATTCTTGAGATCCCATATATGAAAATGAAACAACAGAAGCCCAACTTCAGCTACAAGTCTAGTTTTAATTAGGGAATAGTGGAATACTTTTAGTATACCCCCCTCCGACGACATGAGAAGCCATCCCATTGTAAATGGTAGAAATATCGTCATTTAGTGGCATGATGCCATGACCAGAACAACATTAAATTGAAATCTAGTTTCTGTTTAATCGGTACTTGTGTTTTAATGTATAATCTTTTCATTTAAATCTCAGTCTAGTCATTAGTCTTTTTATTTGAAACAAGACCTTTGTCATTCTGTTCTTATGCTAAGTAGGCTCGTTCATAATATTTCTTTGTGTATGGATTATCATGCTAAGTAGCCATTTATAATTTTTATGATAATTGTTATGAATTATCTACTCTTGTAAGCCATTTATAAATCATGTTATGAATTCATCTCTTTTTAAACTTTCCCATAATAAGTTTGCTCACTAACAAGTTTTGTGTCCGAAACTTTCTAGTTTCGTGCTTAATCATTAGTGACATGTAGTTGACCTGAGTTGATAGTTCTTGGTATGATAATAAGTTGTTATTCTTCTTATTTCAAGTATAGATAAGCAGTTGAAAGTTACTGTCCTAGCTCTAGGATTTATATAGATAGTTTAATTATTGAAAGCTACTTGTTTATTGCAGGCCAGTTGCAATGGTTGGACGTTCGAAGCTGTGACAACATAATGCGTTCTTTCTCAGTGGCCAAAATCACCTGTTTAACTTTGTGGTTGCCTTAAACATTTCGATGATGTGAACTTTCTCTGTTAACTTCTTTTTGACTGTATTGGTGAGATTTTGTATGATGTAACTGGTGGATTAGGATGTTTTGGGAGATTTAGTATGTCGATTGTGTAATGTATTGGTGAATTGGATTATTTTGGGATGTATAATAAATATGCAGTTTTATTCAATTTTTTCACGTAAAATTTTGTGATGTAATATATATATATATATATATATATATATATATATATATATATATATATATATATATATATATATATATATTTGTGGGCCCCACTATGGGGCCCACTTTTTTTAAAAAAATCTAGGCCTCTAAGATAACATATATATTAAGTTGCCATAGCCCTCACTTTTGTTGCTATAGTAAACTACGGTAACATAAAATCCCATGTTACCTTAGGGATAAAAAATGTTACCTTAGACACCTAAGGCAACATGCTGAGAGCTATCACTAGAAAAATGTTACCTTAGCTACTTTATGGGTCTAAGGTAACATATAATGTACCTATTGTAACAGTTTTTTTATGTTACCGTAGGCTGTTTATGGTGTAGTGAATGTTATAGCAGGAAACCAAGACACCTGGGATTTTTTATTTGGTACTTATAAGACTCTCCATAGTCTTTTGTAATCACATTCACCTATGAACCTCTGGATTATGAATTATTTAATGTATTGGATTTGGAAGAGGATATTTAATTTGGGATGCATAATATGTATATGCAATTTTTTTGGGGACCATTGTTGGATTTGGAAATGAACAGCATGTTTAATTTGGGATGCATTATATTTTTTTGCAGTTTTGTTAATTTTTTTTTTAAAAGATGTTACCTTAGTTAATGGAAATGTTGCTATATAAAAGCTAATGTAACAAAAAAAATGATGCATTAGGTCAAACAATATTGCCAACAAAAGTGGGTCCCACTGTGGGGTCCATTATTTTATAAAAATATAGGTCTCTAAGGTAACATATATATTAAGTTGCCATAGCCCTCACTTTTGTTGCTATAGCAAGCTACGGTAACATAAAATTGCATGTTACCTTACGATCAAAAATGCTACCTTAGACACCTAAGGCAACATGCTGAGAGCTATCACTAGCTACTTTATGGGCCTAAGGTAACATATAATGTACCTACTTTAACATTTTTTTTATGTTACGGTAGGCTTAGGCTGTTTATGGTGTAGTGATTTTTGGTCAATGATAAAACTAATATAAAACTTATTTATAATGTATAATATAATTTTTTTAATATTTATTTAATTTTGAATCTGATAATGATAAAGTTTGCTATTTAACAACATAATTTAGTTTTTGTGAAAATGGTACTCTTTTACTATGTGCTCTTGCTTATAAAATCCATGAAAATACTTCAAAAAAATATTATTTTCACTAGAATTATAATAATTAATATAACATATTGTGACATTCCTATATCTTAAACGGTAAAACTTTTAATTTTTTTTTTTGTAAATAATAAAACTAATATAAACCTTTATTGTAAGACCTTGCCAAACATAATGCCAAAACTTGAACCTAAAGGTCAAAGGACTTCAAAAGAATGGGATGGAGGCTAAAGGGGTCTATTGCTGTTAGTGAACCCAATGATCTGAGCATCCTCTTTTTATGAAACCAATTGGTATGAGACACCTGATCCCTTCACGAAGGAGTTAGAATTTGTATATGTTAGCACATAGACAAGGGTGCAGAATTTGCTAATGAAAAAAAACCCAAAAGCTTCATTCATCAAGAAAAAAATTAGAGAGACTGACCTCAGACCTCATGTTACATTATGAGTTTACAATACAAATTTGATCTAGTGATGGGATATAAATTAGACAATGACAGTCATTTAAATTTTCTTCTAGAGACTCGAGACATAGATTACCCTCCCAATTGTATTATTATAGTAACACTAGTACTATTGAGTAATCAGTTAGAACTTTCATTTATTGTTATAATAGTGAATATTTTTTTCAAATTATATATCAATTAGAGATATGATCATACGGTAATTTAGTAAACCACTTAAACTATAAAGTAAAAATTCACTGGAGTACATGCAACAATTAACTCTATCTATAGGCAAGTTTACCCTAACTTTTTTTCCCCTAATTTTCACTTGTTTGTGCAATTAAAAAAAATCAACAGAAAATGAAAACAAGAAGCATTTTGAAAGTTTTCCTATATTTTTCCCTCTTATGCGCGGATACACCAGGTTTTATGGCTTAGGTTCCTATAAATGCAAGGTTTTATAGCAACAATAAATATCTGACCTTTATTTTGTACAAATAGTAAAAGTGATATGTAATCTCTGGCTATGCTGAACTAGTTTAGTTTTGTTAGTCTGAGGCTTGTTGTTATAGTATGCAGATGTTTTGGTTGATAATTTGAATATAGGAGAAGAACAAGTTTTACAGAATATTTAATGGTTTTTTTATTGATTAATCAGACTGAATACAAGGATGTATTTATAGCTTAATCTGGGAACTGTAAAGACTCTCTAGAATAGTCTGATTCATGAACATACACCTTATCAATATTAATCTTATTTATTACATAGGAAACTTCTGGATATTCTAGAAATGCATTAGTAATTTTAACACTCCTCCTTAATGCATTTCCGTGCAACTCCAAGCATGTCTCGAAGATATTCAAACTTTGGTCGTGCTAGCGCCTTAGTGAATATATCAGCAATCTGCTCCTCTGTGCTGCAGTAAATCACCTCAATTTCTCCACTTGCTGATGCTTCTCGAATGAAGTGATGTTTGATTGCTATGTGTTTTGTTCTGTTGTGATAAACTGGATTCTTTGTCATGTCAATTGCTAACTTGTTGTCGCAAAATAATTGCACAGCTCCACCTTGTGTTTCTCCCATGTCTCCAAGTATTCGCTTTAGCCAGATAGCTTGATTAGCAGCGCTTGCTGCGGCCACATATTCTGCTTCAGCTGATGATTGTGCCACCGTTTCTTGCTTCTTTGATGCCCATGAGAAAAATCCCGATCCTAGTGTAAATGCATAACCTGATGTGCTTTTCATATCATCTTCTGATCCGGCCCAATCACTATCCGTATAGCCATGTAACTTTGAATCAGCAACCTTGTCACTAAGTGAATATCCATGAAATTTTGAGTCTGAAGTTGGCTTGTACCAGATCCCATAATCAGTGGTGCTTTGCAAGTATCTTAACACCCTTTTTGCTGCACCATAATGTATCTGACTTGGATTTTGCATAAATCTGGATAGCAAGCTGCTTGCATACATTATATCGGGTCTTGTATTTGTTAAGTAGAGCAGACTTCCAATGAGACTTCTATATCGCGAGCCTTCAATTTTTGCAGACCCATCTTCCTTCTTCATCTTTTCTTTTGCAACTAATGGTGTAGCAACTGTTTTACAACCACTCATGTTGAACTTCTTCAAAAGGTTAAGTGTATGCTGTTTTTGACAAATGAAAATGCCCTCATCTTCTTGAGCAATTTCAATGCCAAGAAAATGATGCATCAATCCAAGGTCACTCATTTCAAAAGTTTTCATCATGTCTTCCTTAAAATCATGAATCATTTTTTCATTGTTTCCTGTATAAATTAAATCATCTACATACAAGGAAACTATAAGTGTGTCAGAGGTACCTTGGGTTTTAATGTAAAGAGTAGGCTCACTTGGACTCCTCCTGAATCCCAAACTTGTAAAATAATCATCAATGCGACTGTACCATGCTTGTGGCGCTTGTTTAAGGTCGTACAAAGCTTTCTTTAACTTCAAAACTTTTCCTTCGCTTCCATTTTTTTCAAATCCGGGTGGCTGCTCTATGTAAATATCTTCTTTAAGAAAGCCATTTAAAAAAGCCGACTTCACATCTAATTGATGAATTTTCCATTTTTTATGAGCAGCTAGAGCCACTAATGCTCTTATGGTATCAAACCGAGCTACTGGCGCGTATGTCTCCTCATAATCAACTCCGGGCCTTTGTGAGTAACCCTTAGCTACGAGTCTCGCTTTGTGCTTCTGTATTGAACCATCCGGATTGAGTTTTGTTTTGAAAATCCACTTAACTCCAATGATTTCTTTATCTTGAGGCTTGTCCACCAACTCCCACGTTTCATTTTTTTCAATCATCTTGATTTCTTCGTTCATAGCCTTCTCCCATTTCTCATCCTTGGTTGCCTCCTCATAGCTATCTGGTACAACTTCTGCAAGATTGCATCTTTCATATATTTCTTTTAGTGATCCAAATCGCAGTGGTGTTGAATCATAATTTTGATCATCTTGATTTCTAGGGGAGTTTTGATGAGAGACTGGTGAAGAAGGTGGTGATATTTCTGGCCTCCTCTCTTCTTCGTCTTCATCTCTATTTTGCTGCAAAGATGGCACATATGTATATTTTTCAACCTTTTCTTCTTGCCAATTCCATGAAGCATTTTCATCAAATTCTACATCTCTGCTAATGACAAGACTTTGAGTTTTTAAATTATAAACTCTGTAGCCTTTTGATATAGTGCTGTAGCCCAAAAATATACCTCTTTCTGACTTTTCTTGCAGCTTGTGTCTTTTTTCTTTTGGTACGTGAATATAGCATATGCAACCAAAAATACGAAGGTGCTTTGCTGATGGTTTCCGTCCACTCCAGGCTTCGATAGGTGTCTTGTTATGCACTGCTTTAGTTGGGCATCTGTTCAGCAGATATATAGCAGTATAAACTGCTTCTGCCCAGAAGCTATGTGGAAGACCTTTTTCGTACAACATTGTTTTTGCCATTTCAACCACTGTTCTGTTTTTCCTTTCTGAAACTCCGTTTTGTTCAGGAGCATATCCCACGGTTAATTGATGTTCAACTCCTTCATCTTCACAAAATTTGTTGAATAGATTAGATGTGTACTCCTTTCCTCTATCACTTCTTAGCTTTCTGATTTTGTGGCCACTTTGTTTTTCCACAAATGATTTGAATTTCTTAAATATTGCAAATACTTCAGATATATCATGCATAAAATATACCCAGGTCATTCGAGAGAAATCATCTATGAAAAGAATAAAGTACCTGGACTGGTTTTGAGATGGAGTTCTCATAGGCCCGCAAACATCGGTGTGTACCAGTTCTAGTATTCCCTTTGCTCTCCAAGATGTTCCGGTAGGAAAAGATTTCCGATGTTGCTTACCCATAAGACAACTTTCACATGTCTGTTGTATCTCCTGTATCTTTGGTAAGTCACGCATCATATTCTTCTGCTGTAGAACTTTAAGTGCATGAAAGTTGAAGTGTCCGAATCGTTTGTGCCAAAGCTATGATTCATCAATTTCAGTTTTCATGGCCATATCATACTGCCAATGAAGTGGAAAATTTCTGTTTTCCATTTTTACTTCGAAAATGATATGTTCTTTATTTGTTTTGTCATAAATGATGCAAGAATCTCCATCAAAGTGAACAACATAACCATGCTCCATCATTTGGCCAACACTCAACAAGTTACTTTTCAAGCTAGGGACAAGTAAAACATCAGAAATATATTTAGTGCCTTTAGTAGTTTGAACAGCTATTGTACCTTTTCCTTTTGCTTCGACGAATGCCCCATTTCCCAGCCTGACACGTGACTTTATTGAAGTATCAATGCAGTGGAATATATTTTCGTCACCTGTCATGTGATTGCTACACGCACTATCGATGAACCAAGTATCATCCTTTTGCTCATTTGTAGTTTGGCAGGCATAAAATAGCTGTTCATTCTTCGCTTGTGCTTCAGCTTTTTCTTCAGTATAATTTGCTTGAAATTTGCGCTTATGTCGACAATCTTTTTCCACATGTCCATATTTCTTACAGTAGTTGCACTGCTGCTTTCCACGAAAGAAACAATGTTTTTCCAAGTGGTTTGTTTTCTTGCAGATTCCGCATGGAGGATAGTTTCTTCTTTCTTGTTGATTAGCCTGCAACCTCTGTTTATTGCTTTCATATTTCCTCATGCTTCCATCATTTGATTTAGGAGTTTTTAATTTTAGTTTTGACTGAAAAGCACTTTCAACAGAGCTTTCATTTCTCCGACTTCGCCTAGCCTCATATGCTTCCAGGGATCCAATTAGTTCTGTTACTGAAAGAGTCTCAATGTCTTTTGACTCTTCAATAACTGTAACTATTGAATCATAATTTTTTGTCATGCTGATAAGGATTTTTTCTACAATCTTTTTATCAGCAATATCATCTCCATATGATCTTAATTTATTTACTATCTCCTTTATTCTGGAGTAGTAATCTTTGACAGACTCAGAATCCTTCATTTTAATATTTTCGAAATCTCTTCGTAGGGTTTGAAGTTTGACAGATCATACCTTTATAGTTCCTTGAAATTCTTCCTGTAGAATAGACCATGCTTCCTTTGCTGTCGTAGCTCCCATGATCCGCGGAAATATAGATGGTGTTAATGCTTGTTGTATGTAAACAAGTGCAGCAGCGGAAATATAGATATGTCTTCATTCTGATGCTCCGGAAGTCGTAGTTTTCTCCATCAAAGACAGGAATTGGAATATTATAGGCTGCAGTATTGTTCATGATGAATTCTTTAACGCCCTTATATGGCTCTGATACCACTGTTAGTCTGAGGCTTGTTGTTATAGTATGCAGATGTTTTGGTTGATAATTTGAATATAGGAGAAGAACAAGTTTTACAGAATATTTAATGGTTTTTTTATTGATTAATCAGACTGAATACAAGGATGTATTTATAGCTTAATCTGGGAACTGTAAAGACTCTCTAGAATAGTCTGATTCATGAACATACACCTTATCAATATTAATCTTATTTATTACATAGGAAACTTCTGGATATTCTAGAAATGCATTAGTAATTTTAACAAGTTTTAACAATGTGTATGGTGGTGGTTGTCATTGGATTATTAGTATCCAATTTGGTTTATGTATAGGGTACTCGCCGGTTTGACTTGTTAATCTCTTGTGGATGGTTTGGATAGTTGGGTTATCAGTGAAATATTTTCTTCTAAATGTTGGATGTTTTTGGGTTTGAATGTTTGTCGGTTGGTTATGTATGATTGTAATCTTGGATTGTAGATAAGCTATCTTGTTTGTTGATCGTGAATTGAATTTGATAATGATATATAATAATTATGCTTTGGGATCCAAGTTCTATTAGTTTAGTTTTTTGATTGGTAGTTGTTTTGGTTCACTTGAATAGACAATAGGGATAATGCACGAAAGACATCAGTGTAAATTCACATATTCAATGTTAAATACAAGTTAATATTGAAAGTGAAAGTGTCCTAAATCCAATCATATATGATGAGTTAGGAAGAACTTTTATATAATCTATTTAATTTCATAAAAGACTTATTCGTTTTTGTTACGGGCTTTATCTATTTAAGCATTTAAATAAGATGTTCCATAGTTTAGAGTAAAACTTTTAGAATTATGATGAGATTGTAATAATGAGATCTAAAAGATGAAAAATCTAAACTTAAATTGTTCCTGGTCGTAGGATAATTAATTGGTAGTTAGTTAAGTCGTAAAGATCGGTACATACTATGCTTGCCTCAATATGAAGGATGTTTGTTCTCATAGGGATTTGTGTGGTGACAATATAGCTAGTATGTAGGTGCTTATTAGTGAATAAGTTCAATGAATTTGAACAACTAATGGAGTTCACTCATGTGTCAGTAGTTGTTCATATAGTGATGGTTGTACAAGTGTCCTTAGACTTGAGGTAATCATAGTCATCTTGTGTACATTGAACTATACTTTGGTCTAGTTTTTAGTCTTTAGTCATCTTGTGTACATCTTGTATACGAAGATAGTGATTGATCAATAGAGGATCTACCCCTTCTAGTGAAGTAAGAGAATGTCCTATGTTATTCCACTTGTGCTAGTTGAGGAATCTCTGCCCAGAGTGAATGAAATTAGAAAGAAGTTTCTAATATGCGTTAATGGGAACTAAGCATAATGAATAGGAAATCATAGGATTAAATTAGATAGGCTTGACACAAGTTCCATATAACGACCTAGAAATTTTCGTAATTATATAAGTGTTTATTAATTGATAAATTTGCCTTATGTGATTTATATGGCAGATAAAAATTTTGTGAGGTCAAGTTTTGAGTGGTATCATGATTATGTGATTATATGATGATTAGTACAAGTCGAATGTGTTCGTAGAATTTTATTTGCATTTTTGGTAAATTAAAACTATTTTAAACATGCATTTTTATTCTTCCAAATATCTTATAAAATCATTGGAGTCATTTAAAATTATGAAATCTTTTTCATTATCATCTTGGTGATATTATTTAGTTTTTAAAATTAGTGGAAGTATTTAATTGTGTGTTTATGTATTTTAAAATGATTTCAAAAGCTTTAATTCTTCATTCTGTTGGAGAGTTGCACCGCTGGGAACTCTCCTTCTTCTCTATTTATCATTTCTTCTCCTTCTTCTCTCTTTGTCATTTCTTTCAATTTGAGCTCAAAACCATGTCTAAATTCGAGTTTTAATCAGCCTTGTATTATTCTTATGTTTAATTAGTATTTGGGTTGTGTTTTTGAGAAGTTTGTGTATGTATAAAATCGGTGTGTGTATGTATATGCTTAAACAATGACATGCAAGCATGGTTAGCTAATAAATGTTTGATTAAGGGATTGTATGATATTAGTTATGTGTTAAAATGGAGTTTTTGTTTAGTTGTGTGTATTTTTACGAAGTTCGTTTAGAGGGAATGATTAATATCAATATTGATTCTAAGTCTTTTATCTCTTACACAAGTGTGGTGAAATATTATGGTGGTTTGTGTTTATTTACTAATTAATCTAATAAACAAATAAAAACTATAATATATATATATATATATGAGAGAAAATAATCCAAGAATTAGGGTTCTTCAATTGGCTATCATGAATGTCTAATTTGTATCTCCTGTTTTGCTAAAAATAATCCTTCTAATTTTTATAAAATTCTCTCCCACTGTAAATTATAATGCCTACAATCATCCCTTAATTAATTGCCACTCCCATGGTCCATAGTACAACTATACACTATTATGAAGCAAGGATTATCAGTTTTACAATTCGCATATCAATCTCCCGATCTAATAATTAAATTGTGTCAATCATATCATGTACTAGAATTACAACTCCTCTCCCGATTCGTTATAATTCCTAGATATGCAACTAAAACATATATGATCTTCAAGATTTTCAATGAAATAGATGGTATAGTTATTTTCATAGAACATGATTTTCAATAAATAAGTTTTTGCAACGTTTTGATTGATATTGGTCTCCGGTCTCCACTAAAAATGTTCCTTTCCATATAACTTAACCCTATATATATATATACATGTAAAACCTAAAATTTGATGATTGGGCCTATCACAATTTGGTGACTGGGCCATATGAGCGCCCAATGAGAAGAATTTGGTAGAAGAATGAAATCAAGGAGGAAAACTAGAGGACTTCTAGAATTTAAAAATATACTCTGTATATTTTTTACCAAATAATTATTATTATAAAAAAATTTAGTTTTAAACTCTTTTTCTACAAAAATGTTTTTGTCATAAGATTAAAATTGTTTTCATATTTTTTTCAAATGATTAGGAAAATGATGTATAAATTCTCTCCAAAAAATTGGTATTGTAATTATATTTAAATAGTTAATTTTTTAGCTAAAATGCGAGCAAAAATTTATCAAAGTGAAATAAAGCAAAAAACTATTAATATTTTAATATTTAATTAGTGTTGAATCAATTGTTACAAGTGAATAAAATTGAAAATTCTAATCAAACCCATTAAAATATTAAAATAGATATATAAAAATTACTTGAAAAAGATAACACTTTTTTTTTGTTATTGTAAATATATCCCATTTTTCAAATTTGTAATTTTTTTTATTGTAACCATGATTAAATAATTAACTACACTTTTTAAAAGACAATTTTGTCCTCTTATTTAAATAAAAATTATACCAATTACTAACTATAATATACATATAATATCATAATCGATCATGTATCATTGATCGTGGAAGCCTTGTTCTTGTTATAAATTGAAGGAGATCACAGGCAACAACAGTTTTGCAGCTGATGCAATTCGAAGATTTTATCTTTACTTAGCACGAAACAAGGGAAGTTAGTGCACCTAGCGGGGCCTTTTAAGAAAAAAATTTATCCCGGACCCGAGAACAAGAGATACAAAGGGCAAAGGCTCCCTCACTCGAAAGCAAAATTTAATATTTGGAGAAATATTGGGGTTCCGAAGATTCAAATATCTTCAAACTTATTAGTTATTGTCAACTTCCTGGAAATTTACCATTCAAGGAGGAGAGAATCACATGTTTGATCATTTCATTTGCTAGTAATATATTATGTTGCTTTTTAATGATTTGGATTTATTAATGATTTATTAGTTCCTAAACTTTACTAACTTACACAAGGGAATACACATTATAAGGATTAGAGAATATCAAAGAACATGTGTGCATGCTCTCTGTACATAAAAGGGAACTCGCGCAACTGTTCTTGCCAGGAAAACATTCTGTTTGCCTACGGCCTAGATTATGGTATTATATTCTTAATATAAATATTAGATATCTATAATTATATGTATATGAGTAAATTTTACCAAAAGGACATATTTATAAATATTATATAAAAAGGGATATATCTAGAATTGACCTTTAATTTTGGGACATATTAAACTAAGGGTTTTATATCAAACGGGCCACTGATCTGTGGTCAGAGTCAATGAGATTAGAAAGAAGTTTCTAATATGTGTTAAAGGAAACTAATCATAATGAATAGAAATCATAGGATTAAATTAGATATGCTTGACACAAGTTCCATATAACGACCTGGAAATTTTCATAATTATATAAGTGTTTATTAATCGATAAATGTGCCTTATGTGATTTATATGGCAGATAAAAATTTTGTGAGGTCAAGTTATGTGTGGTATCATGATTATGTGATTACATGATGATTGGTATAAGTCGAATGTGTTAGTAGAATTTTATTTGCATTTTTGGTAAATTAAAACTATTTTGAACATGCCTTTTTAATCTTCCAAAAATCTTATAAAATCATTGGAGTCATTTAAAATTATGAAATCTTTTTCATTATCATCTTGGCGATATTATTTTGTTTTTAAAATTAGTATAAGAATTTAATTTTTTATGTTTATGTATTTTAAAATGATTTCAAAAGCTTTAATTCTTTCAAAGGTTATTTATTTCAAAAATTCATATAAAATTCATTTTTGACTAAGAAATTATTTTAAAAATATGGGGAGGTTTGTAATTTCATAAACTTCATTTTTAAATTATAAAAAAAAATATTTTTCTTTTTATTCCCTAATTTATTTCAATTTTAGAAGGATTAAAATCAATTTTTGAAAAGAAATTAGATAATTCATTTTTGCCAAATTACCAAACTGCCCTTGCCTCTATATATATCATTTCCACGGTCCCATTTCTTCATTCTGTTCGAGAGCAGCTGGGTACTCTCCTTCTTCTCCCTTTATCATTTCTTTCAATTTTGAGCTCAAAACCATGTCTAAATTCGAGTTTTAATCATCCTTGTATTATTCTTATGTTTAATTAGCATTTGGGTTGTGTTTTGAGAAGTTTGTGTATGTATATAATCGGTGTGTGTATGCATATGCTGAAACAATGACATGCAAGCATGGTTAGATAATAAATCTTTGATTTAGTGATTGTATGATGTTAGTTATGTGTTAAAATGGAGTTTTTGTTTACTTATGTGTATTTTTACGAAGTTCGTACAGGGAAGGATTGATATCAATACGAACTCTAAGTCTTTTATCTCTTACACTTTAGAAGTGTGGTGAAATATTATGGTGGTTTGTGTTTATATACTAATTAATCTAATAAACAAATAAAAACTATATAATATATATATGACAGAAAATAATCCAAGAATTAGGGTTCTTCAGTTGACTGTCATGAATGTCTAATTTGTGTCTCTTATTTTGCTAAAAACAGTCTTTCTAATTTTTATAAAATTCTCTCCCATGGTAAATTATAATGCCTACAATCGTCCCTTAATTGCCACTCCCATGGTCAATCAAGGTTCAACTATAAAATATTATGAACCAAGGATTATTAGTTTCACAATTCGCATATCAATCACCCGATCTAATAATTATATTGTGTCAATCATATCATGTACTAGAATCACAACTCCTCTCCCAATTCGTTATAATTTCTAGAGATGCAACTAAAAGTTCGCAACTTTTATAATTGTATAAACGTTCAATGATAGATTAACAATAACAAGAAAATCACAATACAATCAAACAAACTCAATAAGCCAACGAATACTACCCAACCCTTGGATAAAGGGATTAGCTACTCATAATAAGATAAAACAAATATGAATTAAAATCTCAAACCATGAATTTAAGAATTGAAGTACGAAAAATACAACTTTAAAGCTTCTCGAAATTAGGATGAATCCCTTCACGTACTCCCTCTTCCAATCTTCCTCTCAAAGTGTTTCTCTCCCTTTTCTCTCTAAAGTGCGACTATCCTATTCTATTGTATTCTACACTATTTTATGATATGTTATCTCTACAATGTATGTATAAACCTTATATAATAGAGACTTTTATTGTTTACCAAGAAAATACAAGTAATTTTCCAAAACAAATTGGATTCTGAATGTAAAATTCGTAGGCGGTCTTCCAGGCCTGTTTCTGGACTGCTCTAGTTAGAACATTGATTTTAGACCACTTCTGAGTTGTAGATAATTTCGTTAGCTTTGCATGGACTATAAGCTCACCCAATTTTGATGTCTGAAACTCAAGTTAGGGCCAAAACAGTGATCGTTGCGCGTGCAAGCCAATAAATCCGAATTTTCTTGTAATTTAAGTCCAAATAAACTCAATTCCTTCCAAGTTTGTGAATTCTTTATTTCATGTCATAAAATATTAAACTCTAATTAAGAATATCCAATTATTTATAAAATACAATATATATGGGGTTAAAATCATATAAAATACATATAAATACATACTCTATCACTACCTCATGCAAACCTAAAGTTAAAAGAAAACCAACATTAGATCATAATCACCGTTCTCCTTCTCTATGAAAAATGTACTCGTAACGGTTAGTTACTCGATCGCCATTGCCATCGCTATCGCCAATCAACTTCGGTATCGTTTTTTTGTCCTTTCGAGTCGGAAGATTGTTAAGGATATGTAGTTTTGACTCCAGAAAAGTGCACACTTCCATTGCCTCCAATCATATGAGAGATGAGTTTTTTTATTCAAATTCAAATCCAACTTTACATCGGGTTCATCTTTGATCAAAGTCCCGATAGGAATCTTTTGACAGTGACTTTTTGTAGGAAGACTGTGAAAAACCAAACCATCAGTAAAGTCCTCGCATCCTAATATAGCCGGGAAAATATGTTTGCATAAGTCATTCCAACAATCATATATAAATTCCACCATTTGTCTCATACTAGCACATGCGCACTAATTAAGTCCATATCACACTCGCACAATGTATTCATGTTTAGTCATGCATTCTTAATTCTTCCCTCGTGTTCATGATCAAGAGGCTAGATTAGTATCAAGGAGAATGCCTTAATTGCTCATATTATATTTAAAACAGATGGAGTGAAGAGCATGAGTAAGGGGTCACTCGTCATAATTTTGTTATAATGGAAAAAACAGAGATGACTAGAAGTACAGAAAAGAATGGATCATGGTATATGCATATGTTGGTCGGTGGAATGCCAAGAACACGACTCTTTGCATCATACATTAGAGAAGACACACAAATATGGGATTCAAGGAAACTATCACATTAACTATTTTATCTTCTCGAAGGTACTGTTTCTAATTTATAGATGTCTGAATTCAGAATTTACAAGCTAGAATAGAAAGCTTATATTCATTAATCTTCTCCTATCGTAATAATTTATGATAAGAGCCATCAGCTTTGGTATTATAGCTTGTGCAAGTGTAAATACAATGAAAAATCTGAAGTCGTTTAACTAACAAGTATTAGCATGTGATGTGATGATAAAATTTGGGGATATACAAAAGATCACTTCTTATTCGTGAAATTAGTACTATGATACAGCCCTTTAGTTCGACTTTTTACATTGTATTTTGATTAATGTCCGGGTGGGCGTTTACTGTTTGGCTAGTCATAAATTGGGTTGTCTGCTTTAATTAGTTATATATAACTAAGTTAAACTACACATGAAGGAAGACTATGACACATAGTTTGTTGGAATTATGCACATTATACATAAGACGTGAATTTGAATTACATGTATATTTTGAAATCTGTAAACAAATTTTAACAAAAAATTGAAAAAGGACAGGTTAAAAAGTTAATAAAAACTCTCAAAATGTCTTTTTTAAACAGCTGAAACAATAATAAAATTGATAACTATTACCTCGTAAGGAGTTTCCTCTGGGTGGAGTCGACCTCCATCAAACAGGAATGCGGTAGAACTTATCTCTATAGACCGTTGGTTACAATAAGCTGTCATCAAACAGGAATGCAGTAGAACTCATCTCTATAGACCGTTGGTTACAATAAGCTGTCATCAGCTTAATTAGCTGCACACTACGTTTTAGTTTGAAGAAGAGTTCACTTCTATCTTACAAGCAAAGAAACACGGTACATACTGATAAGAATATACATACTTGTAATGTGACCCTCACCAAATTACATATTCAGGTTATCATGTATTAAAATAGCAGATTTCATACATTGCAATCTTAACCAAAAAAATATTAAAGGAATCAAAAATTTCTTAACCAACTGAGTAACAATTCATTCTTCATGTCAGGAACATAATACACATCTTCAATATTTCCTTGTATAGATACTCTGCTATCAACTTTGTATGAACATTCTTCTATAATGCTTGAATATAAAATAATTCAAGACAAGTACTTCTTTGTCACTTGTATCACCTGACTCTAATAGAGATTAAAGAGATCATGGTAGGTAATTTTTAGGCAACCACACAATATTTCAAGATAATATATACTAATAATGTTCTAGTAGGATATTCTTTTCCCCATCCCTTTTCAGTAGCACCCAATCCGTTCTCATTATTACGATTAATGAGGTGTTGTAGAATGAGGTTTTGCATCAAAGAGAGTTCTCTTGCAAGCCACTATAGCAATTTCAAACTTGATTTTAGAGATTTCAATGAAGAAAATCAGAAATACTTATTTTTTCTTCACACACAGGTTCTTGTCTTATATGATTGGAAGAAAAAACTCATATGACATTCATTGGCAGCCTAACCTAATGAGTTTAATATCTTGTAATTTAGTCACAAAGAGACTTCTTTAAATAGAAGGTTGTTGTTGTTCCTGGACGGCAGCTGATAATGCTATCGCTATCAAGGTGTTCATAGTTAAGTAAGTTGATAATCCTAAAATACCTAATTCTCAACCATTGTAGTTTCAAGCATAAAAATGTTAAATACCACAAAGAATTTAATTTCCCCTTATTTGACATTTGCCGATTTTAGTATATAGTACACCTGATTCAATGGGAGGGAAATAATTTTTTGATTAAATCAAAACAACTCAAATGACTCAAATGACTATAACATACAGGAGCTACAACTCTGCCATGCTCTGATTCTATTACAGAAACATTTCTAAAAAACTTAAATATGCAAAAATTACTACAGATTCTATTAGGGAACCACAATTTATACCTATTTATTTAATGCCTATTTATAGAAGCACATGCAACTTTTCAAATTTTGGTTCTATTACAAAACCTTAATTTTAAAATAATAATAAGCATTAAATAAATTCAAACATTCTTTACTCTAGAAAACAATGTAACAAATGTTGGTTACATAACCTTAATTTTAAAACTAAGTATGAATACAATCACATCTACGAAACTCATTATATCGTATTAACAAATATGCATGTAGAATCAGATCTTTGAAATCATACAAAATTAATATGAATAAACATATACAACTAAACAAGCTCACGATAATAAAAAAAATTTATGAAAAACAAATTAAAATCAGAGAATTGATGTTGATTATTACCTTTCCAAACATTTTCTAATCGATCCATACTTGCACTAATCTTTAAAGAAGCTCGAGATAATCTCTCCTGGCTCCAAGAGAGAAAACTCTCCAATGGCGGATTGTTACTTTTTTAGTTTGATTTCTCTAAGCGCGCTGATTTCCAAACTCTCTCCATAGAAGCGTGTGTATAGGTGTGTGTCCTATATGATGGTGCTATTTTAAAAAATAACCTTAAATTTTACTTAATTACAAAAGTGCCATTGATAATTTTGTACGATTAAATGAATGGCTAGGATATTGGTTCTCTCCAATTCTCCATTTGAATGGGTCTCCCTAGAATAGAAGTATGGGGCACTACATAATTATGTTAACATGCTTTTAAATACAATGGGATAATTAAACAATGATCACCCTTTAATTAATATCCATAGTTTTTGTTTGACTAGTAAATTTATTTTTATTTTAACTATAGAAAATGATCATTTTCAAAAATAATGTAATAAAAATAAATTTACTATTCAGATTAAAAACTAACCTGGACGAACACATTTAATATAAAATTTACTTTAATTTTTTTATTAAAGGATCAAATTAATAAAACTAGTAAAAAAATAAATAAATGTTATATAATCCGGAAACATGTACATAGCACGAGAATAAATTCTTAAATGTAAAAAATAAAAAATATTACCTGTAAACAGAGCCTTACATAATAAATTTCTGGAGCATATTCTTCATTGTCTATCTGCAAATATTTGATAACAAGCAAAAGAAATAAGATACAAGAATTTCAGAAAAACATTCTTAAAATCAAATTATATATATTAAAAAATAATTGATACTCCAAAAAAATTGCATATCAAATATGTTTTAATATTTTCTATTAGGATTATCATCCGATTATTAATGACTTTTGAAAGGTGTTCAACCTAGATCTTAAAAAAACCAAAATTTCAAAATTAAATATAGATAAAGATGTCGATTAATTCAAATTTTTTGTACACTACGATTAAAATCTAAAATAATTGAAGAACTACAGTTTAAATCTAAAATTGAAACAAAAATCTTGAAAATTGTGATAGTATTCATTTTTTGGAATGTTCTCGTCCACTAGTTGATTTTAGCATTGGTAAGGAGAAAATTAGAGGAAATAACATGGATATATACACCACTAAAAACATGAAAAAAGACTTTAAATAATTATAGAAAATTTAATTCCATTAATCAACACAATTAAAACATTGAGAAACAAACAATAAATAATTCTAAACTTACCTTTGATGTGTTAACGGGTTGAATTATGATTGAGTAGTCCATTGGATCATTAGACTCATAAACTTTTAGTTTGATTAATTACAAACTTTCAAAGAATACAAAATAAGTGCTCTATCATGAGAGGTTTGTGAGTGTGGTTTGAGAAGACTAGATGTGGAGATGAATTTCACTGCGGCTAGGTTTAGATGGTTCTCAATAAAGGATATATATATATATACATGTAAAACCTAAAATTTGATGATTGGGCCTATCACAATTTGGTGATTGGGCCATATGAGCGCCCAATGACAATTTTGTAGAAGAATAAAATCTAAGGAAAACTAGAGGCCTTCTAGAATTTAAAAAAATACTCCGTATATTTTTTACCAAATAATTATTATTAAAAAAAATTAGTTTTAAACTCTTTTTCTACAAAAATGTTTTTGTCATAAGATTAAAATAGTTTTCATATTTTTTTCAAATGATTAGGAAAATGATGTATAAATTCTCTCCAAAAAATTGATATTGTAATTATATTTAAATAATTAATTTTTTAGCAAAAATGCGAGCAAAAATTAATCAAAGTGAAATAAAGCAAAAAACTATTAATATTTTAATATTTGATTAGTGTTGAATCAATTGTTACAAGTGAATAAAATTGAAAATTCTAATCAAACCCATTAAAATATTAAAATAGATATATAAAAATTACTTGAAAAAGACAACACTTTTTATTTGTTATTATAAATATATCCCATTTTTCAAATTTGTCATATTTTTTATTGTAACCATGATTAAATAACTAACTACACTTTTTAAAAGACAATTTTGTCCTCTTATTTAAATAAAAATTATACCAATTACTAACTATAATATACATATAATATCATAATCGATCATGTATCATTGATCCTGGAAGCCTCGTTCTCGTTATAAATTGAAGGAGATCACACACAACAGTTTTGCAGCTGATGCAAAGACTCCAAGATTTTATCTTTACTCTAGCACGAAACAAGGGAAGTTAGTGCCCCTAGCGGGGCCTTTTAAGAAACAAATTTATCCCTGACCCGAGAACAAGAGATACAGAGGGCAAAGGCTCCCTCACTCGAAAACAAAATTTAATATTTCCAGAAATATTGGGGTTGCGAAAATTCAAATATCTTCAGACTTATTAGTTATTGTCAACTTCCTTGAAATTTACCGTTCAAGGAGGAGAGAATCACATGTTTGATCATTTCATGTGCTAGTAATATATTATGTTGCTTTTTAATGATTTGGATTTATTAATGATTTATTAGTTCCTTAACTTTACTAACTTACACAAGGGAATACACATTATAAGGATTAGAGAATATCAAAGAACATGTGTGCATGCTCTCTGTACATAAATGTGAACTCGCAATTGTTCTTGCCAGGAAAACATTTGTTTGCCTACGGCCTAGATTATGGGTATTATAGTCTTAATATAAATATTAGATATCTATAATTATATGTATATGAGTTAATTTTAACGAAAGGACATATTTATAAATATTTTATAAAAAGGGATATATCTATAATTGACCTTTAATTTTGGGACATATTAAACTAAGGGTTTTATATCAAACGGCCACTGATCTCATTAAAAGGTATCAAGTAGCTCCCCAGTCTCCACGGGACTCATTTAAACCACTAAACTAAGAAATATATCATTTGCCCCCCTGCATTTCCAAAAATAATAGAATTTATGGTGGCCTAAGTGAGAATAATACAATCTATCCAAGATTGAACTTTTTTTGGCCACCATAAATTTAATTCAAGACACTTAGGCCACCATAAATTGTATTATTTTTGTGAATGCAGGGGCAAATGATATATTTCTTAGTTTAGTGGTTTAAATGAGTCCCCGTGGAGACTGGGGAGCTACTTGATACTTTTTAATGAGATCAGTGGCCCGTTTGATATAAAACCCATTAAACTAATACCCTTATAAAATCCATGAAAATACTTCAAAAAAAATATTATTTTAACTAGAATTCTAATAATTAATATAACATATTGTGACATTCATATATCATAAATGGTAAAACTAGAAAAATATTTTTTTTTTTAGGTAATAAAACTAATATAAACCTTTATTGTAAGACCTTGCCAAGAATAATTCCAAACGCGTGGAACCTGAAGGTCAAAGGACTATGAAGACATGTTTATTAGCAGAAGGGGATGGAGGCTAAAGGGGTCTATTGCTGTTAGTGAACCCACTCTACTTGATGATCTGAGCATCCTCTTTTTGTGAAACCAATTGGAATGAGACACCTGATCACTTCACGAAGGAGTTAGAAATTGTATGTGTTAGCACATAGACAAGGGTATAGAATTTGGTCTAGGAATCCATAGAACCTAGTGATCCGAAAGTAGTGATTGAGTTTAAGAGAAATAAAGTGGCATTGGCCATGATTTATATCAAGGCATTCTAGAAGAGATGTTGTTGTCTATTTCAAAGAAGAAAATGGCGAGAGAAGCCTGGGAATCACTGAAGACTATGTGTCTTGGTGCAGATCGTGTAAAAACGGCGAGGGTACAAACCTTGAAATCAGAGTTCGAGTCACTAAGCATGGGTGAAACGGAGCAAATTGATGAGTTCTATATGAAACTTAATGGAATTGTTACAACAATTCGAACACTGGGTGAGGACATGGTAGAACAATATGTGGTGAAAAAATTGCTTAGAGCAGTCCCTTCAAAGTTTCTGCAAATCACCTCGACGATTGAACAATTTGGCGACTTGCAGAAGATGATTGTTGAGGAAGCCATTGGTTCTCTAAAAGCACATGAAAAGCGATTAAAGGGACTGAGTCAGAGTCAAAGTGTTGGTGGACAATTGATGTTAACTCAGGAGGAATGGTCTAAGAAAGAAAATGAAGAACAGAAGGTGTTACTCACCAGGGATGAGTGGTTGAAACAAAAGAAAAGGGGCAATACTGAAGGGACATCCAATATAAAGGGAAGTCGAGATAAAAGGACGGTAAGGTGTTTTAATTGCAATATCCTTGGTCACTATGCTGCAGAGTGCAGAAGGCCACGAAAATTCAAGGGACAATTACAAGAAGCAAATGTAGCAGAGACAGATGATGACGAGCCAGCGTTGCTTCTGGATGAACATAAGAAAGGAAAGGATGTTATGATGTTGCAGCATGAGCACAATGTAAGACCAAGGATCTCCTCTGAAAATGAAAAGAAGCAACTAGAGTCTGATATCTGGTATCTAGATAATGGAGCAAGCAGCCACATGACTGGCCAAAAATTAAAGTTCAAAAGTTTGGATGAGAGAGTCACTGGACAGGTCAAATTTGGAGATGGTTCGACTGTGCAAATTCAGGGAAAGGGATCGATTGGTTTTAAGTGCAATAATGGAGAAGAACAAACTGTCAATGAGGTATATTGCATTTCATCTCTTTGTAATAATATTCTAAGTTTGGGACAACTAACAGAAGAGGGAAGTGAGTTGGTAATTAATTGAGAGTTTTTGCTTGTTTATGATAAGAATAAAAGACTGTTAATGAAGGTCAAAAAAATCATCTAACAGACTTTATAAGCTAAGTATTGAGACCTACAGCTCTATGTGTTTGTTATCGAAGTTAGAAGATGTATCTTGGTTGTGGCATTCTCGTCTAGGACATGTCAATTTTCAAGCTTTAGAGCTAATGTTAAGAAATCAGATGGCTCGTGGCATACCTAAGATTGTTCAACCAAAGAAAATCTGTCATGGATGTTTAATATCAAAACAAGTTAGAGGGTCATTTCCAACTAAGGCTCAGTACAGTGCAAAGGGATTGCTTGAACTTGATCACGGGGATCTTTGTGGTCCTATACAACCTGAGACTCTAGCTGGGAATAAGTATTTTTTTCCTTTTGGTGGACGACTACAGTCATGTAATGTGGGTTTACTTACTGAAAAATAAGAATGAGGCATTTGGTGCGTTTAAGAAATTTAGACCAAAGGTTAAGAATGAGGCATTTGGGAGTTCACATCAAATGAGTTCAACACCTACTGTGAAGAAGCTGGAATCACTAGACACTACACTGTACCCTATACACCTCAGCAAAATGCTGTTGTGGAACGAAGGAACAGGATAGTGGTAGAGATGGCAAAAGGTTATTTGAAAGAAAAACAGGTTCCATTGTTCTTATGACGGAGGCAATTCGACATTCAATATATGTTCTTAATAGACTTCCCACACGTGCTTTAACTGGAATAACTCCCTACGAGGCTTGGACAGAGAAGAAACCTGATGTTGCACACATAAGAGTGTTTGGTTGATTGGCTCATATGAAGGTTCTTGGGCCTCATAGCAAGAAATTAGATGATCGAAGCTTAATGGTGATCAACTTGGGAAAAGAACCGGGTACTAAGGCTTATCGTTTGTACGATCCAGAAGGAAAGCGTGTTTATGTTAGCACGGATGTCAAGTTTGAAGAAAATAAGTCGTAGGAATGGAATTCTCAGTCTGCAAGAGAAACAAATACAACAGGTTTGTTTTCAGTGCTAGATATGAACACAAAAACTCAGCCAGGTGAGGAAACAGAGGTCGTGACTGATGATGATGATCTGGGTAGTCCAAACAGTCCAACTGATGATAATCGTAGTAGTACAAACAATCCATTTACTGAGGTAGCAACTCCAACTCCACAACGAAGGCACATATCTGTTCTTAATCCGGATAATTATGATGATAGTACTGAACCAAGAAGGTTCAGAAGACTGGAAGAAATATATACTAAAACAGAAGAAATGCAAATGGATGAGGAGTTATTGTTTGTTGGAGCTGATGAACCTGAGAACTACAATAGTGCAACAAGTGATCGAGAATGGAGTGCAGCTATGTAACGAGAGATTGAGTCTATAGAAACGAATGAGACTTGAAATCTGACAGAGGTGCCCTATGGTCATAAATTTAAAACTCAAATTTAGTTATTGAAATGATTTTGTGCAAAGAAAATTAAAATAACGTTCTACTATTCAAAACATCTAAATAGAAAAACAAATAATAGTCTTATATAAGAAGTGGGAAAAGAGTTGAATTCAACATATTAAATATGATATTTATTTATAATATAAGATGTGAAATTTAATATAATTTCCTTTTTTCTTTTTTTATATAGTCAAACACACTCGGACATAGTAAAGGGCGTTAGGGAAATATCCTAACGTAATTATTTCTAATAATTATAAAAATTTAATTTTCAATTATCATAAAAGAATGTTTAGATATTATCAAATGCTTATAACATAACAAAATTTAATATTTAAGAATCAACTTTAATTTTTATATTTAAACAAACAAAAATATCAAAATTAACTTTTTCAGTGGAACGCAAAAGTAAAATACTAGGTAAAATTTACATACCTTAAAGTGAAACATAAATAAGTCTATTTACAAGAAATTCAAATATGATTCTCAAAAGAATTTTAATTATTAATATAACATATTGTGTAAGGAAAATTGCCCAAAATACCCACTTTTTCCCCCTCACTACCCAAAATACCCATTTTTCAAAACACCGTCCAAAATACCCATGGGTCACGCCCATGGGTGAGGCGTAACCGACCTACTATTGCAACCAATCACCTGCTACTAAACTCGATTTGGGCATTTCGATTCTAGCGTATCAAACGCTATGAAACTGGTATGGATGTATAAAACGCTACGAAACTGGTATGGTATGGAGAGAAAAATAGCTCGCCGGAAATGCCATTTGAAATGTAAATCGCGAGATCTCGAATTCTGCTAACCGATATATAATTAAACTTGTATAAGATTGTAGAGGAGACGAAGGCGATTCGATTGGTGTGTAGGTTATGACTGGATGTTTACGGGAGAGGGGTGAACGAAAAGAGGGAGAGAAGTCGCTGGCGAGACCTCAATCTCCAGAGCTCTGGAGACGAAGAAGGCGGCGGATATGCATGTGGAACATGCTTATCCTCATATGCGCCTTTGGAGATGGTGTATTATCTCCTCAGATGCGCCTTTGGAGATGGCGTATCTCAGCTAACCTGCGCCTATTCTGTTACCGTATCCACTCAATGCTCCGATCCCATAGGCATGACTACTAAAATTCTCCGACCAAATAGGCGTATTCGGGGATCCTCCTCTTCCAAGGGAGTATCCCATTGGGCATTTTGGGCGCGCAACGCGGAATGTTGGGTATTTTGGTTAAGGAATAATAAAAAGTGGTTATTATATATATATATATATATATATATATATATATAAATATATAATTTTATTTAGCAAAAAAAAAAGTGGTTATTTTATTTAGCAAAAAAAAATTGTTATTTTGGGCACTCACCCTTAAATCCATACAATATAATGTTTATATTGTAATGTATTTAACAACAAATATATACATTTAAACTAGAAAAATATTTTTTCATTCACTGCGCCGTAGATGGGCTATCGTTACATCTTTTTCTTGGATATTGATAGAATATGTTACCTTAGCATGTTATTTTGGACCTTATATAACATTTTGTTTTTTGTGTTACCATGATGTTACCTTAGCTTTAAAGTGTTGGATGTTAGCAACATACATGAAATGTTATCTTAGATCATTACTAAACTCAATATTTAATTTTTTGAAAATCACATTTACCTTTAAAATATTTCATGTTTATAAAGTGTAAGAGTTTACCAAGTAAATGAGTTTTTGTTTTTGAATATCAAGGTATTTAATTGTTATTATTTTTCAGGTTCTATTTATTTATTAAGTGTAAAATGGATATTTAAAAATATGAATTAAAATCTCAAACCATGAATTTAAGAATTGAAGTACGAAAAATACAACTTTAAAACTTCTAAGAAATTAGGATGAATCCCTTCACGTACTCCTTCTTCCAATCTTCCTCTCAAAGTGTTTCTCTCCCTTTTCTCTCTAAAGTGCGATTATCCTATTCTATTGTATTCTACAATATTTTATGATATGTTATCTCTACAATGTATGTATAAACCTTATATAATAGAGACTTCTATTTTTTTTCCAAGAAAATACAAGTAATTTTCCAAAACAAATTGGATTCTGAATGTAAAATTCGTAGGCTATCTTCGAGGCCTGTTTCTGGACTGCTCCAGTTGGAACATTGATTTTAGACCACTTCTGAGTTGTAGATAATTTCGTTAGCTTTGCATGGACTGTAAGCTCATTCTGATGCCTAAAACTCAAGTTAGGACCCAAACAGTGATTGTTGCGCGTGCAAGCCAATAAATCCGAATTTTCTTGTAATTTAAGTCCAAATAAACTCAATTCCTTCCAAGTTTGTGAATTCTTTATTTCATGTCATAAAATATTAAACTCTAATTAAGAATATCAAATTATTTATAAAATACAATAAATATGGGGTTAAAATCATATAAAATACATATAAATACATACTCTATCACTACCTCATGCAAACCTAAAGTTATGTGACGCCCCCAAATCCGCCTGTCCGGGGACCCGGGTTGTCACATCAGGTCTCAGCATCCTGCAACACACGTTAGCTCGATAATAATAAAATCTTTATGACAACGGAGCGGAGCAGTCCCACTCCACAGATCCAAGATCGGTTTCACACTTTATTAAAATACGATTATTACATCTCCGAATAAAGTCTATCAAAAGTCTACAAGGGTAGAAAATATAAAAGGTTCCAGCTGGCCAATCTAGTCTTTGTCAGCATAGCCTGGAGCTTTCTCCTTCCCTTTGTTTCTCTGGGTGGATGCATGTCTCGCCTTTCTCCATCTTGACAGCTGAACAAATGTTGTAAAGCAAGAGTGAGCAACTATCACTAGTAGAAAAATGGCCTTTTACGTCGGTTAAATAGGTCTTATACGTCGGTTAAATGGCGACGTATGGGCTGGCGACGTATAAGATCAGAGTCTTTTACGTCGGTTAAAAAGGCGACGTATATTGTATCCTTTTACGTCGGTTCTTCTAAACAACCGACGTATATTGTACCCTTTTACGTCGGTTCTTCTAAAAAACCGACGTATATTGTATCCTTTTACGTCGGTTCTTCTAAACAACCGACGTATATTGTACCCTTTTACATCGGTTCTTCTAAAAAACCGACGTATATTGTATCCTTTTACGTCGGTTCTTCTAAACAACCGACGTATAAGGTCCAAAATATTAAAAAAAAAATTGTTTTTCTGTACAACCCAGAAAATTAATTAAAAACGATAATTCCCAAAAATCAACCAATAATTTTACATCCATAATTTTACAACCGAACAACATCCAGAAAATTAATTAAAAACCATAATTCCCAACATATTTTTACACATCCGTCCGGCTACAACAATAACAATTTAACAACATTAGTTTAATATCCTACAACACAAACACAAATTTAATATGATTCAAAAATAGTTCCAGGTGTTTGCATCTCATCAGTTAGTTTTAGTGGGGTTGGATAAGGTGACAGCTTTGATGTCCTTTTGTCTCCAGGTGATTCAGACTTCTCTAAGCTATGACGATAAGCTCCCGATGAGGACCTTTCCAATAAAGATAAAGATGTATCGAAAGGGCAGTTAAAACGAACAGACTTGTTCCTGCTTTGCACACTGGTAGTCTCATCATCAGCATAAACATGCACACCCGTGCCAAATTCACCAACATCACTATCCTTGGCACTGGTAGATATCATTTGCCCAATTTTCATACAACTGCAGAAACATAATGAGATCATAAAAGTGTCAAACTAAAAAGGTCACAGAAACTTAATATAAATTCGGCAGTTAGCTAATATGGTATAAATTTTTATAAGAACTTAATATATATGTGCTATAGAATACCAGTTAGACTGAGCATAATCTTTAGAACCAACAGCGATAGTTTGTCCCTTAGGTAATACATCATGATCATCCTCCATTTCAAGTGCTATCAATAACACAATAACACAATTGTAATACAAGAAAAGACTGTATTTATAGATAGCTATTTAACTATAATATATTACTGGCAACACGGTTACCGATGGTCAATCATACACAACACTGAATAGCCTTACAATATCCCAGCCTTACGATTAATCACAAACTTATAACCGTCGATTGATCATTGCAGTGTTGAATTACTTCAACAAGTCTGCTCTTGACCATAAAAAGCGTGGCTGTAGCACAAATTAAATCTTCTGCTAGACAATTACACAAAATACTAGACAATTAAGCAAAACAATATACACATAATATAATGCTGGAACAACAATTAAGCAAAGACACTACACACATAAAAGTTGAAGAATGTACCTCCGGAAACAAAAAGAGGCTGAGACTTATGAAAATGCACATAATCAATCAACGTTCAGGTCCATCGTGCTCATCAAACTATCAATCAACGTTCCCATTCGATAATCCCATAGCTGAATAACACAACTGTGAAGACTCGCGAAAATCCACGGTCTCTTACTGTGAAAACTAAGTCCTTTCACTGTATTACTCTTGGTCTCGAATTTCGTCAACATTTTTCCCCCAATTCAAACTTTACGAAACGAAACAAAACCTAGTTTCACATTCATCGAAACAACACAATATATCCATATCAGATCTATCAAATTATCAATTCGAAATGCAAATCAAACCAAATCAAAACAAAATATTCAGATCGGATCTAGAAAATTATAAATTAAAACACATATCAATAAAAATAATAGTAAATCAACAAAGTGTGTGAGAGAGAGAGAGAGGGAGAGCAGATAATAGTATATGAGATTAAAATGATCAGCATACTTCTGATATGAACAAGGCTATGAACTCATTAATAACATTCAGTCACACTTGAAGAGTACCAGAATATCAATATAAATCACAAAGATTTTAATCACACATAATTTTAACAGTCATAGTAACTAGCAGATCAAGTATAAGCATGACAAACTTGAAGATGTACTCACTTTGATTTATCAAAACTGTCAAAACATGCTAATTTAGAACTATAAATTTAGTGGTAAAAGAATCACAATAGGCATTGTTTGACTAAGTCAAGAACAGAGGATCAATTAGAGTATTCATATAAATCACTCAACAAAAGAATCAATCAGTGATAACTTGAACTTACAGATTTAAATAAATACATGGTGCTCCCAAGAACTTATATCACTCATTCGAACACTTAACAACAATTCATTACACTCCTCAATTAATCATATCAATCGAATAGCCAAGTCAAAATTCTAGCATATATTTGAATTTTCACGAACCTTTGTATACCAACCATATAAACTTTAAACTTAAAAACTCATGTTAACAATCTGAATAGATCATGAAATTCAGAGAACATTTAAGATATAAGTCGATTGTCACATAAATCAAACAATTTCATTTCATTAATGGAGAGTTATACCTGAGCCCAAAGCCTCGTAGTCTTTTTGGGACTTACCGATTCAATAATCACCGAACTCGCACGAGTTCGAGTGACTCACTGAGTCAAGGCGATTCCATCAATTTAACTGCTTGCGAAGCTCGATCTGAGGATGGTCATCACATCGAAGCCATTAACTCGAGTTACCTTTATCATTCCTGCACAAACCCTCAAAAAACAAGTTAGGGTTTTGAAGATTTAATTTAATAAAATTGAAATGATGTACGAGAGAGTGTGTGTGATTAGTGTATATATGTTGATTTCGATCTGTAAATCTCAATCGATTGAGACGAGAAAGATTTTGATCAAAAATCATTTTGATTTTACCAAACTCAGCTATGATTCGCACCGATTATGAGATTAATCAATACAAGGAATTAACATAGGCTTCGATTTAGTGTTTAATAACACTGATTATGGAAGAAAATTAGGGTTTTGATCGAGTAATTAGAAGAATCGATGAGAGAGAGAGACTAGGTTCGAGAGAGGCGAGAGAGAGTTGAATAATTATGCTACGGGAGTTTGGTTGTTGTTTTCTTCATCTTTTATACGTCGGTTATATTAAGAGCGACGTATATAATAGCATTATATACGTCGCAGTTTCCTCAACCGACGTATATAGTAGCATTATATACGTCGGTCATATTAAGAGCGACGTATAAAATTGTATTATATACGTCGCCTTTTCTCAACCGACGTATAAAGTAGTATTATATACGTCGTCTTATTCTCAACCGACGTATAAAGTAGCATTTTATATGTCACCTTTTTTCAACCGACGTATAAAGTAGCATTTTATACGTCGCCTTGTCCTCAACCGACGTATAATATGATCTTATACGTCGGCGTTTTCTTCAACCGACGTAAAAAATGTTAAAAATTGACCTTATACGTCGCCTTTATGCGGAACCGACGTATATAACTACTTTATACGTCGCCTTTGGCCAGAACCGACGTATAAGAGGCGACGTATAAGGTCAGTTTTGTACTAGTGTATGGTGCTCAACAAATTCTCTCCTTTCTCTGTACATAAATATAGTAGTATGTATCAAAAGAATTGCTCGAAATTTAAATAAATAGGTAAGATATCAGAACTCTGAAAATCTGATTCAAGACTCGTCTCGAAAATAGAATACTCGAAATGACTCTTTTTGTGAAACTCTGATGACTCATGATAAAAGAATAACTGGTCTTCCATCCTTTCGGTATCTCGGCGGGGCGATCAACTATCCGACCGGGAATACCATCCTCCAATGACACCGCACTTCGCCCGATCACGGCTACAATACGATATCAACGAATATAATATATAGTATGAATGCTAGCATCTTAGTGGGTGATTATATCAACCCTGGCATCATAGTGCCTAAATATTCTCGTGTCCATATAAAGGTACACAAGTCTCTCTTTCTCTAAAATGGGCCTCTTTCCCAAAATTGACCAGTAGAATACAGAATTCCCGAACATTTAATGAACTGATACTTTGAGATAAACTTCACAGGAAAATATTTAACTGATCTGGCGGACTGCCAGTCTTACTCAATGTACCACCAATCCGAGCAATGGACTGATGTAACTCTCAATAAATATGTTTTAATTGATTGACATGAACAAAGTGCTAACCCTTGACAATAAAGGCAACTATCTCGAAATAATGAGAATAGTCTTAAAATGAAACATAATGAGTCGTACTGAACAAATAGTACTACTCGAATAGTTATAATACTCCAAATTGACGAACGTTAAATAGAATGTTTTTACTTGATCGATGAATAGCCTTCTAACTATTCACATTTTATAATTCCTATCGGTTGATTCGAAAGATGAATCAACTAAAAGATAATCAATAAATGATTGTTGAATTCGTACAATAAATTCAACTGAAAAGAATAAATTTAACTATCTCGAACGAATGAGATTAGTTTCACTGAATCAAAATAATAGTCATCTCGGATTAATGAGATCGACCCGATAGCAACGAATTAGTCTCTACGCTTATAGGGAGTATAAATTCACAAGTAAACTAAATTAACAGTATCGTAATATTTAACGAGAAATAATGCTCAAAAGAAATTATTGCATCATAAAGAGCAGCAAATAAATCTCATAATTGATAGCTCGAAAATAAACGATAAATGAAATAATATGAACAGAAATACAAAGTTTCCGAGAGTTAGGGTAGGAATGAACTTGCCTTTGTCTCGACGCTAAAAGAACCGAATAAATAAAAGCGTTACCCGCGAGCGAAAACCTCAATTTCTCGAAAAGGGAAACTCTATAACAATTATTAGAATAATTTCAGTACTCGAGTAAGGGTTTTGAAGGAATTTACGGACGAGCGGAAGCGCGGTATAACAATTTTTCCATAAAAACCATGTATCGTGCATATAGAAAAGCATATAAAAATGAATAAACGAGGGAATCATAACCATACCTTGAAATCGAAGCTTTACAAAATGGTGTTTTAGCAGTTGCTCCTCAGAGTGTGAAGCACTCTACCGGTATCCACCAAGATTAATTCTTCGACGAAACTTTTTATAAAACTAAGCTTTTATAAAAATGGAGGTTTAAGAGAGAGAGAGGGAGATGAAGAAGATGAGGGAGGCAACTAGGTTTTTCATAAAAACCAAAAGTATGTAAACTCATTCTCATCTCATTCTATTTATAGGGCTAATGTAGGGTTTTCATAATTAACATATCATTATATATTAATATATAAATCCTACACTTTATCTTATAAAATGTTAAATAATAATTAAAACAATTTCAATCATTATTAAAACAACTTGCTCTCTCAAAATACCTTCATCAATAAATTAATCTTTTTATGGTGTGACCCTGTAGGTTCAATATTAAGCCGGTAGTAGAAATAAATAATAATAAACTTTTTATTTATTATTTATATGAATTCTAATAATTTATTAAATATATTTAAATGATCAATTATATTTATTCTACATCGTGAGTGATGCTTCTCAACATATCGCGACTATCCGGATAATATGAATTCACTGCTTAGAATACCAAGAACCTGTTAGTGCTAGTTACCGTACAATCAATTCCTTCTACCCTGCAATATCCCGATTAAATACAAGGCATGGAACTCCTGTCAAGCCTATCAAATTTAATCATATGATTCTTATTCATAATGCAAAGTTCATATTAATGCAAATTAGAAACTCCTTTCCAATTTCATACATTCTGCCCAGAGATTCCAGAACTAGCATCATAAGAATAGCATAGGATATTCTCTTCCTTTACTGGAAGGGGTAGATCCTTTGTTGACCGTTAACTATCTCCATACACAAATCCCTATGCCCAGAATAGACCTAATGGATGTCCTTGAGACTAAGGACCAAACCAAAGCATAGTTCATTATATACAAGATTACTATAACGATCTCAAGTCTAAGGACACTTGTACAACTATCACTCAGTGAACAACTATCGACACGTGAGTAAACTCCATTAGTTGTTCAACTTATCGAGTCATGTTCAGTGAACTTATTCCCTAATAAGCACCTACATACTAGCTATAGTGTCACCACACAAATGCCTATGAGAACAGACATCCTCCTTAAAGGAGCAGGCGTAGTATGTACCAATCTTTGCGAATTCACTAACTTCCGATTAGTTATCCTATGATCAGGAACTGTTTAAGTCTAGAGTTATCATCTTCTAGATCTCACTATTATAATCTCATTATAATTCTAGAAGCTTTACTCTAAACTATGGAACATCTTATTTAAGACAATTTAAATAGATAAGGCCCGTAATAAAAACACATAAGTCTTTTATTAATATTAATGAAATCAAATAAGAGTACAAGAAAGCTCTTCCTAAATCATCATACATGATTTGATTTTAGGACAAACTCTTTCAGGTTTAATCATGAAATGTCAAAGTAACTCGGTAATCATGCTCTTGATAATCAAATAATTCTCGAACAAATAATTGGGAGTATTCTTCGAAGTTTAAAATCTCACTGACGCCTAATTCTCAATTTAATAAATTAAATGGAGGCTCTATTCGCTTTTTCTATTAATTTTAATGTCTCGGTTTTATACCTTATCCAAATCAAATAAAGCTTATACGTGAAAGTCTCGCTCTATTTATTTGTAAGGGAAATTCTTTTATTGGGAAGTCTCTAATTATTCCTAAGCATATGACACCGATTTAATTATTTAACAACATATCTCGAATAAACTAAGTAAAAAGGGTTTTGTGCAAAATCACCACTAATTATCTAAAATCCTCATTTAATAGCGAAATTCTCTAATTTAAAATAAATTGCTTACTCGCACTTTCTAAATCAATTTGGTTCTCGTAGTTCACATCTCAAAATCGAAAGCCATTATAAAATTCCCTTTAATTATCTATAATTCCCAACTCGTCTAGAATTATCTAATTCACTAAATTCATTTTAAAGTAGCAATAAACTAATTCACCATTTATTCTCAAATAAATAATTCGAGAATCAAATATTTGTCTGATTTAAAAATCCATAAGTATTATTTCTACTTTTAGCAACAAAGAAATTTTATTAAAACAATCATATTTATTGATATCAAAAAACACCTTTATTAATAAAAGTCATAAAATCTCTATTTTTATTCCCTTACAACAATCTGATGATACTCTTGTTAAAACCAAATCGAACTTCAGATTTTTATAACAATTTGATCATTTATTTATGGATCTAAGTCACATTTAACGAATTATTTACTAATTAAAACAATTAATCAATTACCACATAATTAAACAATTATATCATTATTTTGTCAAGTTATTACAATTAAACAATTAACACCCTCCCCCACTCATCTTCTTCCCGACACTGCACTCCACCGCCGACCGGCGGCCGCCGCCGGCCGCCGCCTTCCACCGGCGAAACCCTCTCTATCCCTCTCTCATCCCCTCGTCTGTCTCTCTCTCTTCGATCTCTCTTCTCTCTCTCTCTCCCTCTCTCTTTCTCTCTCTCTCTCCGCCAATCTCCCTCGATCTCGACCTCTCCTCTCTCGTCGTCTCTCTCCCTCCGCCTCCAACCTCCCTCTTTCTCTCTCGTAAACCCCGCCTCCCACTCTGTTTTCCCCCCATCTCGATCTCTCGCTCCCTCTCCTTCTCTCCTCCGATCTCTTCTCTGCTCCTCCGACCACCGCCGCCATCATCCCCGACGACTCCGACGAGGTGTCTCCGCCTTCCACCCGTGACATGCAGCCACTGACCATCAACAAAACCCCACAATTCACAATTCATTTCACCCAATTAAACCCCTCCCAAAATCTAATATCATCAATCACAAAATTCATTAAAATCCAAATAACTAAAAAAAATATACAAACCCTAATTAAAAATCAGGGCTTCTCATGAGTACAAGTACCGAACACATATATACATAAAAAAAACATGATTTGTAAAAGTTTTAAGGGTGTAAATTCATACCCTTGGTGAAAAATCGGATTTTTAAGGCTTGGTTGAAAATCAAAAATCTTGAAACCCCTAATATATATATATCAACTTGTAGAGCAAATCACAAGCTTTTCAATTCTCTAAGTGCATGTAAGATCAAGATAATACTATGTAATATATAAGATTTTCAAGTTTTGGTTTAAGGGAGAGAAAATGATGTTTGGGTGTTTTGTTTAGTCTCGGTGGATTGAAAAGTGAAAGAGATGAGACAAAATCTCATTAGATTCTCACTTTAAGTAATATTAAGATAAATGGGTTCTTAATGGGCTAACTATATTGGGCTTGGAATTTAATTACACTCTAATTTTGATTTAGTCCAACTAATTAAATTTTATCATGATTATATGGGCTCACAATTTGGTCCACTACATAAAATTCTCTTTATTCTACATAATGAAAATGATAATAACTCCATAATGGTAATGATAATAAAATAAAATATTATAGTCTAGCATTGTACTAGAATAATTAAATATTTGCACGCATACCTAAAATTTACAGAGAATATTAAATTACCAACTGAATTCTAAGGGGGCTCGTCATTGACAAAATATTAATAAATTTACGGTTATTACAGTCTCCCCCCCTTTAAAAGGATTCTGTCCTCGGGATCAATATTCTTGGCTTAACAACTCAGGGTAATTACTGCGCATTTCATTCTCAAGTTCCCAAGTAGCTTTCTCGATTTGACGGTTCCTCCAAATTACTTTTACCAAATTTATTTTCTTGTTCCGCAACTCATGCACTTTAAAGTCCACAACTTCCAGTGGTTGCTCTACGTAGATTAGATCAGCTTTGACATCGATGGGTTCATACTCTAACACGTGTCGATGATCAGGATGATAAGCTCTCAATATTGATACGTGGAATACATCGTGAACATGCTGAAGATCTGGCGGTAAGGCCAATTGATATGACATGGCTCCAACCTTCTTAAGAATCTCAAAGGGTCCAATGTATCTAGGACTCAGTTTCCCTTTCTTCCCGAATCTCATCACCCCTTTCCACGGGGAAATCTTCAGTAACATTTTATCTCCTATCTCGAATGATTTATCTTTTCTCTTCAGATCGGCATACTTTCGCTGACGGTCCTGAGCGGTAACTAATCTTTTCCGGATCGTCTCTACGAATTGCTTTGTCTGATGGACCATATCTGGCCCTAGTAATCTTCCTTCACCGACTTCATTCCAGCAAAGTGGAGATCTACACTTCCTTCCTTATAAAGGTTCATACGGGGCCATGCCAGTACTGGAGTGATAACTATTATTGTAAGCAAATTCTACTAGTGGCAGATGGTCATCCCAACTTCCTTTGAAATCTAAGGCGCAGTCTCGCAACATATCCTCTATTGTCTGAATTGTCCTTTCGCTCTGTCCGTCTGTTTGCGGATGATAGGCAGTGCTCAAATTTAGCTTAGTGCCAAGGCATTCTTGAAAACTCTTCCAAAATCTAGAGGTAAAACGGGCATCTCTGTCTGACACGATTGACACGGGCACTCCATGACGGACTACCACTTCCTTCAAATACAAACCTACCAGTCTCTCCATTGAATACCTTTCACTGATCGGCAGAAAATGTGCGGACTTCGTAAGTCTATAACTATAACCCAAATAGCATCGTGATTCGCTTTGGTTCGGGGTAAACCTACTACAAAGTCCATGGTGATGTGCTCCCACTTCCATTCTGGAATCTCTAATGATTTGAGTAATCCACTGGGTCGTTGATGTTCTACTTTCACTCTTTGACAGGTCAAGCACTTGCTTACCCATTCTGTAATTTCTCTCTTCATGTTAGGCCACCAATAATTATGCTTAATATCTTGATACATTTTTGTGCTTCCTGGGTGAATGGAATATCTCGAGGTATGCGCTTCGCTCATGATTTCTTCTTTCAATTCTGTAACATTAGGAACCCAAATTCTCGATGCAAATCGTTTAATTTCCTTATCATCTTTTGAACTCAGAAATTCCTCTCCTATCAACTCTGACCTTCTTTCTTCCATCACTTGCTCCTGACAACGGCGAATCTTCTCTAGCAGCTCTGGTTGAAAATGAATGGTATAAACTCTTTCATTGTTTTGGACTGGGTCCTTGACTTCTATCTCCATCTTCTCAAATTCTTTGACTAGTTCTTCTGAGGTCGTCAACAAGTTGAGTCTTTCTTTTCTACTTAAAGCATCTGCTACAACATTAGCTTTCCTTGGGTGATAATTTATCGAGCATTCGTAGTCTTTGATCAATTCCAACCATCTTCTCTGTCTCATGTTCAATTCCTTCTGGGTGAATATGTACTTTAAACTCTTGTGATCCATGAATATCTCGCATTTCTCTCCATACAGGTAATGTCTCCAAATCTTAAGTGAAAAAACAATGGCAGCAAGTTCTAAGTCGTGAGTAGGGTATCGATATTCATATTCCTTAAGTTGACGAGAGGCATAAGCTATCACTTTCCCGTGCTGCATTAATACACAACCTAAACCTTTGTGAGAAGCATCGCTGAAAATCACGAAATCGCCTCTCTCATCGGGTAGGGTCAAAACTGGGACAGTTGTCAGTCTCTTCTTCAATTCTTGAAAGCTATCTTCACATTTGGACGTCCATTCAAACTTTTCACTTTTCCTAGTAAGTCGAGTCAGTGGCTTAGCAATCTTTGAGAAATCTTTCACGAATCTACGATAATAACTAGCCAGTCCAAGGAAACTTTTAACCTCTGTTGGAGTCTTAGGTCTCTCCGAGTCTCCTACGGCTTCTATCTTAGTAGGGTCCACAGAAATTCCTTCACCACTCACAATATGTCCCAGAAACTGAACTTCTTTCAGCCAGAATTCGCACTTCGAAAAATTTGCATATAACTTTTCCTTCCTCAGCGCTTCCAAAACTAGACGGAGATGTTCTGCATGATCTTCAGGTGACTTCGAGTAAATGAGAATGTCATCAATAAATACAATCACGAACTTATCCAAGTATCTCTTGAATACACGGTTCATTAAATCCTTGAAAGCAGCTGGAGCATTCGTCAAACCAAAAGACATCACTAGAAACTCGTAATGTCCGTATCGAGTCCTAAAGGTAGTCTTGGGAATATCCTCAGGCTTGATCTTCAGTTGATGGTAGCCGGATCTCAAATCAATCTTCGAAAAATGCATAGCTCCCTTAAGTTGGTCAAATAGATCGTCGATTCTAGGTAGAGGGTACCTATTCTTGATAGTCATCTTGTTCAACTCGCGATAGTCAATACATAGCCGCATAGTTCCGTCCTTCTTCTTCACGAACAACACTGGAGCTCCCCACGGGGATACACTAGGTCTGATTACACCTTTTTCAAGTAATTCTTGTAGTTGTGTTGCCAATTCCTTCATTTCCACTGATGCCATTCTGTAAGGTGCTTTGGAGATTGGTGCGGGTCTTGGTGCTAGATCAATCGTGAATTCTATCTCTCGGTCCGGTGGCATTCCGGGCAAGTCATCGGGAAAAACATCTTTAAACTGATTGACTACCGGAATCTCATCAATGGTAGGGGTTTGCTTCTTGGTATCTATCACATGAGCCAGATAGGATTGACAACCTTGTCGAAGTAGTCTCTTAGCTTGAATTATTGATAGAAAATCTCTAGCCGGTTTTCGTCCGCGAAACGGGACTCTGATACCGTTGGGTCCACTTAAGCTAACCTTCTTCCGACGACAATCAATTTGGGCATCGTACGTGCTAACCAATCCATCCCTAGGATTACGTCGAATTCCCATAAATTAAAGGGAATGAGGTCTGCGTCAAAACGTTGACCTTGAATCTCTATAAAACAGTTCGGGCACAAACGGTTTACTGGAATGACTTCCTGACTTGCTACTTCTATGCTCAAAATTGCCTCTAAGGGCACAGACTCAAGTTTAAGCTTATTCATGAAGTTCTCAGAAATAAAAGATTTGGTAGCGCCAAAATCAACTAAAACACATGCATCCTCAGAATTTACTAGAAGCGTACCTGCAATCACATCGCTATCATCAATAGCATCCCTCACTATCATGTTGAAAGTCCTTGCTGTTGGCTTGTTACTGGGAGGTGTTGTGAGTCGAGGCACTGGATTTTCCTTAGCAGTCTGTCGACAATCTCGGGACACGTGACCTTTCTTTCCACAGTTGAAGCAGGTAACAGATTTATCCTTGCAACTAGAAGCATAATGACCCCTCTATCCGCAGTTGTAGCAATTCACATTAGCTTGCTGGCAGGGTCCATGGTGTTTCCTCCCATATGTCTTGCACTCTGGAAATGGTGGTCTTCCTTGCATCATGTTCACCATCTGCTGAGGTTTGGTCCTCTGATTGCTTCCTCTGGTGTCGTGGTTCCCAATTCTCTTAGTATCTGAGCTTTTATCTTCTCTCTTCACAAACGGCCTCTTGACACCACGAGTATCAGTTCTCCTCACAAAACTGCTTCCACCACTCTGAATCTTTCTCTTCTTCCGACCTCTATCCTTCGGGTACAACTCACTTCCACTTTCTACTATAGCCACTTTCTGAACTAAGGTGGCATAATTGGTGATCTCAAATACGGCAACTCGATTCTGGATCCAGGGCTTCAGCTCTTGCTGGAAACGCTTGGCCCGCTTCTCTTTAGTGTCCACATGATAGGGTACAAACCTTGAAAGTTCTGTAAACTTGGCTTCGTAATCCGCAATAGTCATCGTCCCTTGCTTGAGTTCTAAGAATTTGATCTCCATTTGGTTCTCTAGATACTTAGGAAAATACCTCTCTAGAAACAAGGTCGTGAATCTGGTCCATGGAATGACCGCATAACCTTCCAAAGTTCTCTTTGCTTCCCACCAGTAATTGGCTTCACCTTTCAACATGTACGCTGCAAACACTGTCTTCTTATTCTCTTCTACTCCAACAATCTCAAAAGTCTTCTCTATTTCTCGTAACCAAATTCTGGCCTCCACGGGGTTAGTGGTACCTTTAAACTCAGGTGGGTTCAGAGATTTTAATGATTTGAAAGTCACAGTGGCATGAGTCAGCTGAGCTAGAGGTGGATTCCCTCCCACTGGGTTAGGGTTCTGCTGAAGCTGAGGGTTCTGGGCATGCTGAAGAAGAAAGTCCAAAAGCAGGTTCATCGGGTTATTATTCTGGTTTGGATTCTGAGCGGGTTCCGGTTCCGGGTTTGGAACTGGGTTAGGAACTGGGTTCCGAGGTGGAACCTCATTCTCTGGATTCTCTTCAGGTTGAGGACGAGGGTTTCTTGGGGGTCTTCCTCTCTTAGGTGGCATCTTTTTCTATAAGAGTGAAAACAATATGGTATGTTATGTCACAGGTAAGCGGTTATATGACACCATTGCTGGCACAGATATGATATGCATTCACAATATAATTTACTTGGTCAATCGCTAGTTTCTCAAAGTAAACCATACTCAAAGTCATGATTCTTTCTCTTGTCTCTTTATAAAACCGTTACTCTTTTTCCTCATTATAAAATTTCAGGGTGCTCGTGAAATCGTCTTTTTAAAATCTTTAAGTTCTAAAACTCAATCGTCTTTTTAATCCTTGGTTTTTGAAAACTCTTTTTTTTTTTTAAAAAAAACTCATTTTAAGTCGTAGTACCTGAAAAGTATTTACTATATCAGGAATATCATGGGAAATAATCTAGCAAGCTCTTTTAATATAATACAGTTCTATAACAGATCAACAAACAGGATATCAGTACTACTAGCAGATCATAATATATATATCACAAGGTACCATACTGGTACAGTCCAGGTCATAATACTGAATACATCATCATAGTAATACAGACCCATCATCAGAATGTAAATACATCGTGGAACATCTACTGTCATGCTAGTACGGAAGATAATAAGATAACTACCCAACAAGCTGGGCATAGAATCAACTATGTCGAATACATCGATCAACAGAATATGTGCACCCTATACCGAAAGATCTATCATGACGCCATACAAAAAGCGGGTCACCACTAGCTATAATATACACGCTAACCAAAAGATGGGAATGCGCAAGCGTAGATATATGACATCCCCTAAAACCAAAAAGACTATGCTAAGTCAACAGCAACAGCAAGTCAGGTCGAACCATCAAGGGTAAACATCTCGCCCACCCTCCTATGGAACTCTGCAATGATGTCTGAGATCAGGGTAGAAACTCGGGCACGGTCAATCTGTCCGGTACTAGATGATGGCAAAGCAGCTAAGTCAGTCTGAAGCCCGGTCAACACAGTCAGGGCTATCTGGTGCACGATCTCCATAGGTATGTCCCTCACCAACAGACTACCTCCATGGTGAACAACAAGGGGATCTGGAACAGACAAGAGTCGGAGAATACCATCCCTAGTAGCAAAGATCTCCTCATAACGAGACCACAACCAATGGTACTGCTAGAACAGGGTATGGTGGATGTGCTATGGAACCGTCTCTCCAGCCACAACAGGATGCTCAGAAGGAGCAGGTGGCAAAACAGCAGTAGTAGCAGCCACTGGAGGCTGAGCAGATATAGGTGCAGGTATGGTAGGTGCAGATGGAGCAGTATCACAAGTAGGAGTAGCACTGACAGGTGGAAACATGTAGTCAGGTATAGTAGGGACTGTCGGAGCTGCAGCATACACCGGCACTGGAGTAGCAAACAAATCAGCAAAAGCTGATACTCTGGTAGGTGTATCAGCTCTAGTCACTGGAGCTGATAAGCTGGGTAAAGTCTCAGTACGGACGGGCGAAAGCTGGCCCTTATTAATCGGCTCAGAAGTAATCAGCTCTGGGGTCTCAAATCTGAACATCTCGGGAGTATACAGAAGAGTAGTCTCTGCAGTCATGGTAGACACTGGAATCTGAGCTGGCTGCTCAATCTCTAGAGTAGGTGCCTCTAAGTCAATCACTGGCACAGGAGAATCAGCTACCTCTATGATATAGTCAGGAGAATAAACCAAGTCTATCACCTGAGGTGGAGAAGGTGTAAGAATCCGGATAGAAGAGTCCTCTAAGTCACTATCCATAGGTACAATCTCCTCAGATGGATCACTGTCGGAACCTGAGCTGGGATCTAGAGGTCCCTCAGGGTAAGGTGTAGGAGATCTGTCTCTAGCTGAGCGGAAATCATGAAGTCCTGAAGTAGTCATCTACAAAAGCACAAGGAACTTCGGTCACAACACTACGCCATAAGTGGGCTAACGTAATGCTTTTTGAAAGCGTTACGTGAAATAATGTTACAATAGGTAGTAAATTTTGACCTGATATAACACCTCTTAACTAGTGTTACATTAATTCAAAATTAGTGTTACAGTAAGGGTGACGATGTTGCATACATGTAACTCCACAATAAAGTGTTACATTAGTTAATTTTTTTATTTTTTTTTCATTTTTTAACTATTATGGGCCCTGCAGCTGGACCAACAGGTAGACACCACGAAAAATGTGGGCCCCACCCGTGGGCCCCACAAGAAATGTGTTGCATTTTGTATTTTTTTTACTAAACCTTTTTTTTTTGATAATTTTTTTTACTAAATCTTTTAATTAGTATTAAAATATTATTTTATAGATATTGAAGTGTATATATCATTAAAAAATATAGGAAAAACATATTTTAAATTATTTTTTTCTTTAAATTATAAAATATAACAATTTACTCATTTGACATTTTAGTAGTTTTAAATTGTTTAACAATTTTACGAGTTATAATTTTAATTATTTCTGAATATTAAAATTTATAATTTACTCATTTGACATTTTGGGGATCTAATTAGAGTAATTAAGGGCTTAGAATGATATTTGGGGCATTTTATTTTCATAAATATAAATAGTTTTTTATTTTTTTTTTCTTTTTTACTTTCTATTTTTCAAAAACTCTCCCATCAATTATAGAATAATTGATATTAACTAGCGTTACATATTTTGTAATAACCGCGAATTTTTGAATCAATTTTACTCAATATTTAAATTTTATTTAAGAACGACACACTAGTATTTGATTCGTTTTTTTTAATTAGTGCGAGTGCCGTAAATTTTAGAATTTTATATATTTATATATATGTACATATTATATTTATTTATATTTATTTGGTATTTACTAAATTAGGAAATATATGAGAATAAGATTTTTTTTTATTTTTGATTTATATTAATTTAGAGCTCAAAATTTATTTTAGAAATCCAAATTAGTAAGTGAGAACAAGCTTATTATATTGTTTATTTGTATGTGGCTACTGGCTAGTAGAAAAGAAAACTAAATTATACTCCCTCCGTTCCTAAAAGATTTTCCTGTTTGCTTTATCACGTTTGCCAACGCACACTTTTGATCGTTAATATTTTCAATTTCGTGTTAGTTTTAAATATAAAAACTTCACTGTATTAAAGTACTCACAAATATGAATCAAACAAGATCACTCATGACTATATTTTATCTTATAAATTATGCGTAAATTAGTAGTCAAGCGCTTACAATTAACAGGAACAAAAGTCAGAACAGGAAAAAGAAAAAGAAACAGAGGGAGTATAAAAGAATGAATGTTTGGGCTTGGGCTTGGCAACGTGTCTTTGTCTCAGCCATTTTGTTGAATGGTGGGGGGTTAAACACGTGCAAGTCTAGGATTAAAAGAGTGTTATACAGATAAGGGGAGGTAGTCTCCATCACATTCACAGAACCCATCTTTTTCCTTTCCATTTCTACAATTTCCACCCCTGTGAATATATCAAAACCACGAACCATATACAGGGTAAAGGCTTAATTTAGTTGTTTTCATTTCATTTTAAGTTTTTGTTTTTTTTGTATTCCTTTGGTGATGGTAAATAGGTATGATATTTTATTCTTATGGGATTGTTGAATTTTGAATAGGGATTGGAATTAATTGGGGGGTTTAATTTTGGAAGAGGAGATTGAGAGTGGAGTACTGGGGGTTCAATCTTTGTTAGGGAGGGGGAGAGAAACCACCGCGCGGCGGCAGTTGCCGGCGGTGGTGGGATCTTTTTGGGGTGAAGCAGCGGTGAAAGAAGAAGAGGGGAGAGACAAAGATTTAGAGATAAGGGAAAGGTAGTATAGTGAGGGTGTATGTTGCTGTTGAGTTGGGATGTTTTGGTGGTGGTAATTAGAGAAGAACGGGAGAGAAGAGAGAGAGAGAGAAAGAGATTCATGTATATATTGAGTTGGTTTTTACTTGTTTGATGTTATTAATGACTGTTAAGAACGTAGTATGAGCTATAGAGCTTAAAACCTTATGTTATTGTGTGTTTTTGGATAAGACTGAGAGATTCCGGTGGCCGGAATGTCGACCGAAAAATGAGAAGCCCAGTTTCCGACGGGTCATTCTTGGCGACCCAAAATGTTCTTGATAACCCGTTTTATGACCCAAGACTGACCCGGCTTTGATTTTACAAAGTCCTAACTTGTTTTCAAAAATTGTTTTTGGAATAAATTATATTATAAAAAATTCAAAATTAATTTATAAATCAGAAAAAATAATTAATTAATTAATTGGTAAATTCGATTAATTAATTAATTTGTTAATTTTATAAATTAATTACTAATAGAATTAATTGTTTTTAATTGAACGTAATTGTACGATTTATCTCCATGTTCAATTCATTTAAATATATTTCTAAAAATACATTGAGTCATTTTGAAAAGGTAATTGTAAAAATATCTCGCGATAATCGAACCGTACGGATCTAGATTCACGGAATAATTTTTTTGAAAGATTTCTTCGACGATCGAAACGTACCGATGTTAATAAACACTCACTTTAGTGTTGGTAAAAATAATCAAAAAATAAAAAGGTCGGGTTGTACGAGATTTTAACAAAAACGTAGTAAAAGTGTTGATTCCTATAATGGGGCATGATCCAGATTCACTGAATAATTGTTTTGAATGATTTCTTAGACGATCGAACTGTACGGATGTTAATAAACACTCATTTTAGTGTTGAGAAAAAATAATCAAAAAATAAAAAAGGTCGGGTTGTACGAGATTTTAACAAAAACGTAGTAAAAGTGTTGCTTCCTATAACGGGGCACGATCCAGATTCACTGAATAATTGTTTTGAATGATTTCTTCGAAGATCGAACCGTATGGATGTTAATAAACACTCATTTTAGTGTTGGCAAAAAATAATCAAAAAATAAAAAGGTCGGGTTTTACGAGCTTTTAATAAAAACGTAGTAAAAGTGTTGCTTCATATAACGGGGCACGATCCAGATTCACTGAATAATTTTTTGAATGATTTCTTCGACGATCGAACCGTACGGATGTTAATAAATACTCATTTTAGTGTTGGGAGAAAATATTCAAAAAATAAAAAGTTCGGGTTATACGAGATTTTAACAAAAACGTAGTAAAAGTGCTACTTCCTATAACGGGACAGGATCCAGATTCACTGAATAATTGTTTTGAATGATTTCTTCGAAGATCGAACCGTATGGATGTTAATAAACACTCATTTTAGTGTTGGTAAAAAATAATCAAAAAATAAAAAGGTCGGGTTGTACGAGCTTTTAATAAAAACGTAGTAAAAGTGTTGCTTCATATAACGGGGCACGATCCAGATTCACTGAATAATTTTTTGAATGATTTCTTCGACGATCGAACCGTACAGATGTTAAAAAATACTCATTTTAGTGTTGGGAGAAAATATTCAAAAAATAAAAAGTTCGGGTTATACGAGATTTTAACAAAAACGTAGTAAAAGTGCTACTTCCTATAACGGGACAGGATCCAGATTCACTGAATAATTGTTTTGAATGATTTCTTCGACGATCGAACCGTACGGATGTTAATAAACACTCATTTTAGTGTTGGGAAAAAATAATTAAAAAATAAAAAAGGTCGAGTTGTACGAGATTTTAACAAAAACGTTGTAAAAGTGTTGCTTCATATAACGGGGCACGATTCAGATTCACTGAATAATTTTTTGAATGATTTCTTCGACGATCGAACCGTACGGATGTTAATAAACACTCATTTTAGTGTTGGGAAAAAATAATCAAAAAATAAAAATGGTCGGGTTGTACGAGATTTTAACAAAAACGTAGTAAAAGTGTTGCTTCATATAACGGGGCACGATCCAGATTCACTGAATAATTTTTTGAATGATTTCTTCGACGATCGAACCGTATGGATGTTAATAAACACTCATTTTAGTGTTAGGAAAAAATAATCAAAAAATAAAAATGGTCGGGTTGTACGAGATTTTAACAAAAACGTAGTACAAAAACTACCTTATGCATCTCCTCATTTGCGTCTGTTATAGGAGAAACAGACGCATAAAATAGTTTTATGCGTCTGTTGAGCACTAGACAGACGTATATACTACAAAGAGACATGTTTATACGTCTGTTGTGTATGAACAGTCGTATAAGATAGTTTTATGCGTCTGTTGGAAAATTATTTGCGTCTGTTATTTTACAACAGACGTATATAGTTCAACTATATATGTCTTACCTTTAAAACAGACGTATAAAGATGATTAAAAAAATTATAAAATAAATGTAAAAAAATATGAGTGACCCAATTAATATATCGACTCTTATATAAGTCTGTTTATTTACACCAGATGCATAAACAATAATTAATTAAATCAAATCATAGTGTTACATTACAATTAAAACAAGTTATCCCCAATTTCTGATAACACGAACGCGTATTACACTCCCACTCCGAGACCTGCTCTGCAATTTCACAAAATCCCTAATTCCATCTACGATTGACTGTATACAGTATATATTTCGATCCACGGAGAAGTCTAATTCCATCTGTTTCAATTCAGTACTCATACCGGTAACTTCCCTCTCCCTCTCTCCGTCTCTCTCTCTCTCGTATATGCGTATATATGTATGTAAATACGTGTGTATAGTTCGATTGATACATTGTATGTTTATGCTTCTCCCCTATCTCATGTATGTATCTGGGTATATGTGGCCAATATATGTGTGTATATATGTGTATATATGTGTATAATCTGTTTATTTTTTAGGAATGTGATGTGTACTTTACAAAGATCCATAAGACTATAAGCATCTGCACCTTTGGTAGGTTAAATTTGATTTATATAGTCATATTGACCGAAGTTAATCAGATATATGTAATATAATCGGTCAAATATTACCAGTCGAATTTACATATATATGGATATGTTTGGTGTTGTTGAAAACAGTTTTTTTTTTTTATGCTTAATGTCATTGGTTGGCCTGAAGAAATTATTGAGCTGAAATCATGCTTAAAAACTAGATTCGTGTACTTGAATTTTATTAATGAGTATTTATCTTGGTTGGTAATTTTGTAATGCTTGTGAAATGTGCAGTTGTAAAAATACTCTGCAGATTAATGTTGGTATAGTAAAATTGGTTGCTTCCTATTTTTCTTGTTATTTGGCGTATATTATTATTATTATTCTTAAGAGTTGTTCTGTTGGTGGGGGAGTGGTGATTGAGGGCAGTGCTTAAAGTGTGTTTGATCACATAGATGAAATTTTCTAGCCATAGAAAAACCAATTTGGAGCATTCCGATTCCAAACTGTTGCTCCTGGTCCTGGCTTTACTTGTGCCTTTGCTGCCTTTGTTTAGTTTCTTTATTGTCGTTAGTTATCTTTTGCCTTTGCTTTTGCTCATCATTGCACAGAACTAGGAGTCGAGTTCCCAGAAGCTATGATTTTTAATCTCCGCAGCACTGAATTGACACATCCACGTGACTGACTTCCTTCACTAGATAGCATACATATGTGCCTACGGTTGCAATAGAATGCACCTCAAGTTTTTTTGGCCTCCGAATTGTTCCTGCAATAGAGTAGAGCCTTCAACCCGCTTCTGTCATTTGCTACGTTTCTCTTCTCAGTTCCTCATTAGAGTGTACGTATACCACAGTCCATAGATTTCTTGGATGACGGGGATATATGGGACACACAGACCTTACCTTTACCAAACGAGTGGCTGAGTTACCGAGCATTGCTAGCATTTACTACGGAACATCCGATTAGTTAGCATCACTAGCTAGCCGCTACAAGCGAGCTGAACGGAGAAAAGCCAAATAGCAACTGCAACAAAAACGAAGAACATATAAGAATATATAATTCCCTTATAGTGTCCCCCAGAGTCCTGCTTAGTAAAAGACCTGAGCTCTACACCTTGTCGCTCAACTTTCTTCCCAGTAATGGTGCTTAACTTTACATCACCCTGCACTAAATACACGTGTCTTGCTTTCCCACCGTACCACGAGTATTTGAACCTGACAGCAGTGGCCAAGTTCACCCGGAAAACGATCACGGACACATTCTTTAAAGCTTCGTCGTCTAAAACGAAACCTTGTGTCACAACATAATCAGAAAGTTTAATTGTGGAGCCATGTTTAATTGTGGCCAATATATGTGTGTATATATGTGTATTGTCTGTGTTATGCTTCTCACTCGGTAAAATCATGTGAATTTTACAATCTAATTCATAATTTTTCAGTCTATGTTAGGGACCTATATTTTTTTTTAATCAGGGATGGCTAACCTGGTTATTTTGAGAATGTGAGAACTCAGAAATGAACATTTGTAAATATATATAATGGTTAGAGTTTCTAGGGAAATAGATATTGCATATCCTGGTTATTCCTCTATATTCCTCTATGCAGGGACATATTTATAATCCAGAAGAAACTAATACAAATAATTAAAGGTGAAAAATTGACAATAACTCCTAGTCGAACCAATATATCAACCTGTTTAAGACAGGTTGTGTGCCTATATGTACCAGGTTTTTGCTACTGATAAGGACTATGCTCTGTTTTAGGATACAATACGATTTGTTTTAGTTAAGACGTGTATGTAGTTTAATTAACTTTAAACAGCCCTCTAAATAGTAAAAGCACTTATAAATATTTTCAAATTTTATAAAATAAAGAGTAATACATACACTTAAATTAAATTAGGAGTTCTTGTAGTTTAATTACCTTTAAACATCCCTCTAGATAGTAAAAGCACATATAAATACTTTACAATTATAGACTAAGAAGACTATGATATAAGAGTAGTGTTGCACTAGCTTTAACTGTATGGAAAGTGGAAATGACATGCTCCCTTTAAAATACTTTAATACTTTAATATCTACCTTTATCCCTTTAAAATAAACACTTATCTTGGTCTCCCAGATGCTGTGATGTGTTTAATAAATAAACATGGAAAGCATACAATGGTTTGACATTGAGATAATTTCTATAAATCTACTAAAGTTCAAATGCCTGTGGATGCTGAATTTCTACTAAACTGCCCTGTTTTTCATCAGCATTTTACCCTTTTTTTTATTAGCATTCTACTCTGTTTTTTATTATCATTCTGCCCTTCTTTCTACCTTAAAACTGATCAGCTTTCTGCATTAGAAATGCTCTATTTTCTGGATTGTTGCAATCTATATTTTATATTATTTATTCACATAGTAGTGAAGTTAACAATTTTTGATACATATGAAGGAAACTAGAAGATGGATCGTAAAACATGGATGTATAATGTTTCACATGTCGATGAGGAATATATTCTTGGTGTTAATGATTTTATTAAATGTGCTTTGAAACACCAAGAAAAGAAAGAGAAGGAACTTGGATACAAAGGCTCGATTCCGTGTCCTTGTCAACTATGTGGTAACATGAAAAATTTTGCAAATGTCGAAATAGTGCAGGATCATCTATTTCGTCATGGTTTTAAAAAGAATTACACTAAGTGGATTTGGCATGGTGAGCCAATAGATTCTGGTGGTACTTCTCGTAGAGATAATGAACATGAGGGAGAGAGTATGACCAACAATGACGAAGATGATATGGGCAATGACAGAATGCAGGAGATGATAGAAGATGTTGAGGACCAATTCATTCACCCACCAGATATTCTCGAGAATTTAGTAAGCGATTCAAAGAAACTTTTGTATCCCGGGTGCAAGAGTGAATTCACTAAGTTGTCAACAACATTGAAGTTGTGTGGAATGAAAGTAAAACATGGGTGGACTGACAAGAGTTTTACAGACCTATTAAAACTTCTGAAAGAGATGCTTCCTCCAAATAATGAGCTCCCGAATTCCACGTACGAGGCTAAAAAGATATTATGTCCCATGGGTATGAAAGTAAAAAAAATGCATGCATGTCCAAATGATTGTGTTTTGTTTCGAAATGAACATGAAGATTTACACGTTTGTCCCAAGTGTGGAGCTTCCCGATATAAACCAGATAGTAATATTTCCTCGGAGGAGAACAAGAAAAGGCCTCCTGCTAAGGTTGTTTGGTATTTCCCTATTGTGGAACGTTTTCAACGCCTTTTTGCAAATGCAAAAGATGCTAAGCATTTAAGGTGGCATGCAGAAGGGAGAAAATCAGATGGGATGCTTAGACATCCAAGCGACTCTCCACAATGGAGAACTATTGATGGAATGTTTCCTGAATTTGGTGCAGATGTTAGGAATCTACGACTTGGACTTTGTGCAGATGGCATGAATCCGTATCGTACTTTAAGTTGTAATCATAGTACTTGGCCAGTTCTGCTCACAATTTATAATTTGCCTCCTTGGTTGTGCATGAAGCGCAAGTATATAATGTTGGCACTGCTAATCTCTGGACCTAAACAACCCGGTAATAACATAGATGTTTATCTTCAGCCACTTATTGAAGATTTGAAATTACTGTGGGATGAAGGTGTGACAGTATATGATTCTTATAGTCAGTCAAATTTTAATCTACGTGCCATGATATTTTGCACCATAAGTGACTTTCCGGGCTATGGAAACCTTTCGGGATACCCCATTAATGGAGCCAAAGCATGCCCAATATGCGAAGATGGTACAAATACCCACAGGTTAAAAAATTGCAAGAAAAATGTGTATATGAATCATCGAAGATTTCTTCCTCTCAATCATCCTTATCGTAAGGACAAGAAGTCTTTTGATGGACTTATCGAGACTCGAGTAGCTCGTTTGCCTTTGAGTGGAATAGAGACATTTCAGAAGGTCAAAGATCTTGATGTTGAACTCGGAAAGAACTACAAAAAGCCTCAGGAGAATATTTGGAAGAAGAGATCTATATTTTGGGAGCTTCCTTACTGGAAACACTTACAGGTTAGACATAGCCTTGACCTTATGCATATTGAGAAAAATGTTTGTGAAAGCATTATTGGAACATTGTTGAATATTCCTGGCAAGACAAAGGATGGGATCAAGGCTAGACTGGACATGGAAGAAATGGGAATTCGAAAAGAGTTAGCCCCACAAGTGTCAACAAAACGTTCCTATCTACCTCCAGCTTGTTATACTTTGTCCAGAAAAGAGAAGATTAGCTTTTGTAAGTGTTTATCTAGTATAAAAGCTCCACATGGATATTCTTCAAATATCAAAAAGCTTGTGTCCATGAAAGATTTGAAACTAGTGGGTTTGAAGTCACATGATTGTCATGTGTTAATGCAACAGTTACTACCAATTGCAATTCGAGGCATACTACCAAAGCATGTCAGATTTGTTATTACGAAACTTTGTGCCTTCTTTAATGCTATATGCAGTAAAGTAATTGATCCTGATTCGTTGGATAAATTACAATCTGATATTATTGTTACACTTTGCCAGTTTGAGATGTATTTTCCAGTTTCCTTTTTTGACATCATGGTGCACCTAGTTATTCATTTAGTGAGGGAGGTCAAATTGTGTGGCCCACTATATTTGCGCCATATGTATCCTTTTGAGAGATTTTTGGGCACTTTAAAAGGATACGTGAAAAATCGATACCGACCAGAAGGTAGTATAGTTGAAGCATATTCTGTGGAGGAGGCAATTGAATTTTGCACAGATTATTTAGCAAGTCTGGATCCTATTGGAGTTCCAAGATCTCGTCACGAGGGTAGACTTGAAGGTCATGGTACACTGGGCCTAAAGATGATCTCTCCTGGAGCTGAAATTCTGAATAGAGCTCATCTCTTTGTCCTACAACACATGAAAGAAGTTAATGCCTATTTGGAGGAACATGTAACCCAAATTTGCCAAATGCATCCTTCTAAGAATCGCAAGTGGGTAATAAATGAGCACAATCGCATGTTTGGTGGATGGTTTAAAGAGCGAGTAATGTCTCTCATATCAAAAACACCTAGTCAAATTTCTAATACTGTACAATGGCTAGCCTATGGCCCTGGAGTGCTTGTGAGGTCTTATGAAAGTTATGATGTCAATGGATACACATTCTATACCCAACATCAAGATGGAAAAAGTGCTATGCAAAATAGCGGAGTATGTGTGGAAGCTTCGTCAACAGAAATTGATAGAAGTAGTAACACTCAATCACGAGATGTGAAAAATTCTTATTATGGAATTATTGAACATATTTGGGAGCTTGATTATAGAGACTTCAAGATTGCTTTATTTAAATGTAAGTGGTTTGATATCCGACGTGGTGTTCGAGAGGATGAGTTAGGATTCACTTTAGTGGACTTCAGTCGCTTTGGTCATGAAGATGATCCCTTTATACTTGCAACACAAGTGAAGCAAGTATTTTACATTCAAGACCCCGCTGATTCTAAATGTTCAATTGTTGTTCAAGGCAAAAGACGAATTCTCGGTATTGATGATGTTGTAGACGAAGAGGAGTACAACCAATTTGACGAAAATCTCCCTTTCTCAACAGGGCTGCCCACCTTCCCCACCTCATATCAGGGTGAGAATTCTGATGCACATTATGCTCGGAATGACCATGATGAAGGAATGTGGATTGATTAAGCATAATTTTGTAATTGGGATAATAAGGTATAATAATATTTATGTTTCATACCGCTATGTCTAAATAAACTATATCTTGTAGCAGTATAGTTATGTGATTTAGAAGCTTTTGTGTAAACCTTTTAGCTGCCTCACATGCCTTATGCTCATTTGTATTTGTTAATAGTCTATCTAATTGCATTTATTATAAGAAAATTGATTTATCAACTTAATGAAGAGTTCTTGCATTCTGTTAGGTCTGTAGCATGCCTTTAATCTTTCATATCTTACTTTCTGTAAATATTTATGATATGTTGCTTAAAAACTGAACTTTCTGTCCTTTTGTTTTCAGATTTGTTAATGGAAGAGAGTTCAAATTCTACTCAAAATCAATCAAAAAAAAGAACACGTGGTCCAACGGTATGCAAGAAGCTGAAACAGCAAACTGCCAACAAAGATGTTGACAAGACCATTGAGCTGGACGAATATGGTAAACCAAAACCTGGAAAGTGGAAAAATCAGTTCACGACTTATATAGGAGTAATTGGTCGACAAAAGGTAGATATCAATATCAAGAGTTGGAAAGATGTAAACGAAGGGCTGAAAAACACAATTTGGGAGGATATCAAGGTATACATATTTTGCAAAATTCATCACATGTTTTTTAGTTCACTTTTTAACACTGTCAAAAACAGGGCATTTTTTTGCTCTGTTTGATAAAAAAGACATAAAAGAAAGGGGAATTTAACCACCAGATGACAGAATCAATAAGATTCATGTATTTTTACCAAGCTGTTCCTCATTTTTATCAAGCTGTTTCATGTATTTGGTCTAAACTATAATGTGCGTAAAAGTACTATAGTATATATATACTGTTTCATTGTTCTACTTTCCAAGAAAATCCATCTAGGTACTTTACACAAACAATTGTTAACTGTTTGCTTACAATATTAGTCTTTAGATGCACACATAAATTTATGATATATTTGAGCTTCTTAAGAGAAAGGACGCCAGTTAAAATTACAAGAACGACTTGGGAGAACGTCGTATGATCCTGCTTACCAATTATAGGGAAAAAAAAAAATCCTTCCAAATTATGGCATAATATGTTTTCTTTACAGTTGGATGTTGATGCGAGTATTTCATTTTAGCACACGACTTGTGTGCTGCAACCTGCAAGTTTAGGTTCTTGCCATAGAATTCTATTACATCAAGTACAAAGAGACCATAAGTTTATTCTACTGCCAAATATACTGTTTGATAGATCAAGTATGAAGAGACCGTAAGTTTATGCATACTGCATACATTCAAACAATTGCCAAACTTGTTGATGGAAACATTTTGCTCTGTTTTTTGTTGGTGCTACCTTATTTGATTGTCAATAGCATTTGTTTAAGTTCAATGCAAACGTTGTCTAGGAACTTTTTGTTCTCAAAATGAAGTAAAATGGACCTTGTGCAGAGTTGAGAGTTCCATGATCACCTTCAACTGCACCGCACCAGCCCCTTCTTATGTAGGCTGTCATGAGAACTAACATTAAAACTTTAGGTATCTCGATTCTGCATTCGAGTCCAAAGACTAGAAGGGCGTAAAACTTACCTCTAAAGTTATGTCAATAGCAAGGCAAGAGTCAGATATCAATAACTGTAATGTGCGTAAAAGTACTACAGTATATTTTCTTGTAGATCTAAACTGTAATGTGCGTAAAAGTACTACAGTATCTTTTATGGAAAGTTTTCCTCTTTTCATTTTATTGATCATGTTGCCGCAAGTTAATTGATTCTGGTTAAGTAAGTTGGAATTCAAACATAAAAGTATATATATAGTTCATATCTGCAGCTTGAACCGCTTTAAAATTGGTTTGAACATAGCTTATACTTGCCAACAGTTGGTCTTAATGTCTTATCATTTGTGCAAGTGATGTAGTGAAACTTGGTCGTACAGGTTCTTTGTTGTATGTTTCCTGTGGCTTCTATTGAATTCTTGGTCTGTGATATACTTGATTCAGATTCAGTCTGCGTGTAGCCATGTACCTGTGTCTTCGTTTCCCTTGAGTATACAGTATTTTATTTAACTACCATATTTAGTCTAGCCTTTGATCTGGCTCGTGAGCTTATCTGGTCTACCAATTTTAGTCTTGAATTGATATTTTAGCCAAAGTAATTTTATAATCAAATGTGTTTTGGCAATGCATAAGCTATATGCATGAGTATACAATCTTATGAGAATGGGGTTAATTGCCTAATCCTTCGTAGTACTCACTTATTATTACAAGTAACCTGTTAAACTTGCAGTGTCTCCATTTCCCAACTTTTAGCGCACTGGTTGACACTTATTTAGCTAGCTAGTTGTTTTACTAGCTAGTTCTCGTCGTGTACTAGGTTTACGAAGATAGAGTGTAAGGATAATATATGATAGCATTTCTGCTCAAGTGTAGCTAGTTTTTGTCAGCTTTCTGCTTATGTTTTGTTTACAGTAGTTTAAGCCCTTATTGAGCTTTTGAATAACGGAGTTTGTTGATATGATCGTAGCCACATTTAGAGATGCCCAGAATGTATATGATCAGGATTGAATTTTTAAGAATGCGTTTTTTCTTTTCTACTTTTATTTTGGTTTGAGGCAATTGATGTATTTATCTTGTTGGGATGGTTTTGCTATATGCGTATATGAACTTGTATTTAATATACTATAATGGGATTAGCTAGCAATTCTAATGTGTTTTGAGGAATATGAACTTTGTCAGGGTGAGTGGAATATTAAGGATGATGAACATAAAAACCGAGTAATGAAGAATGTTAGGAGCTTGTGGAAGGATTTTAAGTCACGGATGGTTGATAGGTTGTTTGAAGGTGAAGATCCATCTGAGAAATACGATTACATTAGTAAAGAACAGTGGGAAATGTTTAAGAAGGCCAAAGAAACTCCTGAATTTAAGGTGACATAATTATGTAATATGTTTTGTTTATTTTTTTGAAAATTTTTAGGTAAAAGCTGTTTTTATGTTAGTTCTTCAGTTAATTACATTTTTTTGAACAGGAAATTCGTGAGAAAGCACAAAAACGTCAAAAAAACAACAAACATTCACATCATCTGGGAAAGGGTGGCTATGAAGAAGCAAGGATGGAGTGGCGTAAAAAGGACCCTATTGCTCATTTGTCTCAATCTGAATGCATCGATGCATCCATATTATCTGATGATTATACAGGTCGTGGTTTTGATTGGGTTAGAGCACGACTCAAGAAGAAGGAGGGAGAAGGTTATTATTTTCCCAATTCTTCCACTAAGGAAGTGTTTGAAAAAATGGTAAATTGCTACTTCTATATGTTAACATATAACTTCATCCAACAAATAATAAGAAGTATTCTGACTTCTTGCAAATTGGATTAGCTCTATTTCTTACTTTTTTTCTATGCAAATCTTTTCAAGCATTGTACTAAGTTTACTAGTATTGGCAATTTGGGTGCCTTTGGAACTATATACTAACTAATCTCCTGATTTTGGAGCAGGTAGCCTGGAAGGGTAAAATTTCTGAAGGATCATGGAGTCCGCACGGTCATGATGATATTCTGACACGTGCACTTGAAACAAAGGAGCATGGAGGACATGTTAGAGGAATTGGGGGAGGAGCTTGTATCAGGGATGTGTTTGGGTCACAAAAAAATATGCAAAGTAGCAGGATTGTCTCAGTAGATGACTTGGCTACGATTACCAAGAGAGTGAAAGAGGAGTGCAAAGAGGAAATCGGTGAGATTCATGTGAAGTATAATAAAGAAATCAGCGAAATGCATGCAAAATATAGTAACGAGGTTAATGAGATGCATACAAAGCTACGAGGCATCTTGGATCATTTCAAGCAAATTGGTATGCCACTTCCTAATAATTTTGGGATTGATCTTAGTACCCCACCGAAAGAATTAATTAGAAGCAGCTGCCAATCAGTGGAGCCAAACACTTCGGATCCTTTACTGGATATTCAGGTATATTTAATTGTCAGAGATGTTTCCTTTTAAATTTTGAAATCCCAGAAGAAGCTTATTTGTCCATTGCTTCTCTAATATTTTATACCCAATATTTTTGTTACACTCCAGTATAAGAAATGATTGAAATATGGGTTACCACTGAGATAAAAAAGAGAAATATTCTAGCTTGTGCATGATTCCCAGATGAATAGAGACACACTTCTGCATTTCTTCCAAGTTTATTTCCCACCATAAGGCATTACTGCATTCCTGTCTATTAACAGCAGTAAAAATCCATATAATTAATATAGTTTACTCCAGTATTGTATTTTTTGCTTCTTTGTTTTTTCAGGCATTAGTTTCCGTAGTGTAGATTGTTTCTATTTCTGCCTGAACACATTTGGTTAATTAAAATTATGTTATATGTAATGCAGAAACCCACTCCATGTCGCCTTTGTGTGATATCTAAATCTAAAAAACTGATCGTGGCTAGAGGGACAGTTTTTCCATCTATTTTACCAGGGGCTGGCATGGTTCACGGCGTACAAATAGAGCCAGGTAATGTTAAAGTGTGTGTTGATGATGTCTTCGGTGAATATAAAACAACCCCTCTTCCGGTGCCATGCAATGAGCACAGTTTGGTAGGGGATGCAAGTGGTAGCTTTGTTCAATGGCCAAAGAATCTCATTCTGTTGGGACAGGTAATAATTTCAAATTAATTTTGTAGGTATGAATGTTACAAAAAAATTACATGTCTCCATTAGAAATAATAATATTGCGTTTTTTTCATCTTTCTTCAAAAAAATTTAATTTTTTGCTATCCATTTAATTAGGATCCTATTGCACCTGAGAAAACTACAATCCAACAAACAAAGAAAAAGGTTTCTAGTAAAGGGTCGGCTACCCATAATCAAAAGCATGAACGGATTGATATCAATGGTGATGCAGAATTTCAAAATCTGAGTGAACCCTGTAAATATCTGCATGATGTGATTATGTTGCCTACTAAATCTGACATTACAAGTGTTGATAAGGATCATGAAGTTTTCAAGTGTAATCTTGTTGATGGACAACCCATCTCAGTGGCACGTGAAGATATAATTGAATTTTTTAGGATGAGTCGCTTGAATATACCAATCTTACAGATTTTCATGATGTGAGTCTATAAATATATATTTTTTTATGAGAGTCATACAAACTATCTTTTAACACAATTTTTTTTATGTGTTACATTTAAGGTACATTCATAAATTGTGCAAGGAATATAATGTTGTTGATTTCGGATTCATGTGTCCCTCAGCATTGGCATTGGTGCGTAAAAATCCAGATCGAATAACTAGCTACATGACTGATATTATGTTACAGTCGGGAACGAAACGTTTTATCTTGGCACGTTACATTCAAGAGTAAGCATAATACATGTACCGATGTTCCTCTTGTACCATCTATTGTTAAATATCTGACTCTAGTTTCAAATTTTAAACATGGTTATTGTAGTAATCACTGGATATTACTCCTTATTTGTTGTCGTGAAAGTCGTGTTTATGTGTTCAATTCCTTGAGAAAAACCACAAAGATTCACATAAAGGCATTTCTTAAAGTGTAAGTAATGCAATCTAATTTGGATAATTATGATATTTTCTTTTTTTGTTAAAGTGAGTGGCTAACTTTTTTCTTATTTCACAGGGCGTACCAAGTTTATGTTGGGCCACATGGCAAGAAGAAAGGAAGTATGGATAATAGGATGCATTGGCATGAAGATCTTCAGGTATACCCTTTTAATTATAGTTTTTATTTTGTATACCAAGTTTTTTTTATTTTTCTTCTTTAATAAAATATTTAATTGGTTATTTAGTGTCCTCAACAAGAAGGAGGTACCGAGTGTGGTTATTATGTTATGAGGTACATGTATGACATAGTGTCACAATATAGGAAGAATGGCGAGGCTAATTGGACTAAGGTATGTGAAAAACCATAGCAAATGTCTTTTTTTAATTATATATATGATTGAAAATATGTAGACTACGAATTAATCTCGTCATGTAAATATTATTGTAGGGTATTGGAAGGTTGACATCCTATACTCGACAAGAAATTGATGAAATTCGAGACATTTGGGCCGATTATTTTACGAATGAACATGTATAGGATTGTTAGGTATGATGGAGTTGTTAATTTAGTTTGTGAAAATATTTGAAGTTAAGATTTTTTAATTGTCCTGAAACTTTGTACTGGTGGAACAAGCTGAAATTTAAGATTATTGTTGGTTTTTGTTAATTGAGTACTGTTCCATTCTTTCAATTTAGTCATTTTAATTATTTTGCTAGACTTGAAATTGGTATTTTTTGGTCGAGTAGAAATATATGTATGCATGCAAATTATTGGCATGTACAGGTGCTCAGTGAAAATATAGGGTAATACATTCGAATTATCGGTATGGACAGGTATATCGCTAAAATACAAAATAAATATTAAAAAAAAAAAAAAAACCTTTTTGCGTCTGTTCTAGCATAACAGCCACAAAAAAAAAGACTTTTTTGCGTCTGTCCTTTGAAGACAGATGCATAAAATATACTATATACGTCTGGTCATTCATAGCAGACGCAAAAAGATTGTGTTTATGCGTCTGTTGTATATCAATATGCGTCTGTTCTAGACAGATGCAAATAACTTTATGCGTCTGTTAATCTTAAGCAGCCGCATAAAATTATACTTTATGCGTCTGTTCTTCAACTTTATACGTCTGTTAGGAACATACGAAACTATCTATATACGTCTGTTGCGGAACAGACGCAAATACTCTATACTTTATGTGACTCCTCCATACGCGTCTGTTGAAAATAGACGCAAATGACCTTTTTAACAGACGCATATGGCAGTTTTTGTACTAGTTTAAAGTACTACTTCCTATAACGGGACATGATCCAGATTCACTGAATAATTGTTTTGAATGATTTTTTCGACGATCGAACCGTACAAATGTTAATAAACACTCATTTTAGTGTTGGGAAAAAATAATTAAAAAATAAAAAAGGTCGGGTTGTACGAGATTTTAACAAAAACGTTGTAAAAGTGTTGCTTCATATAACGGGGCACGATCCAGATTCACTAAATAATTTTTTGAATGATTTCTTCGACGATCGAACCGTACGGATGTTAATAAACACTCATTTTAGTGTTGGGAAAAAATAATCAAAAAATAAAAATGGTCGGGTTGTACGAGATTTTAAAAAAAACGTAGTAAAAGTGTTGCTTCATATAACGGGGCACGATCCAGATTCACTGAATAATTTTTTGAATGATTTCTTCGACGATCGAACCGTACGGATGTTAATAAACACTCATTTTAGTGTTGGGAAAAAATAAGCAAAAAATAAAAAAGGTCGGGTTGTACGAGATTTTAACAAAAACGTAGTAAAAGTGTTGCTTCCTATAACGGGGCACGATCCATATTCACTGAATAATTGTTTTGAATGATTTCTTCGACGATCGAACCGTACGGATGTTAATAAACACTCATTTTAGTGTTGGGAAAAAATAATCAAAAAATAGAAAAGGTCGAGTTGTACGAGATTTTAACAAAAACGTAGTAAAAGTGTTGCTTCCTATAACGGGGCACGATCCAGATTCACTGAATAATTGTTTTGAATGATTTCTTCGACGATCAAACCGTACAGATGTTAATACACACTCATTTTAGTGTTGGGAGAAAATATTAAAAAAATTAAAAGTTCGGGTTATACGAGATTTTAACAAAAACGTAGTAAAATTGTTTTTCCTTTATCGGAGCACGATCTAGATTTACTGAATAAAATTTTTGAATGATTTTTTCCGATGATCGAACTGTAGGGATGTTAATGAAGTTCTCATTTTAGTGTTGGGAAAAATAACCAAAAAATAAAAAGTTTGGATTGTGCGACAGTTTAACAAAATTGTAGTTAATAAAATTAAAAAGTTTTTTTTATAAATATTCTATGAAAATAGTTATTTTTACTTTTCTTATCCCTAAAATATGATTAAAAAAAGATAATAAAAATTTTAGATAATGATAAAGTTTGTTATTTAACAACATAATTTAGTTTTTGTGAAAATGTTACTCTTTTATTATGTGCCCTTGCTTATAAAATCCGTGAAAATACTTCAAAAAATATTATTTTAACTAGAATTCTAATAATTAATATAAAATATTGTGACATTCCTATATCATAAACGGTAAAACTAGAAAAATATTTGTTTTTTTTGTAGAAAATAAAACTAATATAAACCTTTATTGTAAGTGTTAGCGATTTTACAACCTTAAATGCAAGTGCACATATAGTAACAAATAGTATATAAATTCGTTCCCACAAGGACTAATTCTAAGCTGTCAAGTACCATACACTACTTTTCTTTCAATTCAAGTCAAAACAACAAGAGGGTTAAAAACATTAACTATATCACTAAATATTAAACTAACACAAATAATATCCCAAGAATAACAAAACCAGGCCAACAATTTCATCTCGTGTTCTCCAATAAATTATTCGAATATCTCTATTTTGGTGCTCCAATTGTTAGTCTAAGGCTTTTAACTAATCACACGGACCTTCCGAATCTCAAGTGATTCTAATTCATCAACTAATTCCCATATTCCTATAAAGAATTTAAGTCTTAGAACAGCATTACCTACCGCCTTAACATGACTACCTAGGGTGATTGGGTATATTCCTGTCCAAATCACAAATTAGTAAACTACTAATCCTAAGTTATAGTGATTAGGTCTTAATCTAGATTTTCTTTTCCAAGTCAACCTAAATTACCAATTCAATTCCAAGATTGATCATTCCTTGGAAAGCATTACAAACAAATCACTATAAACAATTGTAATGAACACCATACACTACAAGAAAATCGCAATCAGACAACACTCATCAGACAACGCTCGGACGAAAAAGCATTGTTTGGAATTAAGAGACAACGGTTTTTTTGTAACTTCAGAAAAGTATTGTGTCATCCAGGTACACTACAACGGGTTAAAAACGTTGTCTAGTAAATTGATTCAGACAATGGCTTTTGCAATGTGGTGTTGTAAAAAGGAGTAAGGTTGCACAACTATTTTTACGAACATTGTCTGATCTGTTTTCAGACAACGCTTATAAACCGTTGTATAATTCACACAACTGTTTTCATATACCATTGTGTTATTATGATTCACACAACGGAATAATTAACCGTTGTTAAATCGTGTTTTGATGAGACAACAGTTTTTATGAAACCGTTGTCTGAACTACAAAAATTTTGAATAGAATTTGGTGGGAAATAATGAAATATTTGGTGGGAATAATGAAATAATTTGAATTGAATTTGGTGGGAAATAATGAAAATAATCAGACAACGGTTTTCATATAAAAAAATGTTGTGTTATATTAAGCACAACAACAGTTTTTAATAAAAAAACCGTTGTTTAATGTTCTTGTATGATATTTAATGGTCAACTATCAAAGTACTCCTTGGTCAAACTAGTATAATTTTCGAATAATAATTTTTTTAAAAAAAATTTTGGACGATCCAACAGTGCGGATGATGTTATATACAAATTTTAGTGATGATTTTTATTAACTTTCGTACAGTTCGATCGTCGAATAAATCATTCAAAAATTATTCAGTGAATCTCAATCTTGCCTCGTTATAGGAAGTAGCACTTTTGCTACGTTTTTGTTAAAATCTCGTACAACCAGACCTTTTTATTTTTTGATTATTTTTTTCCAACACTAGAATGAGTGTTTATTAACTTTCGTACGGTTCGATCGTCGAAGAAATCGTTCAAAAAAATTATTCAGTAAATCTGGATCGTGACTCGTTATAGGAAGTAGCACTTTTGTTACGTTTTTGTTAAACTCTCGTACAACCCGACCTTTTATTTTTTGAATATTTTTTCCCAACACTAGAATGAGTGTTTATTAACTTTCGTACGGTTCGATCATCGAAGAAATCGTTCAAAAAAATTATTCAGTGAATCTGGATCGTGACTCGTTATAGGAAGTAGCACTTTTGCTACGTTTTTGTTAAACTCTCGTACAACCCGACCTTTTTATTTTTTGATTATTTTTTTCCAACACTAGAATGAGTGTTTATTAACTTTCGTACGGTTGGATCGTCGAAGAAATCAATCAAAAAAATTATTCAGTGAATCTGGATCGTGCCTCGTTATAGGAAGTAGCACTTTTGCTACGTTTTTGTTAAACTCTCGTACAACCCGACCTTCTTATTTTTTGATTATTTTTTTCCAACACTAGAATGAGTGTTTATTAACTTTCGTACGGTTGGATCGTCGAAGAAATCAATCAAAAAAATTATTCAGTGAATCTGGATCGTGCCTCGTTATAGGAAGTAGCACTTTTGCTACGTTTTTGTTAAAATCTCGTACAACCCGGCCTTTTTATTTTTTGATTATTTTTTCCCAACACTAGAATGAATGTTTATTAAGTTTCGTACGGTTCGATCGTCGAAGAAATCAATCAAAAAAATTATTCAGTGAATCTGGATCGTGCCTCGTTATAGGAAGTAGCACTTTTGCTACGTTTTTGTTAAAATCTCGTACAACCCGACCTTTTTATTTTTTGATTATTTTTTCCCAACACTAGAATGAGTGTTTATTAACTTTCGTGCGGTTAGATCGTCGAAGAAATCGTTCAAAAAAAAATATTCAGTGAATCTGGATCGTGCCTCGTTTTAGGAAGTAGCACTTTTGCTACGTTTTTTTTAAAATCTCGTACAACCCGACCTTTTTATTTTTTGATTATTTTTTCTCAACACTTGAATGAGTGTTTATTAACTTTCGTACGGTTGGATCGTCGAAGAAATCAATCAAAAAAATTATTAAGTGAATCTGGATCGTGCCTCGTTTTAGGAAGTAGCACTTTTGCTACGTTTTTTTTAAAATTTCGTACAACCCGACCTTTTTATTTTTTGATTATTTTTTCCCAACACTAGAATGAGTGTTTATTAACTTTCGTGCGGTTAGATCGTCGAAGAAATCGTTCAAAAAAAATTATTCAGTGAATCTGGATCGTGCCTCGTTTTAGGAAGTAGCACTTTTGCTACTTTTTTGTTAAAATCTCGTACAACCCGACCTTTTTATTTTTTGATTATTTTTTCCCAACACTAGAATGAGTGTTTATTAACATCTGTATGGTTCGATCGTCGAAAAAATCGTTCAAAAAAATTATTCAGTGAATCTGGATCGTACCCCGTTGTTGGAAGCATCACTTTTGCTACTTTATTGTTAAAATCTCGTTCAATCAGACTTTTTTTTTTATTATTTTTTCCTAACACTAAAATGAGTGTTTATTAACATCCGTATGGTTCGATCGTCGAAGAAATCATTCAAAAAATTTATTCAGTGAATCTAGATCGTGCCCCGTTATAAGAACCAACACTTTTACTACGTTTTTGTTAAAATCTCCTACAACCCGGCTTTTTTATTTTTTGATTATTTTTTCCCAACACTAAAATGAGTGTTTATTAACATCTGTACGGTTCGATCGTCGAAGAAATCATTCAAAAAAATTTAATATTATTCTTTGCTTAATATTTAAAATATTTTTCCCGATTTTACACAATATTTTTTAAAAAAATTTACAAAATAAGTTTTTTATTTACATCATAAATATTATATATAAGTACATACATATATGTAAAATTTATATTTATAAAATTGAAATCAAATAAATTCTTGATAAAGTTAAAACAAAACTAGAATTTTTACCAAAATATTTACAAAAATTAAAAATGAAATGAAACAACTGTAAAATGTTGAAGGCGCACAAATTCCCCCCAAATCAAAAATTTTCAGCGTTTCGTTTCCCCCCTTTTCCCCCATTATCTCCCCCCAAACTTTCCTCTCCACATTTTCTAAACTTTACTCTTATCTCTTTTTCTCCATCTCACACACAGCTCCCTCTATCCTCTTCTCTCTCTCTCTCACACCATTTTCTTCTACCGTCTCACCATAGAATTCACGGTCACACATTCAAATTGTAGTTTTATTTAGCACAAATTAGTAAACCCTAATTGATTCAATTGGTTCGATTGGCCATCATACTTCTTGAGTGGCCAGGTTTCACCAACCTCTCTACAAACTCAAGAGTTTCAACAATCAGGGTTGTGGTCTCTCTCTCTCTCTCTCTCTCTCTCTCTCTCTCGTCTTGAGTGGTATAAATTGAATGGTTCCATCCAGATTTGTAAATGGTTTGTGGTGTATACGGTTTGTGGTCTCTCTCTCCTTCTCTCCCTCAATCTCTCTATCTGTCTCTCCCATATACAACTAATGTATGGTTCAAAAACCTTCTTTTTTTGGTGTCTCTGTATAATCAAGCAGCCGTAAGTATTTATTTGCCTAAAAAACGGTACTTGTACAAGTCTTAGTTCACCCTTTCTTATTATTCGCCACTTGTTTTCCCAGGCTTCCAGCTTTGGGTGGTATTCTGGTCTAGTTTACTGGCCCCGATTGGTGAAAGTTTCAGTTATAAGATAAGTATATCATTTGTCTACTAACTATTGATGTATATGTTTCAGGTACAATCTGCTGCGTAGGAAATTCCCAGCTACATTTTTCACAGGATCTCCTGCGCTCTCTGATGGTGAATTTGACCTATTGAACAAGTTTTTAACTTATGATCCAGATAAGGTATGTATATGTACTACACATTCCTGTTGCTTGGTTATGACAGATACTGGTTAACATCAAATTGTAGCTACTTATCCTTTTGTGTTGAATGCGCAGAGAATAACAGCTGATGCTGCTCTTAACCATGAGTGGTTCCGTGAAGTTCCTCTTCCCAAATCCAAAGATTCCATGCCTACGTTTCCTGCTCAGCATGCGCGGGACAGGTGTGTTCTAGGCAACTTGGTTTGGTTTATGCATATCCATAATTCTGATCACTTGTTCGTAGTATTGGTGATATAATCGAGGTGACATTGATGTTTTACAAGACGTGGGAAACGAGTCCCTGTGTTGTGGTGGAATTCCTTTTACTGTCATTGCAGTAATTTGTTTTTGCCTCTCTGATTTGTATGCAGTTGTGATCGAGTTTAGTATTGTGATGCTGGCACCTGTGCTGTATCATATCTCAAGAAACGAATAAAGCACCATCACTATCTTTGCTTTGTTTTGTGAAGTTCGTGACAGACATAGCTTGTCAATATTCAGTAGAACTGTGATTTCTTCTTAGGATATTAGTGTCAAAACCGAAATGATTGAGGTGTCGATTAGAAGTGTTGATTATGCGAAAAATACAATTACTTCAATTTTATGAATGGGTCAAAAAGTTTTGGTCGATTGATTTACAAATTAAGAATGCTGGAATTGCTACCTTACAATTTTGTACTTGCCTATTCCTCAAAGGCTCAAATTCACATGTTCTTAAATTTTAGGGTTTATTCTAGAATTAAACTTGATGTTAGGTTATTATTATTATTATTATTATTTTTTGAAAAAAAAGTTAGGTTCTTATTTGAATCTTTATGATGGGTCTGTTTTTGGCATCCTTTTGAATACTTTGCTTATGGGTTTGAAATGTGCGCATTGAATTTAAAGTTCTACAATTTGATGCAAAAGGTTTTTTTTCGTTATTTTTGAGTATCCTAGTTCTAAGAGTTTTCATCGTTCTTAATTGTGTTGGTGCAGAAGCTTTGAGAACAAGTTCACCTCATCAGGCATTGGCCACTGTTGGTCAGACATTTACCCTTGAATTGGTTGCTGATACTAAATCACCAAAGGCAAGTCTACTTTTGGCCTAGGTAAAGCACTATTGCTAGGTCATTTATACCAGTGGTCATCTGGTTTTCTTCTTTTCTATCTAATACGAATTCGTGATGCTTCATTCATGACACTCTGTTATTTGTTGTTCATTAAGAGATTGGTAAATGCCTCAAAGGGCTTTTTCTTATATATAAGACACAAGTTTCAGCCTTTTATTAAGGATGCAGAGAATTAAACATGCTTTAGTTGAACTCCAGAAGTATGCATGTGTGTGGTTCTTGTCAATATTTGAACATAATATTTCAATCAAAGTTTGTATCACCTATTCAAATTCTGAAGATGTGATTTTATGTTCAAACAGTACATGTGGGCTTCACTAGAAGCATCAGCAGAGGTAGCAGGAAATAAAGAATGGGGAAAAGTTGGACCTTATGATGCTGTGCACTACAACCAATTTCCTAAAGATACCGACTTCTTTAGGACAGATGGAACATGGAACAGCAAATACGGGGAATTCTTCCTTGAATGTTATTCAGGAAAGCTTCTTAACACTGTAATTTAGACGATGGTAGTGGTACTTTGTTGGGAATTGGTACCGTTAGTAGCTTTGTAGCGATGAATATTGATTGGTAGTTTTTGTTATGAATATTGGTTAGTTGCTAGTATTGTATACTCTAATTTATGTTGTAAATAAAAGTATTGTTTCATTTCTCATTAGCCAATGTTATCATCTTTTAGAAACACTTGTGGAAAATATCATCAAACAATGGAATGTTTAGGACATGTTTCAAGAAAGCATTGTACCAAAAAGAATTGACCAGTGTATAAAAATTGTAAAACCATTGTGTGAAAATAACAAAAACAAGCATTTAAGAAACAAAAACGTTTGTATGCTCAGCTATCCAACAATGGTTATATTTTAAGAAATGGTTGTTAACATAAGGAATGAATAATGTTTTATTTTTTAGGAACCATTGTAGTCCTCATTTTCTAACAACGGATTTAAACGATTGCGTTGTTGTTTCTGGGTGTGCTACAACGTTTTTTGAGCCTGGTGTGTTGTTACGGATATCAGACAACGTTTTGTGTACCGTTGTCTGAGGTTGGTAAGAGACACCTGCTCGATAGACAATGCTATTCCAGGGTATTAGACAACGGGCAAAAACCATTGTATAGTTCAGTTTTCCTTGTAGTGATAATAGAGAATTGAAGAATAATCTATATAAAATCACAAGAATCCATTATAGGCCTGGAAAGAGAATTAGTTCAACATCACAACCAAGAGTACTATACACAAAGATGAAGACATGATATCAAGGTTACAATAAAGAAAGTAAAGAGGAGGAGATAAAACTCTAGAATTAGATCTTCTCCAAGACTTCTCTTCGTGCTTCCTTGTTCTTCTTGCCCGTGTTTTCTCCCTCTGTCTTTGTGTGTAACTGTTCTCTCCCAAGGTAACGTGTCTTTTTTTTTTCTCCCCCACTAAAATATATATGATATACAACTGACCTATATCTAATAATAATATAATTTACTTATTTAATAATAAAACAAAAGAGTTTCCTTAATAGAGCAGGATTCCATCATAGAAAATTCCAGCTGTCTGCTTCTGGCAATATTCTGGGCAGTTTGGTACATCACAAAAATCTGAGACCATACTTGAATTAAAGGTCTTCTCGCAAGCTTTCCAACGGCGCCTGAATCACCTCATTCTGACATCCGGAGCTCCCGTTATAGCCAAAACAGTGAACAATGCGCAAGCTGATCCGAAATCCGAATTTTGCTAGAATTCACTTCAAATTTTGCAATTTAAGCCACAATCCTTCTATTATAAGGAATCCCTTTTTCCTACATTAAAACATAAAAATTAATTAAATAAAAATCCAAATTCGTGCAAAATAAACTTAAAATATAAAGAAAATATGATCATAAAGATCATATATCAAATATCTCCACACTTAAGTTTTTGCACGTACTCGGGCAAATAAAACAAAAACAAAACTACAAGCTAGCTTATTAAAACCACTTTCGTAGGTGACACGATTGCATTGAGCGTATGCAACAAGCCTTTAAACCCCTAGGCAGCCCTAGTAGGACGAGTTTTGTCTCGTGAGGGCCTATAGTGAATGAACCCACAAAATCCATCTAGCACATATAAACTAATAGAGATGATAATAGAAATAAGTAAGTTTATCGATCAAGGGTTCGATGCACGCCAATATGCTCCACACAACCAAGATTACTCATATTATCTCAACTTAAGAATCAAGATGCAAATGCTAAGTCTTGGTGTTAAAGGTGCAAGTATCCACATAATCTACTCATCGAATGTGCATAAGTACTCAAAAGTTCATGTCAAGTGCAAAACAAACTTGGTAATCATGCTAAGTATACAAGTGTACACTATCAAGGAGACTTGGGATTTTCATATTCATATCAAGTAATGCCTCACCTTTCACTCACAAAAAAAATTACGCTCAAGAATAGGTTAAGTGCACTACGCCATAAACGCACATACGCAACCCCTATTTTCAGTTGCGTAAGGCCTGAAAACCGTTGCGTAAGGTCTTACGCAACGCTAGAGGGGCGTTACCAATACTGGCGTTGCGTAAGACCCCTAACGCAACGCTTTTCCAAGCTATTGCAACACTTCAAAAAGCATTGCATAAGAGGCCTTATGCAACACCAAAAGCATGTAAACGCAACACTTCATGGGGTTGCATAAGATGTTTCAGCCATGTCAGCATGCTGGCATGGAAGCAAGGTGTCACGTCAGCATGCTGACATGTAAGCAAGGTGCCACATCAGCATGCTGACATGTCATTAGTGGGGCCCACAAATGCCACGTCATAGATGGGGGCATGCCACGTCAGCAGTGGGGCCCACCAAAGTGCGACGTCAACAGTGGGGCCCACATGCCATGTCAGCAATGGCCCCACATGCCACATCAGCAGTGGTTCCACCTGCCACATCAGCAGTGGGGCCCACATGCCACGTTAGCAAGGGCCCAATATCTAATGCAACACTAGTTAAGTCTAATGCAACACTAATTTTTTTTTAAGCAACACTAAATATACCATAATGCAACATCATATATAGTCAAATGCAACACTTTTTTACAAAAAAAATTGAAATGACTGCTTTGTTTATACATAAAACATCCTGTCCAAACCAAGCCAACAACTTCAAAAAGTCCTAATTAATGCAGCCAACAAAACTACATAATAGTTTTACAAAAATACCAAATTCTACTACTAGCAAGTTAAAGCTACAAAAAAAATACTAAGTGTAGCTGCCTTGAGTTATTGGACAAACACCGGGAACAGTGTTTTTCTTTGCAGCAATGTGCACAGATTCCATGACCTTTTCCACTCTAGACCCGTCAATTCCCTGCAGACAACAAATTTCACATAGATTAAGAACTTAAGAAGTAAATTTCCCTAAATAAAGATGAAACATACTGAAGAGTTAAAAGCATTTGCTCAGCCTAGACGTATACCTTGCGGATACGTTCATAATCATACAGGCGAGCATAAGCACTTGCACCAGCAACAATCAATTTTGGCTTGAAGAGAACAACACTTTTCTCTAACTGCAATAAAAAACCAAGTTCAAATGCAACAACATGATAATATTAAGATGAAAAAATTGGCAACCAAATGTCATATAATAACACATACAAATTAAGACACCCCCAATATGAGAGATGTCAAGCATGATACTGATAACAGTAAAACACAGAACACTTAATAATCAGGTTTCAAAATAGCCACTGATCATGGAATGGTAGTCTAGCAAAACTAAAACAACAGCATAATCTAGCTCCTAGAAATAATCTAAAGGCATTGTGAACCATCATCCGATGCAAATTCACAAAACATAGGCTATAGACTCTGACCAGGCTAGTACAGATTGGCTTAAGCAATGATAGGACCACCGGCAATTTAGCTTTAGATGGGGAAAAATAAATACTTAATCCATTGTGAACACTGAATTAGGGAAGAACAACAAAATACAAATTAATCTATGTATATCGATGCTTTGGTAGAAATTATAACTTGATGTTTAGATCACCCTGACTCGTATACTAGTGGATAATGTATCAGTTAACTAATAACGCCCCTTGGTGTCATAAAACTATCCACCTTCCACACAGATCAACATCCACCATACAAAATCTTATGCACTAAAGAAATAATCAACCATTCAACTTCTAAACATAGCAATATGACTGATCACACAGAACCTTATTTTTAACAGCAAATATCAAAATTTATCAATATCATCATCCCACACCAAACATCCCAGCTTAAAATCAACATAAAAAACAACCAATTAAGAGTAATTAAACACAGCATCAAATATAATTAAATACACAAACATTCATATCCCATACAATACATAAAACAAACATCCAGACATAATAGTAATAATAATAAAAATAATATAAAATACTGAAAGACACACGAAAGCAAGGCTAGAAGACAGAAGCATAACCTGTAGACAAGACTTCAGCTTTTGTTCGATGCAGGAGGAAGGGCATAACCTGTAGAAGACAGAAGCATAACGATTGAACAAAATAATACAAGTTTATGATGTTACGAAGTCTTTCATTACAAAAAGTACTAACCTGCTTATGCAATGCTTCTATGGCAAGTGCCCCTGCTTCAGCATCCTTGGCTGAGCATTTAGAATCTCTGGCTTCCAGCAAGGGTTTTCCATAAGTGGCTTGGAACTGTAAGAATGACATCAAATAATATGTACTTAAACATATAGTAATTATTGAGGTAAGAAGATTATCAAAAAAACGAGCTACAAGGGTAGGAAATATATGTATTGTCGAACTCTAAACTTACTAGCGTTCTACTAGAAAGAATAGAGGCAAGCACTTGCAAGGCTTCCTTTAGATCTCCACTATTATTAATGCTGGGCAATTTGTGTACTCCTTCAGCAGCCACCAAGATAGTTATCTGAAATTCGGAAAACAATGATTATTGCTAATTCCTATAATGTCCTGACAATGACCAATAGAACAAGTATAAATGCCAGTATTATTCGCCAACCACGTGAGACTCTTCCAAATGCTTGGAGGAAAGCATAAGCATCATTTGCTGACACAGTAGTGCACAGAGACAAAAAAAGCCGAGTTAACAAGAATTAGTAAAATATAGTAGTCTACTTAAGTATAGAACATGTAGAGAGAACAACAGAAAAGCAAGCTGATTATTACATATAATATTAATAGAAAAATAATATTACTCACCAGTAAAATCATCTCCGAGTTTTCTATAATCACTAGACGTATTAGAGTATGAAAAGCCAACACCTACTGGAGATTCCAGGAATAACATGTTGGCCTCTGGCTCCATCAGTCCATACACAAGAAGATATATTATGTTCAGTCAGAGTACTCAAGAAATATAAGGCCAAAGATTTGATAATTAATCATGGGAAAAAAATACGTAATTACAAGCACAAACATAGAAACCACACATATTTGTTTCTAAAATGGTGGTGAGCAAACCTCTATTCCATGAGTAAGGATTAAATTTGAGTTCAGGGGCATGCCCATCCACGATGAAAGGTCCGAGCTCTTGAGTTGCCCCATATCCCACAGAAGAGCTCCAAGGCCCTGAACATATATAAAGCTTATTGTCACCTTATGGGAAGACAGGAAATTAATGAACAGTTGGGTAATAATAAAGATTGACTAATTATGTGGGTTACAAATATGGCTAAATTAATGTACATCTAATAAACAAGAGATAGTATTATCTGTACATAACCAGTAAAAAATGGACCATAAAAAGCTCTGCTTGAAGAAAAACCAGAATGAAGAGTTCAAGGGTATCACTACAAACAATTATCTTAAAAACTAAGAATAAATTAATATTAATTCACTTACCGCCATTAAGCCACAAAACCAAGGGCTTGTCATCAGGGACAATTAAGGCTTCATAAAACCAATAGAAGAGTGCCCTTCCATTATTTTCATTCACCGTAATGTACCCAGCATAATGCTGGAAGTCTATGTTAGGCTGACCAGGCAAGTTAGTTACAAGATGATCACCACTAATAGAATTCATTTTAGTGGGGAACTGACATCTGTATAAAATCCATAAGACTTATTACTTAATTCGAGAGATTTCACAATAATATAGATGAAATACAAAACAAAAAATAAAGAAAAATCAGAGTAAATTTATCCAAATACAAAACTCAAAATCAGAGCAGCATAGAACTCGATTTCTAAATATTTATATATACTCTCTTAATCCTCTTATGCGCCGGCGCCGGCGCCAACGGTCGGAGCGCAAACTTCTCAATCTCCTCCTTTTCCTTCTCCTCCATCTCCTTCCTATCACTCTCTCTGTTTCTCAACTCCGGGGTCTCTATAATTAGGAATTTTAGTGGCGGTTGAAGGGAGAAAAATGACAAATATAGATACAGGGGAGTTGTATGTATATGTGAGGTTTTGAATTGGTTACAGCCAGATGAGAGGGGAGGGAGAGAGATTGGGGATCGAGGAGTACCTTGTGCATACGCCTCAAAGAGGAGAAAAAAGGGGAAAATCGCAGCAGAAGCCATGAAATTAAAAACCCTAATTCAAGAAACTCAAATTGGGGGTTTTGTTGTTTTTAAGATTTTAACAAATTAATGAATTTGGGATTGTAATTAGAACAAGTATCTCAAATAGGTCGGTGTTACATTTGTGAATTGGAAGGTTTGAAAGTGTGTGCGGATATAATGTGTGTATGTTTGTGTGTTTTAATCATGGTTCTAAAAAATGGCCGATTTGCCTTTTAAACGGCTGATTAATCGGTACAAGGTGGCTTGCCTAGGTTATTTATGTTAATCGCTGTATTAAACGCTGAACTGGGAAATCGGGTCAAACTCGAGGGAAATCGGGTTAGGTGACACAGTAATGTAAAATTGGACCTTTTGACAAAGAACAAAACTGTGATAAGTTGATAACTATCAGTGCATCGGGATCAAGAATCAAGATCAATAGTTAATCAAGGTACTCGTTAAGACCTTAAATCAATTCTCTTTTACCTTTAACTATTTTTTATTTGAATGAATATATCTTGTTAATCTATTGCTCTGCTTTACTAAATTGACCTTAAACTGATTGTCAGCGTAGCACAAATTGAATTCTGGGCTTTTCATTGAAATCAATATAAATTTTGTTATATATGTTTAAGCATTTAGGTGGATTAAATCTTCCAACAAATATATGTAAATGTTGGCTACATTTTGTTAGAATAAGTTTTTGTTTTAAGCAATTTTGATTATTTTTTTAATTAACTAGTATAGAATGTAGATAGTTCATTGAATATTATATATATATATATATATATAAATATATATAAATATATATATAATTTTATATTAAATTACTACCGATTAGTCATCCGATTAATCCTTCCGATTAATCACCGATTTACCGATTAATCTCTACAAGGTCTCCTCACCGATTATGTCCGATTAACGATTTTTAGAACATTGGTTTTAATATGTAAAGAAAGAAGAGTATACAGAGGGGGTGTTTTAACATGGTCTGGGTGTTCAAAAGTGAAAGCGGGATATGAAAAACTGAGAGCGGGATAATTAGCCGCCCAGCTGATTTCATTTTGTTTTTAATAAAAAATTATTTTATTGATATATTTTTGGTAATATAATTAACTTTAATTCTTATACTTGTATAGAATATATGTAATATGAGACTAGTTAGCTATTAACATTCGTATCTGTATGCTTTGATTGTCGAAAATATAATTTAAAAAATTAGAATCATCATTTTGAACAAGATTAGTTAAAAAAAAGATCTATTTTGATTTATTTGACCATTATAAAACCAAACAAAAAAAATTATCATATCACTAAAATCGTTATATCTTGATATCCGTACGATTGGAATATCGAAAAAAATAATTTTAAAAAATAGATTCATCATTCGGGACAAGACTAGTTAAAAGGAAAGTCCACTTTGACCGGTTTGACCGTTATAAAACCAAATCAAGTACATGTAGGAATTTTTTTGAAAAATTACTGCGTCACTAAAATCGTTATATCTTGACATCCGTGCGATTGAAATGTCGAAAAAATAATTTAGAAAAATAGATTCATCATTCGGAACAAGACTAGTTAAAAAGAAATTCCACTTTGACCGGTTTGACCGTTATAAAACCAAACCAAGTACATGTAGGAATTTTTTTGAAAAATTAACGTGACACTAAAATCGTTATATCTTGACATCCGTGCGATTGGAACGTCGAAAAAATAATTTAAAAAAATAGATTCATCATTCGGGACAAGACTAGTTAAAAGGAAAGTCCACTTTAACCGGTTTGACCATTAGAAAACCAAACCAAGTACATGTAGGAATTTTTTTGAAAAATTATTGCGTCACTAAAATCGTTATATCTTGACATCCATGCGATTGGAACGTCGAAAAATTAATTTAAAAAAATCGATTCATCATTCGGGACAAGACTAGTTAAAAAGAAAGTCCACTTTGACCGGTTTGACCGTTATAAAACCAAACCAAGTACATGTAGGAATTTTTTTGAAAAATTAACGCGACACTAAAATCGATATATCTTGACATCCGTGCGATTGAAACGTCGAAAAAATAATTTAAAAAAATAAATTCATCATTCGGGACAAGACTAGTTAAAAGGAAAGCCCACTTTAACCGGTTTGACCGTTATAAAACCAAACCAAGTACATGTAGGAATTTTTTTGAAAAATTACAGCGTCACTAAAATCGTTATATCTTGACATCCGTGCGATTGGAATGTCGAAAAAATAATTTAAAAAATAGATTCATCATTCGGGACAAGACTAGTTAATAAAAGAAAATAAATATCTAATGCAACACTTCAAACAGAAAATGCAACACTACTGATACCTAATGCAACTCTTCTGCCACGTCAGCATTAGTAGATCCCACTTCTGCCACGTCAGCAATTGTGGGTCCCACAATTGCCACGTCAGCATGATGGCCCTCCTGACACGTCACCCTTGTGGGTCCCACACTGCCACGTCAGCAGTGGTGGGTCCCACATCTGCCACGTCATATTTTTAAAAAATATATAAATATATCTAATGCAACAATTCAAACAGCAAATGCAACACTACTGGTATCTAATGCAACGCTTCTGCCACGTCAGCAAACGCCACGCCAGCAAAGGTGGGCCCCACTTCTGCCACGTCAGCAAATGTGGGTCCCACAATTGCCACGTCAGCAAATGCCACGTCAGCACATGTGGGTCCCACTTCTGCCACGTCACCATTTATTAAAATAAAAAAATATCTAACGCAACGCTATCAGTTAGTGTTGCATAATGTGAAACACTGTGGGTAATACGCAACACTAAATTATATCTAACGCAACACCAGTTCAACTCAGTTGCAAAAGACCCAAAATTTCTATCTAACGAAACGCTTTCTGTGCAACGCTTTGTAAAAAGGGTTGCGTATGTGCGTTTATGGCGTAGTGGTGTATCACTCAATTCCATCATATACATAAACATGCTTGACACTTGGCATCGATCCAACTAAAAACACAACATGCATGAGTAATGATAATCAAAAGGACTTTTATTTGGGGTGTAATGGGGCTAGGGACAAGGTATGTCAAGAAAAGTCAAATAGGGTGAAATGTCAAAAGCTAGTGACTCTCCATATTTACTTGCACAATCCACCCATATGTCTTCCCCACACTTAGCCCATTAAGCATAATTAATTTCTCTAGCCCAAAACAATGGATCATAAAGCACAAGAACTATAAACAAAAAATGAAAATGCTCTCTTTTTTTTCTTTTTTTTTTTCAAGGCATTTTTTTATTTTATGGCCTTGTATTTTTTTTTTCTCTTTTTTTATTCGAGCAAAGTGAAACAAACCCGTACATACATTCACAATGATCCTCTAAAAGTCCCAAAACACATACTAAGCATTTACAAAATAACCTCAACATTTACCAAGATGACAATAAGATCACAAGTAACTCCTTTATCACACCTTATTACTTCCTCAAACCTCACTAGCCTTTGACAAATAGGGATCAAGTTTATGCAAGGCCAATAGAAGAAATAGGTCTAGGTATGTAATGTGGTGTGTCACCGAATAAAACGGTTAAGCTCAAAGGGCTACTAACGGATCATATATGCAAGGTATGTCAAAATGGAAAAATTGAAGGTTAATCCTAGGTGCCTTTATCATGTTATCATATATTCAATGCCATGTATCTCAAGAAAGGTCTAAGACAAGTGCTAGCAATGCCAATGCAATGAGGACACACAAGCACAAAAAATAAGATGCAAAAAATATGCATATAGGCTCAAAAGCTCACGTGGTGTCAAAAGATAATAATTCCCAAGTCACAAAAAGAATTCTTTCTAATGCACCTGCTTGTACTCAAAGCATGAAAACCAAATCATCTTACACAAAAACATATCATTTTAATTACTTAAGACAGTCAATGAGTCTACTAGTTTCAACTTGTTAGTGCAAAAGGTGTGTGCACAAGAGCATAGCCTTACACCTCTCAACAAAAGCATCAACAACACAAGATCACTTAGCATGCATGGATACATTTAGCTCAATCTTGAAACAAGTATTGCATCGACTACTTGATAGACAACTAACAACGTTTCACAATATCATCTCTATTATTTTATAATGCTAGAATTATATTTTGGTTTTTTTAAATTTTTCAATTTTTTTTTTCAATTTTTTTTTTTAATGAGAACACCTCCCCACACTTAAGTGAGTCATTGTCCTCAATGACTCGGAAATGACCACAAAAATAAACACAACGACTCCTACACATAAGAATAAATAAAACTACTAAAGAAAAGAAAAGAAAACTCCCCTAGATATCATGATGAATGTTGAAAATGTTGTTGCATAAATGCAAACATCTCTCCCATTTGCTTCCCCATGCTCTCCTGATTTAGTAGTATCTTGGCATGACTTTTTTGTAGCTCATCTTGCCCTTTTAGTATCTTAGCTTGGCTTTGGCGCACTTCAGCAATTTGTTCCTTTAGTGTACGTTGAGGCTCCACAACCTGATCTTCCTGCTCGACCGGGAGTTCCCCACGTGGATGATGTACTGGCCGTGGTCCAAAAGTCCCTCGATACAACATCCGCATACCAAGCAAGTATTCAGCATCAATAACAGCTGGCCATCCATTTGCCACTTTCAAATTGGTTCTGTGGCGATCAAACACCCCTAACTTCTCAGCAATTCTTGTAATAAAACCTCCTACTACAATAACACCCTTAGTGCGCTTTTCTTGATACAAGAATCTATTAATGAGCAAGTTTGTCCAATCCACCGGTATTCCTTCTTTAAAATGATACAACAAAGCAAGCTCCCCTATTTGAACCTTGTTGTTGCTCTCTGCTCGACCATAGATAGTGAATGACAAGAGTCTAGCAAAATAGCGAATGGCAAAACATAAAATTTCTGAAGACAAAGCCCGTTGAGTGTCATAGCTTTCAGTATTCGGCAAACGTCACTACAAGAAAAAGGGGCATTTACGACGGTTTTTTTGAACTAAAACCGTCGTAAATGGGGTCAATTACGACGGAATATTTCCGTCGTTTTTGCTCGAGTAGTAAGTTCAGATTTCCGTCACAAATTATCATTTTCGTCACAAATTTAGTTTTTCGTCGTAAGTTCAAATTTCGTCGTAAGTTTGCCGTCGTAAATGGGGTCAATTACGACGGAATATTTTCGTCTTTTTTGCTCAAGTAGGAAGTTCAGATTTCCGTCACAAATTACAATTTTCGTCACAAATTCAATTTTCGTCGTAAGTTTCAACAAGAGGTCCCACAATCAGCAACAAATTATTAAAATAATATATAACTTGCGACGCTAGTTCCGTCGTTAGTTAAATCAACACATTTTAAAAAAAATAGCACCGGAATCTGGAAATTCCAGAAACCAGCACTTGACACACACACGGGATTTACACACACACGCCACACTCTCTTCTTCCCTTTAATTCAAACGCAGCCAACACCACACTTCGTCTCATCAATTCAATCTCCACCGTGACCTCCAACAACTCCGTTCACTCTCACCGTCTTTCAACTTCCATCCCGCTGCAACTCTACTCGCAGCATTAACCTGCTTCCTCCACCAATCACCAACTTCATCACTCCCTTCTCCACCCACAGCCCCCATTCCAGTCACCCTTCTCCGACCAGCATTTCCCCTTCTCACCATTGTGAATATCTCAAACATGAGAAACCACGTCATTTATACAAAGTGGTATGAAAGGCAAAAGCTATCCTCTATACAAAAGCATGCTACAAATCATTAAAAAAATCAAATACACCAAAACTAAGTATAATTGTCTGGCAAAAAGCTATCCTCTATACAAAAGTATAATTGTCTGGCAGTGATGTTGAGCCAAAAAGGAGTAGCATAATTGTCTGGCAATGGTTGCTGCTCAATCAACTTCCACGTACCCAAACATGTCCCCCAATTCAGCTTTCGTGATTTCATGACGCACATTAGCTATCCGGAATGAAAGTGTGTGGTGCTCGGTAACAGTGAAAGAACTCAGAAATTCATAAGTTAGTGGTGCATATGAAGGTTCATCCATGGTCATCAAATCACTCCAACCCATAAGATTTAACCCTTCCACGAAATAATCTTTAACCCCCAAGAGTTCCAACATAGATGAATCCACATATTTATTGGGAAAAACCTTACGCTGAGAGAGTACCTTGTATAGAGCCTGCCGAGCCTCTCCAATGGGCTTACAAGTTGGATACTTTTGGATGCTGGAGGTTGCGGGATGTGGTGTGCATTTTTGCTTCTTTGCAGGAGGTTGCTGTTCAGAAGATTTGGCAGGTTGTTTTTGTGCTGATACGCGAGTCATGACCAGATGATAGGATCGCACGACTTGAGACAATATGAGAAGAATAGAAGAGATTCTCTTCTTGTTGATGTACGCTGCTGTCCAGTTGATGTAACCACGTGCAGATAAAAACCCTAGAAGAAGATCAGAACATCAAACCCAGTAATCTGCCGGAGAAGAGAAAAGAAAACCTGTGATGAATTGTTTAAATAACTGCTTGCGTGATCTTATAACTGGCACGCGCTGTATAAACCCTAAACTCCACAACCAATCCCTCATGTGTATACTTACGTGGCCAGAGAACGTGTGTAATAATACAAATAATAGACAAAACTCATACACAAATACACAATTAATATTATATACACGTACGAGACTAAAAAAAATTTAATATACAAACTATATATTATAAAATAGTAAAATATATTATATACATAGGATATTACAAAAAAAACAAAAAACAAAAAAAAACATGAAAGAAAAAAAAAAAAAACAAACAAAACAAAACAAAAACAAACAATAAATAAATAAATAAAATAAAAATAAAAATAAAAATTAATGAGAAGAAAAGAGAAAAAAAAAATATAAAAATATACAAACAAGCGTGACGCTACGTAAGTCTAATATGTACAGAATTAATACAAAGCTATAGACATTATACTAATATAATGTTAATGGAGTTAGGAGGAAAACGGAAAAAAATAAAATAAATAAATAAATAAATAAGTAAATAATAATAATAATAATAACGTACTTAAGTAGTAGTATGTACATACACAGAGTATAAAGACAAAGAAAATTTGTTCCCTGGCCAGGGGAATTATACCGCAGGTTTGAAATGGTAAGCCGCCCGTATTGAACAACTTGTGATTACAGGACACTGAACAGAATTTTTATACCGCGGGGTATTTCACACTATACCGTCTGATCTTCACTTCATTTTTTTTTTTTTTTTTTTTCAAGTTGCCCTGTTCTTCCAAAATAGTGTGCAGCCCTGTTTCAATATCTTTTACCTGAATCACTTCAAAAATAATCATCAGAGTATCTTATGGGAGTAAAATAAATTAAAAACCAAAATAAAAATATAACAAAATACTACCAACCTACTAACTAAATAACAAAGAAAGAAAAAAAAAATTATGAACAAGCTAACCGAACAAAATGCTTGGGTTGCTTCCCAAGAAGCGCCTTTTTATAGTCATGGCCTTGACTATGCACTCCCTTCATAACTCCGAAAGAGTAATGGATGAAACATTACGATCAATGTCACCACCCAAATATGGTTTCAACCTTTGCCCGTTAACCTTAAATGTTCTCCCGGTATGCATATCTTCAACTTCAATAGCACCATATGGATAGACTTGCACAACCTTAAAAGGCCCGGACCAACGTGATTTGAGTTTACCCGGAAACAACTTGAGCCTTGAATTAAATAGCAAAACCATTTGTCCCGACTCAAGCTCCTTGGGTACAATTTTCTGATCATGCCACTTCTTCATCTTCTCCTTGTAAATTCTAGAGCTCTCATATGATTGCAACCGAAATTCCTCAAGCTCATTTAATTGAAGAAGCCGCTTTTCTCCAGCTGCAGCAAAATCAAAGTTAAGCTTCTTGATTGCCCAGAAAGCTTTGTGCTCTAACTCCACTGGCAGATGACAAGCTTTTCCATACACCAATTGATAAGGTGATAATCCCAATGGTGTTTTGTAAGCGGTCCTGTAAGCCCAAAGACTGTCATCTAACTTTTTAAACCAATCCCTTCTTGTAGAATTCACCGTCTTCTCTAGGATTTGCTTGATTTCCCTGTTAGAAACTTCAGCTTGCCCATTGGTTTGAGGATGATAGGCACATGCTACCTTGTGACGAACTCCATACTTTGACAACAATGATGTGAATTGTTTGTTAAGAAAATGTGTTCCCTCATCACTAATAATAGCTCTTGGAGTCCCAAATCGAGTAAAAATATTCTTCTTCAGAAATTCAAGCACCACAGATGCATCATTGGTTGGGGTTGCTATAGCCTCAACCCACTTAGAAACATAGTCAACAGCCAACAATATATATTGATTCCGGAATGACATCACAAAGGGTCCAATAAAGTCAATACCCCAGACATCAAACAATTCAACCTCCAAAATATAATTCAAAGGCATTTCATTTCTTCTAGAAATATTGCCCGTACGTTGGCAACGATCACATCTTTTAACAAATTCATGAGCATCTTTAAAGAGAGAAGGCCAATAGAAACCTGATTGTAAGACCTTTGCTGCAGTTCTATCACCTTGAAAATGACCACCATAAGGAGAATTGTGGCAATCTCTCAAGATACTTTCTATCTCATCATCAGGAATACACCTTCTAAGAACGTTGTTTGGCCCAAGCTTGAAAAGGAAAGGCTCATCCCATAGAAAAGATTTAACCTGATGCAAAAACTTTTTCTTTTGCTGATAATTAAACTCATTAGGAATGATATTGCTTACCAAATAATTTACAAAATCAGCAAACCAAGGAAGACCCTTGCTGTTGATAGCCATAAGTTTTTCATCAGGGAAAGAATCATCAATGATTTGAGAATTATCAGAATTCTCTTTGTTCTCCAACCGGGATAGATGATCGGCAACTTGATTTTCAGAACCCTTCCTGTCCTTGATCTCCAAGTCAAATTCTTGCAAAAGTAGAACCCACCGAATCAAACGGGGCTTTGCATCCTTCTTCTCAATCAAATATTTGATAGCAGAATGATCAGTGTACACAATCACCTTGGTACCCACAAGATAAGACCTGAATTTCTCGAAAGCATACACCACAGCAAGTAATTCTTTCTCAGTAGTAGTGTAATTAAGTTGAGCACCAGAAAGAGTCTTACTTGCATAGTATATCGAATGAAAAATCTTGTTGCATCGTTGTCCCAAAACTGCTCCAACAGCAAAATCACTAGCATCGCACATCAACTAAAAAGGTAGACTCCAGTCAGGGGCAATGATAATTGGTGCAGAAACCAATTTCTTCTTCAACTCCTCATATGCTGCAAGGCAAGAATCATCAAAGACAAACTTTGTATCTTTTTCAAGTAAATTACACAATGGTTTTGAAATTTTTGAAAAGTCCTTGATGAATCGCCTATAGAAACCAGCATGGCCAAGAAAACTTCTGACTCCTTTCACAGAACTTGGTGGAGGAAGCTTCTCAATTGTTTCCAACTTAGCTCTATCAACCTCTAGCCCTTTACTTGACACTTTATGCCCAAGAACAATTCCTTCTTGAACCATAAAATGACATTTCTCCCAATTGAGAACCAAATTAGTTTCCTCACACCTTTGCAACACCCTTGTCAAATTCATCAAACATGTATCAAAAGAATCACCAAGTACAGAAAAATCATCCATGAAAACCTCTATCCCTTGCTCCACCATGTCTGAAAATATAGCCATCATACACCTCTGAAAAGTAGACGGTGCATTACACAACCCAAATGAAACCCTTCTGAAAGCAAAAGTACCAAATGGGCATGTAAAAGTAGTCTTCTCCTGATCTTCTGGTGCTATAGCAATTTGATGATAGCCAGAATACCCATCCAAGAAACAGTAGAACTCCTTGCCTGCTAGTCTATCAAGCATCTGATCAATGAAAGGTAATGGAAAGTGATCTTTCCTTGTGGCTTTGTTCAACTTTCTGTAGTCCATGCACACCCTCCATCCTGTGACTGTTCTTGTAGGAATGAGCTCGTTCTTTTCATTAGCCACAACAGTGATTCCACCCTTTTTTGGCACACATTGAACAGGGCTAACCCAAGAGCTGTCTGAAATAGGGTATATGATTCCTGCATCTAGCCACTTGATAATCTCCTTCTTCACCACTTCTTTGATGATAGGATTAAGCCTCCTTTGATGTTCAATAGTAGGCTTATGACCCTCCTCTATTGAGATTTTATGCATGCAGAATGAAGGACTTATACCTCGAATGTCAGCAATCTTCCACCCAATAGCTTTTTTGTATTCCTTCAAGACTCGAAGCAACTTATCTTCTTGATCAGATGAAAGAGTAGAAGATATAATCACCGGTAAAGTAGAATTTTCTCCAAGAAATGCATACTTGAGATGTGATGGTAGTTGTTTAAACTCTAATTCAGGAGGTTCTTCAATGGAAGGCTTAGATGCCTTAGATTTCTCGGGCATCTCAAAAGATTCAAATTTCTGAAATGGTCTTCTATAAGTGGGCAATGCATTGAGCTCCTTGATACATTCAGCAATCTCATCACAGCTTTCATCACCTTCTTCTTGTAAAGACAATTCTAGAGCATCCCTAGTGTGATGTGTCCTCATGTGCACATCATCATCACCTGTAATAGCACTCAAAGAAAAACAACTCTCCTCATCATTAGAAAACTTCATGGCAGAAAAAACATTAAATGTCACCTGTTCATCTTGCACTCGCATGGTCAATTCTCCTTTCTGAACATCAATGAGAGTTCTTCCCGTAGCTAAGAATGGTCTACCAAGAAGTAAAGGAATGTCTGCATCTTCCTCCATATCAAGCACAATAAAATCGGCAGGAAAGATAAATTTGTCCACCTTCACAAGAACATCTTCAACAATGCCTCTTGGATATGCCAAGGATCGGTCAGCCAATTGTAACCTCACTGATGTAGGCTTCACTTCTCCAACTCCTAGCTTCATGAAAATTGATAGTGGCATCAAATTCACACTTGCCCCCAAATCACATAAAGCTTTGCCAAAGTATTGTGTGCCAATAGTGCAAGGAATAGTGAAACTTCCAGGATCTTTGAGTTTTGGTGGAAGCTTTTTCTGTAGAATCGCACTACACTCCTCAGTTAGAGCCACGGTCTCAAATTCTTCCAATCTCCTCTTCCTTGACAAAATATCCTTCATAAACTTGACATAACTTGGCATCTGCTCCAATGCTTCAGCAAATGGAATATTGATGGATAATTTCTTGAAAACATCCATAAACTTCTGAAATTGCTTGTCTTGCTTCTGTTTTTGTAATCGTTGAGGGAATGGAGGTGGAGGATACAATGACTTCTTTGGTGTTGATGCAACAACTTGAGGATTTGAGAGCACAATAGGTTCTTCATTCACCACTTTTTCTGAATCTTCATTAGAATGACTTTTTATAGCTACCTCATCATCGACCTTCTTTGTATTCCCTTCAATTTCCTTTCCACTCCTCAAAGTGATTGCCTTACAATGCTCCCTTTTATCATTCTTTGGATTTGGCTCCGTGTCACTAGGCAATGAACCTTGAGGACGATTATTGATAGCACTAGCCAATTGACCCACTTGTATCTCTAAAGCTCTCATAGAAGCACTTTAACTTTGGATCAAAGCATCAGTTTTCTGCATGTATTGAAGCAAAAGATCTTCAGTGGTCGGCTTCTTCTCCATCTCGTGTGATCTTTGATTCTGTTGAAAACCAGGTGGTGGATTAGGCTTGTATGGCATGTTTGGTCTAGCATTGTTGTTCCATGAAAAATTGGGATGATTCCTCCAACCCGGATTGTAAGTGTTGGAATACGGATTGTTTTGCTGATTGCTAGAATTCCCCACATAATTCACTGTACTAGACTGTGCTGAATCATGATAGATTAATGGACATTGTTGAGTTGGATGTCCTTCCCCACACATATCACAAACAATAGGAGCATTCTGAACTTGATGAGCCGGATGAATGTTTTGATGCCTATCCACTGACAAAGATTCAAGCTTTTTGTTCAAAGCTTCAAACTGAGAAACCATTTGAGACGAGAAAGATGTCAAAGGATCTACTTCATGAATACCTGCAACTTTCCTTGAACTTGTCCTATCATAAGCTCTGCAATTGTTTGAAGTAATATCCTCTAAAATCTCAAAAGCATCCTCAGGATATTGATTGATCAAAGAACCCCTAGCTGCTCCATCAACTTGAGTGGCACATTGAATTGTCAAACCATTATAGAATGTTCGAATCTTTTGTTGATTAGAAGTCCATGATGTGGACACTTTCGCAAAAGATCTTTAAATCTCTCATAAGCATCATAAAGAGACTCCATGTCAAACTGCTGAAAGTTCTGAATTTCCTTAATCAACCTTTCAGTCTTTGCGGGAGAAAAGTACTTGTTAAGAAATTTCTCAACAAGCTGATTCCATGTAGTGATAGAATTATTTGGCAAAGAATCTAGCCACTCCCTTGCTCTTCCTTCCAAAGAACGACTAAATAGCCTCAATCTAATGGCTTCTTCAGAAACACCATTTACCTTGAAGTTGTCAACAATCTCTAGAAAATTCCTCAAGTGAGCATTAGGATCTTCAGCAGAAAGACCATTGAATTTGTTGTCCCTAATAGCCTGCATTGTAGCTGAGTCAACATGAAAATTATTTGCTGCAATAGCTGGCCTTACAATGCTAGAATGAATGCCATCGAAAGAAGGCATGATGTACTCCTTCACCCGCAACCGCCTTTGAGCATTAGGATCCGGAGGATTATTGTTATCACCCATCGTGAATGATTGATTCCTAGCTTCTTTATATTTCTTTTTATTCCTTCTTGCAGTTTTCTCAATCTCCAAATCAAGTGGAAGAAGTGAAGATGATCCAAGTCTACGCATACAACGATAAACTCCTACAAAATAGAACAAAAGAACAATAAAAGACTTGATCTTAAAATACTAAACAATGTAATGATATTAACAAAAAAATACTTAAAAGTATTTCAATAAACTATACACAAAGATGAAGACATGATATCAAGGTTACAATAAAGAAAGTAAAGAGGAGGAGATAAAACTCTAGAATTAGATCTTCTCCAAGACTTCTCTTCGTGCTTCCTTGTTCTTCTTGCCCGTGTTTTCTCCCTCTGTCTTTGTGTGTAACTGTTCTCTCCCAAGGTAACGTGTCTTTTTTTTTCTCCCCCACTAAAATATATATGATATACAACTGACCTATATCTAATAATAATATAATTTACTTATTTAATAATAAAACAAAAGAGTTTCCTTAATAGAGCAGGATTCCATCATAGAAAATTCCAGCTGTCTGCTTCTGGCAATATTCTGGGCAGTTTGGTACATCACAAAAATCTGAGACCATACTTGAATTAAAGGTCTTCTCGCAAGCTTTCCAACGGTGCCTGAATCACCTCATTCTGACATCCGGTGCTCCCGTTATAGCCAAAACAGTGAACAATGCGCAAGCTGATCCGAAATCCGAATTTTGCTAGAATTCACTTCAAATTTTGAAATTTAAGCCACAATCCTTCTATTCTAAGGAATCCCTTTTTCCTACATTAAAACATAAAAATTAATTAAATAAAAATCCAAATTCGTGCAAAATAAACTTAAAATATAAAGAAAATATGATCATAAAGATCATATATCAGTAAGACCTTGCCAAGCATAATGCCAAACCTGGAACCTAAAGATCAAAGGACTATGAAGACATGTTTATTAACAGAAGGGGATGGAGGCTAAAAGGGTCTATTGCTGTTAGTGAACCCACTCTACTTGATGATCTGAGCATCAAGTTACTTTCTGTTAGAATGAGACACCTGATCACTTCACGAAGGAGTTAGAAATTGTATGTGTTAGCACATAGACAAGGGTGCAGAATTTGGTAATGAAAAAAATCCAAAAGCTTCATTCATCAAGGAAAAAATTATAGAGACTGACCTCAGACCTCATGTTACATTATGAGTTTACAATACAATATTGATCTAGTGATGGGATATAAATTAGACAGTCATTTAAATTTTCTTCTAGAGACTCCACATTACCCACCCAATTGTATTATTAGAGCATCACTAGTAGTATTGAGTAATCAGTTTGCACTTTCATTTAGTGTTATAATAATGAATATTTTTTTTAAACTATATATCAATTAGAAGTACGATCATATGGTAATTTAGTAAACCACTTAAACTATAAAGTAAAAATTCACTAGAGTACATGCAACAATTAACTCTATCCATAGGTAAGTTTACCCTAACTTTTTCCCCTAATTTTCACTTGTTTGTGCAATTAAAATAAATCAACAGAAAATGCAAACAAGAAGCATTTTGAAAGTTTTCCTATATTTTACTCTCTTATGCGCGGATACACCAGGTTTTATGGCTTAGGTTCCTATAAATGCAAGTTTTTATAGCAACAATAAATATCTGACTTTATTTTGTACAGATAGTAAAAGTGATATGTAATCTCTAGCTATCCTGAACTAGTTTAGTTTTAACAATGTGTATGGTGGTGGTTGTCGTTGGATTATTAGTATCCAATTTGGTTTATCTATAGGGTACTCGCCGGTTTGACAACAGGTATGTTAGTCTTGTGGATGGTTTAACAGTTGGGTTATTAGTGAAATATTTTGTTCTAAATGTTGGATGATTTTGGGTTTGAATGTTTGTCGGTTGGTTATGTATGATTGTAATTTGGATTGTAGATAAGTTATCTTGTTTGTTGATCGTGAGTTGAATTTGATAATGATATATAATAATTGTGTTTTGGGATCCAAGTTCTATTAGTTTAGTTTTTTGATTGGTAGCTATTTTGGTTCACTTGAATAGACAATAGGATAATGCACAAAAGACATCAGTGTAAATTCACATATTCAATGTTAAATACAAGTTAATATTAAAAGGGAAAGTGTCATAAATCCAATCATGAATGATGAGTTAAGAAGAACTTTAATCTATTTAATTTCATAAAAGACTTATTCGTTTTTGTTACGGGCTTTATCTATTTAAGTGTTTAAATAAGATGTTCCATAGTTTAGAGTAAAGCTTTTAGAATTATGATGAGATTGCAATAATGAGATCTAAAAGATGAAAATTCTTAAACTTCAATTGTTCCTGGTCGTAGGATAATTAATTGGTAGTTAGTTAATTCGTAAAGATCGGTACATACTATGCTTGCTTCAATATGAAGGTCTGTTCTCATAGGCATTTGTGTGGTGACATTATAGCAAGTATGTAGGTGCTTATTAGTGAATAAGTTCACTGAATTGGAACAACTAATGGAGTTCACTCAAGTGTCAGTAGTTGTTCATAAAGTGATGGTTGTACAAGTATCCTTAGACTTGAGGTAATCATAGTCATCTTGTGTACATTGAACTATACTTTGGTCTAGTTCTTAGTCTCTAGGACAATAATAATGGCTCTTCTGGGTATAGTAATTTGTACACAAAGATAGTGATTGATCAATAGAGGATCTGCCCTTCTAGTGAAAGAAGAGAATGTCATATGTTATTCCACTTATGCTAGTTCAGAAATCTCTGGTCAGAGTGAATGAAATTAGAAAGAAGTTTCTAATATGCGTTAAAGGGAACTAAGCATAATGAATAGGAAATCATAGGATTAAATTAGATAGGCTTGACACAAGTTCCATATAAACACCTAGAAATTTTCATAATTATATAAGTGTTTATTAATTGATAAATGTGCCTTATGTGATTTTTATGGCAGATAAAAATTTTGTGAGGTCAAGTTATGTGTGGTATCATGATTATGTGATTACATGATGATTGGTATAAGTCGAATGTGTTCGTAGAATTTTATTTGCATTTTTGGTAAATTAAAACTATTTTAAACATGCCTTTTTAATCTTCGAAAAATCTTATAAAATCATTGGAGTCATTTAAAATTATGAGATCTTTTTCATTATCATCTTGGCGATATTATTTAGTTTTTAAAATTAGTATAAGTATTTAATTTTGTGTTTATATATTTTAAAATGATTTCAAAAGCTTTAATTCTTTTAAAGGTTATTTATTTCAAAAATTCATACAAAATTCATTTTTGACTAAAAAATTATTTTAAAAATATGGGGAGGTTTGTAATTTCATAAACTTCATTTGTAAATTTTAAAAAAATTAATTTTCTTTTTATTCCCTAATTTATTTCAATTTTAGAAGGATTAAAATCAATTTTTGAAAAGAAATTAGATAATTCATTTTTGCCAGATTACCAAACTGCCCTTGCTTCTATATATATCATTTCCACGGTCCCATTTCTTCATTCTGTTCGAGAGCAGCTGGGTACTCTCCTTCTTCTCCCTTTATCATTTCTTCTATCTTTATCATTTCTTTCAATTTTGAGCTCAAAACCATGTCTAAATTCGAGTTTTAATCATCCTTGTATTATTCTTATGTTTAATTAGTATTTGGGTTGTGTTTTGAGAAGTTTGTGTATGTATATAATCGGTGTGTGTATGTATATGCTGAAACAATGACATGTAAGCATGGTTAGATAATAAATCTTTGATTTAGTGATTGTATGATGTTACTTATGTGTTAAAATGGAGTTTTTGTTTAGTTATGTGTATTTTTACGAAGTTCGTACACATGGAAGGATTGATATCAATATCGATTCTAAGTTTTTTATCTCTTACACTTCAGAAGTGTGGTGAAATATTATGGTGGTTTGTGTTTATATACTAATTAATCTAAGGGCTCTTTTGAAAAATAAATAGGAAAAAGTAAATTTTTGCACATTTACTTTTGTTAAGAAAGTCTATTTGTAATTTTACTAAACTAAGTTTCAAATTGCAAAAATACTAACCCTAACCCTAACCCCCCCTTTCTGTTGAGCTTTCTGCCAGAGGACTGTGACACTTTTTTTTGGTGGGGGCTATTTTGGTGGATTTGGGTTTCCTGGCCCCGCAGGGGCATATTCAACTGAAAGCAATCACATTCAACTAAATTTGCAACTGAATGCAACCAAACGCAACTAAATTTCTGATTTTAGGTTTCATTTGTCAGTTGTCATTTTCGACCTCATTTCTGAACTATATATATATATATATATATATATATATATATATATATATATATATATATATATATATATATATATATATATATTTAAGGTGTGTGATATTTTGGTGGATTTAGGGTTCATGGCCCCGTAGGGCATATTCAACTAAATTTGCAACTGAATGCAACCTCATGCAACTAAATTTCTGATTTCAGGTTCCATTTGTCAGTTGTCATTTTCGACCTTTATATATATATATATAAAGGTCGAAAATGACAACTGACAAATGGAACCTGAAATCCGCAACTGAATGCAACCACATTCAACTCAATTTCTGATTTCAGTTGCATTCTGTTGAATATTGCCCCTGGCGGGGCCTTGCAACCCAAAGCCACCAAAATCACCCTACCTTTTTTTTAAAAAAGAAGTTGAATGTGGTTACATTCAGTTGAATGTAGTTGCATTCAGTTGAATGTGGTTGCATTCAGTTAAATGTGGTTGCATTCAGTTGAATGTGGTTGCATTCAGTTAAAGCGGGGCCTTGCAACCCAAAGCCACCAAAATCACCCTACCTTTTTTTTAAAAAAGAAGTTGAATGTGGTCGCATTCAGTTGAATGTGGTTGCATTAAGTTGAATGTGGTTGCATTCAGTTGAATATTTTCCCTGGCGGGGCCTTGAAACCCAAAGCCACCAAAATCATCCTACCTTTTTTTAAAAAAGAAGTTGAATGTGATTGCATTCAGTTGAATGTGGTTGCATTCAGTTGAATGTGGTTGCCCCTGGCGGGGCCTTGCAACCCAAAGCCACCAAAATAACCCTACATTTTTTTTAAAAAAAGAAGTTGAATGTGGTTGCATTCAGTTGAATACTGCCCCTGGCGGGGCCTTGCAACCCAAAACCACCAAAATCACCCCACCTTTTAAAAAAAAGTTGCATTTGGTTGCATTTAGTTGAATGTGGTTGCATTGAGTTGCAAACCAAAATCCACAAAAATAGCCCCTATCTTAAAAAAAAAAAAAAAGTACACAAGTCGGCAGTGGGCTTGGCTGGGAAGGAGGGAGGGGGAGGGGGAGTGGGTTGGGCTGGGAAGGAGGGAGGGGGAGTGGGTCTAGTATTTTTTGCAATTTTGAAACTTAATTTAGTAAAATTGTAATTAATTAAAAGAGATGGTATTTTTGCAAATATAAACTTTGAACCTAGTATTTTTGGTAAATATCCTTAATCTAATAAACAAATAAAAACTATATAATATATATATATATGACAGAAAATAATCCAAGAATTAGGGTTCTTCAGTTGACTGTCATGAATGTCTAATTTGTGTCTCTTGTTTTGCTAAAAACAGTCTTTCTAATTTTTATAAAATTCTCTCCCATGGTAAATTATAATGCCTACAATCGTCCCTTAATTGCCACTCCCATGGTCAATCAAGGTTCAACTATAAAATATTATGAACCAAGGATTATTAATTTCACAATTCGCATATCAATCTCCCGATCTAATAATTATATTGTGTCAATCATATCATGTACTAGAATCACAACTCCTCTCCCAATTCGTTATAATTTCTAGAGATGCAACTAAAAGTTCGCAACTTTTATAATTGTATAAACGCTCAATGATAGATTAACAATAACAAGAAAATCACAATACAATCAAACAAACTCAATAAGCCAACGAATACTACCCAACCCTTGGATAAAGGGATTAGCTATTCATAATAAGATAAAACAAATATGAATTAAAATCTCAAACCATGAATTTAAGAATTGAAGTACGAAAAATACAACTTTAAAGCTTCTCGAAATTAGGATGAATCCCTTCACGTACTCCTTCTTCCAATCTTCCTCTCAAAGTGTTTCTCTCCCTTTTCTCTCTAAAGTGCGACTATCCTATTCTATTGTATTCTACAAAATTTTATGATATGTTATCTCTACAATGTATGTATAAACCTTATATAATAGAGACTTTTATTGTTTTCCAAGAAAATACAAGTAATTTTCCAAAACAAATTGGATTCTGAATGTTAAATTCGTAGGCGGTCTTCCAGACCTGTTTCTGGACTGCTCCAGTTGGAACATTGATTTTAGACCACTTCTGAGTTGTAGATAATTTCGTTAGCTTTGCATGGACTGTAAGCTCACCCAATTCTGATGTCTGAAACTCAAGTTAGGGCCCAAACAGTGATCGTTGCGCGTGCAAGCCAGTAAATCCGAATTTTCTTGTAATTTAAGTCCAAATAAACTCAATTCCTTCCAAGTTTGTGAATTCTTTATTTCATGTCATAAAATATTAAACTCTAATTAAGAATATCCAATTATTTGTAAAATACAATATATATGGGGTTAAAATCATATAAAATACATATAAATACATGCTCTATCACTACCTCATGCAAAACTAAAGTTAAAAGAAAACCAACATTAGATCATAATCACCGTTCTCCTTCTCTATGAAAAATGTACTCGTAACGGTTAGTTACTCGATCGCCATTGCCATCGCTATCGCCAATCAACTTCGGTATCGTTTTTTTCTCCTTTCCAGTGGGAAGATTGTTAAGGATATGTAGCACTGACTCCAGAAAAGTGCACACTTCCATGCCTCCAATCATGTGAGAGATGAGTTTTTTTTATTCAATTTCAAATCCAACTTTACCTCGGGTTCATCTTTTATCAAAGTCCCGATAGGAATCTTTTGACAGTGACTTTCTTGTAGGAAGACTGTGAAAACCAAACCATCAGTAAAGTCCCCGCATCCTAATATAGCCGGGAAAATATGTTTGCATAAGTCATTCCAACAATCATATATAAATTCCACCATTTGTCTCATACTAGCACACACGCACTAATTAAGTCCATATCACACTCGCACAATGTATTCATGTTTAGTCATGCATTCTTAATTCTTCCCTCGTGTTCATGATCAAGAGGCAAGATTAGTATCAAGGAGAATGCCTTAATTGCTCATATTATATTTAAAACAGATGGAGTGAAGAGCATGAGTAAGGGGTCACTCGTCATAATTTTGTTATAAATCAAAAAACAGAGATGACTAGAAGTACATAAAAGAATGGATCATGGTATATGCATATGTTGGTCGGTGGAATGCCAAGAACACGACTCTTCGTATCATACATTAGAGAAGACACACAAATATGGGATTCAAGGAAACTATCACATTAACTATTTTATCTTCTCGAAGGTACTGTTTCTAATTTATAGATGTCTGAATTCAGAATTTACAAGCTAGAATGGAAAGCTTATATTCATTAATCTTCTCCTATCGTAATAATTTATGATAAGAGCCATCAGCTTTGGTATTATGGCTTGTGCAAGTGTAAATACAATGAAAAATATGAAGTCATTTAACTAACAATAATTAGCATGTGATGTGATGATAAAATTTGGGGATATACAAAAGATCACTTCTTATTCGTGAAATTAGTACTATGATACAGCCCTTTAGTTCGACTTTTTACATTGTATTTTGATTAATGTCCGGGTGGGCGTTTACTGTTTGGCTAGTCATAAATTGGGTTGTCTGCTTTAATTAGTTATATATAACTAAGTTCAACTACACATGAAGGAAGACTATGACACAGAGTTTGTTGGAATTATGCACATTATACATAAGACGTGAATTTGAATTACATGTATATTTTGAAATCTGTAAACAAATTTTAACAAAAAATTTAAAAAGGACAGGTTAAAAAGTTAATAAAAACTCTTAAAATGTCTTTTTCAAACAGCTGAAAAAATAATAAAATTGATAACTATTACCTCGTAAGGAGTTTCCTCTGGGTGGAGTCGACCTCCATCAAACAGGAATGCGGTAGAACTCATCTCTATAGACCCACTACTACAAATTTACACTTGCATAGCGTTTATTTTTGCACTTGCATAGCGCTTTTAAACGCTATGTAAGCCGCCGCTATTGAAGTACATAGGACTTGCATAGCGCTTTTATTGAAGCTATGCAAGTACTGCACTCCGATAGCAGTTTTGGAAGTGCTATGTAAGCAAGTGATACGCAAGTACAAGTTCTAATATAGCATTCTTAGAAACGCTATTTAAGTCCTTTCGAATTTACATGATACACTTGCATAGCCCTTTTTGAAGCGCAATATAAGCAGTTCAATTTCATTTTTTTTTAATAATTGCTTTGTACCATTTATATACCTGTATTTTCCTTAAAATTTTAATAAAAAAATAAAAAAAGACATGCTCAAATCCAAAATTACTAGTAACACTACTTTTAAAAAGCAATCCATTTCATTAGAAATTAGTGCAACATAGTTGATAAATACATGTATCCTTACATCACATTGTGTATACTAAATTTAAAATTTCTATTGATTAAGAAACAAGGAAAAACATATTGCAAACTATACAACTAGCCACATCATATATTTGCATAGTAATCTGTTATCGGAGTATAATAAGGCTTCCTTAAACAGCACCCCATTCCTCGAGCATCATCTTCATCCTGCAAAACATCAATTGTTCACATTATTACAAATAAATCAAATGACTCGAAGCACTTAATATATAATGCAAAAACAAGTATATCGAGTACACCTTTTTACTCTCAACTACACCACAAATCGCAGACTTGGACTTGCCAGATTCTTTGTGATAAGACTCAAGCAAATATAATCTAATGTCATTTTCTTATAAATGCAAATGCAAGCATATAAGAAATGAAAGGAAATGAAAAAAATAAATAAATAATTAGCTTTACCTTTAATAGATAGTAGATTTGTATTCTCATCTTGTAATCCTTCTTCCTCTCCTCTGCATTACCAACATATGGAGCTTTCTCCTACACATTTCACATAAATAGAAGTAGCATGTTAAGTGTTAACATGATCTATTGCTTGCTAGTACGACAAGGAATGAACATGCAACTGAATATATAATAAGACCATCAATCAATATTGATATTTAACTAAGAAATAAACAAAGAATTACACAGGGCCTGTGAGATTATTTGTTAGCGATGTTGTACAAAGATAAACGGTAAAAGTCTCAGACCCCAGTTTCACATACACCAAATAGCAATAGTCGGTCTTGGTACCAATCGTGCCACTGCCAGTAGCTAGGATTTCAGTTCCCGCTGGGCCAAAAACAAGAAAGAAAGAAAGATTATCTACAACGCAAAAAAAAAAAAAAAATACTATAACGCAAAAATTGAGCACTTAAAGACAACTTATAGTTGCCGCATTATGTAAAAGAAATGAAAATCCAAGTCTATGAGACACAACTTACAGTTGCCGCATTGGCTTGAACAACATTAATCAACACAGCACAGGCCTGAGATAGGGATTTACATCATCAGAAGACTAATGAAAAAATTTAAACTAAAAAAGTAACTCCACATTTTGGTGTATCATCTGTCAGAATCAGTTTTAAATAATGTTTCCAAGATACAGTTAATGATCAAATCAGGGCAGGTTTGATAAATATGGTGATGCCAGTGGTTGAAGAGGAGAAAAGCAGATGAGATGATTGGAGAATGAAAGAAAAGAGATAAATTAAACCAAAGTCCCATCAGTGGCGATATCCGATCCATAAGAACAATAGCTAAAAGTCCCATCAGTGGCGATTTTTTCCTGTCAGATTACAGAGCAGAAGTATTAAGACTTTATTAAAGTGAATATAAATTAAAAAATCACAATATCAAGCAGCTTTTCACACTAACATGCAAGTGCTTCTAACTCTACAACACGAATCCATTTTATCAGAAATCAATAAGTTAGCACCTCAACTGTCCTAAAGAGGACTGAAGCCTAATTTTAGAGTAGGACTTCTGTTTGTAAATATTAAGATTTTTCATGCACAAGAAATTTACTAATGCAAATATGCAACTAAAGCAGGACTTATGTATATAAAGTTTTAAAAAGAAGGTAATCAACTTGGTTATTTAAGTTTCTTATCATGCCATTCAAATGTTAGTATTAGATAGCAAAGAGTAAAAAGGAAAAAAAAAAATCTACGTTAATATTTATTAACCTGTTAAAAGGACTGGGGAACAACCAAAGAAAACAAGTCATAATCTACCAATAATAAAAGAAGTCTCACCTAATCTACAAAGTCCAAAAGCTAATAGTCCATCATCAGTCATCACTTTAGCATTAACAATATACAATGAATTAGTGTATATCATAAACTAGTCTCGGAATATAACACCAATTATTAAGTTACTTTGTTTTGGAAGATTAAAAACTGAATAAACTAGTAACAAGAAAATGGAATCAGAAAATTGAAATGTTAATAAATAATGTATGTGAATGTGAAAGGGGGGATATACTTCAGGCCTCTCTTCTTTATCGAGGTCGGAAGCTTTGGAATCGAGCATCATGGCTTCAACAGTGAGGTCAATGGAATGCTGAGCCCAGTACTTCTTCTGGATATCACGCCCTGCCATTATTTTAATTACCAAATCGAAAACCCATAAAAAAACAACAAATATAAATACCCATATGAATACCCCAATTCATGCCAGATCAGAAAAATGTAAAAAGGAAACATACCTTGAACATTGGCCACTCTATTTGAGAATTGAGAAGAAGAGGTGAAATATGAAAGCGATGAGGGAATTAAAAAGCCTCAAGCGTCCTGTGACTCACTTAGTCGAACTGTTCTGCACCGGTTTTGCAAAGCCCGTCGTTTTTTGTTGGTTTCCTGTCTTGTGTAGGCTCTAGAACCAATCGAGAATCGTTAGCACTAGAATCGCTGCCATTTTTAAGATTTGTTGAGTCGGCGCTCTAGAACTCATGAAAATTCGTCAAGACCCTCTTCTTCTTTATCAAATAGATGTGAAAACACTCGAAACATCGTAGATTTTGTAAGAACGAAGGTATTTCAAAATAGGGTTTGTCGATTGAAGAAATTGGGCATTAGGAAGTGAAAGATAGAAATCGACGAGAAGAACATTATTTTAAGATTTACTTGAACAAAAAACAAGTGTTTTGGCCCAATTTTGGAAGAGGAAGGCTAGGGTTTTCAGTCGCCGCTCCTATAGTCCCACAGAGAGAGCTTGGGCTGATGGAGTTTTATTGAATTGTACTGAAGTTTTGTCAAAATTATATATAAAAATTTACTTAAAATATGTCCAACTACTATAGCTTTTGTGAAAGCGCTATGTAAGGATTTAAATTTTTTTTAAAAACAATAAAGAAAAAGTAAATATTGCTTAAATTATGTAACCTAGTATTGCGTTTCCTCAAAACGCTATAGAAGAGAACTCTAATATAGTGTTTCTTTCTAAACCATAACATTTGTATTTTTTATTTTATTTTTTATTTTTTTAATATGACTACATAATTACTTGCATAGCATTTTTATAGTAAACGCTATATAAGCAGTCTACTTGCATAGCGCTTGACAAACAGTGCTATGTAAGTGGTGTCTCCTAAGTTAAGATTTGTAGTAGTGACCGTTGGTTACAATAAGCTGTCATCAAACAGGAATGCAGTAGAACTCATCTCTATAGACCGTTGGTTAAAATAAGCTGTCATCAGCTTAATTAGCTGCACACTACATTTTAGTTTGAAGAAGAGTTCAGTTCCATCCTACAAGCAAAGAAACACAGTACAAACGGATAAGAATATACATACTTGTAATATGGCCCTCACCAAATTACATATTCAATTTATCAAGTATTAAAATAGCAGATTTCATACATTGCAATCTTAACCAACAAAATATTAAAGGAATCAAAAATTTCTTAACCAACTGAGTAACAATTCATCAAGGTCAGAATATTGTTCTTCATGTCAGGAACATAATACACATCTTCAATATTTCCTTGTATAGATACTCTGCTATCAACTTTGTATGAACATTCTTCTATAGTGCTTGAATATAAAATAATTCAAGACAAGTACTTCTTTGTCACTTGTATCACCTGACTCTAATAGAGATTAAAGAGATCATGGTAGGTAATTTTTAGGCAACCACACAATATTTCAAGATAATATATACTAATAATGTTCTAGTAGGATATTCTTTTCCCCATCCCTTTTCAGTAGCACCCAATCCGTTCTCATTATTACGATCAATGAGGTGTTGTAGAATGAGGTTTTGCATCAAAGAGAGTTCTCTTGCAAGCCACTATAGCAATTTCAAACTTGATTTTAGAGATTTCAATGAAGAAAAGCATAAATACTTATTTTTTCTTCACACTCTTGTCTTATATGATTGGAAGAAAAAACTCATATGACATTCATTGGGAGCCTAACCTAATGAGTTTATTATCTTGTAATTTAGTCACAACAGAGACTTCTTTAAATAGAAGGTTGTTGTTGTTCCTGGACGGCAGCTGATAATGCTATCGCTATCAAGGTGTTCATAGTTAAGTAAGTTGATAATCCTAAAAAAACTAATCCTCAACCGTTGTAGTTTCAAGCATAAAAATGTTAAATACCACAAAGAATTTAATTTCCCCTTATTTGACATTTGCCGATTTTAGTATATAGTACACCTGATTCAATGGGACTCATCAACCAATAAAGAGGGAAATAATTTTTTGATTAAATCAAAGCAACTCAAATGACTCAAATGACTATAACATACAGGAACTACAACTCTGCTATGCTCTAATTCTATTACATAAACATTTCTAAAAAACTTAAATATGCAAAAATTACTACAGATTCTATTAGGGAACCACAATTTATACCTATTTATTTAATGCCTATTTATAGAAGCACATGCAACTTTACAAATCTTGGTTCTATTACAAAACCTTAATTTTAAAATAATAATAAGCATTAAATAAATTCAAACATTCTTTACTCTAGAAAACAATGTAACAAATGTTGGTTCTATTACATAACCTTAATTTTAAAACTAAGTATGAATACAATCACATCTACGAAACTCATTATATCGTATTAACAAATATTCATGTAGAATCAGATCTTTGAAATCATACAAAATTAATATGAATAAACATATACAACTAAACAAGCTCACGATAATAAAAAAATTTATGAAAAACAAATTAAAATTAGAGAATCGATGTTGATTATTACCTTTCCAAAACTGATCGATCCATACTTGCACTAATCTTTAAAGAAGCTCGAGATAATCTCTCCTGGCTCCAAGAGAGAAAACGCACCAATGGCGGATTGTTACTTTTTTAGTTTGATTTCTCTAAGCTGATTTCCAAATAGAAGCGTGTGTATAGGTGTGTGTCCTATATGATGGTGCTATTTTAAAAAATAGCCTTAAATTTTACTTAATTACAAAAGTGCCATTGATAATTTTGTACGGTTTCATTAAATGAATGGCTAGGATATTGGTTCTCTCCAATTCTCCATTTGAATGGGTCTCCCTAGAATAGAAGTATGGGGCACTACATAATTATGTTAACATGCTTTTAAATACAATGGGATAATTAAACAATGATCACCCTTTAATTAATATCCATAGTTTTTGTTTGACTAGTAAATTTATTTTTATTTTAACTATAGAATTTAAATGATCATTTTCAAAAATAATGTAATAAAAATAAATTTACTATTCAGATTAAAAACTAACCTGGACGAACACATTTAATATAAAATTTACTTTAATTTTTTTATTAAAGGATCAAATTAATAAAACTAGTAAAAAAATTAAATAAATGTTATATAATCCGGAAACATGTACATAGCACGAGAATAAATTCATAAATGTAAAAAATAAAAAATATTACCTGTAAACATAGCCTTACATAATAAATTTCTGGAGCATATTCTTCATTGTCTATCTGCAAATATTTGATAACAAGCAAAAGAAATATGATACAAGAATTTCAGAAAAACATTCTTAAAATCAAATTATATATATTAAAAAATACTTGATACTCCAAAAAAATTGCATATCAAATATGTTTTAATATTTTCTATTAGGATTATCATCCGATTATTAATGACTTTTGAAAGGTGTTCAACCTAGATCTTAAAAAAATCAAAATTTCAAAATTAAATATAGATAAAGATGTCGATTAATTCAAATTTTATGTACACTACGATTAAAATCTAAAATAATTGAAGAGCTACTGTTTAAATCTAAAATTGAAACAAAATTTTGAAAATTGTGATACTATTCATTTTTTGGAATGTTCTCGTCGACTAGTTGATTTTAGCAATGGTAAGGAGAAAATTAGAGGAAATAACATGGACCTATACACCACTAAAAACATGAAAAAATACTTTAAATAATTATAGAAAATTTAATTCCATTAATCAACACAATTAAAACATTGAGAAAGAAACAATAAATAATTCTAAACGTACCTTTGATGTGTTAACGGGTTGAATTATGATTGAGTAGTCCATTGGATCATTAGACTCATAAACTTTTAGTTTGATTAATTACAAACTTTCAAAGAATACAAAATAAGTGCTCTATCATGAGAGGATGGTTCTCAATAAAGGATATATATATATATATATATATATATATATATATATATATATATATATATATATATATATATATATATATATATACATGTAAAACCTAAAATTTGATGATTGGGCCTATCACAATTTGGTGATTGGGCCATATGAGCGCCCAATGAGAATTTTGTAGAAGAATAAAATCTAAGGAAAACTAGAGGCCTTCTAGAATTTTAAAAAATACTCCTTATATTTTTTACCAAATAATTAATATTAAAAAAAATTTAGTTTTAAACTCTTTTTCTACAAAAATGTTTAGAACACTTGTCTATAAGCATTAGCTGCAGACTCACTATCACATCTAATAGATATGGGTGATATCGGTTTAGGCCACAATGGAATCTCATAAATCAGATTTCTTAGCCATTCAGCTTCTTTACCAGCCGCTGATAATGCCACAAATTCATATCGTTTTTCTTCGATGCCCAAGAGATAGCACCTCCCCCAAGGAGGAATACCCATCCAATTGTGGAAGAATGATCTTCCTTATTGGAAATCCAACTTTCATCTGAATGACCTTCAATAACCGAAGGAAATCTGGTATATGTCAAACCATAATCCATGGTTCCTTTCAAGTATTTGAACACTCGGCTCAAGGCTTCCCAATGATGTGAACTTGGCTTGCTAGTATACCTACTAAGCTTTCCAACAACATAGGCAATATCTGGGTGCTTATGATGACATACATGAGACTACCAATAGCCATTGAGTATTCAAGTTGAGATACTACAACACCTGTATTAGGTAGGAGTTTAATACTAGGATCAAGAGGAGTGCTAACAGGAGAACAATCCTTAAAGTTAAATCTTTTCAAAATCTTCTCAATATAATGAGATTGAGAAATTGAAATACCATTGTTCTCACGCTTGATCCTTATACCAAGAATCACCTCAGCCTCCCCCATGTCTTTCATATCAAAATTAGATGACAAGAACTTCTTGTTTTTATCCACTTGATTTTGGTCAGTACTAAAAATCAACATGTCATCCACATATAAACAAATTATAACTCCTTTACCACAAGCATCAAATTTGCTATATACACACTTGTCTGCTTAGTTGAGAAAATAACTGTTAGACAAGACCACAGTATCAAATTTATCAAGACAATCCTTCGGTGCTTGTTTCAGACCATAAATTGATTTCTTCAATTTATGGGCCATATGAGCGCCCAATGAGAATTTTGTAGAAGAATGAATTTAAGGAAAACTAGAGGCCTTCTAGAATTTAAAAATATACTCCGTATATTTTTTAGCAAATAATTATTATTATTATAAAAAAATTTAGTTTTAAACTCTTTTTCTACAAAAATGTTTTTGTCATAAGATTAAAATTGTTTTCCTATTTTTTTCAAATGATTAGGAAAATGATGTATAAATTCTCTCCAAAAAATTGATATTGTAATTATAATTAAATATTTAATTTTTTAGCTAAAATGCGAGAAAAAATTTATCAAAGTGAAATAAAGCAAAAAACTATTAATATTTTAATATTTGATTAGTGTTGAATCAATTGTTACAAGTGAATAAAACTGAAAATTCTAATCAAACCCATTAAAATATTAAAATAGATATATAAAAATTACTTGAAAAAGACAACACTTTTTATTTGTTACTATAAATATATCCCATTTTTCAAATTTGTCATATTTTTTATTGTAACCATGATTAAATACCTAACTACACTTTTTAAAAGACAATTTTGTCCTCTTATTTAAATAAAAATTATACCAATTACTAACTATAATAATATACATATAATATCATAATCGATCATGTATCATTGATCCTCGAAGCCTGGTTCTCGTTATAAATTGAAGGAGATCACAGACAACAGTTTTGCAGCAGATGCAAAGACTCGAAGATTTTATCTTTACTTTAGCACGAAACAAGGGAAGTTAGTGCCCCTAGCGGGGCCTTTTAAGAAAGAAATTTGTCCCGGACCCGAGAACAAGAGATACAGAGGGCAAAGGCTCCCTCACTCGAAAGCAAAATTTAATATTTCGAGAAATATTGGGGTTCCGAAAATTCAAATATCTTCAAACTTATTAGTTATTGTCAACTTCCTGGAAATTTACGGTTCAAGGTGGAAAGAATCACATGTTTGATCAAATACAACATGTTTGTTTTCAGTGCTAGATATGAACACAAAAACTCAGCCATGTGAGGAAACAGAGGTCGTGACTGATGATGATGATCTGTGTAGTCGAAACAGTCCAACTGATGATAATCGTAGTAGTACAAACAATCCATTTACTGAGGAAGCTCGATTGGTGTGTAGGTTATGACTGGATGTTTACGGGAGAGGGGTGTGTAGGTTATGACTGGATGTTTACGGGAGTGGGGTGAACGAAAAGAGGGAGAGAAGTCGCTGGCGAGACCTCAATCTCCAGAGCTCGGGAGACGAAGAAGGCGGCGGATATGCATGTGGAACATGCTTATCCTCAGATGCGCCTTTGGAGATGGTGTATTATCTCCTCAGATGCGCCTTTGGAGATGGTGTATCTCAGCTAACCTGCGCCTATTCTGTTACCGTATCCACTCAATGCTCCAATCCCATAGGCATGACTACTGAAATTCTCTGACCAAATAGGCGTATTCGGGGATCCTCCTCTTCCAAGGGTGTATCCCATTGGGCATTTTGGGCGCGCAACGCGGAATGTTGGGTATTTTGGTTAAGGAATAATAAAAAGTGGTTATTTTATTTAGCAAAAAAAAATTGGTTATTTTGGGCACTCACCCTTAAATCCATACAATATAATGTTTATATTGTAATGTATTTAACAATAAATATATACATTTAAACTAGAAAAATATTTTTTCATTCACTACGCCATAGATGGGCTATCGTTACATCTTTTTCATGGATATTGCTAGAATATGTATATTGTAATGTATTTAACAATAAATATATACATTTAAACTAGAAAAATATTTTTTCATTCACTACGCCATAGATGGGTTATCGTTACATCTTTTTCATGGATATTGCTAGAATATGTTATCTTAGCATGTTATTTTGGACCTTATATAACATTTTGTTTTTTGTGTTACCTTGATGTTACCTTAGCTTTAAAGTGTTGGATATTAGCAACATACATGAAATGTTATCTTAGATCATTACTAAACTCAATATTTAATTTTTTAACCAAAACAATGTTTAATTATTTGAAAATCACATTTACCTTTAAAATATTTCATGTTTATAAAGTGTAAGAGTTTACCAAGTAAATGAGTTTTTATTTTTGAATATCAAGGTATTTAATTGTTATTATTTTTCAGGTTCTATTTATTTATTAAATGTAAAATGGATATTTAAAAAAAAATCAAAAATTAATAAATATACTTTTAATCTATCTTTTTTTTGTCAAGACCTTTAATCTATCTTTTAATTAATTAAAAGTGAATAATCTATCTTTTAAATTAATTTATCCTTAAAAAAATTAGAGTTTTCCAAATAAATGAGTTAATATTTTTAAATATTAAGAATATTTATTTATAATTTTTTCCTGGATATATTTATTTATTAAATTTAAAATGAAAAATTCTAAAAAAAATCAAAAATATATTTGTAATAATTTAAAATGCCGCAGAGATCGATGAAAGTTTGTAAGTGCATAAGCGGCAAAATATAGCGCTAGACTAAAATTTGGTCAAACCCCTAACAAAAATAACATTCTCATCCCCTCCCCTTCGCTCTCTCCCGACTCTCCCCTCCCCTTCGCTCTCTCCCGACTCTCCCTCTCTCTCGTAAAACTCTCCCCCTCAATTTCCCTCTCTCTTGTAAAACTCTTTCCCTCAATTTCTCTCTAATTCGTAAAACTCTCCCCCTCAATTTCCCTCTCTCTTGTAAAACTCTTTCCCTCAATTTATCCCTAATTTTCTTATGTCAGTACATATTTGGGATCAGTTTAGGGCTTCTCAGTTGATTGGGGCTTGGATTTGAGGCTTAAACTTCTTCAAATTACGGCTTTTTTCAAATTAGGGGTTCTTCGTTTTGAGTTCATTCAATTCGATTTCTTCACTAATTAGGCTTAAACATAGATTAATTGATCTCTCTTTTCGATTTCAGGGATTATTTGATTGGAGCTTCGGATTTGGGGCTTTGATTTAGTGGATTTCGGGCTTCGATTCAAAGGTATTCCCTCCTTTCGATATGAATGCGTATTCTTACTTGTTTTATTATCTGTTGCTCCTTCTAAACTTTAGCTCTTGTATCAATGCAGTTAATTTTCAATTAATTTTATATCTTAGCTATGTCTCTTTCACCTAGATGTTTGACTTGAATGGAGTAATCCCTAATGAGAATATGTTGGTTGTTGTATTTCTAAAGCTTATATCATCTTTCATGCATTTCATTTTCAGGATGATTCAGATGTGGTGTTCAAAGCAACTACTGGGAAATGGCGGGCTGTTGTAATCAAGATAACTAGAATGCACAAAATTGGTAGCCCAGTTCTTGTTGGTTTAACAAGCGTTGAGCATAGCGATACAATATTGATACAGCTGCGTGAAGCTAGGATTCCCCATGAGGTCAGCGTTTTTTGCTTAAAGATGATAATAATCTATCTATGCCTTCCCCTTATCACTGATTCATATTAATTTCTTATCGTGTGGGCGAATATAAGTTTAGCATTCTAGAAATATTTTACAACTACATTTATGTAAAGGTTCTCATTGCAAAACCAGAAAATGTGGAGAGAAGCTAAAATTGTAGCATAGAGTGGTCGACTTGGGTCTGTTATAATTGCAACCAATATGGCAGGTCGTGGAACAGATATTGTCCCGGGGAAATGCAGAATTTATGACGAGGTTAAAGTTACGGGAGATGCTCATGCCTTGGTATTTCAATTTTTTATTATTTTTACGTAATGTTAGTTCACTTAGCCTGTTGGAGGAATGGTTACATTACAAGAATAGTTCTAAACAGCACACACACATATTGTTGTCAAGTTCCATTTTCGTGTTTCAAGTTGCATCTGCTAGAAGATTGCTTTTTTTGGCCTATTATTACATATCCAGCATACTTAGAAGATATCATCTTCTTCGAGAGATATAGTTGTGCTTCTAGGAAAGACTATTTTGATATTTTATGATTATGTTCTATGGATTATAGAACATATCCGGTTGATCTGTATTGCTATAATAATGGACCCACTGACTAAGGCTTTGTCGTAGCAGAAGCACGAAGGTCACACTAGTTCCATGGGTATTAGTTACATGGGCAATTGGCTCTAGTGCAAGTGGGAGATTGATAGTGTTAATGCCCTAGAGACAATGTAGTTGTGCTTCTAGGAAAGACTATTTTGTTATTTGATGATTATGCTCTATGGATTATTCTACATTAATTTATTATGTCTTAATTTACTACGATATAAATGTTAGAGTAATAAATGTCCTTGGAATATAGAACATGTATTCTATATCTTTAAGTATGTGACTTAAAAATGAGATTATATGAATAGTGTTTATATTCCTAAATATCCCTAATATGGGACAATTATAATGCATAAAGATTAGTATGTTTGTTGACGGATGACCACATCTCATTGGTCATAGATATAGTGATACTAAAGTCAAGAACATAGGTGCATGTAATTTTATACATGGCACTGGATTAACCCACGGTGAGATTCTACATGTTAAAGAATCACGGTGATAATGGTGTAATGATCCTTAGACTTGAGATCATTATATTTCTATAAGAGGATTAATATACTTTGACTACATTAAAAGTTACCTTTGACCGGGTTATGATAAAAGTTGAGATCGGGTATATTATGAGTCGTATGAGCAATATGAATGATAGATATAGGATTTAACCCTCCTATTATTAGGAGAGATATTATTGGCCTCTTGATTGAGTGAGACTACGAAAATGCATGGCCATGCTCAAATATTGATTTGTTTTAATAGTCTACTCATTGATCAAGGAAATTCGGATTAAACGTTGAAGAGGATGCTGACTAATAACATGCCTCGAGTTTAATCTATAATAATTGGTTAAAGGGATTATAATACACGAAAACATTATATCACGAAAGGTTTAATTGGATCACCAATTATTATTATTACTTGGGTAGCAATGATGTATTACTAGATGTCGCTCATTGTTTATAATTTTATTATTGGATATTAAAATTATTGCCAACGTAATAATAACCTAAAGGGTTACACAATTAGAACGTTTAAAATGAGAAATTACGAATTTAAATTAAATTATTAAATTCAAATTTGGTTATTTAATTAATTAAGCTGGTCTCAAATCCGAATGGGTTTGGAGAAACCCAATTCGATTTAGGGTTTATACCAATCTCTCTTCCCTATAAATACATTACGATTTATTATTTAGGGTTACACTTTTGCAATTCGTTTTTAGAGAAAAACGTGTGAGAGGCTAGAGAGAGAGACAGGTTCTTCGGCTAGTACCGGCTCCGGTGATCGTTGAACGATCAAGCGTTCGTGTGGACTACTTTGGCAACATAGATCTCGAAGAGGACTGCGTGGTGATTGCTTTGGACCTCCATCTGTCATCAATTTATGAAGCTTTTTAAGGTAATCATCTAACTCTGAAGTAAATATCATGTTTTTGCATGGATTCTGCGGTAGGGTTTCGATTTTTGTTCCTTTTCGCATTTAATTCGTTGCGTTTGATGCTCGAAAACCTTACAACCAAATATAGGATATGAATGCTTTACAGTTGATATTCCCAAATATTGATGTGGATCCAAAAATTATTTATGTGTTTTTTGTTGGGTAACCAATATTTTTTTATTTCAGTAACCCAATCCATGTGTTTCTTAATTTTAGAATTTTATGAAATCTCAATGAATATCAGTTGTGATATTAAGAATAATTTCAAATCTCAAACTAATATACGAATATTTTAAAAGAATTTTTAAGTATCTAACTCAATAACATGAAATTTTAATGAATCGTTTTTTGTTCGAAATGAAGATTTTAATGAATCACTTGAAATTCATTTTTCTGTCAGAGTTTTCAATATATTCAAAATCCAAATTGGTTAAAGGCCTTGAAATTAGACAAATGAAAGCTAAATTAAGAATGTGTAAAATTAACTATCCAATTACCTAGTATCTAGAGGGTTGTCTATTACACAAAGTTCAAACTGCATGAAAAATTAAGAAAACTTTTAAGATCAAAAGGTATTTAACGTAAATTATTTATATTTCCTCACACAGTTATTGGTATTCCATTTATTTTGATGATTTAACAATTCTTAAAATAATTTTTTTTGGAGTTTATATAAATTATTGGATTAAAGTTAAATTCCTAAGTATTTTAAAAGTGTTTGAACCCTACAGTTAGCTAGTCATACCCTTGAATCGGGAATGATTGCACCGAGTAAATAGGATTAGTTTATTTAGATATTCGAATTAGTTTTAGTTTATTTATATATTCGTAACATTTATTTAAAGAATATTTACTAAAATATTAGTTTTAAAGTTTCTATTTGCAAAAATAATATCTCCTTTAATTAATTGCATATTTACTATCTTATATTTTCTTAATTGCAATTTACTAAACTAATAGTTTCAAAATTGCAAAAATACCCTCCCCAACCCTCCCCTCCCCTTTCTGCCGACTTCAAAATTTTTTTTTGTGGATTTGGTTGCAACTGAATGCAACCACATTCAACCGAATGCAACACTTTTTTTTTAAGGTGGCACTACAAGAAAACAAGGCTAAATGTGACCAAATAAATTCGACCGCGGCTAAATATGACCGAATTCGGTCGACCTTTTTTGGCCCGGCTAAATATGACCGAATTCAGTCGAATTTAGCCGCGGTCGAATTTATTCGGTCGAATTTAGTACCAAATGTGACCGATTTTTTTTTCGGTCGAATTTAGTAGCTACTAAATTTGACCGATTTCTTTTCGGTCGAATTTAGTAGTTACTAAATTTGGCCGATTTTTTTTTTTCAGTCGAATTTAGTAGCTACTAAATTTGACCGATTTTGTTTCGACCGAATTCGGTCATATTTAGTAGGGGAGCGGGAAAATTGCCGCCCATTTTTTTCCAAATGTTGTCGAAATTTGGTCAAATTTATAAATATGACCGAATTCGGTAAAATATTAAATTCGACCAAATTTGGTCGAATTTACCCTCATTAAATTCAACCAAATTCGGTCGAATTTAATAATTGTGACCAAATTCGGTTGAATTTATTGTTATCGAAAATATATTATTAAATATTTAAATGTTTGTACACATCATGAAAAAATATTTGTAAATACAAGGATAACGTTATTCATATGTATAAATTTAGTTTGTGCGTAAAAAATATTCATATGATAGGAGAAAGTTAAATTTTTATTTATAAGATTTTTTAAATAAATTAAATAAGTATCTAATTAGTTTGAAAAATTATTATTAAATATTTAAATGTTTGTACACATCATTAAAAAATATTTAAAAATACAAGGATAACATTATTCATATGTATAAATTTAGTTGTGTGTAAAAAATATTCATATGATAGGAGAAAGTTAAATTTTTATTTAGTAGTTTTTTTTAAATAAATTAAGTAAGTATCTAATTAGTTTGAAAAATTATTATTAAATATTTAAATGTTTGTACTCATCATTAAAAAAAAAAAAAATACAAGGATAACATTATTCATATGTTTAAATTTAGTTGTGTGTAAAAAATATTCCTATGATAGGAGTAAGTTGAATTTTTATTTAGTAGATTGTCTAAATAAATTAAATAAGTATCTAATTAGTTTTAAAAAATATTAAAAAAATTATGAGGGTATTGGAAATACATACGGTATATAACCTAATTTTTTTAAAAAAAAATAAAGAGCAAGTTCGACAAAATTTGGTCGAATGTAATGAATGTGCTTCGTCCCAGATTATTGTTTCTATTTTTTTAAAAAATATTTCTCGACGATCCAACCGTACGGATGTCTAGATATATCTAATTTAATGATATTCCCACATTTTCAAAAAATAAAAAATTAATTTGGTAGGAGATCTTAGTAGTCAACAGCTGAATCGACTAGTACTAGTAAGTAGTGCTTCGTCCAGATTGTTGTTTCTATTTTTCTTAAAACATTTCTCGACAATCCAACCATACAGATGTCAAAATATATCTAATTTAATGATATTCCCACATTTTCATAAAATAAAAAAATAATTTGGTAGGAGATCTTAGTAATCAACTGCTGAATCGACTAGTACTAGTAAGTAGTGCTTCGTCCCAGATTGTTGTTTCTATTTTTTTTTAAAATATTTCTCGATGATCCAACCGTACGGATCTCAAGATATATCTAATTTAATGATATTCCCACATTTTCAAAAAATAAAAAATTAATTTGGTTGGAGATCTTAGTAGTCAACTACTGAACTGACTAGTACTAGTAAGTAGTGCTTCGTCCCACATTGTTGTTTCTATTTTTTTAAAAATATTTCTCGATGATCCAACCGTACGGATGTCAAGATATATCTAATTTAATGATATTCCCACATTTTCAAAAAATAAAAAATTAATTTGGTAGGAGATCTTAGTAATCAACTGCTGAATCGATTAGTACTAGTAAGTAGAGCTTCGTCCCAGATTCTTGTTTCTATTTTTTTAAAAATATTTCTCGACGATCCAACCGTACGGATCTCAAGATATATCTAATTTAATGATATTCCCACATTTTCAAAAAATAAAAAATTAATTTGGTTGGATATCTTAGTAGTCAACTACTGAATTGACTAGTACTAGTAAGTAGTGCTTCTTCCCACATTGTTGTTTCTATTTTTTTTAAAATATTTCTCGACGATCCAACCGTACGGATCTCAAGATATATCTAATTTAATGATATTCCCACATTTTTAAAAAATAAAAAATTAATTTGGTTGGAGATCTTAGTAGTCAACAACTGAATTGACTAGTACTAGTAAGTAGTGCTTCGTCCCACATTGTTGTTTCTATTTTTTTAAAAATATTTCTCGACGATCCAACCGTACGGAAGTCAAGATATATCTAATTTAATGATATTCCCACATTTTCAAAAAATAAAAAATTAATTTAGTTGGAGATCTTAGTAGTCAACTACTGAATTGGCTAGTACTAGTAAGTAGTGCTTTGTCCCACATTGTTGTTTCTATTTTTTTAAAAATATTTCTCGAAGATCTAACCGTACTGATGTCAAGATATATCTAATTTAATGATATTCCCACATTTTCAAAAAATAAAAAATTAATTTGGTAGGAGATCTTAGTAATCAACTTCTGAATCGACTAGTACTAGTAAGTAGTGATTCGTCCCATATTGTTGTTTCTATTTTTCTTAAAATATTTCTCGACTATCCAACCGTACGGATCTCAAGATATATCTAATATAATGATATTCCCACAATTTCAAAAAATAAAAAATTAATTTGGTTGGAGATCTTAGTAGTCAACTACTGAATTGACTAGTACTAGTAAGTAGTGCTTCGTCCCACACTGTTGTTTCTATTTTTTTAAAAATATTTCTCGACGATCCAACCGTACGGATGTCAAGATATATCTAATTTAATGATATTCCCACATTTTCAAAAAATAAAAAATTAATTTGGTAGGAGAACTTAGTAGATCACTACTATTCTAACTAGTACTTTGTCACGAATTGTTGTCTCTATTTTTTAAAAAATATTTCTGGATGATCCAACCGTACGGATGTCAAGATATATCTAATTTAGTGATATTCACAAATTTTAAAAAAATAAAAAATTAATTTGGTTTGAGATCTTAGTAGATCACTACTATTCTAACTAGTACTAGTAACTGGTACTTTGTCACTAATTGTTGTCTCTATTTTTTAAAAAATATTTCTCGACGATCCAACTGTATAGATGTTAAGATATATCTAATTTAGTCATACTCATTATTTGTGTGATAAATGTTATTCTAGCTACTTTCAATAATTTTTCATTTTTTTTTATTTTTTCCCATTTTTAAATAGTTTGTAAAATAAATTAAAAAAATAAATAAAAATAGGAAAAATGCCTGTTTTTGAAGAAAAATTCATACACACCAAAGTAGTCATACTCACTATTTGTGTGATGAATGTTACTCTACTTTCAGTAATTTACCAATTTTTTCGATTTTTCCCCATTTTAACTAGTTTGTAAAATAAATTAAAAAATTAAATAAAAATAGGAAAAATGTCTATTTTTGAAATAAAGTCATACCCACCAAAATATTCATACTCACTATTTGTGTGATGAATGTTACCCTACTTTCACTAATTTACCATTTTTTTTTGCCATTTTTAACTAGTTTGTAAAATAGATTAAAAAATATTCATATTCAATTCGACTGAATTCGGTCGAATTTAGCCGAGCTCCTAATTTCGACCATTATTGGTCAAATTTAATGTTTACGTGGCTATCTCTCATTGGTCCATTAAGTATCACATGGATTGATGAATCAGTTAATCTGAGACCTTGAAAAGAAAATGAATCCTAACCGTTTATTCAATAAAATACATACATACATAATATATACATATAAACCAAACCCTATCCCCCTTCTCCACTCCCCCACGCCTCCCCCCTCCCCCCTCTCCCCCTGCGCATTCCCCCCTCCCAAACACGACCTCCCCCCCCATCCCAAACACCCACTGCCGCCCCATCCCTTCACCTATCTCTCTTCTCAATCAATTCTCTCACACTCACTCTCTCATTACACACATATATACATTTAATCTTCAAAAAATCATATATTACAATCCGTTAATTCAAAATTAGTGATTTATATATGTATGTGTTCTACAAATCGAGCTCTATTCATTGATATATGTATCTTGAAATTTCGATCAAATAAATTTCTTGGTAAGTTTTTTATTTTAATTCGGTTTCGAAGATTTATAGTGTTTTTGATGATTTTGTTCTTGCAGGGTTGTAGTTTAGAGCCGATTACAACATATATATTAATTTCACAATTTTCCGGGTATATTTTATTTCGCCGGAAAATTCATGGATTGGCCGGAATTGGAGTTGTTAAAATGCATGGCTAATTTAGATACTATAAAGTAGTACTTTGAAATTTTGTTTTAGCTATAATATAATTCGTTGCTTGGTGATGTTTGTATAATTATTTGGGATTTTTCCGACGAGTTTTGGATTCGTCGAATTTTGGATTCATGTTTGTTCTTCATAGGGCTGCCGGATTTTTTTTTAATCTGATGTTTCTTAAATTCGACCGAATACGGTCGAATTTAGCATATTAAATTCGATTAGATTTGGTCAAATTTATAAAAAATTGAAATTTTCAGAGAAATTTTAAATTTTCAAATTTTTGGAATTTTTGGTCGAATTTATAATTCGACCAAAAACGGTCGAATTTAATAGTGCTAATTTTGACCAAATTTGGTCGAATTTATCCTAAATATGACCGAATTATTCGGTCAAATTTATCCTAAATATGACCGAAATTTTTGGTCGAGTTTAGGATAAATTCGACCAAATTACTAAATTTGACTAGCTTAAATATGACCAACAGAAATTCGGTCATATTTAGCCAAATTCGACCGAATTCAGTCGAATTTAGCTAAATATGACCGAATTTTTTCGGTCATATTTAGCCGTTTTTCTTGTAGTGTGGGGTGCTATTTTGGTGGATGTGGGTTGCAACTGAATGCAACCACATTCAACCGAATGCAACCACATACAACTTTTTTTGTAAGGTGGGGTGATTTTGGTAGATTTGGGTTGCAAGGCCCGCCAGGGGTCATATTCAACTGAATGCAACTGAGTGCAACCACATTCAACTGAATTCAATCACATGCAACTTTTTTTTAAGGTGGGTGATTTTGGTGGATTTGGGTTGCCAGGCCCCACCAGAGGCCATATTCAACTAAATGCAACTGAAAAATGAAAGTTTCATTCATTTGCATGTGGTTGCAGTCAGAAATTTAGTTGCATGTGGTTGCATTTAGTTGCATAAGAAAGTTCCATTTTCAAAAATGACAACTGAAAAATGGAACTTGAAATCAGAAATTTAGTTGCATGTGGTTGCATACAGTTGCATAAGAAAGTTCCATTTTTCAGTTGTCAAAAAAGAGGTCGAAAATGACAATTGAAAAATGAAACTTGAAATCAGAAATTTAGTTGCATGTGGTTGCATTTGTGGTTGCATTCAGTTGAATATGTCCCTGCTGGGCCTTACAACCCAAATCCACCAAAATCACCACACCTTAAAAAAAAAGTTGAAAGTGGTTGCATTCAGTTGAATGTGATTGCCCTGCGGGGCCTTGCAACCCAAATCCACCAAAATATTACCCCACCTTAAAATTAAAAATAATAATAATGATAATAAAAAAAAATAAAAAAAAGTGTTAGTAGTCGGCAAAAAGCTTCAACACAAAGGTAGGAGGGGAAGGGTTAGGGTTCGTAGTTTTGTAATTTAAAAATTTAGGTTAGTAAAATTGCAAATAGCCATTCTTAACAAAACTAAATGTGCAAAAATTTACTTTTCCCTATTTATTTATGAAAAAAGCCCTTATTTAAATCCAACTCAATGATATCATAATCATATCATAATGTATTTATTATGTACTAGATGATAACCCGTGTGAAGCACGAGCTCGAAGATTTATGTTAAATAATTAATAATTTTTATTTAATTAAATATTTATTAAATTATGTTACAAAAAATATAAAAAGAACTATGTTATTTGCATAAAAAATTTATGCGATTAACAAACTATAAACTTAGATTGTTTAATAGAAGTATATGGAAACACGTTTCGGTTGTTTTCATTGTAAAATATTTAGGATAATTTATCGTAATCTTTTTTTATTATAAGTTATATAAAAAAATTTGCTAATACAATGTAAGAATTATAATAATAATAAGATTACAATTTTATTATATTTTTTTAAAAATAACATATAATCGCAGGGAAGAATGTTCTAGAGTAGTGTATAGAAACATGTTCTAGTTGTTCACCTTGAAAAATCTATTTAAGAATTGATCGTATTATTTTTTTATTCTAAATTATGATAAAAAAAATTGTATTATAATTATAATAGGATTTCAATTTTATTATATTCTTTAAAAGATAACATAGAATTGTAAGGGAATATGATTTTAGGGATGAAACTATTTTTTTCATTTAAGTTTGTAATAATAGAATTATAATTACAATAGGATTTCTATTTTATTAAAAAACAACATAAAATTATAGATTGCCGTTAAAAGGCTGTTTGGCTTATTAATAAAGGTTATAGATTGGAGATTATTTAATCACTGAATATTATGTATATGGGTTTGTCTAGTGTGTGCCCAAGAACACATGCTAAGAATCCGTGCTTGAGTTGTCAAATTTTAATTGGTGGATATTTATGTGAATGCAGGGGGTCCATCATTATTAATGAAATCCCCACCACAAAATTTGACAACTAAGCTAGCACGGATTGTTAGCATCTACCCTTTGACACATAATGGAAAATTCATATGTATATTATCCATCAAGATATATGGATAAATGTGTTGAAATGTATTTTGCATAGAATCCAAAACAAAGACAATAAAGTCAATATAAACATAAAGACAATAAAGTCAATATAAACATAAAGAGTTTCTTCCAAAAAAAATTGACTGCTTCGGTCCCACAATACTAGTGTCTAAATTTTTCTTGGGATAGTTTCAAAACTACCCATGTGAACTATTAGATTTTTAAATATATACTACCCATCTTTCTAAAATTCTAAAAATACCGACCTTGTTTTCAAAATTCCAAAAATACTACCTTCCTCAATTGCAACTTTTGCAACCTCATTTGCAACTTCCAGTTTTCAAATTTCTGATTTCATGTTCTGGGGTTCAGATGTCATTTTCGACCTCTTTTTTGGACTCTGATATATATATCAGAGTCCAAAAAAGAGGTCGAAAATGACATCTGACAAATGGAACTTGAAATCAGAAATTTGAAAACTGGAAGTTGCAAATGAGGTTGCAAGGCCCCGCCAAGGGCACTCATAATTGGTGAATTTGGGTTGCAAGGCCCCGCCAGGGGCACTCATAATTGGTGAATTTGGGTTGCAAGGCCCCGCCAGGGGCACTCATAATTGGTGGATTTCTGATTTGCAACTTTCAGTTTTCAGTTGCAACTTTTGCAACCTCAGTTGCAACTCCACAGTTGCAACTTTTGCAACCTCAGTTGCAACTTTTGCAACCTCAGTTTTCAGTTGCAACTTTTGCAACCTCAGTTGCAACTCCTCAGTTACAACTTTTGCAACCTCAGTTTTCAGTTGCAACTTTTGCAACCTCAGTTGCAACTTTTGCAACCTCAGTTGCAACTTTTGCAACCTCAGTTGCAACTTTTGCAACCTCAGTTGCAACTTTTGCAACCTCAGTTGCAACTTTTGCAACTGAGGTTGCAACTCCTCAGTTGCAACTTTTGCAACCTCAGTTGCAACTGCGGTTTGCAACCTGAATTGCAACTTTTGCAACCTCAGTTGCAACTGCGGTTTACAACCTCAGTTGCAACTTTTGCAACCTCAGTTGCAACTTTTGCAACTGAAAGCTGAAAGTTGCAAATCAGAAATCCACCAATTATGAGTGCCACTGGCGGGGCCTTGCAACCCAAATTCACCAATTATGAGTGCCCCTGGCGGGGCCTTGCAACCCAAATTCACCAATTATGAGTGCCCTTGGCGGGGCCTTGCAACCTCATTTGCAACTTCCAGTTTTCAAATTTCTGATTTCAAGTTCCATTTGTCAGATGTCATTTTCGACATCTTTTTTGGATTCTGATATATATATATATATATATATATATATATATATATATATATATATATATATCAGAGTCCAAAAAAGAGGTCGAAAATGACATCTGAACCCCAGAACATGAAATCAGAAATTTGAAAACTGGAAGTTGCAAATGAGGTTGCAAAAGTTGCAATTGAGGAAGGTAGTATTTTTGGAATTTTGAAAACAAAAAAGTATAATGAGGTAGTATTTTTGAAAAAATGATTTTATAGAAGTGAAAAGATAGTTGGGTGGTAGTAAAATTGGAAATAATTATTAAAATCTTATTTATTTATGTAAATATCCCATTTTTCTTTCCCATAATACATATCCATTTCCAATGTAAATTTATGATCTTTTCCTTAATTATTCTTCTTGAAAATTGTATAGCAATTAATGAGAAATAACCAAGAATTTTAAATACTTTATATCTTTAAAAGTCAATATATCTACAATGAATATAAGAGATAACTAATGTTTTTTTAATATGTGTAATTATTTCAAAAAAGACATGTATTATCATGGGATCGAGGCAGTAAAATGTAATGCATTCTGCACATAATTCAGACCAAAGACCATAAAATCTACATAGTACACAGTTTCTCCCAAAAAAACGTATGTTCTTATATGACGTACTAAATCCAAAAACTGTTTCTAAAAGTTACAAAAGAAAGAAGAAAAAATGAAAAAAAAAAGGAAAAAAGGAAAACTCGCAAATGCTTATACATACTCGAGGTAGAAGGCCCTGCACATAACAAAATTTGAGTCATTTGACAGCTACTCATCACCTGTTTTACATTTCTTTCTTTTACACATCTCCTAAAACTAATCAACACTTCTTTATTCCTTTCTCTCTCTAAACTATCGTTCTCACTCTAAAAACAACAACAATGGCCTCTTTGGTTCCCTTTCCTGAACCCACAACTGCTGCTGTCAGCGGAACCACCTCTACCTTCCCCTCGGTCACAATTCACCCCAAGCATGAACCAGTGGAGGAAGACTCACTCATTTCACCACCTGGATTCCCAACACCCCCTAAAATGCGAGCACCACCTGTAATGTCCACACCACTGGCAGATCAGTTTCCGCACATCCAAACACCATATTTGTCTGGGCAATCATGCCCTGGTGACACTCATGGTGCAAATGTCGATGCCGAGTATAATCAGAATACTGAGATAGTTAGGAACCAAAACCAAGTTGTTTGCAATAATGATGTACCTGACGTGGTTCCCTTGATCGAAAACAATGGTAACCAGGTGTTTTTCTTGGACCAAGTGGAGCACCGGTCACGTTCAAATGAATTAGTTAGAATTGTGAACCTCAGTAGAGATGATGAGGCTTATTATCGCGGAATTGTAAGAAAAACACGAATTCTATATGATGCCATAAGGATTTATTCGACATCTGATGAAGAGAGGAAAAATGCTTGTGGGTTTGATAGGAGGAGTCGAGGGGACTTGATGGCCGCCACAGTGATGAGAAACTGCGGACTTTGGTTGTTCACTGATAAGAGAGTTATTGGTGCCCTTCCTGGGATTGAGATTGGAGATATGTTTTCTTATAGGGTAGAAATGTGCGTATTGGGCTTACATGTGGGCTTATATGGACATCGACAAGCACCGATTGACTTTATGCCCGCATGTAGGACTTCAAACTGGAACCCTATAGCTACGAGCATTGTTGTATACGGTGGGTATGAAGACAATAGTGATGAAGGAAATGTGATTACATATTTGGGTCATGGTGGTCAAGACAAACATTTTAGGCAGATAGCTCATCAAAAGATGGAAGGCGGAAACCTTGCGTTGGCATGGAGCATGAATTACAACATTGAGGTGAGGGTAATTCGCGGTTGCAATCATGATGCGAGCCCAAGTGGCAAAATTTATGTTTATGAAGGTTTGTATAGAGTTGTCAATTGTTGGCCTGAACCAGATATGTCTGGTTATACCTTGTACAAGTATAGGCTCGAAAGGCTTCCAAACCAGCCTCAATTGGGTAGCAAAAATATTTGGCTTGCTCAGTCTCATAGGAATATATCTTTGGGTATGGCAGCGGATTGTGCCTGTTTGGATATGTCGATGGGGAAGGAAAAAATTCAAGTTCAATTGTTTAATAATATTGATAATGACCATGAACGATGGGAACATGAGTACTTGGTGCAATCCATTTTTCCTTCATATGTGCTACAATCTGGGAATAATCATGGGTGTCAATGTCTTTCTGGATGTTCAAATAATTGCTTATGTGTTAAGAAGAATGGGGGGCAATTTGCCTATAATAAAGATGGAATATTAATTCAAGGCAAACCCCTAATCTTTGAGTGTGGTCCATCTTGTCCATGTCCTCCTAACTGTAGAAATCGCGTCTCCCAGAGAGGTTTGAGGCATAGACTTGAAGTGTTTCGTTCAAGAACTGGTTGGGGTGTCAGACCATTGGACTATATTCAAGCAGGTTCTTTTATATGTGAATACGCGGGAGTTGTTCTGACAAATGAAAATGCAAAAATACTGTCCATGGGTGAGGATAATCTAGTACATCCTAGGCAATTTAGTAAGAGTTGGAAGGAATGGGGAGATCTCTCAGAAGTATCCTCTAACTATATTTCTCCAACAGAACCTAAAATTCCCCGGCCATTAGATTATGCAGTAGACGTATCAAGCCTGAGGAATGTGGCTTCTTATATCAGCCACAGTACAAGTCCTAATGTGATGGTTCAGTTTATCTTGTACGACCACAATAATATAATGTTTCCTCGCCTTATGTTGTTTGCCATGGAAACTATCCCTCCCTTTAGGGAATTGAGTCTGGACTATGGCGGGGTGTCGGCTAAATCTCCCAGGCATGCTCTTTGTAACTGACTCTCTAAGTTGCAGAGTGGGTGCATTTTATGTTATGTATGCTTTTTTTGTTTACATCAACTTTAGGTCCATAAATCTTCATAGTTTTTATTAGGTTATTAGGTTGATCTGTATTAGTCTAGGTACTGGATTTGCTAAAACTTCTGACCTTCTGCTCATGATTGTAGATGATATGGTGTTACATATACATATTGTTTTGCATGGTGTTCCATTTGAATCAATTCTCTTATGACAATTCGCCCTTTTTCTTTTCTCCTAATTAAAAATGTGATTTCAGGGACTCTTTTTATGATTATGATGCCAATTTTTTAGTTTTTGTTTTTAGAGTAGAAAATTAAAATTTTCTCAACAATGGATTTTCATGTCATGTACAAGTATGAATTTAATTTATGTTTGTATAGTTCTTGGACAATACCTTTTCGTTAGTGTTAGTACATGTGTTAGTACCACCAATATTTTCTATCATGCTAAACTCGAATTGACATACAAGGAAGCCTAATTGACATAATGTGTCAAACTAAATGTATCGTGACATTTGTGATCTGGTGACAGGTGATGATGTTGATGGTTCAAAAATTGGGAAAGGTTATGTACTTCCAAGGTTATGTACTTCCTGCTTCATTATGGGTCCCCATTATCAAAACTATCTTGATGCAATTGTTGTATGTCTTCATATTGGCCATTTATATTTGTTCTTAATTGTGCATGACATGCAATCCTTTGTAGGATGAGATGGTGCAAATGATGTCATTACTTCCTGGTTGTTGTGCACAACATTCTCTGGATTTTATTTCAAGAGTATTCAAACTCCGATCACTTATATGAAGACATTGAGAATAAAAATTTATTTGGAAGATGTGCTACACTATGTTATCGATAAGTTTTAATTTTCTATATATTTTACGTGATTGAATTTAATTAGAAGATAAGTAATGTACAACTAAAATTTCATATAAATATTTTGTGATCGTATTTAACATATTTCTCAATCACACAAGTATCCGCGCTATTAAATATCAAAAGAGTAGATTTTTCCATGTTCATATGCTTATTTGGTTACATAAACACAAGGCTCAATTGTAAAAAAAATGTGGATAAATTTGTATTAGCTCAAATTCCTGACCCGCCTATGGACCCATATGGATACAAGGCCATCAAATAATTTAAGATATGACCCTGTGAACCAAATTTTCCTCAATCTGCATGAATCAAAAGTTACAAATGCACAAGACACTTTCCAGAGAACTAAGTTTTTATGTACATATACTATAAAATACTTGCCTATAATATATTTAAAGTCCAATGATTATAAATTTATTACCACTCAAAAAGGAAGCATAAATTGCGACACATTATTTCCTCATATAACTTCTAAATTTATGCATGTTTTGTTTAAATAAAGTATATACTAACTTAGAATTCATACGAGTAATTATGAGTAATTACAAAGCGCTTCACCTTTTGCGTTAATGCGCTATTCGTTATTCTAATATAAAAATAGTTGTTTCTTTATTACAATATATTTAAGTGCTTCACTTTTTAAATATAGCTATTACCTCGGGATGGAGTCGTATGATGCGAAAGTCGGGTTAACCAAAAGAGGTTAATGACATGAGTTTTAAACAAGATTCGGTTTCTAAAATTAAGAGTCACAAAAATAGTTCCATAGTACAAAAATTAGGGCTGTAATTCGGGCCGGGCGAGCCGAGTTTCGAGCCGAACATTAATCGAGCTAGGATTAATCGAGTCGAGTCGAGCCGACTCGTTTAACTAATCGAGCCAAAACTTCTGCCCGAACTCGACTAGTTTAATTTCACGAGTCGAGCCGGCTCGTTTAGCTAAATGAGCCTGTTTTAACGAGTCGGGCGAGCCAGTTCGTTTAATTTTACACTTAATCGAGCCTAAAACTCTACCCAAACTCGGCTCGTTTAATTTCACGAGTCGAGTCGAGCCGGCTCGTTTAATTAAACGAGCCGAAACCTCTATCCGAGCTCGACTCGTTTAACTAAACGAGTCGAGTCGAGCCCACTTAAATGAGTTCGAGCCGAGCGAGCTCGCGAGCCGCCCGGCTCGAATTATTGCTCTAACAAAAATAGTTCCATATATTTACAAATATAGTCATAAGATTAAAATTGTTTTCATATTTTTTTCAAATGATTAGGAAAATGATGTCTAAATTCTCTCCAAAAAATTGATATTGTAATTATATTTAAATAGTTAATTTTTTAGCTAAAATGCAAGCAAAAATTTATCAAAGTGAAATAAAGCAAAAAATATTATTATTTTAATATTTGATTAGTGTTGAATCAATTGTTACAAGTGAATAAAATTGAAAATTCTAATCAAACCCAATAGATATATAAAAATTACTTGAAAAAGACAACATGTAAAAATATTTATTTCGAGGCATTTACACTTCTTAGGGGCTCTTAAGGAATTATCTCGATAATTATTTGGGCTAAGATTGAATTATTTTATAGGCGATATAGTTTACTTAAAAATACTTAAAAAATATATTTTAGCGGCTCGATTGGTGTGTAGGTTGTGACTGGATGTTTACGGGAGAGGGGTGAACGAAAAGAGGGAGAGAAGTCGCCGACGAGAGCTCAATCGCCAGAGCTCTAGAGATGAAGGAGGCGGCGGATGCGCATATGGAACATGCTTATCCTCAGATGCGCCTTTGTAGATGTTGTATCTCCTCATATGTGCCTTTGGAGATGGCGTATCTCAACTAACCTGCGCCTATTCTGTTATCGTATCCACTCAATGCTCTGATCCCATAGGCGTGACTACTGAAATACTCCGACCACATAGGCGTATCCGGGGATACTCCTCTTCCAAGGGTGTATCCCATCGGCATTTTGGGCGCGCAACGCTGAATGTGGGTATTTTGGTTAAGGAATAATAAGAGTGGTTATTTTGGGCATTCAACCTTAAATCCCTACAATATATTGTTTATATTGTAATGTATTTAACAACAAATATATACATTTAAACTAGAAAAATATTTTTCCATTTTTGGTCAATGAAAAAACTAATATAAAGCTTATTTATAGTTTATAAATTTTTTTTTTTTCATATTTATTTAATTTTGAATCAGATAATGATAAAGTTTGTTATTTAACAACATAATTTAGTTTTTGTGAAAATGTTACTCTTTTATTATGTGCTCTTGCTTATAAAATCCGTGAAAATACTTCAAAAAATATTTTTTAACTAGAATTCTAATAATTAATATAAAATATTGTGACATTCCTATATCATAAACGGTAAAACTAGAAAAATATTTGTTTTTTTTGTAGAAAATAAAACTAATATAAACCTTTATTGTAAGACCTTGCCAAGCATAATGCCAAACCTGGAACCTAAAGATCAAAGGACTATGAAGACATGTTTATTAACAGAAGGGGATGGAGGCTAAAAGGGTCTATTGCTGTTAGTGAACCCACTCTACTTGATGATCTGAGCATCAAGTTACTTTCTGTTAGAATGAGACACCTGATCACTTCACGAAGGAATTAGAAATTGTATGTGTTAGCACATAGACAAGGGTGCAGAATTTGGTATTGAAAAAAACCCAAAAGCTTCATTCATCTAGGAAAAAATTAGAGAGAGACCTCATGTTACATTATGAGTTTACAATACAAATTTAATCTAGTGATGGGATATAAATTAGACACTCACTTAAATTTTCTTCTAGAGACTCGAGACACAGATTACCCGCCCAATTGTATTATTAGAGCATCACTAGTACTATTGAGTAATCAGTTTGCACTTTCATTTAGTGTTATAATAATGATTTTTTTTTCAAACTATATATCAATTAAAGGTACGATCATATGGTAATTTAGTAAACCACTTAAACTATAAAGTAAAAATTCACTAGAGTACCTGCAACAATTAACTCTATCCATAGGCAAGTTTACCGGCCCTAACTTTTTTTCCCCTAATTTTCACTTGTTTGTGCAATTAAAATAAATCAACAGAAAATGCAAACAAGAAGCATTTTGAAAGTTTTCCTATACTTTACCCTCTTACGCGCGGATGCCCCAGGTTTTATGGCTTAGGTTCCTATAGGGTATCAGGGGCATCAAGATGTGCCTTGAAACTGGATCTACACAAGACTTTTGACTCGGTTAGATGGGAATTCATTAATGATGTTCTTCGTAAAATGAATTTCCCACCTCGCTTTATTAGCTGGATAAATCTATGCATATCTACTCCAATGTACTATGTGAAGCTCAATGGTGTGACACATGGTTACTTTAAGGGCACTAGAGGCATTCGATAAGGAGACCCCATGTCCCCTTACATTTTTGTTTTATGCATGAATATTCTCTCTCGAATGTTGAAACCAAAACCTGTGGGTTTTAAACATCACTAGCGCTGTAAGGAGTTGGATCTGACCCACTTATTTTTTGCTGATGATGTCCTTTTTTTCAGCCATGGAGATAGAATATCCATTTCTCACATTATGGATTATGTCCATAATTTCTCTTGGATGAGTGGACTTGTCCCAAGTGCTATTAAAAGCTCTTGTTTTTTCTGTGACTGCTCTCCTTCACTTGTCACTTGGTTTGATGAAAAGTTTGAAATCCCTCGAGGAAACCTTCCTGTGCGGTTTCTAGGAGTGCCTTTAATTTCTTCACAGCTGTGTGTGAATGATTGTATGCCTCTCATTGAGAAGCTCACTAACAGAATAACTACTTGGACTGTGATTTTCTTGTCTTTTGCAGGAAGGGTCCAGCTGGTTAGGTCTGTCCTCTTTGCCATGCAAGCATTTTGGTCTAATCATTTCATTCTCCCAAATGCAATACATGAAACAGTGCAATCTATGCTAACCAGGTTTGTTTGGAAAGGAAATATTGATGAGAAAGGGGGGGCAAAAATTGCTTGGAAAACAATCTGTTTGCCTAGAACGGAAGGTGGTCTAGGATTAAAGGACACCTCTGAATGGAACAAAGCTCAAATCATTAGACACCTGCTAAAAATCATTACTCGTTCTAATTCTCTATGGCCAAGCTGGATAAATCAAACAATGCTAAGGCGAAAACATTTCTGGACTATGGCCATTCCTTCAGACTGCTCCTGGATATGGAAAAAGGTGCTGAGACTATGTGTTCTGGCTCTTTAGTTTATTTCCTACTCGATTGGAGATGGCTCGACCATTTCTCTATGGTTTGACCCTTGGTGGAAGAACTCCTGTCTTGCTACAGAGTCAACTGCTCCTATCATATCTCAGTGTGGTATGACTGCTCAGGCTTTAGTACAAGATATCATTACTTCGGGAACCTGGTGCCTTCCACATTTGATTAACAGACGCCACCATAGAGATCCCACTTTACTGAACTGGTTGCAGAACTTCAACTTTCCAGGTATCAACCTAAACTCGCGTGATGTTATTCTATGGGATGGTGTTGACACGAAAAAGGTAAAAACTTGGCATACTTGGGAGAGTATTAGGCACCGTAGCCAGCAAGTTGTTTGGTTTCATGCTGTATGGCACCAACTTAAGATTGAAAGGTATGCTCACCACCAATGGATTCTAAGCCACGGGAAGCTTAATACTCTAAACCGCCTTGCTAGGTTTGGCATTGTTCTTGATCAACAGTGTTTTCTATGTGTTGGAGGACGAGAAACGGTCTTATAGCAGACATGTGCTTGTTATGATTCTATCAAATTTTAACCAGGGTATCATTGGCCATACTTGGTTTCAGCAAAATCTCCTACTTATTCACGATGTTCCTAAAAGAAGATTAATTCTTCTGATGGTGCAAATATACACCTACCTTATTTGGAGAGAAAGAAACGCTAGGAAGCATGATAGAGGTGTCCTTGCACCGAAAGTTCTTTGGAAGGGTATAATAGCTGACACTAGGGCAAAGCTTGCTTCATCTACTTGGTACTCGAAAATTGTTATAACTAGGCCTGAGTTAGTTATATGACCTATTTTGTATTTCTAATTTCAATCATTGCTCTCTACTTCAATCGGCCTGTGATTGATCATAGATGGTTACTCTATGGCTTGCCATAGTGCATGGGTTCTCCCTGTTCTTTTAATATATATAAATTTAGCAAAAAAAAAAAATGCAAGGTTTTATAGCAACAATAAATATCTGACCTTTTTTTTGTACAAATAGTAAAAGTGATATGTAATCTCTAGCTATCCTGAACTAGTTTAGTTTTTACAATGTGTATGGTGGTGGTTGTCGTTGGATTATTAGTATCCAATTTGGTTTATGTATAGGGTACTCGCCTGTTTGACAACAATGTGTATGGTGGTGGTTGTAGTTGGATTATTAATATCCAAAAATCTTATAAAATCATTGGGGTCATTTAAAATTATGAAATCTTTTTCATTATCATCTTGGTGATATTATTTAGTTTTTAAAATTAGCGGAAGTATTTAATTGTGTGTTTATGTATTTTAAAATGATTTCAAAAGCTTTAATTCTTTTGAAGGTTATTTATTTCAAAAATTCATATAAAATTCATTTTTGACTAAAAAATTATTTTAAAAATATGGGGATGTTTGTAATTTCATAAACTTCATTTTTAAATTTTTAAAAAATTATTTTTCTTTTTATTCCCTAATTTATTTCAATTTTAGAAGGATTAAAATCAATTTTTTAAAAGAAATTAGATAATTCATTTTTTCCAGATTACTTGCCTCTATATATCATTTCCACGGTCCCATTTCTTCATTCTGTTCGAGAGCAGCTGGGTACTCTCCCTTTATCATTTCTTCTATCTTTATCATTTCTTTCAATTTTGAGCTCAAAACCAAGTCTAAATTCGAGTTTTAATCATCCTTGTATTATTCTTATGTTTAATTAGTATTTGGGTTGTGTTTTGAGAAGTTTGTGTATGTATATAATCGGTATGTGTATGTATATGCTTAAACAATGACATGCAAGCATGGTTAGCTAATAAATCTTTGATTTAGTGATTGTATGATGTTAGTTATGTGTTAAAATGGAGTTTTTGTTTAGTTATGTGTATTTTTACGAAGTTCGTTCACATGGAAGGATTGATATCAATACCGATTCTAAGTCTTTTATCTCTTACACTTCAGAATTGTGGTAAAATATTATGGAAGTTTGTGTTTATCTACTAATTAATCTAATAAACAAATAAAAACTATATAATATATATGAGAGAAAATAATCCAAGAATTAGGGTTCTTCAATTGACTATCATGAATGTCTAATTTGTGTCTCTTGTTTTGCTAAAAACAATCCTTCTAATTTTTATAAAATTCTCTCCCATGGTAAATTATAATGCCTACAATCATCCCTTAATTGCCACTCCCATGGTCAATCAAGGTACAACTATAAACTATTATGAACCAAGGATTATCAGTTTCACAATTTGCATATCAATCTCCCGATCTAATAATTAAATTGTGTCAATCATATCATGTACTAGAATTACAACTCTCCCAATTCGTTATAATTCGTAGAGATGCAACTAAAAGTTCGCGACTCTTCTAATTATATAAACGCTCAATGACAGATTAACAATAACAAGAAAATCACAATACAATCAAACAAACTCAATAAGCCAACGAATACTACCCAATCCTTGGATAAAGGGATTAGCTACTCATAACAAGATAAAACAAATATGAAATAAAATAGAAAACCATGAATTTAAGGATTGATGTAGGAAAATATAACTTTAAAGCTTTTCAAAATTAGGATGAATCCCTTCACTCTTCTTCCAATCTCACTCTCAAAGTGCTTCTCTCCCTTTTCTCTCCAAAGTACGACTATCTTATTCTATTCTACAATATTTTATGATATGTTATCTCTAGACTTTTATTGCTTTCCAAGAAAATACAAGTAATTTTCCAAAACAAATTGGATTCTGAATGTAAAATTCGTAGCCTATCTTCCAGGCCTGTTTCTGGACTACTTCAGTTGGAACATTGATGTTAGACCACTTCTGAGTTGTAGATAATTTTGTTAGCTTCGCATGGACTGTAATATCGCCCATTTCCGATGTCTGAAACTCAAGTTACGACCCAAACCGTGATCGTTGTGCGTGCAACCAAGTAAATCCGAATTTTCTTGTAATTTAAGTCCAAATAAACTCAATTCCTTCCAAGTTTGGGAATTCTTTATTTACTGTCATAAAATATTAAACTCTAATTAAGAATATCCAATTATCTATAAATACAATAAATATGAGGTTAAAATCATATAAAATACATATAAATATATACTCTATCACTACTTCATGCAAACCTAAAATTAAAAGAAAACCAGCATTAGATCATAATCACCTTTCTCCTTCTCTATGAAAAATGTACTTGTAACGATTAGTTACTCGCCATTGCCATCGTTATCGCCAATCAACTTCGGTATCATTTTTTTCTCGTTTCCAGTGGGAAGATTGTTAAGAAAATTTGAATAGTTCTTAAAAACTTGGTTTCTAAATGATATAAAGTAACAATAAAGGATATGTAGCACTGACTCCAGAAAAGTGCACACTTCCATGCCTCCAATCATGTGAGAGATGAGTTTTTTTATTCAATTTCAAATCCAACTTCATATTGGGTTCATCTTTTGTCAAAGTCCCGATAGGAATCTTTTGACAGTGACTTTCTTGCAGGAAGACTGTGACAACCAAACCATCAGTAAAGTCCCCGCATCCTAATATAGCCGGGAAAATATGTTTGCATAAGTCATTCCAACAATCATATAAAAATTCCACCATTTGTCTCATACTAGCACATACCCACTAATTAAGTCCATATCGCACTCGCACAATGTATTCAAGTTTAGTCATACATTCTTAATTCTTCCCTCGTGTTCATGATCAAGAGGCTAGATTAGTACCAAGGAGAATGCCTTAATTGCTCATATAATATTTAAAACAGATGGAGTGAAGAGCATGAGTAAGGGGTGACTCGTCATAATTTTGTTATAAAGGAAAAAACTGAGATGACTAGAAGTACATGAAAGAATACAATGGATCATGCTATATGCATATGTTGGTCGGTGGAATGCCAAGAACACGACTCTTCGTATCATACATTAGAGAAGACACACAAATTATGGGATTCAAGGAAACTATCACATTAACTATTTTATCTTCTCGAAGGTACTATTTCTAATTTATAGATGTCTGAATTCAGAATTCACAAGCTAGAATAGAAAGCTTATATTCATTAATCTTCTCCTATCGTAATAATTTATGATAAGAGCCATCAGCTTTGGTATTATGGCTTGTGCAAGTGTAAATACAATGAAAAATCTGAAGTCGTTTAACTAACAAGTATTAGCATGTGATATGATGATAAAATTTGGGGATATACAAAAGATCACTTCTTATTCGTGAAATTAGTACTATGATACAGCCCTTTAGTTCAACTTTTTACATTGTATTTTGATTAATGTCCGGGTGGGCGTTTACTGTTTGGCTAGTCATAAATTGGGTTGTCTGCTTTAATTAGTTATATATAACTAAGTTAAACTACACATGAAGGAAGACTATGACACATAGTTTGTTGGAATTATTCACATTATACATAAGATGTGAATTTGAATTACATGTATATTTTGAAATCTGTAAACAAATTTTAACAAAAAATTAAAAAAACACAGGTTAAAAAGTTAAAAAAAACTCTCAAAATGTATTTTTCAAATAGCTAAAACAATAATAAAACTGATAACTATTACCTCGTAAGGAGTTTTCTCTGGGTGGAGTCGACCTCCATCAAACAGGAATGCGGTAGAACTCATCTCTATAGACCGTTGGTTACAATTAGCTACACACTACGTTTTAGTTTGAAGAAGAGTTCATTTCCATCCTACAAGCAAAGAAACACGGTACATACGAATAAGAATATACATACTTGTAATATGACCCTCACCAAATTAAATATTCAGGTTATCAAGTATTAAAATAGCAAATTTCATACATTGCAATCTTAACCAACAAAATATTAAATGAATCAAAAAGTTCTTAACCAACTGAGTAACAATTCATCAAGGTTAGAATATTGTTCTTCATGTCAGGAACATAATACACATCTTCAATCTTTCCTTGTCTGCCATCCTTTTTAGTAAAACATATTTCACCCTTTCCTTTTACTTCTACCTTCGATGAATCTCCAAATGACACAACTGCAGAATTTATTTCTTTCAAATCAGTAAAGAGGTGTTTGAGGCCAGAAATATGGTTGCTGGCCTCACTATCAAGATACCACGTACATAATATCCTTTTCAGGAACCTTACCTTTGCAGGCCATTAGTAGAACACCTTTATCTTGTTGCTCATCGTTTCGACTAGATTTGCATTTTCCTCAACCCTCTTGTTAAACCAACAATCTTTGGCAAAGTGTCCAAATTTTCCACAATTATAACATTAAATTAATTTCCTACCTCAACCGAGTTTGATCTTTATGAGTATGCTTGCAGAGACCCCATAAGTTCATCAACTGTCATAGTTTCTGTATCATTTGATTCTTCAATGGAAATACCAACAAGTTGCAATTTTGTATTCAAAGATCTTAATATCTTTTCATTAACACGAGCGTCTTCAATTTTTTCTCTATAATTCTTCATTTGATATACAACAGAGGAAACCCTCGTGAAATAATCTGAGACTGATTCTGTTTCTTTCATATGCAATGTTTCAAATTCTCCTCGTAGAGTTTGTAATCGTACCTTTTTAACTTTGTCAACGCCTTTAAAAGTATTCTAGAGAATCTCCCAGGCTTCGTTTGCTTTTTCTGAATATGCAACCTTCTCGAATATGGCTTCATCTAAGCCCATATGTATAATAGACAAAATTTATTGATCTTGTTTTCGAGCCTTTGCTAAATTGTTTTTCTGGGCTTGATTCAAAGCTCCTTCATTCTCTGGTCATCATAACCTTTTTCGACAATTTCCCATGCCTCCAATGATCCAAGCAAAGCTTTCATCCGGATACACCAGTTTCCATAGTTTTCTTTTGTAAGATTTGGGATGGTAAGAAAGTTACTCATTTTAATTTGATGGTGGCTTTGATTTGATGGTAGCTCTGATACTAATCTATTAGAATTAAGGTTTCTGAGTACATGTTTTTCTGTATCAGATTTCAGTATATGGAATATTGAACAGAACAAGGAACGGAACAGTTTGGTTTTTGAAGTTCTTTCTATTATTCTTCAACTTGTTCTTCTTAAAAGATAATACAAACTTTTCCATTTATATTAGGAGAATTTATAGCATCAAACAAGAATATATCAGTTTTAACTCTTGAGTTCCATGAACCACATTTAATGAGCCTTTACATTTTGAAATATTAATTTTCAAAAGGGGAGTGACTGATAACAAGTATAAGCTACACAACAGACTTCAAATATTCTTAATGTGCAACTAACCAATTGAAAATTAAATAAATGAGAAATGTTGTAGGTAGACATGTAGGTGCTAGTTTATATATATTAAAAATGATCGAAGATCATATCTATTCTAGTATTTGGTGGATGTTAGGTAATGAATATTGTATCCAACACATTCCTTAGACCATAGACAAAATAATTCACATTACTTATGCATGCTGGTATACAACTCAAGACTTTTACACATTCTGAAGAAAAAACATACACTCCTGCAGCATCTGTACCATAGAAGTTAGGTTTTGACATATGTTTATTTGCTTTAGTATGGAAATGCATACCTGTTGAAAACCCACAACTGAAAAACATGAAATATCGCTTTTTAGATTTTCAGTGATTACATTTGGAACAGTGAGCAGCAGTGACGGAGGCAGGAAATTTTTTCCGGGGGGTCCGATTTATACTATTAGTTTAAAAATTAAAAAAATAAATTTCAATTACAAATAAATTGAATACCAAAAAAATATCTAAATTATATTGTCGACAATTAAATGTACTAGAATAATGGCTACTTGTGTTTATAATTTATAAAAACATGTGAGATAAAAAATTATACTGCAGGATATTCAAAAAAAAAATTATATAGGAGAATATGGGTTGCCACGAGTCGAACCCTGTTTTTAGGGATGAAAAACCTAGTTGGTAACCAGCTGAGCTAGAGAAACAATCGATGCAAAATGTATACTACTACATTGTTATTAGGAATCCTAGGAGGGGCCAGGGACCCCCCTGGACCCCCCTCCCTCCGTCACTGGTGAGCAGTATTTCTTCCTGTTCATCTAATTTCTGAAGTGGTGCTTCCCTTTTCTGGTACTCGAATAGCGTATAACATGGTGAAGTTAAGGAAGCAAAGATGTTCAAAAGCTTGTTAACTACGTATAGGTAACGTAATACACTACACAAACCATACAACAGAGAAAAGAAAGGACTAGAAAGAGAATTATATCTAATGTCATAAAACATTAAACTCTAATTAAGAATATCCAATTATTTATAAATACAATAAATATGAGGTTAAAATCATATAAAATACATATAAATATATACTCTATCACTACTTCATGCAAACCTAAAATTAAAAGAAAACCAACATTAGATTAAACTCTAATTAAGAATATCCAATTATTTATAAATACAATAAATATGAGGTTAAAATCATATAAAATACATATAAATATATACTCTATCACTACTTCATGCAAACCTAAAATTAAAAGAAAACCAACATTAGATCATAATCACCGTTCTCCTTCTCTATGAAAAATGTACTCGTAACGGTTAGTTACTCCCATTGCCATCGTTATCGCCAATCAACTGCGGTATCGTTTTTTTCTCCTTTCTAGTGGGAAGATTGTTAAGAAAATTAGAATAGTTCTTAAAAACTTGGTTTCTAAATGATATAAAGCATATTTGTAACAATAAAGGATATGTAGCACTGACTCCAGAAAAGTGCACACTTCCATGCCTCCAATCATGTGCCTCCAATCATGTGAGAGATGAGTTTTTTTATTCAATTTCAAATCCAACTTCATATCGGGTTCATCTTTTGTCAAAGTTCGGATAGGAATCTTTTGACAGTGACTTTCTTGCAGGAAGACTGTGACAAACAAGCCATCAGTAAAGTCCCCGAATCCTAATATAGCCGGGAAAATATGTTTGCATAAGTCATTCCAACAATCATATATAAATTCCACCATTTGTCTCATACTAGCACATACCCACTAATTAAGTCCATAGCACACTCGCACAATGTATTCAAGTTTAATCATACATTCTTAATTCAACTGAATGCAACCACTTTCAACTTTTTTTTAAGGTGGGGTGATTTTGGTAGATTTGGGTTGCAAGGCCCGCCAGGGGTCATATTCAACTGAATGCAACTGAGTGCAACCACATTCAACTGAATTCAATCACATGCAACTTTTTTTTAAGGTGGGTGATTTTGGTGGATTTGGGTTGCCAGGCCCCACCAGGGGCCATATTCAACTGAATGCAACTGAAAAATGAAAGTTTCATTCATTTGCATGTGGTTGCAGTCAGAAATTTAGTTGCATGTGGTTGCATTTAGTTGCATAAGAAAGTTCCATTTTCAAAAATGACAACTGAAAAATGGAACTTGAAATCAGAAATTTAGTTGCATGTGGTTGCATACAGTAGCATAAGAAAGTTCCATTTTTCAGTTGTCAAAAAAGAGGTCGAAAATGACAATTGAAAAATGAAACTTGAAATCAGAAATTTAGTTGCATGTGGTTGCATTTGTGGTTGCATTCAGTTGAATATGTCCCTCCTGGGCCTTACAACCCAAATCCACCAAAATCACCACACCTTAAAAAAAAAGTTGAAAGCGGTTGCATTCAGTTGAATGTGATTGCCCCTGCGGGGCCTTGCAACCCAAATCCACCAAAATATTAGCCCACCTTAAAATTAAAAATAATAATAATGATAATAATAAAAAAATAAAAAAAAAGTGTTAGTAGTCGGCAAAAAGCTTCAACACAAAGGTAGGAGGGGAAGGGTTAGGGTTCGTAGTTTTGTAATTTAAAAATTTAGGTTAGTAAAATTGCAAATAGCCATTCTTAACAAAACTAAATGTGCAAAAATTTACTTTTCCCTATTTATTTATGAAAAAAGCCCTTATTTAAATCCTACTCAATGATATCATAATCATATCATAATGTATTTATTATGTACTAGATGATAACCGTGTGAAGCAGGGCTTGGAGATTTATGTTAAATAATTACTAATTTTTATTTAATTAAATATTTATTAAATTATGTTACAAAAAATATAAAAAGAACTATGTTATTTGCATAAAAAATTTATGCGATTAACAAACTATAAACTTAGATTGTTTAATAGAAGTATATTGAAACACGTTTCGGTTGTTTTCATTGTAAAATATTTAGGATAATTTATCGTAATCTTTTTTTTATTATAAGTTATATAAAAAAATTTGCTAATACAATGTAAGAATTATAATAATAATAAGATTACAATTTTATTATATTTTTTTAAAAATAACATATAATCGCAGGGAAGAATGTTCTAGAGTAGTGTATAGAAACATGTTCTAGTTGTTCACCTTGAAAAATCTTTTGAAGAATTGATCGTATTATTTTTTTATTCTAAATTATGATAAAAAAAATTGTATTATAATTATAATAGGATTTCAATTTTATTATATTCTTTAAAAGATAACATAGAATTGTAAGGGAATATGATTTTAGGGATGAAACTATTTTTTTTATTTAAGTTTGTAATAATAGAATTATAATTACAATAGGATTTCTATTTTATTAAAAAACAACATAGAATTATAGATTGCCGTTAAAAGGCTGTTTGGCTTATTAATAAAGGTTATAGATTGGAGATTATTTAATCATTGAATATTATGTATATGGGTTTGTCTAGTGTGTGCCCAAGAACATATGCTAAGAATCCGTGCTTGAGTTGTCAAATTTTAATTGGTGGATATTTATGTGAATGCAGGGGGTCCATCATTACCCACCACAAAATTTGACAATTAAGCTAGCACGAATTGTTAGCATCTGCCATTTGACACACAATAGAAAATTCATATGTATATTATCCATCAAGATATATGGATAAATGTATTGAAATGTATTTTGCACAGAATCCAAAACAAAGACAATAAAGTCAATATAAACATAAAGACAATAAAGTCAATATAAACATAAAGAGTTTCTTCCAAAAAAAATTGACTGCTTCGGTCCCACAATACTAGTGTCTAAATTTTTCTTTCCCATAATACATATCCATTTCCAATGTAAATTTATGATCTTTTCCTTAATTATTCTTCTTGAAAATTGTATAGCAATTAATGAGAAATAACCAAGAATTTTAAATACTTTATATCTTTAAAAGTCAATATATCTACAATGAATATAAGAGATAACTAATGTTTTTTTAATATGTGTAATTATTTCAAAAAAGACATGTATTATCATGGGATCGAGGCAGTAAAATGTAATGCATTCTGCACATAATTCAGACCAAAGACCATAAAATCTACATAGTACACAGTTTCTCCCAAAAAAACGTATGTTCTTATATGACGTACTAAATCCAAAAACTGTTTCTAAAAGTTACAAAAGAAAGAAGAAAAAATGAAAAAAAAAAGGAAAAAAGGAAAACTCGCAAATGCTTATACATACTCGAGGTAGAAGGCCCTGCACATAACAAAATTTGAGTCATTTGACAGCTACTCATCACCTGTTTTACATTTCTTTCTTTTACACATCTCCTAAAACTAATCAACACTTCTTTATTCCTTTCTCTCTCTAAACTATCGTTCTCACTCTAAAAACAACAACAATGGCCTCTTTGGTTCCCTTTCCTGAACCCACAACTGCTGCTGTCAGCGGAACCACCTCTACCTTCCCCTCGGTCACAATTCACCCCAAGCATGAACCAGTGGAGGAAGACTCACTCATTTCACCACCTGGATTCCCAACACCCCCTAAAATGCGAGCACCACCTGTAATGTCCACACCACTGGCAGATCAGTTTCCGCACATCCAAACACCATATTTGTCTGGGCAATCATGCCCTGGTGACACTCATGGTGCAAATGTCGATGCCGAGTATAATCAGAATACTGAGATAGTTAGGAACCAAAACCAAGTTGTTTGCAATAATGATGTACCTGACGTGGTTCCCTTGATCGAAAACAATGGTAACCAGGTGTTTTTCTTGGACCAAGTGGAGCACCGGTCACGTTCAAATGAATTAGTTAGAATTGTGAACCTCAGTAGAGATGATGAGGCTTATTATCGCGGAATTGTAAGAAAAACACGAATTCTATATGATGCCATAAGGATTTATTCGACATCTGATGAAGAGAGGAAAAATGCTTGCGGGTTTGATAGGAGGAGTCGAGGGGACTTGATGGCCGCCACAGTGATGAGAAACTGCGGACTTTGGTTGTTCACTGATAATAGAGTTATTGGTGCCCTTCCTGGGATTGAGATTGGAGATATGTTTTCTTATAGGGTAGAAATGTGCGTATTGGGCTTACATGTGGGCTTATATGGACATCGACAAGCACCGATTGACTTTATGCCCGCATGTAGGACTTCAAACTGGAACCCTATAGCTACGAGCATTGTTGTATACGGTGGGTATGAAGACAATAGTGATGAAGGAAATGTGATTACATATTTGGGTCATGGTGGTCAAGACAAACATTTTAGGCAGATAGCTCATCAAAAGATGGAAGGCGGAAACCTTGCGTTGGCATGGAGCATGAATTACAACATTGAGGTGAGGGTAATTCGCAGTTGCAATCATGATGCGAGCCCAAGTGGCAAAATTTATGTTTATGAAGGTTTGTATAGAGTTGTCAATTGTTGGCCTGAACCAGATATGTCTGGTTATACCTTGTACAAGTATAGGCTCGAAAGGCTTCCAAACCAGCCTCAATTGGGTAGCAAAAATATTTGGCTTGCTCAGTCTCATAGGAATATATCTTTGGGTATGGCAGCGGATTGTGCCTGTTTGGATATGTCGACGGGGAAGGAAAAAATTCAAGTTCAATTGTTTAATAATATTGATAATGACCATGAACGATGGGAACATGAGTACTTGGTGCAATCCATTTTTCCTTCATATGTGCTACAATCTGGGAATAATCATGGGTGTCAATGTCTTTCTGGATGTTCAAATAATTGCTTATGTGTTAAGAAGAATGGGGGGCAATTTGCCTATAATAAAGATGGAATATTAATTCAAGGCAAACCCCTAATCTTTGAGTGTGGTCCATCTTGTCCATGTCCTCCTAACTGTAGAAATCGCGTCTCCCAGAGAGGTTTGAGGCATAGACTTGAAGTGTTTCGTTCAAGAACTGGTTTGGGTGTCAGACCATTGGACTATATTCAAGCAGGTTCTTTTATATGTGAATACGCGGGAGTTGTTCTGACAAATGAAAATGCAAAAATACTGTCCATGGGTGAGGATAATCTAGTACATCCTAGGCAATTTAGTAAGAGTTGGAAGGAATGGGGAGATCTCTCAGAAGTATCCTCTAACTATATTTCTCCAACAGAACCTAAAATTCCCCGGCCATTAGATTATGCAGTAGACGTATCAAGCCTGAGGAATGTGGCTTCTTATATCAGCCACAGTACAAGTCCTAATGTGATGGTTCAGTTTATCTTGTACGACCACAATAATATAATGTTTCCTCGCCTTATGTTGTTTGCCATGGAAACTATCCCTCCCTTTAGGGAATTGAGTCTGGACTATGGCGGGGTGTCGGCTAAATCTCCCAGGCATGCTCTTTGTAACTGACTCTCTAAGTTGCAGAGTGGGTGCATTTTATGTTATGTATGCTTTTTTTGTTTACATCAACTTTAGGTCCATAAATCTTCATAGTTTTTATTAGGTTATTAGGTTGATCTGTATTAGTCTAGGTACTGGATTTGCTAAAACTTCTGACCTTCTGCTCATGATTGTAGATGATATGGTGTTACATATATATATTTTTTTGCATGGTGTTCCATTTGAATCAATTCTCTTATGCACAATTGGCCCTTTTTCTTTTCTCCTAATTAAAAATGTGATTTCAGGGACTCTTTTTATGATTATGATGCCAATTTTTTAGTTTTTGTTTTTAGAGTAGAAAATTAAAATTTTCTCAACAATGGATTTTCATGTCATGTACAAGTATGAATTTAATTTATGTTTGTATAGTTCTTGGACAATACCTTTTCGTTAGTGTTAGTACATGTGTTAGTACCACCAATATTTTCTATCATGCTAAACTCGATTTGATGTACAAGGAAGCCTAATTGACATACAAGGAAGCCTAATTGACATAATGTGTCAAACTAAATGTATCGTGACATTTGTGATCTGGTGACAGGTGATGATGTTGATGGTTCAAAAATTGGGAAAGGTTATGTACTTCCAAGGTTATGTACTTCCTGCTTCATTATGGGTCCCCATTATCAAAACTATCTTGATGCAATTGCTGTATGTCTTCATATTGGCCATTTATATTTGTTCTTAATTGTGCATGACATGCAATCCTTTGTAGGATGAGATGGTGCAAATGATGTCATTACTTCCTGGTTGTTGTGCACAACATTCTCTGGATTTTATTTCAAGAGTATTCAAACTCCGATCACTTATATGAAGACATTGAGAATAAAAATTTATTTGGAAGATGTGCTACACTATGTTATCGATAAGTTTTAATTTTCTATATATTTTACGTGATTGAATTTAATTAGAAGATAAGTAATGTACAACTAAAATTTCATATAAATATTTTGTGATCGTATTTAACATATTTCTCAATCACACAAGTATCAGCGCTATTAAATATCAAAAGAGTGGATTTTTCCATGTTCATATGCTTATTTGGTTACATAAACACAAGGCTCAATTGTAAAAAAATGTGGATAAATTTGTATTAGCTCAAATTCCTGACCCGCCTATGGACCCATATGGATACAAGGCCATCAAATAATTTAAGATATGACCCTGTGAACCAAATTTTCCTCAATCTGCATGAATCAAAAGTTACAAATGCACAAGACACTTTCCAGAGAACTATGTTTTTATGTACATATACTATAAAATACTTGTCTATAATATATTTAAAGTCCAAAGATTATAAATTTATTACCACTCAAAAAGGAAGCATAAATTGCGACACATTATTTCCTTATATAACTTCTAAATTTATGCATGTTTTGTTTAAATAAAGTATATACTAACTTAGAATTCATACGAGTAATTATGAGTAATTACAAAGCGCTTCACCTTTTGCGTTTATGCGCTATTCGTTATTCTAATATAAAAATAGTTGTTTCTTTATTACAATATATTTAAGTGCTTCACTTTTTAAATATAGCTATTACCTCGGGATGGAGTCGTATGATGCGAAAGTCGGGTTAACCAAAAGAGGTTAATGACATGAGTTTTAAACAAGATTCGGTTTCTAAAATTAAGAGTCACAAAAATAGTTCCATAGTACAAAAATTAGGGCTGTAATTCGGGCCGGGCGAGCCGAGTTTCGAGTCGAAATAATCTGAGACTGATTCTGTTTCTTTCATATGCAATGTTTCAAATTCTCCTCGTAGAGTTTGTAATCGTACCTTTTTAACTTTGTCAACGCCTTTAAAAGTATTCTAGAGAATCTCCCAGGCTTCGTTTGCTTTTTCTGAATATGCAACCTTCTCGAATATGGCTTCATCTAAGCCCATATGTATAATAGACAAAATTTATTGATCTTGTTTTCGAGCCTTTGCTAAATTGTTTTTCTGGGCTTGATTCAAAGCTCCTTCATTCTCTGGTCATCATAACCTTTTTCGACAATTTCCCATGCCTCCAATGATCCAAGCAAAGCTTTCATCCGGATACACCAGTTTCCATAGTTTTCTTTTGTAAGATTTGGGATGGTAAGAAAGTTACTCATTTTAATTTGATGGTGGCTTTGATTTGATGGTAGCTCTGATACTAATCTATTAGAATTAAGGTTTCTGAGTACATGTTTTTCTGTATCAGATTTCAGTATATGGAATATTGAACAGAACAAGGAACGGAACAGTTTGGTTTTTGAAGTTCTTTCTATTATTCTTCAACTTGTTCTTCTTAAAAGATAATACAAACTTTTCCATTTATATTAGGAGAATTTATAGCATCAAACAAGAATATATCAGTTTTAACTCTTGAGTTCCATGAACCACATTTAATGAGCCTTTACATTTTGAAATATTAATTTTCAAAAGGGGAGTGACTGATAACAAGTATAAGCTACACAACAGACTTCAAATATTCTTAATGTGCAACTAACCAATTGAAAATTAAATAAATGAGAAATGTTGTAGGTAGACATGTAGGTGCTAGTTTATATATATTAAAAATGATCGAAGATCATATCTATTCTAGTATTTGGTGGATGTTAGGTAATGAATATTGTATCCAACACATTCCTTAGACCATAGACAAAATAATTCACATTACTTATGCATGCTGGTATACAACTCAAGACTTTTACACATTCTGAAGAAAAAACATACACTCCTGCAGCATCTGTACCATAGAAGTTAGGTTTTGACATATGTTTATTTGCTTTAGTATGGAAATGCATACCTGTTGAAAACCCACAACTGAAAAACATGAAATATCGCTTTTTAGATTTTCAGTGATTACATTTGGAACAGTGAGCAGCAGTGACGGAGGCAGGAAATTTTTTCCGGGGGGTCCGATTTATACTATTAGTTTAAAAATTAAAAAAATAAATTTCAATTACAAATAAATTGAATACCAAAAAAATATCTAAATTATATTGTCGACAATTAAATGTACTAGAATAATGGCTACTTGTGTTTATAATTTATAAAAACATGTGAGATAAAAAATTATACTGCAGGATATTCAAAAAAAAAATTATATAGGAGAATATGGGTTGCCACGAGTCGAACCCTGTTTTTAGGGATGAAAAACCTAGTTGGTAACCAGCTGAGCTAGAGAAACAATCGATGCAAAATGTATACTACTACATTGTTATTAGGAATCCTAGGAGGGGCCAGGGACCCCCCTGGACCCCCCCTCCCTCCGTCACTGGTGAGCAGTATTTCTTCCTGTTCATCTAATTTCTGAAGTGGTGCTTCCCTTTTCTGGTACTCGAATAGCGTATAACATGGTGAAGTTAAGGAAGCAAAGATGTTCAAAAGCTTGTTAACTACGTATAGGTAACGTAATACACTACACAAACCATACAACAGAGAAAAGAAAGGACTAGAAAGAGAATTATATCTAATGTCATAAAACATTAAACTCTAATTAAGAATATCCAATTATTTATAAATACAATAAATATGAGGTTAAAATCATATAAAATACATATAAATATATACTCTATCACTACTTCATGCAAACCTAAAATTAAAAGAAAACCAACATTAGATTAAACTCTAATTAAGAATATCCAATTATTTATAAATACAATAAATATGAGGTTAAAATCATATAAAATACATATAAATATATACTCTATCACTACTTCATGCAAACCTAAAATTAAAAGAAAACCAACATTAGATCATAATCACCGTTCTCCTTCTCTATGAAAAATGTACTCGTAACGGTTAGTTACTCCCATTGCCATCGTTATCGCCAATCAACTGCGGTATCGTTTTTTTCTCCTTTCTAGTGGGAAGATTGTTAAGAAAATTAGAATAGTTCTTAAAAACTTGGTTTCTAAATGATATAAAGCATATTTGTAACAATAAAGGATATGTAGCACTGACTCCAGAAAAGTGCACACTTCCATGCCTCCAATCATGTGCCTCCAATCATGTGAGAGATGAGTTTTTTTATTCAATTTCAAATCCAACTTCATATCGGGTTCATCTTTTGTCAAAGTTCGGATAGGAATCTTTTGACAGTGACTTTCTTGCAGGAAGACTGTGACAAACAAGCCATCAGTAAAGTCCCCGAATCCTAATATAGCCGGGAAAATATGTTTGCATAAGTCATTCCAACAATCATATATAAATTCCACCATTTGTCTCATACTAGCACATACCCACTAATTAAGTCCATAGCACACTCGCACAATGTATTCAAGTTTAATCATACATTCTTAATTCAACTGAATGCAACCACTTTCAACTTTTTTTTAAGGTGGGGTGATTTTGGTAGATTTGGGTTGCAAGGCCCGCCAGGGGTCATATTCAACTGAATGCAACTGAGTGCAACCACATTCAACTGAATTCAATCACATGCAACTTTTTTTTAAGGTGGGTGATTTTGGTGGATTTGGGTTGCCAGGCCCCACCAGGGGCCATATTCAACTGAATGCAACTGAAAAATGAAAGTTTCATTCATTTGCATGTGGTTGCAGTCAGAAATTTAGTTGCATGTGGTTGCATTTAGTTGCATAAGAAAGTTCCATTTTCAAAAATGACAACTGAAAAATGGAACTTGAAATCAGAAATTTAGTTGCATGTGGTTGCATACAGTAGCATAAGAAAGTTCCATTTTTCAGTTGTCAAAAAAGAGGTCGAAAATGACAATTGAAAAATGAAACTTGAAATCAGAAATTTAGTTGCATGTGGTTGCATTTGTGGTTGCATTCAGTTGAATATGTCCCTCCTGGGCCTTACAACCCAAATCCACCAAAATCACCACACCTTAAAAAAAAAGTTGAAAGCGGTTGCATTCAGTTGAATGTGATTGCCCCTGCGGGGCCTTGCAACCCAAATCCACCAAAATATTAGCCCACCTTAAAATTAAAAATAATAATAATGATAATAATAAAAAAATAAAAAAAAAGTGTTAGTAGTCGGCAAAAAGCTTCAACACAAAGGTAGGAGGGGAAGGGTTAGGGTTCGTAGTTTTGTAATTTAAAAATTTAGGTTAGTAAAATTGCAAATAGCCATTCTTAACAAAACTAAATGTGCAAAAATTTACTTTTCCCTATTTATTTATGAAAAAAGCCCTTATTTAAATCCTACTCAATGATATCATAATCATATCATAATGTATTTATTATGTACTAGATGATAACCGTGTGAAGCAGGGCTTGGAGATTTATGTTAAATAATTACTAATTTTTATTTAATTAAATATTTATTAAATTATGTTACAAAAAATATAAAAAGAACTATGTTATTTGCATAAAAAATTTATGCGATTAACAAACTATAAACTTAGATTGTTTAATAGAAGTATATTGAAACACGTTTCGGTTGTTTTCATTGTAAAATATTTAGGATAATTTATCGTAATCTTTTTTTATTATAAGTTATATAAAAAAATTTGCTAATACAATGTAAGAATTATAATAATAATAAGATTACAATTTTATTATATTTTTTTAAAAATAACATATAATCGCAGGGAAGAATGTTCTAGAGTAGTGTATAGAAACATGTTCTAGTTGTTCACCTTGAAAAATCTTTTGAAGAATTGATCGTATTATTTTTTTATTCTAAATTATGATAAAAAAAATTGTATTATAATTATAATAGGATTTCAATTTTATTATATTCTTTAAAAGATAACATAGAATTGTAAGGGAATATGATTTTAGGGATGAAACTATTTTTTTTATTTAAGTTTGTAATAATAGAATTATAATTACAATAGGATTTCTATTTTATTAAAAAACAACATAGAATTATAGATTGCCGTTAAAAGGCTGTTTGGCTTATTAATAAAGGTTATAGATTGGAGATTATTTAATCATTGAATATTATGTATATGGGTTTGTCTAGTGTGTGCCCAAGAACATATGCTAAGAATCCGTGCTTGAGTTGTCAAATTTTAATTGGTGGATATTTATGTGAATGCAGGGGGTCCATCATTACCCACCACAAAATTTGACAATTAAGCTAGCACGAATTGTTAGCATCTGCCATTTGACACACAATAGAAAATTCATATGTATATTATCCATCAAGATATATGGATAAATGTATTGAAATGTATTTTGCACAGAATCCAAAACAAAGACAATAAAGTCAATATAAACATAAAGACAATAAAGTCAATATAAACATAAAGAGTTTCTTCCAAAAAAAATTGACTGCTTCGGTCCCACAATACTAGTGTCTAAATTTTTCTTTCCCATAATACATATCCATTTCCAATGTAAATTTATGATCTTTTCCTTAATTATTCTTCTTGAAAATTGTATAGCAATTAATGAGAAATAACCAAGAATTTTAAATACTTTATATCTTTAAAAGTCAATATATCTACAATGAATATAAGAGATAACTAATGTTTTTTTAATATGTGTAATTATTTCAAAAAAGACATGTATTATCATGGGATCGAGGCAAATGTAATGCATTCTGCACATAATTCAGACCAAAGACCATAAAATCTACATAGTACACAGTTTCTCCCAAAAAAACGTATGTTCTTATATGACGTACTAAATCCAAAAACTGTTTCTAAAAGTTACAAAAGAAAGAAGAAAAAATGAAAAAAAAAAGGAAAAAAGGAAAACTCGCAAATGCTTATACATACTCGAGGTAGAAGGCCCTGCACATAACAAAATTTGAGTCATTTGACAGCTACTCATCACCTGTTTTACATTTCTTTCTTTTACACATCTCCTAAAACTAATCAACACTTCTTTATTCCTTTCTCTCTCTAAACTATCGTTCTCACTCTAAAAACAACAACAATGGCCTCTTTGGTTCCCTTTCCTGAACCCACAACTGCTGCTGTCAGCGGAACCACCTCTACCTTCCCCTCGGTCACAATTCACCCCAAGCATGAACCAGTGGAGGAAGACTCACTCATTTCACCACCTGGATTCCCAACACCCCCTAAAATGCGAGCACCACCTGTAATGTCCACACCACTGGCAGATCAGTTTCCGCACATCCAAACACCATATTTGTCTGGGCAATCATGCCCTGGTGACACTCATGGTGCAAATGTCGATGCCGAGTATAATCAGAATACTGAGATAGTTAGGAACCAAAACCAAGTTGTTTGCAATAATGATGTACCTGACGTGGTTCCCTTGATCGAAAACAATGGTAACCAGGTGTTTTTCTTGGACCAAGTGGAGCACCGGTCACGTTCAAATGAATTAGTTAGAATTGTGAACCTCAGTAGAGATGATGAGGCTTATTATCGCGGAATTGTAAGAAAAACACGAATTCTATATGATGCCATAAGGATTTATTCGACATCTGATGAAGAGAGGAAAAATGCTTGCGGGTTTGATAGGAGGAGTCGAGGGGACTTGATGGCCGCCACAGTGATGAGAAACTGCGGACTTTGGTTGTTCACTGATAATAGAGTTATTGGTGCCCTTCCTGGGATTGAGATTGGAGATATGTTTTCTTATAGGGTAGAAATGTGCGTATTGGGCTTACATGTGGGCTTATATGGACATCGACAAGCACCGATTGACTTTATGCCCGCATGTAGGACTTCAAACTGGAACCCTATAGCTACGAGCATTGTTGTATACGGTGGGTATGAAGACAATAGTGATGAAGGAAATGTGATTACATATTTGGGTCATGGTGGTCAAGACAAACATTTTAGGCAGATAGCTCATCAAAAGATGGAAGGCGGAAACCTTGCGTTGGCATGGAGCATGAATTACAACATTGAGGTGAGGGTAATTCGCAGTTGCAATCATGATGCGAGCCCAAGTGGCAAAATTTATGTTTATGAAGGTTTGTATAGAGTTGTCAATTGTTGGCCTGAACCAGATATGTCTGGTTATACCTTGTACAAGTATAGGCTCGAAAGGCTTCCAAACCAGCCTCAATTGGGTAGCAAAAATATTTGGCTTGCTCAGTCTCATAGGAATATATCTTTGGGTATGGCAGCGGATTGTGCCTGTTTGGATATGTCGACGGGGAAGGAAAAAATTCAAGTTCAATTGTTTAATAATATTGATAATGACCATGAACGATGGGAACATGAGTACTTGGTGCAATCCATTTTTCCTTCATATGTGCTACAATCTGGGAATAATCATGGGTGTCAATGTCTTTCTGGATGTTCAAATAATTGCTTATGTGTTAAGAAGAATGGGGGGCAATTTGCCTATAATAAAGATGGAATATTAATTCAAGGCAAACCCCTAATCTTTGAGTGTGGTCCATCTTGTCCATGTCCTCCTAACTGTAGAAATCGCGTCTCCCAGAGAGGTTTGAGGCATAGACTTGAAGTGTTTCGTTCAAGAACTGGTTTGGGTGTCAGACCATTGGACTATATTCAAGCAGGTTCTTTTATATGTGAATACGCGGGAGTTGTTCTGACAAATGAAAATGCAAAAATACTGTCCATGGGTGAGGATAATCTAGTACATCCTAGGCAATTTAGTAAGAGTTGGAAGGAATGGGGAGATCTCTCAGAAGTATCCTCTAACTATATTTCTCCAACAGAACCTAAAATTCCCCGGCCATTAGATTATGCAGTAGACGTATCAAGCCTGAGGAATGTGGCTTCTTATATCAGCCACAGTACAAGTCCTAATGTGATGGTTCAGTTTATCTTGTACGACCACAATAATATAATGTTTCCTCGCCTTATGTTGTTTGCCATGGAAACTATCCCTCCCTTTAGGGAATTGAGTCTGGACTATGGCGGGGTGTCGGCTAAATCTCCCAGGCATGCTCTTTGTAACTGACTCTCTAAGTTGCAGAGTGGGTGCATTTTATGTTATGTATGCTTTTTTTGTTTACATCAACTTTAGGTCCATAAATCTTCATAGTTTTTATTAGGTTATTAGGTTGATCTGTATTAGTCTAGGTACTGGATTTGCTAAAACTTCTGACCTTCTGCTCATGATTGTAGATGATATGGTGTTACATATATATATTTTTTTGCATGGTGTTCCATTTGAATCAATTCTCTTATGCACAATTGGCCCTTTTTCTTTTCTCCTAATTAAAAATGTGATTTCAGGGACTCTTTTTATGATTATGATGCCAATTTTTTAGTTTTTGTTTTTAGAGTAGAAAATTAAAATTTTCTCAACAATGGATTTTCATGTCATGTACAAGTATGAATTTAATTTATGTTTGTATAGTTCTTGGACAATACCTTTTCGTTAGTGTTAGTACATGTGTTAGTACCACCAATATTTTCTATCATGCTAAACTCGATTTGATGTACAAGGAAGCCTAATTGACATACAAGGAAGCCTAATTGACATAATGTGTCAAACTAAATGTATCGTGACATTTGTGATCTGGTGACAGGTGATGATGTTGATGGTTCAAAAATTGGGAAAGGTTATGTACTTCCAAGGTTATGTACTTCCTGCTTCATTATGGGTCCCCATTATCAAAACTATCTTGATGCAATTGCTGTATGTCTTCATATTGGCCATTTATATTTGTTCTTAATTGTGCATGACATGCAATCCTTTGTAGGATGAGATGGTGCAAATGATGTCATTACTTCCTGGTTGTTGTGCACAACATTCTCTGGATTTTATTTCAAGAGTATTCAAACTCCGATCACTTATATGAAGACATTGAGAATAAAAATTTATTTGGAAGATGTGCTACACTATGTTATCGATAAGTTTTAATTTTCTATATATTTTACGTGATTGAATTTAATTAGAAGATAAGTAATGTACAACTAAAATTTCATATAAATATTTTGTGATCGTATTTAACATATTTCTCAATCACACAAGTATCCGCGCTATTAAATATCAAAAGAGTGGATTTTTCCATGTTCATATGCTTATTTGGTTACATAAACACAAGGCTCAATTGTAAAAAAAATGTGGATAAATTTGTATTAGCTCAAATTCCTGACCCGCCTATGGACCCATATGGATACAAGGCCATCAAATAATTTAAGATATGACCCTGTGAACCAAATTTTCCTCAATCTGCATGAATCAAAAGTTACAAATGCACAAGACACTTTCCAGAGAACTATGTTTTTATGTACATATACTATAAAATACTTGTCTATAATATATTTAAAGTCCAAAGATTATAAATTTATTACCACTCAAAAAGGAAGCATAAATTGCGACACATTATTTCCTTATATAACTTCTAAATTTATGCATGTTTTGTTTAAATAAAGTATATACTAACTTAGAATTCATACGAGTAATTATGAGTAATTACAAAGCGCTTCACCTTTTGCGTTTATGCGCTATTCGTTATTCTAATATAAAAATAGTTGTTTCTTTATTACAATATATTTAAGTGCTTCACTTTTTAAATATAGCTATTACCTCGGGATGGAGTCGTATGATGCGAAAGTCGGGTTAACCAAAAGAGGTTAATGACATGAGTTTTAAACAAGATTCGGTTTCTAAAATTAAGAGTCACAAAAATAGTTCCATAGTACAAAAATTAGGGCTGTAATTCGGGCCGGGCGAGCCGAGTTTCGAGTCGAACATTAATCGAGCTAGGATTAATCGAGTCGAGTCGAGCCGACTCGTTTAACTAATCGAGCCAAAACTTCTGCCCGAACTCGACTAGTTTAATTTCACGAGTCGAGCCGGCTCGTTTAGCTAAATGAGCCTGTTTTAACGAGTCGGGCGAGCCAGTTCGTTTAATTTTACACTTAATCGAGCCTAAAACTCTACCCAAACTCGGCTCGTTTAATTTCACGAGTCGAGTCGAGCCGGCTCGTTTAATTAAACGAGCCGAAACCTCTATCCGAGCTCGACTCGTTTAACTAAACGAGTCGAGTCGAGCCCACTTAAATGAGTTCGAGCCGAGCGAGCTCGCGAGCCGCCCGGCTCGAATTATTGCTCTAACAAAAATAGTTCCATATATTTACAAATATAGTCATAAGATTAAAATTGTTTTCATATTTTTTTCAAATGATTAGGAAAATGATGTCTAAATTCTCTCCAAAAAATTGATATTGTAATTATATTTAAATAGTTAATTTTTTTAGCTAAAATGCAAGCAAAAATTTATCAAAGTGAAATAAAGCAAAAAAAATTATTATTTTAATATTTGATTAGTGTTGAATCAATTGTTACAAGTGAATAAAATTGAAAATTCAAATCAAACCCAATAGATATATAAAAATTACTTGAAAAAGACAACATGTAAAAATATTTATTTCGAGGCTTTTACACTTCTTAGGGGCTCTTAAGGAATTATCTCGATAATTATTTGGGCTAAGATTGAATTATTTTATAGGCGATATAGTTTACTTAAAAATACTTAAAAAATATATTTTAGCGGCTCGATTGGTGTGTAGGTTATTACTGGATGTTTACGGGAGAGGGGTGAACGAAAAGAGGGAGAGAAGTCGCCGACGAGAGCTCAATCGCCAGAGCTCTAGAGATGAAGGAGGCGGCGGATGCGCATATGGAACATGCTTATCCTCAGATGCGCCTTTGTAGATGTTGTATCTCCTCATATGTGCCTTTGGAGATGGCGTATCTCAACTAACCTGCGCCTATTCTGTTACCGTATCCATTCAATGCTCTGATCCCATAGGCGTGACTACTGAAATACTCCGACCACATAGGCGTATCCGGGGATACTCCTCTTCCAAGGGTGTATCCCATCGGCATTTTGGGCGAGCAATGCTGAATGTGGGTATTTTGGTTAAGGAATAATAAGAGTGGTTATTTTGGGCATTCAACCTTAAATCCCTACAATATATTGTTTATATTGTAATGTATATAACAACAAATATATACATTTAAACTAGAAAAATATTTTTCCATTTTTGGTCAATGAAAAAACTAATATAAAGCTTATTTATAGTTTATAATATTTTTTTTTTCATTTTTATTTAATTTTGAATCAGATAATGATAAAGTTTGTTATTTAACAACATAATTTAGTTTTTGTGAAAATGTTACTCTTTTATTATGTGCTCTTGCTTATAAAATCCGTGAAAATACTTCAAAAAATATTTTTTTAACTAGAATTCTAATAATTAATATAAAATATTGTGACATTCCTATATCATAAACGGTAAAACTAGAAAAATATTTGTTTTTTTTGTAGAAAATAAAACTAATATAAACCTTTATTGTAAGACCTTGCCAAGCATAATGCCAAACCTGGAACCTAAAGATCAAAGGACTATGAAGACATGTTTATTAACAGAAGGGGATGGAGGCTAAAAGGGTCTATTGCTGTTAGTGAACCCACTCTACTTGATGATCTGAGCATCAAGTTACTTTCTGTTAGAATGAGACACCTGATCACTTCACGAAGGAATTAGAAATTGTATGTGTTAGCACATAGACAAGGGTGCAGAATTTGGTATTGAAAAAAACCCAAAAGCTTCATTCATCTAGGAAAAAATTAGAGAGAGATCTCATGTTACATTATGAGTTTACAATACAAATTTAATCTAGTGATGGGATATAAATTAGACACTCACTTAAATTTTCTTCTAGAGACTCGAGACACAGATTACCCGCCCAATTGTATTATTAGAGCATCACTAGTACTATTGAGTAATCAGTTTGCACTTTCATTTAGTGTTATAATAATGATTTTTTTTCCAAACTATATATCAATTAAAGGTACGATCATATGGTAATTTAGTAAACCACTTAAACTATAAAGTAAAAATTCACTAGAGTACCTGCAACAATTAACTCTATCCATAGGCAAGTTTACCGGCCCTAACTTTTTTTCCCCTAATTTTCACTTGTTTGTGCAATTAAAATAAATCAACAGAAAATGCAAACAAGAAGCATTTTGAAAGTTTTCCTATACTTTACCCTCTTATGCGCGGATGCTCCAGGTTTTATGGCTTAGGTTCCTATAGGGTATCAGGGGCATCAAGATGTGCCTTGAAACTGGATCTACACAAGGCTTTTGACTCGGTTAGATGGGAATTCATTAATGATGTTCTTCGTAAAATGAATTTCCCACCTCGCTTTATTAGCTGGATAAATCTATGCATATCTACTCCAATGTACTATGTGAAGCTCAATGGTGTGACACATGGTTACTTTAAGGGCACTAGAGGCATTCGACAAGGAGACCCCATGTCCCCTTCCCTTTTTGTTTTATGCATGAATATTCTCTCTCGAATGTTGAAACCAAAACCTGTGGGTTTTAAACATCACTGGCGCTGTAAGGAGTTGGATCTGACCCACTTATTTTTTGCTGATGATGTCCTTTTTTTCACCATGGAGATAGAATATCCATTTCTCACATTATGGATTCTGTCCATAATTTCTCTTGGATGAGTGGACTTGTCCCAAGTGCTATTAAAAGCTCTTGTTTTTTCTGTGACTGCTCTCCTTCACTTGTCACTTGGTTTGATGAAAAGTTTGAAATCCCTCGAGGAAACCTTCCTGTGCGGTTTCTAGGAGTGCCTTTAATTTCTTCACAGCTATGTGTGAATGATTGTATGCCTCTCATTGAGAAGCTCACTAACAGAATAACTACTTGGACTGTGATTTTCTTGTCTTTTGCAGGAAGGGTCCAGCTGGTTAGGTCTGTCCTCTTTGCCATGCAAGCATTTTGGTCTAATCATTTCATTCTCCCAAATGCAATACATGAAACAGTGCAATCTATGCTAACCAGGTTTGTTTGGAAAGGAAATATTGATGAGAAAGGGGGGGCAAAAATTGCTTGGAAAACAATCTGTTTGCCTAGAACGGAAGGTGGTCTAAGATTAAAGGACACCTCTGAATGGAACAAAGCTCAAATCATTAGACCCCTGCTAAAAATCATTACTCGTTCTAATTCTCTATGGCCAAGCTGGATAAATCAAACAATGCTAAGGCGAAAACATTTCTGGACTATGGCCATTCCTTCAGACTGCTCCTGGATATGGAAAAAGGTGCTGAGACTACGTGTTCTGGCTCTTCAGTTTATTTCCTACTCGATTGGAGATGGCTCGACCATTTCTCTATGGTTTGACCCTTGGTGGAAGAACTCCTGTCTTGCTACAGAGTCAACTGCTCCTATCATATCTCAGTGTGGTATGACTGCTCAGGCTTTAATACAAGATATCATTACTTCGGGAACCTGGTGCCTTCCACATTTGATTAACAGACGCCACCATAGAGATCCCACTTTACTGAACTGGTTGCAGAACTTCAACTTTCCAGGTATCAACCTAAACTCGCGTGATGTTATTCTATGGGATGGTGTTGACACGAAAAAGGTAAAAACTTGGCATACTTGGGAGAGTATCAGGCACCGTAGGCAGCAAGTTGTTTGGTTTCATGCTGTATGGCACCAACTTAAGATTTAAAGGTATGCTCACCACCAATGGATTCTAAGCCACGGGAAGCTTAATACTCTAAACCGCCTTGCTAGGTTTGGCATTGTTCTTGATCAACAGTGTTTTCTATGTGTTGGAGGACGAGAAACGGTCTTATAGCAGACATGTGCTTGTTATGATTCTATCAAATTTTAACCAAGGTATCATTGGCCATACTTGGTTTCAGCAAAATCTCCTACTTATTCACGATGTTCCTAAAAGAAGATTAATTCTTCTGATGGTGCAAATATACACCTACCTTATTTGGAGAGAAAGAAACGCTAGGAAGCATGATAGAGGTGTCCTTGCACCGAAAGTTCTTTGGAAGGGTATAATAGCTGACACTAGGGCAAAGCTTGCTTCATCTACTTGGTACTCGAAAATTGTTATAACTAGGCCTGAGTTAGTTATATGACCTGTTTTGTATTTCTAATTTCAATCATTGCTGTTTACTTCAATCGGCCTGTGATTGATCATAAATGGTTACTCTATGGCTTGCCAGAGTGCATGGGTTCTCCCTGTTCTTTTAATATATATAAATTTAGCAAAAAAAAAATGCAAGGCTTTATAGCAACAATAAATATCTGACCTTTATTTTGTACAAATAGTAAAAGTGATATGTAATCTCTAGCTATCCTGAACTAGTTTAGTTTTTACAATGTGTATGGTGGTGGTTGTCGTTGGATTATTAGTATCCAATTTGGTTTATGTATAGGGTACTCGCCTGTTTGACAACAATGTGTATGGTGGTGGTTGTAGTTGGATTATTAGTATCCAAAAATCTTATAAAATCATTGGGGTCATTTAAAATTATGAAATCTTTTTCATTATCATCTTGGTGATATTATTTAGTTTTTAAAATTAGCGGAAGTATTTAATTGTGTGTTTATGTATTTTAAAATGATTTCAAAAGCTTTAATTCTTTTGAAGGTTATTTATTTCAAAAATTCATATAAAATTCATTTTTGACTAAAAAATTATTTTAAAAATATGGGGATGTTTGTAATTTCATAAACTTCATTTTAAAATTTTTAAAAAATTATTTTTATTTTTATTCCCTAATTTATTTCAATTTTAGAAGGATTAAAATCAATTTTTTAAAAGAAATTAGATAATTCATTTTTTCCAGATTACTTGCCTCTATATATCATTTCCACGGTCCCATTTCTTCATTCTGTTCCAGAGCAGCTGGGTACTCTCCCTTTATCATTTCTTCTCTCTTTATCATTTCTTTCAATTTTGAGCTCAAAACCATGTCTAAATTCGAGTTTTAATCATCCTTGTATTATTCTTATGTTTAATTAGTATTTGGGTTGTGTTTTGAGAAGTTTGTGTATGTATATAATCGGTATGTGTATGTATATGCTTAAACAATGACATGCAAGCATGGTTAGCTAATAAATCTTTGATTTAGTGATTGTATGATGTTAGTTATGTGTTAAAATGGAGTTTTTGTTTAGTTATGTGTATTTTTACGAAGTTCGTTCACATGGAAGGATTGATATCAATACCGATTCTAAGTCTTTTATCTCTTACACTTCAGAATTGTGGTAAAATATTATGGAAGTTTGTGTTTATCTACTAATTAATCTAATAAACAAATAAAAACTATATAATATATATGAGAGAAAATAATCCAAGAATTAGGGTTCTTCAATTGACTATCATGAATGTCTAATTTGTGTCTCTTGTTTTGCTAAAAACAATCCTTGGATAAAGGGATTAGCTACTCATAACAAGATAAAACAAATATGAAATAAAATAGAAAACCATGAATTTAAGGATTGATGTAGGAAAATATAACTTTAAAGCTTTTCAAAATTAGGATGAATCCCTTCACTCCTTCTTCCAATCTCACTCTCAAAGTGCTTCTCTCCCTTTTCTCTCCAAAGTACGACTATCTTATTCTATTCTACAATATTTTATAATATGTTATCTCTACAATGTATGTATAAATCTTATATAATAGAGACTTTTATTGCTTTCCAAGAAAATTCAAGTAATTTTCCAAAACAAATTGGATTCTGAATGTAAAATTCGTAGCCTATCTTCCAGGCCTATTTCTGGACTACTTCAGTTGGAACATTGATGTTAGACCACTTCTGAGTTGTAGATAATTTTGTTAGCTTCGCATGGACTGTAATATCGCCCATTTCCGATGTCTGAAACTCAAGTTACGACCCAAACCGTGATCGTTGTGCGTGCAACCAAGTAAATCTGAATTTTCTTGTAATTTAAGTCCAAATAAACTCAATTCCTTCCAAGTTTGGGAATTCTTTATTTACTGTCATAAAATATTAAACTCTAATTAAGAATATCCAATTATCTATAAATACAATAAATATGAGGTTAAAATCATATAAAATACATATAAATATATACTCTATCACTACTTCATGCAAACCTAAAATTAAAAGAAAACCAGCATTAGATCATAATCACCTTTCTCCTTCTCTATGAAAAATGTACTTGTAACGATTAGTTACTCGCCATTGCCATCGTTATCGCCAATCAACTTCCGTGTCATTTTTTTCTCCTTTCCAGTGGGAAGATTGTTAAGAAAATTTGAATAGTTCTTAAAAACTTGGTTTCTAAATGATATAAAGTAACAATAAAGGATATGTAGCACTGACTCCAGAAAAGTGCACACTTCCATGCCTCCAATCATGTGAGAGATGAGTTTTTTTATTCAATTTCAAATCCAACTTCATATCGGGTTCATCTTTTGTCAAAGTCCCGATAGGAATCTTTTGACAGTGACTTTCTTACAGGAAGACTGTGACAACCAAACCATGAGTAAAGTCCCCGCATCCTAATATAGCCGGGAAAATATGTTTGCATAAGTCATTCCAACAATCATATATAAATTCCACCATTTGTCTCATACTAGCACATACCCACTAATTAAGTCCATATCGCACTTGCACAATGTATTCAAGTTTAGTCATACATTCTTAATTCTTCCCTCGTGTTCATGATCAAGAGGCTAGATTAGTACCAAGGAGAATGCCTTAATTGCTCATATAATATTTAAAACAGATGGAGTGAAGAGCATGAGTAAGGGGTGACTCGTCATAATTTTGTTATAAAGGAAAAAACTGAGATGACTAGAAGTACATGAAAGAATACAATGGATCATGCTATATGCATATGTTGGTCGGTGGAATGCCAAGAACACGACTCTTCGTATCATACATTAGAGAAGACACACAAATTATGGGATTCAAGGAAACTATCACATTAACTATTTTATCTTCTCGAAGGTACCGTTTCTAATTTATAGATGTCTGAATTCAGAATTCACAAGCTAGAATAGAAAGCTTATATTCATTAATCTTCTCCTATCGTAATAATTTATGATAAGAGCCATCAGCTTTGGTATTATGGCTTGTGCAAGTGTAAATACAATGAAAAATCTGAAGTCGTTTAACTAACAAGTATTAGCATGTGATATGATGATAAAATTTGGGGATATACAAAAGATCACTTCTTATTCGTGAAATTAGTACTATGATACAACCCTTTAGTTCAACTTTTTACATTGTATTTTGATTAATGTCCGGGTGGGCGTTTACTGTTTGGCTAGTCATAAATTGGGTTGTCTGCTTTAATTAGTTATATATAACTAAGTTAAACTACACATGAAGGAAGACTATGACACATAGTTTGTTGGAATTATGCACATTATACATAAGATGTGAATTTGAATTACATGTATATTTTTAAATCTATAAACAAATTTTAACAAAAAATTAAAAAAATACAGGTTAAAAAGTTAATAAAAACTCTCAAAATGTATTTTTCAAATAGCTAAAACAATAATAAAACTGATAACTATTACCTCGTAAGGAGTTTCCTCTGGGTGGAGTCGACCTCCATCAAACAGGAATGCGGTAGAACTCATCTCTATAGACCGTTGGTTACAATTAGCTGCACACTACGTTTTAGTTTGAAGAAGAGTTCACTTCCATCCTACAAGCAAAGAAACACGGTACATACGGATAAGAATATACATACTTGTAATATGACCCTCACCAAATTAAATATTCAGGTTATCAAGTATTAAAATAGCAAATTGCATACATTGCAATCTTAACCAACAAAATATTAAATGAATCAAAAAGTTCTTAACCAACTGAGTAACAATTCATCAAGGTTAGAATATTGTTCTTCATGTCAGGAACATAATACACATCTTCAATCTTTCCTTGTCTGCCATCCTTTTTAGTAAAACATATTTCACCCTTTCCTTTTACTTCTACCTTCGATGAATCTCCAAATGACACAACTGCAGAATTTATTTCTTTCAAATCAGTAAAGAGGTGTTTGAGGCCAGAAATATGGTTGCTGGCCTCACTATCAAGATTCCACGTACATAATATCCTTTTCAGGAACCTTACCTTTGCAGGCCATTAGTAGAACACCTTTATCTTGTTGCTCATCGTTTCGACTAGATTTGCATTTTCCTCAACCCTCTTGTTAAACCAACAATCTTTGGCAAAGTGTCCAAATTTTCCACAATTATAACATTAAATTAATTTCCTACCTCAACCGAGTTTGATCTTTATGAGTATGCTTGCAGAGACCCCATAAGTTCATCAACTGTCATAGTTTCTGTATCATTTGATTCTTCAATGGAAATACCAACAAGTTGCAATTTTGTATTCAAAGATCTTAATATCTTTTCATTAACACGAGCGTCTTCAATTTTTTCTCTATAATTCTTCATTTGATATACAACAGAGGAAACCCTCGTGAAATAATCTGAGACTGATTCTGTTTCTTTCATATGCAATGTTTCAAATTCTCCTCGTAGAGTTTGTAATCGTACCTTTTTAACTTTGTCAACGCCTTTAAAAGTATTCTAGAGAATCTCCCAGGCTTCGTTTGCTTTTGCTGAATATGCAACCTTCTCGAATATGGCTTCATCTAAGCCCATATGTATAATAGACAAAATTTATTGATCTTGTTTTCGAGCCTTTGCTAAATTGTTTTTCTGGGCTTGATTCAGAGCTCCTTCATTCTCTGGTCATCATAACCTTTTTCGACAATTTCCCATGCCTCCAATGATCCAAGCAAAGCTTTCATCCGGATACACCAGTTTCCATAGTTTTCTTTTGTAAGATTTGGGATGGTAAGAAAGTTACTCATTTTAATTTGATGGTGGCTTTGATTTGATGGTAGCTCTGATACTAATCTATTAGAATTAAGGTTTCTGAGTACATGTTTTTCTGTATCAGATTTCAGTATATGGAATATTGAACAGAACAAGGAACGGAACAGTTTGGTTTTTGAAGTTCTTTCTATTATTCTTCAACTTGTTCTTCTTAAAAGATAATACAAACTTTTCCATTTATATTAGGAGAATTTATAGCATCAAACAAGAATATATCAGTTTTAAATCTTGAGTTCCATGAACCACATTTAATGAGCCTTTACATTTTGAAATATTAATTTTCAAAAGGGGAGTGACTGATAACAAGTATAAGCTACACAACAGACTTCAAATATTCTTAATGTGCAACTAACCAATTGAAAATTAAATAAATGAGAAATGTTGTAGGTAGACATGTAGGTGCTAGTTTATATATATTAAAAATGATCGAAGATCATATCTATTCTAGTATTTGGTGGATGTTAGGTAATGAATATTGTATCCAACACATTCCTTAGACCATAGACAAAATAATTCACATTACTTATGCATGCTGGTATACAACTCAAGACTTTTACACATTCTCAAGAAAAAAAACATACACTCCTGCAGCATCTGTACCATAGAAGTTAGGTTTTGACATATGTTTATTTGCTTTAGTATGGAAATGCATACCTGTTGAAAACCCACAACTGAAAAACATGAAATATCGCTTTTTAGATTCTCAGTGATTACATTTGGAACAGTGAGCAGTATTTCTTCCTCTCCAGCTAATTTCTGAAGTGGTGCTTCCCTTTTCTGGTACTCGAATAGCGTATAACATGGTGAAGTTAAGGAAGCAAAGATGTTCAAAAGCTTGTTAACTATGTTCTTTTCACGTATAAGTAACGTAATACACTACACAAACCATATAACAGAGAAAAGAAAGGACTAGAAAGAGAATTATATCAATGAAGCACACCCAAGTACCCCAAGAAAGTAAACTAAAACATAGCTTCAATAATGTTCACAGATTAAAAGCAATTGTTATATTAAAAAATTCTCGTGAATAAAGTCAAATAATGTGGATTCTGTTCCCCAGACAAGAACAGATACTCTGTTATCAACTTTGTATCAACATTCTTGTATAGTGCTTGAATATAAAATAATTCAAGACATATCACATGACTCTAATAGAGATTAAAGAGATCATGGTAGGTAATTTTTAGGCAACCACACCATATTTCAAGATAATATATACTAAAAATGTTCTAGTAGAATATTCATTTCGCCATCCCTTTTTAGTAGCACCCAATCCATTCTCATTATTACGATCATTGAGGTTATGTAGAATGAAGTTCGCATCAAAGAGAGTTCTCTTGCAAACCACTGTAGCAATTTCAAACTTGATTTTAGAGATTTCAATGAAGAATAGCAAAAATACTTATTTTTTCTTCACACACAGGTTCTTGTCTTATATGATTAGAAGAAAAAACTCATATGACATTCATTGACAGCCTAACCTAATGAGTTTATTATCTTGTAATTCAGTCACAACAGAGACTTCTTTAAACAGAAGGTTGGTTGTTGCTGTTCTTGGACGAGGTACAGCAGCTGATAATGCTATCGCTTTCAAGGTGTTCATAGTTAATTATGTTGATAACACTACGCCATAAATGCTCATATGCAACGCTTTTAGAAAGTGTTTCAGTGAAAGTGTTTCGTTAGGTATGAAATTTTGGGTCTAACGAAACAGAACTTGAACTGGTGTTGCATTACATATAATTTAGTGTTGCATTTGATCCACGGTGTTTCACATAATGCAACACTAGCAGCAGGCGTTGCATTAGATATTTTTTAATTTTAAAAAATGCTGATGTGGCAGCAGTGGGGTCCACACGTGCTGACGTGGCATTTGATGACGTGGCAAGTGTGGGGCCCACATTTGCTGACGTGGCAAATGTGGGACCCACATTTGCTGACGTGTCATTGGCTGACGTGGCAGAAGCGTTGCATTAGGTGAAAGAGGTGTTGCATTTGCTGTTTAAAAGCGCTGCATTAGGTATTTTTGAATTTTTAATAAATGCTAACGTGGCAGTTGTGGGACCCACCAGGGTGACGTGGCAGTGTGGGGTCCACCAGGGTGACGTGGCAGAGGCCCACAGGTGCTGACGTGGCAAGTGTGGGGCCCACTTTTGCTGACGTGGCAAATGTGGGACCCACATTTGCTGCTGTGTCATTGGCTGACGTGGCAGAAGCGTTGCATTAGGTGAAAGAGGTGTTGCATTTGTTGTTTAAAAGCGTTGCATTAGGTATTTTTGAATTTTTAATAAATGCTAACGTGGCAGTTGTGGGACCCACCTGGGTGACGTGTCAATTTTCATTTTATGAAAATTTGGGAATATCAATAAATTAGATATATATTGACATCTGTACGATTGGATCGTTCAAAAATATTTTTTAAAAAACAGAAACAATAATCCGTAACAAAGCACTAGTTACGAGTCATATTGAAAATAGTAGTGATCTACTAAGATCTCCAATCAAATTAATTTTTTATTTTCTAAAACTTTGGGAATATCATTACATTAGATATATATTGACATCCGTACGGTTGGATCGTTCAAAAATAGTTTTTAAAAAATAGAAAGAATAATCCGTAACAAAGCACTAGTTACGAGTCATATTGAAAATAGTAGTGATCTACTAAGATCTCCAATCAAATTAATTTTTTAATTTCTAAAACTTTGGGAATATCATTACATTAGATATATATTGACATCCGTACGGTTGGATCGTTCAAAAATATTTTTTAAAAAATAGAAACAATAATCCGTAACAAAGCACTAGTTACGAGTCATATTGAAAATAGTAGTGATCTACTAAGATCTCCAATCAAATTAATTTTTTATTTTCTAAAACTTTGGGAATATCATTACATTAGATATATATTGGCATCCGTATGGTTAGATCGTTCAAAAATATTTTTTTAAAAATAGAAACAATAATCCGTAACAAAGCACTAGTTACGAGTCATATTGAAAATAGTAGTGATCTACTAAGATCTCCAATCAAATTAATTTTTTATTTTCTAAAACTTTGGGAATATCATTACATTAGATATATATTGACATCCGTACGGTTGGATCGTTCAAAAATATTTTTTAAAAAATAGAAACAATAATCCGTAACAAAGCACTAGTTACGAGTCATATTGAAAATAGTAGTGATCTACTAAGATCTCCAATCAAATTAATTTTTTATTTTCTAAAACTTTGGGAATATCATTACATTGGATATATATTGACATCCGTACGGTTGGATCGTTCAAAAATATTTTTAAAAAAATAGAAACAATAATCCGTAACAAAGCACTAGTTACGAGTCATATTGAAAATAATAGTGATCTACTAAGATCTCAAATCAAATTAATTTTTTATTTTCTGAAAATTTGGGAATATCATTACATTAGATATATATTGAGATCCGTACGGTTGGATCGTTCAAAAATATTTTTTAAAAAATAGAAACAATAATCCGTAACAAAGCACTAGTTACGAGTCATATTGAAAATAGTAGTGATCTACTAAGATCTCCAATCAAATTAATTTTTTATTTTCTAAAACTTTGGGAATATCATTACATTAGATATATATTGACATCCGTACGGTTGGATCGTTCAAAAATATTTTTTAAAAAATAGAAACAATAATCCGTAACAAAGCACTAGTTACGAGTCATATTGAAAATAGTAGTGATCTACTAAGATCTCCAATCAAATTAATTTTTTATTTTCTAAAACTTTGGGAATATCATTACATTAGATATATATTGACATCCGTACGGTTGGATCGTTCAAAAATATTTATTTATTTATATATTTATTTATTTTCGGATATCGGATATTTCGAATACGGATGTGCCTATATCCGTATCCGCTATTTTCGGATACGAATTCATATACATCTATTTTTACAACTATTTTTACATATATTTTAAATACGCATTGGTCAAGTTTTTTTTTCCTAAAATTTTTAAACTAAGAATATAAAAATTAAAATTATATTTTCTTTAAAAAAACTGCTAAAACACCCGGACTATAAGAATTAATGTTAATTATATTAACAAAAATTATCAATAAAATAATTTTTTTGTTAAAAAGAAAATGAAATCAGCTGGGCGGCTAATTATCCCGCTCTCAGTTTTTCACATCCCGCTCTCACTTTTGAACACCCAGACCATGCTAAAACACCCCCTCTCTGTACTCTTCTTTCTTTACATATTAAAACACACACACACACATTATATCCGCACACACTTTCAAACCTTCCAATTCACAAATGTAACACCGACCTATTTCAGATCCTTGTTCTAATTACAATCCCAAATTCATTAATTTGTTAGAATCTTAAAAACAACAAAACCCCCAATTTGAGTTTCTTGAATTAGGGTTTTTAATTTTTATGGCTTCTGCTGCGATTTTCCCCTCTTTTTTCCTCTTTGAGGCGTATGCACAAGGTAATCTCTCTCTCTCTCTCTCACTCTATCTCTCTCTCTCTCTCTCTCTCTCTCCCTCTCTCTGTCTTTCCCCTATTATGTTTTTTTAGTCTCATCTCCCATCTCAGATTCAGCTTCAAAGAACTCGTGTTCACTGTAACTCTGATGCCCCAATTCATGTCCGTTTCTGTATCTATATGTATGTATTGGTATTTCTTTATTTTGTTCTTGGTTTTTAAAGATTGTGTTTAGAAAAAGAACTTGAAAAACTTGAACAAACATAGTCAGGCAGTGTGGGGAGGTCAGGGAATATCAGGGACTGTAACTTCTACCCGGGACTGCTGATTGTGTTTTAGGAATATGATGGTTGAACCAACATTAAGGGTCACGTATTCCATAACAAAAGGGTGCATTACTTATAAAAAGAAGTAAAATCCTTAACTTTCTTTGGGTTTAGGTAAAATATTTGGGCCCTCATATGGTTAGTTGTGATGCTCTATTAAGAACTTGAGAGTCAGGACTATTAGTTGCTTGTATGTAAGTTTTTATTTGCATATCCTACCATCTGTATACGAATAGACTTGCAAAAAATGTATAAGATTGATTTGAGAATGACTTTTATATTTATTGGCGATATCTTATGGCAATGATTACAAGAAACTTTGTAATTTGTTATGACATATTTTCAAATTGAGTAAAATTTGTGTAGGCAGAAGAATACATGTCGTAATTTTTATCAATTTATACCGGAATATGTATAGGACTAGTTATTCATATCACCAGTTGAGAAGCAACAAACCATGTCGTCTTAAGCAATTCTGTTCATGACAATTAAATTGCATTTCTGTGTTGAAATATTCTAATATTTCATCTTTTCTATGTATGACACAAATATTTGATTTCTTCTCTATGCAGCAAGCTGTGCATATCATGTATATAGCTTCTGGTGTCTTTGCTGCAGGTTGGATTGGTAAGCAAGAAAAATTGCTTGATACTTCAGTTTAAAATGTCAACTGTGGTTGATGTCTGTATCTTAATTTCTCTAATGTGATTACTTTATGTGACAGAGGTTTCCATGCTGGATGCTTACTGGTGAAAGGCAGACTGCTATTGTGAGGTCCAAATATGTTCATGTACTACTTAATCAGGATATGAGTTTTTTTTGACACATATGGGAACAATGGGGACATTGTTAGCCAAGTTCTGGGTGACGTGCTAATCATTCAGTCTGCCATTAGTGAAAAGGTATGTCTGGATTGCAGAAAATGTGTGCAAAATATGCCAACTGCACTACACCCGTTATCTGGATAAATCACTTTCGGATATGCTCCATTTTTTGCAATGCCCTTTTATCTGAATTCAATGATCAGTTGTCTCAGGTTGGAAACTATATCCACAACATGGCAACATTTTTCGGTGGACTTGTCATCGGATTCATCAACTGTTGGCAGATCTCTCTTATATTTCACTTGACCAGAGATCTATATTACACTTAAAAATGTTTCACGTAACCTTCCCATCTTTGCCCAATACATTCATTTGCATACTCTGCTTTCAGGTCGTAAATGCAGCTGAAAAGAAATTGTGGACTTTGATACATTCCAAAGGTTGGGAAATTGGCTACACAACTCTGGAGGCAAAGATGTTTATATTTACAAGGAGGCCTGGAGGTGTGTGATTCCTATAAAGTCTCTTTCTGATAAAAAAATATTCTTCATATGAAGCAAGCATTGATTTAAGAAGAGTGGGGATATTATTAACACTAGTAATGGATTTTTGTAACCCCGTCAAATCAAATAAATTGCATTTCCTCTGTCAAGTAATGGATTTGTATATTTGTTGTGCAGCTGGTTCAAAGGATGATCCTACTAATTAGCAGCATAACGTTGACGTACTATTCGAATTGACAAATTGGACACAAGGAACAACTAGTGGTAGTCTACAACTCCTTGTCTTTTCCTCCAACTAGCTAGTAATTTATTCTTAGATTGATGCCTGTTTGTCTCTTCCTGTATGACTGCCACGTCCTTAGTTTTATTAATTTGTGGCAATTAATATTTAATTTCACTGGGTATATATTCGATTTCAGCTTACTGTATTTACAATACCTTGGCATATGAGTTTGGCAGGATGTCCGGGTTAAATTATCACATTAAATTATAAAAGTTGATTCAAATTAACACATAATTTCAAAAAAAAAATCGTAGAATACATAAGTTGATTTAAATTAACACATAATTTTAAGACATGAACAATGCTTTGAAAGAATATGCATGCATACTTTGACAAGCTTTTTTTTAATAGTTGATTTTCTTGATAACATTATTGTAAAAAGCCATTGTTACAAGTTCTCACGATAATTAATGTGTTGAGGTTATGTTAACAGTTACCTGAGTAGTAGTGGTATGGCCTGGAGAATTTTCTGGATAAATGTACAGAAATAAATATGATCAGTAGTTCCTAACAATAAATCAAACTGTTCTTTTACAGCAGTAGGATTAATGCACCCAAGTGCAATTTTTGCCACATCATTCTAAGCAGAAATTATACGTCAGAAACTTTGTTCAGACCTATATTCAATTTTATCCACTAACACAGTGGATTGAAACTTCGGCTTATGATCAAAACCTCTATTATCAATTATGTAAACAGGAAGAGGCTATTGTGATTTCACTGTTATTTTGGTAACAATTGCAAGTATATTGTTCCTGTTAATCTGTTATTTTGTGATTAGAATTTTGTCACTGTTATTTTAAGCAATTGCAAGCATATTGTTCCTGTTGTTTGTCAGTCTTAAATTAGTCAAATTTATCAATATATAAATGAAGATTTTTTTGTTTTATTTTCTCAGGCTTTTTTCAAAGGCAAGTTGAGATGTAAAGGTGTGCAAGAAACATCAATTCTAGTGTTGGCCAACTCAGCTTCACTCTCACATGAGATACACAAACGTAGAGCTGAATATTAGGCTTTTTTTGTATTATGTTATATAATTCGTTTTGGTAGTTAGTTATATTGTAGCAAGTATTTGTATGGTATGGATGGGATGTAAACTATTTGGATGGCTAGTAGTTTGGTTTGAATGTATGTTGAATGTATTTTGATGGGTTTCTTTCTGTATGAAGCAAAATATTGCAGAAATTTTAATTAAAGCGTTGCATTAGCTATTTTAGTGTTGCATTTGGTAAATATAGTGTTGCGTTTGATGAGATACTAGTGTTTTAAAAAGCACATAAAAGCGTTGCATTATATAGCTGTGGGACCCAGTGCTGACGTGGCACGTGGGACCCACTGTTGACGTGGCACGTGGGACCCCTGTACTGACGTGGCACATGGGAGCCACTGCTGATGTGGCATGGAAGGCCCCATCTCTGACATGGCACGTGGGCCCCACATGATGACATGGCAAGTGGGCCCCACATGTTGACGTGGCATGCCAACTGGACTGTTGCTGACGTGGCATGCCAACTGAATCCATTGGTGACCTGGCAAGCTAGTGGGACCCACTTAGTGACGTGGAATTGTAATTTTAACTAATGTCAAATGCAACGCCCTTTTGGTGTTGCATTTGAATGCTCTGGTGTTGCATTATATGTCAGATGCAACGCTTATTGATGTTGCTTTAGATGCCATAAAGCGTTGCCTTAGGGGGTCTAACAGGACGGTGGCGGATGCAACGCCCCCTGGTGTTGCATTTGGTCTAACGCAATGCTTTTTTGGCCTAAAGCAACAGTAAACTTGGCGTTGCATTTGTGCGTTTATGGCGTAGTGTAATCTTAAAAAACCTAATCCTCAACTGTTGTAGTTTCAAGCATAAAAATATTAAATACCACAAAGAATTTAATTTCCCCATATTTGACATTTGCGGATTTTAGTATATAGAACACCTGATTCAATGGGACTCATCAACCAATAAAAGGGAAATAATTTTTTATTAAATCAAAGCAACTCAAATGACTCAAATGACTATAACATACAGGAGCTACAACTCTGCTATGCTTTGATTCTATTACAAAAACATTTCTACAAAACTTAAATAAAAAACTTAAATATGCAAAAATTACTACAGATTCTATTAGAGAACCACAATTTATACCTATTTATTTATTGCCTATTTATAGAAGCACAACTTTACAAATCTTGGTTCTATTACAAAACCTTAATTTCAAAATAATAGTAAGCATTAAATAAATTCAAACATGCTTCTACTCTAGAACAACAATGTAACAAAATTTAGTTCTATTACAAAACCACAATTTATACGTATTTATTTAATGCCTATTTGTAGAAGCACAACTTCATAAATTTTGGTTCTATTACAAAACCTTAATTTTAAAACAATAATGACCATTAAAGTAAATTCAAACATGCTTCTAGTGTAGAACAACAACCGAACAAAATTTGATTTTATTACATAACCATAATTTATACCTAGTAATTTAATGCCTAATTTTAGGAGTACAAGTCCACAAATTTTGGTTCTATTACATAACCTTAATTTTAAAACTAAGTATGAATACAATCAGATCTACGAAACTGAGATAATCTCTCGCTCCAAGAGAGAAAATGCTCCAATGGCGGATTGTTACTTTTTTAGTTTGATTTCTCTAAGCGCGTTGATTTCTCTCCCAAACTCTCTCCATACAAGCGTTTGTATAGGTGTGTGTCGTATATGACGGTGCTATTTTAAAAAATAGCCTTAAATTTTAATTAATTACAAAGTGCCATTGATAATTTTGTACGTTTTTATTAAACGAATAGATAATTTTGTACCGTTTGATTAAATGAACGGCTAGAATATTGGTTCTCTCCAATTCTCCATTTAAATGGGTCTCCCTAGAATGGAAGTATGGGACTCTACATAGTTATGTTAACATGCTTTTAAATACAATTCACCCTTTAATTAATATCCATAGTTTTTGTTTGACCAGTAAATTTATTTTTATTTTAACTATAAAAAATGATCATTTTCAAAAATAATGTAATAAAAATAAATTTACTATTCACACTAAAACGCAATTCTACTAACCTGGATGAACACATTTAATATAAAATTTACTTTAATTTTTTTATTAAAGGATCAAATTAATAAAACTAGTAAAAAAAATAAATAAATGTTATATAATCAGGCAACATGTACATAACACGAGAATAAATTCATAAATATAAAAAATATTACTTGTATACAGAGCCTTACAAAAATATTACTTCAATGTCCATCTGCAAATATTTGAAAAACATTCTTAAAATCAAATTATATATACTAAAAAATACTTGATATTCCAAAAAAATTGCATATCAAATATGTTTTAATATTTTCTACTAGGATTATCATCCGATTATTAATGATTTTTGAAAGGTGTTCAAACTAGATCTTAAAAAAACCAAAAATTCAAAATTAATTTTAGATTAAATGTAGATTAATTCAAATTTTATGTACAGTACTACTATTAAAATCTAAAATAATCCAAGAACAACTGTCTAAATCTAAAATTGAAAAAAAAATCCTGAAAATTGTGATAGTATTTATTTTTTGGAATGTTGTGGTCGACTAGTTGATTTTAGCATTGGTAAGGAGAAAATTAGAGGAAATAACATGGACATACACACCACTAAAAACATGAAAAAATACAATAAATAATAATAGAAAATTTAATTCCATTAATCAACACAATTAAAACATTGAGAAAGAAACAATAAATAATTCTAAACGTATCTTTGATGTGTTAACAGGTTGAATTATGATTGAGTAGTCCATTGTTATAAGGATCATTAGACTCATAACTTTTAGTTTGATTAATTACAAACATTCAAAGAATACAAAATAAGTGCTCCATCATATGGATACAAGGCCATCAAATAATTTAAGATATGACCCTGTGAACCAAATTTTCCTCAATCTGCATGAATGAAAAGTTACAAATGCATAAGACACTTTCCAGAGAACTAAGTTTTTATGTTTATATTAGTTTCATACATATGTTTGCATGTACATATACTATAAAATACTTGCCTAATATATTTAAAGTCCAAAGATTATAAATTTATTACCACTCAAAAAGCAAGCATAAATTGCGACACATTATTCCCTTATATAACTTCTAAATTTATGCAGGTTTTGTTTAAATAAAGTATATACTAACTTAGAATTCATACGAGTAATTATGAGTAATTACAAAGCGCTTCACCTTTTACGTTTATGCGCTATTCGTTATTCTAATATAAAAATAGTTGTTTCTTTATTACAATATATTTAAGTGCTTCACTTTTTAAATACAGCTATTACCTCGGGATGGAGCGGTATGATGCGAAAGTCGGGTTAACCAAAAGAGGTTAATGACATGAGTTTTAAACAAGATTGGGTTTCTAAAATTTAGATGTCACAAAAATAGTTCCATAGTACAAAAATTAGGGCTGTAATTTGGGACGGGCGAGCCGAGTTTCGAGCCGAACATTAATCGAGCTAGGATTAATCGAGTCGAGTCGAGCCGGCTCGTTCAACTAATCGAGCCAAAACTTCTGCCCGAACTCGACTCGTTTAATTTCACGAGTCGAGTCAAGCCGGCTCGTTTAGCTAAATGAGCCTGTTTTAACGAGTCGGGCGAGCCAGCTCGTTTAATTTTACACTTAATCGAGCCTAAAACTCTACCAAAACTCGGCTCGTTTAATTTCACGAGTCGAGTCGAGCTGGCTCGTTTAATTAAACGAGCCGAAACCTCTATCCGAGCTCTACTCGTTTAACTAAACGAGTCCAGTCGAGCCCACTTAAATGAGTTCGAGCCGAGCGAGCTTGCGAGCTCGAATTACTGCTCTAACAAAAATAGTTCCATATATATACAAATATAGGTCATTCTCTATGGCTAACCAGCATAAATGGGTAACGTGGGAACTAAAATCCTAACTATAGATGTAGTAAACAAAAGGCACTTTATATTTTTTTTTTTGTGCTCTTAATTTTTTTTATGTACATTTGTTAAGTTCAGTGTTTAGTATTTTTTCATGTATTGTATTTTTATTATATATTTTGTAAGTTATATTGTTATTTTCTTTTCACTATAAGTGTGTATTTATGTATTTTTCTGATGAAGGACAAAGCTTTAAAATTAATACAGAACAAAAAAAAACATAAAAGTTCTGTATTTACTAGTTATGTTTTGAAAAAATATAAATTATAAATTGTAAAATAAAGAAGTACAGAACAAAAAAAATATAGAACACACAAAAAAAACATAAAGGTTCTGTATTAGTTGTTAAATTTATACCAAAGCTGTATGTTCTATAAAAATATATGTTCTATAAAATAATATTGTTCTGTAAAAGATTTAAGCCTTTTTGGTGTTTCATAACATTTCCTGTAAATATTTTAGGTAGAATATTTTTACTATTTTATGTTATGCATTTTTCATACTTGTATTTTTAATTTGTGTTCTGTATGTTTTGTGGGCTAAATGTGGGTTCTCTAATTTTTTTATGTTTTCTATTAAATTTTATATTTCATGTTCTATAAAATTTTTAATTTAAATGTTCTGTGAAATAATACAGAACATGTGTGACGTACTATTTTATTAACTATTTTTTTTGTAAAATTTTATATTTTGTATTATTCTCATGTCCGGTAGAAAAATACTAAATAAATAAAACTACATTTTCTCTTAAAATAAGTTTAATTGAAATTAAAAAAATTTGATATGTAAAAGTAATACCAGGACTAGGAGAAACGGTTATAGAGGGACATGTAAGTATATAACATGTGACTTTGTTTTAAGTTTTGATTACAACCATTCATTTATATCATACTGTACGGTCCATGTTTAGTTACTCAGTTATCCATTTAAAAAAAGTTCCTCTTTGATCCGTTACCTATATATATATGTAAAACCTAAAATTTGATGATTGGGCCTATCACAATTTGGTGATTGGGTCAGATGAGCGCCCAATGGGAATTTTGTAGAAGCATGAAACCCAAGGAAAACTAGAGAACTTTTAGAATTTAAAAAATATATATTTATTACCAAATAATTATTATGATAAAAAATTTAGTTTTAAACTCTTTTTCTACCAAAATGTTTTAGTCATAACATTAAAATTGTTTTCAAATGATTAGGAAATGATGTATAAATTCTCTCCAAAAAATTGATATTGTAATTATATTTAAATAGTTAATTTTTTAGCTAAAATGCGAGCAAAAATTTATCAAAGTAAAATAAAGCAAAAAATATTAATATTTTAATATTTGATTAGTGTTGAATCAATTGTTACAAGTGAATAAAATTAAAAATTCTAATCAAATCCATTAAAATATTAAAATAGATATATAAAAATTATTTGAAAAAGTCAACATGTAAAAATATTTATTTCGAGGCTTTTACACTCCTTAGGGGTTCTTGAGGAATTATCTCGATAATTATTTTGGGCTAAGATTGAATTATTTTGTAGGCGATATAATTTTGCTTAAAAATACTTAAAAATTATATTTTAGTGGTGGTGGATGATTAGAATGAAAATATCCATAAAACATGTAAAAAAACATCTCCATTTTCATTAAGAATAGACACGTGTAAAATACTCAAATTATGTATGAAGAATAAACTCACAAAAATATAATTCAAACTTTTAAGTACAGTATAAAATTTAAGGCTCAAATTTAGTTATTGAAATGATATTGTGCAAAGAAAATTAAAATAACGTTCTATTATTCAAAACATCTAAATAGAAAAACAAATAATAGTCTTATATAAGAAGTGGGAAAGAGTTGAGTACAACATATTAAATATGATATTTATAATATAAGATGTGAAATTTAATTTAATTTCCTTTTTTCTTTTTTTATATAGTCAAACACACTCGGACATAGTAAAGGGCGTTACGGACTGCACGTAATTATTTCTAATAATTATAAAAAATATAATTTTCAATTATCATAAAAGAATGTTTAGATATTATCAAATGCTTATAACATTACAAAATTTAATATTTAAGAATCAACTTTAATTTTTATATTTAAACAACCAAAAATATCAAAAATTAACTTTTTTAGTGGAACGCGAAAGTAAAATACTAGGTAAAATTTACATACCTTAAAGTGAAATCATAAATAAGTCTATTTACAAGAAATTCAAATATGATTCTCAAAAGAATTTTAATTAATAATATAACATATTGTGTAAGGAAAATTGCCCAAAATACCCACTTTCCCCTCACTGCCCAAAATACCCATTTCTCAAAACACCGTCCAAAATACCCATGGGTCACACCCATGGGTGAGGCATAACCGACCTACTATAGCAACCAATCATCGGCTACTAAACTCGATTTGGGCGTTTCGATTCCAGCGTATCAAACGCTACGAAACTGGTAGGGATGTATCAAACGCTACGAAACTAGCATGGTATGGAGAGAAAAATAGCTCGCCGGAAACGCCATTTGAAATGTAAATCGCGAGATCTCGAATTCTGGTAATCGATATATAATTAAACTTGTATAAGATTGTATAGGAGACGAATGCGATTCGATTGGTGTGTAGGTTATGACTGGATGTTTACGGGAGAGGGGTGAACGAAAAGAAGGAGAGAAGTCGTCGGCGGGAGCTCAATCGCCAGAGCTCTGGAGATGAAGGAGGCGGCGAATGCACATGTGGAACATGCTTATCCTCATATGCGCATTTGGAGATGGTGTATCTCCTCATATTCGCCTTTGGAGATGGCGTATCTCAGCTAACCTGCGCCTATTCTATTACCGTATCCACTCAATGCTCTGATCCCATAGGTGTGACTACTGAAATACTCCGACCAAATAGGCGTATTTGGGGATACTACTCTTCCATGGGCGTATCCCATGGACATTTTGGGCACGCAACGCGGAATGTGGGTATTTTGGTTAAGGAATAATAAAAAGTGGTTATTAGAAAGGCATACCTGTAAAGTCTCTCTCTCCCTCATCCAACCGCCTCCATTTTCTTCACTTCTTCTTGATTCAGCCGGGGCTTCCACCGGTGGAAATCCCCATCCCTCTATTTTCTTTCGTTTTTCTTGTTTAAAGGTTGGATTTCCCTAAAAAATCTTCCTTTTTAGGAAAGATTTGGTTTGTATTTTTTCAGATTAAAGCTATCGGATCTAAGGATTAAAAGCCTTTTTCGATTTGGCCTACAAGTTCTTAGATTTGGTTTGTATGAATTTCTATCAGTTTGTTTTGTTTTGGATTGTTTTTCTAGATCTACAGCATCGGAGCTTCCTGTTTTCCCTCCTCTTCGATTCAAGTGGCACTTGGTGGATTCGAGAGTTAACTGCCTATCTTGTAGTTTTGGATGGCAGATCTAAGTTTTTTTGGATTTTCTTTTGTATTTTCAATTTGTTGTTATTTCGGCCTGTATTTTGCCGATTGGCTTCTCTCCCTGGTGAGAGTTTTGATGTTCTCTCCTTTGTTTGTGAGAGTATGATTTCTGATCTAGTGAATCAAGTTTTTAGGATGTTGCATTTATGGTCGAATATTCAAGCAGCAGTAGCCCCAGGTGGAGGTCCAACCGCAGCGAGTACATATAAATCTCCATACGAGAGGGGCAATATCTTCTTCAACAAATTGCTTAATTGTGGATTAATCAGTATTTGTTTATGTTTTACGTTGTTCGACTATTTTTGTAGATGTCGTATGACTTATCATTAATGAATGGAATTTTACTCAAAAAAAAGTGGTTATTTTGGGCACTCACCCTTAAATCCGTGCAAAATAATGTTTATATTGTGATGTATTTAACAACAAATATATACATTTAAACTAGAAAAATATTTTTTCATTTTTGGTCAATGATAAAACTAATATAAAGGTTATTTATAGTTTATAATATAATTTTTTTCATATTTATTTAATTTTTCAATGATAATGCACTACTAAAAAAACGCTAATAGACATCGGTTTCTGGCCGATGTCTTTGAAAAATTCAGACCGATGTCTTTGTCGGTGATGTCTAAAGTCTAAACAATTAGACATCGGTTTCTGGCCGATGTCTTATAGCATATAATACATCAGTTTTAAAAATATTTCTGATGTTTATGAACTATCTTCTTGGGTTAACTGCATGAGGTTATCTTTTGAATTGTTATATTAGAGGTCTTAGCTGTTATTTAACATGTAGCAAACATAGAATAATTCGACATAGACATCTATTTTTTTCCAAATATTGATGTCTAAGCCTTTATTAACAACAGTAAAAATTAAGAAAAACGATGTATAATGTAACCATAGACATCGGTTTTAGACGATGCTGAAGATATCTATTGCATTGGTTACCTATTTTTAAAACCGATGTCTGAGGTCCCATAGACATTAGTTATAGACGATGTTTATATATATATATATATATATATATATATATATATATATATATATATATATATATATATATATATATAAACATCGTCTATAACTAATGTCTATGGGACCTCAGACATCGGTTTTAAAAATAGGTAACCAATGCAATAGATATCTTCAGCATCGTCTAAAATCAAATAAATCAAAGAAAAATCAAATAAATCAAAACTCAAATAAGGTATCACAATAACCACAACTTGATTATCATTATCAAAAAAATTCAATATATCCATCAATGACTACACTTAAAATCGGTAAATGGCAAAGTTGTACGTTACATAATCAAGGTCGATCAAAACCAAGTATTTCCATGATAAATAAAAAAATCTAGAATATTACAATTTTCAGTTTCCATGATATGCTTTTCTGGTTGAAATCGATTATTGTAGATGAGCTGAACCTTTCCAGTTTTGTCCAGGACATAGGTTTTCCTTCCAGGCAATGCACCAAAAAGATCAGATGGCATGCCTCATTCTTTTCCGATCTCATCCCCTTCATCACTCAGCAAGACATACGGAAGTCTGTATTTCTTTGCAAATTCCTACATCAATATTAGCACCTCTTATGAGTAACATGTTTTGGATCAGTCTAGTGCAACAAGTAAAAATAATAAATGCACCAACAAAATTATAAACAGCCAAATAGGCCAAATAAAGTTGACTATAGAGTAGACAATCCTAAGAGAAAAATCTATCAAGCAGAGTAGCTCCAATATCACTGTATAGCATCGATGAAAGAATACTCGATATTAATGCATAGTCATTGAGAAATGAGAATGGACCCTTACCATAATCACCTTGGTTAACAGCTATAACCTCCTTATTGCTATAACCTCCTTGCGAATACGATAAGCTTTTGAATCTAGCGCAATCAATTGGCCAAATATTGCAAGTTGGAGTTTGCCAACAAAAAACGTTTCCCACATATATAAAGGAAGACAATGTATCATAAGAAGACAGGGATAACAAAACAATGAACGATCAGAAGATACACCTATTTCTATTTCTTAATTAGAGCTTGAACAGCAGAATGCACGAAATGATCAATCTGCCAACCAACTCTAGGTGTTTGACCAAAATCATTCTTGATGAACAGATGTCCCATAGTAGAAGAATGCCTGAAAGTAAAAGAATTAAGAAGACGAATTGACATTTACATGTAAGATATATAATCTAGCACTAGCATTAATAAACAGGAAAAGAATGAAGAAGGAGATAGGAATTTACCATTTCAATATAGATAGGAAATAAGAGACATGCACTCCATCTCTGCAATTCAAAAAAAAATCATCAGGCAAAATATGTATGAAATCATATAAAAACAAACCATTTTAATCTCTTCACAAATTAAGAATTTATTACAAGTTTCATCAAATTTTGTGTTGTTGTGGTTTAATCAGATGATCAGATCTCAGGTTTGTGCATGTTCGTTGTGGGTTTGTTTGCAAGAATTATAATCTCTAGATTATCAAAACTAAATGTTGTAAAAATCAATAGCAAATTTCCTAGCAGTCTGGAATTATTTATTCCATGAAACACACATAGCCTATGAGATGTATCAGTATCATTGGACTCTATTATTGCACGTTATACAAAAGAATTTACCTTGGTACCTTATAAGTTGGTCTTGTTTCATTTCTGGACTAGGCTTATTAGTGCTCTGAACTACAAGACTTGAAAATTTAACACCCTTGTCGAAATACAAAAAAAGAAAAGGCAAAGAAAATCAGTATGAAAGGGAAAGAATAAACATAATTTTCATTGCAGATCAGCTACATTGCTGGCTTTTAAACATGATGATTTTCTAGCTAAAATGTTTACAAGCCTATCCTATATTACACAGTGAACTGTGACACAACGCTACAAAAACATAACAAGGACACATATCAAAATAGTATAATCTTGGTACCTGAAGCTATTCCAGTAGCTGCACCAGCTGCAACAAGGGCTATCCTCCTTTCATTGTTGTTCTCCATCATAGAATGACCAAAACCAATTAAAACTTGTAAACACTATTAGCTTGGACTGCTACACAGATATATTATAAGAGTAAAATTTATTACTATAATGAGGAATAACATCAAGGGAATTGGTGAACCCACAGAATTTAAAAATCAATTCCTTCCTCAAGGGATACCATTCCTTAATATGCCAAGAGGAATAAAACAAAGATAGCTACCCCATAAAAAGCACCAGGAGAAGGGAAGTTTGGACCTCCACCAAGACGCTCATGAAGATCATCTACACAAATGTACTCATCCTCCATGTATGGTTTTGGTCCTATCTTAGAGCAGCTTCCTGATCGAAATACAAGTTATGTGTTAGTAAATCACAAAACCATATGTTATGTGTTAGTAAATCAGCAATAGTCAAGCTCAACATCCGGAAACAAACAATACTAATGCCAAAACAACAAATTCAGTTACACAAAGAATCAAACATTCAACCTGAATTACGACACACGAACTCAAAACAAAACCAAAACAGCTTGTACATCGACCAGAGGTAAATAAACAATGACAGAGCAACAAACTTCATCGACTGCATATCTATCTCCACATATAGTCGATGCAATTTATATAGCAACCACTTGAGATCGAACACTACCGTGTTTTATGACTACCAGTCACCCCTACAAACATGAGGAGCATCGAATATAAAGATCAAACAAACTACTGAAAATCAGACCTTAGAAAGTTAAAAATATTAAATTGAAATAATAGTATTTAGATCTCTTACCAATAACCAGAAAATTGAATTACGTATTCTCTAAAATTCATCAGAAACTTCACAGGATCGACAAATCTAAATCATCAAAATAGCAAAAACGGCCAAATACATATACACACACATTACAATATTTACAATTTAAAAAAGATAAACATTCAAAAACAATTTACAATTTAACATCACATAATAGCTACAAACATTCAAGCAAAGTACCAATTCGAACATTCAAAGATTCACCAAAAACAAATGAACATTCAATAAAAAAATTACCAATTCAAGTTTCTGAGCACTACCCAAACAAAAATCTCTTTCCTGCATTGAAATTCTGTAAACTAAAGATAAGAAAAACAAATTTAAAAATTAGGGTTTTGAATTCAAAAATCCCCAACTTAAAACTAAATCGAACTAATTCAAGATTAATACAAGCTTACCCACTCATCAATTCCAGCTTCGTAACTATGAACAAATGGTATACAACTTTGTACGTTCGAGTAATGTCGAATAAATCTCCGGTTGAACAAGTCATCGATCTAAAAATCTTCGATTGAGAGAGAGGAGGGGGAGAGAGAGAGAGGGGGAGGGGGGAATGGGTAAGATTTAGGGTTCTTGAGGGAGGGGGTCAGTGTGCGAGTCGAGAGAACGAGAGAGAGAGTAGTGGGTTAGTTTTTATGTTAAATTAATTTTGATTTAATTTGTCTGAGAGATATTAGAATTGAGGGGTATTAGAATTGAGGGGGGGAAATACAAAAATTCACTAGAGTACCTGCAACAATTAACTCTATCCATAGGCAAGTTTACCGGCCCTAACTTTTTTTCCCCTAATTTTCACTTGTTTGTGCAATTAAAATAAATCAACAGAAAATGCAAACAAGAAGCATTTTGAAAGTTTTCCTATACTTTACCCTCTTATGCGCGGATGCCCCAGGTTTTATGGCTTAGGTTCCTATAGGGTATCAGGGGCATCAAGATGTGCCTTGAAACTGGATCTACACAAGACTTTTGACTCGGTTAGATGGGAATTCATTAATGATGTTCTTCGTAAAATGAATTTCCCACCTCGCTTTATTAGCTGGATAAATCTATGCATATCTACTCCAATGTACTATGTGAAGCTCAATGGTGTGACACATGGTTACTTTAAGGGCACTAGAGGCATTCGACAAGGAGACCCCATGTCCCCTTACATTTTTGTTTTATGCATGAATATTCTCTCCCGAATGTTGAAACCAAAACCTGTGGGTTTTAAACATCACTAGCGCTGTAAGGAGTTGGATCTGACCCACTTATTTTTTGCTGATGATGTCCTTTTTTTCAGCCATGGAGATAGAATATCCATTTCTCACATTATGGATTATGTCCATAATTTCTCTTGGATGAGTGGACTTGTCCCAAGTGCTATTAAAAGCTCTTGTTTTTTCTGTGACTGCTCTCCTTCACTTGTCACTTGGTTTGATGAAAAGTTTGAAATCCCTCGAGGAAACCTTCCTGTGCGGTTTCTAGGAGTGCCTTTAATTTCTTCACAGCTGTGTGTGAATGATTGTATGCCTCTCATTGAGAAGCTCACTAACAGAATAACTACTTGGACTGTGATTTTCTTGTCTTTTGCAGGAAGGGTCCAGCTGGTTAGGTCTGTCCTCTTTGCCATGCAAGCATTTTGGTCTAATCATTTCATTCTCCAAAATGCAATACATGAATCAGTGCAATCTATGCTAACCAGGTTTGTTTGGAAAGGAAATATTGATGAGAAAGGGGGGGCAAAAATTGCTTGGAAAACAATCTGTTTGCCTAGAACGGAAGGTGGTCTAGGATTAAAGGACACCTCTGAATGGAACAAAGCTCAAATCATTAGACACCTGCTAAAAATCATTACTCGTTCTAATTCTCTATGGCCAAGCTGGATAAATCAAACAATGCTAAGGCGAAAACATTTCTGGACTATGGCCATTCCTTCAGACTGCTCCTGGATATGGAAAAAGGTGCTGAGACTATGTGTTCTGGCTCTTCAGTTTATTTCCTACTCGATTGGAGATGGCTCGACCATTTCTCTATGGTTTGACCCTTGGTGGAAGAACTCCTGTCTTGCTACAGAGTCAACTGCTCCTATCATATCTCAGTGTGGTATGACTGCTCAGGCTTTAGTACAAGATATCATTACTTCGGGAACCTGGTGCCTTCCACATTTGATTAACAGACGCCACCATAGAGATCCCACTTTACTGAACTGGTTGCAGAACTTCAACTTTCCAGGTATCAACCTAAACTCGCGTGATGTTATTCTATGGGATGGTGTTGACACGAAAAAGGTAAAAACTTGGCATACTTGGGAGAGTATTAGGCACCGTAGCCAGCAAGTTGTTTGGTTTCATGCTGTATGGCACCAACTTAAGATTGAAAGGTATGCTCACCACCAATGGATTCTAAGCCACGGGAAGCTTAATACTCTAAACCGCCTTGCTAGGTTTGGCATTGTTCTTGATCAACAGTGTTTTCTATGTGTTGGAGGACGAGAAACGGTCTTATAGCAGACATGTGCTTGTTATGATTCTATCAAATTTTAACCAGGGTATCATTGGCCATACTTGGTTTCAGCAAAATCTCCTACTTATTCACGATGTTCCTAAAAGAAGATTAATTCTTCTGATGGTGCAAATATACACCTACCTTATTTGGAGAGAAAGAAACGCTAGGAAGCATGATAGAGGTGTCCTTGCACCGAAAGTTCTTTGGAAGGGTATAATAGCTGACACTAGGGCAAAGCTTGCTTCATCTACTTGGTACTCGAAAATTGTTATAACTAGGCCTGAGTTAGTTATATGACCTATTTTGTATTTCTAATTTCAATCATTGCTCTCTACTTCAATCGGCCTGTGATTGATCATAGATGGTTACTCTATGGCTTGCCATAGTGCATGGGTTCTCCCTGTTCTTTTAATATATATAAATTTAGCAAAAAAAAAAATGCAAGGTTTTATAGCAACAATAAATATCTGACCTTTTTTTTGTACAAATAGTGAAAGTGATATGTAATCTCTAGCTATCCTGAACTAGTTTAGTTTTTACAATGTGTATGGTGGTGGTTGTCGTTGGATTATTAGTATCCAATTTGGTTTATGTATAGGGTACTCGCCTGTTTGACAACAATGTGTATGGTGGTGGTTGTAGTTGGATTATTAATATCCAAAAATCTTATAAAATCATTGGGGTCATTTAAAATTATGAAATCTTTTTCATTATCATCTTGGTGATATTATTCAGTTTTTAAAATTAGCGGAAGTATTTAATTGTGTGTTTATGTATTTTAAAATGATTTCAAAAGCTTTAATTCTTTTGAAGGTTATTTATTTCAAAAATTCATATAAAATTCATTTTTGACTAAAAAATTATTTTAAAAATATGGGGATGTTTGTAATTTCATAAACTTCATTTTAAAATTTTTAAAAAATTATTTTTCTTTTTATTCCCTAATTTATTTCAATTTTAGAAGGATTAAAATCAATTTTTTAAAAGAAATTAGATAATTCATTTTTTCCAGATTACTTGTCTCTATATATCATTTCCACGGTCCCATTTCTTCATTCTGTTCGAGAGCAGCTGGGTACTCTCCCTTTATCATTTCTTCTATCTTTATCATTTCTTTCAATTTTGAGCTCAAAACCATGTCTAAATTCGGGTTTTAATCCTCCTTGTATTATTCTTATGTTTAATTAGTATTTGGGTTGTGTTTTGAGAAGTTTGTGTATGTATATAATCGGTATGTGTATGTATATGCTTAAACAATGACATGCAAGCATGGTTAGCTAATAAATCTTTGATTTAGTGATTGTATGATGTTAGTTATGTGTTAAAATGGAGTTTTTGTTTAGTTATGTGTATTTTTACGAAGTTCATTCACATGGAAGGATTGATATCAATACCGATTCTAAGTCTTTTATCTCTTACACTTCAGAATTGTGGTAAAATATTATGGAAGTTTGTGTTTATCTACTAATTAATCTATTAAACAAATAAAAACTATATAATATATATGAGAGAAAATAATCCAAGAATTAGGGTTCTTCAATTGACTATCATGAATGTCTAATTTGTGTCTCTTGTTTTGCTAAAAACAATCCTTCTAATTTTTATAAAATTCTCTCCCATGGTAAATTATAATGCCTACAATCATCCCTTAATTGCCACTCCCATGGTCAATCAAGGTACAACTATAAACTATTATGAACCAAGGATTATCAGTTTCACAATTTGCATATCAATCTCCCGATCTAATAATTAAATTGTGTCAATCATATCATGTACTAGAATTACAACTCTCCCAATTCGTTATAATTCGTAGAGATGCAACTAAAAGTTCGCGACTCTTCTAATTATATAAACGCTCAATGACAGATTAACAATAACAAGAAAATCACAATACAATCAAACAAACTCAATAAGCCAACGAATACTACCCAATCCTTGGATAAAGGGATTAGCTACTCATAACAAGATAAAACAAATATGAAATAAAATAGAAAACCATGAATTTAAGGATTGATGTAGGAAAATATAACTTTAAAGCTTTTCAAAATTAGGATGAATCCCTTCACTCCTTCTTCCAATCTCACTCTCAAAGTGCTTCTCTCCCTTTTCTCTCCAAAGTACGACTATCTTATTCTATTCTACAATATTTTATGATATGTTATCTCTAGACTTTTATTGCTTTCCAAGAAAATACAAGTAATTTTCCAAAACAAATTGGATTCTGAATGTAAAATTCGTAGCCTATCTTCCAGGCCTGTTTCTGGACTACTTCAGTTGGAACATTGATGTTAGACCACTTCTGAGTTGTAGATAATTTTGTTAGCTTCGCATGGACTGTAATATCGCCCATTTCCGATGTCTGAAACTCAAGTTACGACCCAAACCGTGATCGTTGTGCGTGCAACCAAGTAAATCCGAATTTTCTTGTAATTTAAGTCCAAATAAACTCAATTCCTTCCAAGTTTGGGAATTCTTTATTTACTGTCATAAAATATTAAACTCTAATTAAGAATATCCAATTATCTATAAATACAATAAATATGAGGTTAAAATCATATAAAATACATATAAATATATACTCTATCACTACTTCATGCAAACCTAAAATTAAAAGAAAACCAGCATTAGATCATAATCACCTTTCTCCTTCTCTATGAAAAATGTACTTGTAACGATTAGTTACTCGCCATTGCCATCGTTATCGCCAATCAACTTCGGTATCGTTTTTTTCTCGTTTCCAGTGGGAAGATTGTTAAGAAAATTTGAATAGTTCTTAAAAACTTGGTTTCTAAATGATATAAAGTAACAATAAAGGATATGTAGCACTGACTCCAGAAAAGTGCACACTTCCATGCCTCCAATCATGTGAGAGATGAGTTTTTTTATTCAATTTCAAATCGAACTTCATATCGGGTTCATCTTTTGTCAAAGTCCCGATAGGAATCTTTTGACAGTGACTTTCTTGCAGGAAGACTGTGACAACCAAACCATCAGTAAAGTCCCCGCATCCTAATATAGCCGGGAAAATATGTTTGCATAAGTCATTCCAACAATCATATATAAATTCCACCATTTGTCTCATACTAGCACATACCCACTAATTAAGTCCATATCGCACTCGCACAATGTATTCAAGTTTAGTCATACATTCTTAATTCTTCCCTCGTGTTCATGATCAAGAGGCTAGATTAGTACCAAGGAGAATGCCTTAATTGCTCATATAATATTTAAAACAGATGGAGTGAAGAGCATGAGTAAGGGGTGACTCGTCATAATTTTGTTATAAAGGAAAAAACTGAGATGACTAGAAGTACATGAAAGAATACAATGGATCATGCTATATGCATATGTTGGTCGGTGGAATGCCAAGAACACGACTCTTCGTATCATACATTAGAGAAGACACACAAATTATGGGATTCAAGGAAACTATCACATTAACTATTTTATCTTCTCGAAGGTACTATTTCTAATTTATAGATGTCTGAATTCAGAATTCACAAGCTAGAATAGAAATCTTATATTCATTAATCTTCTCCTATCGTAATAATTTATGATAAGAGCCATCAGCTTTGGTATTATGGCTTGTGCAAGTGTAAATACAATGAAAAATCTGAAGTCGTTTAACTAACAAGTATTAGCATGTGATATGATGATAAAATTTGGGGATATACAAAAGATCACTTCTTATTCGTGAAATTAGTACTATGATACAGCCCTTTAGTTCAACTTTTTACATTGTATTTTGATTAATGTCCGGGTGGGCATTTACTGTTTGGCTAGTCATAAATTGGGTTGTCTACTTTAATTAGTTATATATAACTAAGTTAAACTACACATGAAGGAAGACTATGACACATAGTTTGTTGGAATTATTCACATTATACATAAGATGTGAATTTGAATTACATGTATATTTTGAAATCTGTAAACAAATTTTAACAAAAAATTAAAAAAACACAGGTTAAAAAGTTAATAAAAACTCTCAAAATGTATTTTTCAAATAGCTAAAACAATAATAAAACTGATAACTATTACCTCGTAAGGAGTTTCCTCTGGGTGGAGTCGACCTCCATCAAACAGGAATGCGGTAGAACTCATCTCTATAGACCGTTGGTTACAATTAGCTGCACACTACGTTTTAGTTTGAAGAAGAGTTCACTTCCATCCTACAAGCAAAGAAACACGGTACATACGGATAAGAATATACATACTTGTAATATGACCCTCACCAAATTAAATATTCAGGTTATCAAGTATTAAAATAGCAAATTGCATACATTGCAATCTTAACCAACAAAATATTAAATGAATCAAAAAGTTCTTAACCAACTGAGTAACAATTCATCAAGGTTAGAATATTGTTCTTCATGTCAGGAACATAATACACATCTTCAATCTTTCCTTGTCTGCCATCCTTTTTAGTAAAACATATTTCACCCTTTCCTTTTACTTCTACCTTCGATGAATCTCCAAATGACACAACTGCAGAATTTATTTCTTTCAAATCAGTAAAGAGGTGTTTGAGGCCAGAAATATGGTTGCTGGCCTCACTATCAAGATACCACGTACATAATATCCTTTTCAGGAACCTTACCTTTGCAGGCCATTAGTAGAACACCTTTATCTTGTTGCTCATCGTTTCGACTAGATTTGCATTTTCCTCAACCCTCTTGTTAAACCAACAATCTTTGGCAAAGTGTCCAAATTTTCCACAATTATAACATTAAATTAATTTCCTACCTCAACCGAGTTTGATCTTTATGAGTATGCTTGCAGAGACCCCATAAGTTCATCAACTGTCATAGTTTCTGTATCATTTGATTCTTCAATGGAAATACCAACAAGTTGCAATTTTGTATTCAAAGATCTTAATATCTTTTCATTAACACGAGCGTCTTCAATTTTTTCTCTATAATTCTTCATTTGATATACAACAGAGGAAACCCTCGTGAAATAATCTGAGACTGATTCTGTTTCTTTCATATGCAATGTTTCAAATTCTCCTCGTAGAGTTTGTAATCGTACCTTTTTAACTTTGTCAACGCCTTTAAAAGTATTCTAGAGAATCTCCCAGGCTTCGTTTGCTTTTGCTGAATATGCAACCTTCTCGAATATGGCTTCATATAAGCCCATATGTATAATAGACAAAATTTATTGATCTTGTTTTCGAGCCTTTGCTAAATTGTTTTTCTGGGCTTGATTCAAAGCTCCTTCATTCTCTGGTCATCATAACCTTTTTCGACAATTTCCCATGCCTCCAATGATCCAAGCAAAGCTTTCATCCGGATACACCAGTTTCCATAGTTTTCTTTTGTAAGATTTGGGATGGTAAGAAAGTTACTCATTTTAATTTGATGGTGGCTTTGATTTGATGGTAGCTCTGATACTAATCTATTAGAATTAAGGTTTCTGAGTACATGTTTTTCTGTATCAGATTTCAGTATATGGAATATTGAACAGAACAAGGAACGGAACAGTTTGGTTTTTGAAGTTCTTTCCATTATTCTTCAACTTGTTCTTCTTAAAAGATAATACAAACTTTTCCATTTATATTAGGAGAATTTATAGCATCAAACAAGAATATATCAGTTTTAACTCTTGAGTTCCATGAACCACATTTAATGAGCCTTTACATTTTGAAATATTAATTTTCAAAAGGGGAGTGACTGATAACAAGTATAAGCTACACAACAGACTTCAAATATTCTTAATGTGCAACTAACCAATTGAAAATTAAATAAATGAGAAATGTTGTAGGTAGACATGTAGGTGCTAGTTTATATATATTAAAAATGATCGAAGATCATATCTATTCTAGTATTTGGTGGATGTTAGGTAATGAATATTGTATCCAACACATTCCTTAGACCATAGACAAAATAATTCACATTACTTATGCATGCTGGTATACAACTCAAGACTTTTACACATTCTCAAGAAAAAACATACACTCCTGCAGCATCTGTACCATAGAAGTTAGGTTTTGACATATGTTTATTTGCTTTAGTATGGAAATGCATACCTGTTGAAAACCCACAACTGAAAAACATGAAATATCGCTTTTTAGATTTTCAGTGATTACATTTGGAACAGTGAGCAGTATTTCTTCCTGTTCATCTAATTTCTGAAGTGGTGCTTCCCTTTTCTGGTACTCGAATAGCGTATAACATGGTGAAGTTAAGGAAGCAAAGATGTTCAAAAGCTTGTTAACTACGTATAGGTAACGTAATACACTACACAAACCATATAACAGAGAAAAGAAAGGACTAGAAAGAGAATTATATCTAATGTCATAAAACATTAAACTCTAATTAAGAATATCCAATTATTTATAAATACAATAAATATGAGGTTAAAATCATATAAAATACATATAAATATATATTCTATCACTACTTCATGCAAACCTAAAATTAAAAGAAAACCAACATTAGATTAAACTCTAATTAAGAATATCCAATTATTTATAAATACAATAAATATGAGGTTAAAATCATATAAAATACATATAAATATATACTCTATCACTACTTCATGCAAACCTAAAATTAAAAGAAAACCAACATTAGATCATAATCACCGTTCTCCTTCTCTATGAAAAATGTACTCGTAACGGTTAGTTACTCCCATTGCCATCGTTATCGCCAATCAACTGCGGTATCGTTTTTTTCTCCTTTCTAGTGGGAAGATTGTTAAGAAAATTAGAATAGTTCTTAAAAACTTGGTTTCTAAATGATATAAAGCATATTTGTAACAATAAAGGATATGTAGCACTGACTCCAGAAAAGTGCACACTTCCATGCCTCCAATCATGTGCCTCCAATCATGTGAGAGATGAGTTTTTTTATTCAATTTCAAATCCAACTTCATATCGGGTTCATCTTTTGTCAAAGTTCGGATAGGAATCTTTTGACAGTGACTTTCTTGCAGGAAGACTGTGACAAACAAGCCATCAGTAAAGTCCCCGCATCCTAATATAGCCGGGAAAATATGTTTGCATAAGTCATTCCAACAATCATATATAAATTCCACCATTTGTCTCATACTAGAACATACCCACTAATTAAGTCCATAGCACACTCGCACAATGTATTCAAGTTTAGTCATACATTCTTAATTCAACTGAATGCAACCACTTTCAACTTTTTTTTAAGGTGGGGTGATTTTGGTAGATTTGGGTTGCAAGGCCCGCCAGGGGTCATATTCAACTGAATGCAACTGAGTGCAACCACATTCAACTGAATTCAATCACATGCAACTTTTTTTAAGGTGGGTGATTTTGGTGGATTTGGGTTGCCAGGCCCCACCAGGGGCCATATTCAACTGAATGCAACTGAAAAATGAAAGTTTCATTCATTTGCATGTGGTTGCAGTCAGAAATTTAGTTGCATGTGGTTGCATTTAGTTGCATAAGAAAGTTCCATTTTCAAAAATGACAACTGAAAAATGGAACTTGAAATCAGAAATTTAGTTGCATGTGGTTGCATACAGTTGCATAAGAAAGTTCCATTTTTCAGTTGTCAAAAAAGAGGTCGAAAATGACAATTGAAAAATGAAACTTGAAATCAGAAATTTAGTTGCATGTGGTTGCATTTGTGGTTGCATTCAGTTGAATATGTCCCTCCTCGGCCTTACAACCCAAATCCACCAAAATCACCACACCTTAAAAAAAAAGTTGAAAGCGGTTGCATTCAGTTGAATGTGATTGCCCCTGTGATTGCCCCTGCGGGGCCTTGCAACCCAAATCCACCAAAATATTACCCCACCTTAAAATTAAAAATAATAATAATGATAATAATAAAAAAATAAAAAAAAAGTGTTAGTAGTCGGCAAAAAGCTTCAACACAAAGGTAGGAGGGGAAGGGTTAGGGTTCGTAGTTTTGTAATTTAAAAATTTAGGTTAGTAAAATTGCAAATAGCCATTCTTAACAAAACTAAATGTGCAAAAATTTACTTTTCCCTATTTATTTATGAAAAAAGCCCTTATTTAAATCCTACTCAATGATATCATAATCATATCATAATGTATTTATTATGTACTAGATGATAACCGTGTGAAGCACGGGCTTGGAGATTTATGTTAAATAATTACTAATTTTTATTTAATTAAATATTTATTAAATTATGTTACAAAAAATATAAAAAGAACTATGTTATTTGCATAAAAAATTTATGCGATTAACAAACTATAAACTTAGATTGTTTAATAGAAGTATATGGAAACACGTTTCGGTTGTTTTCATTGTAAAATATTTAGGATAATTTATCGTAATCTTTTTTTATTATAAGTTATATAAAAAAATTTGCTAATACAATGTAAGAATTATAATAATAATAAGATTACAATTTTATTATATTTTTTAAAAATAACATATAATCGCAGGGAAGAATGTTCTAGAGTAGTGTATAGAAACATGTTCTAGTTGTTCACCTTGAAAAATCTTTTGAAGAATTGATCGTATTATTTTTTTATTCTAAATTATGATAAAAAAAATTGTATTATAATTATAATAGGATTTCAATTTTATTATATTCTTTAAAAGATAACATAGAATTGTAAGGGAATATGATTTTAGGGATGAAACTATTTTTTTTATTTAAGTTTGTAATAATAGAATTATAATTACAATAGGATTTCTATTTTATTAAAAAACAACATAGAATTATAGATTGCCGTTAAAAGGCTGTTTGGCTTATTAATAAAGGTTATAGATTGGAGATTATTTAATCATTGAATATTATGTATATGGGTTTGTCTAGTGTGTGCCCAAGAACATATGCTAAGAATTCGTGCTTGAGTTGTCAAATTTTAATTGGTGGATATTTATGTGAATGCAGGGGGTCCATCATTATTAATGAAATGCCCACCACAAAATTTGACAACTAAGCTAGTAGCATCTGCCATTTGACACACAATAGAAAATTCATATGTATATTATCCATCAAGATATATGGATAAATGTATTGAAATGTATTTTGCACAGAATCCAAAACAAAGACAATAAAGTCAATATAAACATAAAGACAATAAAGTCAATATAAACATAAAGAGTTTCTTCCAAAAAAAATTGACTGCTTCGGTCCCACAATACTAGTATCTAAATTTTTCTTTCCCATAATACATATCCATTTCCAATGTAAATTTATGATCTTTTCCTTAATTATTCTTCTTGAAAATTGTATAGCAATTAATGAGAAATAACCAAGAATTTTAAATACTTTATATCTTTAAAAGTCAATATATCTACAATGAATATAAGAGATAACTAATGTTTTTTTAATATGTGTAATTATTTCAAAAAAGACATGTATTATCATGGGATCGAGGCAGTAAAATGTAATGCATTCTGCACATAATTCAGACCAAAGACCATAAAATCTACATAGTACACAGTTTCTCCCAAAAAAACGTATGTTATTATATGACGTACTAAATCCAAAAACTGTTTCTAAAAGTTACAAAAGAAAGAAGAAAAAATGAAAAAAAAAAAGGAAAAAAGGAAAACTCGCAAATGCTTATACATACTCGAGGTAGAAGGCCCTGCACATAACAAAATTTGAGTCATTTGACAGCTACTCATCACCTGTTTTACATTTCTTTCTTTTACACATCTCCTAAAACTAATCAACACTTCTTTATTCCTTTCTCTCTCTAAACTATCGTTCTCACTCTAAAAACAACAACAATGGCCTCTTTGGTTCCCTTTCCTGAACCCACAACTGCTGCTGTCAGCGGAACCACCTCTACCTTCCCCTCGGTCACAATTCACCCCAAGCATGAACCAGTGGAGGAAGACTCACTCATTTCACCACCTGGATTCCCAACACCCCCTAAAATGCGAGCACCACCTGTAATGTCAACACCACTGGCAGATCAGTTTCCGCACATCCAAACACCATATTTGTCTGGGCAATCATGCCCTGGTGACACTCATGGTGCAAATGTCGATGCCGAGTATAATCAGAATACTGAGATAGTTAGGAACCAAAACCAAGTTGTTTGCAATAATGATGTACCTGACGTGGTTCCCTTGATCGAAAACAATGGTAACCAGGTGTTTTTCTTGGACCAAGTGGAGCACCGGTCACGTTCAAATGAATTAGTTAGAATTGTGAACCTCAGTAGAGATGATGAGGCTTATTATCGCGGAATTGTAAGAAAAACACGAATTCTATATGATGCCATAAGGATTTATTCGACATCTGATGAAGAGAGGAAAAATGCTTGCGGGTTTGATAGGAGGAGTCGAGGGGACTTGATGGCCGCCACAGTGATGAGAAACTGCGGACTTTGGTTGTTCACTGATAAGAGAGTTATTGGTGCCCTTCCTGGGATTGAGATTGGAGATATGTTTTCTTATAGGGTAGAAATGTGCGTATTGGGCTTACATGTGGGCTTATATGGACATCGACAAGCACCGATTGACTTTATGCCCGCATGTAGGACTTCAAACTGGAACCCTATAGCTACGAGCATTGTTGTATACGGTGGGTATGAAGACAATAGTGATGAAGGAAATGTGATTACATATTTGGGTCATGGTGGTCAAGACAAACATTTTAGGCAGATAGCTCATCAAAAGATGGAAGGCGGAAACCTTGCGTTGGCATGGAGCATGAATTACAACATTGAGGTGAGGGTAATTCGCAGTTGCAATCATGATGCGAGCCCAAGTGGCAAAATTTATGTTTATGAAGGTTTGTATAGAGTTGTCAATTGTTGGCCTGAACCAGATATGTCTGGTTATACCTTGTACAAGTATAGGCTCGAAAGGCTTCCAAACCAGCCTCAATTGGGTAGCAAAAATATTTGGCTTGCTCAGTCTCATAGGAATATATCTTTGGGTATGGCAGCGGATTGTGCCTGTTTGGATATGTCGATGGGGAAGGAAAAAATTCAAGTTCAATTGTTTAATAATATTGATAATGACCATGAACGATGGGAACATGAGTACTTGGTGCAATCCATTTTTCCTTCATATGTGCTACAATCTGGGAATAATCATGGGTGTCAATGTCTTTCTGGATGTTCAAATAATTGCTTATGTGTTAAGAAGAATGGGGGGCAATTTGCCTATAATAAAGATGGAATATTAATTCAAGGCAAACCCCTAATCTTTGAGTGTGGTCCATCTTGTCCATGTCCTCCTAACTGTAGAAATCGCGTCTCCCAGAGAGGTTTGAGGCATAGACTTGAAGTGTTTCTTTCAAGAACTGGTTTGGGTGTCAGACCATTGGACTATATTCAAGCAGGTTCTTTTATATGTGAATACGCGGGAGTTGTTCTGACAAATGAAAATGCAAAAATACTGTCCATGGGTGAGGATAATCTAGTACATCCTAGGCAATTTAGTAAGAGTTGGAAGGAATGGGGAGATCTCTCAGAAGTATCCTCTAACTATATTTCTCCAACAGAACCTAAAATTCCCCGGCCATTAGATTATGCAGTAGACGTATCAAGCCTGAGGAATGTGGCTTCTTATATCAGCCACAGTACAAGTCCTAATGTGATGGTTCAGTTTATCTTGTACGACCACAATAATATAATGTTTCCTCGCCTTATGTTGTTTGCCATGGAAACTATCCCTCCCTTTAGGGAATTGAGTCTGGACTATGGCGGGGTGTCGGCTAAATCTCCCAGGCATGCTCTTTGTAACTGACTCTCTAAGTTGCAGAGTGGGTGCATTTTATGTTATGTATGCTTTTTTTGTTTACATCAACTTTAGGTCCATAAATCTTCATAGTTTTTATTAGGTTATTAGGTTGATCTGTATTAGTCTAGGTACTGGATTTGCTAAAACTTCTGACCTTCTGCTCATGATTGTAGATGATATGGTGTTACATATATATATTTTTTTGCATGGTGTTCCATTTGAATCAATTCTCTTACGCACAATTGGCCCTTTTTCTTTTCTCCTAATTAAAAATGTGATTTCAGGGACTCTTTTTATGATTATGATGCCAATTTTTTAGTTTTTGTTTTTAGAGTAGAAAATTAAAATTTTCTCAACAATGGATTTTCATGTCATGTACAAGTATGAATTTAATTTATGTTTGTATAGTTCTTGGACAATACCTTTTCGTTAGTGTTAGTACATGTGTTAGTACCACCAATATTTTCTATCATGCTAAACTCGATTTGATGTACAAGGAAGCCTAATTGACATACAAGGAAGCCTAATTGACATAATGTGTCAAACTAAATGTATCGTGACATTTGTGATCTGGTGACAGGTGATGATGTTGATGGTTCAAAAATTGGGAAAGGTTATGTACTTCCAAGGTTATGTACTTCCTGCTTCATTATGGGTCCCCATTATCAAAACTATCTTGATGCAATTGCTGTATGTCTTCATATTGGCCATTTATATTTGTTCTTAATTGTGCATGACATGCAATCCTTTGTAGGATGAGATGGTGCAAATGATGTCATTACTTCCTGGTTGTTGTGCACAACATTCTCTGGATTTTATTTCAAGAGTATTCAAACTCCGATCACTTATATGAAGACATTGAGAATAAAAATTTATTTGGAAGATGTGCTACACTATGTTATCGATAAGTTTTAATTTTCTATATATTTTACGTGATTGAATTTAATTAGAAGATAAGTAATGTACAACTAAAATTTCATATAAATATTTTGTGATCGTATTTAACATATTTCTCAATCACACAAGTATCCGCGCTATTAAATATCAAAAGAGTGGATTTTTCCATGTTCATATGCTTATTTGGTTACATAAACACAAGGCTCAATTGTAAAAAAAATGTGGATAAATTTGTATTAGCTCAAATTCCTGACCCGCCTATGGACCCATATGGATACAAGGCCATCAAATAATTTAAGATATGACCCTGTGAACCAAATTTTCCTCAATCTGCATGAATCAAAAGTTACAAATGCACAAGACACTTTCCAGAGAACAAAGTTTTTATGTACATATACTATAAAATACTTGTCTATAATATATTTAAAGTCCAAAGATTATAAATTTATTACCACTCAAAAAAGAAGCATAAATTGCGACACATTATTTCCTTATATAACTTCTAAATTTATGCATGTTTTGTTTAAATAAAGTATATACTAACTTAGAATTCATACGAGTAATTATGAGTAATTACAAAGCGCTTCACCTTTTGCGTTTATGCGCTATTCGTTATTCTAATATAAAAATAGTTGTTTCTTTATTACAATATATTTAAGTGCTTCACTTTTTAAATATAGCTATTACCTCGGGATGGAGTCGTATGATGCGAAAGTCGGGTTAACCAAAAGAGGTTAATGACATGAGTTTTAAACAAGATTCGGTTTCTAAAATTAAGTGTCACAAAAATAGTTCCATAGTACAAAAATTAGGGCTGTAATTCGGGCCGGGCGAGCCGAGTTTCGAGTCGAACATTAATCGAGCTAGGATTAATCGAGTCGAGTCGAGCCGACTCGTTTAACTAATCGAGCCAAAACTTCTGCCCGAACTCGAGTAGTTTAATTTCACGAGTCGAGCCGGCTCGTTTAGCTAAATGAGCCTGTTTTAACGAGTCGGGCGAGCCAGTTCGTTTAATTTTACACTTAATCGAGCCTAAAACTCTACCCAAACTCGGCTCGTTTAATTTCACGAGTCGAGTCGAGCCGGCTCGTTTAATTAAACGAGCCGAAACCTCTATCCGAGCTCGACTCGTTTAACTAAACGAGTCGAGTCGAGCCCACTTAAATGAGTTCGAGCCGAGCGAGCTCGCGAGCCGCCCGGCTCGAATTATTGCTCTAACAAAAATAGTTCCATATATTTACAAATATAGTCATAAGATTAAAATTGTTTTCATATTTTTTTCAAATGATTAGGAAAATGATGTCTAAATTCTCTCCAAAAAATTGATATTGTAATTATATTTAAATAGTTAATTTTTTTAGCTAAAATGCAAGCAAAAATTTATCAAAGTGAAATAAAGCAAAAAAAATTATTATTTTAATATTTGATTAGTGTTGAATCAATTGTTACAAGTGAATAAAATTGAAAATTCAAATCAAACCCAATAGATATATAAAAATTACTTGAAAAAGACAACATGTAAAAATATTTATTTCGAGGCTTTTACACTTCTTAGGGGCTCTTAAGGAATTATCTCGATAATTATTTGGGCTAAGATTGAATTATTTTATAGGCGATATAGTTTACTTAAAAATACTTAAAAAATATATTTTAGCGGCTCGATTGGTGTGTAGGTTGTTACTGGATGTTTACGGGAGAGGGTGAACGAAAAGAGGGAGAGAAGTCGCCGACGAGAGCTCAATCGCCAGAGCTCTAGAGATGAAGGAGGCAGCGGATGCGCATATGGAACATGCTTATCCTCAGATGCGCCTTTGTAGATGTTGTATCTCCTCATATGTGCCTTTGGAGATGGTGTATCTCAACTAACCTGCGCCTATTCTGTTACCGTATCCACTCAATGCTCTGATCCCATAGGCGTGACTACTGAAATACTCCGACCACATAGGCGTATCCGGGGATACTCCTCTTCCAAGGGTGTATCCCATCGGCATTTTGGGCGCGCAATGCTGAATGTGGGTATTTTGGTTAAGGAATAATAAGAGTGGTTATTTTGGGCATTCAACCTTAAATCCCTACAATATATTGTTTATATTGTAATGTATTTAACAACAAATATATACATTTAAACTAGAAAAATATTTTTCCATTTTTGGTCAATGAAAAAACTAATATAAAGCTTATTTATAGTTTATAATATTTTTTTTTCATTTTTATTTAATTTTGAATCAGATAATGATAAAGTTTGTTATTTAACAACATAATTTAGTTTTTGTGAAAATGTTACTCTTTTATTATGTGCTCTTGCTTATAAAATCCGTGAAAATACTTCAAAAAATATTTTTTTAACTAGAATTCTAATAATTAATATAAAATATTGTGACATTCCTATATCATAAACGGTAAAACTAGAAAAATATTTGTTTTTTTTGTAGAAAATAAAACTAATATAAACCTTTATTGTAAGACCTTGCCAAGCATAATGCCAAACCTGGAACCTAAAGATCAAAGGACTATGAAGACATGTTTATTAACAGAAGGGGATGGAGGCTAAAAGGGTCTATTGCTGTTAGTGAACCCACTCTACTTGATGATCTGAGCATCAAGTTACTTTCTGTTAGAATGAGACACCTGATCACTTCACGAAGGAATTAGAAATTGTATGTGTTAGCACATAGACAAGGGTGCAGAATTTGGTATTGAAAAAAACCCAAAAGCTTCATTCATCTAGGAAAAAATTAGAGAGAGATCTCATGTTACATTATGAGTTTACAATACAAATTTAATCTAGTGATGGGATATAAATTAGACACTCACTTAAATTTTCTTCTAGAGACTCGAGACACAGATTACCCGCCCAATTGTATTATTAGAGCATCACTAGTACTATTGAGTAATCAGTTTGCACTTTCATTTAGTGTTATAATAATGATTTTTTTTTCGAACTATATATCAATTAAAGGTACGATCATATGGTAATTTAGTAAACCACTTAAACTATAAAGTAAAAATTCACTAGAGTACCTGCAACAATTAACTCTATCCATAGGCAAGTTTACCGGCCCTAACTTTTTTTCCCCTAATTTTCACTTGTTTGTGCAATTAAAATAAATCAACAGAAAATGCAAACAAGAAGCATTTTGAAAGTTTTCCTATACTTTACCCTCTTATGCGCGGATGCCCCAGGTTTTATGGCTTAGGTTCCTATAGGGTATCAGGGGCATCAAGATGTGCCTTGAAACTGGATCTACACAAGGCTTTTGACTCGGTTAGATGGGAATTCATTAATGATGTTCTTCGTAAAATGAATTTCCCACCTCGCTTTATTAGCTGGATAAATCTATGCATATCTACTCCAATGTACTATGTGAAGCTCAATGGTGTGACACATGGTTACTTTAAGGGCACTAGAGGCATTCGACAAGGAGACCCCATGTCCCCTTACATTTTTGTTTTATGCATGAATATTCTCTCTCGAATGTTGAAACCAAAACCTGTGGGTTTTAAACATCACTGGCGCTGTAAGGAGTTGGATCTGACCCACTTATTTTTTGCTGATGATGCCCTTTTTTTCAGCCATGGAGATAGAATATCCATTTCTCACATTATGGATTCTGTCCATAATTTCTCTTGGATGAGTGGACTTGTCCCAAGTGCTATTAAAAGCTCTTGTTTTTTCTGTGACTGCTCTCCTTCACTTGTCACTTGGTTTGATGAAAAGTTTGAAATCCCTCGAGGAAACCTTCCTGTGCGGTTTCTAGGAGTGCCTTTAATTTCTTCACAGCTGTGTGTGAATGATTGTATGCCTCTCATTGAGAAGCTCACTAACAGAATAACTACTTGGACTGTGATTTTCTTGTCTTTTGCAGGAAGGGTCCAGCTGGTTAGGTCTGTCCTCTTTGCCATGCAATCATTTTGGTCTAATCATTTCATTCTCCCAAATGCAATACATGAAACAGTGCAATCTATGCTAACCAGGTTTGTTTGGAAAGGAAATATTGATGAGAAAGGGGGGGCAAAAATTGCTTGGAAAACAATCTGTTTGCCTAGAACGGAAGGTGGTCTAAGATTAAAGGACACCTCTGAATGGAACAAAGCTCAAATCATTAGACACCTGCTAAAAATCATTACTCGTTCTAATTCTCTATGGCCAAGCTGGATAAATCAAACAATGCTAAGGCGAAAACATTTCTGGACTATGGCCATTCCTTCAGACTGCTCCTGGATATGGAAAAAGGTGCTGAGACTACGTGTTCTGGCTCTTCAGTTTATTTCCTACTCGATTGGATATGGCTCGACCATTTCTCTATGGTTTGACCCTTGGTGGAAGAACTCCTGTCTTGCTACAGAGTCAACTGCTCCTATCATATCTCAGTGTGGTATGACTGCTCAGGCTTTAGTACAAGATATCATTACTTCGGGAACCTGGTGCCTTCCACATTTGATTAACAGACGCCACCATAGAGATCCCACTTTACTGAACTGGTTGCAGAACTTCAACTTTCCAGGTATCAACCTAAACTCGCGTGATGTTATTCTATGGGATGGTGTTGACACGAAAAAGGTAAAAACTTGGCATACTTGGGAGAGTATTAGGCACCGTAGCCAGCAAGTTGTTTGGTTTCATGCTGTATGGCACCAACTTAAGATTTAAAGGTATGCTCACCACCAATGGATTCTAAGCCACGGGAAGCTTAATACTCTAAACCGCCTTGCTAGGTTTGGCATTGTTCTTGATCAACAGTGTTTTCTATGTGTTGGAGGACGAGAAACGGTCTTATAGCAGACATGTGCTTGTTATGATTCTATCAAATTTTAACCAAGGTATCATTGGCCATACTTGGTTGCAGCAAAATCTCCTACTTATTCACGATGTTCCTAAAAGAAGATTAATTCTTCTGATGGTGCAAATATACACCTACCTTATTTGGAGAGAAAGAAACGCTAGGAAGCATGATAGAGGTGTCCTTGCACCGAAAGTTCTTTGGAAGGGTATAATAGCTGACACTAGGGCAAAGCTTGCTTCATCTACTTGGTACTCGAAAATTGTTATAACTATGCCTGAGTTAGTTATATGACCTGTTTTGTATTTCTAATTTCAATCATTGCTCTTTACTTCAATCGGCCTGTGATTGATCATAGATGGTTACTCTATGGCTTGCCATAGTGCATGGGTTCTCCCTGTTCTTTTAATATATATAAATTTAGGAAAAAAAAAATGCAAGGCTTTATAGCAACAATAAATATCTGACCTTTATTTTGTACAAATAGTAAAAGTGATATGTAATCTCTAGCTATCCTGAACTAGTTTAGTTTTTACAATGTGTATGGTGGTGGTTGTCGTTGGATTATTAGTATCCAATTTGGTTTATGTATAGGGTACTCGCCTGTTTGACAACAATGTGTATGGTGGTGGTTGTAGTTGGATTATTAGTATCCAAAAATCTTATAAAATCATTGGGGTCATTTAAAATTATGAAATCTTTTTCATTATCATCTTGGTGATATTATTTAGTTTTTAAAATTAGCGGAAGTATTTAATTGTGTGTTTATGTATTTTAAAATGATTTCAAAAGCTTTAATTCTTTTGAAGGTTATTTATTTCAAAAATTCATATAAAATTCATTTTTGACTAAAAAATTATTTTAAAAATATGGGGATGTTTGTAATTTCATTAACTTCATTTTAAAATTTTTAAAAAATTATTTTTCTTTTTATTCCCTAATTTATTTCAATTTTAGAAGAAATTAGATAATTCATTTTTTCCAGATTACTTGCCTCTATATATCATTTCCACGGTCCCATTTCTTCATTCTGTTCGAGAGCAGCTGGGTACTCTCCCTTTATCATTTCTTCTCTCTTTATCATTTCTTTCAATTTTGAGCTCAAAACCATGTCTAAATTCGAGTTTTAATCATCCTTGTATTATTCTTATGTTTAATTAGTATTTGGGTTGTGTTTTGAGAAGTTTGTGTATGTATATAATCGGTATGTGTATGTATATGCTTAAACAATGACATGCAAGCATGGTTAGCTAATAAATCTTTGATTTAGTGATTGTATGATGTTAGTTATGTGTTAAAATGGAGTTTTTGTTTAGTTATGTGTATTTTTACGAAGTTCGTTCACATGGAAGGATTGATATCAATACCGATTCTAAGTCTTTTATCTCTTACACTTCAGAATTGTGGTAAAATATTATGGAAGTTTGTGTTTATCTACTAATTAATCTAATAAACAAATAAAAACTATATAATATATATGAGAGAAAATAATCCAAGAATTAGGGTTCTTCAATTGACTATCATGAATGTCTAATTTGTGTCTCTTGTTTTGCTAAAAACAATCCTTCTAATTTTTATAAAATTCTCTCCCATGGTAAATTATAATGCCTACAATCATCCCTTAATTGCCACTCCCATGGTCAATCAAGGTACAACTATAAACTATTATGAACCAAGGATTATCAGTTTCACAATTTGCATATCAATCTCCCGATCTAATAATTAAATTGTGTCAATCATATCATGTACTAGAATTACAACTCTCCCAATTCGTTATAATTCGTAGAGATGCAACTAAAAGTTCGCGACTCTTCTAATTATATAAACGCTCAATGACAGATTAACAATAACAAGAAAATCATAATACAATCAAACAAACTCAATAAGCCAACGAATACTACCCAATCCTTGGATAAAGGGATTAGCTACTCATAACAAGATAAAACAAATATGAAATAAAATAGAAAACCATGAATTTAAGGATTGATGTAGGAAAATATAACTTTAAAGCTTTTCAAAATTAGGATGAATCCCTTCACTCCTTCTTCCAATCTCACTCTCAAAGTGCTTCTCTCCCTTTTCTCTCCAAAGTACGACTATCTTATTCTATTCTACAATATTTTATGATATGTTATCTCTACAATGTATGTATAAATCTTATATAATAGAGACTTTTATTGCTTTCCAAGAAAATACAAGTAATTTTCCAAAACAAATTGGATTCTGAATGTAAAATTCGTAGCCTATCTTCCAGGCCTATTTCTGGACTACTTCAGTTGGAACATTGATGTTAGACCACTTCTGATTTGTAGATAATTTTGTTAGCTTCGCATGAACTGTCATATCGCCCATTTCCGATGTCTGAAACTCAAGTTACGACCCAAACCGTGATCGTTGTGCGTGCAACCAAGTAAATCTGAATTTTCTTGTAATTTAAGTCCAAATAAACTCAATTCCTTCCAAGTTTGGGAATTCTTTATTTACTGTCATAAAATATTAAACTCTAATTAAGAATATCCAATTATCTATAAATACAATAAATATGAGGTTAAAATCATATAAAATACATATAAATATATACTCTATCACTACTTCATGCAAACCTAAAATTAAAAGAAAACCAGCATTAGATCATAATCACCTTTCTCCTTCTCTATGAAAAATGTACTTGTAACGATTAGTTACTCGCCATTGCCATCGTTATCGCCAATCAACTTCCGTGTCATTTTTTTCTCCTTTCCAGTGGGAAGATTGTTAAGAAAATTTGAATAGTTCTTAAAAACTTGGTTTCTAAATGATATAAAGTAACAATAAAGGATATGTAGCACTGACTCCAGAAAAGTGCACACTTCCATGCCTCCAATCATGTGAGAGATGAGTTTTTTTATTCAATTTCAAATCCAACTTCATATCGGGTTCATCTTTTGTCAAAGTCCCGATAGGAATCTTTTGACAGTGACTTTCTTGCAGGAAGACTGTGACAACCAAACCATCAGTAAAGTCCCCGCATCCTAATATAGCCGGGAAAATATGTTTGCATAAGTCATTCCAACAATCATATATAAATTCCACCATTTGTCTCATACTAGCACATACCCACTAATTAAGTCCATATCGCACTCGCACAATGTATTCAAGTTTAGTCATACATTCTTAATTCTTCCCTCGTGTTCATGATCAAGAGGCTAGATTAGTACCAAGGAGAATGCCATAATTGCTCATATAATATTTAAAACAGATTGAGTGAAGTGCATGAGTAAGGGGTGACTTGTCATAATTTTGTTATAAAGGAAAAAACTGAGATGACTAGAAGTACATGAAAGAATACAATGGATCATGCTATATGCATATGTTGGTCGGTGGAATGCCAAGAACACGACTCTTCGTATCATACATTAGAGAAGACACACAAATTATGGGATTCAAGGAAACTATCACATTAACTATTTTATCTTCTCGAAGGTACTGTTTCTAATTTATAGATGTCTGAATTCAGAATTCACAAGCTAGAATAGAAAGCTTATATTCATTAATCTTCTCCTATCGTAATAATTTATGATAAGAGCCATCAGCTTTGGTATTATGGCTTGTGCAAGTGTAAATACAATGAAAAATCTGAAGTCGTTTAACTAACAAGTATTAGCATGTGATATGATGATAAAATTTGGGGATATACAAAAGATCACTTCTTATTCGTGAAATTAGTACTATGATACAACCCTTTAGTTCAACTTTTTACATTGTATTTTGATTAATATCCGGGTGGGCGTTTACTGTTTGGCTAGTCATAAATTGGGTTGTCTGCTTTAATTAGTTATATATAACTAAGTTAAACTACACATGAAGGAAGACTATGACACATAGTTTGTTGGAATTATGCACATTATACATAAGATGTGAATTTGAATTACATGTATATTTTGAAATCTGTAAACAAATTTTAACAAAAAATTTAAAAAACACAGGTTAAAAAGTTAATAAAAACTCTCAAAATGTATTTTTCAAATAGCTAAAACAATAATAAAACTGATAACTATTACCTCGTAAGGAGTTTCCTCTGGGTGGAGTCGACCTCCATCAAACAGGAATGCGGTAGAACTCATCTCTATAGACCGTTGGTTACAATTAGCTGCACACTACGTTTTAGTTTGAAGAAGAGTTCACTTCCATCCTACAAGCAAAGAAACACGGTACATACGGATAAGAATATACATACTTGTAATATGACCCTCACCAAATTAAATATTCAGGTTATCAAGTATTAAAATAGCAAATTGCATACATTGCAATCTTAACCAACAAAATATTAAATGAATCAAAAAGTTCTTAACCAACTGAGTAACAATTCATCAAGGTTAGAATATTGTTCTTCATGTCAGGAACATAATACACATCTTCAATCTTTCCTTGTCTGCCATCCTTTTTAGTAAAACATATTTCACCCTTTCCTTTTACTTCTACCTTCGATGAATCTCCAAATGACACAACTGCAGAATTTATTTCTTTCAAATCAGTAAAGAGGTGTTTGAGGCCAGAAATATGGTTGCTGGCCTCACTATCAAGATACCACGTACATAATATCCTTTTCAGGAACCTTACCTTTGCAGGCCATTAGTAGAACACCTTTATCTTGTTGCTCATCGTTTCGACTAGATTTGCATTTTCCTCAACCCTCTTGTTAAACCAACAATCTTTGGCAAAGTGTCCAAATTTTCCACAATTATAACATTAAATTAATTTCCTACCTCAACCGAGTTTGATCTTTATGAGTATGCTTGCAGAGACCCCATAAGTTCATCAACTGTCATAGTTTCTGTATCATTTGATTCTTCAATGGAAATACCAACAAGTTGCAATTTTGTATTCAAAGATCTTAATATCTTTTCATTAACACGAGCGTCTTCAATTTTTTCTCTATAATTCTTCATTTGATATACAACAGAGGAAACCCTCGTGAAATAATCTGAGACTGATTCTGTTTCTTTCATATGCAATGTTTCAAATTCTCCTCGTAGAGTTTGTAATCGTACCTTTTTAACTTTGTCAACGCCTTTAAAAGTATTCTAGAGAATCTCCCAGGCTTCGTTTGCTTTTGCTGAATATGCAACCTTCTCGAATATGGCTTCATCTAAGCCCATATGTATAATAGACAAAATTTATTGATCTTGTTTTCGAGCCTTTGCTAAATTGTTTTTCTGGGCTTGATTCAGAGCTCCTTCATTCTCTGGTCATCATAACCTTTTTCGACAATTTCCCATGCCTCCAATGATCCAAGCAAAGCTTTCATCCGGATACACCAGTTTCCATAGTTTTCTTTTGTAAGATTTGGGATGGTAAGAAAGTTACTCATTTTAATTTGATGGTGGCTTTGATTTGATGGTAGCTCTGATACTAATCTATTAGAATTAAGGTTTCTGAGTACATGTTTTTCTGTATCAGATTTCAGTATATGGAATATTGAACAGAACAAGGAACGGAACAGTTTGGTTTTTGAAGTTCTTTCTATTATTCTTCAACTTGTTCTTCTTAAAAGATAATACAAACTTTTCCATTTATATTAGGAGAATTTATAGCATCAAACAAGAATATATCAGTTTTAAATCTTGAGTTCCATGAACCACATTTAATGAGCCTTTACATTTTGAAATATTAATTTTCAAAAGGGGAGTGACTGATAACAAGTATAAGCTACACAACAGACTTCAAATATTCTTAATGTGCAACTAACCAATTGAAAATTAAATAAATGAGAAATGTTGTAGGTAGACATGTAGGTGCTAGTTTATATATATTAAAAATGATCGAAGATCATATCTATTCTAGTATTTGGTGGATGTTAGGTAATGAATATTGTATCCAACACATTCCTTAGACCATAGACAAAATAATTCACATTACTTATGCATGCTGGTATACAACTCAAGACTTTTACACATTCTCAAGAAAAAAACATACACTCCTGCAGCATCTGTACCATAGAAGTTAGGTTTTGACATATGTTTATTTGCTTTAGTATGGAAATGCATACCTGTTGAAAACCCACAACTGAAAAACATGAAATATCGCTTTTTAGATTCTCAGTGATTACATTTGGAACAGTGAGCAGTATTTCTTCCTGTTCAGCTAATTTCTGAAGTGGTGCTTCCCTTTTCTGGTACTCGAATAGCGTATAACATGGTGAAGTTAAGGAAGCAAAGATGTTCAAAAGCTTGTTAACTATGTTCTTTTCACGTATAGGTAACGTAATACACTACACAAACCATATAACAGAGAAAAGAAAGGACTAGAAAGAGAATTATATCAATGAAGCACACCCAAGTACCCCAAGAAAGTAAACTAAAACATAGCTTCAATAATGTTCACATATTAAAAGCAATTGTTATATTAAAAAATTCTCGTGAATAAAGTCAAATAATGTGGATTCTGTTCCCCAGACAAGAACAGATACTCTGTTATCAACTTTGTATCAACATTCTTGTATAGTGCTTGAATATAAAATAATTCAAGACATATCACATGACTCTAATAGAGATTAAAGAGATCATGGTAGGTAATTTTTAGGCAACCACACCATATTTCAAGATAATATATACTAAAAATGTTCTAGTAGAATATTCATTTCGCCATCCCTTTTTAGTAGCACCCAATCCATTCTCATTATTACGATCATTGAGGTTATGTAGAATGAAGTTTGCATCAAAGAGAGTTCTCTTGCAAACCACTGTAGCAATTTCAAATTTGATTTTAGAGATTTCAATGAAGAATAGCAAAAATACTTATTTTTTCTTCACACACAGGTTCTTGTCATATATGATTAGAAGAAAAAACTCATATGACATTCATTGACAGCCTAACCTAATGAGTTTATTATCTTGTAATTCAGTCACAACAGAGACTTCTTTAAACAGAAGGTTGTTGCTGTTCTTGGACGAGGTACAGCAGCTGATAATGCTATCGCTTTCAAGGTGTTCATAGTTAATTATGTTGATAATCTTAAAAAACCTAATCCTCAACTGTTGTAGTTTCAAGCATAAAAATGTTAAATACCACAAAGAATTTAATTTCCCCATATTTGACATTTGCGGATTTTAGTATATAGAACACCTGATTCAATGGGACTCATCAACCAATAAAGAGGGAAATAATTTTTTATTAAATCAAAGCAACTCAAATGACTCAAATGACTATAACATACAGGAGCTACAACTCTGCTATGCTTTGATTCTATTACAAAAACATTTCTACAAAACTTAAATATGCAAAAATTACTACAGATTCTATTAGAGAACCACAATTTATACCTATTTATTTATTGCCTATTTCTAGAAGCACAACTTTACAAATCTTGGTTCTATTACAAAACCTTAATTTCAAAATAATAGTAAGCATTAAATAAATTCAAACATGCTTCTACTCTAGAACAACAATGTAACAAAATTTAGTTCTATTACAAAACCACAATTTATACGTATTTATTTAATGCCTATTTGTAGAAGCACAACTTCATAAATTTTGGTTATATTACAAAACCTTAATTTTAAAACAATAATGACCTTTAAAGTAAATTCAAACATGCTTCTAGTGTAGAACAACAACCGAACAAAATTTGATTTTATTACATAACCATAATTTATACCTAGTAATTTAATGCCTAATTTTAGGAGTACAAGTCCACAAATTTTGGTTCTATTACATAACCTTAATTTTAAAACTAAGTATGAATACAATCAGATCTACGAAACTGAGATAATCTCTCGCTCCAAGAGAGAAAATGCTCCAATGGCGGATTGTTACTTTTTTAGTTTGATTTCTCTAAGCGCGCTGATTTCTCTCCCAAACTCTCTCCATACAAGCGTTTGTATAGGTGTGTGTCGTATATGACGGTGCTATTTTAAAAAATAGCCTTAAATTTTAATTAATTACAAAGTGCCATTGATAATTTTGTACGTTTTTATTAAACGAATAGATAATTTTGTACGGTTTGATTAAATGAACGGCTAGGATATTGGTTCTCTCCAATTCTCCATTTAAATGGGTCTCCCTAGAATGGAAGTATGGGACTCTACATAGTTATGTTAACATGCTTTTAAATACAATTCACCCTTTAATTAATATCCATAGTTTTTGTTTGACCAGTAAATTTATTTTTATTTTAACTATAAAAAATGATCATTTTAAAAAATAATGTAATAAAAATAAATTTACTATTCACACTAAAACGCAATTCTACTAACCTGGATGAACACATTTAATATAAAATTTACTTTAATTTTTTTATTAAAGGATCAAATTAATAAAACTAGTAAAAAAAATAAATAAATGTTATATAATCAGGCAACATGTACATAACACGAGAATAAATTCATAAATATAAAAAATATTACTTGAATACAGAGCCTTACAAAAATATTACTTCAATGTCCATCTGCAAATATTTGAAAAACATTCTTAAAATCAAATTATATATACTAAAAAATACTTGATATTCCAAAAAAATTGCATATCAAATATGTTTTAATATTTTCTACTAGGATTATCATCCGATTATTAATGATTTTTGAAAGGTGTTCAAACTAGATCTTAAAAAAACCAAAAATTCAAAATTAATTTTAGATTAAATGTAGATTAATTCAAATTTTATGTACAGTACTACTATTAAAATCTAAAATAATCCAAGAACAACTGTCTAAATCTAAAATTGAAACAAAAATCCTGAAAATTGTGATAGTATTTATTTTTTGGAATGTTGTGGTCGACTAGTTGATTTTAGCATTGGTAAGGAGAAAATTAGAGGAAATAACATGGACATACACACCACTAAAAACATGAAAAAATACAATAAATAATAATAGAAAATTTAATTCCATTAATCAACACAATTAAAACATTGAGAAAGAAACAATAAATAATTCTAAACGTATCTTTGATGTGTTAACAGGTTGAATTATGATTGAGTAGTCCATTGTTATAAGGATCATTAGACTCATAACTTTTAGTTTGATTAATTACAAACATTCAAAGAATACAAAATAAGTGCTCCATCATATGGATACAAGGCCATCAAATAATTTAAGATATGACCCTGTGAACCAAATTTTCCTCAATCAGCATGAATGAAAAGTTACAAATGCATAAGACACTTTCCAGAGAACTAAGTTTTTATGTTTATATTAGTTTCATACATATGTTTGCATGTACATATACTATAAAATACTTGCCTAATATATTTAAAGTCCAAAGATTATAAATTTATTACCACTCAAAAAGCAAGCATAAATTGCGACACATTATTCCCTTATATAACTTCTAAATTTATGCAGGTTTTGTTTAAATAAAGTATATACTAACTTAGAATTCATACGAGTAATTATGAGTAATTACAAAGCGCTTCACCTTTTACGTTTATGCGCTATTCGTTATTCTAATATAAAAATAGTTGTTTCTTTATTACAATATATTTAAGTGCTTCACTTTTTAAATACAGCTATTACCTCGGGATGGAGCGGTATGATGCGAAAGTCGGGTTAACCAAAAGAGGTTAATGACATGAGTTTTAAACAAGATTGGGTTTCTAAAATTTAGATGTCACAAAAATAGTTCCATAGTACAAAAATTAGGGCTGTAATTTGGGACGGGCGAGCCGAGTTTCGAGCCGAACATTAATCGAGCTAGGATTAATCGAGTCGAGTCGAGCCGGCTCGTTCAACTAATCGAGCCAAAACTTCTGCCCGAACTCGACTCGTTTAATTTCACGAGTCGAGTCAAGCCGGCTCGTTTAGCTAAATGAGCCTGTTTTAACGAGTCGGGCGAGCCAGCTCGTTTAATTTTACACTTAATCGAGCCTAAAACTCTACCAAAACTCGGCTCGTTTAATTTCACGAGTCGAGTCGAGCTGGCTCGTTTAATTAAACGAGCCGAAACCTCTATCCGAGCTCTACTCGTTTAACTAAACGAGTCCAGTCGAGCCCACTTAAATGAGTTCGAGCCGAGCGAGCTTGCGAGCTCGAATTACTGCTCTAACAAAAATAGTTCCATATATATACAAATATAGGTCATTCTCTATGGCTAACCAGCATAAATGGGTAACGTGGGAACTAAAATCCTAACTATAGATGTAGTAAACAGAAGGCACTTTATATTTTTTTTTTGTGCTCTTAATTTTTTTTTATGTACATTGGTTAAGTTCAGTGTTTAGTATTTTTTCATGTATTATATTTTTATTATATATTTTGTAAGTTATATTGTTATTTTTTTTTTCACTATAAGTGTGTATTGATGTATTTTTCTGATGAAGGACAAAGCTTTAAAATTAATACAGAACAAAAAAAAACATAAAAGTTCTGTATTTACTAGTTATGTTTTGAAAAAATATAAATTATAAATTTTAAAATAAAGAAGTACAGAACAAAAAAAATATAGAACACACAAAAAAAACATAAAGGTTCTGTATTAGTTGTTAAATTTATACCAAAGCTGTATGTTCTATAAAAATATATGTTCTATAAAATAATATTGTTCTGTAAAAGATTTAAGCCTTTTTGGTGTTTCATAACATTTCCTGTAAATATTTTAGGTAGAATATTTTTACTATTTTATGTTATGCATTTTGCATACTTGTATTTTTAATTTGTGTTCTGTATGTTTTGTGGGCTAAATGTGGGTTCTCTAATTTTTTTATGTTTTCTATTAAATTTTATATTTCATGTTCTATAAAATTTTTAATTTAAATGTTCTGTGAAATAATACAGAACATGTGTGACGTACTATTTTATTAACTATTTTTTTTGTAAAATTTTATATTTTGTATTATTCTCATGTCCTGTAGAAAAATACTAAATAAATAAAACTACATTTTCTCTTAAAATAAGTTTAATTGAAATTAAAAAAATTTGATATGTAAAAGTAATACCAGGACTAGGAGAAACGGTTATACAGGGACATGTAAGTATATAACATGTGACTTTGTTTTAAGTTTTGATTACAACCATTCATTTATATCATACTGTACGGTCCATGTTTAGTTACTCAGTTATCCATTTAAAAAAAGTTCCTCTGATCCGTTACCTATATATATATATGTAAAACCTAAAATTTGATGATTGGGCCTATCACAATTTGGTGATTGGGTCAGATGAGCGCCCAATGAGAATTTTGTAGAAGCATGAAACCCAAGGAAAACTAGAGAACTTTTAGAATTTAAAAAATATATATTTATTACCAAATAATTATTATGATAAAAAATTTAGTTTTAAACTCTTTTTCTACCAAAATGTTTTAGTCATAACATTAAAATTGTTTTCAAATGATTAGGAAATGATGTATAAATTCTCTCCAAAAAATTGATACTGTAATTATATTTAAATAGTTAATTTTTTAGCTAAAATGCGAGCAAAAATTTATCAAAGTAAAATAAAGCAAAAAATATTAATATTTTAATATTTGATTAGTGTTGAATCAATTGTTACAAGTGAATAAAATTAAAAATTCTAATCAAATCCATTAAAATATTAAAATAGATATATAAAAATTATTTGAAAAAGACAACATGTAAAAATATTTATTTCGAGGCTTTTACACTCCTTAGGGGTTCTTGAGGAATTATCTCGATAATTATTTTGGGCTAAGATTGAATTATTTTGTTGGCGATATAATTTTGCTTAAAAATACTTAAAAATTATATTTTAGTGGTGGTGGATGATTAGAATGAAAATATCCATAAAACATGTAAAAAAACATCTCCATTTTCATTAAGAATAGACACGTGTAAAATACTCAAATTATGTATGAAGAATAAACTCACAAAAATATAATTCAAACTTTTAAGTACAGTGTTGTGCCCAAAATCTCCATGGACTAGATTTAAGCCCATTAATCAATAGGGTCCGATCCATACAAGCTAGAAGAATGATCCAGTACGAGTTATGAAGATCAAATAGAAGAAATGAATAAGGAAGTATGAGTATTAGGAGGTTCCCAATGGTCAGGAAGCTGAGTTGAGCACTCGAAGACCAGGTTCCTCCCAGCCGAGGAGTTCGAATTAGCATAACAACAACCATAGAGATGATAAAAGCATATAAAGAGTTATCCAGTCTAACTAGTTTGTTACTTGTGCAGGTACTAACACCAAAAGGGAGGTCCCTAAGTGATATGTCCCGAAATAAGGAGGTCCCTGAGAAACAGGCTCCTGAAATGTAGGTTCCTGAGCACCAGGTTCCTACGAGTTGCCAACAGAAAGTTCTAGAAGTCATCTAGAACAGATAAACGAATTGGTATCTGAGTATAATTCTAGGGCGCAGATGATCCTAGAATAACTCTAACCAATGAGAGAATCATAAGTGGGGTACGAACTCGAGTTCTACTCTACTTAGCCAAACTAGTTCGTGAAAGGCTCTAAAGGAACCTGAGTCCAACACGAACTAGATGACCGAATACAGCTATTCCAGTAAGAGACAGAATCATATTAGAACTACGTGAGCTTGATCCCTATAAATACAAGGGTACGTAGGCACCTCAGGGTACGATGCATTAAATTCTCTAATTTTCTCTAAAGGCACCTGAGATTATTGGAGATACCCTCGAGTTCAGCTCAACCCCCACAAACACAACCCAAACCTAGTTCGAAGAACAGTTGATCGCTAGCCTATACAACTACCTGTAGACCTCATATAAGTTGATTACGAAATCCACTCATCAACATTGGCGCTAGAAGGAGGGGCATAGTTAATATCTTAAGAGTGGAAAAGATGTCAGGCAACTCGGATAGCGAAGCAACCCGTTCTGAACGACAGATTCATGAGGGGAACACATCTCCTCCCAGAGCAGCGAAGGTTACTAAAGCAGCCATGATGGAAATCTTAAAGACTGTGGGAGAACGTTTGTCGACTTTGGAGCAGGCTTCAAGCAAAAAGAAGAAAAAGAAGACAAAGAAAGGTAAGAAGTCGAAGGTTACTCCGAAACAGTTGAATTTTGAAGAATCTGAGAATGGAGAAGAGGTTCCAGACGATGGTGGAGAACCGAAGCAAAATAATGGTGATGAAGAGCTAGAGAATCCTGAGAAGAGTAAAACTGTTAGCAAGGGCCGTACAGAATCCAAGGGAAAGAAGAAAACCAAGACTGGAGGTTCCTCACAGAAAAAGAAGAAAGATAAAGACCCATCTATCGAGATAATTGAAGAAGAAAGCACGGATTCAGATGAAGATACTGAAGAATCAAGCACTGCAGAGTCGCAAGAGGAAGAAGGAACGAGTAAGAAGACAAAGGCGGAAGCTACTGGGGAGGTGACAGCAGAAGATGTCAAGAAAATTTTGGCTCAACTCAAGGATGAAAAGAATCTTGTTGTGAACCCTATAACAGTTTCTCCTTTCACCAAGAAGGTTCGAAAGTCGGCTCTGCCTAGGTCTTATAGGCCTTCGAGTGAGTTGAAATTCGATGGGACTACTGACCCCATTGAGTACCTTAGTCGTTTTGACACAGAGATGGATGTTTATCAAGTGAAGGAAGCCACCAGGTGCAGGTTACTGGCTGCTACTCTACAGGGCGGAGCCCATCAATGGTTCAAAAGGTTACCTGCAGATTCGATTGGTTCTTGGGCAAGTATGGGGAAGCTCTTTGTCACTCAATTTAGAGCATCTGTTGCATTCGCACCACCAACCAATACCTTAGCCAATATCAAACAAAGACCTAGTGAAACGTTGACAGAATATTTCAAGAGGTTTAATGCGGAGGTTCCTAAAGTTAGGAAAGCATCTGAGGAAACAATAAAGAATTTCTTAATTACTAGAGTCAAAGGAGGCTCAGATTTTTGGAAAGCACTGCAGGGAAAAGAACCAGAGACGTTGGCAGATTTTTATGCCCAGGCAGAACCCTTTCGTCTGGTGGAGGAGTCTCTAGCTGAATTAAGGAAGGATCCAGATTTTGTAAGACAAAGTGGAAGCAAGAGGTCGAGACAAAGAAGCCCCAATGGTCGTGACAATAAAAAGGTGGTTAGTCGCACATCCCAGGTGAGGCCTGAAGCTGTGAATCCGACTAAACCTGTCATGAGTCAGGTACCGCCACCAGCTTCCTATAACAACAATAAACATGAGAGACCTGTCTATGAAACTTTCACCCCTTTGGTAGCTCCGATTGATCATATTTACGCAGTGAATGAGAAGTCCTCATGGTTTAAGAAGCCTTTCAGAACCGGTCCCCCAGGGAATAAGAATGAACGCCCATACTGTGACTTCCATGATAATAATGGGCATAATACTGCAGATTGTCGTCACCTCAGAGATCTAATTGAAACTCTAATCAGACAAGGGCAATTGAGTGAGTGGGTGGCTCAGGAAGGAAAAAGTATAGAGATGAGAAGACTCAGAAGACACAGACACAGGAACCTGTTATGATGGAAGGACCACCTAAGGCTGGGTGCATACGCACAATTATAGGAGGTCCCCACATTGGAGGAAGCAGCAGGAATGCCATGGAGAGGTATACCCGTGAGGCTAAAGAACGTCCTTTAACCAGTATTTACAGTCTGTCACAGAGGTCCCCAAAGTTGTTCGAAGGAGAGGATGCAGATATTACTTTCACTGAAGAAGATGCTTCCTGGGTACATCATCCCCATACTGATGCTTTGGTTGTTGAGGCAGGAATTGGGTCTTATGAGGTTCATCGAGTGCTAGTTGATAATGGAAGCTCTGTAAACTTGCTATCTTACTCAGCTTTCAAGAAGATGCATTTTCTGGATAAAGATTTAACTCCAACAAACGATACCTTGTACGGATTCACTAATAACCAAGTTCCTATCAAAGGTAAGATTCGTTTGCCAGTAACTTTAGGTGATAAACCATGTTGCATTACACAGTTGGCAGAATTCATCGTTATAGAAGAGAATATGAATTACAATGCTATTTTGGGAAGACCCATTTTGAAGGAAATGAGGGTAATAACCTCCATTTACCACCTCACTATGAAGTTCCCGACACCAAATGGAGTTGGTATAGTTCGAGGATGTCAATATGAGTCTAGAGAGTGTTACACCAAAGCTTTGCAACATGCTGCTAGAGCTGCTAAATTGCCTGAACCTATGGACGAGGTTCCTGACAATTTTCCAGGAAAGAACCCAGACAAAATAACGGTCGACCTGCGCGGTTCACCTTTGGAAGGTTTTGTGTCAGCATCCTGTAGAGCTATAAGAATTGAAGAGATCATAGAAGAGGAACCTCATGCTGAGATTCCAGTTTTTCGGGGATCAGATACCCCGTACTTACTGATAGAAAGTGCACCCCCTACGGACAAGGATGGTGACGTGTGTATGGTAGAAGGATTGGATGAAGAAAAATCCCGAAAACTGAAACATAATGGAAGCAATGAAGACAGTCAGCCAGCATCAAAGAGAAGGAATGTCATGCACGAAGTGCAGGAACCGTCTACCGTCCAGGAACCTCAAGAGGACTCAATCACAGAGATGGAGGTAGACTTAGACCCTCGAATGCCAGAAACCATGGTTAAGGCTGGACCAGCTGGTGAAACTCTGGATGTGAAGATCAATGACAAAGATGGTACAAAGGTATTGAAGATTGGAGCTCAACTTGATCCAGCCTTAAAAAAATCTCTCATTACCTTTTTGGGCAAGAACCTGGATGTGTTTGCATGGTGTCATGCAGATATGGAAGGGATAGATCCAAGGGTCATGTGTCATAAGTTTAATATTGATCCAGAAAAGAAAGGAGTGAGACAGAAGCGAAGACCAGTTAGTGGAGAAAGAGCTCAAGCATTGAAAGAAGAGGTGGACAGGTTATTGGATGCAGGATTAGTTAAAGAATCTTTCTACCCAGTATGGTTGGCAAACCCTGTTTTGGTAAAGAAACCTAATGGGAAATGGAGAACCTGTGTAGACTTCACAGATCTCAACAAAGCATGCCCGAAGGACAGCTTCCCACTGCCACGGATTGATCAGTTAGTGGATGCAACAGCTGGACATGCCCTCCTCAGCTTCATGGATGCATATTCAGGTTACAATCAAATCCCTATGTATGAACCTGACCAAGAGCATACTTCTTTTATTACGGATAGAGGTCTTTATTGCTACGTATGCATGCCATTTGGATTGATTAATGCTGGAGCCACATACCAACGGTTAGTGAATATGAGACCAAATTGGCCATACTATGGAAGTATATGTGGATGATATGCTAGTTAAGTCTAAGGAAGCTGTTGACCATGTAAAGCACTTAGAAGAAATGTTTGGAATCTTGCGGAAGTACAGAATGAAGCTGAACCCTCAAAAATGTGTGTTTGGGGTAGAATCAGGAAAGTTTCTGGGTTTCATGGTAAACCACAGGGGTATCGAAGCCAACCCAGCCAAGATTAAAGCATTGATTGATATGAGGTCACCGAGAACTGTGAGAGAGGTTCAGTCTCTTACAGGAAGAGTTGCAGCTTTGAATAGATTCATTTCGAAGTCCACAGATAAGTGTCAGGCGTTCTTTAAAGCTATAAAGAAAGGAAGCAAATTTGAGTGGACTGCAGAATGTGAGATAGCGTTTGGAAAGTTAAAGGAGCATTTGGGGAGTCCCCCACTGTTAGCCAAACCTGTGGATGGAGAAACATTGATACTTTATTTGGCTGTGTCAGAGTATTCCATTAGTGCAGTTCTGATTCGAGAAGAGAATGGACAGCAGAGCCCAGTCTACTATGTCAGTAAAAGATTACTTGATGCAGAAACGAGGTACACAGGAATGGAGAAGCTAGTTTTCGCATTGATTCTGGCTTCCAGGAAGCTGCGACCTTATTTCCAAGCTCACAAGATTGAAGTAAGAACCTCATATCCACTTAAGCAAGTGATGCATAGGCCAGAAACTTCTGGAAGAATGCTAAAGTGGGCTGTGGAGCTAGGTCAGTTCGACATAGAATACAAGCCAAAGACAGCAATCAAAGCTCAAGCTTTAGCAGATTTCTTAATCGAGTTTCCACCTCATGTAGAGGTTACTGGCCAGGAGGGGCCAAAAGAGGTGGTAGAAAAACAAACAGACAATGACAACTGTGCACCTTGGTGGATACTATATGTAGATGGGGCTGCTAACAGTAGTGGAGCAGGTGCAGGCATAGAACTAATTAGTCCAGAAGGGCACCAACTCTATAGCTCAATTCATTTTGCTTTTAAAGCCACGAACAATGATGCAGAATATGAGGCATTGATTGCAGGTCTCAAGTTAGCCTTGGAGATGAAAGTAGAGAATATCAAGGTGTTTAGTGATTCGATGTTAGTAGTTTGGCAGATTCGTGGTGGTTTTCAGGCGAGAGGGCCAAGAACAGACTTATATTTGAGGTACTCCCAGGAGTTGATCGCAAGGTTCAAAGAGGTGAAGCTAGATCAAGTACCTCGAGGAAAGAATACCAAAGCGGATGCATTAGCCAAGCTAGGGTCACAGAGAGAATCCACGTTATTGGGGGTAATTCCACTTCAAATCCAGGAGCAACCTAGTGTTTTCAAGGAAGAGATAATGGACATTGAATTCCCAGTTGAAGATTCCTGGATGACCCCAATACATCGTTACCTGGACAAAGGGGAGCTACCTCCCAATCAAAGTGATATCAGGAAGCTGAGGTATCATGCAGCCAGGTATGTAATTTATGATGGAGTTCTGTATAAACGAGGATTCAATCAGCCTTTGCTCAAGTGTGTAGCTGGAGAACAATGCAAGTATATCCTCGAGGAGATTCATGAAGGAGTATGTGGAAATCACTCGGGAGGTAATTCTTTAGCCATGAAAGTCCTTCGACAAGGATATTATTGGCCAACCATCAAAGCAGATGCTACAAAGTTCGTGCAGGCATGCAGTAATTGTCAGAGGTTTGCCAATTTTGATAGTCGTCCGGTAGCACCTATCAAACCGATTGTTAGCCCTTGGCCATTCGCTGTTTGGGGAATAGACCTCATTGGAGAGCTCCCAAAAGGAAAAGGAGGAGTGAAATACGCAGTGGTTGCAGTCGATTACTTTACAAAGTGGGCAGAAGAAGAACCACTTGCTAAGATTACAGCGTCAAAATTGACTGAGTTTGTGTTTCGAGCCATTGTATGCAGGTTTGGCATTCCACAGAAACTGATTTCTGACAATGGGAAGCAGTTCGATAGTAGAGAGCTTAGAGGATTATGTGAGTAGTTTGGAATCCAAAAAGCATTTTCAGCAGTATATTATCCGCAGAGTAATGGACAGACTGAAGCAGTGAATAAGATTATCAAGCACACTTTGAAGACAAGGCTTGAAGATAAGAAAGGAAGCTGGCCAGAGGAGCTTCCTGGAGTCTTGTGGTCGTATAACACCACGCCTAGAACTACAACTGGTGAGTCTCCTTTTTCCCTATCTTATGGTTGAGAAGCTATGGTACCTGTGGAAGTTGGAACAGGTTCCTTGAGAAGAAAGTATTTTGATCCCGAAAGCAATGAGGTCAATCATAGACTATATTTGGACATGGTCGAAGAGTTGAGAGCAGATTCGCAAGTGAAGTTAGCAGCATATCAACAGAGAGTTCGAAGGTATTACAACAAAAAGGTGAAGGCAAGACCTTTTAAGGTTGGAGACCTAGTTTTGAGGAAAGTCATGCCAAATACCAGGGTTCTGGCGCATGGAGCCTTTGGAGCAAATTGGGAGGGACCTTACCAGATAAAGTCAGCAATTTGGGAAGGAACCTACCACTTGATGGATATGGATGGGAACCTCATTCCGAGAGCTTGGAATGCAGAACATCTCAAGAAGTATTATCAGTAATTCTTTTATGAATTTTTTCTTAGAAAAAGTAAGGCTCTTTCAGCCCACGAATAAAGGCAGCTTATTAGTTATAGCTGACCAGTATTTTGATTCCAGTATTTAATTATGCATGTACTCGGGGGGTACTTAATGTGAACCTCTCTACTTGCAAGACGATTTTTTTTTTAAGTATTGAGCGATGTATAGCTCTACGTTGAATATTTTGAGTGCATTATTTGCAGCTATAGCTCCTTAATAGTTCTTTTACGTAACAATCATTACCCAAAAGAACTGGGGGGTAGTATTCCTACTTAGACAGTATTGTACATGCTATGATTTGATATTTCATATGTCAATTTGAAATTTTTGAAATAGGTTACCTAGACTAACAGGTTCCTGTAGCATGGTGTTGTATTTTGCAGGTTACCTGAACTGACAGGTTCCTGTAGCATTGACAGTATGTGCGAAGTATGAATACGATTTGACAGAATATGCGGACTACGAATGATTGATATGAAAAGTCCCAGGTAGCTTCCTGGGCATCGAGCAAAGTCCCAGGTAGCTTCCTGGGCATTGAGCAAAGTCCCAGGTAGCTTCCTGGGCATCGAGCAAAGTCCCAGGTAGCTTCCTGGGCATCGAGCAAAGTCCCGGGTAGCTTCCTGGGCATTGAGCAAAGCCTCAGGTAGCTTCCTGAGCAAATGTGATTGAAAAACCTCAAGTTCCTTGAGCACGAGAATTAAAGTCCTGACAAAAGGCATCTAAAGTCCTGACAAAAGGCACCTTAAAGAGAAGCCTAATAAGCTCTCCCTCATGTGGAACCGCCTTTGGCACATGGGAAGAAGGGATAAAATCCTTAGCATTTACCTTCATAAGATGTCTAGCCTGACATATGAAGAAGAGGAATCTGTGTGGACTCCTAGAACGGCGCACAGGTTCCTAGAGTTGCCTCGAGGCACAAAGAGGAACCAACATGTCTCGAGGCATGTTGGGACCTAGAGAATAGGACTGGGAACTAAGCAGGTTACCTTTCCAAGAGAAAAAGGAACCAACATGCCTCGAGGCATGTTGGGACTTAGAGATTAGGATTGGGAGCCAGGCAGGCAACCTTTCCAAGAGATGACCCGAATTAAACAAGAGAAAGCTTTTACTAACGTTAACTGTTTTTTGTTTTATGTTTATTTTGCAGGATTAATACTCGAGGAACCTGGTCTTGATGAAGAAGAAATTATTAAAGAAGGCTACGGTTTAGGTTATCAATACAAAATATAAACACAGAGGTTCCAGGTTTTACAATTCAGCTGTAGTTTGTTGCATTTATTTTGAGAATAAACAAGTGGAAATATGCATGTGTTCTGTTTCTTACAAGGGGTTAGCCCACGTAAGCTTGACCATATGAATAAGGAAGCTGAATTATTCTCTAGTGCATAACAGCGAAGTATTTCATAAGGTTTTGAAGAAAAGTATGCAGCAAAAGCAAATATCATAAACCATAAAGAGAGTTATGGGTACAGAGACCCAGAAAACCAGCATAAAAGTTATTGGCACGAAGGCCATGGAAACCAAATTTAAAGTTACATCTTGCGAGGCGTTACGAGGAGCCCGTGACCTCATCAAAAGTTATCAAGAGTTTTTAAAAAAAGGGATCTTGTTGAAACTATGAAGGAGGAACTTCATCAGAACCCTTGGTAGCAACAGGAGGAGTTGAAAGGATAGGTTGAACAATTTCAGGAGTAGGAACCTCTGCAGTCTCAAGTTTGGCACCTGGAGACCTCTCAACCGTTTTCACGGGAGGTACAGAGGTTGCAGCAGCAGCTTCATTCCCAAAATCTTTGATCATCCCTACTACGTCCTCGCCTAGGAGAGACCAGTTTAGCTCGGGCATTTTCTCCCACATGGACCTCATGTAGTCACGAACGCCTTCGTCATAACCTTCATCATACCTAGCTTTTTCCTGGATGAGCAGAGATGATTTGACAGTAACGGCTGCAGCATTTAAGGCATCAACCTGAGCTTTCAATTCATTGACTTTCTCTAGCATGGATAATTTCTCATCCTGCAAACTCTTCACCTGTTCCTGAAGTTCATCCCTGCTATTCTTTAGTGAGGTTTCAACAGCTTTTGCCCTCCTTACCGCAGCAGTGGCAACATTCACACTCTCCTCTCTAGCAGCCAGCTCCTCTTTGAGTTTCGAGATCTCTCCTTGTAGCCTGAGGTCATATTGGATCTTCAAGGCAAAATCATCACAGAACCTAAGAGTAAAGAAGGCGTTCTGGGCCGCAGAGAACCTCATAGCTTCCAGAGCTTCAGTAGAGTCCATTTTCGACCAGCCGGTAATAGTCTCAGCAGGAACATGAGTGTCAATCAAGTCCTTAAACTGGTTCTGGGCAGCGGTAGGATCAGCCTTCACAGCTTTGTTTTTCCTCATGGACCTGGTTTGGGAGCTCCCTGATAAGTCAAGTGTGGTCTGAGCCAATTTACGTTTTGAGGAACCCGATGGTTGAGTCTGGACAGATACAGGGGTTGGAACTTGGTTAATTGGAGTTGCAGCAAGCGGAACCTCCTTCATATTGTCATCAACCTTGAAAATTTCTTCCACATTTTTAGATCTTTTCACAAATGAAGGAACTTTTGGAGCCATGTCTGCATAAGCCAATAGATTAAGGTTAAAGGTATATATATGAAGTAAGCGAATGAAATTGCACAAATATAGTTAATAAGAAAGGCATAACTATAAAGAAACTCCTACCAGAAGTCGAAGGAATAAAACCAAAAGCCCTCAGGTTACCAGGGGTCATTAAGATCAGACAATCTCTAGTGGAGGCTGACAGTTTCAAAATCTCAGTTGCTCTTTCCAAGCAAACTCCCGTAAGGATGGTTTGCTTAGGGATATTGGGACGACGATTAAACTCATATCTAACGTAGGGGCAGTCATAGCAATAAAGAAACTGTTCCGGCCATTGTTCAAAGTTTTGTTTAACATTTTTTATGCACTGACCCTGGTGACAAGGCCAGGCTGAAAGGTAAAAACAGCCAGAATTTCTCCCAGTGTCTTTCAGTCTGAAGAAATAGCCCAATTCAGGGGCTGTTAAAGGAACTGTAAATTTGCTAGAATATAGTATAAAGGTGCTGATGGCTAACCGATAAGAATTAGGGGTGAGTTGCATTGGTGCTAATTCGTAAAAGTCAAGAACCTCCCGTAAGAAAGGATGAAGAGGCATGGAAACACCTACCCTCAAGAAAGCGGCAGATATGACAGCATGGGGGATACCTTGTTTTGGGATTTTCAAATCAAACCTATGAGCTCTTTCACCAGGTTCTGGGATTGTTATCTTACAGACAGGGCGGTGACATTCCTCAAATAGTTTTTCCAGTTTAACTGAGGTCATGATGGAATCAGATTTTTCACAAAAAGGGACAATCTCTTGTTTGAATGGTTCTCTTTCTACAGATATCTCACTTTGAAAGTCGGGTTCTAGGAAGGACTCAGGTTCAAATTCGGGTTTTGATACCTCTTCATTGTCAGACCAGTCATCTCCTAAATCAATTAAGCTTAAAGGCCTTAAGGGGTCAATAGCATTTGGAGGTTTCATCAGAATGTCTTGAGGATCACTAGTGTCGGGAATCAAGACCCTAGACCTAGTTCTATTACTTACAGATGCGACAAAAACAGGTTTTACGGAAGAGAGGTGGTCAGAATGTGTTGAATCAGAAGACATCTGCAAGAAACAGACGAAGAAAGGTCAGACTTTGGAATTCTTAAAGGGAAACCTATGGTCTAGAGACGATTGAACTACTGTGACTATGTCAAATAAGTTCTTTAAGAAGTTATATGGAGGTTGAGTATTCATAGAGATAAGCATGGACTATGACATGCATATAAAACGAATTGAGAATAGAAAACAAGCAAATGGTCAAAAGTTTTCAGTAAAACCATAGTGATGAAACCACAAATCGGCGATGGGATCACCAGTAAAGAAGGTATTATGAATGGTTGTGTGTGTGAGATGTGAAGACTATATACAAACATATATCATAAAAAAAATGACGTGCAAGATTGAAGAAAGCAGATAGTTGAAAATCTAATCGAAGTTACGAGAGAGCGGAAAGAAAAGGTTCAGAATCATACCTTAAATTGAAGAAAAACGGCGATGGAAGGGTTGGATCCAGTAGATAACCGTCGAACTTCTGCTCTTTTCTCTCCGAGGGTTTTAGAAAATATTTTGTAAAGGTAAAAATGAAGATGAAGTCATTCATGTGTTTATATAATCGAGGTAAATAGGAGGCAGCAGTGAACACGTGGCAGCAATCTACTGGGGCAGTAATTAAAGGGATACACACACTAGAGGCGTGTGAACCTTGGGAACTCATACATTAACTGCAGCTTTGGTAAGTGATAAGTTTAATTCGAATTTTGAATTATCTCCTGCTTACCAACCGTTATCTCTTCTTAAATTATTAAATTTAAGAAATGTGGAGTTGAGTGACAAGCGAGCATCAAGATGATTTCGAGAGCTGAAGTAAGAAGAAGAAAATAGCGAGATAACATGTTCCTTAATACAAAGGAAGCTTACTCAAAATTATATCAAGCTGAAAATATTTTATGTCCTATTTCCTATACCGAGTTAGCTCATATAGGCTTGGATATACAATGCTGAAGCAAGATATAGTTACCAGGATGGGTTAACATTAAACCTCTGATCGTAGAATTAGAATAGGTTCCTTTCACATTACATGATTTCAAGGAACCGGGGGGTACTTGTTGTGCCCAAAATCTCCATGGACTAGATTTAAGCCCATTAATCAATAGGGTCCGATCCATACAAGCTAGAAGAATGATCCAGTACGAGTTATGAAGATCAAATAGAAGAAATGAATAAGGAAGTATGAGTATTAGGAGGTTCCCAATGGTCAGGAAGCTGAGTTGAGCACTCGAAGACCAGGTTCCTCCCAGCCGAGGAGTTCGAATTAGCATAACAACAGCCATAGAGATGATAAAAGCATATAAAGAGTTATCCAGTCTAACTAGTTTGTTACTTGTGCAGGTACTAACACCAAAAGGGAGGTCCCTAAGTGATATGTCCCGAAATAAGGAGGTCCCTGAGAAACAGGCTCCTGAAATGTAGGTTCCTGAGCACCAGGTTCCTACGAGTTGCCAACAGAAAGTTCTAGAAGTCATCTAGAACAGATAAACGAATTGGTATCTGAGTATAATTCTAGGGCGCAGATGATCCTAGAATAACTCTAACCAATGAGAGAATCATAAGTGGGGTACGAACTCGAGTTCTACTCTACTTAGCCAAACTAGTTCGTGAAAGGCTCTAAAGGAACCTGAGTCCAACACGAACTAGATGACCGAATACAGCTATTCCAGTAAGAGACAGAATCATATTAGAACTACGTGAGCTTGATCCCTATAAATACAAGGGTACGTAGGCACCTCAGGGTACGATGCATTAAATTCTCTAATTTTCTCTAAAGGCACCTGAGATTATTGGAGATACCCTCGAGTTCAGCTCAACCCCCACAAACACAACCCAAACCTAGTTCGAAGAACAGTTGATCGCTAGCCTATACAACTACCTGTAGACCTCATATAAGTTGATTACGAAATCCACTCATCAACATACAGTATAAAATTTAAGGCTCAAATTTAGTTATTGAAATGATATTGTGCAAAGAAAATTAAAATAACGTTCTATTATTCAAAACATCTAAATAGAAAAACAAATAATAGTCTTATATAAGAAGTGGGAAAGAGTTGAGTACAACATATTAAATATGATATTTATAACATAAGATGTGAAATTTAATTTAATTTCCTTTTTTCTTTTTTTATATAGTCAAACACACTCGGACATAGTAAAGGGCGTTACGGACTGCACGTAATTATTTCTAATAATTATAAAAAATATAATTTTCAATTATCATAAAAGAATGTTTAGATATTATCAAATGCTTATAACATAACAAAATTTAATATTTAAGAATCAACTTTAATTTTTATATTTAAACAACCAAAAATATCAAAAATTAACTTTTTTTGTGGAACGCGAAAGTAAAATACTAGGTAAAATTTACATACCTTAAAGTGAAATCATAAATAAGTCTATTTACAAGAAATTCAAATATGATTCTCAAAAGAATTTTAATTAATAATATAACATATTGTGTAAGGAAAATTGCCCAAAATACCCACTTTCCCCTCACTGCCCAAAATACCCATTTCTCAAAACACCGTCCAAAATACCCATGGGTCACACCCATGGGTGAGGCATAACCGACCTACTATAGCAACCAATCATCGGCTACTAAACTCGATTTGGGCGTTTCGATTCCAGCGTATCAAACGCTACGAAACTGGTAGGGATGTATCAAACGCTACGAAACTGGCATGGTATGGAGAGAAAAATAGCTCGCCGGAAATGCCATTTGAAATGTAAACCGCGAGATCTCGAATTCTGGTAATCGATATATAATTAAACTTGTATAAGATTATATAGGAGACGAATGCGATTCGATTGGTGTGTAGGTTATGACTGGATGTTTACGGGAGAGGGGTGAACGAAAAGAAGGAGAGAAGTCGTCGGCGGGAGCTCAATCGCCAGAGCTCTGGAGATGAAGGAGGCGGCGAATGCACATGTGGAACATGCTTATCCTCATATGCGCCTTTGGAGATGGTGTATCTCCTCAGATTCGCCTTTGGAGATGGCGTATCTCAGCTAACCTGCGCCTATTCTATTACCGTATCCACTCAATGCTCCGATCCCATAGGTGTGACTACTGAAATACTCCGACCAAATAGGCGTATTTGGGGATACTACTCTTCCATGGGCGTATCCCATGGACATTTTGGGCACGCAACGCGGAATGTGGGTATTTTGGTTAAGGAATAATAAAAAGTGGTTATTAGAAAGGCATACCTGTAAAGTCTCTCTCTCCCTCATCCAACCGCCTCCATTTTCTTCACTTCTTCTTGATTCAGCCGGGGCTTCCACCGGTGGAAATCCCCATCCCTCTATTTTCTTTCGTTTTTCTTGTTTAAAGGTTGGATTTCCCTAAAAAATCTTCCTTTTTAGGAAAGATTTGGTTTGTATTTTTTCAGATTAAAGCTATCGGATCTAAGGATTAAAAGCCTTTTTCGATTTGGCCTACAAGTTCTTAGATTTGGTTTGTATGAATTTCTATCAGTTTGTTTTGTTTTGGATTGTTTTTCTAGATCTACAGCATCGGAGCTTCCTGTTTTCCCTCCTCTTCGATTCAAGTGGCACTTGGTGGATTCGAGAGTTAACTGCCTATCTTGTAGTTTTGGATGGCAGATCTAAGTTTTTTTGGATTTTCTTTTGTATTTTCAATTTGTTGTTATTTCGGCCTGTATTTTGCCGATTGGCTTCTCTCCCTGGTGAGAGTTTTGATGTTCTCTCCTTTGTTTGTGAGAGTATGATTTCTGATCTAGTGAATCAAGTTTTTAGGATGTTGCATTTATGGTCGAATATTCAAGCAGCAGTAGCCCCAGGTGGAGGTCCAACCGCAGCGAGTACATATAAATCTCCATACGAGAGGGGCAATATCTTCTTCAACAAATTGCTTAATTGTGGATTAATCAGTATTTGTTTATGTTTTACGTTGTTCGACTATTTTTGTAGATGTCGTATGACTTATCATTAATGAATGGAATTTTACTCAAAAAAAAGTGGTTATTTTGGGCACTCACCCTTAAATCCGTGCAAAATAATGTTTATATTGTGATGTATTTAACAACAAATATATACATTTAAACTAGAAAAATAATTTTTCATTTTTGGTCAATGATAAAACTAATATAAAGGTTATTTATAGTTTATAATATAATTTTTTTCATATTTATTTAATTTTTCAATGATAATGCACTACTAAAAAAACGCTAATAGACATCGGTTTCTGGCCGATGTCTTTGAAAAATTCAGACCGATGTCTTTGTCGGTGATGTCTAAAGTCTAAACATTTAGACATCGGTTTCTGGCCGATGTCTTATAGCATATAATACATCAGTTTTAAAAATATTTCTGATGTTTATGAACTATCTTCTTGGGTTAACTGCATGAGGTTATCTTTTGAATTGTTATATTAGAGGTCTTAGCTGTTATTTAACATGTAGCAAACATAGAATAATTCGACATAGACATCTATTTTTTTCCAAATATTGATGTCTAAGCCTTTATTAACAACAGTAAAAATTAAGAAAAACGATGTATAATGTAACCATAGACATCGGTTTTAGACGATGCTGAAGATATCTATTGCATTGGTTACCTATTTTTAAAACCGATGTCTGAGGTATATATATATATATATATATATATATATATATATATATATATATATAAACATCGTCTATAACTAATGTCTATGGGACCTCAGACATCGGTTTTAAAAATAGGTAACCAATGCAATAGATATCTTCAGCATCGTCTAAAATCAAATAAATCAAAGAAAAATCAAATAAATCAAAACTCAAATAAGGTATCACAATAACCACAACTTGATTATCATTATCAAAAAAATTCAATATATCCATCAATGACTACACTTAAAATCGGTAAATGGCAAAGTTGTACGTTACATAATCAAGGTCGATCAAAACCAAGTATTTCCATGATAAATAAAAAAATCTAGAATATTACAATTTTCAGTTTCCATGATATGCTTTTCTGGTTGAAATCGATTATTGTAGATGAGCTGAACCTTTCCAGTTTTGTCTAGGACATAGGTTTTCCTTCCAGGCAATGCACCAAAAAGATCAGATGGCATGCCTCATTCTTTTCCGATCTCATCCCCTTCATCACTCAGCAAGACATACGGAAGTCTGTATTTCTTTGCAAATTCCTACATCAATATTAGCACCTCTTATGAGTAACATGTTTTGGATCAGTCTAGTGCAACAAGTAAAAATAATAAATGCACCAACAAAATTATAAACAGCCAAATAGGCCAAATAAAGTTGACTATAGAGTAGACAATCCTAAGAGAAAAATCTGTCAAGCAGAGTAGCTCCAATATCACTGTACAGCATCGATGAAAGAATACTCGATATTAATGCATAGTCATTGAGAAATGAGAATGGACCCTTACCATAATCACCTTGGTTAACAGCTATAACCTCCTTATTGCTATAACCTCCTTGCGAATACGATAAGCTTTTGAATCTAGCGCAATCAATTGGCCAAATATTGCAAGTTGGAGTTTGCCAACAAAAAACGTTTCCCACATATATAAAGGAAGACAATGTATCATAAGAAGACAGGGATAACAAAACAATGAACGATCAGAAGATACACCTATTTCTATTTCTTAATTAGAGCTTGAACAGCAGAATGCACGAAATGATCAATCTGCCAACCAACTCTAGGTGTTTGACCAAAATCATTCTTGATGAACAGATGTCCCATAGTAGAAGAATGCCTGAAAGTAAAAGAATTAAGAAGACGAATTGACATTTACATGTAAGATATATAATCTAGCACTAGCATTAATAAACAGGAAAAGAATGAAGAAGGAGATAGGAATTTACCATTTCAATATAGATAGGAAATAAGAGACATGCACTCCATCTCTGCAATTCAAAAAAAAATCATCAGGCAAAATATGTATGAAATCATATAAAAACAAACCATTTTAATCTATTCACAAATTAAGAATTTATTACAAGTTTCATCAAATTTTGTGTTGTTGTGGTTTAATCAGATGATCAGATCTCAGGTTTGTGCATGTTCGTTGTGGGTTTGTTTGCAAGAATTATAATCTCTAGATTATCAAAACTAAATGTTGTAAAAATCAATAGCAAATTTCCTAGCAGTCTGGAATTATTTATTCCATGAAACACACATAGCCTATGAGATGTATCAGTATCATTGGACTCTATTATTGCACGTTATACAAAAGAATTTACCTTAGTACCTTATAAGTTGGTCTTGTTTCATTTCTGGACTAGGCTTATTAGTGCTCTGAACTACAAGACTTGAAAATTTAACACCCTTGTCGAAATACAAAAAAAGAAAAGGCAAAGAAAATCAGTATGAAAGGGAAAGAATAAACATAATTTTCATTGCAGATCAGCTACATTGCTGGCTTTTAAACATGATGATTTTCTAGCTAAAATGTTTACAAGCCTATCCTATATTACACAGTGAACTGTGACACAACGCTACAAAAACATAACAAGGACACATATCAAAAAAGTATAATCTTGGTACCTGAAGCTATTCCAGTAGCTGCACCAGCTGCAACAAGGGCTATCCTCCTTTCATTGTTGTTCTCCATCATAGAATGACCAAAACCAATTAAAACTTGTAAACACTATTAGCTTGGACTGCTACACAGATATATTATAAGAGTAAAATTTATTACTATAATGAGGAATAACATCAAGGGAATTGGTGAACCCACAGAATTTAAAAATCAATTCCTTCCTCAAGGGATACCATTCCTTAATATGCCAAGAGGAATAAAACAAAGATAGCTACCCCATAAAAAGCACCAGGAGAAGGGAAGTTTGGACCTCCACCAAGACGCTCATGAAGATCATCTACACAAATGTACTCATCCTCCATGTATGGTTTTGGTCCTATCTTAGAGCAGCTTCCTGATCGAAATACAAGTTATGTGTTAGTAAATCACAAAACCATATGTTATGTGTTAGTAAATCAGCAATAGTCAAGCTCAACATCCGGAAACAAACAATACTAATGCCAAAACAACAAATTCAGTTACACAAAGAATCAAACATTCAACCTGAATTACGACACACGAACTCAAAACAAAACCAAAACAGCTTGTACATCGACCAGAGGTAAATAAACAATGACAGAGCAACAAACTTCATCGACTGCATATCTATCTCCACATATAGTCGATGCAATTTATATAGCAACCACTTGAGATCGAACACTACCGTGTTTTATGACTACCAGTCACCCCTACAAACATGAGGAGCATCGAATATAAAGATCAAACAAACTACTGAAACTCAGACCTTAGAAAGTTAGAAATATTAAATTGAAATAATAGTATTTAGATCTCTTACCAATAACCAGAAAATTGAATTACGTATTCTCTAAAATTCATCAGAAACTTCACAGGATCGACAAATCTAAATCATCAAAATAGCAAAAACGGCCAAATACATATACACACACATTACAATATTTACAATTTAAAAAAGATAAACATTCAAAAACAATTTACAATTTAACATCACATAATAGCTACAAACATTCAAGCAAAGTACCAATTCGAACATTCAAAGATTCACCAAAAACAAATGAACATTCAATAAAAAAATTACCAATTCAAGTTTCTGAGCACTACCCAAACAAAAATCTCTTTCCTGCATTGAAATTCTGCAAACTAAAGATAAGAAAAACAAATTTAAAAATTAGGGTTTTGAATTCAAAAATCCCCAACTTAAAACTAAATCGAACTAATTCAAGATTAATACAAGCTTACCCACTCATCAATTCCAGCTTTGTAACTATGAACAAATGGTATACAACTTTGTACGTTCGAGTAATGTCGAATAAATCTCCGGTTGAACAAGTCATCGATCTAAAAATCTTCGATTGAGAGAGAGGAGGGGGAGAGAGAGAGAGGGGGAGGGGGGAATGGGTAAGATTTAGGGTTCTTGAGGGAGGGGGTCAGTGTGCGAGTCGAGAGAACGAGAGAGAGAGTAGTGGGTTAGTTTTTATGTTAAATTAATTTTAATTTAATTTGTCTGAGAGATATTAGAATTGAGGGGTATTAGAATTGAGGGGGGGAAATACAAAAATTTCGGCTAGAGGGAATAGATTTGGTAAAACAGCGGGCAAATGAAATTTAAAGGGGGAAAATAAAACTAAGGGGGGGGAATAATTCAGAGGGAACACGCGCTTATTTTTTAAGTTGACATTTAGACATCGATTCATTAATGAAGCGATTTCTAAAAATTTTCAAGCAAACATTTTGACATCGGTTGATATGTCAAGTGATGTCTGAATGTTTAAAAGACATCGGTTTTAAAATAGGCGATGTTAAATTGATTTTTAACATCGGTTTTATTGTAATCGATGTTAAAAACGGTGATGTCTATTAACAGATTTTTAGTAGTGATGATAAAGTTTGTTATTTAACAACATAATTTAGTTTTTGTTAAAATGGTACTCTTTTACTATGTGTTCTTGCTTATAAAATCCATGAAAATACTTCAAAAAAATATTATTTTAACTAGAATTCTAATAATTAATATAACATATTGTGACATTCCTATATTGTTTTTTTGTAGATAATAAAACTAATATAAACCTTTATTGTAAGACCTTGCCAAGCATAATGCCAAAACTTGAACCTAAAGGTCAAAGGACTTCAACAGAATAGGATGGAGGCTAAAGGGGTCTATTTCTGTTAGTGAACCCACTCTACTTATTAAACCACTTAAACTATAAAGTAAAAGTTCACTAGAGTACATGCAACAATTAACTCTATCCATAGGCAAGTTTATCCTGACTTTTTTCCACTAATTTTCACTTGTTTGTGCAATTAAAAAAAATCAACAGAAAATGCAAACAAGAAGCATTTTGAAAGTTTTCCTATATTTTACCCTCTTATACGCGGATACACCAGGTTTTATGGCTTAGGTTCCTATAAATGCAAGGTTTTATAGCAACAACAAATATCTGACCTTTATTTTGTACAAATAGTAAAAGTGATATATAATCTCTAGCTATCCTGAAATAGTTTAGTTTTAACAATGTGTATAGTGGTGGTTGACATTTGATTATTAGTATCCAATTTGGTTTATGTATAGGGCACTCGCCGGTTTGACAACAGGTGTGTTAGTCTCTTGTGGATGGTTTGGACAGTTGAATTATGAGTGAAATATTTTGTTCTAAATGTTGGATGTTTTTGGGTTTGAATGTTTGACTAGTACAGAATATGCCTATCGCGTCTGTTAAAAAGGGTTTTTTGCATCTGTTGTCAACAGTTGCGTATGGCAGAGTAGTATCAGCTATAGAGCATATGCGACTGTTACTCAACCGACGCATATAGTTTACACCAGTCGCATAAAGTCTACATTTTGCGTCTGCTCCGCTTAAACAGACGCAAAAGGTAGTTCTGCATCTGGCACTAACAGACGTATAAAGATAAAGAACAGACGCAAATATAGACTTTATATGTCTGTGATAGTAGAACAGACGCAAAAGACATTTTTTCCAAAAAAAAATTTATATTTTCAGCTCGCACATGTAGCCTAAATACATTTCTCCTTCACCCCAAAATTACCAAAAGCAAATTCAATTTTCAATCTCAACAATAACAAAATTGATAGGGTAAAATGGAGTACTGAATTAACAAAACACTTGATAATCTCAAATTTTTAACTTGTAGCTAGTACAATGTTTCGTGATTACATTTATAATACAAGTGAAGTACTATTTCTGTATCCTCCCATGGACCACTACCACCCTCGTTGCTACTAGCACATGCGTCTTCCCTTCACCTGAGGGAGAAGAGAAAATAATAAGTAAATTAAATTGCATTTATAGTGTTAACTGTTGGCCACTTAGATTATTCTAAAGTTTATAAATGTACAGAGACATACATAAAAAAACAGACAGATAAACGGTGAGAAAAAGGTTGACATCTTGCATATAAATCCTCGAAATATATTAACAGAATATTTTTCTTACAGAACAGGGTACTTTTTAACTCTATACATACAACTTACATTTTTCAACTCTTTTCAGCTTTACATATCTTGAATTTTTAATATCGTTGACCTCTATAATTGAGCACCAAATGTAGTCAATACATGATAAATCTGAATCAAAAGATGAATACCGAGAACGATAGAAGAAATATAAAAAATCACACGCTGCATGTCAACTAAGTAACCTCCCAATACTTTGAACTCGGTCTTTTACACGTGCATCAAGAGATCTATTCCACCCTGCCATTTCAATCCATGTTTATCAGCAAATGTAAATAATCATGTTGCACAGAAAATCCTAAAGTTTGTAATCTGTAAATGTGGAGAAGGAATTAGTAATTAAAAGGTCACCTCATGGATGTACAGTGAGGGCATGTGAGGTAGAAAATCAGTCCCACTAAAAAAACATATGAAGATAAAGTCATCAATGAGTCTCTCAAAGTCAGGTTGAAATTTCTCATGAGGTGGATTTTTTATTTCCATATCCATTTTCAGATATTCTCTTAGAATCCACAAATGAAGAAACTGTTATGAACATATAAACAGGGATGAGCATAGTAAGGAATACATATAGTTCCTTGCATGTGACAAGTAAAAAGTGAAAAACAAAAAAAAAATATCAAACCTGATATGGTTTTTTGGCTGATTTTTTTGCTTTGTAGACATCTTCTTTACTAGATTTTCCTGACAAATCTGTCTCCCCCCACTGAATGATCAATTACTATCAGCAAAATAACTAAACTCTTGCGAAAAACATTTACAATATTCGCATTAAAACATAGCTAAAGAATAGCTATATAGTTCCAGTCCACAATCATAGAAAAAGTTTAATTTTATTTATAATTTGATAGTTGTAAAATAAAAGGCTTTTTTCTGGACAAACATTTGTAATATCATACAGTCCATGTGATTAATAAATAACAAAAAAAAATTGTTAATGCCATAACAGCATACCTAATATCCAAATTTTGGCGGTTCAATGATTGAGAAGGGTGCCTTGTAGTTTGTTATTCTCCAAATTTCTATAAATAAAATAAGCAACGGAAGGTTAGCTTCATACATAAAAGGTAAATTTCTGTTGAGTTTTTAAGTAATGAAGCTATCAATAAATGCAAAAAAGTATATGAGCGCTGTTGTACTTATAGCAGGTGAAGGTTCTTTAACTGTCCCAAACTGTCGGAACGGTACTATCTAGACTATTATTTCGCAAGTCCCTTCATATAACAAAATGAATAAAATTATTATTTAATAACAAAATAATACACCACTAAACAATAAAGATCCGATCATCCTCCCAATCCAATATCCATTAGCTTGCCCAAAAATCATCAACATACACAGTTTGTGCATATTTTAATAAAATTAAATATATATATATGCTTGCACCTGCACACACCACACGTATTGAGCACGTTTAAGCTTTCAAGTTTTTAGGTTTCTTAAACTTACAAAGAGGGTACCACTGGCAAACATTTCATGCACGATGACACAGAAGATTAAAACATTATTTTAGGGCAAAAACAAATAGCAGAATGATCAAAATTGAGAAAGCTTTGTTATACAGAGAAAACGTATACCCTTTAGAAGTCCACGTATCCAGGCAGGAAAGGATCACCGATGTCGGGAAAGCGAGGTAAAACGCCTAAATATATATAAATATAAAGAACTGCCATATCAAGCTTACTTGTCTAATTTTCTCGATGCTAGTGGCAGCAATAAAATCAGGTAGTTGAAATGGTGTCTTCTCAATACCTCGCTTTCCCTGCAATACAAATTGAAAATAGATGAGGCCCCACGATCCAATCCGAAAATTTATAAAAAAAGGTTAGTTAATAACAACACAACAGATTGCAACTACACAGAAGTGCCCCCAAAGGTTCAGCCAATTAATATCTAGCACAACCATTATGCATATTGTCAACAGGCCAGGAGAAAAAACAGACTTATTAGCATCTGCTGGTTAACACTTTCCACTATTTAGCATGCTGGAAGGTACCCTATCCTATTTATGGCTGTTTGCCAACGAATTTTATCACGTATTTATATCCCAACCCAAACTAGTATAATACAATAAAAGAGAAACCATTTAAGGGTCCCTCTTGCAAAACACCTACATGTCCTGGCTCCAAGGTTGTCACAGCCGCATGCCTGCAAGAACCAGATACGTACATATAAGACAAACCTTATTGACACCATCATCCACCCCCCTCTACCTTAAACCCCATCAATAAAACCATCAAGTTCTATGTTCAATTTATGTATATGGCCAACAATGAACAAACATCATCTATGATACATCCCATTGTGTACATAATTGATACAGTGACTCACCTGCAGAAACTTTCTTTTCTAACACCAATGCCTCGGTACTGGAACAGTATTTCGATATGATTTCAAAAATACCAGCAGCTTAGGGTCTGATGAGGTCGCATCCCACACCTGAAAAAAGAAAGGGAAGTCAGAACCCAAAAAAATAACAAGTCTTCTTCTATGTATGATGCAATGACAATTTCAATATCTAACCAAGTCAACATCAATATCAGCAACAAAATTGTCAACATTGATGCTAAAGAGGATAAAACACAAGTAACTATGAAATAGACCATATATCCTCGTAATGTCAGTCTCTAAATGAGAAACACAAATAGTCTACTAGTTTGGTAGAAAAGAAACAAGCATACTTCAGCATATAACAGTTTACGGAAGTATCCAGGCTGCCCAACATGGATATCTAAACTAGTAAAATTATTTTGTTGTGTATAGTATCCCTCCGTCTCTGCCAAGAGTAGATTGTGGTTCTGAATATGGAAGTTAAGACAAGTTGAGACACCAACGTTATGCACATGAATCCTTTAGGTTTTACCTACAGCACAAGGCAGCAAAATTAGTTCAAATTAAGTCACCTTAAAATGAAGTAGATAGACAGAGATATTATCAGACACAAGTTTTTGCTGGCTCTTCATCATAGATTGCTAGTCCAAGTTGGTTTCACTTATCAATCCAAAATACTGCTCTTCATGAATATACTTGAACATACAAGAACCTTAGACTAATAGTATGTATAATGCTTGCGAAGTTACTTTTTACATACTTTTAATTGAATATATAGCTTCAACATTACCTGGATCAGGGTTCGGCCACAGAGCGAAAAAACAAGATAAAAACTTATATATCACTGTGAAGTACCCTATACATACAACTGATATATACATATACATTGACACCTATAACTCCATCACAAAATTGATTTATTTTAGCCTATCGATTATAAATTTACAGCTAAAAAACGCATACCCAACCTCTCAAACTACATGTTAATTACAACTTCAAAATTGAGCACATAACCCATACAATTCAGAAAACTAGGTTATAGTTAACCCCAATTTGAAAATTTAAAACGGATATACCTTGCATAAATAAATAAAGAGAGTTTGCAGTGGGAAGATAACCAACACCTCCGCCCTTTCACCCTCTCTGATCCCCGGTATACACACGGAGCAACACCCTCGATCTATGGCACAAATCGTGTTTTCTTCCTCTTCACTGTAAACCTCTTCATTGTAAAACCAGACACTAACAAATAAAACCCCTAAATTATAATTTTCCCCCAAATTTGGTTAATATAAATTAGGGATTAAAGACGTGATTGAAGGTTGTAAATTAGGGATTGGAGATGAGAGGATTGAATCGGTGGTGTGAGTGTTTGTTAGGTGTTGGGTTGAATCGATGAAGAGAAGGATTGAAGAGGCAAAAAATCGCGTTGGAGAAGAGGAGGTGTTTGTAATTAGGTCGTACAAAGATAATTGGGCTGCTCCATATATATTTTTAATTTTTTTAATCATCTTTATACATCTGTTTTAAAAGATTAGACGTATATAGTTAAACTTTATACGTCTGTTCTTACAACAGACGCAAATGATTCTCCGACAGATGTATAAAACTATTTTTTACGTCTGTTTAGGGACAAAAGACATATAAACATGACTTTTTTTGGTATATACGACTGTTTAGTTTAGGACAGACGCAAATAAGTACTTTATGCGTCTGTTCTGACTAAAACAGACCAAATGGGGAGACGCATATGGCAGTTTTTGTACTTGTACGTTGATTATGTATGATTGTAATCTTGGATTGTAGATAAGCTATCTTGTTTGTTGATCGTGAATTGAATTTGATAATGATATATAATAATTGTGATTTGGGATCCAAGTTCTATTAGTTTAGTTTTTTTATTGGTAGTTGTTTTGGTTCACTTGAATAGACAATAGGGATAATGCACGAAAGACATCAGTGTAAATTCACATATTCAATGTTAAATACAAGTTAATATTGAAAGTGAAAGTGTCCTAAATCCAATCATGGATGATGAGTTTGGAAGAACTTTTATGTAATCGATTTAATTTCATAAAAGACTTATTCGTTTTTGTTATGGGCTTTATCTATTTAAACATTTAAATAAGATGTTCCACAGTTTAGAGTAAAGCTTTTAGAATTATGATGAGATTGTAATAATGAGATCTGAAGGATGAAAAATCTAAACTTAAATTGTTCCTGGTCGTAAGATAATTAATTGGTAGTTAGTTAAGTCGTAAAGATCGGTACATACTATGCTTGCTTCAATATGAAGGATGTTTGTTCTCATAGGCATTTGTGTGGTGACACTATAGCTAGTATGTAGGTGCTTATTAGTGAATAAGTTCACTGAATTTGAACAACTAATGGAGTTCACTCACGTGTCAGTAGTTGTTCATATAGTGATGGTTGTACAAGTGTCCTTAGACTTGAGGTAATTATAGTCATCTTGTGTACATTGAACCATACTTTGGTCTAGTTCTTAGTCTCTAGGGACAATAATAAGGGCTCTTCTAGGCACAGTAATTTGTATACGAATATAGTGATTGATCAAAAGAGGATCTACCCCTTCTAGTGAAGTAAGAGAATGTCCTATGTTATTCCACTTATGCTAGTTCAGGAATCTCTGCCCAGAGTGAATGAAATTAGAAACAAGTTTCTAATATGCGTTAAAGGGAACTAAGCATAATGAATAGGAAATCATAGGATTAAATTAGATAGGATTGACACAAGTTCCATATAACGACCTAGAAATTTTTGTAATTATATAAGTGTTTGTTAATTGATAAATTTGCCTTATGAGATTTATATGGCAGATGAAAATTTTGTGAGGTCAAGTTATGTGTGTGGTATCATGATTATGTAATTATATGATGATTAGTATAAGTCCAATGTGTTCGTAGAATTTTATTTGCATTTTTGGTAAATTAAACTATTTTAAACATGCATTTTTATTCTTCCAAAAATCTTATAAAATCATTGCAGTCATTTAAAATTATGAAATCTTTTTCATTATCATCTTGGTGATATTATTTACTTTTTAAAATTAGTGGAAGTATTTAATTGTGTGTTTATGTATTTTAAAGTGATTTCAAAAGCTTTAATTCTTTTAAAGGTTATTTATTTCAAAAATTCTTATAAAATTCATTTTTTAATTTTAAAATTTTTTTTTTATTCCCTAATTTATTTCGATTTCAGAAGGATTAAAATCAGTTTTTGAAAAGAAATTAGATAATTCATTTTTGCCAGATTACCAAACTACCCTTGCCTCTATATATCATTTCCACCATCCCATTTCTTCATTCTGTTCGAGAGTTGCACAGCTGGGTCCTCTCCTTCTTTTGTCTTTATCATTTCTTCTCACTCTTCTCTCTTTATCATTTCTTTCAATTATGAGCTCAAAACCATGTCTAAATTCGAGTTTTAATCATCCTTGTATTATTCTTATGTTTAATTAGTATTTGGATTGTTTTTTTGCGAAGTTTGTGTATGTATAAAATCGGTGTGTGTATGTATATCCTTAAAGCGTATTAGCCCTCACCGTATGTGAAAGCGAAACGCCTCCCAGGATAAAACGGATTGCAGTGAGGCTACATGAAGCGTCACTTTCAGCGAGTTTGAGACGAGCAAGAACTATCACCAAAGGAGGAGAAAGATTGTATATGGGAGGAAGATGTGTGTTTTTTCTGAATGAATAATCCTAAAGCTCTACACGAGTATATATAGGATAGAAAAACTTGTGCGCTACACAATTGCCTTAATTAATTAGCCGCGCTAATCAATTAAATCGGTGACAATTTCCTTAACACAATTGCCTTAATTAATTAGCCGAGCTAATCAATTATATCGGTGGCAATTTCCTTAATTAATTAACCGTGTTAATTAATTATGTCAAGGCGGTGAAAAAAAAATCCGTAGTAAAACCGGAATTGATTTTACCGAATCAATGAATTCAAATTATAATCGAATCCATATTCCAACACGGATACACCAGGTTTTATGGCTTAGGTTCCTATAAATGCAAGGTGATATATAATCTCTAGCTATCCTGAACTAGTTTAGTTTTAACAATGTGTATGGTGGTAGTTGTCGTTGGATTATTAGTATTCAATTTGGTTTATCTATAGGGTACTCGCCGGTTTGACAACTGGTGTGTTAGTCTTGTGGATGGTTTAACAGTTGGGTTATCAGTGAAATATTTTGTTCTAAATGTTGGATGATTTTGGGTTTGAATGTTTGTCGGTTGGTTATGTATGATTGTAATCTTGGATTGTAGATAAGCTATCTTGTTTGTTGATCGTGAATTGAATTTGATAATGATATATAATAATTGTGCTTTGGGATCCAAGTTCTATTAGTTTAGTTTTTTGATAGGTAGCTATTTTAGTTCACTTGAATAGACAATAGGATAATGCACGAAAGACATGAGTGTAAATACACATATTCAATGTTAAATACTAGTTAATATTAAAAGTAAAACTGTCCTAAATCCAATCATGGATGATGAGTTAAGAAGAACTTTAATCTATTTAATTTCATAAAGGACTTATTCGTTTTTGTTACGGGCTTTATCTATTTAAGCGTTTAAATAAGATGTTCCATAGTTTAGAGTAAAGCTTTTAGAATTATGATGAGATTGTAATAATGAGATCTAAAAGATGAAAACTCTAAACTTCAATTGTTCCTGGTCGTTGGATAATTAATTGGTAGTTAGTTAATTCGTAAAGATCGGTACATACTATGCTTGCTTTAATATGAAAGATGTCTGTTCTCACTTCTCATAGGCATTTGTGTGGTGACACTATAGCTAGTATGTAGGTGATTATTAGTGAATAACTTCACTGAATTGGAACAACTAATGGAGTTCACTCACGTGTCAGTAGTTGTTCATATAATGATGGTTGTACAAGTATCCTTAGACTTGAGGTAATCATAGTCATATTGTGTACATTGAACTATAGTTTGGTCTAGTTCTTAGTCTCTAGGGACAATAATAAGGGCTCTTCTGGGTATAGTAATTTGTACACGAAGATAGTGATTGATCAATAGAGGATCTGCCCCTTCTACTTAAGGAAGATAATGTCCTATGTTATTCCACTTATGCTAATTCAGGAATTTCTGGCCAGAGTGGATCAAATTAGAAAGAAGTTTCTAATATGCGTTAAAGGGAACTAAGCATAATGAATAGGAAATCATAGGATTAAATTAGATAGGCTTGACACAAGTTCCATATAACGACCTAGAAATTTTTGTAATTATATAAGTGTTTATTAATCGATAAATGTGCCTTATGTGATTTATATGGCGGTTAAAAATTTTGTGAGGTCAAGTTATATGTGGTATCATGATTATGTGATTATATGATGATTGGTAGAAGTCGAATGTGTTCGTAGATTTTTTTTTTGCATTTTTGGTAAATTAAAACTAATTTAAACATGCATTTTTAATCTTCCAAAAATCTTATAAAATCATTGGAGCCATTTAAAATTATTAAATCTTTTTCATTATCATCTTGGTCATATTATTTAGTTTTTAAAATTAGTGTGTTTAGTTTTTGTTTAGTTATGTGTATTTTTACGAAGTTCGTTCACATGGTAAGTCTTTTATCTCTTACACTTCACAAGTGTGGTGAAATATTATGGTGGTTTGTGTTTATCTACTAATTAATCTAATAAACAAATAAAAACTATATAATATATATATATATGAGAGAAAAAAATCCAAGAATTAGGGTTCTTCAATTGATTATCATGAAAGTCTAATGTGTGTCTCTTGTTTTGCTAAAAACAATCCTTTTAATTTTTATAAAATTCTCTCCCATGGTAAATTATAATGCCTATAATCATCCGTTAATTGCCACTCCCATGGTCAATCAAGGTACAACTATAAACTATTATGAACCAAGGATTATCAGTTTCACAATTCGCATATCAATCTCCCGATCTAATAATTAAATTGTGTCAATCATATCATGTACTAGAATTACAACTCCTTTCCCAATTCGTTATAATTCCTAGAGATGCAACTAAAAGTTCGCGACTCTTCTAATTATATAAACGCTCAATGACAGATTAACAATAACAAGAAAATCACAATACAATCAAACAAACTCAATAAGCCAACGAATACTACCCAACCCTTGGATAAAGGGATTAGCTACTCATAATAAGATAAAACAAATATGAAATAAAATTGCAAACCATGAATTTAAGGATTGAAGTACGAAAAATATAACTTTAAAGCTTCTCAAAATTAGGATGAATCCCTTCACTCCTTCTTCCAATCTCACTCTCAAAGTGTTTCTCTCCCTTTTCTCTCCAAAGTACGACTATCTTATTCTATTCTATTCTACAATATTTTATGATATGTTATCTCCACAATGAATGTATAAACCTTATATAATAGAGACTTTTATTGCTTTCCAAGAAAATACAAGTAATTTTCCAAAACAAATTGGATTCTAAATGTAAAATTCGTAGCCTGTCTTCCAGGCCTGTTTCTGGACTACTCCAGTTGGAACATTGATGTTATACCACTTCTGAGTTGTAGATAATTTTGTTAGCTTCGCATGGACTGTAATATCGCCCAATTTTGATGTCTGAAACTCAAGTTAGGGCCCAAACAGTGATCGTTGTGCGTGCAACCCAGTAAATCCAAATTTTCTTGTAATTTAATTCAAAATAAACTCAATTCCTTCCAAGTTTGGGAATTCTTTATTTCCTGTCATAAAATATTAAACTCTAATTAAGAATATCCAATTATTTATAAATAAAATAAATATGAGGTTAAAATCATATAAAATACATATAAATATATACTCTATCACTACTTCATGCAAACCTAAAATTAAAAGAAAACCAACATTAGATCATAATCACCGTTCTCCTTCTCTATGAAAAATGTACTCGTAATGGTTAGTTACTCGCCATTGCCATCGTTATCGCCAATCAACTGCGGTATCGTTTTTTTCTCCTTTCTAGTGGGAAGATTGTTAAGAAAATTAGAATAGTTCTTAAAAACTTGGTTTCTAAATGATATAAAGCATATTTGTAACAATAAAGGGTATGTAGCACTGACTCCAGAAAAGTGCACACTTCCATGCCTCCAATCATGTGAGAGATGAGTTTTTTTATTCAATTTCAAATCCAACTTCATATCGGGTTCATCTTTTGTCAAAGTTCGGATAGGAATCTTTTGACAGTGACTTTCTTGCAGGAAGACTGTGACAACCAAGCCATCAGTAAAGTCCCCGCATCCTAATATAGCCGGGAAAATATGTTTGCATAAGTCATTCCAACAATCATATATAAATTCCACCATTTGTCTCATACTAGCACATACCCACTAATTAAGTCCATAGCACACTCGCACAATGTATTCAAGTTTAGTCATACATTCTTAATTCTTCCCTTGTGTTCATGATCAAGAGGCTAGATTAGTATCAAGGAGAATGCCTTAATTGCTCATATTATATTTAAAATAGATGGAGTGAAGAGCATGAGTAAGGGGTGACTCGTCATAATTTTGTTATAAAGGAAAAAACAGAGATGACTAGAAGTACAGAAAAGAATATAATGGATCATGCTATATGCATATGTTGGTCGGTGGAATGCAAAGAATACGACTCTTCGTATCATACATTAGAGAAGACACACAAATTATGGGATTCAAGGAAACTATCACATTAACTATTTTATCTTCTCGAAGGTACTGTTTCTAATTTATAGATGTCTGAATTCAGAATTCACAAGCTAGAATAGAAAGCTTATATTCATTAATCTTCTCCTATCTTAATAATTTATGATAAGAGCCAACAGCTTTGGTATTATGGCTTGTGCAAGTGTAAATACAATGAAAAATCTGAAGTCGTTTAACTAACAAGTATTAGCATGTGACGTGATGATAAAATTTGGGGATATACAAAAGATCACTTCTTATTCGTGAAATTAGTACTATGATACAACCCTTTAGTTCGACTTTTTACATTGTATTTTGATTAATGTCTGGATGGGCGTTTACTGTTTGGCTACTCATAAATTGGGTTGTCTGCTTTAATTAGTTATATACACCTATTTCTCTATGCTCCATTGCATATAAATGTATTGCCAACATTCTTGCTGGAAGATTCAAAAGGGTGTTGCCTGGCCTCATTCATCTCTCGAAATCAGCCTTTATCCCTGGGAGAAACATATCTGACAATGTTCTAATGGCTCAAGAATTATTCCGAGGCTATTCTAGGCAAACAGGTTCTGCTAAATGTGCTATAAAGCTCGACTTGCATAAGGCTTTTGATTCAATATCTTGGGATTTCATTATGGCAGCTTTGACTCACATGAAATTCCCGATTAAATTTATGGGTTGGATTTGGGCCTGCATATCGACCCCTTCCTACTCAATAAAGGTAAACGGTTCTATGTGTGGTTTTTTTCAAGGCAAGAAAGGAATTCGACAGGGGGATCCCATACCCCTTATATGTTCACTATTGCCCTTAATATCTTATCAAGCATGCTATCTAAGGTCCCTCCCAACTTTAAGTTTCACTGGCGGTGTAAAGATCTCAAGTTAACCCATTTGTTATACGCTGACGATGTCTTGCTATTTTCACATGGTGATAAAGATTCTATAGCTCATATTATGGACTATATATCTCGTTTTGCCTCTTGGAGTGGGCTGGCTCCTAATGTCAACAAAAGTTATGTCTTCTTTGGAAATTGTTCGCTGGATTTTAGAAACTAGTTTGATATGGAAATTAATATTCCACAAGGTGATTTGCAGGTTAAATTTTTGGGCCTTCCTTTAATCTCATCTCAGTTAAGGTTCAATGATTGCATTCCTCTCATTGAGCGGATTACAAGCAAAATCACAAGTTGGACGTCTTTGCTTCTCTCTTTAGCTGGTCATGCTCAATTATTAAAGGCTGTATCCTTTGCTATACAGTCATATTGGTCCAAGCATTTTCTTCTGCCGGTTGTTGTTCATAAAAGTCTACAGAGGATTTTTTCTCGCTTTCTTTGGAAAGGAGATGTAAACATCAAAGGTGGTGCCAAGATTGGTTGGGATAATGTCTGTCTTCCTATTCAAGAAGGGGGTCTTGGTTTTAAAAATACAAAGGAATGGAACTTAGCTCAGCACTTGTATCTTTTGTGCAGAATTATCGAAAATCACCCCACTCTCTGGGCTTCTTGGATTAACAGAACAGTCCTTAAAAGACATAAATTCTAGTGTATGGAGATTCCTACTGATTGCTCTTGGATTTGGAGGAGCATTCTCAAACTTCATCCCTTAGGAAAACAGTTTCTGGTTTATAATTTGGGGGATGGTCGAAACACTTCCTTGTGGTTTGACCCGTGGTGGCACTCAAATACTCTTGCCTCTGCTAGGTCTGATCACATTATTTCGTAAGCTGGGTCATGTGCAGATTCTACTATTCATGATCTTATCGCCTCTGGTTCTTGGGTTTTGCCTACGCCTCACAGCCGAATTCATCACCTTCACCAGGTTCTTCGTTCGTGTTTAGAGGGCTTTGATTTTCCTCCCTTTGCTTTAGAGAAACCTGATGTTATTCTATGGGGAGACACTCCTGTTATGAAGGTTAAAGTATGGCACATATGGAATGCTATTCGTAGGAGAGTTCCGGAGGTACCTTGGTATACGTTAGTTTGGCATAGACTTCGAGTCCCGAGGTATGCTCATCATGAATGGATTCTAACCCATGGCAGATTGGCTACCTTTGATAGACTTTCCTCTTTTGGTATTACTCTTCCTCAGCATTGTCTATTATATGTTGGAAGTATGGAATCATCCAATCATCTTTTCGTTACTTGTAATTACAGTGGGTATATATTGGAGCATTTGGCTCGGCTGTTACGGATCTCTATTAATGCAGATTCTTGGATCGGTCTGATCACTTCGTGGGGCTCTATACCTAATCAAGTGGTTCGTTCTCTTGCTCTTCTTGCTGCACAGGTTTTTTGCTATCACGTGTGGAGAGAGCGCAACGCTCGGTTACATAATAAAGGGAATTTTGGTCCAAAGAAATTATTAGAGGGCATTCTGCTAGATCTAAAATCTAAGGTATCTAGTTCAAATTGGTTCAAGAAATATGCCGGTATGTATAAATTTAGTTGGACTTCATTATGACCTTGGGATATGTTTGCCCTATTTTTGTAGCTTTCTATTTCCAATCTCCTTTTAGTAGATTGTAAGTAGATAGTCCTCTCTATGGTATGTCATAGAGCAAGGGTTAATCCCTCTTTCTTTTTCCCTTATAATATATGCAATTTAGCAAAAAAAAAAAAAGTTAAACTACACATGAAGGAAGACCATGACACATAGTTTGTTGGAATTATGCACATTATACATGAGATGTGAATTTGAATTACATGTATATTTTGAAATCCGTAAACAAATTTTAACAAAAAATTGAAAAAAGGAAAGGTTAAAAAGTTAATAAAAACTCTCAAAATGTCTTTTTCAAACAACTGAAACAATAATAAAATTGATAACTATTACCTCGTAAGGAGTTTCCTCTCGGTGGAGTCGACCTCCTTCAAACAGGAATGCGATAGAACTCATCTCTATAGACCGTTGGTTACAATAAGCTGTCATCAGCTTAATTAGTTGCACACTACGTTTTAGTTTGAAGAAGTGTTCACTTCCATCCTACAAGCAAAGAAACACGGTACATACGGATAAGAATATACATACTTGTAATATGACCCTGACCAAATTACATATTCAGGTTAACAAATATTAAAATAGCAAATTGCATACATTGCCATCTTAACCAACAAAATATTAAATGAATAAAAAAGTTCTTAACCAACTGAGTAACAATTCATTAAGGTTAGAATATTGTTCTTCATGTCAGGAACATAATACACATCTTCAATCTTTCCTTGTCTGCCATCCTTTCTAGTAAAACATATTTCACCCTTTCCTTTTACTTCTACCTTCGATGAGAATCTCCAAATGACACAACTCCAGAATTTATTTCTTTCGAATCAGTAAAGAGATGCTTGATGCCAGAAATATGGTTGCTGGCCCCACTATCAAGATACCACATAATATCCTTTTCCACAATTATAACATTAAAATAATTTCCTACCTCGGCTGAGTTTGATCTTCCACCTCTGCTCACAGGACCACGTCTTCTGTCTCGAGTAAAATTCTGTTTTGCACGTCCACGTCCTCTCCCTCTACTGTATTATGCATATAATACTTTATCTTTGTCTTCAACTGAGACATCAGTTTTCAACACTTGAGATTCTGTCTCCTCCTTCTTTAATAACCTTTATGAGTATGCTAGCAGAGACCCCATAAGTTGATCAACTGTCATAGTTTCTGTATCATTTGATTCTTCAATGGAAATACCTTTTTAACTTTGTCAACGCCTTTAAAAATACTCAAGACTTTTACACGAGCGTCTTCAATTTTTTCTCTATAATTCTTCATTTGATATACAACAGAGGAAATCCTCGTGAAATAATCTGAGACTGATTCTGTTTCTTTTATATGCAATGTTTCAAATTCTCCTCGTAGAGTTTGTAATCGTACCTTTTTAACTTTGTCAACGCCTTTAAAAGTACTCAAGACTTTTACAAATTCTCAAGAAAAAAACATACACTCCTGTTGAAAACCCCACAACTGGAAAACAGGAAATATCACTTTTTAGATTTTCAGTGATTACATTTGGAATAGTGAGAAGTATTTCTTCCAGTTCAGCTGATTTCTGAAGTGGTGCTTCCCTTTTCCGGTACTCGAATAGCGGATAACATGGTGAAGTTAAGGAAGCAAAGATGTTCAAAAGCTTGTTAACTATGTTCTTTTCACGTATAGGTAACGTAATACACTACACAAACGATATAACAGAGCAAAGAAAGGACTAGAAAGAGAATTATATCAATGAAGCACACCCAAGTACCCCAAGAAAGTAAACTAAAACATAGCTTCAATAATGTTCACAGATTAAAAGCAATTGTTATATTAAAAAATTCTCGTGAATAAAGTCAAATAATGTGGATTATGTTCCCCCGGACAAGAACAGATACTCTGTTATCAACTTTGTATGAACATTCTTGTATAGTGCTTGAATATAAAATAATTCAAGACAAGTGCTTCTTTGTCACTTGTATCACCTGACTCTAATAGAGATTAAAGAGATCATGGTAGGTAATTTTTAGGCAACCACACCATATTTCAAGATAATATATACTAATAATGTTCTAGTAGGATATTCTTTTCGCCATCCCTTTTCAGTAGCACCCAATCCGTTCTCATTATTACGATCATTGAGGTTCTTTAGAATGAAGTTTTGCATCAAAAAGAGTTCTCTTACAAGCCACTGTAGCAATTTCAAACTTGATTTTAGAGATTTCAATGAAGAATAGCATAAATACTTATTTTTTCTTCACACACATGGAGGTTCTTGTCTTATATGATTGATTAGAAGAAAAAACTCATATGACATTCATTGGCAGCCTAACCTAATGAGTTTATTATCTTGTAATTCAGTCAACAGAGACTTCTTTAAACAGAAGGTTGTTATTGTTCTTGGACGAGATACAGTAGCTGATAATGTTATCGCTCTCAAGGTGTTCATAGTTAATTATGTTGATAATCCTAAAAAACCTAATCCTCAATTGTTGTAGTTTCAAGCATAAAAATGTTAAATACCACAAAGAATTTAATTTCCCCATATTTGACATTTGCGGATTTTAGTATATAGTACACCTGATTCAATGGGACTCATCAACCAATAAAGAGGGAAATAATTTTTTGATTAAATCAAAGCAACTCAAATCACTCAAATGACTATAACATACAGAAGCTACAACTGTGCTATGCTTTGATTCTATTACAAAAACATTTCTACAAAACTTAAATATGCAAAAATTACTACAGATTCTATTAGAGAATCACAATTTATAGAAGCACAACTTTACAAATCTTGGTTCTATTACAAAACCTTTATTTCAAAATAATAATAAGCATTAAATAAATTCAAACATGCTTCTACTCTAGAACAACAATGTAACAAAATTTGGTTCTATTACAAAACCACAATTTATACGTATTTATTTAATACCTATTTATAGAATCACAACTTCATAAATTTTGGTTCTATTACAAAACCTTAATTCAACCTAACAAAATTTGGTTTTAGTACATAACCATAATTTATACCTATTAATTTAATGCCTAATTTTAGGAGTACAAGTTCACAAATTTTGATTCTATTACATAACCTTAATTTTAAAACTAAGTAAACTGATTCAATCGTAGTAACAAATATGCATGTAGAATTAGATCTTTGAAATCATACAAAATTAATATGAATAAACATATACAAATAAACAAGCTCACGATAATAAAAAAAATTATAAAAAATAAATTAAAATGAGAATCGATGTTGATTATTACCTTTCCAATCGATCCATACTTGCACTAATCTTTAAAGAAGCTCGAGAGAATCTCTCATGGCTCCAAGACAGAAAACGCATGGCGGATTGTTACTTTTTTAGTTTGATAGTTTGATTTCTCTAAGCCTGCTGATTTCTCTCCCAAACTTTCTCCATAGAAGCGTGTGTATATTTTACCCTCTTATACGCGGATACACCAGGTTTTATGGCTTAGGTTCCTATAAATGCAAGGTTTTATAGCAACAACAAATATCTGACCTTTATTTTGTACAAATAGTAAAAGTGATATATAATCTCTAGCTATCCTGAAATAGTTTAGTTTTAACAATGTGTATAGTGGTGGTTGACATTTGATTATTAGTATCCAATTTGGTTTATGTATAGGGCACTCGCCGGTTTGACAACAGGTGTGTTAGTCTCTTGTGGATGGTTTGGACAGTTGAATTATGAGTGAAATATTTTGTTCTAAATGTTGGATGTTTTTGGGTTTGAATGTTTGACTAGTACAGAATATGCCTATCGCGTCTGTTAAAAAGGGTTTTTTGCATCTGTTGTCAACAGTTGCGTATGGCAGAGTAGTATCAGCTATAGAGCATATGCGACTGTTACTCAACCGACGCATATAGTTTACACCAGTCGCATAAAGTCTACATTTTGCGTCTGCTCCGCTTAAACAGACGCAAAAGGTAGTTCTGCATCTGGCACTAACAGACGTATAAAGATAAAGAACAGACGCAAATATAGACTTTATATGTCTGTGATAGTAGAACAGACGCAAAAGACATTTTTTCCAAAAAAAAATTTATATTTTCAGCTCGCACATGTAGCCTAAATACATTTCTCCTTCACCCCAAAATTACCAAAAGCAAATTCAATTTTCAATCTCAACAATAACAAAATTGATAGGGTAAAATGGAGTACTGAATTAACAAAACACTTGATAATCTCAAATTTTTAACTTGTAGCTAGTACAATGTTTCGTGATTACATTTATAATACAAGTGAAGTACTATTTCTGTATCCTCCCATGGACCACTACCACCCTCGTTGCTACTAGCACATGCGTCTTCCCTTCACCTGAGGGAGAAGAGAAAATAATAAGTAAATTAAATTGCATTTATAGTGTTAACTGTTGGCCACTTAGATTATTCTAAAGTTTATAAATGTACAGAGACATACATAAAAAAACAGACAGATAAACGGTGAGAAAAAGGTTGACATCTTGCATATAAATCCTCGAAATATATTAACAGAATATTTTTCTTACAGAACAGGGTACTTTTTAACTCTATACATACAACTTACATTTTTCAACTCTTTTCAGCTTTACATATCTTGAATTTTTAATATCGTTGACCTCTATAATTGAGCACCAAATGTAGTCAATACATGATAAATCTGAATCAAAAGATGAATACCGAGAACGATAGAAGAAATATAAAAAATCACACGCTGCATGTCAACTAAGTAACCTCCCAATACTTTGAACTCGGTCTTTTACACGTGCATCAAGAGATCTATTCCACCCTGCCATTTCAATCCATGTTTATCAGCAAATGTAAATAATCATGTTGCACAGAAAATCCTAAAGTTTGTAATCTGTAAATGTGGAGAAGGAATTAGTAATTAAAAGGTCACCTCATGGATGTACAGTGAGGGCATGTGAGGTAGAAAATCAGTCCCACTAAAAAAACATATGAAGATAAAGTCATCAATGAGTCTCTCAAAGTCAGGTTGAAATTTCTCATGAGGTGGATTTTTTATTTCCATATCCATTTTCAGATATTCTCTTAGAATCCACAAATGAAGAAACTGTTATGAACATATAAACAGGGATGAGCATAGTAAGGAATACATATAGTTCCTTGCATGTGACAAGTAAAAAGTGAAAAACAAAAAAAAAATATCAAACCTGATATGGTTTTTTGGCTGATTTTTTTGCTTTGTAGACATCTTCTTTACTAGATTTTCCTGACAAATCTGTCTCCCCCCACTGAATGATCAATTACTATCAGCAAAATAACTAAACTCTTGCGAAAAACATTTACAATATTCGCATTAAAACATAGCTAAAGAATAGCTATATAGTTCCAGTCCACAATCATAGAAAAAGTTTAATTTTATTTATAATTTGATAGTTGTAAAATAAAAGGCTTTTTTCTGGACAAACATTTGTAATATCATACAGTCCATGTGATTAATAAATAACAAAAAAAAATTGTTAATGCCATAACAGCATACCTAATATCCAAATTTTGGCGGTTCAATGATTGAGAAGGGTGCCTTGTAGTTTGTTATTCTCCAAATTTCTATAAATAAAATAAGCAACGGAAGGTTAGCTTCATACATAAAAGGTAAATTTCTGTTGAGTTTTTAAGTAATGAAGCTATCAATAAATGCAAAAAAGTATATGAGCGCTGTTGTACTTATAGCAGGTGAAGGTTCTTTAACTGTCCCAAACTGTCGGAACGGTACTATCTAGACTATTATTTCGCAAGTCCCTTCATATAACAAAATGAATAAAATTATTATTTAATAACAAAATAATACACCACTAAACAATAAAGATCCGATCATCCTCCCAATCCAATATCCATTAGCTTGCCCAAAAATCATCAACATACACAGTTTGTGCATATTTTAATAAAATTAAATATATATATATGCTTGCACCTGCACACACCACACGTATTGAGCACGTTTAAGCTTTCAAGTTTTTAGGTTTCTTAAACTTACAAAGAGGGTACCACTGGCAAACATTTCATGCACGATGACACAGAAGATTAAAACATTATTTTAGGGCAAAAACAAATAGCAGAATGATCAAAATTGAGAAAGCTTTGTTATACAGAGAAAACGTATACCCTTTAGAAGTCCACGTATCCAGGCAGGAAAGGATCACCGATGTCGGGAAAGCGAGGTAAAACGCCTAAATATATATAAATATAAAGAACTGCCATATCAAGCTTACTTGTCTAATTTTCTCGATGCTAGTGGCAGCAATAAAATCAGGTAGTTGAAATGGTGTCTTCTCAATACCTCGCTTTCCCTGCAATACAAATTGAAAATAGATGAGGCCCCACGATCCAATCCGAAAATTTATAAAAAAAGGTTAGTTAATAACAACACAACAGATTGCAACTACACAGAAGTGCCCCCAAAGGTTCAGCCAATTAATATCTAGCACAACCATTATGCATATTGTCAACAGGCCAGGAGAAAAAACAGACTTATTAGCATCTGCTGGTTAACACTTTCCACTATTTAGCATGCTGGAAGGTACCCTATCCTATTTATGGCTGTTTGCCAACGAATTTTATCACGTATTTATATCCCAACCCAAACTAGTATAATACAATAAAAGAGAAACCATTTAAGGGTCCCTCTTGCAAAACACCTACATGTCCTGGCTCCAAGGTTGTCACAGCCGCATGCCTGCAAGAACCAGATACGTACATATAAGACAAACCTTATTGACACCATCATCCACCCCCCTCTACCTTAAACCCCATCAATAAAACCATCAAGTTCTATGTTCAATTTATGTATATGGCCAACAATGAACAAACATCATCTATGATACATCCCATTGTGTACATAATTGATACAGTGACTCACCTGCAGAAACTTTCTTTTCTAACACCAATGCCTCGGTACTGGAACAGTATTTCGATATGATTTCAAAAATACCAGCAGCTTAGGGTCTGATGAGGTCGCATCCCACACCTGAAAAAAGAAAGGGAAGTCAGAACCCAAAAAAATAACAAGTCTTCTTCTATGTATGATGCAATGACAATTTCAATATCTAACCAAGTCAACATCAATATCAGCAACAAAATTGTCAACATTGATGCTAAAGAGGATAAAACACAAGTAACTATGAAATAGACCATATATCCTCGTAATGTCAGTCTCTAAATGAGAAACACAAATAGTCTACTAGTTTGGTAGAAAAGAAACAAGCATACTTCAGCATATAACAGTTTACGGAAGTATCCAGGCTGCCCAACATGGATATCTAAACTAGTAAAATTATTTTGTTGTGTATAGTATCCCTCCGTCTCTGCCAAGAGTAGATTGTGGTTCTGAATATGGAAGTTAAGACAAGTTGAGACACCAACGTTATGCACATGAATCCTTTAGGTTTTACCTACAGCACAAGGCAGCAAAATTAGTTCAAATTAAGTCACCTTAAAATGAAGTAGATAGACAGAGATATTATCAGACACAAGTTTTTGCTGGCTCTTCATCATAGATTGCTAGTCCAAGTTGGTTTCACTTATCAATCCAAAATACTGCTCTTCATGAATATACTTGAACATACAAGAACCTTAGACTAATAGTATGTATAATGCTTGCGAAGTTACTTTTTACATACTTTTAATTGAATATATAGCTTCAACATTACCTGGATCAGGGTTCGGCCACAGAGCGAAAAAACAAGATAAAAACTTATATATCACTGTGAAGTACCCTATACATACAACTGATATATACATATACATTGACACCTATAACTCCATCACAAAATTGATTTATTTTAGCCTATCGATTATAAATTTACAGCTAAAAAACGCATACCCAACCTCTCAAACTACATGTTAATTACAACTTCAAAATTGAGCACATAACCCATACAATTCAGAAAACTAGGTTATAGTTAACCCCAATTTGAAAATTTAAAACGGATATACCTTGCATAAATAAATAAAGAGAGTTTGCAGTGGGAAGATAACCAACACCTCCGCCCTTTCACCCTCTCTGATCCCCGGTATACACACGGAGCAACACCCTCGATCTATGGCACAAATCGTGTTTTCTTCCTCTTCACTGTAAACCTCTTCATTGTAAAACCAGACACTAACAAATAAAACCCCTAAATTATAATTTTCCCCCAAATTTGGTTAATATAAATTAGGGATTAAAGACGTGATTGAAGGTTGTAAATTAGGGATTGGAGATGAGAGGATTGAATCGGTGGTGTGAGTGTTTGTTAGGTGTTGGGTTGAATCGATGAAGAGAAGGATTGAAGAGGCAAAAAATCGCGTTGGAGAAGAGGAGGTGTTTGTAATTAGGTCGTACAAAGATAATTGGGCTGCTCCATATATATTTTTAATTTTTTTAATCATCTTTATACATCTGTTTTAAAAGATTAGACGTATATAGTTAAACTTTATACGTCTGTTCTTACAACAGACGCAAATGATTCTCCGACAGATGTATAAAACTATTTTTTACGTCTGTTTAGGGACAAAAGACATATAAACATGACTTTTTTTGGTATATACGACTGTTTAGTTTAGGACAGACGCAAATAAGTACTTTATGCGTCTGTTCTGACTAAAACAGACCAAATGGGGAGACGCATATGGCAGTTTTTGTACTTGTACGTTGATTATGTATGATTGTAATCTTGGATTGTAGATAAGCTATCTTGTTTGTTGATCGTGAATTGAATTTGATAATGATATATAATAATTGTGATTTGGGATCCAAGTTCTATTAGTTTAGTTTTTTTATTGGTAGTTGTTTTGGTTCACTTGAATAGACAATAGGGATAATGCACGAAAGACATCAGTGTAAATTCACATATTCAATGTTAAATACAAGTTAATATTGAAAGTGAAAGTGTCCTAAATCCAATCATGGATGATGAGTTTGGAAGAACTTTTATGTAATCGATTTAATTTCATAAAAGACTTATTCGTTTTTGTTATGGGCTTTATCTATTTAAACATTTAAATAAGATGTTCCACAGTTTAGAGTAAAGCTTTTAGAATTATGATGAGATTGTAATAATGAGATCTGAAGGATGAAAAATCTAAACTTAAATTGTTCCTGGTCGTAAGATAATTAATTGGTAGTTAGTTAAGTCGTAAAGATCGGTACATACTATGCTTGCTTCAATATGAAGGATGTTTGTTCTCATAGGCATTTGTGTGGTGACACTATAGCTAGTATGTAGGTGCTTATTAGTGAATAAGTTCACTGAATTTGAACAACTAATGGAGTTCACTCACGTGTCAGTAGTTGTTCATATAGTGATGGTTGTACAAGTGTCCTTAGACTTGAGGTAATTATAGTCATCTTGTGTACATTGAACCATACTTTGGTCTAGTTCTTAGTCTCTAGGGACAATAATAAGGGCTCTTCTAGGCACAGTAATTTGTATACGAATATAGTGATTGATCAAAAGAGGATCTACCCCTTCTAGTGAAGTAAGAGAATGTCCTATGTTATTCCACTTATGCTAGTTCAGGAATCTCTGCCCAGAGTGAATGAAATTAGAAACAAGTTTCTAATATGCGTTAAAGGGAACTAAGCATAATGAATAGGAAATCATAGGATTAAATTAGATAGGATTGACACAAGTTCCATATAACGACCTAGAAATTTTTGTAATTATATAAGTGTTTGTTAATTGATAAATTTGCCTTATGAGATTTATATGGCAGATGAAAATTTTGTGAGGTCAAGTTATGTGTGTGGTATCATGATTATGTAATTATATGATGATTAGTATAAGTCCAATGTGTTCGTAGAATTTTATTTGCATTTTTGGTAAATTAAACTATTTTAAACATGCATTTTTATTCTTCCAAAAATCTTATAAAATCATTGCAGTCATTTAAAATTATGAAATCTTTTTCATTATCATCTTGGTGATATTATTTACTTTTTAAAATTAGTGGAAGTATTTAATTGTGTGTTTATGTATTTTAAAGTGATTTCAAAAGCTTTAATTCTTTTAAAGGTTATTTATTTCAAAAATTCTTATAAAATTCATTTTTTAATTTTAAAATTTTTTTTTTATTCCCTAATTTATTTCGATTTCAGAAGGATTAAAATCAGTTTTTGAAAAGAAATTAGATAATTCATTTTTGCCAGATTACCAAACTACCCTTGCCTCTATATATCATTTCCACCATCCCATTTCTTCATTCTGTTCGAGAGTTGCACAGCTGGGTCCTCTCCTTCTTTTGTCTTTATCATTTCTTCTCACTCTTCTCTCTTTATCATTTCTTTCAATTATGAGCTCAAAACCATGTCTAAATTCGAGTTTTAATCATCCTTGTATTATTCTTATGTTTAATTAGTATTTGGATTGTTTTTTTGCGAAGTTTGTGTATGTATAAAATCGGTGTGTGTATGTATATCCTTAAAGCGTATTAGCCCTCACCGTATGTGAAAGCGAAACGCCTCCCAGGATAAAACGGATTGCAGTGAGGCTACATGAAGCGTCACTTTCAGCGAGTTTGAGACGAGCAAGAACTATCACCAAAGGAGGAGAAAGATTGTATATGGGAGGAAGATGTGTGTTTTTTCTGAATGAATAATCCTAAAGCTCTACACGAGTATATATAGGATAGAAAAACTTGTGCGCTACACAATTGCCTTAATTAATTAGCCGCGCTAATCAATTAAATCGGTGACAATTTCCTTAACACAATTGCCTTAATTAATTAGCCGAGCTAATCAATTATATCGGTGGCAATTTCCTTAATTAATTAACCGTGTTAATTAATTATGTCAAGGCGGTGAAAAAAAAATCCGTAGTAAAACCGGAATTGATTTTACCGAATCAATGAATTCAAATTATAATCGAATCCATATTCCAACACGGATACACCAGGTTTTATGGCTTAGGTTCCTATAAATGCAAGGTGATATATAATCTCTAGCTATCCTGAACTAGTTTAGTTTTAACAATGTGTATGGTGGTAGTTGTCGTTGGATTATTAGTATTCAATTTGGTTTATCTATAGGGTACTCGCCGGTTTGACAACTGGTGTGTTAGTCTTGTGGATGGTTTAACAGTTGGGTTATCAGTGAAATATTTTGTTCTAAATGTTGGATGATTTTGGGTTTGAATGTTTGTCGGTTGGTTATGTATGATTGTAATCTTGGATTGTAGATAAGCTATCTTGTTTGTTGATCGTGAATTGAATTTGATAATGATATATAATAATTGTGCTTTGGGATCCAAGTTCTATTAGTTTAGTTTTTTGATAGGTAGCTATTTTAGTTCACTTGAATAGACAATAGGATAATGCACGAAAGACATGAGTGTAAATACACATATTCAATGTTAAATACTAGTTAATATTAAAAGTAAAACTGTCCTAAATCCAATCATGGATGATGAGTTAAGAAGAACTTTAATCTATTTAATTTCATAAAGGACTTATTCGTTTTTGTTACGGGCTTTATCTATTTAAGCGTTTAAATAAGATGTTCCATAGTTTAGAGTAAAGCTTTTAGAATTATGATGAGATTGTAATAATGAGATCTAAAAGATGAAAACTCTAAACTTCAATTGTTCCTGGTCGTTGGATAATTAATTGGTAGTTAGTTAATTCGTAAAGATCGGTACATACTATGCTTGCTTTAATATGAAAGATGTCTGTTCTCACTTCTCATAGGCATTTGTGTGGTGACACTATAGCTAGTATGTAGGTGATTATTAGTGAATAACTTCACTGAATTGGAACAACTAATGGAGTTCACTCACGTGTCAGTAGTTGTTCATATAATGATGGTTGTACAAGTATCCTTAGACTTGAGGTAATCATAGTCATATTGTGTACATTGAACTATAGTTTGGTCTAGTTCTTAGTCTCTAGGGACAATAATAAGGGCTCTTCTGGGTATAGTAATTTGTACACGAAGATAGTGATTGATCAATAGAGGATCTGCCCCTTCTACTTAAGGAAGATAATGTCCTATGTTATTCCACTTATGCTAATTCAGGAATTTCTGGCCAGAGTGGATCAAATTAGAAAGAAGTTTCTAATATGCGTTAAAGGGAACTAAGCATAATGAATAGGAAATCATAGGATTAAATTAGATAGGCTTGACACAAGTTCCATATAACGACCTAGAAATTTTTGTAATTATATAAGTGTTTATTAATCGATAAATGTGCCTTATGTGATTTATATGGCGGTTAAAAATTTTGTGAGGTCAAGTTATATGTGGTATCATGATTATGTGATTATATGATGATTGGTAGAAGTCGAATGTGTTCGTAGATTTTTTTTTTGCATTTTTGGTAAATTAAAACTAATTTAAACATGCATTTTTAATCTTCCAAAAATCTTATAAAATCATTGGAGCCATTTAAAATTATTAAATCTTTTTCATTATCATCTTGGTCATATTATTTAGTTTTTAAAATTAGTGTGTTTAGTTTTTGTTTAGTTATGTGTATTTTTACGAAGTTCGTTCACATGGTAAGTCTTTTATCTCTTACACTTCACAAGTGTGGTGAAATATTATGGTGGTTTGTGTTTATCTACTAATTAATCTAATAAACAAATAAAAACTATATAATATATATATATATGAGAGAAAAAAATCCAAGAATTAGGGTTCTTCAATTGATTATCATGAAAGTCTAATGTGTGTCTCTTGTTTTGCTAAAAACAATCCTTTTAATTTTTATAAAATTCTCTCCCATGGTAAATTATAATGCCTATAATCATCCGTTAATTGCCACTCCCATGGTCAATCAAGGTACAACTATAAACTATTATGAACCAAGGATTATCAGTTTCACAATTCGCATATCAATCTCCCGATCTAATAATTAAATTGTGTCAATCATATCATGTACTAGAATTACAACTCCTTTCCCAATTCGTTATAATTCCTAGAGATGCAACTAAAAGTTCGCGACTCTTCTAATTATATAAACGCTCAATGACAGATTAACAATAACAAGAAAATCACAATACAATCAAACAAACTCAATAAGCCAACGAATACTACCCAACCCTTGGATAAAGGGATTAGCTACTCATAATAAGATAAAACAAATATGAAATAAAATTGCAAACCATGAATTTAAGGATTGAAGTACGAAAAATATAACTTTAAAGCTTCTCAAAATTAGGATGAATCCCTTCACTCCTTCTTCCAATCTCACTCTCAAAGTGTTTCTCTCCCTTTTCTCTCCAAAGTACGACTATCTTATTCTATTCTATTCTACAATATTTTATGATATGTTATCTCCACAATGAATGTATAAACCTTATATAATAGAGACTTTTATTGCTTTCCAAGAAAATACAAGTAATTTTCCAAAACAAATTGGATTCTAAATGTAAAATTCGTAGCCTGTCTTCCAGGCCTGTTTCTGGACTACTCCAGTTGGAACATTGATGTTATACCACTTCTGAGTTGTAGATAATTTTGTTAGCTTCGCATGGACTGTAATATCGCCCAATTTTGATGTCTGAAACTCAAGTTAGGGCCCAAACAGTGATCGTTGTGCGTGCAACCCAGTAAATCCAAATTTTCTTGTAATTTAATTCAAAATAAACTCAATTCCTTCCAAGTTTGGGAATTCTTTATTTCCTGTCATAAAATATTAAACTCTAATTAAGAATATCCAATTATTTATAAATAAAATAAATATGAGGTTAAAATCATATAAAATACATATAAATATATACTCTATCACTACTTCATGCAAACCTAAAATTAAAAGAAAACCAACATTAGATCATAATCACCGTTCTCCTTCTCTATGAAAAATGTACTCGTAATGGTTAGTTACTCGCCATTGCCATCGTTATCGCCAATCAACTGCGGTATCGTTTTTTTCTCCTTTCTAGTGGGAAGATTGTTAAGAAAATTAGAATAGTTCTTAAAAACTTGGTTTCTAAATGATATAAAGCATATTTGTAACAATAAAGGGTATGTAGCACTGACTCCAGAAAAGTGCACACTTCCATGCCTCCAATCATGTGAGAGATGAGTTTTTTTATTCAATTTCAAATCCAACTTCATATCGGGTTCATCTTTTGTCAAAGTTCGGATAGGAATCTTTTGACAGTGACTTTCTTGCAGGAAGACTGTGACAACCAAGCCATCAGTAAAGTCCCCGCATCCTAATATAGCCGGGAAAATATGTTTGCATAAGTCATTCCAACAATCATATATAAATTCCACCATTTGTCTCATACTAGCACATACCCACTAATTAAGTCCATAGCACACTCGCACAATGTATTCAAGTTTAGTCATACATTCTTAATTCTTCCCTTGTGTTCATGATCAAGAGGCTAGATTAGTATCAAGGAGAATGCCTTAATTGCTCATATTATATTTAAAATAGATGGAGTGAAGAGCATGAGTAAGGGGTGACTCGTCATAATTTTGTTATAAAGGAAAAAACAGAGATGACTAGAAGTACAGAAAAGAATATAATGGATCATGCTATATGCATATGTTGGTCGGTGGAATGCAAAGAATACGACTCTTCGTATCATACATTAGAGAAGACACACAAATTATGGGATTCAAGGAAACTATCACATTAACTATTTTATCTTCTCGAAGGTACTGTTTCTAATTTATAGATGTCTGAATTCAGAATTCACAAGCTAGAATAGAAAGCTTATATTCATTAATCTTCTCCTATCTTAATAATTTATGATAAGAGCCAACAGCTTTGGTATTATGGCTTGTGCAAGTGTAAATACAATGAAAAATCTGAAGTCGTTTAACTAACAAGTATTAGCATGTGACGTGATGATAAAATTTGGGGATATACAAAAGATCACTTCTTATTCGTGAAATTAGTACTATGATACAACCCTTTAGTTCGACTTTTTACATTGTATTTTGATTAATGTCTGGATGGGCGTTTACTGTTTGGCTACTCATAAATTGGGTTGTCTGCTTTAATTAGTTATATACACCTATTTCTCTATGCTCCATTGCATATAAATGTATTGCCAACATTCTTGCTGGAAGATTCAAAAGGGTGTTGCCTGGCCTCATTCATCTCTCGAAATCAGCCTTTATCCCTGGGAGAAACATATCTGACAATGTTCTAATGGCTCAAGAATTATTCCGAGGCTATTCTAGGCAAACAGGTTCTGCTAAATGTGCTATAAAGCTCGACTTGCATAAGGCTTTTGATTCAATATCTTGGGATTTCATTATGGCAGCTTTGACTCACATGAAATTCCCGATTAAATTTATGGGTTGGATTTGGGCCTGCATATCGACCCCTTCCTACTCAATAAAGGTAAACGGTTCTATGTGTGGTTTTTTTCAAGGCAAGAAAGGAATTCGACAGGGGGATCCCATACCCCTTATATGTTCACTATTGCCCTTAATATCTTATCAAGCATGCTATCTAAGGTCCCTCCCAACTTTAAGTTTCACTGGCGGTGTAAAGATCTCAAGTTAACCCATTTGTTATACGCTGACGATGTCTTGCTATTTTCACATGGTGATAAAGATTCTATAGCTCATATTATGGACTATATATCTCGTTTTGCCTCTTGGAGTGGGCTGGCTCCTAATGTCAACAAAAGTTATGTCTTCTTTGGAAATTGTTCGCTGGATTTTAGAAACTAGTTTGATATGGAAATTAATATTCCACAAGGTGATTTGCAGGTTAAATTTTTGGGCCTTCCTTTAATCTCATCTCAGTTAAGGTTCAATGATTGCATTCCTCTCATTGAGCGGATTACAAGCAAAATCACAAGTTGGACGTCTTTGCTTCTCTCTTTAGCTGGTCATGCTCAATTATTAAAGGCTGTATCCTTTGCTATACAGTCATATTGGTCCAAGCATTTTCTTCTGCCGGTTGTTGTTCATAAAAGTCTACAGAGGATTTTTTCTCGCTTTCTTTGGAAAGGAGATGTAAACATCAAAGGTGGTGCCAAGATTGGTTGGGATAATGTCTGTCTTCCTATTCAAGAAGGGGGTCTTGGTTTTAAAAATACAAAGGAATGGAACTTAGCTCAGCACTTGTATCTTTTGTGCAGAATTATCGAAAATCACCCCACTCTCTGGGCTTCTTGGATTAACAGAACAGTCCTTAAAAGACATAAATTCTAGTGTATGGAGATTCCTACTGATTGCTCTTGGATTTGGAGGAGCATTCTCAAACTTCATCCCTTAGGAAAACAGTTTCTGGTTTATAATTTGGGGGATGGTCGAAACACTTCCTTGTGGTTTGACCCGTGGTGGCACTCAAATACTCTTGCCTCTGCTAGGTCTGATCACATTATTTCGTAAGCTGGGTCATGTGCAGATTCTACTATTCATGATCTTATCGCCTCTGGTTCTTGGGTTTTGCCTACGCCTCACAGCCGAATTCATCACCTTCACCAGGTTCTTCGTTCGTGTTTAGAGGGCTTTGATTTTCCTCCCTTTGCTTTAGAGAAACCTGATGTTATTCTATGGGGAGACACTCCTGTTATGAAGGTTAAAGTATGGCACATATGGAATGCTATTCGTAGGAGAGTTCCGGAGGTACCTTGGTATACGTTAGTTTGGCATAGACTTCGAGTCCCGAGGTATGCTCATCATGAATGGATTCTAACCCATGGCAGATTGGCTACCTTTGATAGACTTTCCTCTTTTGGTATTACTCTTCCTCAGCATTGTCTATTATATGTTGGAAGTATGGAATCATCCAATCATCTTTTCGTTACTTGTAATTACAGTGGGTATATATTGGAGCATTTGGCTCGGCTGTTACGGATCTCTATTAATGCAGATTCTTGGATCGGTCTGATCACTTCGTGGGGCTCTATACCTAATCAAGTGGTTCGTTCTCTTGCTCTTCTTGCTGCACAGGTTTTTTGCTATCACGTGTGGAGAGAGCGCAACGCTCGGTTACATAATAAAGGGAATTTTGGTCCAAAGAAATTATTAGAGGGCATTCTGCTAGATCTAAAATCTAAGGTATCTAGTTCAAATTGGTTCAAGAAATATGCCGGTATGTATAAATTTAGTTGGACTTCATTATGACCTTGGGATATGTTTGCCCTATTTTTGTAGCTTTCTATTTCCAATCTCCTTTTAGTAGATTGTAAGTAGATAGTCCTCTCTATGGTATGTCATAGAGCAAGGGTTAATCCCTCTTTCTTTTTCCCTTATAATATATGCAATTTAGCAAAAAAAAAAAAAGTTAAACTACACATGAAGGAAGACCATGACACATAGTTTGTTGGAATTATGCACATTATACATGAGATGTGAATTTGAATTACATGTATATTTTGAAATCCGTAAACAAATTTTAACAAAAAATTGAAAAAAGGAAAGGTTAAAAAGTTAATAAAAACTCTCAAAATGTCTTTTTCAAACAACTGAAACAATAATAAAATTGATAACTATTACCTCGTAAGGAGTTTCCTCTCGGTGGAGTCGACCTCCTTCAAACAGGAATGCGATAGAACTCATCTCTATAGACCGTTGGTTACAATAAGCTGTCATCAGCTTAATTAGTTGCACACTACGTTTTAGTTTGAAGAAGTGTTCACTTCCATCCTACAAGCAAAGAAACACGGTACATACGGATAAGAATATACATACTTGTAATATGACCCTGACCAAATTACATATTCAGGTTAACAAATATTAAAATAGCAAATTGCATACATTGCCATCTTAACCAACAAAATATTAAATGAATAAAAAAGTTCTTAACCAACTGAGTAACAATTCATTAAGGTTAGAATATTGTTCTTCATGTCAGGAACATAATACACATCTTCAATCTTTCCTTGTCTGCCATCCTTTCTAGTAAAACATATTTCACCCTTTCCTTTTACTTCTACCTTCGATGAGAATCTCCAAATGACACAACTCCAGAATTTATTTCTTTCGAATCAGTAAAGAGATGCTTGATGCCAGAAATATGGTTGCTGGCCCCACTATCAAGATACCACATAATATCCTTTTCCACAATTATAACATTAAAATAATTTCCTACCTCGGCTGAGTTTGATCTTCCACCTCTGCTCACAGGACCACGTCTTCTGTCTCGAGTAAAATTCTGTTTTGCACGTCCACGTCCTCTCCCTCTACTGTATTATGCATATAATACTTTATCTTTGTCTTCAACTGAGACATCAGTTTTCAACACTTGAGATTCTGTCTCCTCCTTCTTTAATAACCTTTATGAGTATGCTAGCAGAGACCCCATAAGTTGATCAACTGTCATAGTTTCTGTATCATTTGATTCTTCAATGGAAATACCTTTTTAACTTTGTCAACGCCTTTAAAAATACTCAAGACTTTTACACGAGCGTCTTCAATTTTTTCTCTATAATTCTTCATTTGATATACAACAGAGGAAATCCTCGTGAAATAATCTGAGACTGATTCTGTTTCTTTTATATGCAATGTTTCAAATTCTCCTCGTAGAGTTTGTAATCGTACCTTTTTAACTTTGTCAACGCCTTTAAAAGTACTCAAGACTTTTACAAATTCTCAAGAAAAAAACATACACTCCTGTTGAAAACCCCACAACTGGAAAACAGGAAATATCACTTTTTAGATTTTCAGTGATTACATTTGGAATAGTGAGAAGTATTTCTTCCAGTTCAGCTGATTTCTGAAGTGGTGCTTCCCTTTTCCGGTACTCGAATAGCGGATAACATGGTGAAGTTAAGGAAGCAAAGATGTTCAAAAGCTTGTTAACTATGTTCTTTTCACGTATAGGTAACGTAATACACTACACAAACGATATAACAGAGCAAAGAAAGGACTAGAAAGAGAATTATATCAATGAAGCACACCCAAGTACCCCAAGAAAGTAAACTAAAACATAGCTTCAATAATGTTCACAGATTAAAAGCAATTGTTATATTAAAAAATTCTCGTGAATAAAGTCAAATAATGTGGATTATGTTCCCCCGGACAAGAACAGATACTCTGTTATCAACTTTGTATGAACATTCTTGTATAGTGCTTGAATATAAAATAATTCAAGACAAGTGCTTCTTTGTCACTTGTATCACCTGACTCTAATAGAGATTAAAGAGATCATGGTAGGTAATTTTTAGGCAACCACACCATATTTCAAGATAATATATACTAATAATGTTCTAGTAGGATATTCTTTTCGCCATCCCTTTTCAGTAGCACCCAATCCGTTCTCATTATTACGATCATTGAGGTTCTTTAGAATGAAGTTTTGCATCAAAAAGAGTTCTCTTACAAGCCACTGTAGCAATTTCAAACTTGATTTTAGAGATTTCAATGAAGAATAGCATAAATACTTATTTTTTCTTCACACACATGGAGGTTCTTGTCTTATATGATTGATTAGAAGAAAAAACTCATATGACATTCATTGGCAGCCTAACCTAATGAGTTTATTATCTTGTAATTCAGTCAACAGAGACTTCTTTAAACAGAAGGTTGTTATTGTTCTTGGACGAGATACAGTAGCTGATAATGTTATCGCTCTCAAGGTGTTCATAGTTAATTATGTTGATAATCCTAAAAAACCTAATCCTCAATTGTTGTAGTTTCAAGCATAAAAATGTTAAATACCACAAAGAATTTAATTTCCCCATATTTGACATTTGCGGATTTTAGTATATAGTACACCTGATTCAATGGGACTCATCAACCAATAAAGAGGGAAATAATTTTTTGATTAAATCAAAGCAACTCAAATCACTCAAATGACTATAACATACAGAAGCTACAACTGTGCTATGCTTTGATTCTATTACAAAAACATTTCTACAAAACTTAAATATGCAAAAATTACTACAGATTCTATTAGAGAATCACAATTTATAGAAGCACAACTTTACAAATCTTGGTTCTATTACAAAACCTTTATTTCAAAATAATAATAAGCATTAAATAAATTCAAACATGCTTCTACTCTAGAACAACAATGTAACAAAATTTGGTTCTATTACAAAACCACAATTTATACGTATTTATTTAATACCTATTTATAGAATCACAACTTCATAAATTTTGGTTCTATTACAAAACCTTAATTCAACCTAACAAAATTTGGTTTTAGTACATAACCATAATTTATACCTATTAATTTAATGCCTAATTTTAGGAGTACAAGTTCACAAATTTTGATTCTATTACATAACCTTAATTTTAAAACTAAGTAAACTGATTCAATCGTAGTAACAAATATGCATGTAGAATTAGATCTTTGAAATCATACAAAATTAATATGAATAAACATATACAAATAAACAAGCTCACGATAATAAAAAAAATTATAAAAAATAAATTAAAATGAGAATCGATGTTGATTATTACCTTTCCAATCGATCCATACTTGCACTAATCTTTAAAGAAGCTCGAGAGAATCTCTCATGGCTCCAAGACAGAAAACGCATGGCGGATTGTTACTTTTTTAGTTTGATAGTTTGATTTCTCTAAGCCTGCTGATTTCTCTCCCAAACTTTCTCCATAGAAGCGTGTGTATAGGTGTGTGTCGTATATGATGGTGCTATTTTAAAAAATAGCCTTAAATTTTAATTAATTACAAAGTGCCATTGATAATTTTGTACGGTTTTATTAAACGAATAGATAATTTTGTACCGTTTGATTAAATGAATGGCTAGGATATTGGTTCTCTCCAATTCTCCATTTAAATGGGTCTCGCTAAAATGGAAGTATGGGACTCTACATAATTATGTTAACATGCTTTTAAATACAATTCATCCTTTAATTAATATCCATAGTTTTTGTTTGACTAGTAAATTTATTTTTATTTTAACTATAAAAAATGATCATTTTCAAAATTAATGTAATAAAAATAAATTTACTACTCAGACTAAAACGCAATTGTACTAACCTGGATGAACACATTTAATATAAAATTTACTTTAATTTTTTTATTAAAGGATCAAATTAATAAAACTAGTTAAAAAAAATAAATAAATGTTATATAATCATGCAACATGTACATAGCACGAGAATAAATTCATAAATATAAAAAATATTACTTTTATACAGAGCCTTACATAATAATTTTCTGGAGCATATTGTTCATTGTCCATCTGCAAATATTTGATAACAAGCAAAAGAAATATGATACAAGAATTTTAGAAAAACATTCTGAAAATCAAATTTTATATATTAAAAAATACTCGATATTCCAAAAAAATTGCATATCAAATATGTTTTAATATTTTCTACTAGGATTATCATCTGATTATTAATGATTTTTGAAAGGTATTCAAACTAGATCTTAAAAAAACCAAAAATTCAAAATTAAATATAGATTAAGATGTCGATTAATTCAAATTTTATGTACAGTACTATGATTAAAATCTAAAATAATCGAAGAACTACTGTTTAAATCTAAAATTGAAACAAAAATCCTGAAAATTGTGATAGTATTTATTTTTTGGAATGTTGTCGTGGACTAGTTGATTTTAGCATTAGTAAGGAGAAAATTAGAGGAAATAACATGGACATATACACCACTAAAAACATGAAAAAAGACAATAAATAATAATATAAAATTTTAATTCCATTAATCAACACAATTAAAACATTGAGAAAGAAACAATAAATAATTCTAAACATACCTTTGATGTGTTAACAGGTTGAATTATGATTGAGTAGTCCATTGTTCACTACACCATAAAACCGATATAGCAACGTCTGAAATACGTTGCAATATGCCCTAAATTCGTTACAATAGGGTTTATGGCAACGATTATTGAAAAAATTAGGCGTAAGGTTTGCTCTGGTTGCCATAGGTACCTTATGGCAACGAATTTAGTACCGTATTGCAACATTGAATTATCGTTGCAATTAGGGTATATGGCAACGATTTAATGGCTATAGCAACATGTTTAACACCGTTGCAATATCTTGGAGGAGCTATGACTTATTTTTTGTAACGATTTATTTTGTGTTAATTGTTGCAATACATGGACTATTGCAACATTTATGGACATATATGCCAACATTTATGTAACTATTGCAACGCTGAATAAAAAATCTAGCATGACCTTTAGATTTTATAAACATCCACCAATTTTAATTGGTATTACAACCAACCAAGCAGTTCAGTTCTAACATCAGTTCCAACATCAATAAATAAAATGACCAAGTTCAAGCAAAATAACTAAGTACAAGTGACACACAATCTAACTTAGTATTACATAAAACTAAGAATAAACATTTTGTAAACATGAGTCATGGCCTATCATCATGATGTTGCTTCCTCTTCCTCTTTCTTGCTCCCCTTTAGTTTCTAAACAGTGAACGAAATGTTGCCTCAGGCATGAGATCAGCAATGGAGGGGGTTTTCATGCAGCAATTTGGTGGTTGATATTTGAAGGCTGTGTAGAGCAAAAGCACCAGACATTGACTGACTGGATAACCTCATCGTTTTCCCACGTCCACCATATCTTCCACCCAGGCTTGCCTACAAGACGATACTGATAGAAGTTTTAGATGGTAACCCTTGCCTACACGGGAGAGTCACGTCAAAGGTGAGTGACATATAGCTAAAATAAACATTAATTGCTTTCTAAATAGAAGGTCAGAACAGTTAGTAATTCAGATAGATAGTAATGCACTAACTATTATGAAACACTTTAAATCCCCTCCACTCTACAAAGGTACAAAGCTTGGGACCGCGACTGAGAATCATACTGCTGAGCTCTCGGACAACCTTACAAGTTTGCCAGCAATTAGGTTCTACTCTTTAGGAAAATGCAGATCAGTTTTAAACAACATCGTTGCAACTATATGAAACTAGTGCAGGATTGACTTCACTTGATGAATGTTGTGATGTACAAAGGTCATGTATACAGTGGAGCATCTTTATGGCGAATATGACTGTATGGCTAGCTTTCTAGAAAATGTTGAAACAAATAGCACCACATTCTTCTGCATTACAAAGCACCCAATGTTTGAGATTTTTAGTTGCCATCATTCAATCGAATCAATGTACTAAAACTGAAGATATTAAATGGTTTCAAAAAAATATTGCTAGCTGCCACAAAATTCTATCTAATAAAAAAGCAAAACCTGATGATTTTCTAATCAGCATACATATCTGATAAAGCTTCTCAAGCATCAACTTCACAAATTATCACTATGTATATTCCTATATAAGTAATCAACATTTACTGGTTACAATACTAAAAATACATAGAGGCGAGACAAAATAAAGAAAGATGCACGGATCACTTTCGGTGGGTCCTAAAGATTCCAAAACTATAAGAACAGAGGTTCTCGCAAACCAAAACCCTGAGTACATATACGCACATAGTTAGATTTCCTACTCATTTCCTACTCGGAGAAAACTTTAGATAGATGCATTATATTGTCTATGAATGTATTTGAGATATGGCAACTCCAAAAAAAAGAGTAAAAACAGCCTGCATATTAACACGCACCTTAACATCATTTAGGACTTCAGGAAATTTCTTTGGATTTGAGAATCCATCTTCAAAGTTTTCTACAACAACAATATTATGGAGAAGCTGAGACAGAATTTGCAAGAATTTAAAAGGTGGGTGAGAAAGAAACAATCTGGCCCTTAAATTCACACCATTAAAAATGATTTTAAATTGTAATTAAAAGCATGGTACCAAGCAACCCAAATAGGGCTCCACAGGAAGTAACAGTTGGCCTATCTTGAAGAAAGGTGCAGCCACCATGCTTCCAGTGATAGCAGAGAGTAAACGCAAAGGAAAAATAAAAGTAAACGCAGAGTATATCAGAGGAAGATGATAACTATAATAGATCTATTAATTGTTTTAAAAATAGGCAATATTAGCTTTTAAAGCTAGAGAGGAGGGATGTGGGAGGGAGAGACAGAGTACCACGATTAGGTATCATCGACCAAGAATTTAATTTGTATTGCAGTGAGTACATGTCGACTATCTTGTAACAAGTCTGGGTCCCATAAACTAATAATTAAGAAAAGATGCAAAGCTAAATCTTGTGAAATCTAAATCAGTATGTGCATTAACATTCTACTGAAATATACATAGGCAGAAAACTATATATTTGAATTCTACTGACATAGCATACAACAGGAGATATTACTAGTAAATAAATAAATACATAAATGATGAAGACATACAAATCTAAGTTACAACATTAGTAATGCAGAAAAGGCAAAACCAAAGGTGACCAACTGGAGAACTACTAAGTAACTAAACTCATACCTCGTGTCCAAGTTTTACTCCCATTTCATGAGACATTCTAGCAGAAACACTCATAGCAGCAACACGACGAGGCTGGTACATCCATTCTGTAAAATTTAGCGAGCATAATGAGATTAAAGATTAATGCCACTAATTGGCTCTAAAACACACCAGTGTGTTCCAGTGGCTTTAAAGATTAAAGATTTTACTGTGTTTAAAGATACAAAATTAGAAAACTACCTCATAGTTTGGTGCCAAGCCAGGATGATTGCCAGACCAGGAGGAAAGGTAGTATGGAGTTTCTCTACCAGCAAGAGCAGGAGCAAACTTCTCAACCTATAATACATAAAATTGATGTGGGACATAAGCTCAACAAGTACACGGGACTTAAATTTACATAGAATTAAATTTACATAGAGAGATTGATGTGGAAAGACAGAGTTCACAGTGATTATGCGTTCCAAAAAATCTGAAAAAACAAATGCAACTAAACGAGAGGACAACACAGTTTTAGCTATAAATTTCTAGACTAGTCCGAGATAATACACTGCACTGGCAACGAAGTATGCGAACAAATTCTTCTTTCGTCATGTCCTTTGTCTACAAAGAAACTTCATCAATAATTTTCATAAATGAAATTGAATGACAAACAAAAGATCTATAAAAAGTTGGAGAGTAATTTCAATCCTAACCTGTTTAATATCATCTTCATAGTCATTTGCAGTAAAATTAATATCAGCATTAGACCCCCGAAACTTAATAGCAGCACGATTATAAGCCCTACATTAACAAAATTTCGGTACTCAAAACTATAGCAAGTGAAACGAAGTTAAGATCCAAAACTAGGTAATTAAATAAACCCAAACCTTGCAGCAGTAAGCAGTGTCAAATCCACCTAAAAGAGCAAACAAAACACCATCAACATTTCCCTCCGCAATAGAAACTAATTGCACTAAAAATTAATCACATTCTAAATCGAATTTCTTACCTAAATAAACTTGTCATCCGCAATCCCTGTTAAACAAAAATCAGAACACACAACCACAATTAATTCAACAATTAATCTGCATAATCAAATTAAGGAACATATCTTGTTCGATTTTGAGCGTTCATCTAGCTTGAATCTTCTGATTTGAACCCTAATGAAGTTCGCCTCTTTCTCCTCTTTTGCCTCTTCAGTGTATTTGTGTGTTTTTATCAAAGTGTTTTGTGAATGTATTTGTTTAGGTGTATTATTTTATTTTTATTTTTCTTTTTTTAATAATCCCAATTGTCTGTGAGAGCGGGGAAAAAAATTTAGAGAGCGTGCTTCTTTTTAATGAGCCCGCCAATACATTTTGGGCCCAAATTCTGACAGCAACAGTTTCTAATATCGTTGCGATTGATATCAAGTTTTGTCTAACGCAACAATTTCCTAATTCAATTGCAACGCGTTTAAAAATCGTTACAATATCTTTGAAATTGTAAATTTTTTTGAGGAAATAGCAACGATTTTTGATTTTTTTTCCAGAGTTGGTTGCAAAAGCCATTTTATGGTGTAGTGGTTATAAGGATCATTAGACTCATAACTTTTAGTTTGATTAATTACAAACATTCAAAGAATACAAAATAATTGATCCATCATATGGATACAAGGCCATCAAATAATTTAAGATATGACCCTGTGAACCAAATTTTCCTCAATCTGCATGAATGAAAAGTTACAAATGCACAAGACACTTTCCAGAGAACTAAGTTTTTATGTTTATATTAGTTTCATACATATGTTTGCATGTACATATACTAAAAAATACTTGTCTAATATATTTAAAGTCAAAAGATTATAAATTTATTACCACTCAAAAAGCAAGCATAAATTGCGACACATTATTCCCTTATATAACTTCTAAATTTATGCAAGTTTTGTGTAAATAAAGTATATACTAACTTAGAATTCATACGAGTAATTATGAGTAATTACAAAGCGCTTCACCTTTTACGTTTATGCGCTATTCGTTATTCTAATATAAAAATAGTTGTTTCTTTATTACAATATATTTAAGTGCTTCACTTTTTAAATACAGCTATTACCTCAGGATGGAGCCGTATGATGCGAAAGTCGAGTCAACCAAAAGAGGTTGATGACATGAGTTTTAAACAAGATTGGGTTTCTAAAATTTAGATGTCACAAAAATAGTTCCATAGTACAAAAATTAGGGCTGTAATTTGGGACGGGCGAGCCGAGTTTCGAGCCGAACATTAATCGAGCTAGGATTAATCGAGTCGAGTCGAGCCGGCTCGTTCAACCATAGACACGTGTAAAATACTCAAATTTAAGACTCAAATTTAGTTATTGAAATGATTTTGTGCAAAGAAAATAAAAATGACATTCTACTATTCAAAATACCTAAATAGAGAAACAAATAATAATCTTATATAAGAAGTGAGAAAAGAGTTGAATACAACATATTAAATATTATATTTATAATATAAGATTTGAAATTTAATTTAATTTCCTTTTTTCTTTTTATTATATAGTCAAACACATTAGGGAAATATCCTACACGTAATTATTTTTAATAATTATAAAAAATATAATTTTCAATGAGAAAAAACCCCTGAGATTACCTCAGGAGAGTTACCTGAGGTTGCATTGAAAACTTTTTTAAAAATTCCTCTAATTACAATTATACTCTCGTGCATTAATATGGAGAATCTTACTTACCTCAGTTAATTTTCCTGAGGTTAAATTTTCCTGAGGTAACCTCAGGAACATCAAACCCATTTTCAATTATCATAAAAGAATGTTTAGATATTATCGAATACTTATAACATAACAAAATTTAATATTTAAGAATCAAATTTAACTTTTATATTAAAACAACAAAAATATCAAAAATTAACTTTTTTAGTGGAATGCAAAAGTAAAATACCAGGTAAAATTTACATACACTAAAGTGAAATCATAAATAAGTCTATTTACAAGAAATTCAAATATGATTCTCAAAAGAATTTTAATTATTAATATAACATATTGTGTAAGGAAAATTGCCCAAAATACCCACTTTTTTGCCCTTCACTACCCAAAATACCCATTTTTCCAAACACCGTCCAAAATACCCATGGGTCACGCCCATCGGTGAGGTGTAACCAACCTACTTTAACAACCAATCATCGGTTACTAAACTCGATTTGGGCATTTCGATTTCGGCATATCAAACGCTACGAAACTGGTATGGATGTATCAAACGCTACGAAGCTGGTATGGTATGGAGAGAAAATTAGCTCGGCGGAAATGCCATTTGAAATGTAAACCGCGAGATCTCGAATTCGAGTAATCGATATGTAATCAAACTTGTATAAGATTGTACAGGAGACGAAGGTGGTTCGATTGGTGTGTAGGTTGTGACTTGATGTTTACGGGAGAGGGGTGTGACTTGATGTTTACGGGAGAGGGGTGAACAAAAAGAGGGAGAGAAGTCACCTGCGAGAGCTCAATCGCCAGAGCTGTGGAGACGAAGGAGGCGGCGGATGCACATGTGGAACATGCGTATCCTCATATGCGCCTTTGTAGATGGTGTATCTCCTCAGATGTGCCTTTGGAGATGGCGTATCTCAGCTAACCTACGCCTATTCTGTTACCGTATCCACTCAATGCTCCGATCCCATAGGCATGACTACTGAAATACTCCGACCACATAGGCATATTCGGGGATACTCCTTTTCTAAAGGCGTATCCCATGGGCATTTTGGGCGTGCAACGCGGAATGTGGGTATTTTGGTTAAGAAATAATAAAAAATGGTTATTTTGGGCACTCACCCTTAAATCCGTACAATATAAAGTTTATATTGTGATGTATTTAACAACAAATATATACATTTAAACTAGAAAAATATTTTTTCATTTTTGGTCAATGATAAAACTAATATAAAGCTTATTTATAGTTTATAATATAATTTTTTTTTCATATTTATTTAATTTTGAATCATATAATGATAAAGTTTGTTATTTAACAACATATTTTAGTTTTTATGAAAATGTTACTCTTTTATTATGTGCTCTTGCTTATAAAATCCCTGAAAAGCTTCATTCATGGAAAAAATTAGAGAGACTGACCTCAGACCTCATGTTACATTATGAGTTTACAATACAAATTTGATCTAGTGATGGGATATAATTTAGACAATGACAGTCATTTAAATTTTCTTAGAGACTCGAGACACAGATTACCCGCCCAATTGTATTATTAGAGCAGCACTAGTACTATTGAGTAATCAGTTTGCACTTTCATTTTGTGTTATAATAATGAATATTTTTTTCAAACTATATATCAATTAGAGGTACGATCATATGGTAATTTAGTAAACCACTTAAACTATAAAGTAAAAATTCACTAGAGTACATGCAACAATTAACTCTATACATAAGCAAGTTTACCCTAAGTTTTTTTCCCCTAATTTTCACTTACTTGTGCAATTAAAAAAATCAACAGAAAATGCAAACAAGAAGCATTTTGAAAGTTTTCCTATATTTTACCTTCTTATTCGCGGATACACCAGGTTTTATGGCGTAGGTTCCTATAAATGCAAGGTTTTATAGCAACAATAAATATTTGACCTTTATTTTGTACAAATAGTAAAAGTGATATGTAATCTCTAGCTATCCTGATCTAGTTTAGTTTTAACAATGTGTATGGAGGTGGTTGTCGTTGGATTATTAGTATCCAATTTGGTTTATGTATAGGGTACTCGCGGGTTTGCTAACAGGTGTAATACCCACTATTTTAAAAAAAAATAGTAGTTATTTTGTGATTAAATAAAATTAGCTATTAATATTGGAATTTTTTTTATAAAAAGAAAACCAAAACAAATAAAAAAACTGAAATGAAATGATTGTGATAGTTAATTCCATTATGATAAAAATTGTGACAATTAGGATTAATTGCACTTAACTACACCACATCAGTTACGTGGGTTTCATGTTTATAAGTAAACTAGAGTGTATGGTGAGTGTAGACACGAAAAGAAAAGCAGATAGGTTAGTTTCTACACTTTTGTAATTTACATATTTTGTTTTTCATGCATGCTTTAGAACTTGATCATTTGCCTAGAGATATTAGTATTGTTATTCTCTCATGTGTTTGTCATTAACGTGCCATGTTCAATTGATAGGATGAGATTATATATATGCCCTGTTAACATGATAAAAAGAACGTAGCTAGTCTTGCCATGTAATTTTTAGTTGGGAATTGATAAATAAGCTCCATAGATTGATATTTAAGCTCCAGTTGATATGTAAATGACACAACTACCCGTGATAAAAACAAAATCAATGAAATTCATTATTTAGAAATCATGGGTAGTAGTGTAATTAAAATATCAAAAAATTAAAGTTGGAGCTTAAATAGTAAAAACAAGAGCTTATTTATCAATTCCCTTTTAGTTTTGTTCATGTATTAAGATCAAGGTAATTATGAAAATGAAAACTTGTTGATTTCTTTCACGAGTATCAAGATGGCACCACGTTAGTGTTATATTCATTTTAGTACTTTCAAGATTTAATTGTTGTGGCAGGACCTTGATTTTGCTCATAGAATATTTAAATGTATAGTGTGTATGTTGCAGGCTTAATAATCACGTGTATATTAGTGTCTATTATCATCAATTTTAATTATAAAAGTCCTATCTTCTATTCTTTTCGGTTGAAGTTTTCTTTAACAAAATAGCACTGATTTTAAGTATTATTATCATTTTTTTAAGGTTTTTTTCTTGCTTACAAAATTTGTCAATTTTTAAAAGCTATATTTTTATCTTAAAAAGTTTTGTTAGAAGATTTTGTTTGTATAAATGGATTGATGCTGCATGATCTAGTGTGAGTTAAGTCAATGTTTATGAATACAGTGTGGTACGGTTCCTTGTGGATAGTTGTAGTAATATCATGTGTATGGTATTTTATTAAGTCCAGTATCTAATGCATATTTTAGACAGTAGCATTTTATTATTCATTTGTATTAGCAAGTACTAAGGCAAGTCAATTAACAGGTAAAATTTTGCATTCATACTGTTTATAGCATATAGAAAATTCGAGAGTAATGATTTTGTCTTGTCTGGGCAATAATGTTAGGTTCTGTTGGTGCTAGAAGTTATAAATTCAATTTCGAGGTAAGTTTACTATCCGAACTTTCTAGTTTCTTTTTAATTATATTTATATGTTGAAAATTCTGAAATTATATTTGATTCTGTTATTTCTATTTTAGTATTTAAAAATCGGTCAAGTGCCAGTTTTTTTTATGAATGTATTATTCTGGATTTATTCTAAAATATGGACTTTGGAACCCCAGTTTAGTTTATGATCTGAACCCGTTAGTATCTGCGCTTAGTTCCGGAACTAGAATCTAATACCTTTATAGGGGCACCGTTGTGCAATTTCTGATACCTTAGAGAGGGACGCAATATTAACTTCTGGACGGCTTCACCAGTTTATAGTGACTTCTGAACTTCTGGACCGTGTCACCGGTTTGTAGTGACCTTATATTAAGCTGTGGGTTATAAAGTTGATTTTATTGAATTTTACTGTCCTTTTTATGATTCACTGTTTAACACTGAAATTTTCTGTTAGCTCTGTTTCTGAAATCATATATAAATTGTAAAATATTTTGATCGCCCTCTTATATATATAATGTACTTGACCAACTAAATTGCAAGGATAACATCTTGCTGGGCTTTCGTAGCTCACTGTTTTAAAAAATTTTCAGGCTGTGGAGTTCGTGGAAGCTGTTTGGATTTGAGAGTTGGTTTGTTGGATGACCTTTATGTTTTTAGTTTATTTTAAAAAAAACTCGTGGGAGTTGCGCCTCTGTTTATTTGAACTATGTTTTGTTTACGATATTCTGACTTTTGTTTTGAGGTATTTGATTTAAAAATGTTGGTTTTGAGACTTTTATCCTGGTTAGTGTATTTTTAGTTCTGTTTTAATATCACGAAAAGTCGGGATGTTACAGATGGTATTCATAGCTTAGGTAATGTTTCCTTAGTCGCCTTTGGGATAGACGTGTGGGTTATGGACTTTGCGTTGACGTAATAGAATTAATTAATTTTTGACCTTTTTTTTTCTCGAACCTTTGTGGATGACAGTTTATTATTATGTGTTGGATTTCGGGGGATGCGGACTTCGAGATTGTTGAGGAAACATTGGTAGCTGATGACCCTAGCTCGGAGGAGGATCCTAGCTCTGAGGAAGATCTAAGTGAGGAATAAGATCCTAGTGAGGAAAGCTTTAGTGAGGAGGATGATGAAGATGACGACAATGAAATAGAGGAAGCCTTGGAAAGTGAGGGCCAAGTGGAGGTTTTGGCTGATGGGGAGATCATGATTACTGATGAGCGGTCCATCATTCCTTTTGAGGACTTGCAGTTAGGGGAATGGGATAGGGGGTCTATTAATCGGATTGGAGTGCCAAATCGAGAACAACAAATATACATGCGAAAGCGTGGTAGAGAGATTTTTCTGGGTGAAGTAGATTCGGATTCTAGTAAACATGAACGTAAGGACGAGGAGATTCGTGAGCTAAAGGAGAAAATACATGAGCTAGAGGAGGAGCTTAAAGTTGCTAGGGAACTTTTAGCTAAAAAGGATTAGATTTTATGTGATTTTATGTTACATATAAGGAGGAGGAGGTGTTTTAAATTCACTACACCAAAAACGCTCAAATGCAACGCCATGTTTACTGTTGCTTTAGGCCAAAAAAGCGTTACATTAGACCAAATGCAACACCAGGGGGCGTTGCATCCGAGACCGTGCTGTTAGACCCCATAATGCAACGGTTTTTGGCATCTAAAGCAACATCAATAAGCGTTGCATCTGACATATAATGCAACACCAAAGCATGCAAATGCAACACCAAAAAGGCGTTGCATTTTACATTAGATAAAATTCCAATTCCACGTCACCAAGTGGGTCCCACTAGCGTGCCACGTCATCAATGGGTCCAATTGGCATGCCACGTCAGCAACAATCCAGCTGGCATGCCACGTCAGCATGTGGGGGCCCACTTACCATGTCAAGTCTACCATTGCCACGTCAATAGTGGGTCCCACATGCCACATCAGCACAGGGTCCCACATGCCACGTCAGTACTGGGACCCACAACCATGTAATGCAATGCTTTTATTTGCTTTTTAAAACACTAGAATCTTATCAAATGCAACACTATATTTACCAAATGTAACACTAAAATATCTAATGCAACGCTAAAAATATCAAATGCAACGCTTTGATTAAAATTTCTGCAATATACAATTTCATACATAAAGAAACCAATCCAAAACATTCAAACCATTCTACTAGCAATCCAAATAGTTTACATCTCATCAACACCATACAAATGCTTTCCAAAATATTACCAAAACCAACCACATGTAACATAATACAAGAAAAAGAATAATATTCAATTCTACATATGTGTATGAGATATGTGTATCTCATGTGAGAGTGAAGCTGAATTGGCTAGTACTAGAATTGATGTTGCCTGCAATTAAAGCCAGCATAAGCAACGATAAGGCAAAGCAAACTTCCAAGCAAAACTGGTAATCAACCATAGGTACCAAGCCATCCCGTGATGCCATTGATTTCGCTATTGCATAGTTACAAGCAGCATTAAAGTCATCTACAAACAAAATATAAACATTTCACGTGTAAGAACAAGTTATTTATCTAAATCTCTACAACTCTACAAGTTCTTTTTTTTCAATGAGCAACTGCCTTTAGTAGTCAAATTGACTAATTCAATCATTTGCATTCAGGTTGTGCTTGTTGTATTCTCCGTCAGAACCATGCATACCTTTAAACTAGGAAACAATATCAATGTATACCTGGCCAACTTTAAAATATGATGCAGGGTCCAGAGTTGCATCTCAAGACACTTCTGTTTGGTCATTTGGTGAATCAGAATGGGGACTCCTTCAACCTGTATTCAAAGCAGTAAGTTAGATAGACATAATACTATTATAATACAATGATAAAATGTTTTGATGTATTTCTTATATATATAGCTGCAAAAAGATTAGAGCACGTCTCCGGTTATATAAACTCCTTCAGTCTTAATTTTTATGATACCTTTTTTGCAAACTATAAGCATACAAAATTCTGTAGTTAACTATAAGCCTGACAGATAGCCCCAATACTCCTATCTCCAATGTTACATATTTAGGGCACATATGATAACAAGAATCGTGCTCTGATATTTGATGATACACAATTTTATCAACAGCATTTGCATACATATCATTACCTCGAGCACTACAACAGAGAACTAATCAATACAAATGTAAATAGAAGTATACCTCTGAAGTTTATATATAAGAAGTTTATATATGTCATTCTGTAGCAAGTTCTCTAGCCAATTTGTGTGATAAGGCATTTTTCTTGATGTTGTGGACAAAGGTGCCCTTTCTTTCATAGTTACAACCGACCGATGATAAGCTTCCTCCCAAGTATTCTTCATCTTAGGTGACCACATGTGGAACTGCTTCCATAATTGTTTCAATAGCGCAAACCTTGTAACCTGTATGCATTTAACTTTATCAGTTTTATTGAATAATGCAGCATTTCACCCATTTATTTGTAAAAAACCAATAACAATTTGTTATCAGTGCTTCTCCTGAATCATTAAAACTGAAAGTAGAATGCGAAGCTGCCTTGAGAGATTCCGTACATAATAATTATCCCCAATAAGAAGTATATCATCCATATATACCACCACAATGGTAAATAAAGATTGTTGACAGATTTAGCGAAAAATAATAACAATAATCTTGTTGGCATATAAGCAGAGAATAAACAATCAAGGACCAAATAAAATCAAAATAAGTAAAACTAAATTAATTTGAACTATAGCAACTTGATTGATTCACTATGTAACAGAAACATTACTTGGCGTAGCCCTCATCAAGAAAATAATGCAGAGTAAGTTTTAACAGCACATATTTTCATTTAAAATCTATGTCAAACTTCAAGTCGCAATACTTATGATCCCTGAAATACCAGCCATTAAATCCCAACAGATAAGATATAATTCTTTTCATTGCTTTCTGCTTGGACATACCAGTCTGTAGGTAACCGCTTTCAAATACGAAAAAAAAAGTTGGTTGATCTGGAAAGCCAAACTATTCAAGATTCTATTACAACTTAACACTACGTATACCTGCTAGCTATAACAACTCCAAAAATAGAGCCTCTTGTTTTCCGGAAGGGCCAAGTTCATCTAAAGTAGCTGCACTCTCACCATCACTAAAAGCACGTCTTGGATACGGCCTCACCTGTGCAGAAGTAAAACATAGTTAATTCTAATGCTTGTGCCTGCTGTATATCTTCAGTAAGCCTATCGATGACTAAATAAAAAGATAGCAAAAGATAATTTGTGGCACAGCACTATCACAGCCAGAAAATATGTGAAAACTGGTTGTGCAGTACTCATACTAGTTACCAGTTACCACACTCTCCATATATCAGTACACACAGCCTTCTCCTCAAGTACACACTTTTTCCGAGTATTCTTCATCAAACCATATCCAGTACACACTATTGCCAAAGGCCAGTCCTTCAGCTCCATATACAAAATTAAGGAATGAAAGATACATTGTGCAGATAAATCAGCGACATTTTCGACAAAAGCAATCACAGCTTTAAGTACATGCTTGAAAGCTCGGGTAACCATTTCATGAATACACAAGGACTGTATATGAGGGAGCTTGTCAGCAAGTTCAACCTGATACATTCAGAAAATTAGATACAGAATTTTATAGTTCACTAATGTTGTGAGTAGCTTATAAACCTTAAAATTTTCAATACAAATTAAAGAAAAGTTGTATTTCTTTCCATAACTCAAGGCTCTCTCATCTGTTAATTGTCTCGCTAGTAAAACTTTAACGTTATACTTAATTAACCAAAATTAGTTATCAGCCTCAAAAAAATAGACTTTGGCCTAAACATGCCAGCTTTACAAAATATAAGTTTGAGAGATCCTTTTCTCACCACACGACCCAAAGAGCTCATTTTTAGTCCCCTTAGATGCATGAAATCAGTTAGTGTGCGTCCATCAACTGGAGAGAGTTCGAGTGATCCAAAGTCTGTTACCTAAAAACAAGTTGGCAAAATTGAAGGCTAAGAACAGGAACAAAGCCAGCAATTTGATTAATTAACAACACTAAGTAAATCAAACCAGCTTAGGCAAAGCAACTTCATCATAATGTGTGTGTGCCATCTTGATGAGCTCATCCACCGACTGGTACAAAAGATAGCTTAAACACTCTTTATCTAGAAGATTTAAGTAAAAAGTATATTCAACATTGACAAATAGAAAGATAGTTAAGCAGCAGACAGTGGGTTGTTTTTGGGGGGGGGGGGGGATATCTGTCTTTTATTCATTTTTCATGATCAAACCAATAATGTCAAGCTATATCGGCAAATTTAGCAGATTGCACATATATATATAGATAGAGAGAGAGAGAGAGAGAGAGAGTATTACCTGAAAATCAAAAAACGAATCTCTAAATCACCCAAATCGTTGAACTCAAAGTTTGAACTCGATTAAAACCCAAACTGAAGCTGAAATCCTAATTGGAGCCCATTGCAGGTTGAACCCCTAAATTAAGAAAACCCCTAAATCAAACAACAAATTGAACCACTAATCAAACTCCTAAAGAGAGAGAGTGTTATGGATTTACTAATTGAACCCCTAAATCGTTGATTTAGTAATTGTTTTCATCTTGCGTATTATGGATTTTGAGAGAGAGAGAGTGTGTTTTTGATAGGAGAGAGTATCAGGTTAAGAGAGACGAAGAGGGAGAGATAAAGAGACCGAGAGGGATTTTGTGCCGGTTAAAAAATTTGAGCGGTCCTTTTGATTTTTCATCTCCCGCTCAGATCAGTCTCTGCACTTCACACACACATCACACACATGTATAAATAAATATTATATTCTTTTTATAATTTTCATATCAAAATTATTAAAAAAATATATTACTTTTATTTTATATATTCAAATTTTAAAATGTATTTAAATTAGTTGTCTCCACATATTTCAAAATGATTTTAGTATCAAAAATGAATTAAATATGAATTTTACAAGTTTTGATTTTTAAATGCAATACAACATCACTAAAATCGTTAGATCTTGACATGCGTATGTTTGGAACATCGAAAAAATAATTTAAAAAAATAGATTCTTATTTTCGGACCAGACTAGTTAAAAGAAAGTCTACTTTGACCGGTTTGACCGTTATAAAACCAAACCAAATACATCTAACAAATTTCTTAAAAAATTACCACATCACTAAAATCGTTATATCTTGTCATCCGTACGTTCGAAACGTTGAAAAAATAATTTAAAAAATGGATTCATCATTCGGGACAAGACAAGTTAAAAGTAAAGTTTACTTTGACCGGTTTGACCGTTATAAAATCAAACCAAATACATCTAAGAATTTTTTTTGAAAATTTGCCACTTCACTAAAATCGTTATATCTCGACATCGGTACGATTGGAACGTCGAAAAAAAAAATTAAAAAAATAGTTTCATCATTCCGGTAAGAGAAGTAGCTAATGCAACGCATTTAAACAGCAAATGCAACACCTTTTTCACCTAATGCAACGCTTCTGCCACGTAAGCAAATGCCACGTCAGCAATTGTGGGCCCCACATCTGCCACGTCAGCAATTGTGGGCCCCACACTTGCCACGCCAGCATCCGTGGTCTTTGCCACGTTACCCTGGTGGGCCCCACACTGACACGTCATCCTGGTGGGTCCCACAACTGCCACGACATCATTTATTAAAAATTCAAAAATAGCTAATGCAACGCTTTTAAACAGCAAATGCAACACCTTTTTCACCTAATGCAACGCTTCTGCCACGTCAGCCAATGCCACGTCAGCAAATGTGGGTCCCACATTTGCCACGTCAGCAATTGTGGCCCCCACACTTGCCACGTCAGCAAATGCCACGTCAGCACGCGTGGGCCCAACTGTTGCCACATCAGCATTTTTTAAAATTAAAAAATATCTAATGCAACGCTAGCATTTAGTGTTGCATTATGTGAAACACCAGTGAGTCAAATGCAACGCTAATTATATGTAATGCAACACCAGTTCAACTTCTGTTTCATTAGAGCCAAAAATTCATATCTAACGAAACACTTTCAGTTAAACACTTTCTAAAAGCGTTGCATTTGAGCGTTTTTGGTGTAGTGAAACTTGTATAAGATTGTATAGGGGACGAAGGTGGTTCGATTGGTGTGTAGGTTATGACTGGATGTTTATGGGAGTGGGGTGAACGAAAAGAGGGAGAGAAGTCGTCGGCGAGAGCTCAATCGCCAGAGCTCTAGAGACGAAGGAGGCGGCGGATGTGCATGTGGAACATGCTTATCCTCAGATGCGCCTTTGGAGATGGTGTATCTCAGCTAACCTGCGCCTATTCTGTTACCGTATCCACTCAATGCTCCGATCCCATAGGCGTGACTACTGAAATACTCCGACCAAATAGGCGTATTCGGGGATACTCCTCTTTCAAGGGCGTATCCCATGGGCATTTTGGGCGCGCAATGCCGAATGTGGGTATTTTTTTTTTGTTGCTAAATTAAATATATATTAGAAAGAAAGAATATACAAAGGGATTAACCTTAAATATAAAATAAAATGTGGTTATCTTGGGCACTCACCCTTAAATCCGTACAATATAATGTTTATATTGTAATGTATTTAACAGCAAATATATATACATTTAAACTAGAAAAATATTTTATCTTCTCGAAGGTACTGTTTCTAATTTATAGATGTCTGAATTCAAAATTTACAAGCTAGAATGGAAAGATTATATTCATTAATATTCTCATATCGTAATAATTTATGATAAGAGCCATCAGCTTTGGTATTGTGGTTTGTGCAAGTGTAAATACAATGAAAAATCTAAAGTCGTTTAACTAACACGTACTAGCATGTGATGTGATGATAAAATTTGGGGATACTATGATACAGCCCTTTAGTTTGACTTTTTACATTGTATTTTGGTTAATGTGCGGGTGGGCGTTTATTGTTTGGCTAGTCATAAATTAGGTTGTCTGCCGCACATGAAGGAAAACTATAACACATAGTTTGTTGGAATTATGCACATTATACAAGAGATATAACGACTTAGAAAATTTCGAATTTAAAATTATTTATTTAATATAAATTATGAATTATATTATGTGAATATTGTTGTAAAGGTTGTGAATTGATGCTTATGTGTTTATATGATGATTTGGGTAAGTTGTGAAGGTTGTGTGATTTATTTGTATTTTTTAGGATTTAAATATATTTAAATCATGCATTTTGGATCCTCTGTAGATATTATAAAATTATTGGAGGAATTAAAAATCATGAAATCTTTTGTGATATTATCTTCATATATTTATTGAGTTTTTAAAATTGTGGGGTGGATTAATTTGGATGCTTGAGTATTTTAAAATGATATTAAGAGTTTTGTTGTATTTAAACGATTAAAATTTGTAAAATCCATATTTAATTCATTTTTTATCCTAAAAATATTTTAAAAATATGTGGGTGTTCATAATTATATACTCTTCATTTTAAAAATGAAAAGTTTAATCTTCCGAATTTTCTATTTAATTTCGATTTGTAAAAGATGTTTATTAGTTTTGAAAGCGAATAAGTAGTGTCTTAATTGGATCCGAGGAGTATTGTTAGTAGTTGATAAGTGGATTTATATCCACTTAGAGCGTTCCATATCGGCTTAAATTGATTGTCTTGGGCTCAAGTTTCTTGTAGTTTTGATGTGTTTTGTTTAGTTGTGCAGATTTACAAGGATGTTGATTATGGTGGATGTTTTTGTCGTTTTTGGAGATTTAATTTATTAAAATTCGAATTTATTGGGCTGCACGCGTGAGATTCACTGTTTGGGCCATATCTTGAATTCTATAAGTCTGTTTTCAGCCCGTAAACAGTCCACGCGAAGATAACGAGATTCTCTATCATTCTAAGGTGGTCCAGAGGTCCAATTACGTTTGTGACGTTCCAGAAAATCTGAAGAAAAGTCAGCTACGAATTTTCCTTAAAAAAACAGAATCAGTTTAGGAAACGTATCTTGCAGAAATTCTATTAAAATTCTGTTTTGGTATTTTCTTGCTGGGCAAGACTTTTAGAGCCTATTTAAACACATCCTACCATTGTAATAGAGATATACACATTATCATAGTTTTATTATTGTAACCAGCTTAGATCTGCAAGGGAGAAAAGGAGAGAAGGGTTCAACGCTCGTGACAAGCAACGGATCTAGATCTACTTCATCCTTTGTGTTACTTTGGATTATAGATTTGTTTTCTCAAACTCTTGTTTATTAATATAATTATTTCTTTTATTCATATCTTGTTAGTTACCATGTTTTCATCAAATCCCATGACGATGAACGGTTCAATTATGGGCTAATCGTTGTCATGGGATTCTAACGGAGTTACTTATGGAACTTAGTATCTTGATGCTTTAAAGATCTGTGTGTGGTGTATATCTGATATCCTCGTATGGTTAATCTTAATGCTTTTAGATGCGTAGCTAACATCTAAATTGAATTGTTAATCTCTTGTGAAGTGAAAGTGGATCTTGAGATTTAGAACTTACCATGCTAGCATAGGTTCATAATTGTTTATCAATATGATTCGTGGGTGAGATGAAAATACTCATACTGCCCTGTGTGATCTTTATGGATAACTTGTTCTTCAACCGTTATGTTTTCAAATTCTATAGACATATAGGGTCTAAGCATAATTGGTGTCTATTCATCTTCTATCTTTTTTGTGGATGTATGTTTAGTTTGGTATGCGTATGCTGACAGGTAGCGTATACTTGTTTCGTGTTATCCGATCAGATATCAAAACCATTGCACATAGTGATTAAAGGCGTCAGATCTAAGGGAAGTATTTAATGAAGTTAGAGTCCCATGTTTTTATTCTCATAAGTAACTCGATTTCTATTCTTATTAGTTAATTTAATTCTTAGTTTTATAATTTGCATCTTAGTTTAATTTAGTAGTTAATAAAAATCCAATTTGTTATTTGTCTTAGCAGTGGATAAAAACCATACATCGGTGCATAGGTACATTAATTGAATTGAACACCATTCTAGATCTCTGTGGGAACGAACTTGATTTAATCATATATTACTTGTGACAACGTGCGCTTGCGTAATTTTGCATAACAAGTTTTTGGCGTCGCTGCCGGGGATCATCGGTGTTTTTATTTTAGTTTATGTGCTTGTCATCAGTGGTCGTTAGCGTTCACTGACTCGGATTTCTTACTTAGTTTGTTTGATTTGTGGTGTTTCAGGTACTTAGGTTTGTATGCAAACACGTTTTCAAGCTCGTTTACAAAAACTGGCAAAAGACGATCTTGTAGAGAATTTAGAGAATAAGGAAGAGGAATCTGAAACTACAGTAGCAATGGCAGACGCAGCAGCAGTAGTCAAGGCTTTGAAGGACTATTCTCAACCGAAACTCAATGACATCCAGTCTAGCATTATTAGGCCAGCTATTGCAGCAAACAATTTTGAGATCAAGTCGGGCACAATTCAGATGGTGCAGAATTCAGTTCAGTTTGGGGGTGCTTCTACGGAGGATGCCAACATGCATGTTAGGGACTTTATCGAAATCTGCGACACTTTCAAATGTAATGGTGTAACGGATGATGCTATCAGGTTGAGGCTTTTCCCATTCTCTCTGAGGGATAAGGCTAAGAGCTGGCTACACTCTTTGCCACCTGGTTCCATTACTACATGGGAAGATCTTGCTCAGAAGTTCCTTACTAAATTCTTCCCTATGGCGAAAACTGCAGCATTAAGGAACCAGTTGACTCAATTCCAACAGCAATCTGGAGAGACCTTGTGTGAGGCTTGGGAACGCTACAAGGAGATGCTACGCAAGTGTCCTCATCATGGCATGCCTGATTGGATGGTTATTAATGGGTTCTACAATGGGTTGGGAGCACAGTCTAGGCCTTTGCTAGATGCAGCATCAGGTGGAGCTCTGTGGGCAAAGAGCTATGATAAAGCTTGTGATCTTATAGAGATGATGGCTGCTAATGAATATCAAAATCCAACCCAAAGGCTATTTCAAAGCAAGGCAGCAGGAATTTTTGATGTAGATACAGCTTCAATGATTACGGCTCAGTTGAAAGCTCTTGCTATGAAGGTGGATTCTCTTGCAAATTATGGAGTTCAGCAGGTGGCTAGTGTTTGTGAGCTATGTGCGGGCGCACATGAGACAAATCAGTGTGCTATTTCTCCTGAATCAGCAAAGTTCGTGAGTAATTTCCAGAGACCTGCTGCACCAGTTCCAGCCACTTATCATCCTAATAATAGGAATCATCCCAATTTCAGCTGGAGCAATAATCAAAATACTCAACAATCTTATCAGCAAGCGAAGCCATTCAATCAAGGCTATCAGCAGCCTTATGCTCCAAGGACACCATATCAACCTCCGGGATTTCAGCAACAACAGCTCCAGGCTCATATGGGGCAATCATCTAATGATAAATCAGATGAGGTGTGGATAGCGGTAAAGAACCTACAAGCTGGCCAGAAAATTTTGGAAACCCAGTTGGGGCAGATTACAAGTGCCTTGGTAAATATGCAACAAGGAACTCTTCCAGGTGATACAATGGGTAATCCAGGCAAGAGGGAGGTTCATGAGCAGGTGAAAGCTGTGACTTTGAGATCCAGAAAACTCACGAGTGATCCTAAATCAGCAACTGAAGAAGAGGAAGATGTTCAGAATCAGCAGGATGAAAAATCTGCAGTGCCAGAAATTGAGAAATCTGATTTAGTGGCTGATCAGCTTGATGGTGAGAAGAGCAAGAAACCTGTTGAAAAGTCTACTCCAGAGCAATCTTCAAAGAATAATCAGATTTATCCACCTCCGCCATATCCTGGACGCTTGCAGAAAAGTAAAGAAAGGCAACTTCAGAAATTTTTGGACGTCTTCAAGAAATTGTCCATTAATATTCCTTTTGCTGACGCATTAGCGCAGATGCCGAGCTATGTCAAGTTTATGAAGGATATCCTTTCGAAAAAGAGAAAGTTGGAAGATTTTGAAACAGTGGCATTGACGGAGGAGTGTAGTGTTGTTCTGCAACAGAAGTTGCCACCTAAACTGAAAGATCCGGGAAGTTTCACTATTCCATGCACTATTGGCAACCTTTCATTCAACAAGTGTTTATGTGATTTGGGAGCTAGTATTAATCTCATGCCCTTGTCTGTTTTCAAGCAACTTGGTCTACCGGAGCCAAAGCCAACTAACATCTCTTTGCAGTTGGCTGATCGATCTATTACATATCCTAGAGGCATAGTGGAGGACGTTTTGGTGAAGGTTGATAAGCTCATATTTCCAGCTGATTTTGTTATCTTGGATTTTGAAGAAGATAAGAAGATTCCCATAATCTTGGGAAGACCGTTCTTGGCTACAGGAAAGACTTTAATTGATGTGAAAAAAGGAGAGCTTACAATGAGGGTGCAAGATCAGAGTGTCACCTTTAATGTGTTCAAGGCAATGAAATTTCCGACAGAGGATGAAGAATGTTGCAGTGTGGATATAGTTGATACGGGTCAGAGAAAGAAATTTGATCAGTTATTGAGCGAGAAGTCAGATATGCATGTGCTAAAGCATCCCATCACTGAATCCATTGATAGTTCTTCAGTTCAAGATCTCTCGAATGTAAAGCTTGGGAAACTTCCACCACATTTGAGGTATGTCCTTTTAAATAATGAGCTAGTGATTTTTGAAGAGGGGCATGATAACGTGTTACGAAGGTGGAAGGCAGATGATAAGGAAGAAGAAATATTTGTTCAACCGGTTGAGTCGGAGAAGCACTTTAGAGGTGTGAAGAAGAAAAAGAAGAAGATTTGGCCGTTGGGTAGTAAATTTAAGTTGAAGTCTGATGGAAAAGATTTGTGGAAAGAAAGCAACCAAGATGTCAACGTTCGTATGAATGGTCTTTCTGTTGAGAACGGTTCAGTTATTCTTTTGAAACCGCCTTAATTTGAGGAAGTAACGTCAAGCTATTGACGTTAAAGAAGCGCTTGGTGGGAGGCAACCCGCATTAGTGTAGGAAAAAAAAAAAATTGGGACAGAAATTTTCACGCGCCACAGCGCGCAATCCAGGATGCAGCGGAGTCAAATGTCTGTCCAGGAGGTACTTCACGAGGCTACTTCTGTTTTGTCCATAAAAAAAAAACAAAAATCGGAAATTATAAGTTCAACAGTGAGCAACACGCGCTGTAGTGCCGATTCTGCGCCATGTCGAGCACTAGTCCCTGACTCCCTGGACAGGTTAGTTTGTTTTGTACATGATTATATAGTATATGTTTTAACTTATATTAAAATAAATTCATGTCCCAAATTAATTCCTACTCATTTTCTAATTATTTTCTCCACTTAAAATCCTAATTCTAGTTTTATATTAATTCCAAATTATTCCCATTCCATCTCCTATTTCATATTTTATTTATTTATTTATTTATTTATTTATTTTTTCCCAAATCTATATACCCACCTATACATACAAATCCAATTCCTTTTCTACTTCTTTAAATCTCCAAAAATTCAATTCTAAAGAGGAATTAATTGCAAGTTCACCTCTCCAATTCGTAGTGGGTTTATTTCTTCTCTCAAAATTTATTTTTATTACGAATTTGTGTTCTTGTAAATTGGGATTTGTATTATTCTTGGAATTTGGGCTATTTTTGGTGTGGTATTGCTTGGTGATTATTGGTGGAGCTTCTTGTGAGTTGGGGATTGATTCTATGGCTTCTAAGCTTGGGAGAGGTGATGCTACTTGCTACAAAAAGGGGATTTTTGCCGAACAAGCATGTTGAGTTGTGATGGGGAAGGATATGTATGGCGCAAACTTGAACCTTGAAGTCTTGAAATTAATTGGAATGGGGTAGGATTTGTGTGTAAATGTTGAGTTGTGAGTTGGGGTAGGTATGTTTTCTGCTATCTCTTGTATTTACTTCCATTCAATGCGGACATTGAATATTTTAAGTTTGGGGGTGGTTTGAGGGATTAGTAGTTGTTGTATTATTTGTTCATGTAGGATTTCATGCTTTGCATATTAGTAGTGGTAAATTATGCATATATGTTCGTGTTATCTACGTTTGTTTCATATAGGACATTCTGTTTTTATGTTAGTATTTCATGTGAGTTCATAATAGTTTGCATTTGCACCCATGCTTGATAGGAATTTTGTGTTGTTGACGCTTTTGATTGAGAAGTGATATGCTTTGTTCTTGTGCACACACATACACTAGTAAGTTGAAGCTAGTAGACTTATTGAATGTTGTAAGTGATTAGAAAGACATGAATATGTGCAAGATGATTTAGTTTGCATGCTTTGAATACAAGTTGGTGCGTTAGAGAGATGTTTGCTTGGGATTGAGTATGTTTTCCACCAAGTGAGTTTTTGAGCCTTATTGCATATTGCATATTTGCAATTTATTCGTTTGCTTGAGTGTCCACGGATTGTTTGCATTGCTAGCAGTTGTTTGAGGTCTTTCTTGAAACGCATGACATTATTTGACGATTAAAATGATAAAGGCAATTAGGAATTACCGCATATTTTCCCATATTACCACACCATGTTTACATGATCCATTAGTTAACCCGTTGAACTTAATCCTATTTTTTTTTCGGTGACATACCACATTACTTGCCTAGACCTTTTTCTTGTATTGGCCTTACATTAATTTGAACCCACATTGTCAAAGGTTAGTAGAGTGCTTAAGGGAGTAATAAGGTGTGCAATGAGGGGTTTATTGTCGGTCTTACTTTTGGGGGAAATATTGAAAATTGGGTTTGGTTGTTTACTTGATAGTCGACATATGTAATAAATTATGGGATCATTGTTATTGTTTATATTATTGTTTGTGTTCTATTTAGCTCTCGAAAAAAAAAAAAAAAAAAAAAAGAGAAAAAAAAAGAAAAAAAAAGAAAAAAAAGAAAAAAAAGAGAAAAAAAAAAGGGAAAGAAAAAAAAAATATTATGAGAGCATGTTTGTGTTTGTTGTGATCCTATTTCAGTCGACTAGTCGAGTGTTTGTAATAGTAAAATTATGTGGGGGGGAAATATGGTGTTATGTATGATTTATTATGGTACTTACTAGCTTTTGACACTTCACCTGTTTTGGCTTATTTGACATACCTTGTCCCTAGCCCCGTTACAACCCAATTAAAGACCTTTTGATTATCGTCATTGATGTATGTTGTGTTAAGAGTTAGATTGATACCAAATGTCAAGCATGCTTATGATTTTGTTGGAATTGAGTGATACACTTACCCTTGTTCTTGAGTGAATATTCTTTTGTGAGTGGATTGTGAGTGTTTGCTTGTTTTTGCGTATAAGATCCCGAGTTTTGTCTCAAAGATGTACTCTTGTAGGCTTAGCATGTTTACTAACTTATTCTTACATTTGACATGGACTTGTGAGAACTTATGCATATTCATTGAGTAGACTATGTGAATACTTGCACTTTCGACACCAAGACATTGCGTATTTACTTTGATTCTTAAGTTGATATGGCATGAGAGGATTTGAAGGTATGGTAGACTAGATTAATTGCATTTTCATATTAGTTGCATTCATGCATTGCATTGCATTAGGTTAAATGGATTTTGTGGGTACATTCGCTATAGGCCCTCACGAGACCTTACTCGTCCACTAGGGCTGCCTAGGGGTTTAAAGGGCTTGTTGCATATGCCAAATGCAACCGTGATCACCTACGGAAGTGGTACTAGTTAGTTAGTTAGTTGTAATTGTTAATGCTTGAGGACAAGCATCGGTTTAAGTTTGGGGGTGTGATAAGTGGATTTATATCCACTTAGAGCGTTCCATATCGGCTTAAATTGATTGTCTTGGGCTCAAGTTTCTTGTAGTTTTGATGTGTTTTGTTTAGTTGTGCAGATTTACAAGGATGTTGATTATGGTGGATGTTTTTGTCGTTTTTGGAGATTTAATTTATTAAAATTCGGATTTATTGGGCTACACGCGTGAGATTCACTGTTTGGGCCATATCTTGAGTTCTATAAGTCTGTTTTCAGCCCGTAAGCAGTCCACGCGAAGATAACGAGATTCTCTATCATTCTAAGGTGGTCCAGAGGTCCAATTACGTTTGTGACGTTCCAGAAAATCTGAAGAAAAGTCAGCTACGAATTTTCCTTAAAAAAACAGAATCAGTTTAGGAAATGTATCTTGCAGAAATTCTATTATAATTCTGTTTTGGTATTTTCTTGCTGGGCAAGACTTTTAGAGCCTATTTAAACACATCCTACCATTGTAATAGAGATATACACATTATCATAGTTTTATTATTGTAACCAGCTTAGATCTGCAAGGGAGAAAAGGAGAGAAGGGTTCAACGCTCGTGACAAGCAACGGATCTAGATCTACTTCATCCTTTGTGTTACTTTGGATTATAGATTTGTTTTCTCAAACTCTTGTTTATTAATATAATTATTTCTTTTATTCATATCTTGTTAGTTACCATGTTTTCATCAAATCTCATGACGATGAACGGTTCAATTATGGGCTAATCGTTGTCATGGGATTCTAACGGAGTTACTTATGGAACTTAGTATCTTGATGCTTTAAAGATCTGTGTGTGGTGTATATCTGATATCCTCGTATGGTTAATCTTAATGCTTTTAGATGCGTAGCTAACATCTAAATTGAATTGTTAATCTCTTGTGAAGTGAAAGTGGATCTTGAGATTTAGAACTTACCATGCTAGCATAGGTTCATAATTGTTTATCAATATGATTCGTGGGTGAGATGAAAATACTCATACTGCCCTGTGTGATCTTTATGGATAACTTGTTCTTCAACCGTTATGTTTTCAAATTCTATAGACATATAGGGTCTAAGCATAATTGGTGTCTATTCATCTTCTATCTCTTTTGTGGATGTATGTTTAGTTTGGTATGCGTATGCTGACAGGTAGCGTATACTTGTTTCGTGTTATCCGATCAGATATCAAAACCATTGCACATAGTGATTAAAGGCGTCAGATCTAAGGGAAGTATTTAATGAAGTTAGAGTCCCATGTTTTTATTCTCATAAGTAACTCGATTTCTATTCTTATTATTTAATTTAATTCTTAGTTTTATAATTTGCATCTTAGTTTAATTTAGTAGTTAATAAAAATCCAATTTGTTATTTGTCTTAGCAGTGGATAAAAACCATACATCGGTGCATAGGTACATTAATTGAATTGAACACCATTCTAGATCTCTGTGGGAACGTACTTGATTTAATCATATATTACTTGTGACAACGTGCGCTTGCGTAATTTTGCATAACAGTAGTTAATAAAAAAGGGGGAAATTGGGCCAAGCCCAATTGGAGAGAACACAGCAAACAGAAATCGGGGAGAGAGATTGGGGGAAAAAGAGGGAAAACTAGGGTTTTAGAAATTGGGAATTTGGGGGAAATTGAATTGGGTGAGATTGTAAAAAAAATTAATTTGGTTATATACATATCTATATATGCGTGTGTACTAAATCGAGTTGTGGAGTAAAAGGGGGATGGGGGAGCAGCGGCCGGAAGCAGGGGAGGCGGGGAATGGCGGCGCCGCCGCTTTGGCGGCTGGTGGTGGCTGTCACGCGGTGGTGTGACGCAGAAGAGGTGAAGAGGAAGAGGTGTAGGCAGTGTATCATATGTATGTATGTATATGTCGGTGTGTATGTATTGGCAGAGAGAGAGAGATAGAGGGGGAGAGAGAAAGAGAGAGGGGGGGAGAGATTTTTGGTGGGAAATTGGAAATCGAAAAGGTATAAACTTTTACCTTAATTTATTTAATTTATTTTCCGATGTAATTATATTATTTGCATCTTAGATTTAATTGTGCTAATTGTTGTAATTTGATTAGATTTAATCTTGATATTATTCGGTTAATTTTCGTAGTTTAATTCGGATAGTATGTTGGTAATTATAATTGTCGGGATTATTTTGTGGTCTAGTTATATTCGAGTTTAATGATTGTTGGTGATTAATTATGATTTTGGTATTAATTGTGGATTCGATAATATGTCGGGCTTGTGGTCGTTAGTGGTTAATTATTAATTGTCATATCATATTTGGAGTTCATGCGAGTTACTAAGTTGGTAATTTAGTGTTGCGAGACTGTATATGATATCTTTAGTGTATAAGTAAATCTAAATGATCTTGGATTGTGATAAATAGTATGGTTCTAACTTGTATATGGATTAGAAATCCATTGAGAATGATTGAGTTGTGATTTGAGTCGGATGTTTCCCCGACGGGCTAGTCCATTTTACAAAGGAGGCTCTGCCTGAATTTTTGCTAGAATTGTTTTGTAATTATTATAGTGATTTAATAAGAATTATTAGCAAATTGATTTGATATATGTATTTAATTATGTGGTTTACCTGGTAGTAGTAAACTGTTTTACGAGGATAACCAATATGTGCTAAGTGCCATAAGTGATTGTTGTTTAGTAGTCGTTAAGTATATGGTGGTGAGTTATATGTATAGTTTGCAAATGTGGTCTATAGCAAGGATAAACCATTAGCTTGCTTTCTTAATTGTTTCCTTTCCTTATGTGTTTATGTGGTTAATGTTATATGTGTTTATCTGCGAGGAGTTGAAATGAGATCTCGAGTCTTAAATGTCAATATTTAAGTACTTGTGTAATTCTCTTCAACTAGTTCCTCGGGCTTACGAATATCAATGATTGATTGTCACCAGTATAATTAATATGCTCAAGTGACACGATCATTGATATAGCGTAAGTAACAGTTAGTGCTAGGGGTTGTTCCCTAGGGCTTACGAATATCAATAATTGATTGCCACGTGTATCATTAAAATGCGTGAGTAATACGATTATTGATGTAGCATAAGAGTAGTTAATGCTAATATAAATTATTATGTGTTTACTGCATGTCGAGGAAGAATTTCCTTATGTGCTATGTGCCGCATGTTAGGGCGGGTAAATTTCCTTATGTGTTGCTGCAAGTTGAGGTAGCTTTATTTTTTTTAAAAAACAGGCTTGAATTGTTTATGATTGATATTGAGGGGCTGTGCCCATAGTCCGATAAACGAATACTACATGCCAAAATTTTCTAAAATTCCCCTGCAAATATATATAAATCTGCTTAATTTATTGGATTTCAATGATTTAAAAGTATGTTATGAATTCTAAGGGTATAAGTAAATATGAATTAATTGATGTGAAGATTTGAGGCGTGGTATAGTTTTGAAGTATTTACCATTGGATAATATCCAAGTAATAAGTGACCATCTATGTTAAATGATTATTTGACTTGGTTGATTATATTAAAACTATTCTATGAATATAATTGATATGCTCTATATGTGTTATATGTGTATGCGTTATAGGACGCGTTTGCGTAGAATAGAGCAGTCAATAAAATATTGGTTGGTTTGATAGTAAATGGTACTTTACCTTGTAAAGGTACGAGTAAGAGACCTGGTCGAGAGTAGTGCACGGGTAAGCGGAAATTCGAACAGTAGGATAACTAGCAAAGTCAACGAGGGTATTGACGTGAAGATTAGCGAATTAGGAAGTAAAGAAGAAGGTAGGGCCGAGTAAGAAGCTCACATGCCCACTTGTTAAAGGGTAGCGACTGACGAGAAGTGGAGTTAATGATCAATGTTTAAGATCGGGAATTTCATGAATCGAGGCAAGTGTCTTGCTCTTCACTTATCATTCAAGTGACGTAATTCAATTCCTTTGTTGTACGGATTGATCAAGTATGTTTAGAAAATGATATACTTCATTAGTTAGTGTGAAAATGTTTATGTTCCCCGTCCATAGTTAAAATACAAAATTTTTAAAGGATCTTACCAATAATCTTTTTCGTAAAATACTTGATTCATGGTATGTCATTGGATTCCTCAATGGAATGCCACTTCTTCTATTTTCCTTGAAAAATGTTTAATGGATTTTCTAAACAGAGAGAATCCAAGTTTTAAATCCCCATAAATACCTGTTAATGGAATTCTTGATATTTTTGCATATTTTCACCAATGCATTCCCTTTTTGAAAATGTTTCCCCTAAACTGAACCGCTATTATTTACCCTGAAATTATCTTATAAATAATTGTTTCAATCTACTTTATTTAACTATTTCAAGATAATATATACTAATAATGTTCTAGTGGGATATTCTTTTCCCCATCCCTTTTCAGTAGCACCCAATCCGTTCTCATTATTAAGATCAATGAGGTGTTGTAGGATGAGGTTTTGCATCAAAGAGAGTTCTCTTGCAAGCCACTATAGCAATTTCAAACTTGATTTTAGAGATTTCAATGAAGAAAAGCATAAATACTCATTTTTTCTTCACACACAGGTTCTTGTCTTATATGATTGGAAGAAAAAACTCATATGACATTCATTGGCAGCCTAACCTAAGGAGTTTAATATCTTGTAATTTAGTCACAACAGAGACTTCTTTAAATAGAAGGTTGTTGTTGTTCCTGGACGGCAGGTGATAATGCTATCGCTATCAAGGTGTTCATAGTTAAGTAAGTTGATAATCCTAAAAAACCTAATCCTCAACCGTTGTAGTTTTAAGCATAAAAATGTTAAATACCACAAAGAATTTAATTTCCCCTTATTTGACATTTGCGGATTTTAGTATATAGTACACCTGATTCAATGGGACTCATCAACCAATAAAGAGGGAAATAATTTTTTGATTAAATCAAAGCAACTCAAATGACTCAAATGACTATAACATACAGGAGCTACAACTCTGCTATGCTCTGATTCTATTACCACTACAAGAAATCTGGCCATTTACGACGGCAAACTTACGACGGTTTTTTTTTTCGCGCCCAACTTACGACGGAAACAAAAAACCGTCGTAAGTTATTACGACGGAACGGAAATTCGTCGTAAGTTCGGTGTTGGTAGCAAACTTACGACGGAATTTTCGTCGTAAATTGATTTTTTTCAATTAAATTTAAAGGCATATTAAATTATTTTTAATGATGACGGAACGATGTCGTTTTTGGAACCAACTTACGACGAATTATCCGTCGTAAATTTATTTATTGTAATTTAATTTAATTGCAAAATTAATTACTTTTTATAGTAGTGAACTTACGACGGAAAATTCGTCGTAAATTCGTTTAGCAGTGAACTTACAACGGAATCCGTCGTAAGTTGGCAGGCGGCAAATTCAACTTTTCATCGAAAAATATGCGGCCAATTCAAATTTTTCAGCAAAAAAAAAAAAGCGGCAAATAACTAACGACGGAATTCCGTCGTAAGTTAGCATTTAATTTTTTAAAATCTTTTATTAGTCCAATTAAATTAATTTTTTATTTTTTGAAAATTTGGGAATATCATTAAATTATATATATTAACATCCGTGTGGTTAGATCGTCGATAAATGTTTTTTAAAAAATAGAAACAATAATCTGTGACAAAGCACTAGTTACGAGTTTTAGACAATATAGTAGTGTTCTACTAAGATCTTCAGCCAAATTAATTTTTTATTTTTTAAAAAAATTGGGAATATCATTATTTCAGATATATATTGACATCCCTATGGTTGGATCGTCGATAAATGTTTTTTAAAAAATAGAAACAATAATCTGGGACAGAGCACTAGTTACAAGTACGGGTCAATATAGTATTGATATACTAACATCTTCAACCAAATAAATTTTTTATTTTTTGAAAATTTGGCAATATCATTAAATTAGACATGTCTTGACATCTGTACGGTTGGATTGTCGAGAAATATATTTTAAAAAATAGAAACAATAATATGGGACATAGCTCTAGTTACGAGTTTTAGACAATATAGTAGTGTTCTACTAAGATCTCCAACCAAATTAATTTTTTATTTTTTGAAAATTTGGGAATATCATTATTTTAGATATATATTGACATCCGTACGGTTGGATCGTCGATAAATATTTTTTAAAAAATAGAAACAATAATCTGTGACAAAGCACTAGTTACGAGTTTTAGACAATATAGTAGTGTTCTACTAAGATCTCCAACCAAATTAATTTTTTATATTTTTAAAAAATTGGGAATATCATTATTTCAGATATATATTGACATTCGTACGGTTGGATCGTCGAGAAATATATTTTAAAAATAGAAACAATAATATGGGACAGAGCACTAGTTACGAGTACTAGTCAATATAGTATTGATCTACTAAGTTCTCAAACCAAATTAATTCTTTATTTTTTGAAAATTTGGCAATATCATTAAATTATACATGTCTTGACATCCGTACGGTTGGATCATCGAGAAAAATATTTTAAAAAATAGAAACAATAATAAGGGACAGAGCACTAGTTACGAGTACTGGTCAATATAGTATTGATCTACTAAGATCTCCAACCAAATAAATTTATTATTTTTTGAAAATTTGGCAATATCATTAAATTAGACATGTCTTGACATCCGTACGGTTGGATCATCGAGAAATATATTTTAAAAAATAGAAACAATAGTAAGGGACAGAGCACTAGTTACGAGTACTAGTCAATATAGTATTGATCTACTAAGATCTCCAACCAAATAAATTTTTTATTTTTTGAAAATTTGGCAATATCATTAAATTAGACATGTCTTGACATCTGTATGGTTGGATTGTCGAGAATTATATTTTAAAAAATAGAAACAATAATATGGGACATAGCACTAGTTACGAGTTTTAGACAATATAGTAGTGTTCTACTAAGATCTCCAACCAAATTAATTTTTTATTTTTTGAAAATTTGGGAATATCATTGTTTTAGATATATATTGACATCCGTACGGTTGGATCGTCGATAAATGTTTTTTAAAAATAGAAACAATAATCTGTGACAAAGCACTAGTTACGAGTTTTAGACAATATAGTAGTGTTCTACTAAGATCTCCAACCAAATTAATTTTTTATATTTTTAAAAAATTGGGAATATCATTATTTCAGATATATATTGACATCCGTATGGTTGGATCGTCGAGAAATATATTTTAAAAAATAGAAAAAATAATATGGGACAGAGCACTAGTTACGAGTACTAGTCAATATAGTATTGATCTACTAAGTTCTCAAACCAAATTAATTCTTTATTTTTTGAAAATTTGGCAATATAATTAAATTATACATGTCTTGACATCCGTACGGTTGGATCATCGAGAAATATATTTTAAAAAATAGAAACAATAACAAGGGACAAAGCACTAGTTACGAGTACTGGTCAATATAGTATTGATCTACTAAGATCTCCAACCAAATAAATTTTTTATTTTTTGAAAATTTGGCAATATCATTAAATTAGACATGTCATGACATCCGTACGGTTGGATCGTCGATAAATGTTTTTTAAAAAATAGAAACAATAATCTGGGACAGAGCACTAGTTACAAGTACGGGTCAATATAGTATTGATATACTAAAATCTCCAACCAAATAAATTTTTTATTTTTTAAAAATTTGGCAATATCATTAAATTAGACATGTCTTGACATCTGTACGGTTGGATTGTTGAGAAATATATTTTAAAAAATAGAAACAATAATATGGGACATAGCACTAGTTACGAGTTTTAGACAATATAGTAGTGTTCTACTAAGATCTCCAACCAAATTAATTTTTTATTTTTTGAAAATTTGGGAATATCATTATTTTAGATATATATTGACATCTGTACGGTTGGATCGTCGATAAATGTTTTTTAAAAAATAGAAACAATAATCTGTGACAAAGCACTAGTTACATGTTTTAGACAATATAGTAGTGTTCTACTAAGATCTCCAACCAAATTAATTTTTTATATTTTTAAAAAATTGGGAATATCATTATTTCAGATATATATTGACATCCGTACGGTTGGATCGTCGAGAAATATATTTTAAAAAATAGAAACAATAATATGGGACAGAGCACTAGTTACGAGTACTAGTCAATATAGTATTGATCTACTAAGTTCTCAAACCAAATTAATTCTTTATTTTTTGAAAATTTGGCAATATCATTAATTATACATGTCTTGACATCCGTACGGTTGGATCATCGAGAAATATATTTTAAAAAATAGAAACAATAACAAGGGACAGAGCACTAGTTACGAGTACTGGTCAATATAGTATTGATCTACTAAGATCTCCAACCAAATAAATTTATTATTTTTTGAAAATTTGGCAATATCATTAAATTAGACATGTCTTGACATCCGTACGGTTGGATCGTCGAGAAATATATTTTAAAAAATAGAAACAATAATATGGGACAGAGCACTAGTTACGAGTACTAGACAATATGTAGTGTTCTACTATGATCTCCAATCAAATTAATTTTTTATTTTTTGAAAATTTGGGAATGTCATTAAATTAGATATATCTTGACATCCGTATGATTGGATCATCGATAAATAGTTTTTAAAAAATAGAAACAATAAGTGGGACAAAATATCCTTATTTAACTTCGACAATTTCAAATAAATACTTCCATATGCTAGAAAAACTTGAAACTTGGAATGTATCATTTTAATAATATTTCATATCCATGATAAAATTTACGATTTTTTTTGAGAATTTGTTCAGGAGTCGAATTTAGAGCCGAAAAACTCGTACGTTTAAAAATCAAACGGTTGACCAAACTTCTACGAAATTTGACCAGATTTTGAGAGAACAATTTTCTTAATATTTCCAAGTTCTAGTAAAGAATTCATAATTTTTAGAGCATTTTGTTTTTGAATATTTATTTTAATCTATATTAATAGTGGAAAATTAAAAATCTGTTTGATGACACGTGTCAATGTAGTATTAGTTGACAGCATAGCACAAGGATTGTGCTTCTTCAATCAATTTATAACCCTTGATTAAAACAAAAAAGCACACATCCAATGGTCCTCATTAAACCCAAATAATACACACTAGCAATACACAGACACAAACCCATCTCTCTTTACCAAAACATAAACACTCACTCATCTCTCTTTTCTCACGTTTCTCCTTCTCTCTCACTTCTCTTCCCTTTTGTTCTTCAACCTTCAAGAAATAAACCTTCAATTACCAGTGTTATTATAGTCCAAATCAAGCAAATTGATACTCAAAATCATCCCCGTGGTTTCCTCTTTGAATCCATAACATCACATCTCATTTTCTTACAATTTCGATTTGAAAGTAAATTTGGGAGTTTTCAATTGGCTCATAATTTTGTGTTTTTATTTTCGTAAAGCTATAGATCGCTAAAGGATGGTACTATATATGCAAAGTTCTGATTTTTCTTGGAGATTTTGTTGTTCGCCGGATTTTGTTCGAAGTGGCCGGATTTTTAGTTTTAAAAGCTGGTTTCGAGTTTAGTAGTACGATTATATAGAACCATGCATGTAAGGATTTATAAGTTTTAATTGAATTTTTCTGGCCAAAAAATGTGGTGCCAGATTTTTAATTTCTCGTTGGAGAATTCTTTTTTATGGTCGTTTTTGGTTGTTGTACGAGTCGATGATGGTTGTTAATTGTGTTGATTGATAAGGGGTTAGAATTTGCAAGGTTTTTAGCTGTTCTGCTTTCGAAGTCGTCATGAAGTGGTCGGAATTTCGACGGACATTCAACCAGTGTTATTCAAGTTCTTGAGAGTGTGTGTAACCAATGTGTGTTTGATCTTCAAAAGCATAGAAACTATTTTGTGAAAGTGTTTTTGAGTTAAAAATGTAAAATAAAAATGAAAAATCATACTTCTAAAAAAAATTCATATTTCTAAAAAAAAATGAAAAATCACTTTAAAATTCCATTTTAATTATTTCATTAACTAATTAATTGATCGATTAATTAATTGATTAATTTGATAAAAATGTCGGTTAATTAAGCTTGCGACAGAATTAGCGTTGCAAGTTACTTTATTATTTTATTTCAAATTGTGGGATCCCTTGCTCAAAACTTACAATGAAAAATTGAATTTGCAATGAAAAACTGAATTTGTGAAAGGTGGGCCCCATTATATAAATTACGACGAAAAAGTCGTCGTAAGTTATCCAAATTACGACGGTTTTTTGTCGTAAGTTTACTGGCCCCTTTTGCTTAACTTACGACGAAAAATGAATTTGCGACGAAAATTGTAACTTACGACGAAAAATGAATTTGCGACGAAAATTGTAATTTGTGACGGAAATCTGAACTTCTTACTCGAGCAAAAGCGACGGAACGATTCCGTCGTAATTGACCCCATTTATGACGGTTTTAGTTCAAAAAAACCGTCGTAAATAGCCAGATTTCTTGTAATGTACAGAAACATTTCTAAAAAACTTAAATATGCAAAAATTACTACAGATTCTATTAGGGAACCACAATTTATACCTATTTATTTAATGCCTATTTATAGAAGCACATGCAACTTTACAAATCTTGGTTCTATTACAAAACCTTAATTTTAAAATAATAATAAGCATTAAATAAATTCAAACATGCTTTACTCTAGAAAACAATGTAACAAATGTTGGTTCTATTACAAAACCTTAATTTTAAAACTAAGTATGAATACAATCACATCTACGAAACTGATTATATTGTATTAACAAATAAGCATGTAGAATCAGATCTTTGAAATCATACAAATTAATATGAATAAACATATACAACTAAACAAGCTCACGATAATAAAAAAAATTTATGAAAAACAAATTAAAATCAGAGAATCGATGTTGATTATTACCTTTCCAAACATTTTCTGATCGATCCATACTTGCACTAATCTTTAAAGAAGCTCGAGATAATCTCTCCTGGCTCCAAGAGAGAAAATGCTCCAATGGCTGATTGTTACTTTTTTAGTTTGATTTCTCTAAGCGCGCTGATTTCCAAACTCTCTCCATAGAAGCGTGTGTATAGGTGTGTGTCCTATATGATGGTGCTATTTTAAAAAATAGCCTTAAATTTTACTTAATTACAAAAGTGCTATTGATAATTTTGTACGGTTTCATTAAATGAATGGCTAGGATATTGGTTCTCTCCAATTCTCCATTTGAATGGGTCTCCCTAGAATAGAAGTATGGAGCACTACATAATTATGTTAACATGCTTTTAAATACAATGGGATAATTAAACAATGATCACCCTTTAATCAATATCCATAGTGTTTGTTTGACTAGTAAATTTATTTTTATTTTAACTATAGAAAATGATCATTTTCAAAAATAATGTAATAAAAATAAATTTACTATTCAGATTAAAAACTAACCTGGACGAACACATTTAATATAAAATTTACTTTAATTTTTTTATTAAAGGATCAAATTAATAAAACTAGTAAAAGAAATAAATAAATGTTACATAATCCGGAAACATGTACATGGCACGAGAATAAATTCATAAATGTAAAAAATAAAAAATATCATAATAAATTTCTGGAGCATATTCTTCATTGTCTATCTGCAAATATTTGATAACAAGCAAAAGAAATATGATACAAGAATTTCAGAAAAACATTCTTAAAATTAAATTATATATATTAAAAAATACTTGATATTCCAAAAAAATTGCATATCAAATATGTTTTAATATTTTCTATTAGGATTATCATCTGATTATTAATGACTTTTGAAAGGTGTTCAACCTAGATCTTAAAAAAACCAAAAATTCAAAATTAAATATAGATAAAGATGTCGATTAATTCAAATTGTATGTACACTACGATTAAAATCTAAAATAATTGAAGAACTACTGTTTAAATCTAAAATTGAAACAAAAATCTTGAAAATTGTGATACTATTCATTTTTTGGAATGTTCTCGTCCACTAGTTGATTTTAGCATTGGTAAGGAGAAAATTAGAGGAAATAACATGGACATATACACCACTAAAAACATGAAAAAAGACTTTAAATAATTATAGAAAATTTAATTCCATTAATCAACACAATTAAAACATTGAGAAAGAAACAATAAATAATTCTAAACGTACCTTTGATGTGTTAACGGGTTGAATTATGATTGAGTAGTCCATTGGATCATTAGACTCATAAACTTTTAGTTTGATTAATTACAAACTTTCAAAGAATACAAAATAAGTGCTCTATCATGAGAGGTTTGTGATGAGAAGACTAGATGTGGAGATGAGTTTCACAGCGGCTATTCAGATGGTTCTCAGTAAAGGATATATATATATATATATATATAGGGTTAAGTTTTATGGAGACCAACATTTTTAGTGGAGACCGGAGACCAATATCAATCAAAACATTGCAAAAACTTATTTATTGAAAATCATGTTCTATGAAAATCACTATACCATCTATTTCATTGAAAATCTTGAAGATCATATATGTTTTACATGAAAATTTCATTAAAATTCTTGAAAATCATGTATGTTCTGCAAACAAAATAATGCAGAACGTATTGTTCTCCAAAACATGTTTTGCTTGCAAATCATATATGATTTTTAAGATTTTGAATGAAATAATAATGTTAATTGAACATTCTTTGCAAATATATATGTTTTGCAATGTTTTGAGTGCATGTGTATGGTCTCCACCATCTCCACTCAAATGGTGGTCTCCATAGAACTTAACTCTCTATATATATATATACATGTAAAACCTAAAATTTGATGATTGGGCCTATCACAATTTGGTGATTGGGCCATATGAGCGCCCAATGAGAATTTTGTAGAAGAATAAAATCCAAGGAAAACTAGAGGCCTTCTAGAATTTAAAAAAATACTCCGTATATTTTTTACCAAATAATTATTATTAAAAAAAAATTTAGTTTTAAACTCTTTTTCTACAAAAATGTTTTTTTAATAAGATTAAAATTGTTTTCATATTTTTTTCAAATGATTAGGAAAATGATGTATAAATTCTCTCCAAAAAATTGATATTATAATTATATTTAAATAGTTAATTTTTAGCTAAAATGCGAGCAAAAATTTATCAAAGTGAAATAAAGCAAAAAACTATTAATATTTTAATATTTGATTAGTGTTGAATCAATTGTTACAAGTGAATAAAATTGAAAATTCTAATCAAACCCATTAAAATATTAAAATAGATATATAAAAATTACTTGAAAAAGACAACACTTTTTATTTGTTATTATAAATATATCCCATTTTTCAAATTTGTCATATTTTTTATTGTAACCATGATTAAATAACTAACTACACTTTTTAAAAGACAATTTTGTCCTCTTATTTAAATAAAAATTATACCAATTACTAACTATAATATACATATAATATCATAATCGATCATGTATCATTGATCCTGGAAGCCTCGTTCTCGTTATAAATTGAAGGAGATCACAGACAACAGTTTTGCAGCTGATGCAAAGACTCCAAGATTTTATCTTTACTCTAGCAGGAAACAAGGGAAGTTAGTGCCCCTAGCGGGGCCTTTTAAGAAACAAATTTATCCCGGACCCGAGAACAAGAGATATACAGAGGGCAAAGGCTCCCTCACTCGAAAACAAAATTTAATATTTCGAGAAATATTGGGGTTGCCAAAATTCAAATATCTTCAAACTTATTAGTTATTGTCAACTTCCTTGAAATTTACCGTTCAAGGAGGAGAGAATCACATGTTTGATCATTTCATGTGCTAGTAATATATTATGTTGCTTTTTAATGATTTGGATTTATTAATGATTTATTAGTTCCTTAACTTTACTAACTTACACAAGGGAATACACATTATAAGGATTAGAGAATATCAAAGAACATGTGTGCATGCTCTCTGTACATAAATGTGAACTCGCAACTGTTCTTGCTAGGAAAACATTCTGTTTGCCTACGGCCTAGATTATGGGTATTATAGTCTTAATATAAATATTAGATATCTATAATTATATGTATATGAGTTAATTTTAACGAAAGGACATATTTATAAATATTATATAAAAAGGGATATATCTATAATTGACCTTTAATTTTGGGACATATTAAACTAAGGGTTTTATATCAAACGGGCCACTGATCTCATTAAAAGGTATCAAGTAGGTCCCCAGTCTCCACGGGACTCATTTAAACCACAAAACTAAGAAATATATCATTTGCCCCCTGCATTCACAAAAATAATATAATTTATGGTGGCCTAAGTGAGAATAATACAATCTATCCAAGATTGAACTTTTTTTGGCCACCATAAATTTAATCCAAGACACTTAGGCCACCATAAATTGTATTATTTTTGTGAATGCAGGGGCAAATGATATATTTCTTAGTTTAGTGGTTTAAATGAGTCCCCGTGGAGACTGGGGAGCTACTTGATACTTTTTAATGAGATCAGTGGCGCGTTTGATATAAACTAGGTTATTGACATGCAAAACAAGTCTTGCGTCCATGTTTTGCATGAAGGTATATTCTGATATTTGATATTATCTTTTCTCAATTTAGAATGGTGTATTTAACTCTTTTAAACTCCTTGAAGAGATGCATGAAGCAACAAAATAGCCTGTTAGAGCATATTGACCACAAAGATTCCTCGTGCCTGAAACTGAAAATTAAACAATGCATAAGTCGAACTAGAAGATAGACATTGAGCATGGTTCACAAGATTTTTTCATCATTATAATATTCATGTCCGGCCGAAAATGATTCCTACTGGCATGTTTGGCACAACTTTAATATATGAACTTATTGACTTATTTTCGGGTAAAAATTTTATATTTTGATAATTTTTTTATACAAGTATTTAATGTATGTTTGAGAGTCAATAAGTTGCAAAAATAAGTTGGAAAAGGAATCTCTAACTTTGTCTTAAAATAAGTTGGCTTATTATGGAAAAAATCCCCCCCAAACACCCCTAGTTGTTGAGCTTTTTAAGCTGTATAAATCACAAAACATTTGTGTCGTGTGACATGACATATGTAGATGTTTAGAATGAGAAATCAGATTAATTCATGCTTTTTCTTTTTCATTTCTACAAACTAAATTGTGGTTCCTGATTTATCCCATAATAACCATCCACTGATGTTTGTTTTAAATATCAAGTTACTCAATTATTATTGGATATTTAAACAAAAAAGATGAATATGGCAATTTATCTGATAAGGCATACCAACAGAATAAACTTGCTCTTTTTGCAGGAAACCTTGTTGGATATTTTTTGGGAATGTTATAGCAGGAAACCAAGACACCTCGGATTTTTTATTTGGTACTTATAAGACTATCCATAGTCTTTTGTAATCACATTCACCTATGAACCTCTGGATTATGAATTATTTAATGTATTGGATTTGGAAGAGGATATTTAATTTGGGATGCATAATATGTATATGCAATTTTTTTGGGGACCACTGTTGGATTTGGAAATGAACAGCATGTTTAATTTGGGATGCATTACATTTTTTTGCAGTTTTGTTAATTTTTTTTTTGAAAAGATGTTACCTTAGTTAATGGAAATGTTGCTATATAAAAGCTAATGTAACAAAAAAAATGTTGCATTAGGTCAAACAATATTGCCAACAAAAGTGGGTCCCACTGTGGGGTCCATTATTTTATAAAAATATTGGTCTCTAAGGTAACATATATATTAAGTTGCCATAGCCCTCACTTTTGTTGCTATAGCAAGCTACGGTAACATAAAATTGCAAGTTACCTTAGGGATCAAAAATGCTACCTTAGACACCTAAGGCAACATGCTGAGAGCTATAACCAGAAAAATGTTACCTTAGCTACTTTATGGGCCTAAGGTAACATATAATCTACCTACTTTAACATTTTTTCTATGTTACCGTAGGCTTAGGGTGTTTATGGTGTAGTGATTTTTGGTCAATGATAAAACTAATATAAAGCTTATTTATAGTGTATAATATAATTTTTTTTCATATTTATTTATTTTTGAATCTGATAATGATAAAGTTTGCTATTTAACAACATAATTTAGTTTTTGTGAAAATGGTACTCTTTTACTATGTGCTCTTGCTTATAAAATCCATGAAAATAATTCAAAAAAAATATTATTTTAACTAGAATTCTAATAATTAATATAACATATTGTGACATTCCTATATCATAAACGGTAAAACTTTTAAAAATATTTGTTTTTTTGTAGATAACAAAACTAATATAAACCTTTATTGTAAGACCTTGCCAAACATAATGCCAAAACTTGAACCTAAAGGTCAAAGGACTTCAAAAGAATGGGATGGAGGCTAAAGGGGTCTATTGCTGTTAGTGAACCCACTCTACTTTGATCTGAGCATCCTCTTTTTATGAAACCAATTGGTATGAGACACCTGATCATTTCACCAAGGAGTTAGAATTTGTATGTTTTAGCACATAGACAAGGGTGCGGAATTTGCTAATGAAAAAAACCCAAAAGCTTCATTCATAAGAAAAAAATTAGAGACCCAAAAGCTTCATTCATCAATAAAAAAATTAGAGAGACTGACCTCAGACCTCATGCTACATTATGAGTTTACAATACAAATTTGATCTAGTGATGGGATATAAATTAGACAAGTCATTTAAATTTTCTTCTAGAGACTCCAGACATAGATTACCCTCCCAATTGTATTATTATAGTAACACTAGTACTATTGAGAAACAGTTTGAACATTCATTTAGTGTTATAATAATGAATTTTTTTTTCAAATTATATATCAATTAGAGGTACAATCATACGGTAATTTAGTAAACCACTTAAACTATAAAGTAAAAATTCACTAGAGTACATGCAACAATTAACTCTATCTATAGGCAAGTTTACCCTAACTTTTTTTCCCCTAATTTTCACTTGTTTGTGCAATTAAAAAAATCAACAGAAAATGCAAACAAGAAGCATTTTGAAAGTTTTCCTATATTTTACCCTCTTATGCGCGGATACACCAGGTTTTATGGCTTAGGTTCCTATAAATGCAAGGTTTTATAGCAACAATAAATATCTGACCTTTATTTTGTACAAATAGTAAAAGTGATATGTAATCTCTGGCTATGCTGAACTAGTTTAGTTTTAACAATGTGTATGGTGGTGGTTGTCATTGGATTATTAGTATCCAATTTGGTTTATGTATAGGGTACTCGCCGGTTTGACGTGTTAATCTCTTGTGGATGGGTTTGACGTGTTAATCTCTTGTGGATGGTTTGGATAGTTGGGTTATCAGTGAAATAATTTCTTCTAAATGTTGGATGTTTTTGGGTTTGAATGTTTGTCGGTTGGTTATGTATGATTGTAATCTTGGATTGTAGATAAGCTATCTTGTTTGTTGATCGTGAATTGAATTTGATAATGATATATAATAATTGTGCTTTGGGATCCAAGTTCTATTAGTTTAGTTTTTTGATTGGTAGTTGTTTTGGTTCACTTGAATAGACAATAGGGATAATGCACGAAAGACATCAGTGTAAATTCACATATTCAATGTTAAATACAAGTTAATATTGAAAGTGAAAGTGTCCTAAATCCAATCATAGATGATGAGTTAGGAAGAACTTTTATATAATTTATTTAATTTCATAAAAGACTTATTCATTTTTGTTACGGGCTTTATCTATTTAAGCATTTAAATAAGATGTGCCATAGTTTAGAGTAAAGCTTTTAGAATTATGATGAGATTGTAATAATGAGATCTAAAAGATGAAAAATATAAACTTAAATTGTTCCTGGTCGTAGGATAATTAATTGGTAGTTAGTTAAGTCGTAAAGATCGGTACATACTATGCTTGCTTCAATATGAAGGATGTTTATTCTCATAGGAATTTGTGTGGTGACAATATAGCTAGTATGTAGGTGCTTATTAGTGAATAAGTTCAATGAATTTGAACAACTAATGGAGTTCACTCATGTGTCAGTAGTTGTTCATATAGTGATGGTTGTACAAGTGTCCTTAGACTTGAGGTAATCATAGTCATCTTGTGTACATTGAACTGTACTTTGGTCTAGTTTTTAGTCTTTAGGGACAATAAAAAGGGCTCTTCTGGGCACAATAATTTGTATACGAAGACGAAGATAGTGATTGATCTATAGAGGATCTACCCCTTCTAGTGAAGTAAAAGAATGTCCTATGTTATTCCACTTGTGCTAGTTCAGGAATCTCTGCCCAAAGAGAATGAAATTAGAAAGAAGTTTCTAATATGCGTTAAAGGGAACTAAGCATAATGAATAGGAAATCATAGGATTAAATTAGATAGGCTTCACACAAGTTCCATATAACCACCTAGAAATTTTCGTAATTATATAAGTGTTTATTAATTGATAAATTTGCCTTATGTGATTTACATGGCAGATAAAAATTTTGTGAGGTCAAGTTATGAGTGGTATCATGATTATGTGATTATAGGATGATTAGTATAAGTTGAATGTGTTCGTAGAATTTTATTTGCATTTTTGGTAAATTAAAACTATTTTAAACATGCATTTTTATTCTTCCAAAAATCTTATAAAATCATTGGAGTCATTTAAAATTATGAAATCATTTTCATTATCATCTTGGTGATATTATTTAGTTTTTAAAATTAGTGGAAGTATTTAATTGTGTGTTTATGTATTTTAAAATGATTTCAAAAGCTTTAATTCTTCATTCTGTTGGAGAGTTGCACAGCCGGGAACTCTCCTTCTCTCTTTATCATTTCTCTCCTTCTTCTCTCTTTGTCATTTCTTTCAATTTGAGCTCAAAACCATGTCTAAATTCGAGTTTTAATCAGCCTTGTATTATTCTTATGTTTAATTAGTATTTGGGTTGTGTTTTTGAGAAGTTCGTGTATGTATAAAATCAGTGTGTGTATGTATATGCTTAAACAATGACATGCAAGCATGGTTAGCTAATAAATGTTTGATTTAGTGATTGTATGATATTAGTTATGTGTTAAAATGGAGTTTTTGTTTAGTTATGTGTATTTTTACGAAGTTCGTTCACGGAATGATTAATATCAATACTGATTGTAAGTCTTTTATCTCTTACACAAGTGTGGTGAAATATTATGGTGGTTTGTGTTTATCTACTAATTAATCTAATAAACAAATAAAAACTATAATATATATATATATATGAGAGAAAATAATCCAAGAATTAGGGTTCTTCAATTGGCTATCATGAATGTCTAATTTGAAGGTTCAACTATAAAATATTATGAACCAAGGATTATTAGTTTCACAATTCGCATATCAATCTCCCGATCTAATAATTATATTGTGTCAATCATATCATGTACTAGAATCACAACTCCTCTCCCAATTCGTTATAATTTCTAGAGATGCAACTAAAAGTTCGCAACTTTTCTAATTGTATAAACGCTCAATGATAGATTAACAATAACAAGAAAATCACAATACAATCAAACAAACTCAATAAGCCAACGAATACTACCCAACCCTTGGATAAAGGGATTAGCTACTCATAATAAGATAAAACAAATATGAATTAAAATCTCAAACCATGAATTTAAGAATTGAAGTACGAAAAATACAACTTTAAAGCTTCTCGAAATTAGGATGAATCCCTTCACGTACTCATTCTTCCAATCTTCCTCTCAAAGTGTTTCTCTCCCTTTTCTCTCTAAAGTGCGACTATCCTATTCTATTGTATTCTACAATATTTTATGATATGTTATCTCTAAAATGTATGTATAAACCTTATATAATAGAGACTTTTATTTTTTTTCCAAGAAAATACAAGTAATTTTCCAAAACAAATTGGATTCTGAATGTAAAATTCGTAGGCTATCTTCCAGGCATGTTTCTGGACTGCTCCAGTTGGAACATTGATTTTAGACCACTTCTGAGTTGTAGATAATTTCGTTAGCTTTGCATGGACTATAAGCTCACCCAATTCTGATGTCTAAAACTCAAGTTAGGACCCAAACAGTGATCGTTGCGCGTGCAAGCCAATAAATCTGAATTTTCTTGTAATTTAAGTCAAAATAAACTCAATTCCTTCCAAGTTTGTGAATTCTTTATTTCATGTCATAAAATATTAAACTCTAATTAAGAATATCCAATTATTTATAAAATACAATATATATGGGGTTAAAATCTTATAAAATACATATAACATACTCTATCACTACCTCATGCAAACCTAAAGTTAAAATAAAACCAACATTAGATCATAATCACCGTTCTCCTTCTCTATGAAAAATGTACTCGTAACGGTTAGTTACTCGATCGCCATTGCCATCGCTATCGCCAATCAACTTCGGTATCATTTTTTTCTCATTTCCAGTGGGAAGATTGTTAAGGATATGTAGCACTGACTCCAAAAAAGTGCACACTTCCATGCCTCCAATCATGTGAGAGATGAGTTTTTTTTATTCAATTTCAAATCCAACTTTACATCGGGTTCATCTTTTATCAAAGTCCCGATAGGAATCTTTTGACAGTGACTTTCTTGTAGGAAGACTGTGAAAACCAAACCATCAGTAAAGTCCCCGCATCCTAATATAGACGGGAAAATATGTTTGCATAAGTCATTCCAACAATCATATATAAATTCCACCATTTGTCTTATACTAGCACATACGCACTAATTAAGTCCATATCACACTCGCACAATGTATTCATATTTAGTCATGCATTCTTAATTCTTCCCTCGTGTTCATGATCAAGAGGCTAGATTAGTATCAAGGAGAATGCCTTAATTGCTCATATTATATTTAAAACAGATGGAGTGAAGAGCATGAGTAAGGGGTGACTCGTCATAATTTTGTTATAAAGGAAAAAACAGAGATGACTAGAAGTACAGAAAAGAATGGATCATGGTATATGCATATGTTGGTCAGTGGAATACCAAGAACATGACTCTTCGTATCATACATTAGAGAAGACACATAAATATGGGATTCAAGGAAACTATCACATTAATTAACTATTTTATCTTCTCGAAGGTACTGTTTCTAATTTATAGATGTCTGAATTCAGAATTTACAAGCTAGAATAGAAAGCTTATATTCATTAATCTTCTCATATCGTAATAATTTATGATAAGAGCCATCAGATTTGGTATTATGGCTTGTGCAAGTGTAAATACAATGAAAAATCTGAAGTCGTTTAACTAACAAGTATTAGCATGTGATGTGATGATAAAATTTGGGGATATACAAAAGATCACTTCTTATTCGTGAAATTAGTACTATGATACAGCCCTTTAGTTCGACTTTTTACATTGTATTTTGATTAATGTCCACGTGGGCATTTACTGTTTGGCTAGTCATAAATTGGGTTGTCTGCTTTAATTAGTTATATATAACTAAGTTAAACTACACATGAAGGAAGACTATGACACATAGTTTGTTGGAATTATGCACATTATACATAAGACGTGAATTTGAATTACATGTATATTTTGAAATCTGTAAACAAATTTTAACAAAAAATTGAAAAAGGACAGTTTAAAAAGTTAATAAAAACTCTCAAAATGTCTTTTTCAAACAACTGAAACAATAATAAAATTGATAACTATTACCTCGTAAAGAGTTTCCTCTGGGTGGAGTCGACCTCCATCAAACAGGAATGCGGTAGAACTCATCTCTACAGACCGTTGGTTACAATAAGCTGTCATCAAACAGGAATGCGGTAGAACTCATCTCTATAGACCGTTGGTTACAATAAGCTGTCATCAGCTTAATTAGCTGCACACTACGTTTTAGTTTGAAGAAGAGTTCACTTCCATTCTACAAGCAAAGAAACATGGTACATACAGATAAGAATATACATACTTGTAATATGACCCTCACCAAATTACATATTCAGGTTATCAAGTATTAAAATAGCAGATTTCATACATTGCAATCTTAACCAACAAAATATTAAAGGAATCAAAAATTTCTTAACCAACTGAGTAACAATTCATCAAGGTCAGAATATTGTTCTTCATGTCAGGAACATAATACACATCTTCAATATTTCCTTGTATAGATACTCTGCTATCAACTTTGTATGAACATTCTTCTATAGTGCTTGAATATAAAATAATTCAAGATAAGTACTTCTTTGTCACTTGTATCACCTGACTCTAATAGAGATTAAAGAGATCATGGTAGGTAATTTTTAGGCAACCACACAATATTTCAAGATAATATATACTAATAATGTTCAAGTAGGATATTCTTTTCCCCATCCCTTTTCAGTAGCACCCAATCCGTTCTCATTATTATGATCAATGAGGTGTTGTAGAATGAGGTTTTGCATCAAAGAGAGTTCTCTTGCAAGCCACTATAGCAATTTCAAACTTGATTTTAGAGATTTCAATGAAGAAAAGCAGAAATACTTATTTTTTCTTCACACACAGCTTCTTGTCTTATATGATTGGAAGAAAAAACTCATATGACATTCATTGGCAGCCTAACCTAATGAGTTTAATATCTTGTAATTTAGTCACAACAAAGACTTCTTTAAATAGAAGGTTGTTGTTGTTCCTGGACGGCAGCTGATAGCTATCGCTATCAAGGTGTTCATAGTTAATAAGTTGATAATCCTAAAAAACCTAATCCTCAACCGTTGTAGTTTCAAGCATAAAAATGTTAAATACCACAAAGAATTTAATTTCCCCTTATTTAACATTTGCGGATTTTAGTATAGAGTACACCTGAATCAATGGGACTCATCAACCAATAAAGAGGAAAATAATTTTTTTATTAAATCAAAGAAACTCAAATGACTCAAATGACTATAACATACAGGAGCTACAACTCTGCTATGCTCTCATTCTATTACAGAAACATTTCTCAAAATCTTAAATATGCAAAAATTACTACTGATTCTATTAGGGAACCACAATTTATACCTATTTATTTAATGCCTATTTATAGAAGCACATGCAACTTTACAAATCTTGGTTCTATTACAAAACCTTAATTTTAAAATAATAATAAGCATTAAATAAATTCAAACATGCTTTACTCTAGAAAACAACAATGTAACAAATGTTGGTTCTATTACATAACCTTAATTTTAAAACTAAGTATGAATACAATCACATCTACGAAACTGATTATATCGTATTAACAAATATGCATGTAGAATCAGATCTTTGAAATCATACAAAATTAATATGAATAAACATATACAACTAAACAAGCTCACCATAATAAAAAAATTTATGAAAAATAAATTAAAATCAGAGAATCGATGTTGATTATTACCTTTCCAAATATTTTCTGATCCATCCATACTTGCACTAATCTTTAAAGAAGCTCGAGATAATCTCTCGTGGCTCCAAGAGAGAAAACGCTCCAATGGCGGATTGTTACTTTTTTTAGTTTGATTTCTCTCTGTGCTCCCGAGTTAGATTAACAAGAGAAGAGAAAAGAAGAGGAGAGAAATTTTTAAAATTTTCTTTTCAATTCGTGCTCCCGAGTTTTTTCAAGAAAGAAGAGAATGGATCCGGAAAGAAAATTCTAGCAACTTTCTCTCCAAAATCTTCTTTCCAAAAATGGAATGATTTGGAGAGAAGCACTAATTTACCTTTAAAAATTTCCCGCCAAATCACTTTTTCAAAATTTTCTCTTCTTTTTACAAAAACTTGGGAGCACATGAAAGATTAATTTTTTTATTTCTCTTCTTTCACCTTCTCTTCTCTTCTTTTCTCTTCTTTACCAAAAAATCTCTGGAGCACAGCGAAGCGCGCCGATTTCCAAACTCTCTCCATAGAAGCGTGTGTATAGGTGTGTGTCCTATATGATGGTGCTATTTTAAAAAATAGCCTTAAATTTTACTTAATTACAAAAGTGCCATTGATAATTTTGTACGGTTTGATTAAATGAATAATGGCTAGGATATTGGTTCTCTCCAATTCTCCATTTGAATGGGTCTCCCTAGAATAGAAGTATGGGGCACTACATAATTATGTTAACATGCTTTTAAATACAATGGGATAATTAAACAATGATCACCCTTTAATTAATATCCATAGTTTTTGTTTGACTAGTAAATTTATTTTTATTTTAACTATAGAATTAAAATGATCATTTTCAAAAATAATGTAATAAAAATAAATTTAGTATTCAGATTAAAAACTAACCTGGACGAACACATTTAATATAAAATTTAATTTAATTTTTTTATTAAAGGATCAAATTAATAAAACTAGTAAAAAAAATAAATAAATGTTATATAATCCGGAAACATGTACATAGCACGGGAATAAATTCATAAATGTAAAAAATAAAAAATATTACCTTTACATAATAAATTTCTGGAGCATATTCTTCATTGTCTATCTGCAAATATTTGATAACAAGCAAAAGAAATATGATACAAGAATTTCGAATTTCAGAAAAACATTCTTAAAATCAAATTATATATATTATAAAATACTTGATACTCCAAAAAAATTGCATATCAAATATGTTTAAATATTTTCTATTAGGATTATCATCCGATTATTAATGACTTTTGAAAGGTGTTCAACCTAGATCTTAAAAAAACCAAAAATTCAAAATTAAATATAGATAAAGATGTCGATTAATTCAAATTTTATGTACACTACGATTAAAATCTAAAATAATTGAAGAACTACTGTTTAAATCTAAAATTGAAACAAAAATCTTGAAAATTGTGTTACTATTCATTTTTTGGAATGTTCTCGTCGACTAGTTGATTTTAGCATTGGTAAGGAGAAAATTAGAGGAAATAACATGGACATATACACCACTAAAAACATGAAAAAAGACTTTAAATAATTATTGAAAATTTAATTCCATTAATCAACACAATTAAAACATTGAGAAAGAAGTGTACCTTTGATGTGTTAACGGGTTGAATTATGATTGAGTAGTCCATTGGATCATTAGACTCATAAACTTTTAGTTTGATTAATTACAAACTTTCAAAGAATACAAAATAAGTGCTCTATCATGAGAGGTTTGTGAGTGTGGTTTGAGAAGACTAGATGTGGAGATGAGTTTCACTGAGGCTAGGTTCAGATGGTTCTCAATAAAGGATATATATATATATATATATATATACATGTGAAACCTAAAATTTGATGATTGGGCCTATCACAATTTGGTGATTGGGCCATATGAGCGCCCAATGAGAATTTTGTAGAAGAATAAAATCCAAGGAAAACTAGAGGCCTTCTAGAATTTAAAAAAATACTCCGTATATTTTTTTACCAAATAGTTATTATTAAAAAAAATTTAGTTTTAAACTCTTTTTCTACAAAAATGTTTTTTTAATAAGATTAAAATTGTTTTCATATTTTTTTCAAATGATTAGGAAAATGATGTATAATTTCTCTCCAAAAAATTGATATTATAATTATATTTAAATAGTTAATTTTTTAGCTAAAATGCGAGCAAAAATTTATCAAAGTGAAATAAAGCAAAAAACTATTAATATTTTAATATTTGATTAGTGTTGAATCAATTGTTACAAGTGAATAAAATTGAAAATTCTAATCAAACCCATTAAAATATTAAAATAGATATATAAAAATTACTTGAAAAAGACAACACTTTTTATTTGTTATTATAAATATATCCCGTTTTTCAAATTTGTCATATTTTTTATTGTAACCATGATTAAATAACTAACTACACTTTTTAAAAGACAATTTTGTCCTCTTATTTAAATAAAAATTATACCAATTACTAACTATAATATACATATAATATCATAATCGATCATGTATCATTGATCCTGGAAGCCTGTTCTCGTTATAAATTGAAGGAGATCACAGACAACAGTTTTGCAGCTGATGCAAAGACTCCAAGATTTTATCTTTACTCTAGCACGAAACAAGGGAAGTTAGTGCCCCTAGCGGGGCCTTTTAAGAAACAAATTTATCCCGGACCCGAGAACAAGAGATACAGAGGGCAAAGGCTCCCTCACTCGAAAACAAAATTTAATATTTCGAGAAATATTGGGGTTGCGAAAATTCAAATATCTTCAAACTTATTAGTTATTGTCAACTTCCTCGAAATTTACCGTTCAAGGAGGAGAGAATCACATGTTTGATCATTTCATGTGCTAGTAATATATTATTTTGCTTTTTAATGATTTGGATTTATTAATGATTTATTAGTTCCTTAACTTTACTAACTTACACAAGGGAATACACATTATAAGGATTATAGAATATCAAAGAACATGTGTGCATGCTCTCTGTACATAAATGTGAACTCGCAATGTTCTTGCTAGGAAAACATTTTGTTTGCCTACGGCCTAGATTATGGGTATTATAGTCTTAATATAAATATTAGATATCTATAATTATATGTATACGAGTTAATTTTAACGAAAGGACATATTTATAAATATTATATAAAAAGGGATATATCTATAATTGACCTTTAATTTTGGGACATATTAAACTAAGGGTTTTATATCAAACGGGCCACTGATCTCATTAAAAGGTATCAAGTAGCTCCCCAGTCTCCACGGGACTCATTTAAACCACTAAACTAAGAAATATATCATTTGCCCCTGCATTCACAAAAATAATATAATTTAATTATGGTGGCCTAAGTGAGAATAATACAATCTATCCAAGATTGAACTTTTTTTGGCCACCATAAATTTAATCCAAGACACTTAGGCCACCATAAATTGTATTATTTTTGTGAATGCCGGGGTAAATGATATATTTTTTAGTTTAGTGGTTTAAATGAGTCCCCGTGGAGACTGGGGAGCTACTTGATACTTTTTAATGAGATCAGTGGCGCGTTTGATAGCGTTTGATATAAACTAGGTTATTGACATGCAAAACAAGTCTTGCGTCCATGTTTTGCATGAAGGTATATTCTGATATCTGATATTATATTTTCTCAATTTAGAGTGGTGTATTTAACTCTTTTAAACTCCTTGAAGAGATGCATGAAGCAACAAAATAGCCTGTTAGAGCATATTGACCACAAAGATTCCTTGTGCCTGAAACTGAAAATTAAACAATGCATAAGCCGAACTAGAAGATAGACATTGAGCATGGTTCACAAGATTTTTTCATCATTATAATATTCATGTCCGGCCGAAAATGATTCCTACTGGCATGTTTGGCACAACTTTAATATATGAACTTATTGACTTATTTTCGGGTAAAAATTTTATATTTTGATAATTTTTTTTATACAAGTATTTAATGTATGTTTGAGAGTCAATAAGTTGCAAAAATAAGTTGGAAAAGGAATCTCTAACTTTGTCTTAAAATAAGTTGGCTTATTCTGGAAAAAATCCCGCCAAACACCCCTAGTTGTTGAGCTTTTTAAGCTGTATAAATCACAAAACATTTGTGTCGTGTGACATGACATATGTAGATGTTGAGAATGAGAAATCAGATTAATTCATGCTTTTTCTTTTTCATTTCTACAAACTAAATTGTGGTTCCTGATTTATCCCATAATAACCATCCACTGATGTTTGTTTTAAATATCAAGTTACTCAATTATTATTGGATATTTAAACAAAAAAGATGAATAGGGCAATTTATCTGATAAGGCATACCAACAGAATAAACTTGCTCTTTTTGCAGGAAACCTTGTTGGATATTTTTTGGGAATGTTATAGCAGGAAACCAAGACACCTCGGATTTTTTATTTGGTACTTATAAGACTATCCATAGTCTTTTGTAATCACATTCACCTATGAACCTCTGGATTATGAATTATTTAATGTATTGGATTTGGAAGAGGATATTTAATTTGGGATGCATAATATGTATATGCAATTTTTTTGGGGACCACTGTTGGATTTGGAAATGAACAGCATGTTTAATTTGGGATGCATTACATTTTTTTGCAGTTTTGTTAATTTTTTTTTGAAAAGATGTTACCTTAGTTAATGGAAATGTTGCTATATAAAAGCTAATGTAACAAAAAAAATGTTGCATTAGGTCAAACAATATTGCTAACAAAAGTGGGTCCCACTATGGGGTCCATTATTTTATAAAAATATTGGTCTCTAAGGTAACATATATATTAAGTTGCCATAGCCCTCACTTTTGTTCCTATAGCAAGCTAGGGTAACATAAAATTGCAAGTTACCTTAGGGATCAAAAATGCAAGTTACCTTAGGGATCAAAAATGCTACCTTAAACACCTAAGGCAACATGCTGAGAGCTATAACCAGAAAAATGTTACCTTAGCTACTTTATGGGCCTAAGGTAACATATAATCTACCTACTTTAACAGTTTTTTATGTTACCGTAGGCTTAGGCTGTTTATGGTGTAGTGATTTTTGGTCAATGATAAAACTAATTTAAAGCTTATTTATAGTGTATAATATAATTTTTTTTCATATTTATTTATTTTTGAATCTGATAATGATAAAGTTTGCTATTTAACAACATAATTTAGTTTTTGTGAAAATGGTACTCTTTTACTATGTGCTCTTGCTTATAAAATCCATGAAAATACTTCAAAAAAAATATTATTTTAACTAGAATTCTAATAATTAATATAACATATTGTGACATTCCTATATCATAAACGGTAAAACTTTTAAAAATATTTGTTTTTTTGTAGATAACAAAACTAATATAAACCTTTATTGTAAGACCTTGCCAAACATAATGCCAAAACTTGAACCTAAAGGTCAAAGGACTTCAAAAGAATGGGATGGAGGCTAAAGGGGTCTATTGCTGTTAGTGAACCCACTCTACTTTGATCTGAGCATCCTCTTTTTATGAAACCAATTGGTATGAGACACCTGATCATTTCACCAAGGAGTTAGAATTTGTATGTGTTAGCACATAGACAAGGGTGCCGAATTTGCTAATGAAAAAAACCCAAAAGCTTCATTCATCAAGAAAAAAATTAGAGACCCAAAAGCTTCATTCATCAATAAAAACATTAGAGAGACTGACCTCAGACCTCATGTTACATTATGAGTTTACAATACAAATTTGATCTAGTGATGGGATATAAATTAGACAATTAATGACAGTCATTTAAATTTTCTTCTAGAGACTCCAGACATAGATTACCCTCCCAATTGTATTATTATAGTAACACTAGTACTATTGAGTAATCAGTTTGAACTTTCATTTAGTGTTATAATAATGAATATTTTTTTCAAATTATATATCAATTAGAGGTACGATCATAAGGTAATTTAGTAAACCACTTAAACTATAAAGTAAAAATTCACTGGAGTACATGCAACAATTAACTCTATCTATAGGCAAGTTTACCCTAACTTTTTTTCCCCTAATTTTCACTTGTTTGTGCAATTAAAAAAAATCAACAGAAAATGCAAACAAGAAGCATTTTGAAAGTTTTCCTATATTTTACCCTCTTATGCGCGGATACACCAGGTTTTATGGCTTAGGTTCCTATAAATGCAAGGTTTTATAGCAACAATAAATATCTGACCTTTATTTTGTACAAATAGTAAAAGTGATATGTAATCTCTGGCTATGCTGAACTAGTTTAGTTTTAACAATGTGTATGGTGGTGGTTGTCATTGGATTATTAGTATCCAATTTGGTTTATGTATAGGGTACTCGCCGGTTTGACCTGTTAATCTCTTGTGGATGGTTTGGATAGTTGGGCTATCAGTGAAATATTTTCTTCTAAATGTTGGATGTTTTTGGGTTTGAATGTTTGTCGGTTGGTTATGTATGATTGTAATCTTGGATGGTAGATAAGCTATCTTGTTTGTTGATCGTGAATTGAATTTGATAATGATATATAATAATTGTGCTTTGGGATCCAAGTTCTATTAGTTTAGTTTTTTGATTGGTAGTTGTTTTGGTTCACTTGAATAGACAATAGGGATAATGCACGAAAGACATCAGTGTAAATTCACATATTCAATGTTAAATACAAGTTAATATTGAAAGTGAAAGTGTCCTAAATCCAATCATAGATGATGAGTTAGGAAGAACTTTTATATAATCTATTTAATTTCATAAAAGACTTATTCATTTTTGTTACGGGCTTTATCTATTTAAGCATTTAAATAAGATGTTCCATAGTTTAGAGTAAAGCTTTTAGAATTTTGACGAGATTGTAATAATGAGATCTAAAAGATGAAAAATCTAAACTTAAATTGTTCCTGGTCGTAGGATAATTAATTGGTAGTTAGTTAAGTCGTAAAGATCGGTACATACTATGCTTGCTTCAATATGAAGGATGTTTATTCTCATAGGGATTTGTGTGGTGACAATATAGCTAGTATGTAGGTGCTTATTAGTGAATAAGTTCAATGAATTTGAACAACTAATGGAGTTCACTCATGTGTCACTAGTTGTTCATATAGTGATGGTTGTACAAGTGTCCTTAGACTTGAGGTAATCATAGTCATCTTGTGTACATTGAACTGTACTTTGGTCTAGTTTTTAGTCTTTAGGGACAATAAAAAGGGCTCTTCTGGGCACAGTAATTTGTATACGAAGATAGTGATTGATCAATAAAGGATCTACCCCTTCTAGTGAAGTAAAAGAATGTCCTATGTTATTCCACTTGTGCTAGTTCAGGAATCTCTGCCCAAAGAGAATGAAATTAGAAAGAAGTTTCTAATATGCGTTAAAGGGAACTAAGCATAATGAATAGGAAATCATAGGATTAAATTAGATAGGCTTGACACAAGTTCCATATAACGACCTAGAAATTTTCGTAATTATATAAGTGTTTATTAATTGATAAATTTGCCTTATGTGATTTATATGGCAGATAAAAATTTTGTGAGGTCAAGTTATGAGTGGTATCATGATTATGTGATTATATGATGATTAGTATAAGTTGAATGTGTTCGTAGAATTTTATTTGCATTTTTGGTAAATTAAAACTATTTTAAACATGCATTTTTATTCTTCCAAAAATCTTATAAAATCATTGGAGTCATTTAAAATTATGAAATCTTTTTCATTATCATCTTGGTGATATTATTTAGTTTTTAAAATTAGTGGAAGTATTTAATTGTGTGTTTATGTATTTTAAAATGATTTCAAAAGCTTTAATTCTTCATTCTGTTAGAGAGTTGCACAGCCGGGAACTCTCCTTCTTCTCTCTTTATCATTTCTCTCCTTCTTCTCTCTTTGTCATTTCTTTCAATTTGAGCTCAAAACCATGTCTAAATTCGAGTTTTAATCAGCTTGTATTATTCTTATGTTTAATTAGTATTTGGGTTGTGTTTTTGAGAAGTTTGTGTATGTATAAAATCAGTGTGTGTATGTATATGCTTAAACAATGACATGCAAGCATGGTTAGCTAATAAATGTTTGATTTAGTGATTGTATGATATTAGTTATGTGTTAAAATGGAGTTTTTTTTTAGTTATGTGTATTTTTACGAAGTTCATTCACAGAATGATTAATATCAATACTGATTGTAAATCTTTTATCTCTTACACAAGTGTGGTGAAATATTATGGTGGTTTGTGTTTATCTACTAATTAATCTAATAAACAAATAAAAACTATAATATATATATAAATATATGAGAGAAAATAATCCAAGAATTAGGGTTCTTCAATTGGCTATCATGAATGTCTAATTTGAAGGTTCAACTATAAAATATTATGAACCAAGGATTATTAGTTTCACAATTCGCATATCAATCTCCCGATCTAATAATTATATTGTGTCAATCATATCATGTACTAGAATCACAACTCCTCTCCCAATTCGTTATAATTTCTAGAGATGCAACTAAAAGTTCGCAACTTTTCTAATTGTATAAACGCTCAATGATAGATTAACAATAACAAGAAAATCACAATACAATCAAACAAACTCAATAAGCCAACGAATACTACCCAACCCTTGGATAAAGGGATTAGCTACTCATAATAAGATAAAACAAATATGAATTAAAATCTCAAACCATGAATTTAAGAATTGAAGTACGAAAAATACAACTTTAAAGCTTCTCGAAATTAGGATGAATCCCTTCACGTACTCATTCTTCCAATCTTCCTCTCAAAGTGTTTCTCTCCCTTTTCTCTCTAAAGTACGACTATCCTATTCTATTGTATTCTACAATATTTTATGATATGTTATCTCTACAATGTATGTATAAACCTTATATAATAGAGACTTTTATTTTTTTTCCAAGAAAATACAAGTAATTTTCCAAAACAAATTGGATTCTGAATGTAAAATTCGTAGGCTATCTTCCAGGCATGTTTCTGGACTGCTCGAGTTGGAACATTGATTTTAGACCACTTCTGAGTTGTAGATAATTTCGTTAGCTTTGCATGGACTATAAGCTCACCCAATTCTGATGTCTAAAACTCAAGTTAGGACCCAAACAGTGATCGTTGCGCGTGCAAGCCAATAAATCTGAATTTTCTTGTAATTTAAGTCAAAATAAACTCAATTCCTTCCAAGTTTGTGAATTCTTTATTTCATGTCATAAAATATTAAACTCTAATTAAGAATATCCAATTATTTATAAAATACAATATATATGGGTTAAAATCTTATAAAATACATATAACATACTCTATCACTACCTCATGCAAACCTAAAGTTAAAAGAAAACCAACATTAGATCATAATCACCGTTCTCCTTCTCTATGAAAAATGTACTCGTAACGGTTAGTTACTCGATCGCCATTGCCATCGCTATCGCCAATCAACTTCGGTATCGTTTTTTTCTCATTTCCAGTGGGAAGATTGTTAAGGATATGTAGCACTGACTCCAAAAAAGTGCACACTTCCATGCCTCCAATCATGTGAGAGATGAGTTTTTTTTATTCAATTTCAAATCCAACTTTACATCGGGTTCATCTTTTATCAAAGTCCCGATAGGAATCTTTTGACAGTGACTTTCTTGTAGGAAGACTGTGAAAACCAAACCATCAGTAAAGTCCCCACATCCTAATATAGACGGGAAAATATGTTTGCATAAGTCATTCCAACAATCATATATAAATTCCACCATTTGTCTCATACTAGCACATACGCACTAATTAAGTCCATATCACACTCGCACAATGTATTCATGTTTAGTCATGCATTCTTAATTCTTCCCTCGTGTTCATGATCAAGTGGCTAGATTAGTATCAAGGAGAATGCCTTAATTGCTCATATTATATTTAAAACAGATGGAGTGAAGAGCATGAGTAAGGGGTGACTCGTCATAATTTTGTTATAAAGGAAAAAACAGAGATGACTAGAAGTACAGAAAAGAATGGATCATGGTATATGCATATGTTGGTTAGTCGAATACCAAGAACATGACTCTTCGTATCATACATTAGAGAAGACACACAAATATGGGATTGAAGGAAACTATCACATTAACTATTTTATCTTCTCGAAGGTATTGTTTCTAATTTATAGATGTCTGAATTCAGAATTTACAAGCTAGAATAGAAAGCTTATATTCATTAATCTTCTCATATCTTAATAATTTATGATAAGAGCCATCAGCTTTGGTATTATGGCTTGTGCAAGTGTAAATACAATGAAAAATCTGAAGTCGTTTAACTAACAAGTATTAGCATGTGATGTGATGATAAAATTTGGGGATATACAAAAGATCACTTCTTATTCGTGAAATTAGTACTATGATACAGCCCTTTAGTTCGATTTTTTACATTGTATTTTGATTAATGTCCACGTGGGCATTTACTGTTTGGCTAGTCATAAATTGGGTTGTCTGCTTTAATTAGTTATATATAACTAAGTTAAACTACACATGAAGGAAGACTATGACACATAGTTTGTTGGAATTATGCACATTATACATAAGACGTGAATTTGAATTACATGTATATTTTGAAATCTATAAACAAATTTTAACAAAAAATTGAAAAAGGACAGGTTAAAAGTTAATAAAAACTCTCAAAATGTCTTTTTCAAACAGCTGAAACAATAATAAAATTGATAACTATTACCTCGTAAAGAGTTTCCTCTGGGTGGAGTCGACCTCCATCAAACAGGAATGCGGTAGAACTCATCTCTATAGACCGTTTGTTACAATAAGCTGTCATCAAACAGGAATGCGGTAGAACTCATCTTTATAGACCGTTGGTTACAATAAGCTGTCATCAGCTTAATTAGATGTACACTACGTTTTAGTTTGAAGAAGAGTTCACTTCCATCCTGCAAGCAAAGAAACACGGTACATACGGATAAGAATATACATACTTGTAATATGACCCTCACCAAATTACATATTCAGGTTATCAAGTATTAAAATAGCAGATTTCATACATTGCAATCTTAACCAACAAAATATTAAAGGAATCAAAAATTTCTTAACCAACTGAGTAACAATTCATCAAGGTCAGAATATTGTTCTTCATGTCAGGAACATAATACACATCTTCAATATTTCCTTGTATAGATACTCTGCTATCAACTTTGTATGAACATTCTTCTATAGTGCTTGAATATAAAATAATTCAAGATAAGTACTTCTTTGTCACTTGTATCACCTGACTCTAATAGAGATTAAAGAGATCATGGTAGGTAATTTTTAGGCAACCACACAATATTTCAAGATATAATATATACTAATAATGTTCAAGTAGGATATTCTTTTCCCCATCCCTTTTCAGTAGCACCCAATCCGTTCTCATTATTACGATCAATGAGGTGTTGTAGAATGAGGTTTTGCATCAAAGAGAGTTCTCTTGCAAGCCACTATAGCAATTTCAAACTTGATTTTAGAGATTTCAATGAAGAAAAGCAGAAATACTTATTTTTTCTTCACACACAAGTTCTTGTCTTATATGATTGGAAGAAAAAACTCATATGACATTCATTGGCAGCCTAACCTAATGAGTTTAATATCTTGTAATTTAGTCACAACAAAGACTTCTTTAAATAGAAGGTTGTTGTTGTTCCTGGACGGCAGCTGATAATGCTATCGCTATCAAGGTGTTCATAGTTATGTAAGTTGATAATCCTAAAAAACCTAATCCTCAACCGTTGTAGTTTCAAGCATAAAAATGTTAAATACCACAAAGAATTTAATTTCCCCTTATTTAACATTTGCGGATTTTAGTATAGAGTACACCTGATTCAATGGGACTCATCAACCAATAAAGAGGGAAATAATTTTTTTATTAAATCAAAGCAACTCAAATGACTCAAATGACTATAACATACAGGAGCTACAACTCTGCTATGCTCTCATTCTATTACAGAAACATTTCTCAAAAACTTAAATATGCAAAAATTACTACAGATTCTATTAGGGAACCACAATTTATACCTATTTATTTAATGACTATTTATAGAAGCACATGCAACTTTACAAATCTTGGTTCTATTACAAAACCTTAATTTTAAAATAATAATAAGCATTAAATAAATTCAAACATGCTTTACTGTAGAAAACAATGTAACAAATGTTAGTTCTATTACATAACCTTAATTTTAAAACTAAGTATGAATACAATCACATCTACGAAACTGATTATATCATATTAACAAATATGCATGTAGTATCAGATCTTTGAAATCATACAAAATTAATATGAATAAACATATACAACTAAACAAGCTCACGATAATAAAAAAATTTATGAAAAACAAATTAAAATCAGAGAATCGATGTTGATTATTACCTTTCCAAACATTTTCTGATCCATCCATACTTGCACTAATCTTTAAAGAAGCTCGAGATAATCTCTTGTGGCTCCAAGAGAGAAAACGCTCCAATGGCGGATTGTTACTTTTTTAGTTTGATTTCTCTAAGCCCGCTGATTTCCAAACTCTCTCCATAGAAGCGTGTGTATAGGTGTGTGTCCTATATGATGGTGCTATTTTAAAAAATAGCCTTAAATTTTACTTAATTACAAAAGTGCCATTGATAATTTGTACGGTTTGATTAAATGAATGGCTAGGATATTGGTTCTCTCCAATTCTCCATTTGAATGGGTCTCCCTAGAATAGAAGTATGGGGCACTACATAATTATGTTAACATGCTTTTAAATACAATGGGATAATTAAACAATGATCACCCTTCAATTAATATCCATGGTTTTTGTTTGACTAGTAATTTTTTTTATTTTAACTATAGAATTAAAATGATCATTTTCAAAAATAATGTAATAAAAATAAATTTACTATTCAGATTAAAAACTAACCTGGACGAACACATTTAATATAAAATTTAATTTAATTTTTTTATTAAAGGATCAAATTAATAAAACTAGTAAATAAAATAAATAAATGTTATATAATCCGGAAACATGTACATAGCACGGGAATAAATTCATAAATGTAAAAAATAAAAAATATTACCTGTAAACAGAGCCTTACATAATAAATTTCTGGAGCATATTCTTCATTGTCTATCTGCAAATATTTGATAACAAGCAAAAGAAATATGATACAAGAATTTCAAAAAAACATTCTTAAAATCAAATTATATATATTAAAAAATACTTGATACTCCAAAAAAATTGCATATCAAATATGTTTTAAAATTTTCTATTAGGATTATCATCCGATTATTAAAGACTTTTGAAAGGTGTTCAACCTAGATCTTAAAAAAACCAAAAATTCAAAATTAAATATAGATAAAGATGTCGATTAATTCAAATTTTATGTACACTACGATTAAAATCTAAAATAATTGAAGAACTACTGTTTAAATCTAAAATTGAAACAAAAATCTTGAAAATTGTGATACTATTCATTTTTTGGAATGTTCTCGTCGACTAGTTGATTTTAGCATTGGTAAGGAGAAAATTAGAGGAAATAACATGAACATATACACCACTAAAAACATGAAAAAAGACTTTAAATAATTATAGGAAATTTAATTCCATTAATCAACACAATTAAAACATTGAGAAAGAAGTGTACCTTTGATGTGTTAACTGGTTGAATTATGATTGAGTAGTCCATTGGATCATTAGACTCATAAACTTTTAGTTTGATTAATTACAAACTTTCAAAGAATACAAAATAAGTGCTCTATCATGAGAGGCTTGTAAGTGTGGTTTGAGAAGACTAGATGTGGAGATGAGTTTCACTGCGGCTAGGTTTAGATGGTTCTCAATAAAGGATATATATATATATATACAAGTAAAACCTAAAATTTGATGATTGGGCCTATCACAATTTGGTGATTGGGCCATATGAGCACCCAATGAGAATTTTGTAGAAGAATAAAATCCAAGGAAAACTAGAGGCCGTCTAGAATTTAAAAAAATACTCCGTATATTTTTTACCAAATTATTATTATTAAAAAAAATTAGTTTTAAACTCTTTTTCTACAAAAATGTTTTTGTCATAAGATTAAAATTGTTTCATATTTTTTTTCAAATGATTAGGAAAATGATGTATAAATTCTCTCCAAAAAATTGATATTATAATTATATTTAAATAGTTAATTTTTTAGCTAAAATGCGAGAAAAAATTTATCAAAGTGAAATAAAGCAAAAAACATCAAAGAACATTTCATGTGCTAGTAATATATTATGTTGCTTTTTAATGATTTCGATTTATTAATGATTTATTAGTTCCTTAACTTTACTAACTTACACAACGGAATACACATTATAAGGATTAGAGAATATCAAAGAACATGTGTGCATGCTCTCTGTACATAAATGTGAACTCGCAACTGTTCTTGCCAGGAAAACATTCTGTTTGCCTAAGGCCTAGATTATGGGTATTACAGTCTTAATATAGATATTAGATATCTATAATTATATGTATATGAGTTAATTTTAACGAAAGGACATATTTATAAATATTATATAAAAAGGGATATATCTATAATTGACCTTTAATTTTGGGACATATTAAACTAAGGGTTTTATATCAAACAAGCCACTGATCTCATTAAAAGGTATCAAGTAGCTCCCCAGTCTCCACGGGACTCATTTAAACCACTAAACTAAGAAATATATCATTTGCCCCCTGCATTCACAAAAATGATACAATTTATGGTGGCCTAAGTGAAAATAATACAATCTATCCAAGATTGAACTTTTTTTGGCCACCATAAATTTAATCCAAGACACTTAGGCCACCATAAATTGTATTATTTTTGTGAATGCAGGGGCAAATGATATATTTCTTAGTTTAGTGGTTTAAATGAGTCCCCGTGGCGACTGGGGAGCTACTTGATACTTTTTAATGAGATCAGTGGCCCGTTTGATATAAGAGAAACCAAAATTGAAACCAATTGGAATGAGACACCTGATCACTTCACGAAGGAGTTAGAAATTGTATGTGTTAGCACATAGACAAGGGTGCAGAATTTGGTCTGGGAATCCATAGAACCTAGTGATCCGAAAGTAGTGTTTGAGTTTAAGAGAGATAAAGTGGCATTGGCCATGATTTATCAAGGCATTCTAGAAGAGATGTTGTTGTCTATTTTAGAGAAGAAAATGGCGAGAGAAGCCTGGGAATCACTGAAGACTATGTGTCTTGGTGCAGATCGTGTAAAAACGGCGAGGGTACAAACCTTGAAATCAGAGTTCGAGTCACTAAGCATGGGTGAAACGGAGCAAATTGATAAGTTCTATATGAAACTTAATGGAATTGTTACAATAATTCGAACACTGGGTGAGGACATGGTAGAACAATATGTGGTGAAAAAATTGCTTAGAGCAGTCCCTTCAAAGTTTCTGCAAATCACCTCGACGATTGAACAATTTGGCGACTTGCAGAAGATGATTGTTGAGGAAGCCATTGGTTCTCTAAAAGCACATGAAGAGCGATTAAAGGGACTGAGTCAGAGTCAAAGTGTTGGTGGACAATTGATTTTAACTCAGGAGGAATGGTCTAAGAAAGAAAATGAAGAACAGAAGGTGTTACTCACCAGGGATGAGTGGTTTAAACAAAAGAAAAGGGGAAATACTGAAGGGACATTCAATATAAAGGGAAGTCGAGATAAAAGGACGATAAGGTGTTTTAACTGCAATATCCTTGGTCACTATGCTGCAGAGTGCAGAAGGCCACGAAAATTCAAGGGACAATTACAAGAAGCAAATGTAGCAGAGACAGATGATGACGAGCAAGCGTTGCTTCTGGATGAACATAAGAGAGGAAAGGATGTTATGATGTTGCAACATGAGCACAATGTAAGACCAAGGATCTCCTCTGAAAATGAAAAGAAGCAACTAGAGTCTGATATCTGGTATCTAGATAATGGAGCAAGCAGCCACATGACTGGCCAAAAATCAAAGTTCAAAAGTTTGGATGAGAGAGTCACTGGACAGGTCAAATTTGGAGATGGTTCGACTGTGCAAATTCAGGGAAAGGGATCGATTGGTTTTAAGTGAAAAAATGGAGAGGAACAAACTGCCAATGAGGTATATTGCATTTCATCTCTTTGTAATAATATTCTAAGTTTGGGACAGCTAACAGAAGAGGGAAATGAGTTGGTAATTAATGGAGAGTTTTTGCTTGTTTATGATAAGAATAAAAGACTGTTAATGAAGGTCAAAAAAATCATCTAACAGACTTTATAAGCTAAGTATTGAGACCTACAGCTCTATGTGTTTGTTATCAAAGTTAGAAGATGTATCTTGGTTGTGGCATTCTCGTCTAGGACATGTCAATTTTCAAGCTTTAGAGCTAATGTTAAGAAATCAGATGGCTCGTGGCATACCTAAGATTGTTCAACCGAAGAAAATCTGTCATGGATGTTTAATATCAAAACAAGTTAGAGGGTCATTTCCAACTAAGGCTCAGTACAGTGCAAAGGGATTGCTTGAACTTGATCACGGGGATCTTTGTGGTCCTATAAAAATTGAGACTCCAGCTGGGAATAAGTATTTTTTCCTTTTGGTGGACGACTACAGTCGTGTAATGTGGGTTTACTTACTGAAAAATAAGAATGAGGCATTTGGTGCGTTTAAGAAATTTAGACCAAAGGTTAAGAATGAGGCATTTGGGAGTTCACGTCAAATGAGTTGAACACCTACTGTGAAAAAGCTGGAATCACTAGACACTACAATGTACCCTATACACCTCAGCAAAACAGTGTTGTGGAACGAAGGAACAGGATAGTGGTAGAGATGGCAAAAAGTTATTTGAAGGAAAAACAGGTTCCATTGTTCTTATGGGGGGAGGCAATTCGACATTCAGTATATGTTCTTAATAGACTTCCCACACGTGCTTTAACTGGAATAACTCCCTACGAGGCTTGGACAGAGAAGAAACCTGATGTTGCACACATAAGAGTGTTTGGTTGCTTGGCTCATATGAAGGTTCTTGGGCCTCATAGCAAGAAATTAGATGATCGAAGCTTAATGGTGATCAACTTGGGAAAAGAACCGGGTACTAAGGCTTATCGTTTGTACGATCCAGAAGGAAAGCGTGTTTATGTTAGCAGGGATGTCAAGTTTGAAGAAAATAAGTCGTGGGAATGGAATTCTCAGTCTGCAAGAGAAACAAATACAATAGGTTTGTTTTCAGTGCTAGATATGAACACAAAAACTCAGCCAGGTGAGGAAACAGAGGTCGTGACTGATGATGAGGATCTGGGTAGTCCAAATAGTCCAACTGATGATAATCGTAGTAGTACAAACAATCCATTTACTAAGGTAGCAACTCCAACTCCACAACAAAGGCACATATCTGTTCTTAATCCGGATAATTATGATGATAGTACTGAACCAAGAAGGTCCAGAAGACTGGAAGAAATATATGCTAAAACAGAAGAAATGCAAGTGGATGAGGAGTTATTGTTTGTTAGAGCTGATGAACCTGAGAACTACAATAGTGCAGCAAGTGATCGAGAATGGAGTGCAGCTATGCAACGAGAGATTGAGTCTATAGAAAGGAATGGGACTTGGAATCTGACAGAGGTGCCCTATGGTCATAAATTTAAGACTCAAATTTAGTTATTGAAATGATTTTGTGCAAAGAAAATTAAAATAACGTTCTACTATTCAAAACATCTAAATAGAAAAACAAATAATAGTCTTATATAAGAAGTGGGAAAAGAGTTGAATACAACATATTAAATATGATATTTATAATATAAGATGTGAAATTTAATATAATTTCCTTTTTTCTTTTTTAATATAGTCAAACACACTCGGACATAGTAAAGGGCGTTAGGGAAATATCCTAACGTAATTATTTCTAATAATTATAAAATATATAATTTTCAATTATCATAAAAGAATGTTTAGATATTATCAAATGCTTATAACATAACAAAATTTAATATTTAAGAATCAACTTTAATTTTTATATTTAAACAAACAAAAATATCAAAATTAACTTTTTTAGTGGAACGCAAAAGTAAAATACTAGGTAAAATTTACATACCTTAAAGTGAAATCATAAATAAGTCTATTTACAAGAAATTCAAATATGATTCTCAAAAGAATTTTAATTATTAATATAACATATTGTGTAAGGAAAATTGCCCAAAATACCCACTTTTTCCCCCTCACTACCCAAAATACCCATTTTTCAAAACACCGTCCAAAATACCCATGGGTCACGCCCATGGGTCACGCCCATGGGTGAGGTGTAACCGACCTACTATAGCAACCAATCACCTGCTACTAAACTCGATTTGGGCGTTTCGATTCCAGCGTATCAAACGCTATGAAACTGGTATGGATGTATCAAACGCTACGAAACTGGTATGGTATGGAGAGAAAAATGGCTCGCCGGAAACGCCATTTGAAATGTAAATCGCGAGATCTCGAATTCTGCTAATCCATATATAATTAAACTTGTATAAGATTGTAGAGGAGACGAAGGCAGTTCGATTGGTGTGTAGGTTATGACTGGATGTTTACGGGAGAGGGGTGAACGCAAAGAGGGAGAGAAGTCGCCGACGAGACCTCAATCTCCAGAGCTCTGGAGACGAAGAAGGCGGCGGATACGCATGTGGAACATGCTTATCCTCATTTGCGCCTTTGGAGATGGTGTATTATCTCCTCAGATGCGCCTTTGAACAACTAATGGAGTTCACTCATATGTCAGTAGTTGTTCATATAGTGATGGTTGTACAAGTGTCCTTAGACTTGAGGTAATCATAGTCATCTTGTGTACATTGAACTATACTTTGGTCTAGTTTTTAGTCTTTAGGGACAATAAAAAGGGCTCTTCTGGGCACAGTAATTTGTATACGAAGATAGTGATTGATCAATAGAGGATCTACCCCTTCTAGTGAAGTAAGAGAATGTCCTATGTTATTCCACTTGTGCTAGTTCAGGAATCTCTGCCCAGAGTGAATGAAATTAGAAAGAAGTTTCTAATATGCGTTAATGGGAACTAAGCATAATGAATAGGAAATCATAGGATTAAATTAGATAGGCTTGACACAAGTTCCATATAACGACCTAGAAATTTTCGTAATTATATAAGTGTTTATTAATTGATAAATTTGCCTTATGTGATTTATATGGCAGATAAAAATTTTGTGAGGTCAAGTTATGAGTGGTATCATGATTATGTGATTATATGATGATTAGTACAAGTCGAATGTGTTCGTAGAATTTTATTTGCATTTTTGGTAAATTAAAACTATTTTAAACATGCATTTTTATTCTTCCAAAAATCTTATAAAATCATTGGAGTCATTTAAAATTATGAAATCTTTTTCACTATCATCTTGGTGATATTATTTAGTTTTTAAAATTAGTGGAAGTATTTAATTGTGTGTTTATGTATTTTAAAATGATTTCAAAAGCTTTAATTCTTCATTCTGTTGGAGAGTTGCACCGCTGGGAACTCTCCTTCTTCTCTATTTATCATTTCTTCTCCTTCTTCTCTCTTTGTCATTTCTTTCAACACTACAAGATTTTTTGATTCAGACAAAGGTTTTACACCATCGTGTGAAGCCCTGATTTTCCGTGGTCTATTGAGATGCCGTCTGTTATGCGTATCAGACAACAGCAGCTTAACCGTTGTCTGTGTTGCAGACAGATAACATACGTGATTTCAAAACTGTTGTCTGAAAGCTGGTATAGACAATAGTTTAACAAGAAACGGTTGTCTCATTTCACGTAGCTCAAGTGTTTTTTGGAGTGAAACTATTGTCTAATTTCACGTAGCTCAAGTGTTTCTTGGAGTGAAACTATTGTCTAATTTCACGTAGCTCAAGTGTTTCTTGGATTATTTAAGTCGTTGTAAATAGAAGAAGACCATGGTTTATAAAATATAACCTATTGTTTCTTTATGATATAGACAATGGTCTTTTTGTAACAGAAGTGTTGTGTGAAATTTAGTTAGAAAACGTTTTAATTTCATATCAGACAACGGTATAGAATACGTTGTCTGATGATATTTTCCACAAGTGTTTCTAAAAGATGATAACATTGGCTAATGATAAATGAAACAACACTTTTATTTACAATAAAAATTAGAGTTTATACGGTACTAGCAACTAACCAATATTCATAACAAAAACTACCAATTAATATTCATCGCTACAAAGCTACTACCGGTACCAATTCCCAACAAAGTACCCCTACCATCATCTAAATTACAATGTTAGAATGAGATAACTAAATTTCTTTACCTACTTATCTAGCTAGCTCCTTTGCCCTTGTTCTGCTTCTTAACTTTGTTCTTCTGCACAGTGAACGAACCAAGCTCTTCGATTCTTCTCCAAGTGCATCAACTATTTCCTCCTGCATCACCTTGTTTCCCATTCACCAAGCACTTAGTACTGTTGTCTTGAACAGCATCAAGACCCTCACCTTCCAAATTGTTTACAGTTTCTAGAGCCACCACATCCGATTTCTCAACTGACTCTTGCAACACCATCACTTCTGCATCAATACCTGCGTAATGATCATATTAGACATACAAACATTAAAAATAAGATTTAAAGAATGCAGTCATCTATACCAAAGGCAAATTTGTACTTTCCAAATAATCAGATCATTTCACAATGGCAAAACAATTATTCGGAGATAAAGAGAAATTACAGTTCTACCGCTACTACCTATTGAATCTTAAGAGCATGTGCAATTTAATTCAACATGAACTTACTAAATAAACAGACATACCAGACAAGTTCTTATTATCCGAACCATCTTCCACATCAATTCTCGAAAGCTCTGTAACAAGTGAATCAATCTTCTCTTTTTTCACCTCGCCATCTTTGTTCTCAGTCAACCTTGCAGATCTCCTGGTACTGTAAAGATGTATTACACCTTAGGGCAATCAGATAAATAGATGTATTATTTTTAATATGTCACCTTAGGGCAAGACTCTGTCCCCCAAGCCATGGCAGCTATTGCCTGCAAAGAGAAAAGTAAAGGCGAGGATGAGGAGACTATGAAATGCGGGAGCACACTTTCGGACCAATAAATAGAAAATTTATAAGTATAATCATCTAATACAGTACAAAAATACCTGTGATCCACCAGCTTTAAGTATGTGTGTCACACCAGCTTTCTTGGCACAGTAAAGTACCTCCTACAACATACAGCAGATATTGAAGTTATTGTATAAAAGATAGCTTAATCTTATAATCTATATAAAGAAAAATACCTTGCAGATATTGCCAGCGCTTGTAGGAGGAGTAGCAAGTACAATAGTTTTACATCCAGCTATCTGTGCAGGCTGGTTTACATGATACGATAAAATTCAACAATCTCATCAATCTAGTTAGGACAAAAAATTGTTGAAAAGTACTGAAATACTAAAGAAGCAAACATACACTAAAGAAACAAACATACAACAGATAACATGAGAGCAGTTGAAGGTAAGACTGTAGTTCCTCCAGGAACATAGAGGCCAACAGAAGAAATACTCCTTGCGACTTGTTTGCATCTAACACCCTTAAGAATGAAAAATTAAAACAAGTCCGATTAAATGTTATAATGTCATGAAAAACTTACATATCATCAGACTTGGAAAGGATCCCATCATCATTAAAGCAATTAGTTAGCCATCCTTCAGGTGAATAATTCAGGCCCTTGTAGCTAGGCGATGATGTATCTCCTGAAGATCATATATGCAAATTTATTTTCCAAAATAGCATCAATATATATTCATCTCAGGACTGAAGAAACAAACCTCCAGAAACCCACTGCGACATATTGGAAAATGCCTGTTCAAGTGCATGCTCTATCTCCTAAACATAGATCATACCAAACAGATATTAGCACTAGCCGTCTACCAAAAAATATAAGAAAATACACCCACAACTGTACTTGCCATGATATATTCGGTAGAAGCTATATATTATAAATAATTTTAAATGATTTGGTTATTCTGTTTTATTATACTTCAGAGGCAGGATTAATGCTAGTTCAATTATTTGTATAAATCTTTAAGAAATTATGAAAGAAATTTGAATAGGTAATTTAAAAATGAAGCCCAAAACAAATTGTGAGCTAAAAACAGGAAAAAGGAGCTGTTTTAATATGAAAGCAATAAACCTTTTTAGTGATTCAGGATTAAATTCTGCAAGAAGATTATCTTTCTCTAATGCACAAAGAAAAAACAGAACATGGTAAGCACAGTGAAGCAAGAAAGAGTAAAAAGAACATAACTAGATTTAGCAAAAAAAAAAAACATAGCTAGATTTAGCAAGGTAATTTAGGCAAGGTAGCACAATGAAGATAATATGCCTTCACAAGGACTTCCATTGTTTCTTGGAGATCTGTTATAACACCATCCTGGGCCAGATTTAGGAAAATTAATAACTTACTAAGATAGTGTGAGAAAAACATACCATTACAATTAATTGTTTGGTAACAAAGGTAAAAGAAACAAGCACAGATACTTGGAAACAGACAAGAATACCCAAATCGAGAGAGAGAGATTAAAATACCCAAATCGAAGAACCTCCAAATTACGAGAATATCTAAATCAGATAATCTCCAAATTGATGAATAGAGATGAAGATCGAAAGAAACATTGATTTAGATCTAAGTTATGTGTTTGTACTCGTTCAACGAATCAACCTAAAAGCTTAGTTTTGAACAATTAGGTTTCATGTCTGTAAGAGAGGTGAGTAATTGAGAGAAGGAAAGTGATATAGGCGTGAGTTTATGTTTGTGTGTGTGAGAAATAGAGACATAGAGTCATCGAGAGGTCTCGGAAAAAAAAGAGGGGGAAGTGAAATTTGGTTAAGTGGCGGAATTTAGGTTTAGCGAAATTTCAAGAAACGAAGGAGGGAAAGAAGATGAGGGAATTTTGCCAAAGGGGGGAATTTGTCCGCCTTTACCATTTTAATTTTTTTAATGTGGTTTTCATTTCATTTTTTTAATTTTTTAAATATTTTGGTAAAAATTCTAATTTTATTTTAATTTTATCAAAAATTTATTTGATTTCAATTTTAAAATTTTAAATTTTACATATATGTATGTACTCATTTTAGTGTTGGGAAAAAATAATCAAAAATTTAAAAGGTCGGGTTGTACGAGATTTTAACAAATATGTTCTAAAAGTGTTGTTTCCTATAACGGGGCAAGCTTCACTGAATATACAAACCCGTTGTCAAGATATATCTAATATATTGATATTCCCAAATTTTCAAAAAAATAAAAAATTGATTTGGTTGGAGATCTTAGTAGATCACTACTATTCTCACTTGTATTAGTAACTAGTGTTTTGTCACGGATTGTTGTTTCTTTTTTATAAAAAAATATTTCTCGGCAATCCAACCGTACGGATGTCAAGATATATCTAATATATTGATATTCCCAAATTTTCAAAAAATAAAAAATTAATTTGGATGGGGATCTTAGTAGATCACTAGTATATTGACTACTACCCGTAACAAGTGCTTTGCCACGGATTGTTGTTTCTATTTTTTTAAAAAATGTTTCTCAACCATCCAACTTAAGGATGTCAAGATACATCTAATATAATGATATTCACAAATTTTCAAATTAAAAAGAAAAAATTAATTTGGTTTGTAAAATTTAATATTTAATAAACGAAGTGGTCTTGCTAAACGAAGTGGTTATTTGTCAAATACCGTTGTCTCGGGTGATACCAGACAACGATTTTGGACAAATAAACCGTTGTCTGATAACAAACAACGGTATTTTAACAAATACAGTTGTAATGTGAAGCTTCAGACAACGATATGTTATAAAGATACCGTTGTCTGACACTAGTTATGTTTTTTTAAACATAAATATAAATTAACATAATAAATTTGAAAATTTTTAGTGATATATTTGGTCACATTTCTCGACACTCCAACCGTACGGATGTAAAGATATATCTAATATATTGATATTCCCAAATTTTCAAGAAATAAAAATTGATTTTGTTGGAGATCTTAGTAGATCACTACTATATTGACTAGTACTCGTAACTAGTGATTTGTCACTGATTGTTGTTTATATTTTTTAAAAATTATTTCTCTACGATCCAACCGTACGGATGTCAAGATATATCTAATATAATGATATTCACAAATTTTCAAAAAAAAAAAAATTAATTTGGTTTGTAAAATTTAATATTTAATAAACGAAGTGGTCTTGCTAAACGAAGTGGTTATTTGTCAAATACCGTTGTCTCGAGTGATACCAGACAACGATTTTGGACAAAGAAACTGTTGTCTGATAACAGACAACGGTATTTTAACAAATACAGTTGTAATGTGAAGCTTCAGATAACGATATGTTATAAAGATACCGTTGTCTGACACTAGTCATGTTTTTTTGAACATAAATATAAATTAACATAATAAACCGTTGTCTGATAACAGATAATATTTTCTTAATCTAACGGCTAATATCTGATCTCATTTCAATCAAGGGCTCTTATTTTGCCACCTCAGCAATCCAGGTGAAAGATTTTGGACCAATCACGTGTTGTCACATCAGACAATGGTTTATTTTTAAAACACTTGTATGGATAAGTTTCTGACAACAGTTTAAATTTGAAATAGCTTGTCTGAAAGTGTTGAAGACAACGGTTTTATATGCAAACCCGTTGTGTGAATATGTATATATATTTTCTTAATCTAACGGCTAATATCTAATCTCATTTCAATCAAGGGCTCTTGTTTCGCCACCTCAGCAATCCAGGTGAAAGATTTTCCACCAATCACGTTCTGTCACATGAGACAGCGGTTTATTTATAAAATGCTTGTATAAACCATTATCTGATTACATTTTATACAATGTTTATCAAAACACTTGTCTGATTTTAACAACGTTTTTAGAAAGCATTTTTGAAAGCATTGTCTGAAGTTTCTTCAGACAATGCTTTCAAAAAGCGTTGTTACAATCAGACAATAGTATTTAGCCACCGTTGTGTGACTACTTTTGAAGCAATATCTGATAAAAACAGTTGTCTAAGTTTTACAATGGTTTTCAGAACCATTGTAAGACAAACTATTACACAACACCACTTTCAAAAACCGTTGTAAAACGTATGTCTATTTTGATCTTCTAGACGACAGTTTCTAAAACCGTTGTTAAGTTCATGATCAGACAATACAACGAAAAGCTTGGAAAAAAAACCGTTGTGTGAAATTTTCAGCCAACGCTTTTTCGTCGAAGTGTCGTCTGATGAGTGTCGTCTGATTCAAAAATTCTTGTAGTGCAATTTGAGCTCAAAACCATGTCTAAATTCGAGTTTTAATCAGCCTTGTATTATTCTTATGTTTAATTAGTTATATATAACTAAGTTAAACTACACATGAAGGAAGACTATGACACATAGTTTGTTGGAATTATGCACATTATACATAAGACGTGAATTTGAATTACATGTATATTTTGAAATCTGTAAACAAATTTTAACAAAAAATTGAAAAAGGACAGGTTAAAAAGTTAATAAAAACTCTCAAAATGTCTTTTTCAAACAGCTGAAACAATAATAAAATTGATAACTATTACCTCGTAAGGAGTTTCCTCTGGGTGGAGTCGACCTCCATCAAACAGGAATGCGGTAGAACTCATCTGTATAGACCGTTGGTTACAATAAGCTGTCATCAGCTTAATTAGCTGCACACTACGTTTTAGTTGGAAGAAGAGTTCACTTCCATCCTACAAGCAAAGAAACACGGTACATACGGATAAGAATATACATACTTGTAATATGACCCTCACCAATTTACATATTTAGGTTATCAAGTATTAAAATAGCAGATTTCATACATTGCAATCTTAACCAACAAAATATTAAAGGAATCAAAAATTTCTTAACCAACTGAGTAACAATTCATCAAGGTCAGAATATTGTTCTTAATGTCAGGAACATAATACACATCTTCAATATTTCCTTGTATAGATACTCTGCTATCAACTTTGTATGAACATTCTTCTATAGTGCTTGAATATAAAATAATTCAAGATAAGTACTTCTTTGTCACTTGTATCACCTGACTCTAATAGAGATTAAAGAGATCATGGTAGGTAATTTTTAGGCAACCACACAATATTTCAAGATAAAATATACTAATAATGTTCTAGTAGGATATTCTTTTCCCCATCCCTTTTCAGTAGCACCCAATCCGTTCTCATTATTAAGATCAATGAGGTGTTGTAGAATGAGGTTTTGCATCAAAGAGAGTTATCTTGCAAGCCACTATAGTAATTTCAAACTTGATTTTAGAGATTTCAATGAAGAAAAGCAGAAATACTTATTTTTTCTTCACACACAGGTTCTTGTCTTATATGATTGGAAGAAAAAACTCATATGACATTCATTGGCAGCCTAACCTAATGAGTTTAATATCTTGTAAATTAGTCACAACAGAGACTTCTTTAAATAGAAGGTTGTTGTTGTTCCTGGACGGCAGCTGATAATGCTATCGCTATCAAGGCGTTCATAGTTAAGTAAGTTGATAATCCTAAAAAACCTAATCCTCAACCGTTGTAGTTTCAAGCATAAAAATGTTAAATACCACAAGAATTTAATTTCCCCTTATTTGACATTTGCCGATTTTAGTATATAGTACACCTGATTCAATGGGACTCATCAACCAATAAAGAGGGAAATAATTTTTTGATTAAATCAAAGCAACTCAAATGACTCAAATGACTATAACATACAGGAGCTACAACTCTGCTATGCTCTGATTCTATTACAGAAACATTTCTAAAAAACTTAAATATGCAAAAATTACTACAGATTCTATTAGGGAACCACAATTTATACCTATTTATTTAATGCCTATTTATAGAAGCACATGCAACTTTACAAATCTTGGTTCTATTACAAAACCTTATTTTTAAAATAATAATAAGCATTAAATAAATTCAAACAGGCTTTACTCTAGAAAACAATGTAACAAATGTTGGTTCTATTACATAACCTTAATTTTAAAACTAAGTATGAATACAATCACATCTACGAAACTGATTATATAGTATTAACAAATATGCATGTAGAATCAGATCTTTGAAATCATACAAATTAATATGAATAAACATATACAACTAAACAAGCTCACGATAATAAAAAAATTTATGAAAAACAAATTAAAATCAGAGAATCGATGTTGATTATTACCTTTCCAAACATTTTCTGATCGATCCATACTTGCACTAATCTTTAAAGAAGCTCGAGATAATCTCTCCTGGCTACAAGAGAGAAAATGCTCCAATGGCGGATTGTTACTTTTTTAGTTTGATTTCTCTAAGGGCGCTGATTTCCAAACTCTCTCCATAGAAGCGTGTGTATAGATGTGTGTCCTATATGATGGTGCTATTTTAAAAAATAGCCTTGTGCATAGGTGTGTGTCTTATATGATGGTGCTATTTTAAAAAATAGCCTTAAATTTTACTTAATTACAAAAGTGCCATTGATAATTTTGTACGGTTTCATTAAATGAATGGCTAGGATATTGGTTCTCTCCAATTCTCCATTTGAATGGGTCTCCCTAGAATAGAAGTATGGGGCACTACATAATTATGTTAACATGCTTTTAAATACAATGGGATAATTAAACAATGATCACCCTTTAATTAATATCCATAGTTTTTGTTTGACTAGTAAATTTTTTTTTATTTTAACTATAGAAAATGATCATTTTCAAAAATAATGTAATAAAAAAAAATTTACTATTCAGATTAAAAACTAACCTGGACGAACACATTTAATATAAAATTTACTTTAATTTTTTTATTAAAGGATCAAATTAATAAAACTAGTAAAAAAAATAAATAAATGTTATATAATCCGGAAACATGTACGTAGCACGAGAATAAATTCATAAATGTAAAAAATAAAAAATATTACCTGTAAACAGAGCCTTACATAATAAATTTCTGGAGCATATTCTTCATTGTCTATCTGCAAATATTTGATAACAAGCAAAAGAAATATGATACAAGAATTTCAGAAAAACATTCTTAAAATTAAATTATATATATTAAAAAATACTTGATATTCCAAAAAAATTGCATATCAAATATGTTTTAATATTTTCTATTAGGATTATCATCTGATTATTAATGACTTTTGAAAGGTGTTCAACCTAGATCTTAAAAAAACCAAAAATTCAAAATTAAATATAGATAAAGATGTCGATTAATTCAAATTTTATGTACACTACGATTAAAATCTAAAATAATTGAAGAACTACTGTTTAAATCTAAAATTGAAACAAAAATCTTGAAAATTGTGATACTATTCATTTTTTGGAATGTTCTCGTCCACTAGTTGATTTTAGCATTGGTATGGAGAAAATTAGAGGAAATAACATGGACATATACACCACTAAAAACATGAAAAAAGACTTTAAATAATTATAGAAAATTTAATTCCATTAATCAACAAAATTAAAACATTGAGAAAGAAACAATAAATAATTCTAAACGTACCTTTGATGTGTTAACGGGTTGAATTATGATTGAGTAGTCCATTGGATCATTAGACTCATAAACTTTTAGTTTGATTAATTACAAACTTTTAAAGAATACAAAATAAGTGCTCTATCATGAGAGGTTTGTGAGTGTGGTTTGAGAAGACTAGATGTGGAGATGAGTTTCACTGCGGCTAGGTTCAGATGGTTCTCAATAAAGGATATATATATATATATATAGGCAAATGCTCAAATGAGACCCGAGAACTGAGACCTTTCCATTTTGTACTATATTACCCCACAATCTAATCTAATCTAATTAGTACGTACTGTGTCAATTTCTTACCTTATCCACGGCAGTTCATTAGCTTCTCAAATACGCTGCATTTCTAATCTCTCTCGAGAAGCATCGAGAACTCATATCTCTCTCCATTTTAATCAATCTCTCTCACAGCCTCTTCCTCTTTCTCTCTAAATCTCTCTCGTCCTCAATTTTTTTCTCTCAATTTCTCCCTCTTATCAAATCTCTCCTCTCTCTCCCTCATCCCTCTTCTCTCCCCTTACTTATTATATATAGATGTGTGTGTATATATATGGTGTTGCTGAGCTAAGTCAGCGTGTGTGTTGTCTGTACGTTGTGGGCGTGTGTGTTGAGATTATGGGAACTGATTGCCGCTCGATTGTGTTTTTTCTTTCTCTCCTTCATTCGGTGATGGGTGGGTGTGTTGGAATTTTTCCCCTCCTCTGTTTTGGGACTTCGACTGTTGTGGGTTTGGGTTTTAGTTTCGTTGGGTAGTTATGTGAGGTTGCAGAGAGATGCTGGTGAGGGTGAGTAAGTGTTGTGATGTTGGTTATGATTCTTGGGGTTAAGAAGATTTTCCCCTCCCCTATTTCTACAGCTGATCTGTTCATGTATGCTGCTGTGTGGATGTATACTGCTATGTGGGCTGTTCTTTCCCCTTGTAGCGGGTGTGTTCAAGTTTAGCAGCTGGTTGACTGGGTGTGCGTGTATCAATACAAAAAAATGGTGATGAGAAGCATAAATTAGTGATTTAAAATAGAAAATTAGTAATTTGCAGTAGCAAATTAGTGATTTTGACTTCGTTTTTTGGTGGTTTGTTCCTAAATTTTGAGTATTTTTTGTTAAATTTTTAGTGATTCGTATTGAAATTTGGTGATTTGTATTGATTTTTTTGGTGATTTGGTTTGAATTTTCGGTGATTTGGTGGTGGTGGCGACCGGAGATGGTGATGTTGTGATTTGTATTGTCTAAGAGCTGTTTTTTTTATGATTTATGCTGGAATTTTTGATGATTTGTATTTATTTTTTTGGTGCTTTGCTTTGTTTTTTCGGTTATTTGCTTTGAATTTAATTGCTTCTAGTCTATCAGAATAGGTTGCCCAAGTACCGTACCACTTCCTTTTCTTTCATTATTTTTCTACTGAATACAACTTTATTGTTTACTTTAGATCTTGAAAATATATAGGCTCTTTTTAGCTTCTGGAGACATACTCCCCAATGTAATACTCCCCATTTTCTTCGAGTCTACCAAGTAGGTAATAATTAGAGAGGGTGATGGGGTGAAGTGGATGTTATGTTACTGTTAATGGTGTGGGTAAACTTTGGTTGCTGTTTGTGTTGCTCAAAGAAGGCAGGGGAGGAGGTTGCGAAACAGGGAGGAGGTTGCTGTTTATGTGCGGAAGAAAGCCGCGTGTGTGTTTTGGTATTGGGCCTGTTTTATGGCCCAATGTGCAGTTCTCATAATAACAGGGGTCTCACTAGAGTAGCCCCTATATATATATATATATATATACATGTAAAACCTAAAATTTGATGATTGGGCCTATCACAATTTGGTGATTGCGCCATATGAGCGCCCAATGAGAATTTTGTAGAAGAATAAAATCCAAGGAAAACTAGAGGCCTTCTAGAATTTAAAAAAATACTCCGTATATTTTTTACCAAATAATTATTATTAAAAAAAAATTGCTTTAAACTCTTTTTCTACAAAAATGTTTTTTTCATAAGATTAAAATTGTTTTCATATTTTTTTCAAATGATTAGGAAAATGATGTATAAATTCTCTCCAAAAAATTGATATTATAATTATATTTAAATAGTTAATTTTTTAGCTAAAATGTGAGCAAAAATTTATCAAAGTGAAATAAAGCAAAAAACTATTAATATTTTAATATTTGATTAGTGTTGAATCAATTGTTACAAGTGAATAAAATTGAAAATTCTAATCAAACCCATTAAAATATTAAAATAGATATATAAAAATTACTTGAAAAAGACAACACTTTTTATTTGTTATTATAAATATATCCCATTTTTCAAATTGGTCATATTTTTTATTGTAACCATGATTAAATAACTAACTACACTTTTTAAAAGACAATTTTGTCCTCTTATTTAAATAAAAATTATACCAATTACTAACTATAATATACATATAATGAGTCCCACTCTATGGAGAACCATCTTACATGGAGAACCGTGGAGAACCACTTAAAATACATTAAAATTACCATTTATATAAGGCCCCTGGCGGGGCCCCTTCACATAAAAGTCTTATAATTCTACCCTCTATCCATTCATCAAAAAAATAAAATTTTAAAAAGTATTTTAAAAAAATTTTAAAAAATGTTGCCACGTCATCATTTTTTGAAAAAAAATTTAAATTTTTTTTTTGTAATTTTTTTTATAAATAGATAGAGGATAGAATTATAAGACTTTTTTGTGAAGATGTCCCTGCGGGGCCCTTATATGTAAAGCAATTTTAATGCATTTTAAATGGTTCTCCACGGTTCTCCACGTAAGATGGTTCTCCATGGAACAATGGCCTACATATAATATCATAATCGATCATATAAATTGAAGGAGATCACAGACAACAGTTTTGCAGCTGATGCAAAGACTCCAAGATTTTATCTTTACTCTAGCATGAAACAAGGGGGCCTTTTAAGAAACAAATTTATCCCGGACCCCGAGAACAAGAGATACAGAGGGCAAAGGCTCCCTCACTCGAAAACAAAATTTAATATTTCGAGAAATATTGGGGTTGCGAAAATTCAAATATCTTCAAACTTATTAGTTATTGTCAACTTCCTTGAAATTTACTGTGCAAGGAGGAGAGAATCACATGTTTGATCATTTCATGTGCTAGTAATATATTATGTTGCTTTTTAATGATTTGGATTTATTAATGATTTATTAGTTCCTTAACTTTACTAACTTACACATGGGAATACACATTATAAGGATTAGAGAATATCAAAGAACATGTGTGCATGCTCTCTGTACATAAATGTGAACTCGCAACTGTTCTTGCTAGGAAAACATTCTGTTTGCCTACGGCCTAGATTATGGGTATTATAGTCTTAATATAAATATTAGATATCTATAATTATATGTATATGAGTTAATTTTAACGAAAGGACATATTTATAAATATTATATAAAAAGGGATATATCTATAATTGACCTTTAATTTTGGGACATATTAAACTAAGGGTTTTATATCAAACGGGCCACTGATCTCATTAAAAGGTATGAAGTAGCTCCCCAGTCTCCACGGGACTCATTTAAACCACTAAACTAAGAAATATATCATTTGCCCCTGCATTCACAAAAATAATATAATTTATGGTGGCCTAAGTGAGAATAATACAATCTATCCTAGATTGAACTTTTTTTGGCCACCTTAAATTTAATCCAAGACACTTAAGCCACCATAAATTGTATTATTTTTGTGAATGCAGGGGCAAATGATATATTTCTTAGTTTAGTGCTTTAAATGAGTCCTGTGGAGACTGGGAAGCTACTTGATACTTTTTAATGAGATCAGTGGCGCGTTTGATATAAACTAGGTTATTGACATGCAAAACAAGTCTTGCGTCCATGTTTTGCATGAAGGTATATTCTGATATTTGATACTATCTTTTCTTAATTTATAGTGGTGTATTTAACTCTTTTAAACTCCTTGAAGAGATGCATGAAGCAACAAAATAGCCTGTTAGAGCATATTGACCACAAAGATTCCTCGTGCCTGAAACTGAAAATTAAACAATGCATAACCGAACAAGAAGATAGACATTGAGCATGGTTCACAAGATTTTTTCATCATTATAATATTCATGTCCGGCCGAAAATGATTCCTACTGGCATGTTTGGCACAACTTTAATATATGAACTTATTTACTTATTTTCGGGTAAAAATTTTATATTTTGATAATTTTTTTTATACAAGTATTTAATGTATGTTTGAGAGTCAATAAGTTGCAAAAATAAGTTGGAAAAGGAATCTCTAACTTTGTCTTAAAATAAGTTGGCTTATTCTGGAAAAAATCCCCCCCCCCAAACACCCCTAGTTGTTGAGCTTTTTAAGCTGTATAAATCACAAAACATTTGTGTCGTGTGACATGACATATGTAGATGTTGAGAATGAGAAATCAGATTAATTCATGCTTTTTCTTTTTCATTTCTACAAACTAAATTGTGGTTCCTGATTTATCCCATAATAACCATCCACTGATGTTTGTTTTAAATATCAAGTTACTCAATTATTATTGGATATTTAAACAAAAAAGATGAATAGGGCAATTTATCTAATAAGGCATACCAACAGAATAAACTTGCTCTTTTTGCAGGAAACCTTGTTGGATATTTTTTGGGAATGTTATAGCAGGAAACCAAGACACCTAGGATTTTTTATTTGGTACTTATAAGATTATCCATAGTCTTTTGTAATCACATTCACCTATGAACCTCTGGATTATGAATTATTTAATGTATTGGATTTGGAAGAGGATATTTAATTTGGGATGCATAATATGTATATGCAATTTTTTTGGGGACCACTATTGGATTTGGAAATGAACAGCATGTTTAATTTAGGATGCATTACATTTTTTTGCAGTTTTGTTAATTTTTTTTGAAAAGATGTTACCTTAGTTAATGGAAATGTTGCTATATAAAAGCTAATTGTTGTGGAATAAAAAGTAGGGTGTAATTAATTCGTGTATTGATTGCTAGGGATTGAGAGCTTCGAGCTTTAATGGTGGCTGCTCTTGCTGTCGGGACTATTCGATCCTCGTAAGATGCCTACGTACCTTGATGAATATCAAGAATCAAGCCAAAACGTAGTTCTAGAGTTGCCTACGTACCTTGATGCGCCCTCGCGACGTAGTGACGTAGTGGCTTGTATGTCCTTATTCGAGGATGAAGCCTAAAACGTGGTGGGTGATGTATGGAGCTGTGCCCTAAAAAACCCTTCAAAACGTTCTCCCCAGAGACTGAGGGGTTAGGCCCTTTATATAGGTATTGGGTGCCTTGGAATTAGGGTAGGGTTTGGTGTCTTGGTGGACAAGATACCCATTTTTGATAGACTTTTGGATCCTTCCATGAGGAAGGCTGATTTCTATTGGACTCATATGCCTTAGGGACTACTCCTTAAAGAATTTGGGTCCTTGTTGGACTCAACAACGGGGTCTTTTATCAGCTGATTTATTAATTACGAATTTATCATTTAATTAGGGTTTTGGGCCTCATAACTGGGCTTTGAACTTGGACCAACCTAGGTTCATTTAATGCAACATTAAATGTGTCTTTAGGGCTTCATTTTAGCCCATATCATTTGCCCCCCAACTTCTAGGAAAACTGATCAGGTTTTTTAGAAGTTATAATTGTCTTTTTCGAGACTCGGGGTAGTTTTTATCCCTTACCTGGGACTTCTTAATTTTCCTACCCTTATATGGGGATTTTGGTTTACACTAGTGTTTCACATATATCGCCTCATTGTAAAGTGTGGAGCGACCTACACATTTACGACGATTTACCTTATTCGATGATTTAACTTGTGCTTGCTTTTAGCAATTTCGGCACTTTCATAGGGCTTTTTATGCATTACTAGCATGAATTATTGCTCACTTTGTCAAGAAAATATTTCTATAATTTTCTTCATACTTTTCTGTACCTTTCCTAATATTTTATGAATTTTTTGGTATCCACAGGTATTTTTCTTAATTTTTCCTAATAATTTAGGAATTTTTTCGTACCCACAGGTATTTTTTGGGTTATTCTTGACAATTTAAATATGTCATTCACGAATTATCTGGTCTTATACGAGACTTACAATAATTCATGGGACCTCAATCCTACGAAATTTGAAATTCTCGTAATTTTTAGTGTCACCGGACACTTTCCTGAATATATTTTCGAATATTTTAATCAAACATATTAAATTTGTGCAAACATGCATTTTATGGGGATCCTTTCGTAATTTTCCAGGAACTTTTTGTCAATTTGTAAACTGCAGGGACTTTTGTGTCAAGTTCCAAAGTACAGGGAGCTTTGTGCTAACTCAGCATAACCTGGGGTACTAAACTGTAATTTGCCAGGTAAATTATAACCTGGTCGAAAATCGACCAGGATTGTGATCGACTTAAGTGGTTTTGAGCAGCCTGGTCGATGCAGTTTCGAGGAGGATCCTGCTCGAGAAATCGAGCAGAATTTTGGTCGATTTTTTTTTTTTTTTTTTGCACTTCTTTTTTTTTTCTTCAAAAAAAATATTATTATATTCAATAATAATATTTGTTTTGTCCGAATTTTGGATAATTTCAGCCCTAATCGGAGGTGTCCCACTTGGATAAAATTTCACTCGAATAATATTCGACCCGGATTTTTTTATTATTATTAAAATAATAATAATAATTTTTTTCACAATTTTGGAGGGGCCATCAGCCCTAATATTTTCATAATTTAAGATTATATTTCTGACCTTTTTGGCTCCCAAAACTACGAAATTCGTCCTAAATTGAGGTCTTTCATGACTGTAGGCACATAAATTTTTTTTTCTTTGTGCAACATGCATAGAAATAATTTTTATGAATTATTCTCATGTTTCAAAATATATTTATTTCAAAAATGCTTCCTGACCCTTTAGACCAAGAATCCTGATCCCGTAGACCAGGATTCTGATCGAATTAAGGGTGTTTTGTGCATCCTAATCAATGTATTTTCGATCGGGGATCCTTACCCCTTAGACCAGGAATCCTGACCTCTCAGATCAAGATCCTGGTCGAATTATTGGCTTCAAATGCGGTCTGGTCGATGGCTTTTCGACCATGATCCTGGTCGAATTTCGATCAGGATTCTGGTCGAATTAGGGGCCATTTTTACATTCTGATTGTAGCAATTTCGATCAAGAATCCTGACCTCTTAGATCAGGATTTTTTTTGACTTGGGATCCTGACCTCTCAAATCAAGAATCCTGACCCCTTAACAAGGAATTCTAATATCTCATACCAGGAATCCTGACCTCTCAGATCAGGATTATAGTCAAATTAATATCATTTTCTTCGTTCTTGTCGATGGCTTTTCGATCAGGAATCCTGACTCCTCAGATCAGGATCCTGGTCGAATTAAGGCCATTTATTCACTCTGGTCTAAGGCTTTTCGATCAGGAATCCTCGTTGACATTTAGACCAGGATCCTGGTCGAATTAAGGCCATTTATTCACTCTGGTCTAAGGCTTTTCGATCAGGAATCCTGGTTGACATTTAGACCAGGATCCTGGTCGAATTAAGGCCATTTATTCACTCTGGTCTAAGGCTTTTCGATCAGGAATCCTGGTTGACATTTAGACCAGGAATTTTGATCCCGTAGATCAGGAATCCCAACCCCCTAGATCAGGATTTCTGACCCCTTAGATCGTAATTCACAACATGAATCCACAATCCTTAGATCTGGATTGAGATTGAATTATGGGTTCACTTGGTACCCAACTCGAGGGGTTTTCAACCTGGAATGAGGTCAATCATGACTAATATTTAGCTTTTAAATTGATTGTTGGCAAGCCTTGCGCAAAACTACTCATAATATTTACTCAATCTTCCCATTCTTTGAGTCTTCCATTGGATGGAACGTGACCTATTCGAGCTTTCAAATGAATGAAACGTGGCCTATTCGTGCCTTTGATTGAATGGAGCGTGGCCTAGTCGAGCCTTCATTTGCAGGGAACATGGCCTATTCGAACCATCAATTGCATGGGACGTGGCCTATTCGAGCCTTATTTCTACTAAGTCTGATCAGGTGGTGTGTCCTAACCGGATGCTCAGATACGATAAACCTTGAGGTTTGGGGTATGCCAAGTCTGGGCACCACATTTCTTCCAAACGTTTCCAGCTTGTAAGAGCCTCATTCTTGAATTGTTATCCATTTCTAGCATCAGGATTGGTGGAAGTCCACATCTATGTATCACTTTCCTACAAGAATTGTGTCATTTAGTTGGTGGTTATCTTGGCTTGGGATTTGGACTTGGTCTACTTCATGAAGGAATTCATTGCAACTATCAAGAACTTCCTCTAGGCACTTGCCACTGGGATTGAACCATGAACGCTTATCCCCCACCTTGCCACTAGGAATGGGGGAAGTGATGGGTGTCAGTATCTCAGGGGATTGATCATCAGTTGTGTGTTTTTGGATATTGATCGCACATAACTCTTGGCATCAGCCGTTATTTCAGGCTAGTCGAATCGCAATCGGGTCATCTTATAGTCAATTATGGTCAAGGGTCCTGCCCCCCGAGTGCTGCCCACATATTTTCACATGAGTTTCTTTCAAGGCTAAATTTGCATTTTGATTCCTTAGTGTTCTTATCGACAACTTTCGTGCCTCCAAGGCATTGTCGGGTAACCAACCGGTTTCCTGGTGAGCCTTTGTAGGATATATCCAATGGCTTTCCATACCTACGCTTATTATCAGTTTTTCTATCAATGCTTCGGGTCTCCGAGACTTGGAAGTAAGAATTTCCAACATAATTCTCTATCTCTAAGGAGGCAAACATAGATAGGACATCAGCCTTTACGTTTTCCTCCCTCGTAACACTCATTGAATTGAGTCAAGTTTCAAGTATTTTATCACGGTTCCAGCCCTGGCCTCAAACTCACACCATTCATTTTTGCTACTACCGATCTTGAGTCTCCACGGACTTTAAGGTTTTGACCCTTGGGCCTCCGGCCAAGCCAAAACTGACTATCAAGGCTTTGCATCCAGCCTCGTTGTTTGTCGTTGGGAAATCTAACTTCGGGGCATACTCAAGCATGAGCCCATCGGGTATGTTCTGACTTAATTTTGTTTTTGATTCTTCATCAAAATTGATTCAATACTCCTTTAGTACCGCTTCTGGATTCTCCTTCTCTAATCCTTTGCCCTCCTGCGGTACTACCTCCTGCCCCCCGACTTCTTGGTTGTCAATGGTGTATTCAACCATGAAGTCAGTGAGTGCATGGGGATTTATTGTGGTTACTCTATCTCATAGAAGACCTTTCTCACGTAACATATGGGTTTTCGAACCTTGTCGTCCTCACACTCAAAGCCGTATCAAATATAGCCAAGTATAGATATAGTTACTTTCCGTAAGTTGGTTATGCCAACACATGAAGGTTCCATGTCAAGGATTGCTCTACTCCTATCAGGGTTGGATTCAATTTCCATGCTTGGAGGCCATCAAACCCAAAAAAATTCCTGATCTTATGCGGAAGGCGCATTAAGTCAGTTTCAATATCATATTGTGGTGTCTTAACACCTCAAATGCCTCATGAAAATGCTCAATGTGATGTGCTTTATCGAGGCTCTTGATTAACATGTCATTTATATGGACTTCCATAGTCTTCCCAATAGGATGCTCAAAGATTGTATTCATCTATTTTCCATATATCCCCCTTTTGGGTCGTCACCTTTGTTGCATTGGTCAATGTATCGTTCCTTGGTAGGGGAAAGTAGTTATTGAGACATGCATCTTTCATATCAATGAAGTCAATACACATCCTTCCCTCTCCATTGGCCTTCCTGCCTCTTGGAATCAAAATTTCTTTTCTTCCGTTTCATTGTCTCCCTATTCGGGTGGACGTCTAGTTTACGTAATTAATTGGGTATCGACCCCTGGCATATTAGCTTCTGTCCAATCAAATACAACAATGTTCTCTTGTAGGAACGCATCCAATTTGCCCTTCAAGGGTTCACTCAGCAATGCCCTACGTGGGTAACTTTTCAGGTTCTTCGGGAACTAGGGGAGCGGGGGCTAAGCCCTCGGTAGGTTTTCCTCTTTGTTTCTCATCTTCTCGGACATCCATGTCTTCAATCGGGAGGACCTGCCCCCCGACTTCATCAGGCCTCAAGGCGGCCGAATAGCATTTCTTTGTTATTGTTTGATCTCCCTTCTCTTCATCTCCATTCTTTGTAAGAAATTTGATCTTTAGGTCTTATTTTGAGGCAACCGCCTTAAGCATGTCCTCCTAAGGATAACATTGTAAGCGGTATTTGCTTTAACCACCAAAAGGTTCAACATCTGAGTGGCCTTCCTAGGCTCCCGTCCTATTATCATGGACAACCGAATAGTTCCTTCAACTCTCGACTTGACTCCGTTGAACCGATAGACGGGCATGTTGGAGGGGGTCAATTGAGAATCGTTGTATCCCATTTTCGAGAACGTAAAATATCCACTGATATTCCATTGTCTATCGAGACTCCTTTCACTTGTGAGTTGCCTATCATAGGTGTTATGACCAACGGGTCATCATGGAAGCACTTCACCTCTTTCAAGTCAGAATCATCAAAGACAATTGTTATTTTGGTATTTGCTCTCTATGGAGCTTCTCCTATGATGTGCATAACTTCTCGAGCATAAGCTTTACAAGAGCTCCTTGTATTCCTGACCGCAGTCGGGCCTTCAAAAATCATGTTTATCATCGGCCCCCAGGGGCTATAGATTAGGATATCGATCAGCATCCTTCCTTCCATAATCTCTTCTTTATAATCCTGCCTTAGGTTACCCTGTTGGCCATTCTTGGTGAACTTATTCAACCTTTCTCTTCGGATCAGAAACTTGATCTTGTGTTTCAGCTGTCTTCATTTGTGAGTGTTATTTCCTTCATCCTTATGAGCTGACAATATTGGTTCTTCTTTCGCTTCCCGGGATCAGCCCTTAGTGGCTTCGGCCATCTGCGATCCTTGTCTTTCACAATGTCCATCAGGATTTGGCTCTTTGAAGTATGCAAACGTGCATAACCAGTGAACCTCGATCCTTTATTGTTCATTTTTAGGGGAGAGTCAGAGTCTACACTTATCCTTAACATCCTACCCTTGACCCCATTTGATTCTTATTGTTACCTCCATGACTTCCAACAGGGGTTGAGGTTTCTTTTAAACTTTCTTATACCTTGATGGTTACTCTATCATTCATGGGGATGCAAAACACTTCTTATGAACTTTCCATTAATAAATGGGGTGATAAATGCCCTACTTAGTCCTTTAAAGGAGCCGATTGGATTCGGGGGTAACTGACAATACTGTCGTTGTGTCATGCCCCCCAGGGTTTGAGGGAATGCCCTACACTTGATTGTGTTAGTCACGGGTTGCAATTTGTAATGCATTGGAGGATGTTCTCACATGATTAGTAGGATCTCCTTCCCTTTTGTACACCTCGATGGTGGGCGTCTTAAATTTCCTTGAGATATGAGCATTCATTATCTCGTTGGTGAAGGACAAGATTCGATCATCATGATCTCCTAGAGGCATTTTGTCATCGGGATCAGCCCTTTATGTATCAACCCTTCTCCTCCTAGGGGTATCACTCGAATTAAAAAATTGGGGATCCTAGCCCTTGGGGACTGCCTAGCCTATTGTATTTCCGTGTTTTTCTTTAATATTCAGACATGCGCTTCATGAGTGAGTATCCACCCTCCTAAAGTATTAGGAGCCAATTCTTTGGATCCTTGGGGCTTAGAAGCTCCTTGCCTGGTCTTCTCCTATGATATCCCATTGGTGGGAACTTAAGTTCATCGTGTAACGATGGAGTTGGATATCTATAGTCCCAACGGTTTGCTAGAGCGAAAACTCCACTATCCGGAGGGGATTCATCCCTGAATTCATTGAACCCATAATCGGCTGTTGTGGATAAGTAATTTGAGCCCCCATATCCTTTCTTCTATGTCCTGAAGAGCCGTTCCTTGATTCCCTCGGGGTTGAGAACGTCCTTCCCCTTTGGTGGGCTCCTTGCCTTGGTGTCTCTTGCTAGAATAGACGTCCTCTTCCTCCTCTTCAAATGAGGGGTCATTTTCGGTGTATGGTCCGAGGAGATTCTGGTGTCCTCTAACAAGGGGACAAAGGCTTCAATATATTGAGGCACATGCTTCTCATGAGTGGATCGATGGTTTCATTAGTAGTTGGGAACGGTGACAACCTATAAACAGGGTTTCGAGTTATTGGAATTAGCATGACGGTGGTGGCGATCCGTGCTCCTTGTGCTCCATTAGACAGAGATAAAACCACCATCTGCAATTGGGGATTCTCTCATTGAGTTAGTGGATTTTGGATCATCCCTTGGAGACGCGTCTCTAGGGGAGCCTTTCCCTGATTGGAAATCGAGGGGAGTGGATCATTAGTCCAATTTTTCTTTCAACGTCGTTAGTGTACGATCGAGATTTCTCCCTCCTGCTATATACGGAGGTTCCAAGCCTCAAATATTGGGTGAATCATCCCCTCATTGGGGTGAAAGCCCATAACTTGGGTTTTGAGCTGTCAGTGGTGAAAGCACCATGGTAGATTTTTGTAATCATGTTTTCCTATTATGGGCATAATCATGCCTATGATTGGGGATCCGCCCCTGGAAAGATTAAAATCGTTCTTTGGACTCCAGCTTCTTGGAGACTCGTTTAAATTCCTGTTCTTAGAGGGTTCAACCCTTGAAGGTATGTGTTGGGTGAGTTCCACCAACGGTGGTCGGAACGCGCAGTGAGGCTGGTGGACCATCATATCCATTTTGTCTCATAGGTTCCTTGCTCGGACGTCACCTCCTTGGGGCTTCATCCCTATCCTCTTCCTCCGAGGATGAATCGTCAGAATATAGGCCGGAGTAATCACGGTATTGTTGGCCTTACTCGGGTCCTAGCCCCTTGATGTAAGGTGGCTCATGTATCTAAAGGGCATGACAGCTTGGTCCAGCCTGGTACGGGTGATAATTGGGCAATCCATACACCGGGCTCGTGCTTGCGGGAATCAAGGTAGTGGAGATCTGGGCTCTAGGAGGGACGAACTGGCTTTCGAGAGGGGAGACTACCATCTGCAGGGGATTCGTCCCTGGGTTGGAGGAATTCGTCACTAGGGGTAACGATCCATGAGTTTATGCTTCAGTCCCTTGGGGCTGAATGACCAGTGGTTGGGAGCCCGCTCCAGTGATCAGTGGTTGGGAGCTCGCTCCAGTGATCAGTGGTTGGAAGCCCGCTCCTAGGGTACTCGTTTCCCAACTGGGGGTGCGGTGGTGCTGGTAGTGGTTTCAGTAGTTTCTAAGATTAATGTTCTTCGTGTGGTAATCATGGTTGATGTCTTTTTCCCACAGACGGCGCCAAATGTTCTGGAATAAAAAGTAGGGTGTAATTAATTCGTGTCTTGATTTCTAGGGATTGAGAGCTTCGAGCTTTAATGGTGGCTGCTCTTGCTGTCGGGACTATTCGATCCTCGCAAGATGCCTACGTACCTTGATGAATATCAAGAATCAAGCCAAAACGTAGTTCTAGAGTTGCCTACGTACCTTGATGCGCCCTCGCGACATAGTGACGTAGTGGCTTGTATGTCCTTATTCGAGGATGAAGCCGAAAACGTGGTGGGTGATGTATGGAGCTGTGCCCTAAAAAACCCTTCAAAACATTCTCCCCAGAGACTGAGGGGTTAGGCCCTTTATATAGGTATTGGGTGCCTTGGAATTAGGGTAGGGTTTGGTGTCTTGGTGGACAAGATACCTATTTTTTATAAACTTCTGGATCCTTCCATGAGGAAGGCTGATTCCTATTGGACTCATATGCCTTGGGGACTACTCCTTAAAGAATTTGGGTCCTTGTTGGACTCAACAACGGGGTCTTTTATCAGCTGATTTATTAATTACGAATTTATCATTTAATTAGGGTTTTGGGCCTCATAACTGGGCTTTGAACTTGGACCAACCTAGGTTCATTTAATGCAACATTAAATGTGTCTTTAGGGCTTAATTTTAGCCCATATCACTAATGTAACAAAAAAAATATTGCATTTGGTCAAACAATATTGCCAACAAAAGTGGGTCCCACTGTGGGGTCCATTATTTTATAAAAATATTGGTCTCTAAGGTAACATATACATTAAGTTGCCATAGCCCTCACTTTTGTTGCTATAGCAAGCTACGGTAACATAAAATTGCAAGTTACCTTAGGGATAAAAATTGCTACCTTAGACATCGGCAACATGCTGAGAGCTATCACCACAAAAATATTACCTTAGCTACTTTATGGGCCTAAGGTAACATATAATGTACCTACTTTAACATTTTTTTTATGTTACCGTAAGTTTAGGCTGTTTATGGTGTAGTGATTTTTGGTCAATGATAAAACTAATATAAAGCTCATATATAGTGTATAATATAATTTTTTTTCATATTAATTTAATTTTGAATCTGATAATGATAAAGTTTGCTATTTAACAACATAATTTAGTTTTTGTGAAAATGGTACTCTTTTACTATGTGCTCTTGCTTATAAAATCCATGAAAATACTTCAAAAAAATATTATTTTAACTAGAATTCTAATAATTAATATAACATAATGTGACATTCCTATCTCATAAACGGTAAAACTTTTAAAAATATTTGTTTTTTGTAGATAATAAAACTAATAAAAACCTTTATTGTAAGACCTTGCCAAACATAATGCCAAAACTTGAACCTAAAGGTCAAAGGACTTCAAAAGAATGGGATGGAGGCTAAAGGGGTCTATTGCTGTTAGTGAACCCACTCTACTTTGATCTGAGCATCCTCTTTTTATGAAACCAATTGGTATGAGACACCTGATCATTTCACGAAGGAGTTAGAATTTGTATGTGTTAGCACATAGACAAGGGTGCGGAATTTGCTAATGAAAAAAACCCAAAAGCTTCATTCATCAAGAAAAAAATTAGAGAGACTGACCTCAGACCTCATGTTACATTATGAGTTTACAATACAAATTTGATCTAGTGATGGGATATAAATTAGACAATGACAGTCATTTAAATTTTCTTCTAGAGACTCCAGACATAGATTACCCTCCCAATTATATTATTATAGTAACACTAGTACTATTGAGTAATCAGTTTGAACTTTCATTTAGTGTTATAATAATGAATATTTTTTTCAAATTATATATCAATTAGAGGTACGATCATACGGTAATTTAGTAAACCACTTAAACTATAAAGTAAAAATTCACTGGAGTACATGCAACAATTAACTCTATCTATAGGCAAGTTTACCCTAACTTTTTTTCCCCTAATTTTCACTTGTTTGTGCAATTAAAAAAAAATAAACAGAAAATGCAAACAAGAAGCATTTTGAAAGTTTTCCTATATTTTACCCTCTTATGCGCGGATACACCAGGTTTTATGGCTTAGGTTCCTATAAATGCAAGGTTTTATAGCAACAATAAATATCTGACCTTTATTTTGTACAAATAGTAAAGTGATATGTAATCTCTGGCTATGCTGAACTAGTTTAGTTTTAACAATATGTATGGTGGTGGTTGTCATTGGATTATTAGTATCCAATTTGGTTTATGTATAGGGTACTCGCCGGTTTGACGTGTTAATCTCTTGTGGATGGTTTGGATAGTTGGGTTATCAGTGAAATATTTTCTTCTAAATGTTGGATGTTTTTGGGTTTGAATGTTTGTCGGTTGGTTATGTATGATTGTAATCTTGGATTGTAGATAAGCTATCTTGTTTGTTGATCGTGAATTGAATTTGATAATGATATATAATAATTGTGCTTTGGGATCCAAGTTCTATTAGTTTAGTTTTTTGATTGGTAGTTGTTTTGGTTCAGTTGAATAGACAATAGGGACAATGCACGAAAGACATCAGTGTAAATTCACATATTCAATGTTAAATACAAGTTAATATTGAAAGTGAAAGTGTCCTAAATCCAATCATAGATGATGAGTTAGGAAGAACTTTTATATAATCTATTTAATTTCATAAAAGACTTATTCATTTTTGTTACGCGCTTTATCTATTTAAGCATTTAAATAAGATGTTCCATAGTTTAGAGTAAATCTTTTAGAATTATGATGAGATTGTAATAATGAGATCTAAAAGATGAAAAATCTAAACTTAAATTGTTCCTGGTCATAGGATAATTAATTGGTAGTTAGTTAAGTCGTAAAGATCGGTACATACTATGCTTGCTTCAATATGAAGGATGTTTATTCTCATAGGGATTTGTGTGGTGACAATATAGCTAGTATGTAGGTGCTTATTAGTGAATAAGTTCAATGAATTTGAACAACTAATGGAGTTCACTCATGTGTCAGTAGTTGTTCATATAGTGATGGTTGTTCAAGTGTCCTTAGACTTGAGGTAATCATAGTCATCTTGTGTACATTGAACTGTACTTTGGTCTAGTTTTTAGTCTTTAGGGACAATAAAAAGGGCTCTTCTGGGCACAGTAATTTGTATACGAAGATAGTGATTGATTAATAGAGGATCTACCCCTTCTAGTGAAGTAAAAGAATGTCCTATGTTATTCCACTTGTGCTAGTTCAGGAATCTCTGCCCAAAGAGAATGAAATTTGAAAGAAGTTTCTAATATGCGTTAAAGGGAACTAAGCATAACGAATAAGAAATCATAGGATTAAATTAGATAGGCTTGACACAAGTTCCATATAACGACCTAGAAATTTTCGTAATTATATAAGTGTTTACTAATTGATAAATTTGCCTTATGTGATTTATATGGCAGATAAAAATTTTGTGAGGTCAAGTTATGAGTGGTATCATGATTATGTGATTATATTATGATTACACTACAAGGAAAACTGAAATATGCAATGGTTATTGCCCGTTGTCTGATGCCCTGGAATAGCGTTGTCTATCGAGCAGGTGTCTCTTACCAACATCACACAACGGTACACAAATCGTTGTCTGATATCCAGAACAACAACACACCAGGCTCCAAAATCGTTGTAGCACACCCAGAAACCACAACGGTTATGGTATAAAACGTTGTAGAAATGGTGATATTACAACATTTTTGTTTATTATGAATGTTGTTAGATTTTAATGTGCACAACTGTTTTGGTGAATTAGAGGCACGCAAAGCCAACATTTACACAACATTCACATGTGATAGAATTCGTTGTCTTCATGTTTTTTGTACAATGTTTTGTAGCTTCAAAAGTGTTGTTAGATTCGAACGTGCACAACTCTTTTGTAGCTTCGAAAGTGTTGTTAGATTCGAATGTGCACAACACATACATGTGATACAATCGTTGTCTGAATTGTTTTTGTATAATGTTTTGTTGTTTCAAAAGTGTTGTTATAAACAAAATGCACAAGTGTTTTTAGCCAATCTTGGTTGCAAAACGTTGTTGTAGTTTTTGTCCACACAATGGTTTAGTTTTCTAGGATGTTATGTTTACTTATAGACAATGGTTTATACAATTTTTATAGACAATGATAACAATGAATGATAAATGAAACAACACTTTTATTTACAACAAAAATCAAAGTTTATACACTACTAGAACCTAACCAATATAATCAAAACCATAATTATCTGAACAGAAACATAACTCTATTAATACATGTTCCGGTTCAAAAACAATACAACAATTAACACCCCCACAAACACATGAATAACTTAAATGTATATATTTACATGAAAACAAAGAAGGCAATGGTGTGGCGCTTAGGCTTGCTCGAATCTTTAGGCTTCTTCAAGTCTCTATCCTTCCTCTCCTTCTTAGCCGCTGCTGATTCAGTTTTCGGTTTCCTATAATTTCACAAAAAATGAGCACCAGGAAAACAACCAATATAAAAATAAGAACTGTTGAATCACATATTATTAGGTTGTATATAGATGATTTCGAAAGTTGATCTGACCTGTATTTGTAAGCAACTTTGAGAACTTGCAGGCCATTAACTTTACTTTCGGGAGGTAGAATGTGAACAAGTACTCTGCGTGTTTCATTGTCGTGAATATTGCCAAGCATAACAGATAATGTGGAGTCATCCACGGACTGCTCATGATGACCTGCATAAACATTCTCAATTCTTGACATGTTTTCTGGTGACATGATGAGTTTCAGATCCTGAACAGCCATCGTCAAAAGCCCCGACACAATGTACACTAATTGAGAATGACTAAAACCAAATAATGTACACTAATTGCTTACAAATTCTTCTAAAACCAAACAACTTTGACTGAAGGATACAAGGAAAACTGAAGAAAAATTAGCAGTAGATGGTCAAAGAGAATGACTAAAACCAAACAATGTAACACTAATTGCTGCGACCTTCGAGCATCAATAGGCGAAGACATACTGCAGCAAAATTTTTTACTTGTTATTTTGTATTTAGTTATCTTTAGCACTACGTGAATGATCCATATATTATTCAAAAGATACGCATCTGTACTATGATTATCACCCTTGGAAACTTAAACTAACCTTGTATGGTTTATTATGAATATGGCTGCAGGAAAAGATTGATTAGCCAAGCCAAATGTAGTTTGATAGCCAGCATGAACAAGAGAAAGGCCAATATAAGACTATGGCGATCTGATGTTCGTGAACTCCTTGGGATTGGCCTACAGGACAAGGCATGGTCGAAGGTAATATGATCTAAAAAGACTTTCAATTCATTTTTATGCTCATAACATATATTCTGTCATTGTAATCCGTTCTATTTATATCTTGAAGCCCATATTCACAAATGCATAATCTGTAGGTTGAACTATTATGTAGAGAGCTGTTCATCGTCTCAGCATATGCCCAACTTTATCAATTTTGTGACTGCATCTACTTAAACCTTGATAAGATGAGCAAGTCTAACAGGTAACAACAGTAAACAACAAGCTTTAATCAAATAATGATTTTTTTCAATGGCTTATATATTGATATTAATTTAGGCACAGTGAGTTGTCAAATGATGTTCGTGAAGCTGTGTCAAGTTTAATATATACTGCTTCAAGATGTGGTGATGTTCCCGAGCTTCATAGTCTGAGAAATATGTTTAAACAGCATTTCGGTGAGGAATTTGAAAGGACTTGTGTGGAATTGAGACCTGGAAACGATGTCTATCCTCAAATAAAGGGATATTTGAGCAGAAAACTGGTTGTGCTTGATGATGTAAAACATCAACTGTTGAATGATATAGTGAAAGAAGAGATCATACCTTCCTTGGGAAGATCTTACATCAGTGGCCAGAAAATTATTCCAGAACCAAAAGGGGATAAAAAGCATTCTACCTGCAGAACAATTACTACACATTAATATAAACAGAAAGATATTGCCAAGATTCAAGTTTGTAGATACTCACGATGTTTAATCCTGTTAGAAGGTTAAGAATTTAAAATACCCACGTAACCCACCTAATCAGAATCATTGTAGAGAACCTTCTAACAGAAGTAAAAATATTGCCAGGGAGAAAAGACTTGCCTTGAAGTGGGCGTTTGCTGGCAGAGTTTTGTTCAACCATACTTCTTGTTGACAATCAAGAATCACAAAGAGCCTCCTAACCGTATAGATTAGAGGTACCAAAACTATTACAAATGAGCAAGATTTTCAGCTTCCTTTCAGCAAACACCATAAAACAACTAGCACAAAGACAATGTTTACCATAAGGAGCCAATGAAATGCATGATTTCATAAAATAGTAGGAGGAGCTACCTGCTTACAACATAGAAGTGTTTCATGTTCTGTGCTGGAACTGCTAAAAATCTGACCCCGTTCACTCATCCCAACCGTGCTAATACCCTCCTTGCGAATCAAAAAACAAAGAGTCAAAGAATAAATAACATTAGATAAAAGAAACGAACAATCAATTCATGGAGGTTGGAACACAAGAAACAGAAGTAGACTCTCCTAACAATCAATAAGTTCACTGCACAGATCTCACTTGTCAGCTGTGAGCTGACCTTCCATTCTTCGTAACAACAAGAGATTAAAAGACTCACTCATGACCTTACTTTTGGTAAGACGAGCCCTAATTTCTTCTAGTTCTTCATCATCATCAGCATCTTCTTCCTGCATATGTACAGAATATGGAATCAGGGGGGAAAATTATAATATGCTTGTTGAACGAATGAATAACCAATTGTACAATATATGTTACAAATACCTTTGGGTCTTCAATGGACAGGGCAATTATAAAGATAAAAGTTACAAAGATACTTACCAATTAACGCTGCAAATACATGGTCTGCTAACCACACACAGAGAGATACTTACCAATTAAAGTTTTCGAGCTTTGAATTCGTACTTTCCTCTGAGCAATGAATTGAAGAAATCGATTTGGTTTTGAAAGAATTGATTAGGTTTTCGATCGACTGGTGAGATTTCGGTGAGATATAACTCAATAGGAGTTAGAGTTTTGGATAATTAGGGTTCTTGTTTGAGAGAGAGTGAGAGAAAGAGAGTGGCCTGGGTTTATTTGTGAGAGAGATAAAAAGGGGAGTGAGATTTTATTGAAGGGTGAATTGTAATGGGGGGAAACGAAATAGTGACAAAGGGGGAAAAAATTTACAAGGGGGGAATGAATGAATTAAAGGAGGGAACCGAAACTTTTGCAACTTTTTATTGTTTTAATTATTTTTAATTGATTATTATTAAAAATGACTATTAAAAATCATATAAGATAAATTTAAATGACTATTAAAAATGATTATTAAAGTTAATAAACACTCATTCTAGTGTTGGAAAAAAATAATCAAAAAATAAAAAGGTCGGGTTGTACGAGAGTTTAACAAAAACGTAGCAAAAGTGCTACTTCCTATAACGAGTCACGATCCAGATTCAATGAATAATTTTTTTGATTGATTTCTTCGACGATCCAACCGTACGAAAGTTAATAAACACTCATTATAGTGTTGGAAAAAAATAATCAAAAAATAAAAAGGTCGGGTTGTACGAGAGTTTAACAAAAACGTAGCAAAAGTGCTACTTCCTGTAACGAGTCACGATCCAGATTCACTGAATAATTTTTTTGATTGATTTCTTCGACGATCCAACCGTACGAAAGTTAATAAACACTCATTCTAGTGTTGGAAAAAAATAATAAAAAAATAAAAAGGCCGGGTTGTACGAGAGTTTAACAAAAACGTAGCAAAAGTGCTACTTCCTATAACGAGTCACGATCCAAATTCACTGAATAATTTTTTTGATTGATTTCTTCGACGATCCAACCGTACGAAAGTTAATAAACACTCATTCTAGTGTTGGGAAAAAATAATCAAAAAATAAAAAGGTCGGGTTGTACGAGAGTTTAACAAAAACGTAGCAAAAGTGCTACTTCCTATAACGAGTCACGATCCAAATTCACTGAATAATTTTTTTGATTGATTTCTTCGACGATCCAACCGTACGAAAGTTAATAAACACTCATTCTAGTGTTGGGAAAAAATAATCAAAAATAAAAAGGTCGGGTTGTACGAGAGTTTAACAAAAACGTAGCAAAAGTGCTACTTCCTATAACCAGTCACGATCCAGATTCGCTGAATAATTTTTTTGATTGATTTCTTCGACGATCCAACCATACGAAAGTTAATAAACACTCATTCTAGTGTTGGAAAAAAATAATCAAAAAATAAAAAGGTCGGGTTGTATGAGAGTTTAACAAAAACGTAGCAAAAGTGCTACTTCCTATAACGAGTCACGATCCAGATTCGCTGAATAATTTTTTTGATTGATTTCTTCGACGATCCAACCGTACGAAAGTTAATAAACACTCATTCTAGTGTTGGAAAAAAATCATCAAAAAATAAAAAGGTCGGGTTGTACGAGAGTTTAACAAAAATGTAGCGAAAGTGCTACTTCCTATAACGAGTCACGATCCAGATTCACTGAATAATTTTTTTGATTGATTTCTTCGACAATCCAACCGTACGAAAGTTAATAAACACTCATTCTAGTGTTGGGAAAAAATAATCAAAAAATAAAAAGGTCGGGTTGTACGAGATTTTAACAAAGACGTAGCAAAAGTGCTACTTCCTATAACAAGGCACGATCCAGATTCATTGAATAATTTTTTTGAACGATTTCTTCGACGATCGAACTGTACGAAAGTTAATAAACACTAGTTCTAGTGTTGGGAAAAAATATTCAAAAAATAAAAGGACTGGTTGTACGAGATTTTAACAAAAACGTAGCAAAAGTGCTACTTCCTATAACGAGGCATGATCCAGATTCACTGAATAATTTTTTTGATTGATTTCTTCGACGATCCAACCGTACGAAAGTTAATAAACACTCATTCTAGTGTTGGGAAAAAATAATCAAAAAATAAAAAGGTCGGGTTGTACGAAAGTTTAACAAAAACGTAGCAAAAGTGCTACTTCCTATATCGAGTCACGATCCAGATTCCCTGAATAATTTTTTTGGACGATTTCTTCGATGATCGAACCGTACGAAAGTTAATAAACACTCATTCTAGTGTTGGGAAAAAATATTCAAAAAATAAAAAGGTCGGGTTGTACAAGATTTTAACAAAAACGTAGCAAAAGTGCTACTTCCTATAACGAGTCACGATCCAGATTCGCTGAATAATTTTTTTGATTGATTTCTTCGACGATCCAACCGTACGAAAGTTAATAAACACTCATTCAAGTGTTGGAAAAAAATAATCAAAAAATAAAAAGGTCGGGTTGTACGAGAGTTTAACAAAAATGTAGCAAAAGTGCTACTTCCTATAACGAGTCACGATCCAGATTCACTGAATAATTTTTTTAATTGATTTCTTCGACGATCCAACCGTACGAAAGTTAATAAACACTCATTCTAGTGTTGGGAAAAAAAATCAAAAAATAAAAAGGTCGGGTTGTACGAGATTTTAACAAAGACGTAGCAAAAGTGCTACTTCCTATAACAAGGCACGATCCAGATTCATTGAATAATTTTTTTGAACGATTTCTTCGACGATCGAACTGTACGAAAGTTAATAAACACTAGTTCTAGTGTTGGGAAAAAATATTCAAAAAATAAAAGGCCTGGTTGTACGAGATTTTAACAAAAACGTAGCAAAAGTGCTACTTCCTATAACGAGGCATGATCCAGATTCACTGAATAATTTTTTTGATTGATTTCTTCGACGATCCAACAGTACGAAAGTTAATAAACACTCATTCTAGTGTTGGGAAAAAATAATCAAAAAATAAAAAGGTCGGGTTGTACGAGAGTTTAACAAAAACGTAGCAAAAGTGCTACTTCCTATATCGAGTCACGATCCAGATTCATTGAATAATTTTTTTGAACGATTTCTTCGACGATCGAACCGTACGAAAGTTAATAAACACTCATTCTAGTGTTGGGAAAAAAAAATTCAAAAAATAAAAAGGTCGGGTTGTAGAAGATTTTAACAAAAACGTAGCAAAAGTGCTACTTCCTATAACGAGGCATGATCCAGATTCACTGAATAATTTTTTTGATTGATTTCTTCGACGATCCAACAGTACGAAAGTTAATAAACACTCATTCTAGTGTTGGGAAAAAATAATCAAAAAATAAAAAGGTCGGGTTGTACGAGAGTTTAACAAAAACGTAGCAAAAGTGCTACTTCCTATATCGAGTCACGATCCAGATTCCCTGAATAATTTTTTTGAACGATTTCTTCGATGATCGAACCGTACGAAAGTTAATAAACACTCATTCTAGTGTTGGGAAAAAAAAATTCAAAAAATAAAAAGGTCGGGTTGTAGAAGATTTTAACAAAAACGTAGCAAAAGTGTTAATTCCTATAACGAGGCACGATCCAAATTCACTGAATAATTTTTTTGATTGATTTCTTCGACGATCGAACCGTACGAAAGTTAATAAACACTCATTCTAGTGTTGGGAAAAAATAATCAAAAAATAAAAAGGTCGGGTTGTATGAGATTTTAACAAAGACGTAGCAAAACTGCTACTTCCTATAACAAGGCACGATCCAGATTCATTGAATAATTTTTTTGAACGATTTCTTCGACGATCGAACTGTACGAAAGTTAATAAACACTAGTTCTAGTGTTGGGAAAAAATATTCAAAAAATAAAAGGCCTGGTTGTACGAGATTTTAACAAAAACGTAGCAAAAGTGCTACTTCCTATAACGAGGCATGATCCAGATTCACTGAATAATTTTTTTGATTGATTTCTTCGACGATCCAACCATACGAAAGTTAATAAACACTCATTCTAGTGTTGGGAAAAAATAATCAAAAAATAAAAAGGTCGGGTTGTACGAGAGTTTAACAAAAACGTAGCAAAAGTGCTACTTCCTATATCGAGTCACGATCCAGATTCCCTGAATAATTTTTTTGAACGATTTCTTCGATGATCGAACCGTACGAAAGTTAATAAACACTCATTCTAGTGTTGGGAAAAAATATTCAAAAAATAAAAAGGTCGGGTTGTACAAGATTTTAACAAAAACGTAGCAAAAGTGTTAATTCCTATAACGAGGCACGATCCAAATTCACTGAATAATTTTTTTGATTGATTTCTTCGACGATCCAACCGTACCAAAGTTAATAAACACTCATTCTAGTGTTGGGAAAAAATAATCAAAAAATAAAAAGGTCGGGTTGTATGAGATTTTAACAAAGACGTAGCAAAAGTGCTACTTCCTATAACAAGGCACGATCCAGATTCATTGAATAATTTTTTTGAACGATTTCTTCGACGATCGAACTGTACGAAAGTTAATAAACACTAGTTCTAGTGTTGGGAAAAAATATTCAAAAAATAAAAGGCCTGGTTGTACGAGATTTTAACAAAAACGTAGCAAAAGTGCTACTTCCTATAACGAGGCATGATCCAGATTCACTGAATAATTTTTTGAACGATTTCTTCGACGATCGAACCACAAAAGTTACTAAACACTCATTCTAGTGTTGGGAAAAAAATAATCACCAAATAAAAAGGTCGGGTTGTACGAGAGTTTAACAAAAACGTAGCAAAAGTGCTACTTCCTATAACGAGTCACGATCCAGATTCGCTGAATAATTTTTTTGATTGATTTCTTCGACGATCCAACCATACGAAAGTTAATAAACACTCATTCTAGTGTTGGAAAAAAATAATCAAAAAATAAAAAGGTCGGGTTGTACGAGAGTTTAACAAAAACGTAGCAAAAGTGCTACTTCCTATAACGAGTCACGATCCAGATTCGCTGAATAATTTTTTTGATTGATTTCTTCGACGATCCAACCGTACGAAAGTTAATAAACACTCATTCTAGTGTTGGAAAAAATAATCAAAAAATAAAAAGGTCGGGTTGTACGAGAGTTTAACAAAAACGTAGCGAAAGTGCTACTTCCTATAACGAGTCACGATCTAGATTCACTGAATAATTTTTTTGATTGATTTCTTCGACGATCCAACCGTACGAAAGTTAATAAACACTCATTCTAGTATTGGGAAAAAATAATCAAAAAATAAAAAGGTCGGGTTGTACGTGATTTTAACAAAGACGTAGCAAAAGTGCTACTTCCTATAACAAGGCACGATCCAGATTCATTGAATAATTTTTTTGAACGATTTCTTCGATGATCGAACTGTACGAAAGTTAATAAACACTAGTTCTAGTGTTGGGAAAAAATATTCAAAAAATAAAAGGCCTGGTTGTACGAGATTTTAACAAAAACGTAGCAAAAGTGCTACTTCCTATAACGAGGCATGATCCAGATTCACTGAATAATTTTTTTGATTGATTTCTTCGACGATCCAACCGTACGAAAGTTAATAAACACTCATTCTAGTGTTGGGAAAAAATAATCAAAAAATAAAAAGGTCGGGTTGTACGAGAGTTTAACAAAAACGTAGCAAAAGTGCTACTTCCTATATCGAGTCACGATCCAGATTCCCTGAATAATTTTTTTGAAAGATTTCTTCGATGATCGAACCGTACGAAAGTTAATAAACACTCATTCTAGTGTTGGGAAAAAATATTCAAAAAATAAAAAGGTCGGGTTGTACAAGATTTTAACAAAAACGTAGCAAAAGTGTTAATTCCTATAACGAGGCACGATCCAAATTCACTGAATAATTTTTTTGATTGATTTCTTCGACGATCCAACCGTACCAAAGTTAATAAACACTCATTCTAGTGTTGGGAAAAAATAATCAAAAAATAAAAAGGTCGGGTTGTATGAGATTTTAACAAAGACGTAGCAAAAGTGCTACTTCCTATAACAAGGCACGATCCAGATTCATTGAATAATTTTTTTGAACGATTTCTTCGACGATCGAACTGTACGAAAGTTAATAAACACTAGTTCTAGTGTTGGGAAAAAATATTCAAAAAATAAAAGGCCTGGTTGTACGAGATTTTAACAAAAACGTAGCAAAAGTGCTACTTCCTATAACGAGGCATGATCCAGATTCACTGAATAATTTTTTGAACGATTTCTTCGACGATCGAACCACAAAAGTTAATAAACACTCATTCTAGTGTTGGGAAAAAAATAATCACCAAATAAAAAGGTCGGGTTGTACGAGAGTTTAACAAAAACGTAGCAAAAGTGCTACTTCCTATAACGAGTCACGATCCAGATTCGCTGAATAATTTTTTTGATTGATTTCTTCGACGATCCAACCATACGAAAGTTAATAAACACTCATTCTAGTGTTGGAAAAAAATAATCAAAAAATAAAAAGGTCGGGTTGTACGAGAGTTTAACAAAAACGTAGCAAAAGTGCTACTTCCTATAACGAGTCACGATCCAGATTCGCTGAATAATTTTTTTGATTGATTTCTTCGACGATCCAACCGTACGAAAGTTAATAAACACTCATTCTAGTGTTGGAAAAAATAATCAAAAAATAAAAAGGTCGGGTTGTACGAGAGTTTAACAAAAACGTAGCGAAAGTGCTACTTCCTATAACGAGTCACGATCTAGATTCACTGAATAATTTTTTTGATTGATTTCTTCGACGATCCAACCGTACGAAAGTTAATAAACACTCATTCTAGTATTGGGAAAAAATAATCAAAAAATAAAAAGGTCGGGTTGTACGTGATTTTAACAAAGACGTAGCAAAAGTGCTACTTCCTATAACAAGGCACGATCCAGATTCATTGAATAATTTTTTTGAACGATTTCTTCGATGATCGAACTGTACGAAAGTTAATAAACACTAGTTCTAGTGTTGGGAAAAAATATTCAAAAAATAAAAGGCCTGGTTGTACGAGATTTTAACAAAAACGTAGCAAAAGTGCTACTTCCTATAACGAGGCATGATCCAGATTCACTGAATAATTTTTTTGATTGATTTCTTCGACGATCCAACCGTACGAAAGTTAATAAACACTCATTCTAGTGTTGGGAAAAAATAATCAAAAAATAAAAAGGTCGGGTTGTACGAGAGTTTAACAAAAACGTAGCAAAAGTGCTACTTCCTATATCGAGTCACGATCCAGATTCCCTGAATAATTTTTTTGAAAGATTTCTTCGATGATCGAACCGTACGAAAGTTAATAAACACTCATTCTAGTGTTGGGAAAAAATATTCAAAAAATAAAAAGGTCGGGTTGTACAAGATTTTAACAAAAACGTAGCAAAAGTGTTAATTCCTATAACGAGGCACGATCCAAATTCACTGAATAATTTTTTTGATTGATTTCTTCGACGATCCAACCGTACCAAAGTTAATAAACACTCATTCTAGTGTTGGGAAAAAATAATCAAAAAATAAAAAGGTCGGGTTGTATGAGATTTTAACAAAGACGTAGCAAAAGTGCTACTTCCTATAACAAGGCACGATCCAGATTCATTGAATAATTTTTTTGAACGATTTCTTCGACGATCGAACTGTACGAAAGTTAATAAACACTAGTTCTAGTTTTGGGAAAAAATATTCAAAAAATAAAAGGCCTGGTTGTACGAGATTTTAACAAAAACGTAGCAAAAGTGCTACTTCCTATAACGAGGCATGATCCAGATTCACTGAATAATTTTTTTGATTGATTTCTTCGACGATCCAACCGTACGAAAGTTAATAAACACTCATTCTAGTGTTGGGAAAAAATAATCAAAAAATAAAAAGGTCGGGTTGTACGAGAGTTTAACAAAACCGTAGCAAAAGTGCTACTTCCTATATCGAGTCACGATCCAGATTCTCTGAATAATTTTTTTGAACGATTTCTTCGATGATCGAACCGTACGAAAGTTAATAAACACTCATTCTAGTGTTGGGAAAAAATATTCAAAAAATAAAAAGGTCGGGTTGTACAAGATTTTAACAAAAACGTAGCAAAAGTGTTAATTCCAATAACGAGGCACGATCCAAATTCACTGAATAATTTTTTTGATTGATTTCTTCGATGATCGAACCGTACGAAAGTTAATAAACACTCATTCTAGTGTTGGGAAAAAATAATCAAAAAATAAAAAGGTCGGGTTGTACGAGATTTTAACAAAGACGTAGCAAAAGTGCTACTTCCTATAACAAGGCACGATCCAGATTCATTGAATAATTTTTTTGAACGATTTCTTCGACGATCGAACTGTACGAAAGTTAATAAACACTAGTTCTAGTGTTGGGAAAAAATATTCAAAAAATAAAAGGCCTGGTTGTACGAGATTTTAACAAAAACGTAGCAAAAGTGCTACTTCCTATAACGAGGCATGATCCAGATTCACTGAATAATTTTTTGAACGATTTCTTCGACGATCGAACCACAAAAGTTAATAAACACTCATTCTAGTGTTGGGAAAAAAATAATCACCAAATAAAAAGGTCGGGTTGTACGAGAGTTTAACAAAAACGTAGCAAAAGTGCTACTTCCTATAACGAGTCACGATCCAGATTCGCTGAATAATTTTTTTGATTGATTTCTTCGACGATCCAACCATACGAAAGTTAATAAACACTCATTCTAGTGTTGGAAAAAAATAATCAAAAAATAAAAAGGTCGGGTTGTACGAGAGTTTAACAAAAACGTAGCAAAAGTGCTACTTCCTATAACGAGTCACGATCCAGATTCGCTGAATAATTTTTTTGATTGATTTCTTCGACGATCCAACCGTACGAAAGTTAATAAACACTCATTCTAGTGTTGGAAAAAATAATCAAAAAATAAAAAGGTCGGGTTGTACGAAAGTTAAACAAAAACGTAGCAAAAGTGCTACTTCCTATAACGAGTCACGATCCAGATTCGCTGAATAATTTTTTTGATTGATTTCTTCGACGATCCAACCGTACGAAAGTTAATAAACACTCATTCTAGTGTTGGAAAAAATAATCAAAAAATAAAAAGGTCGGGTTGTACGAGAGTTTAACAAAAACGTAGCAAAAGTGCTACTTCCTATAACGAGTCACGATCCAGATTCACTGAATAATTTTTTTTATTGATTTCTTCGACGATCCAACCGTACGAAAGTTAATAAACACTCATTCTAGTATTGGGAAAAAATAATCAAAAAATAAAAAGGTCGGGTTGTACGAGATTTTAACAAAGACGTAGCAAAAGTGCTACTTCCTATAACAAGGCACGATCCAGATTCATTGAATAATTTTTTTGAACGATTTCTTCGATGATCGAACTGTACGAAAGTTAATAAACACTAGTTCTAGTGTTGGGAAAAAATATTCAAAAAATAAAAGGCCTGGTTGTACGAGATTTTAACAAAAACGTAGCAAAAGTGCTACTTCCTATAACGAGGCATGATCCAGATTCACTGAATAATTTTTTTGATTGATTTCTTCGACGATCCAACCGTACGAAAGTTAATAAACACTCATTCTAGTGTTGGGAAAAAATAATCAAAAAATAAAAAGGTCGGGTTGTACGAGAGTTTAACAAAAACGTAGCAAAAGTGCTACTTCCTATATCGAGTCACGATCCAGATTCCCTGAATAATTTTTTTGAAAGATTTCTTCGATGATCGAACCATACGAAAGTTAATAAACACTCATTCTAGTGTTGGGAAAAAATATTCAAAAAATAAAAAGGTCGGGTTGTACAAGATTTTAACAAAAACGTAGCAAAAGTGTTAATTCCTATAACGAGTCACGATCCAAATTCACTGAATAATTTTTTTGATTGATTTCTTCGACGATCGAACCGTACGAAAGTTAATAAACACTCATTCTAGTGTTGGGAAAAAATAATCAAAAAATAAAAAGGTCGGGTTGTATGAGATTTTAACAAAGACGTAGCAAAAGTGCTACTTCCTATAACAAGGCACGATCCAGATTCATTGAATAATTTTTTTGAACGATTTCTTCGACGATCGAACTGTACGAAAGTTAATAAACACTAGTTCTAGTGTTGGGAAAAAATATTCAAAAAATAAAAGGCATGGTTGTACGAGATTTTAACAAAAACGTAGCAAAAGTGCTACTTCCTATAACGAGGCATGATCCAGATTCACTGAATAATTTTTTGAACGATTTCTTCGACGATCGAACCACAAAAGTTAATAAACACTCATTCTAGTGTTGGGAAAAAAATAATCACAAAATAAAAAGGTCGGGTTGTACGAGATTTTAACAAAAACATAGCAAAAATGCTACTTCCTATAACGAGGCACGATCGAGATTCGCAGAATGATTTTTTTGAATGATTTCTTCGACGATCGAACCGTACGAAAGTTAATAAACACTAATTCTAGTGTTGGGAAAAAATAATCAAAAAATTAAAAGGTCGAGTTGTACGAGATTTTAACTAAAACGTAGCAAAAATGCTTAATATTAAACAATGGTTTTTTTATGAACATTAAACAACGGTTTTTTTTATGAAAAACTGTTGTTGTGCTTAATATAACACAACATTTTTTATAAGAAAACCGTTGTCTGATTATTTTCATTATTTCCCACCAAATTCAATTCAAATTATTTCATTATTCCCACCAAAACCTTACTCGTCTTTACAACACCACATTTCAAAAGCCGTTGTCTGAATCAATTTACTAGACAACGTTTTTAAACCGTTGTAGGGTACCTGGATGACACAATACTTTTCTGAAGTTACAAAAAAACCGTTGTCTCTTAATTCCAAACAATGCTTTTTCGTCCGAGCGTTGTCTGATGAGTGTTGTCTGATTGCGATTTTCTTGTAGTGTTAGTATAAGTCGAATGTGTTCGTAGAATTTTATTTGCATTTTTGGTAAATTAAAACTATTTTAAACATGCATTTTTATTCTTCCAAAAATCTTATAAAATCATTGGAGTCATTTAAAATTATGAAATCTTTTTCATTATCATCTTGGTGATATTATTTAGTTTTTAAAATTAGTGGAAGTATTTAATTGTGTGTTTATGTATTTTAAAATGATTTCAAAAGCTTTAATTCTTCATTCTGTTGGAGAGTTGCACAGCCGGGAACTCTCCTTCTTCTCTCTTTATCATTTCTCTCATTCTTCTCTCTTTGTCATTTCTTTCAATTTGAGCTCAAAACCATGTCTAAATTCGAGTTTTAATCAGCCTTGTATTATTCTTATGTTTAATTAGTATTTGGGTTGTGTTTTTGAGAAGTTTGTGTATGTATAAAATCAGTGTGTGTATGTATATGCTTAAACAATGACATGCAAGCATGGTTAGCTAATAAATGTTTGATTTAGTGATTGTATGATATTAGTTATGTGTTAAAATGGAGTTTTTGTTTAGTTATGTGTATTTTTACGAAGTTCGTTCACGGAATGATTAATATCAATACTGATTGTAAGTCTTTTATCTCTTACACAAGTGTGGCATGAAATATTATGGTGGTTTGTGTTTATCTACTAATTAATCTAATAAACAAATAAAAACTATAATATATATTTATATATATATATATATATATATATATGAGAGAAAATAATCCCGATCTAATAATTATATTGTGTCAATCATATCATGTACTAGAATCACAACTCCTCTCCCAATTCGTTATAATTTCTAGAGATTCAACTAAAAGCTCGCAACTTTTCTAATTGTATAAACGCTCAATGATAGATTAACAATAACAAGAAAATCACAATACAATCAAACAAACTCAATAAGCCAACGAATACTACCCAACCCTTGGATAAAGGGATTAGCTACTCATAATAAGATAAAACAAATATGAATTAAAATCTCAAACCATGAATTGAAGAATTGAATTACGAAAAATACAACTTTAAAGCTTCTCGAAATTAGGATGAATCCCTTCACGTACTCATTCTTCCAATCTTCCTCTCAAAGTGTTTCTCTCCCTTTTCTCTCTAAAATGCGACTTTCCTATTCTATTGTATTCTACAATATTTTATGATATGTTATCTCTACAATGTATGTATAAACCTTATATAATAGAGACTTTTATTTTTTTTCCAAGAAAATACAAGTAATTTTCAAAAACAAATTGGATTCTGAATGTAAAATTCGTAGGCTATCTTCCAGGCATGTTTCTGGACTGCTCCAGTTGGAACATTGATTTTAGACCACTTCTGAGTTGTAGATAATTTCGTTAGCTTTGCATGGACTATAAGCTCACCCAATTCTGATGTCTAAAACTCAAGTTAGGACCCAAACAGTAAATCCAAATTTTCTTGTAATTTAAGTCCAACTAAACTCAATTCCTTCCAAGTTTGTGAATTCTTTATTTCATGTCATAAAATATTAAACTCTAATTAAGAATATCTAATTATTTATAAAATACAATATATATGGGGTTAAAATCATATAAAATACATATAACATACTCTATCACTACCTCATGCAAACCTAAAGTTAAAAGAAAACCAACATTAGATCATAATCACCGTTCTCCTTCTCTATGAAAAATGTACTCGTAACGGTTAGTTACTCGATCGCCATTGCCATCGCTATCGCCAATCAACTTCGGTAACGTTTTTTTCTCCTTTCCAGTGGGAAGATTGTTAAGGATATGTAGCACTGACTCCAAAAAAGTGCACACTTCCATGCCTCCAATCATGTGAGAGATGAGTTTTTTTATTCAATTTCAAATCCAACTTTACATCGGGTTCATCTTTTATCAAAGTCCCGATAGGAATCTTTTGACAGTGACTTTCTTGTAGTAAGACTGTGAAAACCAAACCATCAGTAAAGTCCCCGCATCCTAATATAGACGGGAAAATATGTTTGCATAAGTCATTCCAACAATCATATATAAATTCCACCATTTGTCTCATACTAGCACATACGCACTAATTAAGTCCATATCACACTCGCACAATGTATTCATGTTTAGTCATGCATTCTTAATTCTTCCCTCGTGTTCATGATCAAGAGGCTAGATTAGTATCAAGGAGAATGCCTTAATTGCTCATATTATATTTAAAATAGATGGAGTGAAGAGCATGGGTAAGGGGTGACTCGTCATAATTTTGTTATAAAGGAAAAAACAGAGATGACTAGAAGTACAAAAAAGAATGGATCATGGTATATGCATATGTTGGTCAGTGGAATACCAAGAACATGACTCTTCGTATCATACATTAGAGAAGACACACAAATATGGGATTCAAGGAAACTATCACATTAACTATTTTATCTTCTCGAAGGTACTGTTTCTAATTTATAGATGTCTGAATTCAGAATTTACAAGCTAGAATAGAAAGCTTATATTCATTAATCTTCTCCTATCGTAATAATTTATGATAAGAGCCATCAGCTTTGGTATTATGGCTTGTGCAAGTGTAAATACAATGAAAAATCTGAAGTCGTTTAACTAACAAGTATTAGCATGTGATGTGATGATAAAATTTGGGGATATACAAAAGATCACTTCTTATTCGTGAAATTAGTACTATGATACAGCCCTTTAGTTCGACTTTTTACATTGTATTTTGATTAATGTCCAGGTGGGCATTTACTGTTTGGCTAGTCATAAATTGGGTTGTCTACTTTAATTAGTTATATATAACTAAGTTAAACTACACATGAAGAAAGACTATTTCACATAGTTTGTTGGAATTATGCACATCTATACTATACTATTATAAGCAAAATAGGACATATTTGGTTTGGTACACTCTTTTTCGTCACTTTTTTTGGTCATTCTCTCACTCTTTTTCGTCACTTTTTTTAGTCATTCTTTTTTGTCATCAGTAATAACAAAATAGATTAACTCTCAAACGCACGACACTCCTCTCAACCTCGGATCAAAACTCTACTCTTAATCAAAACACCTCTAGATCAAAACTCTTCTCTTAATCAAAACACACCACTTGCGAATACAAACCATCATCACACCATCAAGCTCTTCGGATGCCAATGTATATTGTTTGAAAGCTTATTTTCATTTACCACAGGCAAAGTGGAATCCAGTGCCTGTGCAGGGTCTCTGCAAAGATAAATCAACTGTTGTCAACGAAACAATATTGAGATTTGATTCGGTGCAATTATAGAGACATATTCAGAAGTTTTGGTATCTCCCCTCCTCTGTATTAAGAATAGCTTAAATTGGTAGTGTTTTAAAGTTAACTCTCTTTGTGTTTGATTAATTGTATTAGTGAAAAAGAATATACAATTTTGTTCAAAAAGGTGCATGTCAGTAACTTGAATAGGTGAATTTGTCACATACTACAACGTGTTTGATTAATTGTCTTAGTGAAAAAGAACATACAATTTTGTTAGGAAAAAGAGTATGTCAATAACTTGTGCTTCGATTTGTTTATTGTTCGGTGTACACATCCTTTGAATAAGCATACAATTTTGTTAGGGAAAAGTGTATGTCAATAACTTGTGCTTCGCTTTGTTTATTGTTCGATGTACACATCCTTTGAATAAGCCGTTCTCGGATATATTTATGTCAATAACTTGTGCTTCGCTTTGTTTATTGTTCGATGTACACATCCTTTGAATAAGCCGTTCTCGGATATATTTGGGTATGATTGAGTCATGCCCGTGTCGTTTTTGGGTTCTGCCTTTTTAAACAGTGTCGATAATGGAGTTGTGGTGTTGGTAATGGAACTGTGTTTCAGATCGTATCATATGCTGCCGCCCCTATTTGTTTTGCAGTGTGATAACTGATAAATACCCTTTTTAATATTTTTGCTTCTGATCTCCCATCTAATAATATAGTAGATTGAACCCAAAATCTGAGAGTAAACATGATAACAGTTTGTGATTTGGTGGAAAGCTGTGCTGTTAAATTAGTGGAACTTAGGACTTAGGAGTTATTAAGAGTTTTTATGTCAATAACTTGTGCTTCGCTTCTAAGAAAAATAAATGGCTTTTAATTATTTTCTTAGAGTCATATGCATGGAGATGTGCCTAGATTTTTTTTCCTAGAAAATCTATCTGCCTCCTCAAATTTATTCAATTAAACACAATCTGAATTTTATGTACGTACTCTATGTGTATACACAAATCCAAATATGACACTATTTTCAAGTGCCCAAAGAAAACATATTTAGGTTGTGGATGTGTTAGAATATAATATAATTTAAATACATATTTAGGTTGTGGATGTGTTAGAATATAATTTAAATATCCAACTTACTTTAATAGGTTGATGTTCCTATCTGAAAGACAATACCTTCAAAAGTTCCGATTTTCTAAAATTGTTCCATACCAAGTCCTTTTTATGTTTTTGTAATTGATGGTACAACTGGGAAAACAGTCCAGTAGAATCAGATTGTCATCGTAAGAAGACCCATAGATTTTTTCAGGGTTAGATTAGTTTGTAAAAAAGTTAAGCATTGTATTTTCCTCATATATAGAGGTGTTGATTTGTTATGCCCTGTGAGTGGAACTTCATGTTAATGAAAGATGGCTTAATTAGTGCCTCTCCGTTTATAATTTCTCTGTAGACTATATCACTATATGTCCATCTGTTTGTGCATGTGTTTGTGGCTTTGTGCAGTGTAGTGTACTGTGTACATCTATGCATGTGTGTGTGCAGGGTATTTGTTTCTGTATGTTGGTATTCAGATCTGACATGCCTTACTTTTGTTTTGCAATTAACATATTTATTGTAAACTTGGTATTACTTGCTGTATCCATACTAATCATTGTAAAGGAAATATCAGATTTGCTAAAACAAAGATGTAATCAAAACTAAATGTTAAAGTAATGAAGTTCTTATCATAATCCTATAAGTAAAATACAACTTAACAGATTATCCAACTAGGGTTTCAGCAAACTTTCGATCATGTGTAAAGAGACTCTTCCGCATCACAACCCATTACCCATTTGCCATTATTAATTAAAAATTATGGACTGCATTAAACTCATGGACTCTAAGAGTTAATAAGAACTATCTTGTGCAATGTAAGAGAAATTTCATAAAATTTGCGTACGTGTTTTTTCTAATTTATTTAATTATCAATATTTTATATTTTTATAAAATATCAATCCAATTTAATTTCAATATTATAAATTTTTAATAATTATTATATTTGATAATATATATTTTCTTTAACAAATTTATATTGTTATAGTTTATGTTATACTTTGGAGTAAGATAAATTCCTGATTTCATCTATTTTTAAAATCAATACATTTTTCACTTATTTCTTTGTACATTTAATAAAAACTACTTAATTTGAATTATTTTCATTTTTATTTTGTTTCTTTGAATTATTTTTTATTTGAATTTTAAATAATGGTTGTTCTTTGTAATTATTTAATTTGAATTATTTTTCTTTTGTGATGGTTTCTTTTCTTATGTGATTTATGGTCCGTATAAACTTGAACCACGGTGCCAGTGTGTACTCCAACACTTACTTATTTATAGTTATTTATAGTGTCATATGATTGCCTATGTTATTTATAGTGTCATATGGTTGTGATTATTTTGCTTGAGGTTATCATGAAACTTTCCCTTCAATCAAATTTAACCGTGTAACTGAGATTTGATTTTTATCTTTACTTGACAGCAATTTAATACAACATGAAGAGTCCAAATTATGAAAGTAACAATTATGGACCTGATGGGGAAGGAGATGAGTGCAATGAGAAACGTTTGAAACAATACCTAGAACGTAACAATAAACAGCGGGAAATCTATGAGAATCAGGTATTCCAAACTGAGACTTCTGCTTGGAATAATTTATATACTTGCTCATTTTAAATAATAACCTTCAAATATTTTACAAATATATTGGAGATTGTTGCGGAAAAGAGTATGTCGGAAATAATAGCCGGCAAGCGTAGGATAAAGCGTGATGCAGAAATATTGCGTGAGGAGTACAAGGAAAAGAAGCTACGCTCTGGTTTGTATTTGATCAAGTCTATTTTGTTTTCTATATAGTTCTCCTGTTGAGCTAATAATCTTGAATAGTCTTTTGCTGCCTCTGTGGAACATTACACCGAAAATTGATCAGCTAGACTACTAAATCTGTCCTTTAAAAGGCAGAATATGAGTGGTTGGTCATTTGGCCATTCTCTCGCCCCACGTTCGTAGTTCTTTTGCACAAATATCAATTCTTTGGCATTTGTTCTTTTTTCTATTATTTTTCCATGGAAACTCTTGAAAGATAATTAAGTCATGCCATCACCTACATCGATTATGTGCACATGTCACTACAGTTGAACTAAGAATAGTAAGATAGTAGTGATATATTTTCTGTATTAACTTCACCTTATAATTTTTTACCATAAAAAAATGTTGTGTACATTAGTGTGACTCGCTTAAAAATTAGATACAAAATATGGAATGAGGGTGTTTGTTTTAAAATGCCAAATTGAATATATTGCCTCCTATTTTTGTTTTTGTTTTTTATACAATGTATCTATGTAACTAAAATTTAATGTTTATGTTACTTGACAGATATACCATCTATTTCTGACATGACAAACTGTGTTAAAGAAAAAACAGATAACTCATCCAATTCGAACATGACGAATGCAAGTTCTGCAGCAGACAACTCACATGGAACCACTGTCACAAACTATACTTCTAGATCTGGTATGCATAAAATATTTAATAACATGTATTTTATTCATGTTTATGATAGAATTAGGGTGGTTTATTGGAAGCATAGAGAATATATGTATGAATAATAGAAATCTTTAGGATTTTATCATTCGTTATGATATTTATAGAATAGTACCAAGGTTTAGCTCTAAGATTAGAACATTCTGACCGGATTTTTCAGAATTCACACTATATGTAATTGTTAAGTTAAAAATTAAAAAAAAAAAGAATGAGTTGTCCATGATTATTCATCAGCTATGTTATATGTTTAAGACTGTGTACATTTAATTGTTAATATGACTTCAAAATTCACGCTATACGTAATTCTTATGTTAAAAAATAAAAAAACTATGAATTTTCCATGATTATTTATCGGCTATGTTATATGTTTATGACTGTGTACATTTAATTTGTTAATGTTACTTCAAAATTGAAAGCGGAGAATGCAACCACAAATGAACAATATCATGGTGGAATTGAAGACCACGGAGCCAAGCATAATGAGAAACGTAAGGTATTGCTTTGATTGATTAATTAATATCTATGTCCACCAACGTTAATGACCAAATTAATGACCAAATAACCATATATAAATATTATGATAGACCTCTTTTGTATTTTTTTGCCATTCATGTTTCTTACCTATTTAAATGTTCTTATGTGCTTACTCATTTCAATGCGAGTTACTTATCTAAGAGAGGTTCTGAAGCCGAAAAGCATCGAGATGACCATAGTGGGAAATGTGGGGGAAAAAGCAAGAAACAGGTATTAGAAGCTGTGTTTTTTTTTAAAAAAATTAGTGAAAGTAATGGCCCACTTTAGTAATAATCCTTTGACAATTTTATATTTATAGAAAAAAGTTTTGGAAAAGAGTCTCTTGGACATTAGAATTGAGAAACGCAAGGCTGATCGTAATGAACAGAGGCGTCAAAAGTACAAAGAAAGAAAGCTGCAATCTGGTTTGTATTTTTTTTGACGTTTATGTTGGTTCGTTGTAATATGTTTGGTTGATAAAATCCATATTAGTGGTAGTTTATTAACATGTACATGTTTTATATAATGGTTGTCTGTTTGGATGGAGTAAATTATTAGCTGCTACAAAAATATGAACAAATTAATATAATTTCTGAAAATCAAAAGTTTTTTTTTTGGACCAGTCACTAATGCATAATCCCAATTCAGTTGGTATATTTCCAAAATTTACATAAGAATATTTGTTTATGCTCTGTGATAATACTCTGAAACAATTAAGGATAGTAAATTACACACCAGAGTTCATGATTCTGCATGTTGAGTCAAAAAAGTCTCTAGCAATTTGTAAATTACATCGCATTGTTGTTGCAACTTTATTTGTACCAACCAGTGAGGATCCATCTCAACAGGAAGCAGAAGCAGCAGCCTAAAATCTGTTTAAATTAGGCAAGGACATTTTAGTGTTAAAAATTAAAAAACACATAAATCTTATTACAATTATTGTGCTAGGTTACCTAGAGAATTAGTAGTAGGATGCAAAGTGACTTCTCAGACCTCTTGCCAAATAGTCTTAGGGATAAGTTCAGAAGACTCCCGTCATTTGTTCCAGTAAGTAGTCCTGTCTGAGGGTAAAATCTGAAAGGCAAGAAAGAAATTACAAATTAGAGTGAGAGAACGGATCTCTTTCTCTCTTTGGGAGGGGGCTCATGTAATAAACTTAGGAATTACCTTGGTACCTGATGCCGTGGGCAAGGAATATATCCAGAGAGCTGACGGAAAGATTTAGCAAGTCATAGAACTTAAAGCTAGAAAGGATTGGTGTGTGCATTTATGTGTGTGTATGAACATAAAGTGATAAAAACATAATAAACCTGACGAAGGGACAAGAGGATATTAATAACTTGAGGAAGGAAGAATATAAGCAATGTTTCACTGTACCAAAAAATAAACGTTATTAGTTAGATATTTTGATATCAAAAAGTAGATTTAAATGCATCTATATTATGACTACAATTTATTATGCGGGATATTAAACATATGGAAGTACATCGTATTAGATGTTTGAATGTAAAATTCAATCTAGGCGCTGAAGTAGAGACTATTGAGCAAATAGAGGAACGGAACGAAAAGCGACTTCAACAACGTAATGAACAAAGGCGTCAAAAGTACAAAGAAAAAAAGCTGCAATTTGGTTTGTATTCTTTTGATATTTGTTTTGGTTCTTTTCTGTTTGTTTTGTTGATATATAAAACCCATGTTCGTGGTAATTTATCCTTTTTGTGCTAAATATACCCCTTTCTATTTGCACTGCTAAATATTGGAAAATAGAAGTTAGACTTGGGTCCTAGAGGAAGCAGGTACATTATATTCATTAAAAGTATTTGGTTATAATTTTGCTCATGATGTATTTTCACCTCAAGAGACTGCTTCAATAATGATTGTTTGTACATAAATTTTTTGTTTGGATTGAGCAAATTATTAGGTAATTACCAAAATAATAACAAAGAATATGTTAATGTGTTTTCATGTTGTTTGTAAGTATATGGTAAAACTAATTTCGTGATAAATCTTTGTAATAATTATTTTTAAAAAGCAGATGTTGCATAAGTTTATAGATTTTGAACCAATTCAATTGGACCGCCAATGGTTTTACAGTCCCCATCATCAATTTCTACGCACTGAATTTTCATTTGCATGTTGCCAACCATATTATAGTTTGGATGGAGTAAATTATTAGGTGATTACAAAAATATGAATAAATTAATATAATTTCTGAAAATCAAAAGAAATTTTTTTATTTGCACCACAATCACTAGCTATATGTAATTGTTAAGTTAAAAAATCAAAAAATAAATATGAGTTGTACATAATTATTCGTTAATATGAGTTCAATATTCACACTATACATAGTTGTTATGTTAGAAAATAAAAAAACTACGAATTTTCCATGATTATTCATCGGCTATGTTATATGTTTATGACTGTGTACATTTAATTTGTTACTGTTACTTCAAAATTGAAAGCGGAGAATGCAACCACAAACGAAGAATATCATGGTAAAATTGAAGAACACGGAGCCAAGCATAATGAGAAACGTAAGGTATTGCTTTAAATGATTAATTAATATCTATGTCCACCAACGTTAATGACCTAATTAATGACCAAATAACCAAATATAAATATTATGATAGACTTCTTTTGTTTTTTTTGCCCTTCATGTTTCTTACCTATTTAAATGTTCTTATGTGCTTACTCATTTCAATGCGAGTTACTTATCTAAGAGAGGTTCTGAAGCGGAAAAGCATCGAGATGACCATAGTGGGAAATGTGGGGGAAAAAGCAAGAAACAGGTATTACAAGCTGTGTTTTTTTAAAAAAAATTAGTGAAAGTAATGGCCCATTTTAGTAATAATCCTTTGATAATTTTATATTTATAGAAAAAATCTTTGGAAAAGAGTCTCTTGGACATTAGAATTGAGAAACGCAAGGCTGATCGTAATGAACAGAGGCGTCAAAAGTACAAAGAAAGAAAGCTGCAATCTGGTTTGTATTTTTTTTGACGTTTCTGTTGGTTCGTTGTAATTTGTTTGGTTGATAAAAGCCATATTATTAACATGTACATGTTTTATATAATGGTTGTCTAGGCAAAAAAAATTGGTTTGGATGGAGTAAATTATTAGGTGGTACAAAAATATGAAGAAATTAATATAATTTCTGAAAATCAAAAGTTTTTTTTGGACCAGTCACTAATGCATAATCCCAATTCAGTTGGTATATTTCCAAAATTTACATAAGAATATTTGTTTATGCTCTGTGATAATACTCTGAAACAATTAAGGATGGTAAATTACACATCAGAGTTCATGATTCTGCATGTTGAGTCAAGAAAGTCTCTAGCAATTTGTAAATTACATCGCATTGTTGTTGCAACTTTATTTGTACCAACCAGTGAGGATCCATCTCAACCGGAAGCAGAAGCAGCAGCCTAAAATCTGTTTAAATTAGGCAAGGACTTGAAGTCTTAAAAATTAAAGAACACATAAATCTAATTACAATTATTGTGCTAGGTTACCTAGAGAATTAGTAGTAGGATGCAAAGTGACTTCTTAGACCTCCTGCCAAATAGTCTTAGGGATAAGTTCACAAGAGACCCGTCATTTGTTCCAGTAAGTAGTCCTGTCTGAGGGTCAAATCTGAAAGGCAAGAAAGAAATTACAAATTAGAGTGAGAGAACGGATCTCTTTCTCTCTTCGGGAGGTGGGCTCATGTAATAAACTTAGGAATTACATTGGTAGCTGATGCCGTGGGCAAGGAATATATCCAGAGAGCTGACGGAAAGATTTAGCAAGTCGTAGAACTTAAAGCTATAAAGGATTGGTGTGTGCATGTGTGTGTGTATGAACATAAAGTGATAAAAACAGAACAAACCCGACGAAGGGACAAGAGGATATTAGTAACTTGAGGAAGGAAGAATATAAGCAATGTTTCACTTTACCAAAAAATAAACGTTATTAGTTAGATATTTTGATATGAAAAATTAGATTTAAATGCATCTATATTATGACTACAATTTATTATGCGGGGTATTAAACATATGGCAGTACATCGTATTAGATGTTTGAATGTAAAATTCAATCTAGGCGCTGAAGCAGAGACTATTGAGCAAATAGAGGAACGGAACGAAAAGCGACTTCAACAACGTAATGAACAAAGGCGTCAAAAGTACAAAGAAAAAAAGCTGCAATCTGGTTTGTATTCTTTTGATATTTGTTTTGGTTCTTTTCTGTGTGTTTTGTTGATATATAAAACCCATGTTCGTGGTAATTTATCCTTTTTGTGCTAAAAATACCCCTTTCTATTTGCACTGCTAAATATTGGAAAATAGAAGTTAGACTTGGGTCCTAGAGAAAGCAGGTACATTATATTCATTAAAAGTATTTGGTTATAATTTTGTTCATGATGTATTTTCACCTCAAGAGACTGCTCCAATAATGATTGTTTGTATATAAATTTTTTGTTTGGATTGAGTAAATTACTAGGTAATTACCAAACTAATAACAAAGAATATGTTAATGTGTTTTCATGTTGTTTGTAAGTATAGGTAATACTAATTTGGTGATAATTCTTTGTAATAATTCTTTTTAAAAAGCGGATGTTGCATGTATATAAAAAATCTTTTTTGTTAGATTAGAAAGTTTATTGAAATTTAGTTCCCTCTAGAAAATTAACCCACAAAAATTAATATACATTAATTATATAAGATACATGGAATAATATATTAATATAATTAATTAATTATATTAATTATATGTTAAATTAATATATTGAACTTATGGAATATACATGTATTAGATGTTTGAATGAAAATGTTAATCTAGGTTCAGCATATGTGTCCTAAAGTTGTTGCATATATATAGTGTTTGATATTTCACCAATCATCATTCCCCCCTTTCTCAGGAATTCAAGCTGAATCTACCCAACAAAAGAAAGAGCGTAACGAGAAACGACGTCGAATGTACCAAAATGGTATGTTAGTGTTGTCTGGTTCGTTTGATATATATTTTATACATAGTTTCCCTACTAAGAAAATATTGCGATATTTATTCATTATTTAAACCTAAAACTATAGTTATTACACATACATGGTGTTGATTGTTTAAAAAATTGACATAAGGAAAGAGAAGAACGCATCGATAAGCGACGTCGATTGTACCAAATTGCTACATTGGTTTGATATTTTAGTATTGATATAACAAAAGTTTACACATTCAGTGAGGATCCATCTCAACTGGAAGCAGAAGCAGCAGCCTAAAATCTGTTTAAATTAGGCAAGGACTTGAAGTCTTAAAAATTAAAGAACACATAAATCTAATTACAATTATTGTGCTAGGTTACCTAGAGAATTAGTAGTAGGATGCAAAGTGACTTCTTAGACCTCCTGCCAAATAGTCTTAGGGATAAGTTCACAAGAGTCCCGTCATTTGTTCCAGTAAGTAGTCCTGTCTGAGGGTCAAATCTGAAAGGCAAGAAAGAAATTACAAATTAGAGTGAGAGAACGGATCTCTTTCTCTCTTCGGGAGGTGGGCTCATGTAATAAACTTAGGAATTACATTGGTAGCTGATGCCGTGGGCAAGGAATATATCCAGAGAGCTGACGGAAAGATTTGGCAAGTCATAGAACTTAAAGCTATAAAGGATTGGTGTGTGCATGTGTGTGTGTATGAACATAAAGTGATAAAAACAGAACAAACCTGACGAAGGGACAAGAGGATATTAGTAACTTGAGGAAAGAAGAATATAAGCAATGTTTCACTTTACCAAAAAATAAACGTTATTAGTTAGATATTTTGATATGAAAAATTAGATTTAAATGCATCTATATTATGACTACAATTTATTATGCGGGGTATTAAACATATGGCAGTACATCGTATTAGTTGTTTGAATGTAAAAATCAATCTAGGCGTTGAAGCAGAGACTATTGAGCAAAGAAAGGAACGAAACGAAAAGCGACTTCAACAACGTAATGAACAAAGGCGTCAAAAGTACAAACAAAGAAAGCTGCAATCTGGTTTGTATTCTTTTGATTTTTGTTTTGGTTGTTTTCTATGTGTTTGATTGATAAAACCCATGTTCGTGGTAATTTATTCTTTTTGTGCTAAAAATACCCCTTTCTATTTGCACTGCTAAATATTGGAAAATAGAAGTTAGACTTGGGTCCTAGAGAAAGCAGGTACATTATATTCATTAAAAGTATTTGGCTATAATTTTGTTCATGATGTATTTTCACCTCAAGAGACTGCTCCAATAATGATTGTTTGTACATAAATTTTTTGTTTGGATTGAGTAAATTACTAGGTAATTACCAAACTAATAACAAAGAATATGTTAATGTGTTTTCATGTTGTTTGTAAGTATAGGTAACACTAATTTGGTAATAATTCTTTGTAATAATTCTTTTTAAAAAGCGGATGTTGCATGTATATAAAAAATCTTTTTTGTTAGATTAGAAAGTTTATTGAAATTTAGTTCCCTCTACAAAATTAACCCCCAAAAATTAATATACATTAATTATATAAGATACATGGAATAATATATTAATATAATTAATTAATATAATTAATTATATGTTAAATTAATATATTGAACTTATGGAATATACATGTATTAGATGTTTGAATGAAAATGTTAATCTAGGTTCAACATATGTGTCCTAAATTTGTTGCATATATATAGTGTTAGATATTTCACCAATCATCATTTCCCCCTTTCTCAGGAATTCAAGCTGAATCTACCCAACAAAGGAAAGAGCGTAACGAGAAACGACGTCGAATGTACCAAAATGGTATGTTAGTGTTGTCTGGTTCGTTTGATATATATTTTATACATAGTTTCCCTACTAAATTTCCCTACTAAGAAAATATTGCGATATTTATTCATTATTTAAACCTAAAACTATAGTTATTACACATACATGGTATTGATTGTTTAAAAAATTGACATAAGGAAAGAGAAGAATGCATTGATAAGCGACGTCGATTGTACCAAATTGCTACATTGGTTTGATATTTTAGTATTGATATAACAAAAGTTTACACATTCATTGGTTCTCTCTTTTCAATAGGAAATGATGTAAGGTTTCCATTTTTATATGAAGTTGATATTATTGTGTAGGGAATGCGGCCCAAAAACTTGAATGTGATGCTTCAAAGTTGATCGTTAGACCACCGTTAAAGTTTGCAGGTTTCTCATTTAACTTCGGAAAAACAACTTTATTTTCATTTTAGTCACTATTAACAAGTTTACAATGTTTCAGGTTTACCTCCATTAAGTAAGAGAATGAGGAGTAGGATAAATAACATCAAGGAAAAATTTGGTAATTTAAATACTCCCTCCGTCCCAATGGATTCTTTACACTACTATTTTGGGCCGTCCCATTCATTTCTTTACATTCCCAAAATAGTAAGTTTTATCACTATTACACCCACTACTTCAATTATTTTAACAATACTTTACACTATTACACCCACTACTTCACTTATTTTAACAATAAAATCACTATTACAACCACTACTTCTCTTATTTTAACAATAAAATCACTATTATATCCACTACTTCATTTATTATATCCTCCCAGTGGGACGGAGGGAGTATAAATTTTCTACTTCAATTTTTTGGAATGCTTTGTGCTTTTGTTTGCAAATTACATTGATTTCATGACTTCAATTTTTAAACAGATTTATTTTAATGAAAATTTGCAGCATCAAGTGACACAATACTTGATATAGGTTGTCCTGATAAAATCTGTTGTGACTGTGGTGCTTTAATGTGGAGGTTTGAGCAAACAAAAATGCAACAAAGATTAAATTCAAATAAGTTTTCTTTGTGTTGTGGTAATGGAAAAGTTCGTTTGCCGCTATTAAGAGAAACTCCACCAGAATTGAAGGCATTGCTGGACGGGACAAGTAAAAAAGGTGCCATCTTTCGTAAATGTTCACGATTGTACAATAATGCATTTGCATTTACATCAGTTGGAGCTAATCTCGATAAAGATATTAATAATGGGGGTGGTCCTTATGTTTATCGCGTTCATGGTGTGGTTTATCATCAAATTGGATCATTGCGCCCAGAAGATTCCAATAAAGCAGTCTTCTCATAGATATATATGTATGATAATCAACAACAATTGGAGGAGCGTCTGAATTTCCCAAATAATAACGACAAACTTGATGTGGAAATAACAGAATCTTTATCTGCAATGTTACATCGAGAGAATGCTTTGGTAGATATCTATCGACAAGTACGAGATAGATTCAACGAGCTAGATATTATTCCAGCACAGTTGCGTTTAATTGCAAATCGAGAAACAGATGGTCGAGAAAGTAACATTCCAACCAATGCGTATGAATTTGCAGCTTTAGTTGCCAATGATAATCTAACTGATAATAGAGATATATTTGTACAAACTACAGGTGGCAAGTTGCATAGAATCTCAGTTCTACATCCATGTTTTATGTCCCTCCAATATCCATTATTATTCCCATACGGAGAAGATGGTTATAGACTTGATATATTGCATGCCGGTGTAAATACTAAGTCAAGTAATGAAAGAGATTCATTGAGTATACGAGAGTACTACTGTTTTAGGCTCCAACATAGGGATATGGAAGGCCATAGTTTAATTGGAGGGGGCGGTTATTTCTACAATTTGTAGTTGATGCATGGGCATGTATTGAACATACAAGACTCGGATGGGTTTTAACACATCAGTCGATATTACGATCTGATTTGTATAATAATGTTGTTGATTCAGTGAATAAAGGGGATACTGATGCTTCTACAATAGGAAAACGAATCGTTTTGCCATCCTCCTTCACTGGAAGTCCGCGTTATATGCAACAAAACTACCAGGATTGCATGGCTGTTTGTAGAAAATTTGGGAGCCCCGATTTGTTTATCACATTTACATGCAACCCGCAGTGGCCTGAGATAAAGAGTTATTGTGATAAATTACCAAACAGTAGCCCAGCTGAGAGGCCCGATGTTTTGGCCAGAGTATTCAAGATTAAACTAGACTTGCTCTTAGAGGATTTGACCGACAAACACGTACTTGGAAAAGTAATTGGAGGTATTTTATTTGTTTTAAAACACAAGTTTTACTAATACTACCACTTTTTCATGCTAGCAATAAGTGTCTTAACATGAGTTATTATGCCCATCTTCATTTTAATTAATAAAAGATTTTATCCATGTTGCTCATTGATTTAAAGCGCGTATTCATGAGACTTATTTTTAGCATCAGGTATGTATATAGTATTGCTTTCAGAAAGTTGTATTCTTTATGGTACATCCTTGCCTTAAAAGTTTTATATGAAATATACAATTCATTTGTCTGTTTAGGCTAAAGATTAAATTATAAATATATATTTATATTTTCCTGTACAGATGTAAGGTGTATGGTCATAACTCCTATTTATGTCATAATAGTTGCACCCTAAATCTTTATCTAATATGTTCTCTATATACATTAAGAGTACCTTAGGATTGATAATGAAGATTTTTTCTTTTGGGATACCAACTTTAAGATAGCTAAATTCATCAGACTCATATGTGCTTATTAAATTAGTCATAGAAGTGCCACATGCACATACCCTACACCCTGTTCCAAAGATAATGCCACTTATCAAATCTATATTTAACTGTTGTTTATATAACATATTTTAACTTGAGATTATATTTTAACTGTTGTTTATATTTTTACTTGAGATTATATAACATATGCCTTTTACTTGGAGTGCAACATTATTCTATAAGAGTTCAATCCAATTTAATTTGTTTTTCAAATATCTATAAAAGTGAAATACAAAAAATGCCACACACATTATTCTGTCAGGATTTAAAGCAGAAAATTTTAATTTTACGAATATATTTCTCCCTTCACTTGCTTTTGTTTTTTTCAATGCATGTACTTTAACTCTTAGAACTTGTGTGTTATTTCCATTAATAATATATGCTTACTTGCTTTGGGTTTCAAATTTAATTTATTTTTCAATATTGCAGTTGCATATACAATTGAATTCCAAAAGAGGGGTTTGCCGCATGCACATATCATCATTTGGCTCGAGGAATCTGATAAATGTCATTCTACTAATGAGATTGATCGAATAATTTGTGCTGAAATTCCTGATAAAGAAACTGATCCAATTGGATATGAGGCTATTTCAAAATATATGATTCATGGTCCATGTGGTTCTTATAATAAAAATTGTTCATGTATGAGGGATGGCCAATGTTCAAAATTTTACCCAAAACAATTTAGGGCCGAAACTACTATTGATGCAAATGGTTATCCAGTTTACAGAAGGAGAGATGACAAACGTACAATACAGTTAAAGGACATTGAAGTGGATAACAGGTTCTAATCATTTTCTTTGTGCTTGAATGTTTACATATCTATTATTTCTTAAGAGTTTAACATGTCAACTCTTACTCTGACTTAGCTTGAATTTATCATTTTTTTAGGTTTGTTGTCCCATACAACAGGGGACTTATTGTGAAGTATCAAGCTCATATGAATATTGAATGGTGCAATCAAGGCCGGCTGATCAAGTACATGTTTAAATATATAACAAAGGGCCCAGACCGAGCAACCATTGCTATTGAAAAAGGAAGAGCTGCAAATCCTGGAGAAAGCAAAACTAATGTAGTTAGTAACGAAGTAGAGGACTACGTAGCTTGCCGTTATCTTTCTTCCGCAGAGGCATGCTGGCGTATCTTTAAATTCCCAATTCATTATCGAAAACCAGTTGTCACAAAATTAGTTTTCCATTTGGAAAATGAACAACAAGTCTGTTTTCGAGAAGATGAGCCACTACCGGTAGTTATGGACAGAATAAATCCAGAAGCAACCATGTTTGTTCAATGGTTTGAGTCAAATAAGCGAGATCCATCTGCAAGAGAGCTAACATTTGTAGAGTTTCCAGAAAAATACTTATGGGATGAAGGTCAAAAAATTTGGAAACGTAGAAAAAACAAAATATGCGTGGTTGGTCGTTTGGTTTACGTTCACCCGACAGCAGGTATGTTCAAATAATTGCTAAATTTAATATTAATTTTACTGTATTACTTGCCACTATTGGGCTTATTAATCTGAAAATGTTTTTTTTCTGATGCACACACTTAAATAAACACTTCTACGGAGGTACTAATAGTTAGATATTGTAGTAGTTCCGAAGTAAAGCCTACCACTCACTTCTGAAACCACACGTACACACCAACATGATAAACGTATATTAAGAATTCATTTTTCCAAAAACAGGACATGCATGTTCATTCCACAACCATGTATTGTCCCTACAAATTTGACCAGAGCTTAAATTTTTTACTGCATTGTGTTTTAATTCTGATCCCTTGAATGCGTAGGAAAAGAGTAGTCAGACCCATTAATTGCGCATGGAATATAATTATCTATGTATAAATCAACTTTATCCCTCTCTCTGACTAACTAATATAGTTCATTATGTCATTATTGCATTCAACACAAGTTTCATTAATATATTTATTTTTGTTAAAGATCAACCATGCGTCGTATCCACCAAATATGAATTGTTTATAATTGTTTTTGTATGTGTTAATATATGTTATTATTCTAATAACATGGTACTAAAACATTGACTTAAACTTCAGCTTCAATTCCGTATTTGAATTGCTTAATGGTTTGATCTTTAGTCCTCTCTCCCACTAGCTAATAAAGGTCATTGCATCAGTTCACATTTAAAATATTTAAAATAAGTTTATGTTATATATTGATTTTAGTTAAGGACCAGAGGTAGCTTTATCCACCAGAAATGATCTGATTAGATTTTTTTCTATATGTATTAATATATGTTATAACTTTTTTCAATGTAATAAATGTAATCGCTAATAACATGATGCTAAAATATTTCCTTATACTTCAATTGCAATCCCATGTTTGAATTGTATTGTAACTTGATCAATGCATGACAATACAATATGCAGGTGAAAGATTTTATTTAAGAATGTTGTTGAACATTGTACGTGGTGCAAAATCTTTTAAGGACATCCGCACAGTTAATGGTGTTGTCTACAATACCTACAAAGAAGCTTGCTTTCAACATGGTCTCTTGGAATGTGATGATGAATGGCATGCTGCAATCGAAGATGCCTCTATACATCAGACTGGTGCTCAATTGCGTGAGTTGTTTGTTACACTCTTATTATTTTGTGATATTTCAGATGTTAGAGCCTTATGGGATAAACATTGGAAAACCTTTTCTGATGATATTGAACGTAGACAAAGAAGAAATTATTCGAGGCATGATTTTGTTATTAATGACCAACAACTAGAATGCCTCACATTACATGATGTTGACTTACAACTGCGGAAAAGAGGTAAATCTGTAGGGGATTTTACTACATTGCCAAAACTGGATAAGGATTTGCAGCGACAAAGCATGAACACTCTCTTATATGAAGAGAATATGTATGATAGGCATGCATTAGCAATCGAAGGAAAGAAATCCCTTGCAATGTTAAATGAAAAACAAGCAGATGTTTTTGAAACTGTTGTAGATAATGTTAGATGTAAGAAGGGCGGATTATTTTTTGTGTATGGACATGGAGGTACCGGGAAGACTTTTTTATGGAAGACTATAATTGACAATCTTAGATCAGAAGGAAAAATAGTACTTGCAGTTGCATCATCTGGCATTGCAGCACTACTAATTGATGGTGGTCGGACCGCTCATTCCAGATTTAAAATACCAATCGATATTAGCGAAAATAGCACATGTGATATAAAACAACAATCGTTTCTAGCAGAATTGATTGTGCAATCTGATTTGATAGTTTGGGATGAGGCCCCAATGAACCACAAACATATTTTCGAAGCTGTTGACCGATCAATTCGTGATCTGATGCGCCACAAAGATATGAGCAACCTAGATAAACCATTTGGAGGGAAAACAGTTTTATTAGGCGGTGATTTTAGACAAATACTACCTGTTTTACCAAAAAAAGGTCGTGAAGACATTGTGATGGCATCTGTTAATAAATCTTACTTATGGGATGATTGTAAAGTTTTTAGGTTGCATAAAAATATGAGAATTGAATCTGGTGTGCCTCCTGTCACAATTTCAGGACAAAAAATTCCATATGCTGATTGGGTTATTGGTGTTGGTGATGGACAAGTACCTACTTTTGCATCAGTGGAAGGGAATGAACCATGCTGGATTGAAATTCCTCCTGAATTAAACCTTGATCCAGGAAATGATGGTAAAAAAGTGATTATTGATACAATATATGCTCAAATGTGTGAAACCTCTAATGAAGCAGATTATTTCAAGGATCGAGCTATCTTGACTCCTTTAAATGAAGATGTTGACGCTATTAATAAAGAAGTCTTGAAACGATTCACAGGTAAGCAAATACTTTTATTATCAATATATATCGCTCCATACATAGTTTGCATCACTACCTGATAAAAATTTATTTACATTTGATAAACACTTAAAAAAAACTAAAATAAAACTATTTACCTAAAAAAACAAGAAAAATATTTTACACTTTCCAAAAATAATATTCCTCCAGATTGGATACACCAACACCTACATTTAAAACAGGCTTAGATCCTATAATTGAAACAAGAGGCTTAGATATATGGTGGAACCACCTACATTTGAAGTATGAATCTTACAAATGATTTATCACAGGAAAAAGGAGTAAGAATAAACACTGTTCTTGGTCTCAAGAATATACACAACATTCATGGTCTCAAACCAGGAATCAGATAGCATGTTGCTTTCACCATTTTTACCAAGTTACATTTAATCTGATACAAGTTCTACATCTCATCTAAAATGTCAATGCGTGCCATTGATATATGAAATTCACCTATATGTATTCTTCTGCATTTTTTCACCAATTTCCCTATAAGATCAGATGAGTATTGGTGTTGAGAACAACATCGCTAGCAACCATCTCATTGACCCAAAGTTATATGTTTGTATTAGTATGCATTTGTATTTGAACTTATGTTGTCGACTTATGTGTTCTCTGCTTGCTAATGAAGTTAGTCAATAGAAGTCCCACTTTAGTTTAACTCTACAATTAGGTCAACGATATTTGTAGGATCAAGAAAACAACATTTCAAAAGTTATTGTCACAACATAACACTAGAAAACATAAAAGCTGCAAAAAGAACTTTAATTTAATTAGATGGATACAGAAGAAAATATAATTCTAAAAAAAATTGAAGAGGAAGAACGAAAAATGCTACACAAAAGGATATATGAATGCTCATGTGTTTTCATTATTAATCTTAATAAGGTACAACACAGTACCGGTTTCCGTTGTATGTTGTTTCTAATTCATTTAAGCTACCATTATTGCTTTTACTCTATATACTAATAATGTTCCTTATACAAATATTTGTAGGTGAATCTAAAGTATATCGAAGTGTAGATTCAATTTGTAAGAGTACAGTAAACTGCGAATCATTGGAAAGCATGTACCCACAAGAATATTTAAATTCACTTAGACTTGCAGGTATTCCAAATCATGAGCTGGAACTTAAAATTGGAGCTCCAATAATTTTATTAAGGAATTTAGCTCCAAGCAAGGGATTGTGTAATGGAACAAGGTTGATTATTACTCAATTATGTGCTCAAGTTATAGAAGGAGTTATAATTACCGGAAATCATATTGGAGAAAAGGCTTTCATACCAAGAATTTGCATGAGACCAACAGATACGACACTTCCTTTTACATTTAAAAGGGTACAATTTCCAGTATCTTTGTGCTATGCAATGACAATAAATAAAAGCCAAGGGCAGACGTTAAAGTGTGTCGGTTTATATCTACCAAGACCGGTTTTCAGCCATGGCCAATTTTATGTGGCAATATCAAGAGTCACGACACCATTAGGGTTATATATAGTATGTGAAAAAGAGAGCCACTCAATGACTGGCATGACTAAAAATGTTGTTTATCATGAGGTTTTTACAAACTTGTGAGATTACGATCCTATGAATCAACAAACTATTTATCACAGTATTTACAGTTATCCAGTTCTCAGTAGTAACAATAATATTCTTGGTACAACAAGAGGGTACTTGGAATTTTTTTTCCCTTTTGACAATGGTATACAGAGTTTGACATTTGGTTTTTTAGAAGATTGAACACTTCTATTATCGAAAGTTATTTGTTTCACTACTAATGGGATATCATTGCATGTACCAACACGAGTATCTATTTGATAACTTTGTAAGTTTGAGGATCAAACACAAGTAATTGAAGAACAAGAAAATGAACAAAGAGATAGAAAATGTATTTACAAATTGATTTTGTCGTAATCGGTTACATTGTTTCCTTTTCACTACATTACATTACTACCCTCACTCCTTAATACTCCCAAGACCGTAACCTTGTGTGTGTATATATTTCCTATTCAAGGGATCAAAATTAAAACAATTCACTAAAAAATTTCATGTTGTGGTCAACAGTATAATCTGGGATGACTCGGGTCGTACCCATCAGTAGTTCAATTTCTGATGCTACAGGTAATCAATTTCTTTCTTTCAATAATATTACTTTTGTTCCAATTTATTGTCTCTGTCCTATCTTCAAGTAATTGTTTTGTTATTAGGGTTATTAACCTTAGGACTTGACAGCATGCCACATAACCTTTATCCAATTTATACTATACCGTTAACTAAATTTTTAAAAAAATCAATTTAATTTAATATAGAAAATACTTATGAGTCAATTTGATTATTTTAAAAATTAATAAATAGTATACTTTTATCTAAAAAATGTCAAATTAATTTATTTAGAAAATTAATATTATAGATACAAGGATCATTTCCACGTACTATAGTTAATCTATCTAACGAGCTAACAATGATTAGATCGCCCTTTTCAGTTTTCTAGAAGAATCCCTTTCGAGATATCTAAATTTATCAACTTGATAAACACTAACGTAATTGATCACAACATTGATTGTTTTTAGCAAAATAAACACTATTTGTTTTTTTGTTAATCAAATGAATAATATAAATAACTCCGTAAATATTTTTATTAAAATAATTATATTTCATTTTGTTAAAGAATTTTTTTGCTAAAATTGTTATAAGATCTTCCAATTTATACTACATTGGTAATTAGGATTTTTTTAAAAAAAGATATAATATTATTAATTAAATAATTATTTATAATTAATGATTATTGTTAAAATATTATCTAAAAAATCTAAAACATATTATCAACAATATTCATGTATTTGCAACACTCACTTCTGAACACCAAATAGAATTCTAACCGAACTCTGAGAATTCAACATTTGAATTTTAAACCAATTCTGACAACAAAGAATTTATGATGGATACATATTAGATTAAAGATAGGTTTCTGTATAGGGAAGTAGTATATATATATCAATACGTAGTATCCCTAGACTAGATTAATCGTTCCATCGCCTGCACCTCAAAGCATCTTCCTCCAATAAGGTGTGTTTACTTTTATTCATATATATACAAGGCATCTTCATACTTATACATGCTGACTTCATGCTTATATAATACTTACCTGCCTGCCTGTTATCTCACCTTTTTACTCCTTAGTATTACTCTAATGTTTACAACAATGCTTTAATTACAATACTATATGTTAAGTGTAATATCGTCTTGACAAACTTAATTTTATGCACAGATTATATATAATATGGGTACCTACAAATTATTGAAAGATTTGAAAATTGGAGAAGAAAAGGAAACTATTAAGGTTCGTGTATCCAGAGAATGGGGATGGAAGAAATCAAAGTCTATATATGTGACCGTAAAAAACTATCTTCTACTCGATGAGGAGGTTTGTTGGTTACTATAAAGACGTGTTTACCTCTATATACTTCTAAAAATTGTTGAACTAACATACAGCCATACAGGGTACACAAGTACACGCTTCGGCAACAGAGTATAGTCTCATATCATCATTACAGAAAAAATTGATTGTCGGCAACGTCTACATGATTTCAAAATACGGTGTAGAGGAAGCAGCTGCTACATACAGGCCAGTACCCGGAAAGTATGTAATTAAGTTAAACAGGGAAACGCGAATTACAGACCCTGGTACTATACCTACAATACCTAGGTACAAGTTTGAAATTGCAACTTTTGAGGAAGCAAGAACAAGGGAAGGGGATGTTGTTACTCTAATGGGTAATTATATACATTTTATTTATAAGTTCAAAATCTTTCACACAACCATGTAACACATCTATTTTTGGAATCATTGTAATATATATTACTCAAACCAGATGTTGTTGGCAAGCTCACGAAGTTTACTCCTATGCAAATTACAAGTAACGGGAAAGAGGCAGTGGAAATTGTACTTGCAAATGAGAGGTAAGAATCTAATAACAATATCTCACAAATCATTTAAATTAGTTTAATGTTACATTCAAAATATTTTATTATACTCTGATTTTTTTTAAAAAAAATATGTTCTTTATTTTGTTATAGGGATGACAGTATGAAGATTATTTTATGGGAAAACCAAGGACATGATTTCCTACAGTATAGAGCAGATTGTGAAAAGCCTAATGTTTTTTTGCTTGTGACCGGCACCACTACTAAAAAAGTCAATGGTAGTAAGTTACACAATTATATAATGCATCATTCGTGAATTCAATCTTCACAACCACTTTCTTCTAATCGTTGACAGGAGAACATGTTATGTGGTCAACTAGCTCAACAAACTACTTTTACAATATCGACTATCCGGCCATTGTATCGTTACGTCCTAATATGAAAGACAGTTTAATTCCAGAAGTTGTCCAAACTATTGAAAGCCATGCAAAATCAACAATAGAAGATATCAAGAGGGTTGCAATACAACAACTATTTGATGCTCAGTTACCAGAAGGCAAAAATGTAAGTTACACATCATATTTATTTTAACTTTGGGGCACACCCTAATTAAAAATTAATTCTTTCGTTCATTTGAACTTAATCTTATACTAATCCCATCTGTAGGCTATTGCATTCTCAATAGAAGCAACTATATTGGAATTAATTCCAATCTTTGGCGGATGGTACTACATGGGATGCAAAAAGTGCGGAAAAACAATAAATTACTGCACCAACTGCCCACAGAGTAAAGCACCTCCAATTCCTCTATACAGGGTGACTGCAGAAGTTGAGGATTCGACTTCAAGTACAACTGTTGTACTTTTTGATAAACATGTTATGAAAATGATCAATGTCTCAGCGCAACATATTCTCACCAATGATAAGGTATGTAAATTGGTATATACTATTTTTTCCTTAGATAATTCTTACCTGTTAACTTATATTAATTGTGCAAAAAAAAAATACAGTCCGCGAACCAGGATGTGATACCTTCAGTCCTTAACAACATGCTGGGGAAGAGATACATTTTCCACTTAAGTCTGACAAGTTTCAATACAGTTAAAAAGAAAGAAAGATATACAGTCACTCAAGTTGAAGAAGTCAATACTACAGAAGTCAACAATGTGCAAGTTGTCGCACAAGTTGAAGAAGCCAAAGCTAAAGAAGTCAACAATGTGCAGGCTATCCCAAACGACCAGTTGGAATACAGAGACACGGAAACTCTAGAAAACCATTCAGAGAATAAGCGAAAGACATTGGAAGTTGAAAATGACCATCTGAAGCCAACAACAACATCTGCTATAAAGGAATCAATTGGAAAACAAAACCGCAACAAACGCCTTAAATAATTACACTAGAATGCTCCTTATCCTATAATTATTATTAGAACCAGTACTATTAGTTATTAGTAGGTTTTAGTAGATTTTCGTTTTCAAGAAGAAGATGATTGGAATATTATATTGGTACCAAATATGGTATATTTCTGACATTTGAAATGGCCATAATAATTTATTTATATATTGCAAGACATTTTTTAAATTACTTCTGATTGTTTGTAGTTTACACTATCTTTAAATTTTTATATGTCAATACAATTCGCTCTCTATGTTTGACATGCTTGACTGTCTTAAACACTCTGGGCCTTAGCCACTGTAGATTGCCTGAGATTTTCAGTTTTCCTGCTTTAACAACACTTTGTCTGCAGTGATGCACTTTGCCCCAGGAAGTTTGGGTTTGGCCAGTTTTTTAAATCTAGAACTTAGTGATGTCCTCTTCCCGGTGAATATGGGTGAGTACTTTTGGGCACTTATCAGTCTGCAGGATCTTGCCATTGATTTTGGCAAAAAAATATAGGATCATGTGTTATATCAAGTTATCAGTTAATGAACCTGAAAACCAGGGCCCCCTTGAATTCAATAAATGCATCCGAGGCCAAAATCGTGGTGTTGGCACCAAAACTATGCAATTTCAGTGCTACTGGTTTCTTTCCGACGACATTTGAAGATTCTTATTTTGGAAAAGTTAACTATCAAATTCTGGTATTCAACCATGTACAGATACAATATAAAGCACACAACGTCTTGGGTATTGAAACAAGGACCTGTTTCGAATTATGCTCTCACAACTGCATAGCGCGAACATTCTTACCCTTGACTTGGTAACCCTTCAGGTAACTATGTTTTCTAATCAGGAGGTTTCCAACGTAAAACTTTTTTATGTGTTATTTGTAAGCAACTGATCCTGAGCAAATCATAGCATTTGTCCATCCCTTCATATATTCGTCAGCAATTCTCTCATAATAACAACTAGAGAGTTTCATAGTACAGATCGGAGACAAGTCAGGCCACTTTTGTCCAGGTTTCTTTTTTCGTGTTTTTGTGCTGCATACTCCAGTTTGGTTTTTGATTTTCATTAAGAAAACTACAGAACAAACTGTACTCATACATGGTTCCAAAACTCTCCCATTTTGACAGATTAATTCGTACAAGTGAACTTCATTATCCTTTTATCTCAGCCTACCTCTACAAAGCTCATGTACTCTATTTGGGACAAATTCAACCAGTTCAATACACCAATAATAAGACTATACTCGGTTAAATTTCCCCTTTATAACAAACAAATCACACTGGCAACCAACAAGGCAACAAGTGATTGGCAGTATCAAATTATTATGCCTGCAAAAGAACTGTCAATATCAAATATACGAACCTTAGTATGCGGCCAGAGCTGATCAGGAGTTACATGCATTGTACATCCATTTTTACCTGATTCCCATTCCACAACAAAGCGAGCAAGGACCCCTGAGCCAAAACTGAACCACAGGCTCATCAATCCAACTGCTACAATTCTAAATGACCTCCTTATATGTTCTGAAGATTTATCAACCGTTTCACCAACACTTTTTACTCCAGCTGATACATTAGCATCATAGAGCATACCACCGTCTTCCAACTTTTCTTCTGAACCTACACCAAGCAATTTCCGCATTCCAAGAGCAAACATCCTGGAACTAGAGAGCCTTTGAATATCTGCTACCAACTTTTCGGTGCTATTAGCTTCAACAGAGTTGTAACTTAGAATAACACCTTCCACATCATAACGAATATGGGAATCTATGTCGGATGTATTTGCTACACGAACACCAGAACCCCATGAAGTACTATTGCTTCCCCTTTGAAGATCCCACAAGTCCCTAAAGTGCGGATCATGGATCTTAACATCCCAATGCATGCTTCCTGGTCGGCCAAGCCGCAAGCATATATTTTTCCAGGTATCTCCTCTCGAATATGGGAGTCGAAACCACAAGTTAGAAGATACATTCCTTAAGCCAACTTCTTCAACATAGGGGATGTCAATTGCCTGCATATTATACCCGTATATTACGTGCTTGAGAACCCTTCCCATGCTGTCCTAAAGCCACGATCATAGCATTCCAAGATATTAAATCCACACAAGACATAGTACGAAAACACAGTATGCATCCTCAATGACACTACATCTTCCATACATGGTTATCAGCGCATTCGAAGCTGAAAGACTGCAATCAAAAAAAGAATGAATAAGTTAAGCATGGAGCTGACGTCCATGCTCCAATGCTTCCAGCACAGAGCAAGATGTAATAGCTCCTGCATATGCATAGCCACATGGTCCTATGCCATCCAACCTCATTTTGTTGAATAGTTTTATACCTCACCATATCCATTTTGTGAAAATCCTGGTGTATCATAACAGTCCATGTCAAAAGGTTCCTCTAGGTGTTGGAATATATGCACATGTTGTGACGATGCTATGATGTCCATACTGTGATACCCATGTGATGCCCATGCTGTCAAGATTTTGTCAAGCACTGTCAACATTGTCAAGTTATGTGAGCTGTGTTTCACATGTCCAGCTCATATGTTCTATGTTAATTGTTCTATATATAGTGTAGTGTTATTAGTAATCTGCATCAAGCTCATCTACAATGTAGTTCGTTAATGCAGTGTTCTGTTATATCAATATAAATACAGTTCCTCTTCTTCTTCATCACTGCATATTACATAATCTTACACTAGGGCATATTACTGAAGAACGATCTAGCTTCATCAATTCGCCCTACATTAACATAAGCTGACAAAACTACATACCCTGAGTCAAGTAAATAAAAAGCTTAACAGGAAGTTGCTGCCCTGCTGTTTAGTTATACAATTTGTTAAACCAAAGCAAATGCCTTTCACAAATACATCAACAAAATAACTAAAAAGAAGAAAAATTAATTTATAAAATGCACTGATAAAATCATCTTTAACTATAATAATAATATATAATATTTCATGGCTACAATAAAAGATAAATACTGAAATTTTAAAAAAACTTATGATTGGAAAAATTTGGAGAAAAATCAAAAACAAACAGAATAAACCGACTGCAATGGGGTCATGACTAAAGGTAAAAAAATGGCAAACCCATTCTCATATTTAATTCCAATGCTGTTAACATGGAAGGAATAGGTAGATCCTGCAGAACCTTTCACTAACACTATTCTTATTATACTAATCCTTATACAAAAATCAAAACTACATCTCTTGCACATCAAAACAAAACCTATTACAATCTACAGATACTGCATATTCAACGCCTTAAAAAAGAACTGCAGAAAAACATCCTCTCAAACAAAATAACAAAATGCATTAATCTGAAAAATTAATGTTACCAGAAAATTAAATAAATTGGAAAAGTACCATACATACCCCAAGAAAAAACAAGGGGATGGAAAAAATTACGCAAGCAATAAATGACTTGCAATAAACAAACAAAAAAATCACACCCTAATAACATCAACCCTAAAAATTTTCCCCCCACAATCAAGCAAATTGAAAATGCACAAGTCACCTGCAACCAAATCATTATCTCCAATAAATTTATCCCATCCACGTCCAAGCTTACACATGTTACGCTTAACTTTGATTACAACTCTCCATTGCCTTTTATGAGCAATTAACTTTGAAACTGAACCATTTATCCAATCTTTTGAAAGAGATCTTGAAAAATCCCCAATATACTGTTGTAAAACAACCAAAATAATTAAAAAACGCAACTGGAAATTTATACATCTAACAATTCTTAATGTGCTCAAGATATGATAAAACAAAAGTAAGTAATTTTTCTTACCACATTGTGTAACTTATGATTAATGCGCAAGGATCCTAAAACAATGACAAATCGGCCAAAATAATGGTTTCTCCTCCCTAACGATAATAAATTAGGATATTCATTGGCCTTTTCTAAAATCTCTGCATATTCTTCCACAATACCTGACAATTTCAACACAAAATTACAACCTAAATTGGAAGATATTACTTAAAAAATATTCAAAATTAGTATGGGATATTATTACCTTTAATATTTCTTAAACCAATAACATCAATCACATGCCCTTTAACAAATCCAAATTGATATTCCGACTTCAAAAAATTCGCAACTCTCTTTGATGACTTCCACGATTTAAAATATGATATCTCCAATGAATTTGGGTCGAAAATCCTAACGAAAAACCTAGAGTCACCTAGGAACTCAAATACAACAATGTAATTTTCTTTTACCCCATAAAATGATGCAAACTCCTTCGTCAATATAAAACTTGAAGATTCCCTTTGATAACAAATAGACCATGTTTCCTTACTAGGCATCAAAAACTCAACAAATGTTGATAAAAGCATTCCTAAACTATCCCTCAGCGATATTGGCAACACCTATCAATGACATCATATTTAAAATATTAGATATTTCACAATTAGATATTAAAATTAAATTCCAAAACAAAAAAGTAAGAAACTTGAATCACAACAATTTAAACCCTTACAATCTTTTCTTGAGCCAATGTTTGAAAGAATACAATTTGAAAGAATCTCACACCGCATAAATCTGCAAAATTATGAACAAAATAACATTTAAAAAACCAAAAGAAACAAATGAGTATCGACCTTTAAAAAAAATAAACACAAAACTACCTGAATTAATTCTCATGAAATCATGATCTTCGTGCCTCTCGATGCAAATGTTAAACTCTAAACGTTTACCAGTACATTCAAAAATGCAAATATCGCCAAGACGAACATCTGCCTCTTTTACAAAATTGCTCCACCCCATGCCAAACATACAATAGTAATTGCACCACTCAATTTCAATTTCCCAACACTTATTCAATAATCGCAAAATAATTCTTTCGCCACTGCTCCAATTCTTGAAAATTGTGTACATATCTTCACATATAGGCTACAAATTTAAACCACAAGATATAGTAAAAGGGTAAGAAAATTACACTAAAAGGCTAATGATAATGTTTATAAGGACATACATACCACTTTATCGTACAATTCATTCAAATGGACCGACAAAATCACAAGCCTAAAAAAACGAAAGTCGCTCCAAGAAACATTGAAAAGTAATAAAGCACCATCCTTCTCTTCGACAACAGAATGATCGAAGGAGTCAACCATTTCTTTCTTTTCAATATTCCCATCATCATGTAATACCTTGGAGTATAAAATTTCACGACAATTCGGCGAATAAATGTTTACACCAAACTCATCATCTCCAAAATAAGTAATGACCATAAACCAATACGCACTAACCCCAAAAAAATTCATAAAACTTTCTACCCCAACAATTTGACAACTCATGTAATCATATGCACAAAACCATCTATCTCCATTACTGGTAATCAAAACAATATTATTCGGAATATTTGGGCCGTAAAATCCATTGAATTTCTTCGGAATCCTCTGAAAACCATAAAAAAAAATTAGATAACATAAAAAAATAATCTTAAGGCCTTTAACAAAGAAATAACACTCACAATTCTACCAAACTCAAAAAAACATGGGAAATTAGCAACAATGAACCTGACGGAACTTAGCTTCCGTACTGCAAAATAGAGCAACAAAGTATAATTTAGAAACTTACATGACAAAAGAAACACTAATAAAAATATAATCTAGGATTTAAGAATTAAAGAAAACTTAAAGCTGTCCATCTACAATCTAAAATATAAACAAAAAAAGTATACAAAAAACCTGCAATTCAAATTTAAATACCTGGATTGACTAGCATATCATCTACATGATAATTCATCATTTTCCAAGAATCCGATGATATTTTCACTAAAAATTTTCTCTCACCAATATAAGCAAACAAGAGCCGATGATATAACATAACCTTGAAAAAAGAAAAAAACTTGGTCCATCCTTCAGTTATGAAAAGTGATTGCCTACGCTTTTCAACTTTCATCACACATTCCATCCCGTTAGGAGCAACAACAATAATAGAACATGGCACATTCAAAAAATATTCCAAAGCAAAACCTCTTGGAATGTCCTTACAAAACAAATACACAATTAAATATATATATATATATATATATGTAAATATTAATGTCAGTATAACAATTACAATTACTAAATTTCAGGAAGAAGATACTCACAAGTGGTTTAGGCGGTAAATTATATGGCTGAACAACCTTCCAAAATTCAAAACCCATAGTCTTCTCTAAAAATTTAACAATTAAGCTATTCTTAATACAGAGGAGGAGAGATACCAAAACTTCTGAATATGTGCGTGCAATATAATCTATCACAGGAGCTTGATAGATCCGAATTTCATCAGAAGAGCTTGATGGTGTGATGATGGTTTGTATTCGCAAGTGTTTGATAATGATTCTCTCCGTGGTGTGTTTTGATTAAGAGAAGAGTTTTGATCCAGAGGTGTTTTGATTAAGAGTAGAGTTTTGATCCCGAGCATGTTAAGAGGAGTGTCGTGCGTGTGTCTTTTAATTTTTTTTTGATAAAATACCTGAATCCAAGTAGAGATTGTTCTTTTCTTTGTACATTAATTGTAACCACGTGTAGTTAATAAAGGATAGTAAAATATGTTAATAAAATAACATTACGTATAGTATTTTAAATGGGCAGAAAACCTTGAGAAGTGATGCATGCAATAGACATACGATATAACACTAACTTCTACCCCTAATAGAATTCTTTCAAAAAAAATATAACTAAAAAACTTAAAGGAATTGTAAAGATAAAATATTGAAAACACAGTTCACAACAGGAGTTAAAATGACTATATTCAGAAAACGGGAAAAAGAAGAAGAGCCAATCGAAGAACCTAAAATGGTAGGTGCTGTTGTTCAAATTCGTATTCAAATTACCCTTCCTTACGTGAATAATTAAAATATACATATGTGATCATATGTCAAGTATATCTTTCACTTAATTTGTTTCACTCACTTGCTATCACCAAGTTATTTGATTTTTACTAACTTCAAAACATTCTGCAAGAAAACATTAACAAAATACCATCCATATGATTTGCAGATAACCAGAACGTATGGGCTGCTAAATGAAAAGAGACCGAGACTACGAAAAAACAGGAATAGCCGTTCAAAGTGGTCTCATCTTCCACCAGATTTAATCAGGTTAGTAGTAAACAAACTTAACTATCAGGAACGGGTCTACTTACGTGCTACTTGCAAGAATTGGAACGGTATTCAACATTCAACAAATGATTTAATTCACGACATGCCATTAAGTTGCATCGCACTTATATTGATGAAGACAATGAATAATAGGTTCAAGGATTTCTTTAATTTCCTGATTTTCTGGATAAGAGACCAAACAAAAAAAACAATCAGAGCTTTACTAAACCATATTCCGATTCAAGAATTATATCACTGGGGACATGATGTGCACAGGCCAAACGAAAGCATGTTCACATACTTCATGTTTATGGCACAACAGCTTGGCAACATGGATGCTGAATTCTACTGGGTTTGTAAGAGTATAGTTCTGAGAAATCATGTTTACTATGACATCTTAGAATATTCGTATACAATCATCAAAGATTTGTCCAAAAAGGGTCACACACTCTCCTTTTTGTTCAAGAATATGGTTGATATATATTTCTTCCCAAAAAAAAGACATGATGCTGTCATTGCTATCATACAGATGATCGATTCACCAGAGACAAAACTCAGAATTCATGGTATGATACTGGCTTTAAAAAAGATCGGTGGACAAATTTATCCGGATACAATATTTGGAGCATTAAGTGGCCCACCTATTTGTACTGCTCATCTTCCAAATGAAGACAATCACTATCAACCTGATGGATATCCCGTAACCTCAGATCAAATGGATGATTACACATGTCCTTACTGCAAAGTCGCTCTCCTAATGGGTTGCCTTTCAGCTTATCGTATTGATACTATTGACTATTACCTAGATCTGTTCTAAATGCTCAATAGATGATTAGTTTTTCAAAAATGTAAAATTTCTCGCCGTTTCTTTATTCCAACAGAAAAACAATACTTATATAGTTAGTGAGATTTATAAACAAATAGCGGTTTTTTAATAATTTGACACACGTTCTTTACTTTCTTATATTTCATCTGTTTTTCATTAATTTATACTTTTACTTGCATGTAATTTTTACCTACATGCTAATAATTCTGTTTGTTCAGTGCATCCAAGGTTCATCCTACATCTAATAATTTCCTACTGACCAATGTCTTCTGAGCTACGCCTCAAAATTATGCTCAAATTATGCAAGTCATCTATACTTTTGCATTATACATTTCAAATTTAAGACAATCATCATAGTTGTATATATAGCATTTACCAGGCAATGGAGATATGCATGAGGTGCATATACCAGATTGTCAGCATTGATATATTGCTTTGAAATTTTATCAAGTTCCAAGTGCAAAGAAATGGATATCAGTCCATCTGATCCTCTTCGACATACTATGTCCTTCCGTCATGTTATCCTCTGGCGGAGTGATCAAGGCATTAGCTGATGCTGCTTTGTACAAGACAAATGATAAGGTTGCCCATTTTGATCGTGAGGGACAGATCAGGTGTCCAGAAAGCTTAATCAAGTTTTATTGACACTTTTGTTTTGTATGCCACTTCACAAACACACTTACAGTAAAACCTCTATATATCGGGACCGGAAACTTTTATTAAAAATTATGAGTAAGATTTAATAGGTAAAACTTCATGAGGGTCTTAATTAATCAAACAAAAAGCTTAAAATCAAGATCATGCATACTAGAGGAGTATTAAGACAGATTAGAACATTTAATCATTTCATATGTACAAACGTTAATTATACTAGGAAAGATCAGTGATAGGCTTTTTGGGAAGCATGCAAACTTTGGTTCATCTAAGAGCTGCCAATACTTCCGGGACCCCCTAGGGTAAGAACCACGCCTTGGAATTCATTGCGGATGTTCATATCTCTGTTTACTGTGCTCTGGACCACCGGAGATGGTCTATTCATGTGCGTTTGTCGTAAGTTTTGGACTGGTTCAAATGAATGCAGTGATACAGGCTGCAGGGAATGCTTCGGAAATAAAGTGCTCAAGTGACTCAAATGTGAGTTTGTTGGTCGGATAATCTGTCTTGGTGGTGGAGACAAAACTTGCTGACTATGCGTAGCAGCAGTTCTTGAGAAAACTTCAGGTCCCTGATTTTATAAAAATGTAATCAGAAATATACCCTTGCAAAAAATCCAAAAATTGTGTGAAATATCGATGCACTGTCCAGTTTCTATGTTTGAGCAAGTTAGAGGGTTTTCCTACTCTGGAGAAAAATGGAAGAGCTAACATTACTCTGGATATTTAAATCATAGGGCTAAGTAGTGCAATGGTACTAAGAACTTTTTTGATCGATTTCTCCTTACATTGTATAATTTAATAAAAATGTGCCAAAAAAAAAAAGACAAGCAAATTTCTAAACTAGACACTTGAGTTGTAAGAAAAGGAAAATAATTAGCAATCTGCTGGTGTTTAAAATAAATCCATCTTAAATGATAAACTTAACCAAATTATTATAATTATTGATTTATACAATGAAAAAAACTTAAAATTAAATGCAAATACTCAATTAAACTAAATTATTTATAAAACAAATATGAACATGTAAAATAATAGGAATTAAGAAACAATATGTTTAATAATTTTGATCGTGCCAAAATAATACCTTAGTCTTTGAGGAACCAATTTATTGTAATAATATGTATAAGTTTTAGAAATCTTTAGTTTCCAGATTCTAAGTTTTACTGTGTAGTCATGTTACCCTTGCCTAAATAATTAGCCGTTTCATCCCTATAATAAATTCTACAAAAACTTTTTGAAAATCAAAACTAAACTTAAAACAACAATTTGTTCTTTATCTTATTAAAATTGTAATAACTATTAAAAAAATTACATAAATTTAAAATATGGTACTCCTTTTGTTTTTTTATGTTAGTCTTTTCACTTTTCTGCACACATTTTTAGGTGCATTGACCACATAGTTAAAATTATTGTTTTTGAAATTTTCTTTTTTTGAATAAGAATATGTAATCAAAATTTTAATTCACAAAAAAAATTAATTTAAAAAATTAATTTTAACTATGTAGTCAAAACAATTAAAAGTACGTGCAGAAAAATCAAGAGGCTAATATAAAAAAACAGAGGGAGTAAATCATACTAAAATATGATCATCACTTAACCAAATTATATTAAACTAAAATATTTACAAAAATTATGAACATGTAAAATAATAACAATTGACAAAATATAAATTAATCATCAAAACTTTATATAAAATAAGATTAACTAGCTAGCCCGTGCATCGCACGGGTTATAGGCTAGTTATACATAAGACGTGAATTTGAATTACATGTATATTTTGAAATTTGTAAACAAATTTTAACAAAAAATTGAAAAAGGATAGGTTAAAAAGTTAATAAAAACTCTCAAAATTTCTTTTTCAAACAGCTGAAACAATAATAAAATTGATAACTATTACCTTGTGAAGAGTTTCCTCTGGGTGGAGTCGACCTCCATCAAACAGGAATGCGGTAGAACTCATCTCTATAGACCATTGGTTACAATAAGCTATCATCAAACAGGAATGTGGTAGAACTCATCTCTATAGACCGTTGGTTACAATAAGCTGTCATCAACTTAATTAGCTGCACACTACGTTTTAGTTTGAAGAAGAGTTCACTTCCATCCTACAAGCAAAGAAACACGGTACATACGGATAAGAATATACATACTTGTAATCTGACCCTCACCAAATTACATATTCAGGTTATCAAGTATTAAAATAGTAGATTTCATACATTGCAATCTTAACCAACAAAATATTAAAGGAATCAAAAATTTCTTAACCAACTGAGTAACAATTCATCAAGGTCAGAATATTGTTCTTCATGTCAGGAACATAATACACATCTTCAATATTTCCTTGTATAGATACTCTGCTATCAACTTTGTATGAACATTCTTCTATAGTGCTTGAATATAAAATAATTCAAGATAAGTACTTCTTTGTCACTTGTATCACCTGACTCTAATAGAGATTAAAGAGATCATGGTAGGTAATTTTTAGGCAACCACACAATATTTCAAGATAATATATACTAATAATGTTCTAGTAGGATATTCTTTTCCCCATCCCTTTTGAGTAGCACCCAATCAGTTCTCATTATTATGATCAATGAGGTGTTGTAGAATGAGGTTTTGCATCAAAGAGAGTTCTCTTGCAAACCACTATAGCAATTTCAAACTTGATTTTAGAGATTTCAATGAAGAAAAGCAGAAATACTTATTTTTTCTTCAAACACAGGTTCTTGTCTTATATGATTGGAAGAAAAAACTCATATGACATTCATTGGCAGCCTAACCTAATGAGTTTAATATCTTGTAATTTAGTCACAACAAAGACTTCTTTAAATAGAAGGTTGTTGTTGTTCCTGGACGGCAGCTGATAATGCTATCGCTATCAAGGTGTTCATAGTTAAGTAAGTTGATAATCCTAAAAAACCTAATCCTCAACCGTTGTAGTTTCAAGCATAAAAATGTTAAATACCACAAAGAATTTAATTTCCCCTTATTTAACATTTGCGGATTTTAGTATAGAGTACACCTGATTCAATCGGACTCATCAACCAATAAAGAGGAAAATAATTTTTTGATTAAATCAAAGCAACTCAAATGACTCAAATGACTATAACATACATGAGCTACAACTCTGCTATGCTCTCATTCTATTACAGAAACATTTCTCAAAAACTTAAATATGCAAAAATTACTACAAATTCTATTAGGGAAGCACAATTTATACCAATTTATTTAATGCCTATTTATAGAAGCACATGCAACTTTACAAATCTTGGTTCTATTACAAAACCTTAATTTTAAAATAATAATAAGCATTAAATAAATTCAAACATGCTTTACTCTAGAAAACAATGTAACAAATGTTGGTTCTATTACATAACCTTAATTTCAAAACTAAGTACGAATACAATCACATCTACGAAACTGATTATATCGTATTAACAAATATGCATGTAGAATCAGATCTTTGAAATCATACAAAATTAATATGAATAAACATATACAACTAAACAAGCTCACGATAATAAAAAAAATTATGAAAAACAAATTAAAATCAGAGAATCGATGTTGATTATTACCTTTCCAAACATTTTCTGATCGATCCATACTTGCACTAATCTTTAAAGAAGCTCGAGATAATCTCTCTTGGCTCCAAGAGAGAAAACGCTCCAATGGCGGATTGTTACTTTTTTAGTTTGATTTCTCTAAGCGCGCTGATTTCCAAACTCTCTCCATAGAAGCGTGTGTATAGGTGTGTGTCCTATATGATGGTGCTATTTAAAAAATAGCCTTAAATTTTACTTAATTACAAAAGTGCCATTGATAATTTTGTACGGTTTGATTAAATGAATGGCTAGGATATTGGTTCTCTCCAATTCTCCATTTGAATGGGTCTCCCTATTATAGAAGTATGGGGCACTACATAATTATGTTAACATGCTTTTAAATACAATGGGATAATTAAACAATGATCACCCTTTAATTAATATCCATAGTTTTTGTTTGACTAGTAAATTTATTTTTATTTTAACTATAGAATTAAAATGATCATTTTCAAAAATAATGTAATAAAAATAAATTTACTATTCAGATTAAAAACTAACCTGGACGAACACATTTAATATAAAATTGAATTTAATTTTTTTATTAAAGGATCAAATTAATAAAACTAGTAAAAAAATAAATAAATGTTATATAATCCGGAAACATGTACATAGCACGGGAATAAATTCATAAATGTAAAAAATAAAAAATATTACCCGTAAACAAAGCCTTACATAATAAATTTCTGGAGCATATTCTTCATTGTCTATCTGCAAATATTTGATAACAAGCAAAAGAAATATGATACAAGAATTTCAGAAAAACATTCTTAAAATCAAATTATATATATTAAAAAATACTTGATACTCCAAAAAAATTGCATATCAAATATGTTTTAATATTTTCTATTAGGATTATCATCCGATTATTAATGACTTTTGAAAGGTGTTCAACCTAGATCTTAAAAAAACCAAAAATTCAAAATTAAATATAGATAAAGATGTCGATTAATTCAAATTTTATGTACACTACGATTAAAATCTAAAATAATTGAAGAACTACTGTTTAAATCTAAAATTGAAACAAAAATCTTGAAAATTGTGATACTATTCATTTTTTGGAATGTTCTCGTCGACTAGTTGATTTTAGCATTGGTAAGGAGAAAATTAGAGGAAATAACATGGACATATACACCACTAAAAACATGAAAAAAGACTTTAAATAATTATAGAAAATTTAATTCCATTAATCAACACAATTAAAACATTGAGAAAGAAGCAATAAATAATTCTAAATGTACCTTTGAACGGGTTGAATTATGATTGAGTAGTCCATTGGATCATTAGACGCATAAACTTTTAGTTTGATTAATTACAAACTTTCAAAGAATACAAAATAAGTGCTCTATCATGAGAGGTTTGTGAGTGTGGTTTGAGAAGACTAGATGTGGAGATGAGTTTCACTGCGGCTAGGTTTAGATGGTTCTCAATAAAGGATATATATATATACATGTAAAACCTAAAATTTGATGATTGGGCCTATCACAATTTGGTGATTGGGCCATATGAGCACCCAATGAGAATTTTGTAGAAGAATAAAATCCAAGGAAAACTAGAGGCCTTCTAGAATTTAAAAAAATACTCCGTATATTTTTTACCAAATTATTATTATTAAAAAAAATTTAGTTTTAAACTCTTTTTCTACAAAAATGTTTTTGTCAAAAGATTAAAATTGTTTTCATATTTTTTTTCAAATGATTAGGAAAATGATGTATAAATTCTCTCCAAAAAATTGATATTGTAATTATAATTAAATAGTTAATTTTTTAGCTAAAATGCGAGAAAAAATTTATCAAAGTGAAATAAAGCAAAAAACATCAAAGAACATTTCATGTGCTAGTAATATATTATGTTGCTTTTTAATGATTTGGATTTATTAATGATTTATTAGTTCCTTAACTTTACTAACTTACACAAGGGAATACACATTATAAGGATTAGAGAATATCAAATAACATGTGTGCATGCTCTCTGTACATAAATGTGAACTCGCAACTGTTCTTGCCAGGAAAACATTCTGTTTGCCTAAGGCCTAGATTATGGGTATTATAGTCTTAATATAAATATTAGATATCTATAATTATATGTATATGAGTTAATTTTAACGAAAGGACATATTTATAAATATTATATAAAAAGGGATATATCTATAATTGACCTTTAATTTTGGGACATATTAAACTAAGGTTTTATATCAAACAAGCCACTGATCTCATTAAAAGGTATCAAGTAGCTCCCCAGTCTCCACGGGACTCATTTAAACCACTAAACTAAGAAATATATCATTTGCCCCCTGCATTCACAAAAATGATACAATTTATGGTGGCCTAAGTGAGAATAATACAATCTATCCAAGATTGAACTTTTTTTGGCCACCATAAATTTAATCCAAGACACTTAGGCCACCATAAATTGTAGTGATCCGAAAGTAGTGATTGAGTTTAAGAGAGATAAAGTGGCATTGGCCATGATTTATCAAGGCATTCTAGAAGAGATGTTGTTGTCTATTTCAGAGAAGAAAATGGCGAGAGAAGCCTGGGAATCACTGAAGACTATGTGTCTTGGTGCAGATCGTGTAAAAATGGCGAGGGTACAAACCTTGAAATCAGAGTTCGAGTCACTAAGCATGGGTGAAACGGAGCAAATTGATGAGTTCTATATGAAACTTAATGGAATTATTACAACAATTCAAACACTGGGTGAGGACATGGTAGAACAATATGTGGTGAAAAAATTGCTTAGAGCAGTCCCTTCAAAGTTTCTGCAAATCACCTCGATGATTGAACAATTTGGCGACTTGCAGAAGATGATTGTTGAGGAAGCCATTGGTTCTCTAAAAGCACATGAAGAGCGATTAAAGGGACTGAGTCAGAGTCAAAGTGTTGGTGGACAATTGATGTTAACTTAGGAGGAATGGTCTAAGAAAGAAAATGAAGAACAGAAGGTGTTACTCACCAGGGATGAGTGGTTGAAACAAAAGAAAAGGGGCAATACTGAAGGGACATCCAATATAAAGGGAAGTCGAGATAAAAGGACGGTAAGGTGTTTTAACTGCAATATCCTTGGTCACTATGCTGCAGAGTGCAGAAGGCCACGAAAATTCAAGGGACAATTACAAGAAGCAAATGTAGCAGAGACAGATGATGACGAGCCAACGTTGCTTCTGGATGAACATAAGAAAGGAAAGGATGTTATGATGTTGCAGCATGAGCACAATGTAAGACCAAGGATCTCCTCTGAAAATGAAAAGAAGCAACTAGAGTCTGATATCTGGTATCTAGATAATGGAGCAAGCAGCCACATGACTGGCCAAAAATCAAAGTTCAAAAGTTTGGATGAGAGAGTCACTGGACAGATCAAATTTGGAGATGGTTCGACTGTGCAAATTCAGGGAAAGGGATCGATTGGTTTTAAGTGCAAAAATGGAGAGGAACAAACTGTCAATGAGGTATATTGCATTTCATCTCTTTGTAATAATATTCTAAGTTTGGGACAGCTAACAGAAGAGGGAAATGAGTTGGTAATTAATGGAGAGTTTTTGCTTGTTTATGATAAGAATAAAAGACTGTTAATGAAGGTCAAAAAAATCATCTAACAGACTTTATAAGCTAAGTATTGAGACCTATAGCTCTATGTGTTTGTTATCGAAGTTAGAAGATGTATCTTGGTTGTGGCATTCTCGTCTAGGACATGTCAATTTTCAAGCTTTAGAGCTAATGTTAAGAAATCAGATGGCTCGTGGCATACCTAAGATTGTTCAACCAAAGAAAATCTGTCATGGATGTTTAATATCAAAACAAGTTAGAGGGTCATTTCCAACTAAGGCTCAGTACAGTGCAAAGGGATTGCTTGAACTTGATCACGGGGATCTTTGTGGTCCTATACAACCTGAGACTCCAGCTGGGAATAAGTATTTTTTCCTTTTGGTGGACGACTACAGTCGTGTAATGTGGGTTTACTTACTGAAAAATAAGAATGAGGCATTTGGTGCGTTTAAGAAATTTATACCAAAGGTTAAGAGTGAGGCATTTAGGAGTTGACGTCAAATGAGTTCAACACCTACTCTGAAAAAGCTGGAATCACTAGACACTACAATGTACCCTATACACCTCAGCAAAACAGTGTTGTGGAACGAAGGAACAGGATAGTGGTAGAGATGGCAAAAAGTTATTTGAAGGAAAAACAGGTTCCATTGTTCTTATGGGGGGAGGCAATTCGACATTCAGTATATGTTCTTAATAGACTTCCCACAAGTGCTTTAACTGGAATAACTCCCTACGAGGCTTGGACAGAGAAGAAACCTGATGTTGCACACATAAGAGTGTTTAGTTGCTTGGCTCATATGAAGGTTCTTGGGCCTCATAGCAAGAAATTAGATGATCGAAGCTTAATGGTGATCAACTTGGGAAAAGAACCGGGTACTAAGGCTTATCGTTTGTACGATCCAGAAGGAAAGCGTGTTTATGTTAGTAGGGATGTCAAGTTTGAAGAAAATAAGTCGTGGGAATGGAATTCTCAGTCTGCAAGAGAAAAAATACAATAGGTTTGTTTTCAGTGGTAGATATGAACACAAAAACTCAGCCAGGTGAGGAAACAGAGGTCGTGACTGATGATGAGGATCTGGGTAGTCCAAATAGTCCAACTGATGATAATCGTAGTAGTACAAACAATCCATTTACTAAGGTAGCATCTCCAACTCCACAACAAAGGCACATATCTGTTCTTAATCCGGATAATTATGATGATAGTACTGAACCAAGAAGGTTCAGAAGACTGGAAGAAATATATGCTAAAACAGAAGAAATGCAAGTGGATGAGGAGTTATTGTTTGTTAGAGCTGATGAACCTAAGAACTACAATAGTGCAGCAAGTGATGAACCTAAGAACTACAATAGTGCAGCAAGTGATCGAGAATGGAGTGCAGCTATGCAACGAGAGATTGAGTCTATAGAAAGGAATGGGACTTGGAATCTGACAGAGGTGCCCTATGGTCATAAATTTAAGACTCAAATTTAGTTATTGAAATGATTTTGTGCAAAGAAAATTAAAATAATGTTCTACTATTCAAAACATCTAAATAGAAAAACAAATAATAGTCTTATATAAGAAGTGGGAAAAGAGTTGAATACAACATATTAAATATGATATTTATAATATAAGATGTGAAATTTAATATAATTTCCTTTTTTCTTTTTTAATATAGTCAAACACACTCGGACATAGTAAAGGGCGTTAGGGAAATATCCTAACGTAATTATTTCTAATAATTATAAAAAATATAATTTTCAATTATCATAAAAGAATGTTTAGATATTATCAAATGCTTATAACATAACAAAATTTAATATTTAAGAATCAACTTTAATTTTATATTTAAACAAACAAAAATATCAAAATTAACTTTTTTAGTGGAACGCAAAAGTAAAATACTAGGTAAAATTTACATACCTTAAAGTGAAATCATAAATAAGTCTATTTACAAGAAATTCAAATATGATTCTCAAAAGAATTTTAATTATTAATATAACATATTGTGTAAGGAAAATTGCCCAAAATACCCATTTTTTCCCCCTCACTACCCAAAATACCCATTTTTCAAAACACCGCCCAAAATACCCATGGGTCACGCCCCATGGATGAGGCGTAACCGACCTACTATAGCAACCAATCACCTGCTACTAAACTCGATTTGGGCGTTTCGATTCCAGCGTATCAAACGCTATGAAACTGGTATGGATGTATCAAACGCTACGAAACTTGTATGGTATGGAGAGAAAAATGGCTCGCCGGAAACGCCATTTGAAATGTAAATCGCGAGATCTCGAATTCTGCTAATCGATATATAATTAAACTTGTATAAGATTGTAGAGGAGACGAAGGCGGTTCGATTGGTCTTTTATCAGCTGATTTATTAATTACGAATTTATCATTTAATTAGGGTTTTGGGCCTCATAACTGGGCTTTGAATTTGAACCAACCTAGGTTCATTTAATGCAACATTAAATGTGTCTTTAGGGCTTAATTTTAGCCCATATCACTAATGTAACAAAAAAAATGTTGCATTAGGTCAAACAATATTGCCAACAAAAGTGGGTCCCACTGTGGGGTCCATTATTTTATAAAAATATTGGTCTCTAAGGTAACATATATATTAAGTTGCCATAGCCCTCACTTTTGTTGCTATAGCAAGCTACGGTAACATAAAATTGCAAGTTACCTTAGGGATCAAAAATGCTACCTTAGACACCGGCAACATGCTGAGAGCTATCACCAGTAAAATGTTACCTTAGCTACTTTATGGGCCTAAGGTAACATATAATGTACCTACTTTAACATTTTTTTATGTTACCGTAGGCTTAGGCTGTTTATGGTGTAGTGATTTTTGGTCAATGATAAAACTAATATAAAGCTCATTTATAGTGTATAATATAATTTTTTTTCATATTTATTTAATTTTGAATCTGATAATGATAAAGTTTGCTATTTAACAACATAATTTAGTTTTTGTGAAAATGGTACTCTTTTACTATGTGCTCTTGCTTATAAAATCCATGAAAATACTTCAAAAAAATATTATTTTAACTAGAATTCTAATAATTAATATAACATAATGTGACATTCCTATCTCATAAACGGTAAAACTTTTAAAAATATTTGTTTTTTGTAGATAATAAAACTAATATAAACCTTTATTGTAAGACCTTGCCAAACATAATGCCAAAACTTGAACCTAAAGGTCAAAGGACTTCAAAAGAATGGGATGGAGGCTAAAGGGGTCTATTGCTGTTAGTGAACCCACTCTACTTTGATCTGAGCATCCTCTTTTTATGAAACCAATTGGTATGAGACACCTGATCATTTCACGAAGGAGTTAGAATTTGTATGTGTTAGCACATAGACAAGGGTGCGGAATTTGCTAATGAAAAAAACCCAAAAGCTTCATTCATCAAGAAAAAAATTAGAGACCCAAAAGCTTCATTCATCAAGAAAAAAATTAGAGAGACTGACCTCAGACCTCATCACTACACTATAGATGCCCAGATGCAACGCACTTCTCCTGTTGCATTAGACACATTTTTTGTTACAATAGGCCTAAGGTAACACTTTTTCACCATTTCATCCGCTAATGTCGCCTCTGCTCTCTAACGTAACGCTTTTGTTTTCAATAGTAACACTAAGAAAAGTATTACCTTAGGGCCATACAGTAACACTAAATCAAACAAATGCAACACTAGAAATGTGTTACCATAGCTTAGCCAAAAAAATACAGAGGACACGTGGCAGGTGGGGGCCCACGTGACACGTGGCACGGTGATGACGTGTCAAGGGGTGATACGTGGCAGGTATCCACGTGGCATGTGGGACCCACCTGACACGTGGCATGTGGGACCCACCTGACACGTGGCATGTGGGACCCACCTGACACGTGGCATGTGGGACCCACCTGACACGTGGCATGTGGGACCCACCTGACACGTGGCATGTGGGACCCACCTGACACGTGGCATGTGGGACCCACCTGCCACGTGGCATGTGTGACCCACCTGACACGTGGCATGTGGGTCCCACCTGGCACGTGGCATATGGGCCCACTACCACGTGGCATGTGGGGGGACCCTCTCTATTGCAATACTAGCTAATACTCTAATGCAACACTGTATTATCTAATGCAACACTGCAATCTTGTTTTTTATCAATATAACAGTAAGGCTAATGTAACACTATCCTATTCAAATGTTACACTAAATCTGGTTGCTATAGTAACACAAAATTTAATACTGCAACATTAGCAATTGCAACATTAACATTTAAAATTTTGCAATATCCGACTTGTATATACACTAATCCCATTACAAACCGTAATCGTCAAATACAAAACATTCACAATCTATCTTCCATCAACCAAGACTCACAGATCTCCTCCATCCACCACTTCACCAAATATATAATCTAAATCCACCACTTCACCAAAAAATATTCTAAATCCACCATTTCACCAAAACACCATTTCACCAAAACATAATCCAACCTACAGACTTAATTTAATCAAAGTTAACCAAACAAAATGCGACATCCAAACTGTCCATACTAATAAGTTCCAACTGTGAGCACTACTAAAGATTTTAAGAAAACAAATAGCTAAAGGGTACTCCCTCCAGTCAAAGGAGTAGCATTTTCATCATCCTCGCTTGATATTGTAGCACAACAGCTAAAGTCTCCCAAGTCCAGATTTAAACCGGGATTTGCTTCTCCCAGCCTTTTAAGCAACATCGACACGTTATTCTTGAGTTTCCTGTCGAACTCCACCTTAACTCTTGCTTTATCTTTGCAGTCAGATCATCCACAAAAGGGTCTGCAAGAGCTGAACTTGATGCCAAACCAGCCTTTTTACCTTGGCGTCCTTTTAGCCATTCTGGACCATGAGACTTGCCGTTAGCAATCAGTTCGTTTACATCCTCACCAGCAGCGACCTTCTCCTTGATCTCGCTCTACAACAAAAGTTTGCAAAATAAGAGTTACATAGAAATACCCTCAACAGAGAAAAGCACTATTTTCACCAAGTAAATTTGACCAAATAAACCAACAGACAAAGCCTTGCTATATTTCTTTACTTGAAAAAGAAAAACGATAAATTCAACCAAACGAACCAATCTTTATTTCTACTTAGCACATAAGTCAACTAAATAAAATATAGTACTTACAAGTCTTTTTTTCAGTTCAGCTGTATTTGTCTTGTATGTTCGACCCTCTTCTCGCTCACGAGATTCAATATAAACCATAGCGTCTGATGGCGAGGCAAGCAAAGGGTTGCTCGTTTTCTGTTATCAAACAAAGAAAATACGGTTATCTTGTTCATAGTTAGCACTTATTACAAGTCAGAAATTTTATTTATGAAAATTTATGAATTTACTAAAATTAACCATGTAATGCCTGAATGACAAATAGACGAATTACATACGACATTGGGATGTACATTTCACCGTAAAACAAATCACATGTATGCAAATTCCATATAGTAAGAATTTTTAAGAAAGTGTGGGAACGAATAACAATGTACTTAGAAATTCGAAGGAATGAACTATAACTTAAAACTGAAAAATTATATCCAAAAAATAGTCCAGATTTCATTACATCCCATACTATATATGTGAACGCAGCCATAGTTGAGTCATGCGTGACTTGTTTGTTTATCCGAAGAGAATGACTAGATTAATTCTTATAATTGCATCTAATTCCAACCATTATAATCACATAAAAACCTAAATTAAACTAACCTATATAGAGCATAAATTCATAAAACAAACTGATTTTCTAAACATTTCTACAGTGTTTGTTCAAATCTTAATATGAAAATTGATCAGACAAGTGATTGCTAATTATGATGATTATATCAAGTGGAAATTAAGACCAAGATTTCACAGCAGATTAACTTAGTATTTACATGACAGTGATAGTTAACTCGGTATTTACTATTTTAATCAACTTATGTGCAAAAAAGGTTAATATGCTAAAGGAAAGACACACACCAAATTGTCTTTAAGTAGTGCCATACAATCGGGACCTAGAGTGGGTGGGTCAGTTACTGATTCACGACGAGCTTTATTATCCTCTGCTAATTCCTGTAAAAAAAAAATACTCATATCAGACGTTTCTGTTGATAATCTTTTTAATTAAAAAAAAATAGGTTGAAGATGGGTAGACTACCTGAACTGCCTCATCTCCCCAATACTTCAGTTTAAAATCCTCCAACGAAATTGAATTGGGCCTATTTGCCATCCTGTCCTCATCTGTTGCATACTTTGTGTAATACCTATGCTTCATACGAGATTTGTACACCCTCCAAGATGTATTAATTGTCTTCTCCACCCACCGTTGCCCATTTTCCGGAATCAGATAACGGTCCTATTATATATTAAACTTAAAATCAATTAATTAAATGTGTAAACATGAAAATAAATCACAGATAAAGGTCGTAGAGTTTACCGTAGTATACTCCCACATTTTTTGCTTCAATTGCTTAGGAACAAGACGCCAATTGATGTAAGTAAGCGACACATTGTCCTTTGCAACTGTCCCCAGAAAATTGCTCAGCTCTCTCAATAATTTTCTATTTTTTGCAACTGGTTGACCCCGTTTGTTCAACAAAATGACTGGTCTTTGTTCACGAGTCCTCGCATGAACAGCGGACATTTTTTACCTTCCTCTCCATTTTTTAGGAGCTGCAATGTCTATACCAGGTACACATTGAAAAAAAACAAATTGCATTATTGCCTCATTAAAACTTAACCATTAACTACAAGCACTGCCTTTAATCCAACTTACAAAAGAAAAAGTATGAGAAAACACATTACCGGCTCCAGTGTCTTCCTCTGTAATGTTTTCCAAGTTTGAATTAGGGACATTATCGGTTGGAGCTGGAATACCCTTCTTTTGACGCTCCCGCAGCGCTAAATACGCAGATACCGAGCCACATGCTTCTGCATTGCTGGACTGCTTTAACAGTTTACTACATGTTGGCTTCAAAACTTTAGCACCATTCGACTTTTTCACTTCCTTCTCAGCTGTTGTACCAGCTTGCGCAGCTTCCTTCTCAGCTGTCGTACCAGCTTGCGCAGCTTCCTTCTCAGCTGTCGCACCAGCTTGCGCAGCTTCCTTCTCACTTGCAGTAGTAGCATTTGCTCGTGAACGAGTTCGTGGTCCAAGTAATACTTTCTTTTCTTTGACATTCTTGACATTATTGATTTTCTACAATTAATAGGAGTTCAGTATTAGGTTTACAGTTTTTATGTGAGGCCAAAATTTAAAGCAATTAACATTTTAACCACTAACATACCTCAACTGTGTCATCACAATCATCTTCGTCCTCATTTTCTGGAATAAAATCATCGGATTCCCCCTGAACTGTATCTTTTCCTTTCCGTTTCTTGGGCGCAGAAGTTCTCAGTTCACGAACAATCTTTTTTATCCCATATTTTTCGAAAACCTTATCATTTTCTGCCATTTGAGTAATTCTACCTATCTCATAGTTTGTCAGCGGGGGTGGTGGGGGCAACTGCAATAAAACAATGAAGAGAAAATCATAAATTAGAACTTGCAGTGGCTCACAAATTTACCCGAATAAATTTGAATTTTATTATTTTCAGCGGAAGAATGAAATATATTTTAATCAAAAATGATATAAATTTATAAAATGTCCGGACAGAGAGTACTTGTAATGGTCTACAATCCCTCCTTCCGAAAAATAGCCGTGTTTCCATTTTTCCGAAACTAGAAAACTAAATTTTAATTGTATGGAAAATGGTTGAAAATGTACGGATCAGTTTAAATAAATTTTTCCAAAATATAACTAAATTTCAGAAAACCATTTTTCTAAACTTCAGTTTTTCTTGTATTCTTATAAAAAAATATCTATAAAATTAATGAAGCAAACAGGCCCTAAATAAAATTTTCTCTATTCTAAATTTGAGTTTAATTATAAATTATACTTTTTTTTAGAAAAGGATAAGTAAACTATAAAAGTCACACAATTGTGTCATGTTAAAATTATATAAGTAATCGAGTGAACTAATTTTGTGAATACCTTTGTTTCTGAAAAATAAGGACAATTGATAAGTCAAAAATACCTCGCTGGGACCGATATCCTCTCCAGTACATTCTACTGCACTTGTATTGGCTTGCAAGTCCAATTTCCTTTTTACCGACCCATTCGCTTTCACAGCACTTGCATCTTGTTGACCAGCCAAAAATCTTGGCGATGACCGTAAATTCCTCATATGACCGAACTTAGGTGACTTCTTAGTGACCTTTTGCTTCTGCTGCTGCTGCTGGAGTTCATGTGTGGTAACATATTTCCGTTTTTGTGCTATCTTTCCTGAGATTGGTTTCTTCGCTGAACTTGGTTTCTTCGGTGAACCTGTACCAAAAATAGAATAATGGTGGATTTCAAATAGTAAATTATACATATACAAATGTGAGAAAGACATCAATATACCTTGAATCAGGTGTTTCCTTGGCCTTACGACCACGGTTGGCTGCATCTGAACCATCGGCTCAATAGTTTTGTCAACAATGTTGTCTACATAAAACTGTATCTCATCTCCATCTTTGCAGCCGTCTACCAGTTGCATCACCTCCTTGTCATTTGTCAGTAGCTTCCACTCTTCTTCAGCCACATAGACTCCTCCAATTTCAGTATAATTAAGGTAATCCTTCACGAACTCCATCAGCACTGGATAAGAAAATGTGTCGGTTTCTACGCGGTTTACAAGTATACTATCTCCACCCGAATAACTTCTCCTGTGGAACACCCCACCATGGTAAAATCTGATATTCACTCTTTTGTCTGCCATCCTGCATAAAATTAAAGTAAATGTCATTCTCAGGTACAGTACAAAATCAAATACAACATTTACACTAAGAAAAACTTAAACAAAAGCAATGACAGAAATTTAAAGTAAGACAGCAGAGTAAATAAATGTAACCAAAACAGTAAATAACATGAAATTAAGACAAATGCTAAGAGCGGTAACAAATTCATTTCAGTCAAAGATAATAAATTTAAAATATTATAGTAATTTCTGGGAATAGGAAAATAGTAAACTACATCTAATACAGATGGTCCAAACATGACCAGAATACTAAATTTTCCTTCTGTCCATTATAATTAAAACATATAAAGAAGAATTTTGTTTGAGTCAATCATCGGGATTGGGAACTCTTGTTATGGGGATATCATCTCTACAGCAGCTATTTTCATCAACTTGAGTTTCTATTCCACGAACAAGGTTGATATCATGTGAATGAGGATTGTTGATATCTTCTTCATGTGCACTCAGGTTTTGTGCATCACACCACTCCCTCGGCAGTTTCTTAATTACATAATGCACCAGCTTTTCAGTTGGATCTTCCACGTAAAACACTTGTTGCACCTGTGAAGCCAGGACGAAAGGATCAGATTTGTAGTGTAACCTATTAAAATTTACTCGAGTGTGACCGTGTGGATCTTTTTCTTCCTGGTACCAACGACACTTAAACAGGACCACTCTAAATTTTCCCCAGTAATCAAGTTGTATGATATCTTCTATCGATCCGTAGTAATTGACATCCCCAGTAATCAATGCAGAGGAAGCGGTTACCTTATAATACAGAGCAAGCAATGAAACTACAAGCGGAAACTGTTCCCCTTCAAGAATTACAAACCTGTAAAATAAAAAATTGAAACAACGGTTACATGATAGTATGAGACAATAAAACACAATGAAACTACTCAAACAAGTTAGACATTGTTACACGATACAAGGATTTACGAAACTACGAACATGAAAATGATCCTAAACAAAGTTACACGATACAAGGATTTATGAAACCACGCAGAAAAAATCACTAAATTACACGAAGGGCATAAATCGACACAATACAAGGATTTACTAATCTAAGCAAAAGGCAAATAAAAGGAATAAAAACTTAGAGAGAGAGAGAGAGAGAGAGAGAGAGACAGAGAGAGAGACAGAGAGAGATTGACCAAAAGAACACAAGTTCACTCAAGCTGATTTACATAAAACCAATTACAAAACCAAACATACAAAATAAAAAATCCAATTACAAAACCCTAAATCGAAAACCCAGCAAAGTCAACATACAAAATCAACCCAAAAAACATGCATATGCATATGCCCTAATTACCTTGAACCAAAAGCAGCTGTGTTCTTCGATTAAACCTGAAAAATTAAACAATTAGATCTGTGCAAAATTAAAAGGAAGAGAGAAGAAATAAGAAAAAAGCGAAGAGGATAAATAAGAAATAAGCCTCTGTGTTCTTCGATTGGGCTCAGTATTCTTCGATCTGTGAGTGTTGAGCTAAGAAATCTTCGATCTGTGAGTGTTTTTAGTGTGTGAGTGTGTGAGGCGCGGCTGTGTGTGTGGGTGGGTGGACTTAGCATTTTTAGGGTAATTGGGTGACTATACTTGCAATAATGCTGTGAGAATTGGGGGGAAGTTTGCCGCCCACTAATTTTTTACACCTTTTATTTTTACTTACAATTAAAACAAATGTTTAGATAATTTAGAGTGTAATTTTTTTGGCAAATTAAGAATTATGTTAATTCGTTTTTGGAAAAAAAATGATGCTCATAACAGTCAATATCACTAAACAAAATTATTGGTGATTTAAAAATATTTCAATTTTTAAATGTTAATTAGTTTAGGGTTTAAGGATTCGATTTTTTAAAAAATATTTCTCGACCACCCAACCATACGGGAATCAAGATTCATCATATTTAATGTCATTCCCAAAATTTTAGAAAAAAAAAAAAAAAATTGATCGGGTAATTCGACGGTTAACTATCACTTTGACCGGAACCCCTAAACAGGGTTTCGTCAGGGTTTAAGGATTCGATTTTTTAAAAAATATTTCTCGACCACCCAACCATACGGGAATCAATATCCATCATATTTAATGTCCTTCCCAAAATTTTAGAAAAAAAAAAAAAATTTTAATCGGGTAATTCGACGGTCAACTATCACTTTGACCGGGACCCCTAAACAGGGTTTTGTCTGGGTTTAAGGATTCGATTTTCTAAAAAATATTTCTCGACCACCCAACCATACGGGAATCAAGATCCATCATATTTAATGTCATTCCCAAAATTTTAGAAAAAAAAAAAAAATTTTGATCGGGTAATTCGACGGTTAACTATCACTTTGACCGGAACCCCTAAACAGGGTTTCGTCAGGGTTTAAGGATTCGATTTTTTAAAAAATATTTCTCGACCACCCAACCATACGGGAATCAATATCCATCATATTTAATGTCCTTCCCAAAATTTTAGAAAATTTTTTTTTTTTAATCGGGTAATTCGACGGTCAACTATCACTTTGACCGGGACCCCTAAACAGGGTTTTGTCTGGGTTTAAGGATTCGATTTTTTAAAAAATATTTCTCAACCACCCAACCATACGAGAATCAATATCAATTATATTTAATGTCCTTCCCAAAATTTTAGAAAAAAAAAAATTTTTAATCGGGTAATTCGACGGTCAACTATCACTTTGACCGGAACCCCTAAACAGGGTTTCATCTGGGTTTAAGGATTCGATTTTTTAAAAAATATTTCTCGACCACCCAACCATACGGGAATCAAGATCCATCATATTTAATGTCATTCCCAAAATTTTAGAAAAAAAAAAAATTTTTTTGATCGGGTAATTCGACGGTGAACTATCACTTTGACCGGAACCCCTAAACAGGGTTTCGTCTGGGTTTAAGGATTCGATTTATTAAAAAATATTTCTCGACCACCCAACCATACGGGAATCAATATCAATCATATTTAATGCCATTCCCAAAATTTTAGAATTTTTTTTTTTTTGATCGGGTAATTCGACGGTGAACTATCACTTTGACCGGAACCCCTAAACAGGGTTTCGTCTGGGTTTAAGGATTCGATTTATTAAAAAATATTTCTCGACCACCCAACCATACGGGAATCAATATCCATCATATTTAATGCCATTCCCAAAATTTTATAAAAAAAAAAAAAATTTGATCGGGTAATTCGACGGTGAACTATCACTTTGACCGGAACCCCTAAACAGGGTTTCGTCTGGGTTTAAAGATTTGATTTTTTAAAAAATATTTCTCGACCACCCAACCATACGGGAATCAATATCCATCATATTAAATGTTATTCCCAAAATTTTACCAAAAAAAATTAATTTTTGATCGGGTAATTATATAAATATATATTCCCCACACTTTAGATTTTATTCGCTAATTTATTCGATTTTAAATTATATAAATATTTTTAATATTGAGAGCACTTCCCCACACTTAAATGGTTTATTCCCCTCATTCAATAATATATTATAATGTACATATATAAAAAAACGAAAATTATTATTATTATATAATAGTAATAATATAACGTAGAAAACATACCTGCATAGGTTAATATACAATTTGATTGAGAATTCAACAAGTTGCAAAGGCTGGTGGAGTGGTTCGGGTGTTGCACTAGTATGTAGGAGGTCGGGGGATCGAACCTCATCTCCTTCATTTTTTTATGTAACACAAACATTATCACTACAAATGCTGGGACACGTGGCATTCTGTCAGCATGCCACGTGGCATTCTGTCATCGTGACACGTGGCAGGTACTGGTCCCACAGTGGGACCTACACTGACACGTGGCATTGTGGGACCCACATGACACGTGGCAGTGTGGGCCCACCTGACACGTGACATTGTGGGACCCACATGACACGTGGCAGTATGGGCCCACCTGACACGTGGCATTGTGAACCACAAGTGACACGTGGCAGTGGGGCCCACTTGACACGTGGCACTGTGGGACCCGCAAGTGACACGTGACATTGTGGGACCCACTGCCACGTGGCAGTGTGGGACCAAAAAGTACTACGTGGCATTGTGGGACCCACTGCCACGTGGCAGTGTGGGACCAAAAAGTTCTACGTGGCATTGTGGGACCCACAAGTGACACGTGGCAGTGGGGCCCACATACCACGTGGCAGTTGTTCCCACGTGACACGTGTCAGTTTTTGGGACCTGTGACACGTGGCAGTGGGGCCCACCTGACACGTGGAAGGATGCAGTCCTAGGCGACACGTGGCAGTGGGGCCCACGTGACACGTGGCAGTGGGCCCACGTGACACGTGGCATTCTGTCCCACGTGGCAACTGTAGCGTTAAAATGTAACACTAAAAAATGAAAATGTAACACTGCTTGTTGAAAATGTAACACTTATGTGGGACCCACATGTTCATTTGTTTTTTAATTTATAAATGTTAAAAAAATAACAAATGCAACGCTCAATCGCTACTGTAACACAACGAATCTATTGCAACAGTACATGTTCTACTGCAACAGTACCTTCACAACTAATGTAACACAATCTCAACAGCGTTTCAGTGTGTCAAAAAAAGTACCTCTAATGTAACACAAAGTGTGCGTTACAATAAAAAAGCATTGCGGACGCCAATCTATGGCGTAGTGCATGTTACATTATGAGTTTACAATACAAATTTGATCTAGTGATGGGATATAAATTAGACAATGACAGTCATTTAAATTTTCTTCTAGAGACTCGAGACATAGATTACCCTCCCAATTGTATTATTATAGTAACACTAGTACTATTGAGTAATCAGTTTGAACTTTCATTTAGTGTTATAATAATGAATATTTTTTTCAAATTATATATCAATTAGAGGTACGATCATACGGTAATTTAGTAAACCACTTAAACTATAAAGTAAAAATTCACTGGAGTACATGCAACAACTAACTCTATCTATAGGCAAGTTTACCCTAACTTTTTTTCCCCTAATTTTCACTTGTTTGTGCAATTAAAAAAAAAATAAACAGAAAATGCAAACAAGAAGCATTTTGAAAGTTTTCCTATATTTTACCCTCTTATGCGCGGATACACCAGGTTTTATGGCTTAGGTTCCTATAAATGCAAGGTTTTATAGCAACAATAAATATCTGACCTTTATTTTGTACAAATAGTAAAGTGATATGTAATCTCTGGCTATGCTGAACTAGTTTAGTTTTAACAATGTGTATGGTGGTGGTTGTCATTGGATTATTAGTATCCAATTTGGTTTATGTATAGGGTACTCGCCGGTTTGACGTGTTAATCTCTTGTGGATGGTTTGGATAGTTGGGTTATCAGTGAAATATTTTCTTCTAAATGTTGGATGTTTTTGGGTTTGAATGTTTGTCGGTTGGTTATGTATGATTGTAATCTTGGATTGTAGATAAGCTATCTTGTTTGTTGATCGTGAATTGAATTTGATAATGATATATAATAATTGTGCTTTGGGATCCAAGTTCTATTAGTTTAGTTTTTTGATTGGTAGTTGTTTTGGTTCACTTGAATAGACAATAGGGATAATGCACGAAAGACATCAGTGTAAATTCACATATTCAATGTTAAATACAAGTTAATATTGAAAGTGAAAGTGTCCTAAATCCAATCATAGATGATGAGTTAGGAAGAACTTTTATATAATCTATTTAATTTCATAAAAGACTTATTCATTTTTGTTACGGGCTTTATCTATTTAAGTATTTAAATAAGATGTTCCATAGTTTAGAGTAAAACTTTTAGAATTATGATGAGATTGTAATAATGAGATCTAAAAGATGAAAAATCTAAACTTAAATTGTTCCTGGTCGTAGGATAATTAATTGGTAGTTAGTTAAGCCGTAAAGATCGGTACATACTATGTTTGCTTCAATATGAAGGATGTTTATTCTCATAGGGATTTGTGTGGTGACAATATAGCTAGTATGTAGGTGCTTATTAGTGAATAAGTTCAATGAATTTGAACAACTAATGGAGTTCACTCATGTGTCAGTAGTTGTTCATATAGTGATGGTTGTGCAAGTGTCCTTAGACTTGAGGTAATCATAGTCATCTTGTGTACATTGAACTGTACTTTGGTCTAGTTTTTATTCTTTAGGGACAATAAAAAGGGCTCTACCCCTTTTTATTCTTCTGGGCACAGTAATTTGTATACGAAGATAGTGATTGATCAATAGAGGATCTACCCCTTCTAGTGAAGTAAAAGAATGTCCTATGTTATTCCACTTGTGCTAGTTCAGGAATCTCTGCCCAAAGAGAATGAAATTTGAAAGAAGTTTCTAATATGCGTTAAAGGGAACTAAGCATAACGAATAGGAAATCATAGGATTAAATTAGATAGGCTTGATACAAGTTCCATATAACGACCTAGAAATTTTCATAATTATATAAGTGTTTAATAATTGATAAATTTGCCTTATGTGATTTATATGGCAGATAAAAATTTTGTGAGGTCAAGTTATGAGTGGTATCATGATTATGTGATTATATTATGATTAGTATAAGTCGAATGTGTTCGTAGAATTTTATTTGCATTTTTGGTAAATTAAAACTATTTTAAACATGCATTTTTATTCTTCCAAAAATCTTATAAAATCATTGGAGTCATTTAAAATTATGAAATATTTTTCATTATCATCTTGGTGATATTATTTTGTTTTTAAAATTAGTGGAAGTATTTAATTGTGTGTTTATGTATTTTAAAATGATTTCAAAAGCTTTAATTCTTCATTCTGTTGGAGAGTTGCACAGCCGGGAACTCTCCTTCTTCTCTCTTTATCATTTCTCTCCTTCTTCTCTCTTTGTCATTTCTTTCAATTTGAGCTCAAAACCATGTCTAAATTCGAGTTTTAATCAGCCTTGTATTATTCTTATGTTTAATTAGTATTTGGGTTGTGTTTTTGAGAAGTTTGTGTATGTATAAAATCAGTGTGTGATATAAATGTTTCTCATTATATTACTAAAATATGCAGGGGGTTTAATGACTATGCATAAAGTGTAAGTACAACTTAAGTTTTGTAAATTAATCTCAAAAAAATTTGTAATTTGTAATTCATAATATAAGATTTATTCAATAACATATTAAGAGTTAAAATTAATATTTAAGTTGCAGTAATAGTGATCATGTAAATTTGTCTATTATTATTGGATCAAAACTCTTATTTGTCTCTGTGGAAGGAGTAAGTATATTAACTCATTTTCTTAAAATACATGGTTTCATTCTATAGATTACAACGTTTGTATGTGCAATTTTGAATGATGCACAGGTGGACGGCAAGGATCCCGATGTCTATCTCCACACCTATTTGCAGTGTGGGAAGATGAAGGTGAATGCTCAATAATGTGCAGTTACTTGTCAAGATAATTTCTTAATACCTTATAAGTGGGAACACTATGCATACAACTGTGTAATTAAAACTTTGTTTACTGTTGAAGGGGTGTTATATAGTAAACATGGAAGTCTGGTTTCACAAAATTCAGAAGATGGCAGATCCCCAAAATCAAAAGTCTATCGTGGAATTTTATGCTGCTGCTCTGCATATAGTAATGTTGATAGATGATTAATACTTTCAAACCAATTGCCTTTGTATTCAGTCTTTAAAGTTGTTATGTTTTCTACATTTTGTGTTGGCGATGTCATTACAGACACAATACGAGGGGGATATCTATGTCTGTGCATGTTGTGTTGGCTCTCTCAAGGAAAAACTAGGTTATTGACATGCACAACAAGTCTTGCGTCCATGTTTTGCATGAAGGTATATTCTGATATTTGATACTATCTTTTCTCAATTTATAGTGGTGTATTTAACTCTTTTAAACTCCTTGAAGAGATGCATGAAGCAACAAAATAGCCTGTTAGAGCATATTGACCACAAAGATTCCTCGTGCCTGAAACTGAAAATTAAACAATGCATAAGCCGAACTAGAAGATAGACATTGAGCATGGTTCATAAGATTTTTTCATCATTATAATATTCATGTCCGACCGAAAATGATTCCTACTTAGTTGTTGAGCTTTTTAAACTGTATAAATCACAAAACATTTGTGTCGTGTGACATGACATATGTAGATGTTGAGAATGAGAAATCAGATTAATTCATGCTTTTTCTTTTTCACTTCTACAAACTAAATTGTGGTTCCTGATTTATCCCATAATAACCATCCACTGATGTTTGTTTTAAATATCAAGTTACTCAATTATTATTGGATATTTAAACAAAAAAGATGAATAGGGCAATTTATCTGATAAGGCATACCAACAGAATAAACTTGCTCTTTTTGCAGGAAACCTGTTGGATATTTTTCGCGAATGTTATAGCAGGAAACCAAGACACCTCGGATTTTTTATTTGGTACATATAAGACTATCCATAGTCTTTTGTAATCACATTCACCTATGAACCTCTAGATTATGAATTATTTAATGTATTGGATTTGGAAGAGGATATTTAATTTGGGATGCATAATATGTATATGCAATTTTTTTGGGGACCACCGTTGGATTTGGAAATGAACAGCATGTTTAATTTGGGATACATTATATTTTTTTGCAGTTTTGTTAATTTTTTTTTGAAAAGATGTTACCTTAGTTAATGGAAATGTTGCTATATAAAAGCTAATGTAACAAAAAAAATGTTGCATTAGGTCAAACAATATTGCCAACAAAAGTGGGTCCCACTGTGGGGTCCATTATTTTATAAAAATATAGGTCTCTAAGGTAACATATATATTAAGTTGCCATAGCCCTCACTTTTGTTGGTATAGCAAGCTACGGTAACATAAAATTGCATGTTACCTTACGATCAAAAATGCTACCTTAGACACCTAAGGCAATATGGTGAGAGCTATCACCAGAAAAATGTTACCTTAGCTACTTTATGGGCCTAAGGTAACATATAATGTACCTACTTTAACATTTTTTTTATGTTACCGTAGGCTTAGGCTGTTTATGGTGTAGTGATTTTTGGTCAATGATAAAACTAATATAAAACTTATTTATAGTGTATAATATAATTTTTTTAATATTTATGTAATTTTGAATCTGATAATGATAAAGTTTGCTATTTAACAACATAATTTAGTTTTTGTGAAAATGGTAATCTTTTACTATGTACTCTTGCTTATAAAATCCATGAAAATACTTCAAAAAAATATTATTTTCACTAGAATTATAATAATTAATATAACATATTGTGACATTCCTATATCTTAAACGGTAAAACTTTTAATTTTTTTTTTGTAAATAATAAAACTAATATAAACCTTTATTGTAAGACCTTGCCAAACATAATGCCAAAACTTGAACCTAAAGGTCAAAGGACTTCAAAAGAATGGGATGGAGGCTAAAGGGGTCTATTGCTGTTAGTGAACCCACTCTACTTGATGATCTGAGCATCCTTTTTATGAAACCAATTGGTATGAGACACCTGATCCCTTCACGAAGGAGTTAGAATTTGTATGTGTTAGCACATAGACAAGGGTGCAGAATTTGCTAATGAAAAAAAACCCAAAAGCTTCATTCATCAAGAAAAAAATTAGAGAGACTGACCTCAGACCTCATGTTACATTATGAGTTTACAATACAAATTTGATCTAGTGATGGGATATAAATTAGACAATGACAGTCATTTAAATTTTCTTCTAGAGACTCGAGACATAGATTACCCTCCCAATTGTATTATTATAGTAACACTAGTACTATTGAGTAATCAGTTAGAACTTTCATTTATTGTTATAATAATGAATATTTTTTTCAAATTATATATCAATTAGAGATATGATCATACGGTAATTTAGTAAACCACTTAAACTATAAAGTAAAAATTCATTGGAGTACATGCAACAATTAACTCTATCTATAGGCAAGTTTACCCTAACTTTTTTTCCCCTAATTTTCACTTGTTTGTGCAATTAAAAAAAATCAACAGAAAATGAAAACAGGAAGCATTTTGAAAGTTTTCCTATATTTTACCCTCTTATGCGCGGATACACCAGGTTTTATGGCTTAGGTTCCTATAAATGCAAGGTTTGTTTGGCACATCTGGGACTCTATTAGGACTCGACTTCCTGAGGTCCCGTGGCACTCGTTTGTTTGGCATAAGCTGAAGGTTTTACGGTATGCTCATGTAGCCTGGTTGTTGTGTCTTGGTAGGCTGCCGACACTACATAGGCTTGCTTCCTTTGGAATTGTATCATCTCAGCAATGCTATCTATGTGTAGGAGGTGTTGAGACTCATGATCACCTCTTCTCCTCATGCCCTTATGCTTATTTCATTTTGAAGAAGCTTTCGGGTATTCTGCATATTACTCTGGTTGCTGGACATTGGATAGAGGTTTTGACTGCTTGGGGCTCTATTACTGATAAACACCACAGAAGTTTAGCTCTGTTAGTTGCCCAGACTTTTTGTTACCACCTGTGGCGCGAAAGAAATGCAAGGGCTCATGACAATGGCTGTTTCGGTCCTACGAGGCTATTAACCGGAATTATGGTGGATGTGAAGACCAAATGTAATTCTTCAAGTTGGTTTAATAGTAGTACTCGCATAGATACATTTCGTACTTGGTTTGATCTTTAGTTTGTTCTGTTTTGGGTTGTTCTGCCCTTAGTTGCTCTCTTTTAGCAATCTTTCCTGTCTTAGATAGTTTTGATTGCTCTTAGATAGTCCGATCTATGTTTCTCATAGAACAAGGGTAAATCCCTGTTTATTTTTTCTTCTTTAATATATTTAACAATTAGCAAAAAAAAAAATGCAAGGTTTTATAGCAACAATAAATATCTGACCTTTATTTTGTACAAATAGTAAAAGTGATATGTAATCTCTGGCTATACTGAACTAGTTTAGTTTTAACAATGTGTATGGTGGTGGTTGTCATTGGATTATTAGTATCCAATTTGGTTTATGTATAGGGTGCTCGCCGGTTTGACTTGTTAATCTCTTGTGGATGGTTTGGATAGTTGGGTTATCAGTGAAATATTTTCTTCTAAATGTTGGATGTTTTTGGGTTTGAATGTTTGTCGGTTGGTTATGTATGATTGTAATCTTGGATTGTAGATTAGCTATCTTGTTTGTTGATCGTGAATTGAATTTGATAATGATATATAATAATTATGCTTTGGGATCCAAGTTCTATTAGTTTAGTTTTTTGATTGGTAGTTGTTTTGGTTCACTTGAATAGACAATAGGGATAATGCACGAAAGACATCAGTGTAAATTCACATATTCAATGTTAAATACAAGTTAATATTGAAAGTGAAAGTGTCCTAAATCCAATCATATATGATGAGTTAGGAACAACTTTTATATAATCTATTTAATTTCATAAAAGACTTATTCGTTTTTGTTACGGGCTTTATCTATTTAAGTATTTAAATAAGATGTTCCATAGTTTAGAGTAAAGCTTTTATAATTATGATGAGATTGTAATAATGAGATCTAAAATATGAAAAATCTAAACTTAAATTGTTCCTGGTCGTAGGATAATTAATTGGTAGTTAGTTAAGTCGTAAAGATCGGTACATACTATGCTTGCCTCAATATGAAGGATGTTTGTTCTCATAGTGGTGACAATATAGCTAGTATGTAGGTGCTTATTAGTGAATAAGTTCAATGAATTTGAACAACTAATGGAGTTCACTCATGTGTCAGTAGTTGTTCATGGTTGTACAAGTGTCCTTAGACTTGAGGTAATCATAGTCATCTTGTGTACATTGAACTATACTTTGGTCTAGTTTTTAGTCTTTAGGGACAATAAAAAGGGCTCTTCTAGGCACAGTAATTTGTATACGAAGATAGTGATTGATCAATAGAGGATCTACCCCTTCTAGTGAAGTAAGAGAATGTCCTATGTTAGTTCAGGAATCTCTGCCCAGAGTGAATGAAATTAGAAAGAAGTTTCTAATATGCGTTAATGGGAACTAAGCATAATGAATAGGAAATCCTAGGATTAAATTAGATAGGCTTGACACAAGTTCCATATAACGACCTAGAAATTTTCGTAATTATATAAGTGTTTATTAATTGATAAATTTGCCTTATGTGATTTATATGGCAGATAAAAATTTTGTGAGGTCAAGTTATGAGTGGTATCATGATTATGTGATTATATGATGATTAGTACAAGTCGAATGTGTTCGTAGAATTTTATTTGCATTTTTGGTAAATTAAAACTATTTTAAACATGCATTTTTATTCTTCCAAAAATCTTTTAAAATCGTTGGAGTCATTTAAAATTATGAAATCTTTTTCATTATCATCTTGGTGATATTATTTAGTTTTTAAAATTAGTGGAAGTATTTAATTGTGTGTTTATGTATTTTAAAATGATTTCAAAAGCTTTAATTCTTCATTCTTGGAGAGTTGCACCGCTGGGAACTCTCCTTCTTCTCTATTTATCATTTCTTCTCCTTCTTCTCTCTTTGTCATTTCTTTCAATTTGAGCTCAAAACCATGTCTAAATTCGAGTTTTAATCAGCCTTGTATTATTCTTATGTTTAATTAGTATTTGGGTTGTGTTTTTGAGAAGTTTGTGTATGTATAAAATCGGTGTGTGTATGTATATGCTTAAACAATGACATGCAAGCATGGTTAGCTAATAAATGTTTGATTTAGTGATTGTATGATATTAGTTATGTGTTAAAATGGAGTTTTTGTTTAGATATGTGTATTTTTACGAAGTTCGTTTAGAGGGAATGACTAATATCAATATTGATTCTAAGTCTTTTATCTCTTACACAAGTGTGGTGAAATATTATGGTGGTTTGTGTTTATTTACTAATAAATCTAATAAACAAATAAAGACTATAATATATATATATATGAGAGAAAATAACCCAAGAATTAGGGTTCTTCAATTGGCTATCATGAATGTCTAATTTGTATCTCCTGTTTTGCTAAAAATAATCCTTCTAATTTTTATAAAATTCTCTCCCACGGTAAATTATAATGCCTACAATCATCCCTTAATTAATTGCCACTCCCATGGTCCATAGTACAACTATACACTATTATGAACCAAGGATTATCAGTTTCACAATTCGCATATCAATCTCCCGATCTAATAATTAACTTGTATCAATCATATCATGTACTAGAATTACAACTCCTCTCCCGATTCGTTATAATTCCTAGACATGCAACTAAAACATATATGATGTTCAAGATTTTCAATGAAATAGATGGTATAGTTATTTTCATAGAACATGATTTTCAATAAATAAGTTTTTGCAACGTTTTGATTGATATTGGTCTCCTGTCTCCACTAAAAATGTTGCTCTCCATAGAACTTAACCCTATATATATATATACATGTAAAACCTAAAATTTGATGATTGGGCCTATCACAATTTGGTGATTGGGCCATATGAGCGCCCAATGAGAAGAATTTGGTAGAAGAATGAAATCCAAGGAGGAAAACTAGAGGACTTCTAGAATTTAAAAATATACTCTGTATATTTTTTACCAAATAATTATTATTATAAAAAAATTTAGTTTTAAACTCTTTTTCTACAAAAATGTTTTTGTCATAAGATTAAAATTGTTTTCATATTTTTTTCAAATGATTAGGAAAATGATGTATAAATTCTCTCCAAAAAATTGGTATTGTAATTATATTTAAATAGTTAATTTTTTAGCTAAAATGCGAGCAAAAATTTATCAAAGTGAAATAAAGCAAAAAACTATTAATATTTTAATATTTAATTAGTGTTGAATCAATTGTTAAAAGTGAATAAAATTGAAAATTCTAATCAAACCCATTAAAATATTAAAATAGATATATAAAAATTACTTGAAAAAGATAACACTTTTTATTTGTTATTGTAAATATATCCCATTTTTCAAATTTGTAATTTTTTTATTGTAACCATGATTAAATAATTAACTACACTTTTTAAAAGACAATTTTGTCCTCTTATTTAAATAAAAATTATACCAATTACTAACTATAATATACATATAATATCATAATCGATCATGTATCATTGATCGTGGAAGCCTTGTTCTTGTTATAAATTGAAGGAGATCACAGGCAACAACAGTTTTGCAACTGATGCAAAGACTCGAAGATTTTATCTTTACTTAGCACGAAACAAGGGAAGTTAGTGCACCTAGCAGGGCCTTTTAAGAAAAAAATTTATCCCGGACCCGAGAACAAGAGATACAAAGGGCAAAGGCTCCCTTACTCGAAAGCAAAATTTAATATTTCGAGAAATATTGGGGTTCCGAAGATTCAAATATCTTCAAACTTATTAGTTATTGTCAACTTCCTGGAAATTTACCGTTCAAGGAGGAGAGAATCACATGTTTGATCATTTCATTTGCTAGTAATATATTATGTTGCTTTTTAATGATTTGGATTTATTAATGATTTATTAGTTCCTAAACTTTACTAACTTACACAAGGGAATACACATTATAAGGATTAGAGAATATCAAAGAACATGTGTGCATACTCTCTGTACATAAAAGGGAACTCGCAACTGTTCTTGCCAGGAAAACATTCTGTTTGCCTACGGCCTAGATTATGGGTATTATATTCTTAATATAAATATTAGATATCTATAATTATATGTATATGAGTAAATTTTAACGAAAGGACATATTTATAAATATTATATAAAAAGGGATATATCTAGAATTGACCTTTAATTTTGGGACATATTAAACTAAGGGTTTTATATCAAACGGGCCACTTAGGTCAGTTCCATATAACGACCTGGAAATTTTCATAATTATATAAGTGTTTATTAATCGATAAATGTGCCTTATGTGATTTATATGGCAGATAAAAATTTTGTGAGGTCAAGTTATGTGTGGTATCATGATTATGTGATTACATGATGATTGGTATAAGTGGAATGTGTTAGTGGAATTTTATTTGCATTTTTGGTAAATTAAAACTATTTTGAACATGCCTTTTTAATCTTCCAAAAATCTTATAAAATCATTGGAGTCATTTAAAATTATGAAATCTTTTTCATTATCATCTTGGCGATATTATTTTGTTTTTAAAATTAGTATAAGAATTTAATTTTTTATGTTTATGTATTTTAAAATGATTTCAAAAGCTTTAATTCTTTCAAAGGTTATTTATTTCAAAAATTCATATAAAATTCATTTTTGACTAAAAATTATTTTAAAAATATGGGGAGGTTTGTAATTTCATAAACTTCATTTTTAAATTTTAAAAAAAAATATTTTTCTTTTTATTCCCTAATTTATTTCAATTTTAGAAGGATTAAAATCAATTTTTGAAAAGAAATTAGATAATTCATTTTTGCCAAATTACCAAACTGCCCTTGCCTCTATATATATCATTTCCACGGTCCCATTTCTTCATTCTGTTCGAGAGCAGCTGGGTACTCTCCTTCTTCTCCCTTTATCATTTCTTTCAATTTTGAGCTCAAAACCATGTCTAAATTCGAGTTTTAATCATCCTTGTATTATTCTTATGTTTAATTAGCATTTGGGTTGTGTTTTGAGAAGTTTGTGTATGTATATAATCGGTGTGTGTATGCATATGCTGAAACAATGACATGCAAGCATGGTTAGATAATAAATCTTTGATTTAGTGATTGTATGATGTTAGTTATGTGTTAAAATGGAGTTTTTGTTTACTTATGTGTATTTTTACGAAGTTCGTACAGGGAAGGATTGATATCAATACCGACTCTAAGTCTTTTATCTCTTACACTTTAGAAGTATGGTGAAATATTATGGTGGCTTGTGTTTATATACTAATTAATCTAATAAATAAATAAAAACTATATAATATATATATGACAGAAAATAATCCAAGAATTAGGGTTCTTCAATTGATTATCATGAATGTCTAATTTGTGTCTCTTGTTTTGCTAAAAACAGACTTTCTAATTTTTATAAAATTCTCTCCCATGGTAAATTATAATGCCTACAATCGTCCCTTAATTGCCACTCCCATGCTCAATCAAGGTACAACTATAAAATATTATGAACCAAGGATTATTAGTTTCACAATTCGCATATCAATCTCCCGAACTAATAATTATATTGTGTCAATCATATCATGTACTAGAATCACAACTCCTCTCCCAATTCGTTATAATTTCTAGAGATGCAACTAAAAGTTCACAACATTTCTAATTGTATAAACGCTCAATGACAGATTAAAAATAACAAGAAAATCACAATACAATCAATCAAACTCAATAAGCCAACGAATACTACCCAACCCTTGGATAAAGGAATTAGCTACACATAATAAGATAAAACAAATATGAATTAAAATCTCAAACCATGAATTTAAGAATTGAAGTACGAAAAATACTACTTTAAAGCTTCTCGAAATTAGGATGAATCCCTTCACGTACTCCTTCTTCCAATCTTCCTCTCAAAGTGTTTCTCTCCCTTTTCTCTCTAAAGTGCGACTATCCTATTCTATTGTATTCTACAATATTTTATGATATGTTATCTCTACAATGTATGTATAAACCTTATATAATAGAGACTTTTATTGTTTTCCAAGAAAATACAAGTAATTTTCCAAAACAAATTGGATTCTGAATGTAAAATTCGTAGGCGGTCTTCCAGGCCTGTTTCTGGACTGCTCCAGTTGGAACATTGATTTTAGACCACTTCTGAGTTGTAGATAATTTCGTTAGCTTTGCATGGACTGTAAGCTCACCCAATTCTGATGTCTGAAACTCAAGTTAGGGCCCAAACAGTGATCGTTGCGCGTGTAACCCAATAAATCCGAATTTTCTTGTAATTTAAGTCCAAATAAACTCAATTCCTTCCAAGTTTGTGAATTCTTTATTTCATTTCATAAAATATTAAACTCTAATTAAGAATATCCAATTATGTATAAAATACAATATATATGGGGTTAAAATCATATAAAATACATATAAATACATACTCTATTACTACCTCATGCAAACCTAAAGTTAAAAGAAAACCAACATTAGATCATAATCACGGTTCTCCTTCTCTATGAAAAATGTACTCGTAACGGTTAGTTACTCTTCATTGCCATCGCGATCCCCAATCAACTTCGGTATCATTTTTTTCTCCTTTCCAGTGGGAAGATTGTTAAGGATATGTAGCACTGACTCCAGAAAAGTGCACACTTCCATGCCTCCAATCATGTGAGAGATGAGTTTTTTAATTCAATTTCAAATCCAACTTTACATCGGGTTCATCTTTTGTCAAAGTCCCGGTAGGAATCTTTTGACAGTGACTTTCTTGTAGGAAGACTGTGAAAACCAAACCATCAGTAAAGTCCCCGCATCATAATATAGCCGGGAAAATATGTTTGCATAAGTCATTCCAACAATCATATTTAAATTCCACCATTTGTCTCATACTAGCACATACGCAATAATTAAGTCCATATCACACTCGCACAATGTATTCATGTTTAGTCATGCATTCTTAATTCTTCCCTCGTGTTCATGATCAAGAGCCTAGATTAGTATCAAGGAGAATGCCTTAATTGCTCATATTATATTTAAAACAGATGGAGTGAAGAGCATGAGTAAGGGGTGACTCGTCATAATTTTGTTATATAGGAAAAAACAGAGATGACTAGAAGTAGAGAAAAGAACGGATCATGGTATATGCATATGTTGGTCGGTGGAATGCCAAGAACACGACTCTTCGTATCATTAACTATTATGAGATTCAAAGAAACTATCACATTAACTATTTTATCTTTTCGAAGGTACTGTTTCTAATTTATAGATGTGTGAATTCAGAATTTACAAGCTAGAATAGAAAGCTTATATTCATTAATCTTCTCCTATCGTAATAATTTATGATAAGAGCCATCAGCTTTGGTATTATGGCTTGTGCAAGTGTAAATACAATGAAAAATCTGAAGTCGTTTAACTAACAAGTATTAGCATGTGATGTGATGATAAAATTTGGGGATATACAAAAGATCACTTCTTATTCGTGAAATTAGTACTATGATACAGCCCTTTAGTTCGACTTTTTACATTGTATTTTGATTAATGTCCGGGTGGGCGTTTACTGTTTGGCTAGTCATAAATTGGGTTGTCTGCTTTAATTAGTTATATATAACTAAGTTAAACTACACATGAAGGAAGACTATGACACATAGTTTGTTGGAATTATGCACATTATACATAAGACGTGAATTTGAATTACATGTATATTTTGAAATCTATAAACAAATTTTAACAAAAAATTGAAAAAGGACAGGTTAAAAAGTTAATAAAAACTCTCAAAATGTCTTTTTCAAACAGCTGAAACAATAATAAAATTGATAACTATTACCTCGTAAGGAGTTTCCTCTGGGTGGAGTCGACCTCCATCAAAAAGGAATGCGGTAGAACTCATCTATATAGACCGTTGGTTACAATAAGCTGTCATCAGCTTAATTAGCTGCACACTACGTTGTAGTTTGAAGAAGAGTTCACTTCCATCCTACAAGAAAAGAAACACGGTACATACGGATAAGAATATACATACTTGTAATATGACCCTCACCAAATTACATATTCAGGTTATCAAGTATTAAAATAGCCGATTTCATACATTGCAATCTTAACCAACAAAATATTAAAGGAATCAAAAATTTCTTAACCAACTGAGTAACAATTCATCAAGGTCAGAATATTGTTCTTCATGTCAGGAACATAATACACATCTTCAATATTTCCTTGTATAGATACTCTGCTATCAACTTTGTATGAACATTCTTCTATAGTGCTTGAATATAAAATAATTCAAGACAAGTACTTCTTTGTCACTTGTATCACCTGACTCTAATAGAGATTAAAGAGATCATGGTAGGTAATTTTTAGGCAACCACACAATATTTGAAGATAATATATACTAATAATGTTCTAGTAGGATATTCTTTTCCCCATCCCTTTTCAGTAGCACCCAATCCGTTCTCATTATTACCATCAATGAGGTGTTGTAGAATGAGGTTTTGCATGAAAGAGGGTTCTCTTGCAAGCCACTGTAGCAATTTCTAACATGATTTTAGAGATTTCAATGAAGAAAAGCAGAAATACTTATTTTTTCTTCACACATAGGTTCTTGTCTTATATGATTGGAAGAAAAAACTCATATGACATTCATTCGTAGCATAACCTAATGTGTTTAATATCTTGTAATTTAGTCACAACTGAGACTTCTTTAAATAGAAGGTTGTTGTTGTTCCTCGACGGCAACTGATAATGCTATCGCTATCAAGGTGTTCATAGTTAAGTAAGTTGATAATCCTAAAAAACCTAATCCTCAACTGTTGTAGTTTCAAGCATAAAAATGTTAAATACCACAAAGAATTTAATTTCCCCTTATTTGACATTTGCGGATTTTAGTATATAGTACACCTGATTCAATGGGACTCATCAACCAATAAAAAGGGAAATAATTTTTTGATTAAATCAAAGCAACTGAAATGACTCAAATGACTATAACATACAGGAGCTACAACTCTGCTATGCTCTGATTCTATTACAGAAACATTTCTAAAAAACTTACATTTCTAAAAAACTTAAATATGCAAAAATTACTACAGATTCTATTAGGGAACCACAATTTATACCTATTCATTTAATGCCTATTTATAGAAGCACATGCAACTTTACAAATCTTGGTTCTATTACAAAACCTTAATTTTAAAATAATAATAAGCATTAAATAAATTTAAACATGCTTCTACTCTAGAAAACAATGTAACAAATGTTGGTTCTATTACATAACCTTAATTTTAAAACTAAGTATGAATACAATCACATCTACGAAACTGATTATATCGTATTAACAAATATGCATGGTGAATCAGATCTTTGAAATTATACAAAATTAATATGAATAAACATATACAACTAAACAAGCTCACGATAATAAAAAATATGAAAAACAAATTAAAATCAGAGAATCGATGTTGATTATTACCTTTCCAAACATTTTCTGATCGATCCATACTTGCACTAATCTTTAAAGAAGCTCGAGATAATCTCTCCTGGCTCCAAGAGAGAAAACGCTCCAATGGCGGATTGTTACTTTTTTAGTTTGATTTCTCTAAGCGCGCTGATTTCTCTCCCAAACTCTCTCCATAGAAGCGTGTGTATAGGTGTGTGTCGTATATGATGGTGCTATTTTAAAAAATAGCCTTAAAATTTACTTAATTACAAAAGTGCCATTGATAATTTGTACTGTTTGATTAAATGAATGACTAGGATATTGGTTCTCTCCAATTCTCCATTTGAATGGGTCTCCCTAGAATAGAAGTATGGGGCACTACATAATTATGTTAACATGCTTTTAAATACAATGGGATAATTAAACAATGATCACCCTTTAATTAATATCCATAGTTTTTGTTTGACTAGTAAATTTATTTTTATTTTAACTATAGAAAATGATCATTTTCAAAAATAATGTAATAAGAATAAATTTACTATTCAGATTAAAAACTAACCTGGACGAACACATTTAATATAAAATTTACTTTAATTATTTTATTAAAGGATCAAATTAATAAAACTAGTAAAAAAAAATGTTATATAATCCGGAAACATGTACATAGCACGAGAATAAATTCATAAATGTAAAAAATAAAAAATATTACCTGTAAACAGAGCGTTACAGAATAAATTTCTGGAGAATATTCTTCATTGTCTATCTGCAAATGCAAATATTTGATAACAAGCAAAAGAAATATGATACAAGAATTTCAGGAAAACATTCTTAAAATCAAATTATATATATTAAAAAATACTTGATATTCCAAAAAAATTGCATATCAAATATGTTTTAATATTTTCTATTAGGATTATCATCCGATTATTAGTGACTTTTGAAAGGTGTTCAACCTAGATCTTAAAAAAACCAAAAATTTAAAATTAAATATAGATAAAGATGTCGATTAATTCAAATTTTATGTACACTACGATTAAAATCTAAAATAATTGAAGAACTACTGTTTAAATCTAAAATTGAAACAAAAATCTTGAAAATTATGATAGTATGTTGGGGAATATGGGTAATTACTTGGATTTTTCTGAAGTCGTGTGAACACTTTCAGATTGAAGTTATTTGTGGTTCACCCAAATAATTCAATCGGATAAAGTCAGAAATTCTGCAAGAAGAGAGAACGTGTTTTGTTGTGAATTTCAAATGAACCAACTCTCTGAAAATGATCAATGCAACATGTATTTATAGATGTCAATAGATGTGTCTTTTGCCAATAGACACATCTCAAGATGTGTCATTTCCAACAATCATGTCCAATGCTAATAGACACATCTCAAGATGTGTCTTTTCCCAATAGACACATCTCATTCTAACAGATGTGTTTGATGCCAATAGACATGTCTCATAAGCAATAATTCTGAAATCATAACGAACTCGAACAAAGCATGCACTCCGCATTCTCCCGACTTGTTCGATGTAACATTACGATTACATTGATCAACTAGTCAATCCAATTACACTAAAATATCCAACAATCCTCCCCCATTTTAGCGTAATCCATGATTAACTAAACAAAATCACAACAAACAACAAACTTATGCATAAATGAAATATCGTGACAATTGAATTTCACATTAGTATATTACATATTCCAAATATTCGAATATCAAGGTATCACTATGGATTGAACCTCTACTATTCATAGTGAATACATGAAGATATTATACACATAAATTTACATTCTCAAATGTTCTTACTTGACACTATATTTTACTAGCCTAGTGTCCTAATCCTTCATAAGCCTATCAAAGCCAAGTCCAAGCTTCTTGAAGCGGCTAAACTTCATGCTCATATAGGTAGTTTTTTTATTCTCGCATCTGCCTATGCAATTTTTCAAAAGAACTATTAAGAATATAAACTTCAACCTCCTTAACTTGCAGGTCCGAACACATACCTTGGGATGATAATACTAATGTGTTCCCATCTCTAGATGGTAAGCTTTCCACATTGAATTCAGCACCTAATGTCATATTAGATGGGAATTGGGTATCTCAACATGAGAGGTTTTTGATGGACTTTAATCCCATCCTCACAGCCGACTTGTGCAAAAGATCTCTACTCAACCCTTTGGTTAGATGATCGGCTAAATTATGTTGAGTTCTTATAAACTCCACTGATATAACACCATGCGTGATAAGCTCACGAATCATGCTGTGTCTAACACCTAAGTGTCTAGACTTTCCATCATTGAATCAGTAATGCAACTCTGTTTCTTCGATGCCCAAGAGATAGCACCTCCCCCAAGAAGGAATACCCATCCACTTGTGGAAGAATGATCTTCCTTATTGGAAATCCAACTTGCATCTGAATGACCTTCAATAACCGAAGGAAATCTAGTATATGTCAAACCATAATCCATGGTTCCTTTCAAGTATTTGAACACTCGGCTTAAGGCTTCCCAATGATGTGAACTTGGCTTGCTAGTATACCTACTAAGCTTTCCAACAACATAGGCAATATCTGGCCTAGTGCTTATGATGGCATACATGAGACTACCAATAGCCCTTGAGTATTCAAGTTGAGATACTGCAACACCTGTATTAGGTAGGAGTTTAATACTAGGATCAAGAGGAGTGGAACAATCCTTAAAGTTAAATCTTTTCAGAATCTTCTCAATATAATGAGATTGAGAAATTGAAATACCATTGTTCTCACGCTTGATCCTTATACCAAGAATCACCTCAGCCTCCCCCATGTCTTTCATATCAAAATTAGATGACAAGAACTTCTTGTTTTTATCCACTTGATTTTGGTCAGTACCAAAAATCAACATGTCATCCACATATAAACAAATTATAACTCCTTTACCAGAAGCATCAAATTTGCTATATACACACTTGTGTGCTTGGTTGGGAAAATAACCGTTAGACAAGACCACAGTATCAAATTTATCATGCCAATCCTTCGGTGCTTGTTTCAGACCATAAATTGATTTCTTCAATTTATGGGCCATATGAGCGCCCAATGAGAATTTTGTAGAAGAATGAAATCCAAGGAAAACTAGAGGCCTTCTAGAATTTAAAAATATACTCCGTATATTTTTTACCAAATAATTATTATTATAAAAAAAATTAGTTTTAAAATCTTTTTCTACAAAAAATGTTTTTGTCATAAGATTAAAATTGTTTTCATATTTTTTTCAAATGATTAGGAAAATGATGTATAAATTCTCTCCAAAAAATTGATATTGTAATTATAAATAAATAGTTAATTTTTTAGCTAAAATGCGAGAAAAAAATTATCAAAGTGAAATAAAGTAAAAAACTATTAATATTTTAATATTTGATTAGTGTTGAATCAATTGTTACAAGTGAATAAAATTGAAAATTCTAATCAAACCCATTAAAATATTAAAATAGATATATAAAAATTACTTGAAAAAGACAACACTTTTTATTTGTTATTATAAATATATCCCATTTTTCAAATTTGTCATATTTTTATTGTAACCATGATTAAATAACTAACTACACTTTTTAAAAGACAATTTTGTCCACTTATTTAAATAAAAATTATACCAATTACTAACTATGATATACATATAATATCATAATCGATCATGTATCATTGATCCTGGAAGCCTTGTTCTTGTTATAAATTGAAGGAGATCACAGGCAACAATAGTTTTGCAGCTGATGCAAAGACTGGAAGATTTTATCTTTACTGTAGCACGAAACAAGGGAAGTTAGTGCCCCTAGCGGGGCCTTTTAAGAAAACAATTTATCCCAGACCCGAGAACAAGAGACAAAGGCTCCCTCACTCGAAAGCAAAATTTAATATTTCGAGAAAAATTGGGGTGCCGAAGATTCAAATATCTTCAAACTTATTAGTTATTGTCAACTTCCTGGAAATTTACCGTTCAAGGAGGAGAGAATCACATGTTTGATCGTTTCATTTGCTAGTAATATAATATGTTGCTTTTTAATGATTTGGATTTATTAATGATTTATTAGTTCCTAAACTGTACTAACTTACACAAGGGAATACACATTATAAGGATTAGAGAATATCAAAGAACATGTGTGCATGCTCTCTGTACATAAATGTGAACTCGCAACTGTTCTTGCCAGGAAAACATTAATTCTCTTTGTCTACGGCCTAGATTATGGGTATTATATTCTTAATATAAATATTAGATATCTATAATTATATGTATATGAGTTAATTTTAACGAAAGGACATATTTTTAAATATTATATAAAAAGGGATATATCTATAATTGACCTTTAATTTTTGGACATATATCAAACGGGCCACTGATCTCATTAAAAAGTATCAAGTAGCTCCACAGTCTCCACCGGGACTCATTTAAACCACTAAACTAGGAAATATATCATTTGTTCCCCTGCATTAACAAAAATAATACAATCTATGGTGGCCTAAGTTAGAATAATACAATCTATCCAAGATTGAACTTTTTTTGGCCACCATAAATTTAATCCAAGACACTTAGGCCACCAACTGTATTATTTTTGTGAATGCAGGGGCAAATGATGTATTTCTTAGTTTAGTGGTTTAAATGAGTCCCTGTGGAGACTGGAGAGCTACTTGATATTTTTTAATGAGATCAGTGGCCCGTTTGATGTAAAACCCATTAAACTAAGACCCTTATAAAATCCATGAAAATACTTCAAAAAAATATTATTTTAACTAGAATTCTAATAATTAATATAACATATTGTGACATTCATATATCATAAATGGTAAAACTAGAAAAAAATTTGTTTTTTTTGTAGGTAATTAAACTAATATAAACCTTTATTGTAAGACCTTGCCAAGAATAATGCCAAACGTGGAACCTAAAGGTCAAAGGACTATGAAGACATGTTTATTAACAGAAGGGGATGGAGGCTAAAGACTCCAAGATTCCAAGACTCCAAGATTTTATCTTTACTCTAGCACGAAACAAGGGAAGTTAGTGCCCCTAGCGGGGCCTTTTAAGAAACAAATTTATCCCTGACCCGAGAACAAGAGATACAGAGGGCAAAGGCTCCCTCACTCGAAAACAAAATTTAATATTTCCAGAAATATTGGGGTTGCGAAAATTCAAATATCTTCAAACTTATTAGTTATTGTCAACTTCCTAGAAATTTACCGTTCAAGGAGGAGAGAATCACATGTTTGATCATTTCATGTGCTAGTAATATATTATGTTGCTTTTTAATGATTTGGATTTATTAATGATTTATTAGTTCCTTAACTTTACTAACTTACACAAGGGAATACACATTATAAGGATTAGAGAATATCAAAGAACATGTGTGCATGCTCTCTGTACATAAATGTGAACTCGCAATTGTTCTTGCCAGGAAAACATTATGTTTGCCTACGGCCTAGATTATGGGTATTATAGTCTTAATATAAATATTAGATATCTATACTTATATGTATATGAGTTAATTTTAACGAAAGGACATATTTATAAATATTATATAAAAAGGGATATATCTATAATTGACCTTTAATTTTGGGACATATTAAACTAAGGGTTTTATATCAAACGGGCCACTGATCTCATTAAAAGGTATCAAGTAGCTCCCCAGTCTCCACGGGACTCATTTAAACCACTAAACTAAGAAATATATCATTTGCCCCCCTGCATTTCCAAAAATAATAGAATTTATGGTGGCCTAAGTGAGAATAATACAATCTATCCAAGATTGAACTTTTTTTTGCCACCATAAATTTAATTCAAGACACTTAGGCCACCATAAATTATATTATTTTTGTGAATGCAGGGGCAAATGATATATTTCTTAGTTTAGTGGTTTAAATGAGTCCCCGTGGAGACTGGGGAGCTACTTGATACTTTTTAATGAGATCAGTGGCCCGTTTGATATAAAACCCATTAAACTAATACCCTTATAAAATCCATGAAAATACTTCAAAAAAAATATTATTTTAACTAGAATTCTAATAATTAATATAACATATTGTGACATTCATATATCATAAATGGTAAAACTAGAAAAATATTTGTTTTTTTTTTGTAGGTAATAAAACTAATATAAACCTTTATTGTAAGACCTTGCCAAGAATAATTCCAAACGCGTGGAACCTGAAGGTCAAAGGACTATGAAGACATGTTTATTAGCAGAAGGGGATGGAGGCTAAAGGGGTCTATTGCTGTTAGTGAACCCACTCTACTTGATGATCTGAGCATCCTCTTTTTGTGAAACCAATTGGAATGAGACAAGGGTGTAGAATTTGGTCTAGGAATCCATAGAACCTAGTGATCCGAAAGTAGTGATTGAGTTTAAGAGAAATAAAGTGGCATTGGCCATGATTTATATCAAGGCATTCTAGAAGAGATGTTGTTGTCTATTTCAGAGAACAAAATGGCGAGAGAAGCCTGGGAATCACTGAAGACTATGTGTCTTGGTGCAGATCGTGTAAAAATGGCGAGGGTACAAACCTTGAAATCAGAGTTCGAGTCACTAAGCATGGGTGAAACGGAGCAAATTGATGAGTTCTATATGAAACTTAATGGAATTGTTACAACAATTCGAACACTGGGTGAGGACATGGTAGAACAATATGTGGTGAAAAAATTGCTTAGAGCAGTCCCTTCAAAGTTTCTGCAAATCACCTCGACGATTGAACAATTTGGCGACTTGCAGAAGATGATTGTTGAGGAAGCCATTGGTTCTCTAAAAGCACATGAAGAGCAATTAAAGGGACTGAGTCAGAGTCAAAGTGTTGGTGGACAATTGATGTTAACTCAGGAGGAATGGTCTAAGAAAGAAAATGAAGAACAGAAGGTGTTACTCACCAGGGATGAGTGGTTGAAACAAAAGAAAAGGGGCAATACTGAAGGGACATCCAATATAAAGGGAAGTCGAGATAAAAGGACGGTAAGGTGTTTTAACTGCAATATCCTTGGTCACTATGCTGTAGAGTGCAGAAGGCCACGAAAATTCAAGTGACAATTACAAGAAGCAAATGTAGCAGAGATAGATGATGACGAGCCAGCGTTGCTTCTGGATGAACATAAGAAAGGAAAGGATGTTATGATGTTGCAGCATGAGCACAATGTAAGACCAAGGATCTCCTCTGAAAATGAAAAGAAGCAACTAGAGTCTGATATCTGGTATCTAGATAATGGAGCAAGCAGCCACATGACTGGCCAAAAATCAAAGTTCAAAAGTTTGGATGAGAGAGTCACTGGACAGGTCAAATTTGGAGATGGTTCGACTGTGCAAATTCAGGGAAAGGGATCGATTGGTTTTAAGTGCAATAATGGAGAAGAACAAACTGTCAATGAGGTATATTGCATTTCATCTCTTTGTAATAATATTCTAAGTTTGGGACAACTAACAGAAGAGGGAAATGAGTTGGTAATTAATGGAGAGTTTTTGCTTGTTTATGATAAGAATAAAAGACTGTTAATGAAGGTCAAAAAAATCATCTAACAGACTTTATAAGCTAAGTATTGAGACCTACAGCTCTATGTGTTTGTTATCGAAGTTAGAAGATGTATCTTGGTTGTGGCATTCTCGTCTAGGACATGTCAATTTTCAAGCTTTAGAGCTAATGTTAAGAAATCAGATGGCTCGTGGCATACCTAAGATTGTTCAACCAAAGAAAATCTGTCATGGATGTTTAATATCAAAACAAGTTAGAGGGTCATTTCCAACTAAGGCTCAGTACAGTGCAAATGGATTGCTTGAACTTGATCACGGGGATCTTTGTGGTCCTATACAACCTGAGACTCTAGCTGGGAATAAGTATTTTTTTCCTTTTGGTGGACGACTACAGTCGTGTAATGTGGGTTTACTTACTGAAAAATAAGAATGAGACATTTGGTGCGTTTAAGAAATTTAGACCAAAGGTTAAGAATGAGGCATTTGGGAGTTCACATCAAATGAGTTCAACACCTACTGTGAAGAAGGTGGAATCACTAGACACTACACTGTACCCTATACACCTCAGCAAAATGGTGTTGTGGAAAGAAGGAACAGGATAGTGGTAGAGATGGCAAAAGGTTATTCGAAAGAAAAACAGGTTCCATTGTTCTTATGAGGGAGGCAATTCGACATTCAATATATGTTCTTAATAGACTTCCCACACGTGCTTTAACTGGAATAACTCCCTACGAGGCTTGGACAGAGAAGAAACCTGATGTTGCACACATAAGAGTGTTTGGTTGATTGGCTCATATGAAGGTTCTTGGGCCTCATAGCAAGAAATTAGATGATCGAAGCTTAATGGTGATCAACTTGGGAAAAGAACCGGGTACTAAGGCTTATCGTTTGTACGATCCAGAAGGAAAGCGTTTTTATGTTAGCAGGGATGTCAAGTTTGAAGAAAATAAGTCGTGGGAATGGAATTCTCAGTCTGCAAGAGAAACAAATACAACAGGTTTGTTTTCAGTGCTAGATATGAACACAAAAACTCAGCCAGGTGAGGAAACAGAGGTCGTGACTGATGATGATGATCTGGGTAGTCCAAACAGTCCAACTGATGATAATCGTAGTAGTACAAACAATCCATTTACTGAGGTAGCAACTCCAACTCCACAACGAAGGCACATATCTGTTCTTAATCCGGATAATTATGATGATAGTACTGAACCAAGAAGGTTCAGAAGACTGGAAGAAATATATGCTAAAACAGAAGAAATGCAAATGGATGAGGAGTTATTGTTTGTTGGAGCTGATGAACCTGAGAACTACAATAGTGCAACAAGTGATCGAGAATGGAGTGCAGCTATGTAACGAGAGATTGAGTCTATAGAAAGGAATGAGACTTGGAATCTGAAAGAGGTGCCCTATGGTCATAAATTTAAGACTCAAATTTAGTTATTGAAATGATTTTGTGCAAAGAAAATTAAAATAACGTTCTACTATTCAAAACATCTAAATAGAAAAACAAATAATAGTCTTATATAAGAAGTGGGAAAAGAGTTGAATTCAACATATTAAATATGATATTTATTTATAATATAAGATGTGAAATTTAATATAATTTCTTTTTTCTTTTTTTATATAGTCAAACACACTCGGACATAGTAAAGGGCGTTAGGGAAATATCCTAACGTAATTATTTCTAATAATTATAAAAATTTAATTTTCAATTATCATAAAAGAATGTTTAGATATTATCAAATGCTTATAACATAACAAAATTTAATATTTAAGAATCAACTTTAATTTTTATATTTAAACAAACAAAAATATCAAAATTAACTTTTTCAGTGGAACGCAAAAGTAAAATACTAGGTAAAATTTACATACCTTAAAGTGAAACATAAATAAGTCTATTTACAAGAAATTCAAATATGATTCTCAAAAGAATTTTAATTATTAATATAACATATTGTGTAAGGAAAATTGGCCAAAATACCCACTTTTTCCCCCTCACTGCCCAAAATACCCATTTTTCAAAACACCGTCCAAAATACCCATGGGTCACGCCCATGGGTGAGGCGTAACCGACCTACTATTGCAACCAATCACCTGCTACTAAACTCGATTTGGGCATTTCGATTCTAGCGTATCAAACGCTATGAAACTGGTATGGATTTATAAAACGCTACGAAACTGGTATGGTATGGAGAGAAAAATAGCTCACCGGAAATGCCATTTGAAATGTAAATCGCGAGATCTCGAATTCTGCTAACCGATATATAATTAAACTTGTATAAGATTGTAGAGGAGACGAAGGCGATTCGATTGGTGTGTAGGTTATGACTGGATGTTTACGGGAGAGGGGTGAACGAAAAGAGGGAGAGAAGTCGCTGGCGAGACCTTAATCTCCAGAGCTCTGGAGACGAAGAAGGCGGCGGATATGCATGTGGAACATGCTTATCCTCAGATGCGCCTTTGGAGATGGTGTATTATCTCCTCAGATGCGCCTTTGGAGATGGCGTATCTCAGCTAACCTGCGCCTATTCTGTTACCGTATCCACTCAATGCTCCGATCCCATAGGCATGACTACTGAAATTCTCCGACCAAATAGGCGTATTCGGGGATCCTCCTCTTCCAAGGGAGTATCCCATTGGGCATTTTGGGCGCGCAACGCGGAATGTTGGGTATTTTGGTTAAGGAATAATAAAAAGTGGTTATTATATATATATATATATGTATATATATATATATATATATATATATAAATATATATATATATATATATATTATTTAATTTAGCAAAAAAAAAGTGGTTATTTTATTTAGCAAAAAAAATTGGTTATTTTGGGCACTCACCCTTAAATCCATACAATATAATGTTTATATTGTAATGTATTTGACAACAAATATATACATTTAAACTAGAAAAATATTTTTTCATTCACTACGCCGTAGATGGGCTATCGTTACATCTTTTTCATGGATATTGATAGAATATGTTACCTTAGCATGTTATTTTGGACCTTATATAACATTTTGTTTTTTGTGTTACCTTGATGTTACCTTAGCTTTAAAGTGTTGGATTTTAGCAACATACATGAAATGTTATCTTAGATCATTACTAAACTCAATATTTAATTTTTTAACCAGAACAATGTTTAATTATTTGAAAATCACATTTACCTTTAAAATATTTCATGTTATAAAGTGTAAGAGTTTACCAAGTAAATGAGTTTTTATTTTTGAATATCAAGGTATTTAATTGTTATTATTTTTCAGGTTCTATTTATTTATTAAGTGTAAAATGGATATTTAAAAATATGAATTAAAATCTCAAACCATGAATTTAAGAATTGAAGTACGAAAAATACAACTTTAAAGCTTCTAAGAAATTAGGATGAATCCCTTCACGTACTCCTTCTTACAATCTTCCTCTCAAAGTGTTTCTCTCCCTTTTCTCTCTAAAGTGCGATTATCCTATTCTATTGTATTCTACAATATTTTATGATATGTTATCTCTACAATGTATGTATAAACCTTATATAATAGAGACTTTTATTTTTTTTCCAAGAAAATACAAGTAATTTTCCAAAACAAATTGGATTCTGAATGTAAAATTCATAGGCTATCTTCGAGGCCTGTTTCTGGACTGCTCCAGTTGGAACATTGATTTTAGACCACTTCTGAGTTGTAGATAATTTCGTTAGCTTTGCATGGACTGTAAGCTCACCCAATTCTGATGCCTAAAACTCAAGTTAGGACCCAAACAGTGATTGTTGCGCGTGCAAGCCAATAAATCCGAATTTTCTTGTAATTTAAGTCCAAATAAACTCAATTCCTTCCAAGTTTGTGAATTCTTTATTTCATGTCATAAAATATTAAACTCTAATTAAGAATATCAAATTATTTATAAAATACAATAAATATGGGGTTAAAATCATATAAAATACATATAAATACATACTCTATCACTACCTCATGCAAACCTAAAGTTATGTGACGCCCCCAAATCCGCCCTGTCCGGGGACCCGAGTCGTCACATCAGGTCTCAGCATCCTGCAACACACGTTAGCTCGATAATAATAAAATCTTTATGACAACGGAGCGGAGCAGTCCCACTCCACAAATCCAAGATCGGTTTCACACTTTATTACAATACGATTATTACATCTCCGAATAAAGTCTATCAAAAGTCTACAAGGGTAGAAAATATAAAAGGTTCCAGCTGGCCATTCTAGTCTTTATCAGCATAGCCTGGAGCTTTCTCCTTCCCTTTGTTTCTCTGGGTGGATGCATGTCTCACCTTTCTCCATCTTGACAGCTGAACAAATGTTGTAAAGCAAGAGTGAGCAACTATGGTGCTCAGCAAATTCTCTCCTTTCTCGGTACATAAATATAGTAGTATGTATCAAAAGAATTGCTCGAAATTTAAATAAATAGGTAAGATATCAGAACTCTGAAAATCTGATTCAAGACTCGTCTCGAAAATAGAATACTCGAAATGACTCTTTTTGTGAAACTCTGATGACTCATGATAAAAGAATAACTGGTCTTCCATCCTTTCGGTATCTCGACGGGGCGATCAACTATCCGACCGGGAATACCGTCCTCCAATGACACCGCACTTCGCCCGATCACGGCAACAATACGATATCAACGAATATAATATATAGTATGAATGCTAGCATCATAGTGGGTGATTATATCAACCCTGGCATCATAGTGCCTAAATATTCTCGTGTCCATATAAAGGTACACAAGTCTCTCTATCTCTAAAATGGGCCTTTTTCCCAAAATTGACCAGTAGAATACAGAATTCCCGAACATTTAATGAACTGATACTTTGAGATAAACTTCACAGGAAAATATTTAACTGATCTGGCGGACTGCCAGTCTTACTCAATGTACCACCAATCCGAACAATAGACTGATGTAACTCTCAATAAATATGTTTTAATTGATTGACATGAACAAAGTGCTAACCCTTGACAAGAAAGGCAACTATCTCGAAATAATGAGAATAGTCTTAAAATGAAACATAATGAGTCGTACTGAACAAATAGTACTACTCGAATAGTTATAATACTCCAAATTGATGAACGTTAAATAGAATGTTTTTACTTGATCGATGAATAGCCTTCTAACTATTCACATTTTATAATTCCTATCGGTTGATTCGAAAGATGAATCAACTAAAAGATAATCAATAAATGATTGTTGAATTCGTACAATAAATTCAACTGAAAAGAATAAATTTAACTATCTCGCACGAATGAGATTAGTTTCACTGAATCAAAATAATAGTCATCTCGGATTAATGAGATCGACCCGATAGCAACGAATTAGTCTCTACGCTTATAGGGAGTATAAATTCACAAGTAAACTAAATTAACAGTATCGTAATATTTAACGAGAAATAATGCTCAAAAGAAATTATTGCATCATAAAGAGCAGTAAATAAATCTCATAATTGATAGCTCGAAAATAAACGATAAATGAAATAATATGAACAGAAATACAAAGTTTCCGAGAGTTAGGGTAGGAATGAACTTGCCTCTGTCTCGACGCTAAAAGAACCGAATAAATAAAAGCGTTACCCGCGAGCGAAAACCTCAATTTCTCGAAAAGGGAAACTCTATAACAATTATTAGAATAATTTCAGTACTCGAGTAAGGGTTTTGAAGGAATTTACGGACGAGCGGAAGCGCGGTATAACAATTTTTCCGTAAAAACTATGTATCGTGCATATAGAAAAGCATATAAAAATGAATAAACGAGGGAATCATAACCATACCTTGAAATCGAAGCTTTAGAAAATGGTGTTTTAGCAGTTGCTCCTCAGAGTATGAAGCACTCTACCGGTATCCACCAAGATTAATTCTTCGACGAAACTTTTTATAAAACTAAGCTTTTATAAAAATGGAGGTTTAAGAGAGAGAGAGGGAGATGAAGAAGATGAGGGAGGCAACTAGGTTTTTCATAAAAACCAAAAGTATGTAAACTCATTCTCATCTCATTCTATTTATAGGGCTCATATAGGGTTTTCATAATTAATATATCATTATATATTAATATATAAATCCTACACTTTATCTTATAAAATGTTAAATAATAATTAAAACAATTTCAATCATTATTAAAACAACTTGCTCTCTCAAAATACCTTCATCAATAAATTAATCTTTTTATGGTGTGACCCTGTAGGTTCAATATTAAGCCGGTAGTAGAAATAAATAATAATAAACTTTTTATTTATTATTTATATGAATTCTAATAATTCATTAAATATATTTAAATGATTAATTATATTTATTCTACATCGTGAGTGATGCTTCTCAACATATCGCGACTATCCGGATAATATGAATTCACTGCTTAGAATACCAAGAACCTGTCAGTGCTAGTTACCGTACAATCAATTCCTTTTACCCTGCAATATCCCGATTAAATACAAGGCATGGAACTCCTGTCAAGCCTATCAAATTTAATCATATGATTCTTATTCATAATGCAAAGTTCATATTAATGCAAATTAGAAACTCCTTTCCAATTTCATACACTCTGGCCAGAGATTCCAGAACTAGCATCATAAGAATAGCATAGGATATTCTCTTCCTTTACTGGAAGGGGTAGATCCTTTGTTGACCGTTAACTATCTCCATACACAAATCCCTATGCCCAGAATAGACCTAATGGATGTCCTTGAGACTAAGGACTAAACCAAAGCATAGTTCATTATATACAAGATTACTCTAACGATCTCAAGTCTAAGGACACTTGTACAACTATCACTCAGTGAACAACTATCGACACGTGAGTAAACTCCATTAGTTGTTCAACTTATCGAGTCATGTTCAGTGAACTTATTCCCTAATAAGCACCTACATACTAGCTATAGTGTCACCACACAAATGCCTATGAGAACAGACATCCTCCTTAAAGGAGCAGGCATAGTATGTACCAATCTTTGCGGATTCACTAACTTCCGATTAGTTATCCTATGATCAGGAACTGTTTAAGTCTAGAGTTATCATCTTCTAGATCTCACTATTATAATCTCATTATAATTCTAGAAGATTTACTCTAAACTATGGAACATCTTATTTAAGACAATTTAAATAGATAAGGCCCATGATAAAAACAAATAAGTCTTTTATTAATATTAATGAAATCAAATAAGAGTACAAGAAAGCTCTTCCTAAATCATCGTACATGATTGGATTTTAGGACAAACTCTTTCAGGTTTAATCATGAAATGTCAAAGTAACTTGGTAATCATGCTCTTGATAATCAAATAATTCTCGAACAAATAATTGGGAGTATTCTTCGAAGTTTAAAATCTCACTGATGCCTAATTCTCAATTTAATAAATTAAATGGAGGCTCTATTCGCTTTTTCTATTAATTTTAATGTCTCGGTTTTATACCTTATCCAAATCAAATAAAGCTTATACGTGAAAGTCTCGCTCTATTTATTTGTAAGGGAAATTCTTTTATTAGGAAGTCTCTAATTATTCCTAAGCATATGACACCGATTTAATTATTTAACAACATATCTCGAATAAACTAAGTAAAAAGGGTTTTGTGCAAAATCACCACTAATTATCTAAAATCCTCATTTAATAGCGAAATTCTCTAATTTAAAATAAATTGCTTACTCGCACTTTCTAAATCAATTTGGTTCTCGTAGTTCACATCTCGAAATCGAAAGCCATTATAAAATTCCCTTTAATTATCTATAATTCCCAACTCGTCTAGAATTATCTAATTCACTAAATTCATTTTAAAGTAGCAATAAACTAATTCACCATTTATTCTCAAATAAATAATTCGAGAATCAAATATTTGTCTGATTTAAAAATCCATAAGTATTATTTCTACTTTTAGCAACAAAGAAATTTTATTAAAACAATCATATTTATTGATATCAAAAAACACCTTTACTAATAAAAGTCATAAAATCTCTATTTTTATTCCCTTACAACAATCTGATGATACTCTTGTTAAAACCAAATCGAACTTCAGATTTTTATAACAATTTGATCATTTATTTATGGATCTAAGTCACATTTAACGAATTATTTACTAATTAAAACAATTAATCAATTACCACATAATTAAACAATTATATCATTATTTTGTCAAGTTATTACAATTAAACAATTAACACCCTCCCCCACTCATCTTCTTCCCGACACTGCACTCCACCGTCGACCGGCGGCCGCCGCCGACCACCGCCTTCCTCCGGCGAAACCCTCTCTATCCCTCTCTCATCCCCTCGTCTGTCTCTCTCTCTTCGATCTCTCTTCTCTCTCTCTCTCTCCCTCTCTCTTTCTCTCTCTCTCTCTCCGCCAATCTCCCTCGATCTCGACCTCTCCTCTCTCGTCGTCTCTCTCCCTCACGCTCTCTATCTCTCCCTCCGCCTCCAACCTCCCTCTTTCTCTCTCGTAAACCCCACCTCCCACTCTGTTTTCCCCCCATCTCGATCTCTCGCTCCCTCTCCTTCTCTCCTCCGATCTCTTCTCTGCTCCTCCGACCACCGCTGCCATCGTCCCCAACGACTCCGACGAGGTGTCTCCGCCTTCCACCCGTGACATGCAGCCACTGACCATCAACAAAACCCCACAATTCACAATTCATTTCACCCAATTAAACCCCTCCTAAAATCTAATATCATCAATCACAAAATTCATTAAAATCCAAATAACTAAAAAAAAAATATACAAACCCTAATTAAAAATCAGGGCTTCTCATGAGTACAAGTACCGGACACATATATACATAAAAAAAAACATGATTTGTAAAAGTTTTAAGGGTGTAAATTCATACCCTTGGTGAAAAATCGGATTTTTAAGGCTTGGTTGAAAATCAAAAATCTTGAAACCCCTAATATATATATATCAACTTGTAGAGCAAATCACAAGCTTTTCAATTCTCTAAGTGCATGTAAGATCAAGATAATACTATGTAATATATAAGATTTTCAAGTTTTGGTTTAAGGGAGAGAAAATGATGTTTGGGTGTTTTGTTTAGTCTCGGTGGATTGAAAAGTGAAAGAGATGAGACAAAATCTCATTAGATTCTCACTTTAAGTAATATTAAGATAAATGGGTTCTTAATGGGCTAACTATATTGGGTTTGGAATTTAATTACACTCTAATTTTGATTTAGTCCAACTAATTAAATTTTATCATGATTATATGGGCTCACAATTTGGTCCACTACACAAAATTCTCTTTATTCTACATAATGAAAATGATAATAACTCCATAATGGTAATGATAATAAAATAAAATATTATATTCTAGCATTGTACTAGAATAATTAAATATTTGCACGCATACCTAAAATTTACAGAGAATATTAAATTACCAACTGAATTCTAAGGGGGCTCGTCATTGACAAAATATTAATAAATTTACGGTTATTACAGTCTCCCCCCCCCCTTAAAAGGATTCCGTCCTCGGGATCAATATTCTTGGCTTAACAACTCAGGGTAATTACTGCGCATTTCATTCTCAAGTTCCCATGTAGCTTTCTCGATTTGACGGTTCCTCCAAATTACTTTTACCAAATTTATTTTCTTGTTCCGCAACTCATGCACTTTAAAGTCCACAACTTCCACTGGTTGCTCTATGTAGATTAGATCAGCTTTGACATCGATGGGTTCATACTCTAACACGTGTCGATGATCAGGATGATAAGCTCTCAATATTGATACGTGGAATACATCGTGAACATGCTGAAGATCTGGCGGTAAGGCCAATTGATATGACATGGCTCCAACCTTCTTAAGAATCTCAAAGGGTCCAATGTATCTAGGACTCAGTTTCCCTTTCTTCCCGAATCTCATCACCCCTTTCCACGGGGAAATCTTCAGTAACACTTTATCTCCTATCTCGAATGATTTATCTTTTCTCTTCAGATCGGCACACTTTCGCTGACGATCCTGAGCGGTCACTAATCTTTTCCGGATCGTCTCTACGAATTGCTTTGTCTGATGGACCATATCTGGCCCTAGTAATCTTCCTTCACCGACTTCATTCCAGCAAAGTGGAGATCTACACTTCCTTCCATATAAAGGTTCATACGGGGCCATGCCAGTACTGGAGTGATAACTATTATTGTAAGCAAATTCTACTAGTGGCAGATGGTCATCCCAACTTCCTTTGAAATCTAAGGCGCAGTCTCGCAACATATCCTCTATTGTCTGAATTGTCCTTTCGCTCTGTCCGTCTGTTTGCGGATGATAGGCAGTGCTCAAATTTAGCTTAGTGCCAAGGCATTCTTGAAAACTCTTCCAAAATCTAGAGGTAAAACGGGCATCTCTGTCTGACACGATTGACACGGGCACTCCATGACGGACTACCACTTCCTTCAAATACAAACCTACCAGTCTCTCCACTGAATACCTTTCACTGATCGGCAAAAAATGTGCAGACTTCGTAAGTCTATAACTATAACCAAAATAACATCGTGATTCGCTCTGGTTCGGGCTAAACCTACTACAAAGTCCATGGTGATGTGCTCCCACTTCCATTCTGGAATCTCTAATGATTTGAGTAATCCACTGGGTCGTTGATGTTCTGCTTTCACTCTTTGACAGGTCAAACACTTGCTTACCCATTCTGTAATTTCTCTCTTCATGTTAGGCCACCAATAATTATGCTTAATATCTTGATACATTTTTGTGCTTCCTGGGTGAATGGAATATCTCGAGGTATGCGCTTCGCTCATGATTTCTTCTTTCAATTCTGTAACATTAGGAACCCAAATTCTCGATGCAAATCGTTTAATTTCCTTATCATCTTTTGAACTCAGAAATTCCTCTCCTGTCAACTCTGACCTTCTTTCTTCCATCACTTGCTCCTGACAACGGCGAATCTTCTCTAGCAGCTCTGGTTGAAAATGAATGGTATAAACTCTTTCATTGTTTTGGACTGGGTCCTTGACTTCTATCTCCATCTTCTCAAATTCTTTGACTAGTTCTTCTGAGGTCGTCAACAAGTTGAGTCTTTCTTTTCTACTTAAAGCATCCGCTACAACATTAGCTTTCCCTGGGTGATAATTTATCGAGCATTTGTAGTCTTTGATCAATTCCAACCATCTTCTCTGTCTCATGTTCAATTCCTTCTGGGTGAATATGTACTTTAAACTCTTGTGATCCATGAATATCTCGCATTTCTCTCCATACAGGTAATGTCTCCAAATCTTAAGTGCAAAAACAATGGCAGCAAGTTCTAAGTCGTGAGTAGGGTATCGAGATTCATATTCCTTAAGTTGACGAGAGGCATAAGCTATCACTTTCCCGTGCTGCATTAATACACAACCTAAACCTTTGTGAGAAGCATCGCTGAAAATCACGAAATCGCCTCTCTCATCGGGTAGGGTCAAAACTGGGGCAGTTGTCAGTCTCTTCTTCAATTCTTGAAAGCTATCTTCACATTTGGACGTCCATTCAAACTTTTCACTTTTCCTAGTAAGTCGAGTCAGTGGCGTAGCAATCTTTGAGAAATCTTTCACGAATCTACGATAATAACCAGCCAGTCCAAGGAAACTTCTAACCTCTGTTGGAGTCTTAGGTCTCTCCCAGTCTCCTACGGCTTCAATCTTAGCAGGGTCCACAGAAATTCCTTCACCACTCACAATATGTCCCAGAAACTGAACTTCTTTCAGCCAGAATTCGCACTTCGAAAAATTTGCATATAACTTTTCCTTCCTCAGCGCTTCCAAAACTAGACGGAAATGTTCTGCATGATCTTCTGGTGACTTCGAGTAAATGAGAATGTCATCAATAAATACAATCACGAACTTATCCAAGTATCTCTTGAATACACGGTTCATTAAATCCATGAAAGCAGCTGGAGCATTCGTCAAACCAAAAGACATCACTAGAAACTCGTAATGTCCATATCGAGTCCTGAAGGCAGTCTTGGGAATATCCTCATGCTTGATCTTCAGTTGATGGTAGCCGGATCTCAAATCAATCTTCGAAAAATGCATAGCTCCCTTAAGTTGGTCAAATAGATCGTCGATTCTAGGTAGAGGGTACCTATTCTTGATAGTCATCTTGTTCAGCTCGCGATAGTCAATACATAGCCGCATAGTTCCGTCCTTCTTCTTCACGAACAACACTGGAGCTCCCCACGGGGATACACTAGGTCTGATTACACCTTTTTCAAGTAATTCTTGCAGTTGTGTTGCCAATTCCTTCATTTCCACTGATGCCATTCTGTAAGGTGCTTTGGAGATTGGTGCGGATCCTGGTGCTAGATCAATCGTGAATTCTATCTCTCGGTCCGGTGGCATTCCGGGCAAGTCATCGGGAAAAACATCTTTAAACTGATTTACTACCGGAATCTCATCAATGGTAGGGGTTTGCTTCTTGGTATCTATCACATGAGCCAGATAGGATTGACAACCTTGTCGAAGTAGTCTCTTAGCTTGAATTATTGATAGAAAATCTCTAGCCGGTTTTCGTCCGCGAAACGGGACTCTGATACCGTTGGGTCCACTTAAGCTAACCTTCTTCCGACGACAATCAATTTGGGCATCGTAACGTGCTAACCAATCCATCCCTAGGATTACGTCGAATTCCCCTAAATTAAAGGGAATGAGGTCTGCGTCAAAACGTTGACCTTGAATCTCTATAAAACAGTTCGGGCACAAACGGTTTACTGGAATGACTTCCTGACTTGCTACTTCTATGCTCAAAATTCCCTCTAAGGGTACAGACTCAAGTTTAAGCTTATTCATGAAGTTCTCAGAAATAAAAGATTTGGTAGCGCCAGAATCAACTAAAACACATGCATCCTCAGAATTTACTAGAAGCGTACCTGCAATCACATCGCTGTCATCAATAGCATCCCTCACTATCATGTTGAAAGTCCTTGCTGTCGGCTTGTTACTGGGAGGTGCTGTGAGTCGAGGCACTGGATTTTCCTTAGCAGTCTGTCGACAATCTCGGGACACGTGACCTTTCTTTCCACAGTTGAAGCAGGTAACAGATTTGTCCTTGCAACTAGAAGCATAATGACCCCTCTGTCCGCAGTTGTAGCAATTCACATTAGCTTGCTGGCAGGGTCCATGGTGTTTCCTCCCACATGTCTTGCACTCTGGAAATGGTGGTCTTCCTTGCATCATGTTCACCGTCTGCTGAGGTTTGGTCCTCTGGTGTCGTGGTTCCCAATTCTCTTAGTATCTGAGCTTCTATCTTCTCTCTTCACAAACGGCCTCTTGACACCACGAGTATCAGTTCTCCTCACAAAACTGCTTCCACCACTCTGAAACTTTCTCTTCTTCCCACCTCTATCCTTCGGGTACAACTCACTTCCACTTTCTACTATAGCCGCTTTCTGAACTAAGGTGGCATAATTGGTGATCTCAAATACGGCAACTCGATTCTGGATCCAGGGCTTCAGCCCTTGCTGGAAACGCTTGGCCCGCTTCTCTTTAGTGTCCACATGATAGGGTACAAACCTTGAAAGTTCTGTAAACTTGGCTTCGTAATCCGCAACAGTCATCGTCCCTTGCTTGAGTTCTAAGAATTTGATCTCCATTTGGTTCTCTAGATACTTAGGAAAATACCTCTCTAGAAACAAGGTCGTGAATCTGGTCCATGGAATGACCGCATAACCTTCCAAAGTTCTCTTTGCTTCCCACCAGTAATTGGCTTCACCTTTCAACATGTACGCTGCAAATACTGTCTTCTTATTCTCTTCTACTCCCACAATCTCAAAAGTCTTCTCTATTTCTCGTAACCAAATTCTGGCCTCCACGGGGTTAGTGGTACCTTTAAACTCAGGTGGGTTCAGAGATTTGAATGATTTAAAAGTCACAGTGGCATGAGTCAGCTGAGCTAGAGGTGGATTCCCTCCCACTGGGTTAGGGTTCTGCTGAGGCTGAGGGTTCTGGGCATCCTGAAGAAGAAAGTCCAAAAGCAGGTTCATCGGGTTATTATTCTGGTTTGGATTCTGAGCGGGTTCCGGTTCCGGGTTTGGAACTGGGTTAGGAACTGGGTTCCGAGGTGGAACCTCATTCTCTGGATTCTCTTCAGGTTGAGGACGAGGGTTTCTTGGGGGTCTTCCTCTCTTAGGTGGCATCTTTTTCTATAAGAGTGAAAACAATATGGTATGTTATGTCACAGGTAAGCGGTTATATGACACCATTGCTGGCACAGATATGATATGCATTCACAAAATAATTTACTTGGTCAATCGCTAGTTTCTCAAAGTAAAGCATACTCAAAGTCATGATTCTTTCTCTTGTCTCTTTATAAAACCGTTACTTTTTTTCCTCATTATAAAATTTCAGGGTGCTCGTGAAAAGAAATTAATTCAGGTTTTACTGGCAATTTTTATAAAAATCTTTAAGTTCTAAAACTCAATCGTCTTTTTAATCCTTGGTTTTCGAAAACTCTTTTTTTTAAAAAAAAAACTCATTTTAAGTCGTAGTACCTGAAAAGTATTTACTATATCAGGAATATCATGGGAAATAATCTAGCAAGCTCTTTTAATATAATACAGTTCTATAACAGATCAACAAACAGGATATCAGTACTACTAGCAGATCATAATATATATATCACAAGGTACCATACTGGTACAGTCCAGGTCATAATACTGAATACATCATCATAGTAATACAGTCCCATCATCAGAATGTAAATACATCGTGGAACATCTACTGTCATGCTAGTACGGAAGATAATAAGATAACTACCCAACAAGCTGGGCATAGAATCAACTATGTCGAATACATCGATCAACAGAATATGTGCACCCTATACCGAAAGATCTATCATGACGCCATACAAAAAGCGGGTCACCACTAGCTATAATATACACGCTAACCAAAAGATGAGAATGCGCAAGCGTAGATATATGACATCCCCTAAAACCAAAAAGACTATGCTAAGTCAACAGCAACAACAAGTCAGGTCGAACCATCAAGGGCAAACATCTCGCCCACCCTCCTATGGAACTCTGCAATGATGTCTGAGATCAGGGTAGAAACTCGGGCACGGTCAATCTGTCCGGTACTAGATGATGACAAAGCAGCTAAGTCAGTCTGAAGCCCGGTCAACACAGTCAGGGCTATCTGGTGCACGATCTCCATAGGTATGTCCCTCACCAACAGACTACCTCCATGGTGAACAACAAGGGGATCTGGAACAGACAAGAGTCGGAGAATACCATCCCTAGTAGCAAAGATCTCCTCATAACGAGACCACAACCAATGATACTGCTGGAACAGGGTATGGTGGATGTGCTATGGAACCGTCTCTCCAGCCACAACAGGATGCTCAGAAGGAGCAGGTGGCAAAACAGCAGTAGTAGCAGCCACTGGAGGCTGAGCAGATATAGGTGCAGGTATGGTAGGTGTAGATGGAGCAGTATCACAAGTAGGAGTAGCACTGACAGGTGGAAACATGTAGTCAGGTATAGTAGGGACTGTCGGAACTGACAGGTGGAAACATGTAGTCAGGTATAGTAGGGACTGTCGGAGCTGCAGCATACACCGGCACTGGAGTAGCAAACAAATCAGCAAAAGCTGATACTCTGGTAGGTGTATCAGCTCTAGTCACTGGAGCAGATAAGCTAGGTAAAGTCTCAGTACGGACGGGCGAAAGCTGGCCCTTATCAATCGGCTCAGAAGTAATCAGCTCTGGGGTCTCAAATCTGAACATCTCGGGAGTATACAAAAGAGTAGTCTCTGCAGTCATGGTAGACACTGGAATCTGAGCTGGTTGCTCAATCTCTGGAGTAGGTGCCTCTAAGTCAATCACTGGCACAGGAGAATCAGCTACCTCTATGATATAGTCAGGAGAATAAACCAAGTCTATCACCTGAGGTGGAGAAGGTGTAAGAATCCGGATAGAATAGTCCTCTAAGTCACTATCCATAGGTACAATCTCCTCAGATGGATCACTGTCGGAACTTGAGCTGGGATCTAGAGGTCCCTGAGGGTAAGGTGTAGGAGATCTGTCTCTAGCTGAGCGGAAATCATCAAGTCCTGAAGTAGTCATCTACAAAAGCACAAGGAACTTCGGTCACAACACTACGCCATAAGTGGGCTAACGTAATGCTTTTTGAAAGCGTTACGTGAAATAATGTTACAATAGGTAGTAAATTTTGACCTGATGTAACACCTCTTAACTAGTGTTACATTAGTTCAAAATTAGTGTTACAGTAAGGGTGACGATGTTGCATACATGTAACACCACAATAAAGTGTTACATTAGTTTATTATTTTTTTTTTTTTTCATTTTTCAACTATTATGGGCCCTGCAGCTGGACCAACAGGTAGACACCACGAAAAATGTGGGCCCCACCCGTGGGCCCCACAAGAAATGTGTTGCATTTTGTATTTTTTTGATAATTTTTTTTACTAAATCTTTTAATTAGTATAAAAATATTATTTTATAGATATTGAAGTGTATATATCATTAAAAAATATAGGAAAAACATTTTTTAAATTATTTTTTTCTTTAAATTATAAAATATAACAATTTACTCATTTGACATTTTAGTAGTTTTAAATTGTTTAACAATTTTACGAATAATAATTTTAATTATTTCTGAATATTAAAATTTATAATTTACTCATTTGACATTTTGGGGATCTAATTAGAGTAATTAAGGGCTTAGAATGATATTTGGGGCATTTTATTTTCATAAATATAAATAGTTTTTTATTTTTTTTTTTCTTTTTTACTTTCTATTTTTCAAAAACTCTCCCATCAATTATAGAATAATTGATATTAACTAGCGCTACATATTTTGTAATAACCGCGAATTTTTTAATCAATTTTACTCAATATTTAAATTTTATTTAAGAACGACACACAGTATTTGATTCGTTTTTTTTAATTAGTGCGAGTGCCGTAAATTTTAGAATTTTATATATTTATATATATGTACATATTATATTTATTTATATTTATTTGGTATTTACTAAATTAGGAAATATATGAGAATAAGATTTTTTTTATTTTTGATTTATATTAATTTAGAGCTCAAAATTTATTTTAGAAATCCAAATTAGTAAGTGAGAACAAGCTTATTATATTGTTTATTTGTATGTGGCTACTGGCTAGTAGAAAAGAAAACTAAATTATATAAAAGAATGAATGTTTGGGCTTGGGCTTGGCAACGTGTCTTTGTCTCAGCCATTTTGTTGAATGGTGGGGGGTTAAACACGTGCAAGTCTAGGATTAAAAGAGTGTTATACAGATAAGGGGAGGTAGTCTCCATCACATTCACAGAACCCATCTTTTTCCTTTCCATTTCTACAATTTCCACCCCTGTGAATATATCAAAACCACGAACCATATACAGGGTAAAGGCTTAATTTAGTTGTTTTCATTTCATTTTAAGTTTTTGTTTTTTTTGTATTCCTTTGGTGATGGTAAATAGGTATGATATTTTATTCTTATGGGATTGTTGAATTTTGAATAGGGATTGGAATTAATTGGGGGTTTAATTTTGGAAGAGGAGATTGAGAGTGGAGTACTGGGGGTTCAATCTTTGTTAGGGAGGGGGAGAGAAACCACCGCGCGGCGGCAGTTGCCGGCGGTGGTGGGATCATTTTGGGGTGAAGCAGCGGTGAAAGAAGAAGAGGGGAGAGACAAAGATTTAGAGATAAGGGAAAGGTAGTATAGTGAGGGTGTATGTTGCTGTTGAGTTGGGATGTTTTGGTGGTGGTAATTAGAGAAGAACGGGAGAGAAGAGAGAGAGAGAAAGAGATTCATGTATATATTGAGTTGGTTTTTACTTGTTCGATGTTACTAATGACTGTTAAGAACGTAGTATGAGCTATAGAGCTTAAAACCTTATGTTATTGTGTGTTTTTGGATAAGACTGAGAGATTCCGGTGGCCGGAATGTCGACCGAAAAATGAGAAGCCCAGTTTCCGACGGGTCATTCTTGGCGACCCAAAATGTTATTGATAACCCGTTTTATGACCCAAGACTGACCCGACTTTGATTTTCCAAAGCCCTAACTTGTTTTCAAAAATTGTTTTTGGAATAAATTATATTATAAAAAATTCAAAATTCATTTATAAATCAGAAAAAATAATTAATTAATTAATTGGTAAATTCGATTAATTAATTAATTTGTTAATTTTATAAATTAATTACTAATCGAATTAATTGTTTTTAATTGAACGTAATTGTACGATTTATCTCCATGTTCAATTCATTTAAATATATTTCCAAAAATACATTAAGTCATTTTGAAAAGGTAATTGTAAAAATATCTCGCGATAATCGAACCGTACGGATCTAGATTCACAGAATAATTTTTTTGAAAGATTTCTTCGACGATCGAAACGTACCGATGTTAATAAACACTCACTTTAGTGTTGGTAAAAATAATCAAAAAATAAAAAGGTCGGGTTGTACGAGATTTTAACAAAAACGTAGTAAAAGTGTTGATTCCTATAATGGGGCACGATCCAGATTCACTGAATAATTGTTTTGAATGATTTCTACGACGATCGAACTGTACGGATGTTAATAAACACTCATTTTAGTGTTGGGAAAAAATAATCAAAAAATAAAAAAGGTCGGGTTGTACGAGATTTTAACAAAAACGTAGTAAAAGTGTTGCTTCCTATAACGGGGCACGATCCAGATTCACTGAATAATTGTTTTGAATGATTTCTTCGAAGATCGAACCGTATGGATGTTAATAAACACTCATTTTAGTGTTGTTAAAAATAATCAAAAAATAAAAAGGTCGGGTTGTACGAGCTTTTAATAAAAACGTAGTAAAAGTGTTGCTTCATATAACGGGGCACGATCCAGATTCACTGAATAATTTTTTGAATGATTTCTTCGACGATCGAACCGTACGGATGTTAATAAATACTCATTTTAGTGTTGGGAGAAAATATTCAAAAAATAAAAAGTTCGGGTTATACGAGATTTTAACAAAAACGTAGTAAAAGTGCTACTTCCTATAACGGGACAGGATCCAGATTCACTGAATAATTGTTTTGAATGATTTCTTCGAAGATCGAACCGTATGGATGTTAATAAACACTCATTTTAGTGTTGGTAAAAAATAATCAAAAAATAAAAAGGTCGGGTTGTACGAACTTTTAATAAAAACGTAGTAAAAGTGTTGCTTCATATAACGGGGCACGATCCAGATTCACTGAATAATTTTTTGAATGATTTCTTCGACGATCGAACCGTACGGATGTTAGTAAATACTCATTTTAGTGTTGGGAGAAAATATTCAAAAAATAAAAAGTTCGGGTTATACGAGATTTTAACAAAAACGTAGTAAAATTGCTACTTCCTATAAAGGGACAGGATCCAGATTCACTGAATAATTGTTTTGAATGATTTCTTCGACGATCGAACCGTACGGATGTTAATAAACACTCATTTTAGTATTGGGAAAAAATAATTAAAAAATAAAAAAGGTCGGGTTGTACGAGATTTTAACAAAAACGTTGTAAAAGTGTTGCTTTATATAACGGGGCACGATCCAGATTCACTGAATAATTTTTTGAATGATTTCTTTGACGATCGAACCGTACGGATGTTAATAAACACTCATTTTAGTGTTGGGAAAAAATAATCAAAAAATATAAATGGTCGGGTTGTACGAGATTTTAACAAAAACGTAGTAAAAGTGTTGCTTCATATAACGGGGCACGATCCAGGTTCACTGAATAATTTTTTGAATGATTTCTTCGACGATCGAACCGTACGGATGTTAATAAATACTCATTTTAGTGTTGGGAAAAAATAATCAAAAAATAAAAAAGGTCGGGTTGTACGAGATTTTAACAAAAACGTAGTAAAAGTACTACTTCCTATAACGGGACATGATCCAGATTCACTGAATAATTGTTTTGAATGATTTCTTCGACGATCGAACCGTACGAATGTTAATAAACACTCATTTTAGTGTTGGGAAAAAATAATTAAAAAATAAAAAAGGTCGGGTTGTACGAGATTTTAACAAAAACGTTGTAAAAGTGTTGCTTCATGTAACGGGGCACGATCCAAATTCACTAAATAATTTTTTGAATGATTTCTTCGACGATCGAACCGTACGGATGTTAATAAACACTCATTTTAGTGTTGGGAAAAAATAATCAAAAAATAAAAATGGCCGGGTTGTACGAGATTTTAAAAAAAACGTAGTAAAAGTGTTGCTTCATATAACGGGGCACGATCCAGATTCACTGAATAATTTTTTGAATGATTTCTTCGACGATCGAACCGTACGGATGTTAATAAACACTCATTTTAGTGTTGGGAAAAAATAAGCAAAAAATAAAAAAGGTCGGGTTGTACGAGATTTTAACAAAAACGTAGTAAAAGTACTACTTCCTATAACGGGACATTATCCAGATTCACTGAATAATTGTTTTGAATGATTTCTTCGACGATCGAACCGTACGAATGTTAATAAACACTCATTTTAGTGTTGGGAAAAAATAATTAAAAAATAAAAAAGGTCGGGTTGTACGAGATTTTAACAAAAACGTTGTAAAAGTGTTGCTAGCTTCATATAACGGGGCACGATCCAAATTCACTAAATAATTTTTTGAATGATTTATTCGACGATCGAACCGTACGGATGTTAATAAACACTCATTTTAGTGTTGGGAAAAAATAAGCAAAAAATAAAAAAGGTCGGGTTGTACGATATTTTAACAAAAACGTAGTAAAAGTGTTGCTTCCTATAACGGGGCACGATCCATATTCACTGAATAATTGTTTTGAATGATTTCTTCGACGATCGAACGGTACGGATGTTAATAAACACTCATTTTAGTGTTGGGAAAAAATAATCAAAAAATAAAAAAGGTCGAGTTGTACGAGATTTTAACAAAAACGTAGTAAAAGTGTTGCTTCCTATAACGGGGCACGATCCAGATTCACTGAATAATTGTTTTGAATGATTTCTTCGACGATCAAACCGTACAGATGTTAATACACACTCATTTTAGTGTTGGGAGAAAATATTCAAAAAATTAAAAGTTCGGGTTATACGAGATTTTAACAAAAACGTAGTAAAATTGTTTTTCCTTTATCGGAGCACGATCTAGATTTAGTGAATAAAATTTTTGAATGATTTTTTCCGATGATCGAACTGTAGGGATGTTAATAAAAACTCATTTTAGTGTTGGGAAAAATAACCAAAAAAATAAAAAGTTCGGATTGTGCGACAGTTTAACAAAATTGTAGTTAATAAAATTAAAAAGTTTTTTTTTTATAAATATTCTATGAAAATAGTTATTTTTACTTTTCTTATCCCTAAAATATGATTAAAAAAAAGATAATAAAAATTTTAGAATTTTTTAAATATAAATTTATATATAAAAAAGGTAACAATTATATTTAAAATATTAATTATATTTCTGTAACAAATTTAACATTTATAATAACATTAAATTAAATAAACTAAACTGAAAATGTGAATTGGATTATTGAGTGCGCTAAATTGGATCTGAAATTTCAAACTAAATTTATGGGTGGCAAAAAAATGTGGGCAAGAAATTCCCCCCCAAACCCAAATTATTACAAGCCCCTTTTCCCTTTTCCCCTTAAACAAAATTACATTCACAGACTTGCACACTCTCACACTCTGCCTCCCTCAGACACACTCACACTCTTTCTTCCCTTCTCATCTCTTCTCTTTTATATTCTGCATTTTCTTCTTTTCAAAATTAGGGTTTAATTAATTGGTAAACACTCTCACAATTTTTGATTTTGATTATGTTCTTTGTTGATTTTTTAAATTTGCTCTTCTTAACTCTTTTATTTTGATTTTGAATTAGGGCTTTAATTGGGGCTTTTTCTTCGGGGCTTCAATTAAGGCTTTAATTTGAGGTAAAATTAGGGCTTTAGTTCGGGGCTTCAATACAGGTCTCATATCAATTCACTAGATGTTATTCTTTATATTTGGTCCCAGATAGTCTCATATATATTTTCACATCCGGGACACTAGTTCACCCACCGCTCACCTTATGTATCTATTGGTAATCTTTAGTCTACCTTTTATATTTGTGTCTATCATATGTATCTCTCTATCTTTGCACAATTTGTTTTTGGCTTTATAATTGTCTTTATAATTAGGTCATGTACTCCAGTAACAAATGTTCTTTGAAATTGAGTTTCTCATTTTGAATTTAGGAAAATAAGCATTTTATATCTTACAGGTTTGATGGGGTTGCATCAGAGCCTCGTAAGGGAATTAAAAGTGGCCATATACCAGGAAGCAAGTGCATTTCTTTTTCAGAGGTAGTAAAATTCCTTTTAGTTGAATTTATACTAGAGCCCAGTTATTTGGTGAAAGTGGTCCTTGTTTTAATGATCATAACTACAATCAAAGTATGATTTTTAATGAAAATATAACAACATAGAACGATTAATTAGGTAAATTTCATGCTCTTTCAATTGATAATTGGGAAAAGAACTATCTGTCCACATTACATTAATTATTTATACGCAGATACATTGTTGTGCAATAATATTTTTAACCAGTAGGTTGCTGCTAATTAGATGTTAAGAGGTTGATCGACAGGTTCTTTATGTAAATATGATCCAACAAGTTTGGAAAAAATCTGAAATGGTAGCATAAACTACAACCACATTAATGACCTTGGAATATTGTTTGTTACTCCTTTTATAAAGTTGTAAACCTTTAAAAAAGAAAGGAATTGGATTTTGTTGAAGTTTCAAAGACCTGTTTATACAATATGATTCCACCAATTTTCTTAACTTATGGATACTTAGTGAACACAGTGGCCCACTTTAACATGCTCATCTCTGTGAATTTGACATTGTTCGATTGCAGGATCTATACCATGGACATCACTATTCAGAGACCTTACTACCATGCCACGAGAGGCTACACCCTCCAAGGTAACTTTATATAAACGTAGAATCAGACAAATTTAATGTTACAAATTTAACGTAGAATTTACATAGATTAATTTGTGGCTGGCTGTTTGATTTTTTTGGTTTTTGTTTCGGTACAGTTGAGCCTAAATAGCTCAAGTTCCGGAGGGTCAACCCCGAGCTCAGCCTTTTATGGCAGCGGTTCAGAAAGTGAACTCCAGATTCACTCATCAGAAGACTAGTGAGTCTAAAACCTTTACGACTGCGGCTGAGATGCATGAAGGGAAGGTAAAAAAGGTGGACAAATGGGGTGGACTTGCCTATGACATTTCTGATGTCCAACAAGACATTACAAGAGGAAAAGGATTGGTTGATTCCCTTTTCCAAGCTCCATCTGGTGTAGGAACTCATGATGCTATTGTGAGTTCTTATGAATACCTCAGCACCGCCCAAAAGACGTAAAGGAAAAGTAAAAAAAAATATTTTATTCATATACTGGTTTTCATGATAAATAAACATTTCTTTTTCTTCCCTCAATAAGTAATTTCCCGAGGAAATTAAAACTTTGTTGTGGATTTCCAGTTCTTTTATTATTTTCCCCCTTTTTTATAAAGACTTAAAAAAGCTATCCTATAATAGGCTCAATAGGGGCTCGATGTTTCTGGTGTTTTGACAGTTATAACACTGGGAATGTAAGTCAGAATGTCTTTTCCAGAGTTTTGGTAGGTCTATTTGAAGTCATATCTCAAAGTATCATTCACGCTCAGGTTTTATGCTGCAGTTGCTAGGAATGCTTTTAAGGGCAACGGTCAACAAAGTTTGCATAATTTCTGGTATCACTCTTTCCTTTTCAATTTAACTAGCCATTTAAATTAGCTTGATGAAAATATATCAAGACACCACCTTAGATTAAACTATATATGTTAAATGCATACCAGGAACATGGTATACATATGATTCTGAACAAGTTGTTCTAGTATTGGATGTTATAAGTTATGGTAGCAATGATACTTTGCAATCTGATGCGGTTATTGCTTTTAATGAGGGTTATATTTTTTCTGCCACTGCTTTAGGGACTCTGGCGGATTGTGTATCACTAGCATTATCTGATGCATTGTTTTCATGGTTTAAGCCCATTCTGGTATGTCTTATTATGTATTGAATTCATGAACAATATTATCTATCTATTAATATTTATCGTGAAGTTACATTTTCTGTGTACCTTTCCAGGTAATTAGTGGGGTCCATAAAGATTTAATTTGTGGGAATAAAGTGTAAGTGGTTACAGCTCTATGACTGATTCCTATTTGCTTAATAATGAAACATAGGAAATAGAGTGATTTCTTGTCTATTTGGATAAATGATCAATTCCAGAAAATAATTTGCGTTTAATCTGAATCAAAATATAATTATTATCAATTTATTTTCCTCAGGGTTCATTCAGGTGCAGTAGCTAGTGCCAGGGAAAGCATTATTTAGCGGTGTACCATAGCCATAGTACTATTATGTCATCTGCTAATATGGATGTGAGATTGCAGCTTACAATATTAGCCAATTATGGATGTGAGTGTGACTTGGACAGGTTAGCCATAGTACTATCATGTCATCTGTTTGAAGCAAATTGTTGAATTTTTCTATATGTCCTTCCTAATGGGTATTGTTTAACAGGGGAAGAATTACCAGGACAGAGTCATGATGATATATGATGGGCTCCACTGGACGTATTATGGTTACTTTGGGTTTTTATGTTGTATTGGATATGGTTTATGTCTTAGTTGAAGGAAAGAGAACTTATAATGGTTAATTTTGGTTTGAATGTCGGTGGTTGAAGTAGATTGGAGTGCTTGAAAGAACTTGTATTGTAATGGTTCGACATGTAATGGTTCGACATGTAATGGTTATTAATTGGAATGTTGCATATATAAAGTAGCTATTTCAATTTTTTTTATTTTAGTGTTACATTTGCCTATTGTAGTGTTACATATGCATGTTCATCTTGTGTTACACTTGCCTATTGTAGTGTTACATTATAATCTTATTTAGTGTTACAGTAGAAATGTCACAGTGTTACAATAGAGAGTGGTCCCCACACATACCACGTGGTAGGGGGCTCCACACGTACCACGTGGCAGAGGCTCCTCACATGCCACGTGTTAGGTGGGCCCCACACATGCCACGTGTCAGGTGGGTCCCACACATGCCACGTGTCAGATGGCCCCACATACCACATGTCACGTTGCCTACTTGCCTCTTGTCAGGATGACATGTGTCAGTGGGCCCCACGTTCTATACCTCAGATTAAGTTCAAATGTAACATTAAAAATCCGTTACATTAGGTGATGATAGTGTTACATTAGCAACATAATGTATCGCTTTCTTAGTGTTACATTAGATAGGCAAAAGCGTTACAATAGGCACCTGTTGTAACGCCCAGTAAATATAATGCCCCTAGTGTTACAATAGACCTAATGTAACGGATTTTGGGCCTATTGTAACATCACGGAGGAGTTACAATAGGCCATTTATGTTGTAGTGCAACAGGTTCTAATCGATTAGATACTTATATAGGTATAGTTATATAAGGGTGAAAGACACTTAGTGCTAAAATCTCAATATCGCAATATATCTCTAAACTCTCACGTCGCGTTACAATTCTAGGCTCGTACGATTCCTAAAATATAACTAACGCTCTGATACCAATGCTGTGACGCCCCCAAATCCACCCTGTTCGGGACCTGGGTCGTCACATCAGGTCTCAGCATCCTGCAACACACGTTAGCTCGATAATAATAAAATCTTTATGACAACGGAGCGAAACAGTCCCACTCCACAGATCCAAGATCGGTTTCACACTTTATTACAATACGATTATTACATCTCCGAATAAAGTCTATCAAAAGTCTACAAGGGTAGAAAATATAAAAGGTTCCAGCTGGCCATTCTAGTCTTTGTCAGCATAGCCTAGAGCTTTCTCCTTCCCTTTGTTTCTCTGACTGGATGTCTCGCCTTTCTCCATCTTGACAGCTGAACAAATGTTGTAAAGCAAGAGTGAGCAACTATGGTGCTCAGCAAATTCTCTCCTTTCTCGGTACATAAATATAGTAGTATGTATCAAAAGAATTGCTCGAAATTTAAATAAATAGGTAAGATATCAGAACTCTGAAAATCTGATTCAAGACTTGTCTCGAAAATAGAATAATCGAAATGACTCTTTTTGTGAAACTCTGATGACTCATGATAAAAGAATAACTGGTCTTCCATCCTTTCGGTATCTCGGCGGGGCGATCAACTATCCGACCGGGAATACCGTCCTCCAATGACACCGCACTTCGCCCTCAAATTAGGGATTTTTTTCAAATTAGGGGTTCTTCATTTTGAGTTCATTCAATTCATTTCTTCACTAATTAGGCTTAAACTTCGATTAATTGATCTCTCTTTTCGATTTCAGGGATTATTCGATTGGAGCTTCGGATTTGGGGCTTTGATTTAGTGGATTTCGGGCTTCGATTCAAAGGTATTCCCTCCTTTCGATATGAATGCGTATTCTTACTTGTTTTTTTATCTGTTGCTCATTCTAAACTTTAGCTCTTGCATCAATGCAGTTAATTTTCAATTAATTTTATATCTTAGCTATGTCTCTTTCACCTAGATGTTTGACTTGAATGGAGTCCCTAATGAGAATATGTTGGTTGTTGTATTTCCAAAGCTTATATCATCTTTAATGCATTTCATTTTCAGGATGATTCAGATGTGGTGTTCAAAGCAACTACTGGGAAATGGCGGGCTGTTGTAATCAAGATAACTAGAATGCACAAAATTGGTAGCCCAGTTCTTGTTGGTACAGCTAGCGTTGAGTAGAGCGATACAATATTGATGCAGCTGCGTGAAGCTAGGATTCCCCATGAGGTCAGCGTTTTTTGCTTAAAGATGATAATAATCTATCTATGCCTTCCCTCTGATTCATATTAATTGCTTACCGTGTGGGCGAATATAAGTTTAGCATTCTAGAAATATTTTACCACTACATTTATGTAAAGGTTCTCATTGCAAAACCAGAAAATGTGGAGAGAAGCTGAAATTGTTGCATAGAGTGGACGACTTGGGTCTGTTATGATTGCAACCAATATGGCAGGTCGTGGAACAGATATTGTCCGGGGAAATGCAGAATTTATGACAAGGTTAAAGTTACGGGAGATGCTCATGCCTTGGTATTTCAAGTTTTAATTATTTTTACGTAATGTTAGTTCACTTAGCCTGTTGGAGGCATGGTTACATTACAAGAATAGTTCTAAACAGCACTCACACATATTGTTGTCAACTTCCATTTTCGTGTTTCAAGTTGCATCTTCTAGAAGATTGCTTTTTTTGGCCTATTATTACATATCCAGCATACTTTATTGGCCTAGGTACACTTGCAATCTCTGTTTTGTATTGTCCTTGACTTCACTAGAAATTGAAATGTGATTGGGGTCATGTAGAGTATATGATCTTTTTGTAAAGAATAATTAGAATTTTCTGTAAATATGTTTAGGTTTGAACATAGAAGATCTAGTTTTAGAGAGTTCCAGTACATATGTGATGGAGATAGCAATGGTGTTTTGTACTTTGCTCGCATATCTTACGGGGCACATCAGTGGGTAAATCCTGTTCTAGCCAAGGTAGCATCGATCCTCAACCCACTATTCTGCTCTCTTATATTCCATTATAGAATCATTTAATTATTTGGGTAATATTCTTTTTTACTAATTCAAATTGTACATTCAGAGAATTACAGTGGCTGCCAGCACTCGTGTTTTAGAGTTTTGCAAAGATACCACATATACTAACTTGTTATTATATCATGATAAGATTCTTCCTCATCTAAACAAATCAAAGAAGAATGGTAAGAAATGACCTACGAAAGTAAAAATATTCATTCCCTATAATCCGACGTTTGAATTCTAAATTAGAATGGACCTGGAGTGCATCCTTTGCTACATGTTGTATACACATTATAGTTTAGTTTATTCAATCTTTTTAAGCAGCGTGTTATACTTGTACCTATCTAGCAATAAAGCTTGAAAGTTAATAGGTATATTAGCGGTTTAAAAAAAGTGAGTGATATAAATGTTTCTCATTATATTACTAAAATATGCAGGGCGTTTAATGACTATGCATAAATTGTAAGTACAACTTAAGTTTTGTAAATTAATCTCAAAAAAATTTGTAATTTGTAATTCATAATATAAGATTTATTCAATAACATATTAAGAGTTAAAATTAATATTTAAGTTGCAGTAATAGTGATCATGTAAATTTGTCTATTATTATTGGATCAAAACTCTTATTTGTCTCTGTGGAAGGAGTAAGTATATTAACTCATTTTCTTAAAATACATGGTTTCATTCTATAGATTACAACGTTTGTATGTGCAATTTTGAATGATGAACAGGTGGACGGCAAGGATCCCGATGTCTATCTCCACACCTATTTGCAGTGTGGGAAGATGAAGGTGAATGCTCAATAATGTGCAGTTACTTGTCAAGATAATTTCTTAATACCTTATAAGTGGGAACACTATACATACAACTGTGTAATTAAAACTTTGTTTACTGTTGAAGGAGTGTTATATAGTAAACATGGAAGTCTGGTTTCACAAAATTCATAAGATGGCAGATCCCCAAAATCAAAAGTCTATCGTGGAATTTTATGCTGCTGCTCTGCATATAGTAATGTTGATAGATGATTAATACTTTCAAACCAATTGCCTTTGTATTCAGTCTTTAAAGTTGTTATGTTTTCTACATTTTGTGTTGGCGATGTCATTACAGACACAATACGAGGGGGATATCTATGTCTGTGCATGTTGTGTTGGCTCTCTCAAGGAAAAACTAGGTTATTGACATGCACAACAAGTCTTGCGTCCATGTTTTGCATGAAGGTATATTCTGATATTTGATACTATCTTTTCTCAATTTATAGTGGTGTATTTAACTCTTTTAAACTCCTTGAAGAGATGCATGAAGCAACAAAATAGCCTGTTAGAGCATATTGACCACAAAGATTCCTCGTGCCTGAAACTGAAAATTAAATAATGCATAAGCTGAACTAGAAGATAGACATTGAGCATGGTTCATAAGATTTTTTCATCATTATAATATTCATGTCCGGCCGAAAATGATTCCTACTTAGTTGTTGAGCTTTTTAAACTGTATAAATCACAAAACATTTGTGTCGTGTGACATGACATATGTAGATGTTGAGAATGAGAATTCAGATTAATTCATGCTTTTTCTTTTTCACTTCTACAAACTAAATTGTGGTTCCTGATTTATCCCATAATAACCATCCACTGATATTTGTTTTAAATATCAAGTTACTCAATTATTATTGGATATTTAAACAAAAAAGATGAATAGGGCAATTTATCTGATAAGGCATACCAACAGAATAAACTTGCTCTTTTTGCAGGAAACCTGTTGGATATTTTTCGGGAATGTTATAGCAGGAAACCAAGACACCTCGGATTTTTTATTTGGTACTTATAAGACTATCCATAGTCTTTTGTAATCACATTCACCTATGAACCTCTGGATTATGAATTATTTAATGTATTGGATTTGGAAGAGGATATTTAATTTGGGATGCATAATATGTATATGCAATTTTTTTGGGGACCACTGTTGGATTTGGAAATGAACAGCGTGTTTAATTTGGGATGCATTATATTTTTTTGCAGTTTTGTTAATTTTTTTTTGAAAAGATGTTACCTTAGTTAATGGAAATGTTGCTATATAAAAGCTAATGTAACAAAAAAAATGTTGCATTAGGTCAAACAATATTGCCAACAAAAGTGGGTCCCACTGTGGGGTCCATTATTTTATAAAAATATAGGTCTCTAAGGTAACATATATATTAAGTTGCCATACCCCTCACTTTTGTTGCTATAGCAACCTACGGTAACATAAAATTGCATGTTTTCTTACGATCAAAAATGCTACCTTAGACACCTAAGGCAACATGCTGAGAGCTATCACCACAAAAATGTTACCTTAGCTACTTTATGGGCCTAAGGTAACATATAATGTACCTACTTTAACATTTTTTTTATGTTACCGTAGGCTTAGGCTGTTTATGGTGTAGTGATTTTTGGTCAATGATAAAACTAATATAAAACTTATTTATAGTGTATAATATAATTTTTTTAATATTTATTTAATTTTGAATCTGATAATGATAAAGTTTGCTATTTAACAACATAATTTAGTTTTTGTGAAAATGGTACTCTTTTACTATGTGCTCTTGCTTATAAAATCCATGAAAATACTTCAAAAAAATATTATTTTCTCTAGAATTATAATAATTAATATAACATATTGTGACATTCCTATATCTTAAACGGTAAAACTTTTAATTTTTTTTTTTGTAAATAATAAAACTAATATAAACCTTTATTGTAAGACCTTGCCAAACATAATGCCAAAACTTGAACCTAAAGGTCAAAGGACTTCAAAAGAATGGGATGGAGGCTAAAGGGGTCTATTGCTGTTAGTGAACCCACTCTACTTGATGATCTGAGCATCCTCTTTTTATGAAACCAATTGGTATGAGACACCTGATCCCTTCACGAAGGAGTTAGAATTTGTATGTGTTAGCACATAGACAAGGGTGCAGAATTTGGTAATGAAAAAAACCCAAAAGCTTCATTCATCAAGAAAAAAATTAGAGAGACTGACCTCAGACCTCATGTTACATTATGAGTTTACAATACAAATTTGATCTAGTGATGGGATATAAATTAGACAATGACAGTCATTTAAATTTTCTTCTAGAGACTCGAGACATAGATTACCCTCCCAATTGTATTATTATAGTAACACTAGTACTATTGAGTAATCATTTAGAACTTTCATTTATTGTTATAACAATGAATATTTTTTTCAAATTATATATCAATTAGTAAACCACTTAAACTATAAAGTAAAAATTCACTGGAGTACATGCAACAATTAACTCTATCTATACGCAAGTTTACCTTAACTTTTTTTCCCCTAATTTTCACTTGTTTGTGCAATTAAAAAAAATCAACAGAAAATGAAAACAAGAAGCATTTTGAAAGTTTTCCTATATTTTACCCTCTTATGTTTATGGCTTAGGTTCCTATAAATGCAAGGTTTTATAGCAACAATAAATATCTGACCTTTATTTTGTACAAATAGTAAAAGTGATATGTAATCTCTGGCTATGCTGAACTAGTTTAGTTTTAACAATGTGTATGGTGGTGGTTTTCATTGGATTATTAGTATCCAATTTGGTTTATGTATAGGGTACTCGCCGGTTTGACTTGTTAATCTCTTGTGGATGGTTTGGATAGTTGGGTTATCAGTGAAATATTTTCTTCTAAATGTTGGATGTTTTTGGGTTTGAATGTTTGTCGGTTGGTTATGTATGATTGTAATCTTGGATTGTAGATAAGCTATCTTGTTTGTTGATCGTGATTTGAATTTGATAATGATATATAATAATTATGCTTTGGGATCCAAGTTCTATTAGTTTAGTTTTTTGATTGGTAGTTGTTTTGGTTCACTTGAATAGACAATAGGGATAATGTACGAAAGACATCAGTGTAAATTCACATATTCAATGTTAAATACAAGTTAATATTGAAAGTGAAAGTGTCCTAAATCCAATCATATATGATGAGTTAGGAAGAACTTTTATATAATCTATTTAATTTCATAAAAGACTTATTCGTTTTTGTTACGGGCTTTATCTATTTAAGCATTTAAATAAGATGTTCCATAGTTCAGAGTAAAGCTTTTAGAATTATGATGAGATTGTAATAATGAGATCTAAAAGATGAAAAATCTAAACTTAAATTGTTCCTGGTCGTAGGATAATTAATTGGTAGTTAGTTAAGTCGTAAAGATCGGTACATACTATGCTTGCCTCAATATGAAGGATGTTTGTTCTCATAGGGATTTGTGTGGTGACAATATAGCTAGTATGTAGGTGCTTATTAGTGAATGAGTTCAATGAATTTGAACAACTAATGGAGTTCACTCATGTGTCAGTAGTTGTTCATATAGTGATGGTTGTACAAGTGTCCTTAGACTTGAGGTAATCATAGTCATCTTGTGTACATTGAACTATACTTTGGTCTAATTTTTAGTCTTTAGGGACAATAAAAAGGGCTCTTCTGGGCACAGTAATTTGTATACGAAGATATTGATTGATCAATAGAGGATCTACCCCTTCTAGTGAAGTAAGAGAATGTCCTATGTTATTCCACTTGTGCTAGTTCAGGAATCTCTGCCCAGAGTGAATGAAATTAGAAAGACGTTTCTAATATGCGTTAATGGGAACTAAGCATAATGAATAGGAAATCATAGGATTAAATTAGATAGGCTTGCCACAAGTTCCATATAACGACCTAGAAATTTTCGTAATTATATAAGTGTTTATTAATTGATAAATTTGCCTTATGTGATTTATATGACAGATAAAAATTTTGTGAGGTCAAGTTATGAGTGGTATCATGATTATGTGATTATATGATGATTAGCACAAGTCGAATGTGTTCGTAGAATTTTATTTGCATTTTTGGTAAATTAAAACTATTTTAAACATGCATTTTTATTCTTCCAAAAATCTTATAAAATCATTGGAGTCATTTAAAATTATGAAATCTTTTTCATTATCATCTTGGTGATATTATTTAGTTTTTAAAATTAGTGGAAGTATTTAATTGTGTGTTTATGTATTTTAAAATGATTTCAAAAGCTTTAATTCTTCATTCTGTTGGAGAGTTGCACCGCTGGGAACTCTCCTTCTTCTCTATTTATCATTTCTTCTCCTTCTTCTCTCTTTGTCATTTCTTTCAATTTGAGCTCAAAACCATGTCTAAATTCGAGTTTTAATCAGCCTTGTATTATTCTTATGTTTAATTAGTATTTGGGTTGTGTTTTTGAGAAGTTTGTGTATGTATAAAATCGGTGTGTATGTATATGCTTAAACAATGACATGCAAGCATGGTTAGCTAATAAATGTTTGATTTAGTGATTGTATGATATTAGTTATGTGTTAAAATGGAGTTTTTGTTTAGTTATGTGTATTTTTACGAAGTTCGTTTAGAGGGAATGATTAATATCAATATTGATTCTAAGTCTTTTATCTCTTACACAAGTGTGCTGAAATATTATGGTGGTTTGTGTTTATTTACTAATAAATCTAATAAACAAATAAAAACTATAATATATATATATATATATATATATGAGAGAAAATAATCCAAGAATTAGGGTTCTTCAATTGGCTATCATGAATGTCTAATTTGTATCTCCTGTTTTGCTAAAAATAATCCTTCTAATTTTTATAAAATTCTCTCCCACTGTAAATTATAATGCCTACAATCATCCCTTAATTAATTGCCACTCCCATGGTCCATAGTACAACTATACACTATTATGAACCAAGGATTATCAGTTTCACAATTCGCATATCAATCTCCCGATCTAATAATTAACTTGTGTCAATCATATCATGTACTAGAATTACAACTCCTCTCCCGATTCGTTATAATTCCTAGATATGCAACTAAAACATATATCATCTTCAAGATTTTCAATGAAATAGATGGTATAGTTATTTTCATAGAACATGATTTTTAATAAATAAGTTTTTGCAACGTTTTGATTGATATTGGTCTCCCGTATCCACTAAAAATGTTGCTCTCCATAGAACTTAACCCTATATATATATATATATACATGTAAAACCTAAAATTTGATGATTGGGCCTATCACAATTTGGTGATTGGGCCATATGAGCGCCCAATGAGAAGAATTTGGTAGAAGAATGAAATCCAAGGAGGAAAACTAGAGGACTTCTAGAATTTAAAAATATACTCTGTATATTTTTTACCAAATAATTATTATTATAAAAAAATTTAGTTTTAAACTCTTTTTCTACAAAAAATGTTTTTGTCTTAAGATTAAAATTGTTTTCATATTTTTTTCAAATGATTAGGAAAATGATGTATAAATTCTCTCCAAAAAATTGGTATTGTAATTATATTTAAATAATTAATTTTTTAGCTAAAATGCGAGCAAAAATTTATCAAAGTGAAATAAAGCAAAAAACTATTAATATTTTAATATTTAATTAGTGTTGAATCAATTGTTACAAGTGAATAAAATTGAAAATTCTAATCAAACCCATTAAAATATTAAAATAGATATATAAAAATTACTTGAAAAAGATAACACTTTTTATTTGTTATTGTAAATATATCCCATTTTTCAAATTTGTAATTTTTTTATTGTAACCATGATTAAATAATTAACTACACTTTTTAAATGACAATTTTGTCCTCTTATTTAAATAAAAATTATACCAATTACTAACTATAATATACATATAATATCATAATCGATCATGTATCATTGATCGTGGAAGCCTTGTTCTTGTTATAAATTGAAGGAGATCACAGGCAGCAACAGTTTTGCACCTGATGCAAAGACTCGAAGATTTTATCTTTACTTAGCACGAAACAAGGGAAGTTAGTGCACCTAGCGGGGCTTTTAAGAAACAAATTTATCCCGGACGCGAGAACAAGAGATGCAAAGGGCAAAGGCTCCCTCACTCGAAAGCAAAATTTAATATTTCGAGAAATATTGGGGTTCCGAAGATTCAAATATCTTCAAACTTATTAGTTATTGTCAACTTCCTGGAAATTTACAGTTCAAGGAGGAGAGAATCACATGTTTGATCATTTCATTTGCTAGTAATATATTATGTTGCTTTTTAATGATTTGGATTTATTAATGATTTATTAGTTCCTAAACTTTACTAACTTACACAAGGGAACACACATTATAAGGATTAGAGAATATCAAAGAACATGTGTGCATACTCTCTGTACATAAAAGGGAACTAGCAACTGTTCTTGCCAGGAAAACATTCTGTTTGCCTACCGCCTAGATTATGGGTATTATATTCTTAATATAAATATTAGATATCTATAATTATATGTATATGAGTAAATTTTAACGAAAGGACATATTTATAAATATTATATAAAAAGGGATATATCTAGAATTGACCTTTAATTTTGGGACATATTAAACTAAGGGTTTTATATCAAACGGGCCACTGATCTGTGGTCAGAGTCAATGAAATTAGAAAGAAGTTTCTAATATGCGTTAAAGGGAACTAAGCATAATGAATAGGAAATCATAGGATTAAATTAGATAGGCTTGACACAAGTTCCATATAACGACCTGGAAATTTTCATAATTATATAAGTGTTTATTAATCGATAAATGTGCCTTATGTGATTTATATGGCAGATAAAAATTTTGTGAGGTCAAGTTATGTGTGGTATCATGATTATGTGATTACATGATGATTGGTATAAGTCGAATGTGTTAGTAGAATTTTATTTGCATTTTTGGTAAATTAAAACTATTTTGAACATGCCTTTTTAATCTTCCAAAAATCTTATAAAATCATTGGAGTCATTTAAAATTATGAAATCTTTTTCATTATCATCTTGGCGATATTATTTTGTTTTTAAAATTAGTATAAGAATTTAATTTTTTATGTTTATGTATTTTAAAATGATTTCAAAAGCTTTAATTCTTTCAAAGGTTATTTATTTAAAAAATTCATATAAAATTCATTTTTGACTAAAAAATTATTTTAAAAATATGGGGAGGTTTGTAATTTCATAAAATTCATTTTTAAATTTTAAAAAAAATATTTTTCTTTTTATTCCCTAATTTATTTCAATTTTAGAAGGATTAAAATCAATTTTTGAAAAGAAATTCGATAATTCATTTTTGCCAAATTACCAAACTGCCCTTGCCTCTATATATATCATTTCCACGGTCCCATTTCTTCATTCTGTTCGAGAGCAGCTGGGTACTCTCCTTCTTCTCCCTTTATCATCTCTTTCAATTTTGAGCTCAAAACCATGTCTCAATTCGAGTTTTAATCATCCTTGTATTATTCTTATGTTTAATTAGCATTTGGGTTGTGTTTTGAGAAGTTTGTGTATGTATATAATCGGTGTGTGTATGCATATGCTGAAACAATGACATGCAAGCATGGTTAGATAATAAATCTTTGATTTAGTGATTGTATGATGTTAGTTATGTGTTAAAATGGAGTTTTTGTTTACTTATGTGTATTTTTACGAAGTTCGTACAGGGAAGGATTGATATCAATACCGACTCTAAGTCTTTTATCTCTTACACTTTAGAAGTGTGGTGAAATATTATGGTGGTTTGTGTTTATATACTAATTAATCTAATAAATAAATAAAAACTATATAATATAATATATATATGACAGAAAATAATCCAAGAATTAGGGTTTTTCAATTGACTATCATGAATGTCTAATTTGTGTCTCTTGTTTTGCTAAAAACAGTCTTTCTAATTTTTATAAAATTCTCTCCCATGGTAAATTATAATGCCTACAATCGTCCCTTAATTGCCACTCTCTAATTTTTATAAAATTCTCTCCCATGGTAAATTATAATGCCTACAATCGTCCCTTAATTGCCACTCCCATGGTCAATCAAGGTACAACTATAAAATATTATGAACCAAGGATTATTAGTTTCACAATTCGCATATCAATCTCCCGAACTAATAATTATATTGTGTCAATCATATCATGTACTAGAATCACAACTCCTCTCCCAATTCGTTATAATTTCTAGAGATGCAACTAAAAGTTCGCAACATTTCTAATTGTATAAACGCTCAATGACAGATTAAAAATAACAAGAAAATCACAATACAATCAATCAAACTCAATAAGCCAACGAATACTACCCAACCCTTGGATAAAGGGATTAGCTACACATAATAAGATAAAACAAATATGAATTAAAATCTCAAACCATGAATTTAAGAATTGAAGTACGAAAAATACAACTTTAAAGCTTCTCGAAATTAGGATGAATCCCTTCACGTACTCCTTCTTCCAATCTTCCTCTCAAAGTGTTTCTCTCCCTTTTCTCTCTAAAGTACGACTATCCTATTCTATTGTATTCTACAATATTTTATGATATGTTATCTCTACAATTTATGTATAAACCTTATATAATAGAGACTTTTATTGTTTTCCAAGAAAATACAAGTAATTTTCCAAAACAAATTGGATTCTGAATGTAAAATTCGTAGGCGGTCTTCCAGGCCTGTTTCTGGACTGCTCCAGTTGGAACATTGATTTTAGACCACTTCTGAGTTGTAGATAATTTTGTTAGCTTTGCATGGACTGTAAGCTCACCCAATTCTGATGTCTGAAACTCAAGTTAGGGCCCAAACAGTGATCGTTGCGCGTGCAACCCAATAATCCGAATTTTCTTGTAATTTAAGTCCAAATAAACTCAATTCCTTCCAAGTTTGTGAATTCTTTATTTCATGTCATAAAATATTAAACTCTAATTAAGAATATCCAATTATGTATAAAATACAATATATATGGGGTTAAAATCATATAAAATACATATAAATACATACTCTATTACTACCTCATGCAAACCTAAAGTTAAAAGAAAACCAACATTAGATCATAATCACCGTTCTCCTTCTCTATGAAAAATGTACTCGTAACGGTTAGTTACTCTTCATTGCCATCGCGATCCCCAATCAACTTCGGTATCATTTTTTTCTCCTTTCCAGTGGGAAGATTGTTAAGGATATGTAGCACTGACTCCAGAAAAGTGCACACTTCCATGCCTCCAATCATGTGAGAGATGAGTTTTTTAATTCAATTTCAAATCCAACTTTACATCGGGTTCATCTTTTGTCAAAGTCCCGGTAGGAATCTTTTGACAGTGACTTTCTTGGAGGAAGACTGTGAAAACCAAACCATCAGTAAAGTCCCCGCATCCTAATATAGCCGGGAAAATATGTTTGCATAAGTCATTCCAACAATCATATTAAATTCCACCATTTGTCTCATACTAGCACATACGCAATAATTAAGTCCATATCACATTCGCACAATGTATTCATGTTTAGTCATGCATTCTTAATTCTTCCCTCGTGTTCATGATCAAGAGCCTAGATTAGTATCAAGGAGAATGCCTTAATTGCTCATATTATATTTAAAACAGATGGAGTGAAGAGCATGAGTAAGGGGTGACTCGTCATAATTTTGTTATATAGGAAAAAACAGAGATGACTAGAAGTAGGGAAAAGAACGGATCATGGTATATGCATATGTTGGTCGGTGGAATGCCAAGAACACGACTCTTCGTATCATACATTAGAGAAGACACACAAATTATGAGATTCAAAGAAACTATCACATTAACTATTTTATCTTTTCGAAGGTACTGTTTCTAATTTATAGATGTCTGAATTCAGAATTTACAAGCTAGAATAGAAAGCTTATATTCATTAATCTTCTCCTATATTAATAATTTATGATAAGAGCCATCAGCTTTGGTATTATGGCTTGTGCAAGTGTAAATACAATGAAAAATCTGAAGTCGTTTAACTAACAAGTATTAGCATGTGATGTGATGATAAAATTTGGGGATATACAAAAGATCACTTCTTATTCGTGAAATTAGTACTATGATACAGCCCTTTAGTTCGACTTTTTACATTGTATTTTGATTAATGTCCGGGTGGGCGTTTACTGTTTGGCTAGTCATAAATTGGGTTGTCTGCTTTAATTAGTTATATATAACTAAGTTAAACTACACATGAAGGAATACTATGACACATAGTTTGTTGGAATTATGCACATTATACATAAGACGTGAATTTGAATTACATGTATATTTTGAAATCTATAAACAAATTTTAACAAAAAATTGAAAAAGGACAGGTTAAAAAGTTAATAAAAACTCTCAAAATGTCTTTTTCAAACAGCTGAAACAATAATAAAATTGATAACTATTACCTCGTAAGGAGTTTCCTCTGGGTGGAGTCGACCTCCATCAAAAAGGAATGCGGTAGAACTCATCTATATAGACCGTTGGTTACAATAAGCTGTCATCAGCTTAATTAGCTGCACACTACGTTTTAGTTTGAAGAAGAGTTCACTTCCATCCTACAAGCAAAGAAACACGGTACATACGGATAAGAATATACATACTTGTAATATGACCCTCACCAAATTACATATTCAGGTTATCAAGTATTAAAATAGCAGATTTCATACATTGCAATCTTAACCAACAAAATATTAAAGGAATCAAAAATTTCTTAACCAACTGAGTAACAATTCATCAAGGTCAGAATATTGTTCTTCATGTCAGGAACATAATACACATCTTCAATATTTCCTTGTATAGATACTCTGCTATCAACTTTGTATGAACATTCTTCTATAGTGCTTGAATATAAAATAATTCAAGACAAGTACTTCTTTGTCACTTGTATCACCTGACTCTAATAGAGATTAAAGAGATCATGGTAGGTAAGAGATCATGGTAGGTAATTTTTAGGCAACCACACAATATTTGAAGATAATATATACTAATAATGTTCTAGTAGGATATTCTTTTCCCCATCCCTTTTCAGTAGCACCCAATCCGTTCTCATTATTACCATCAATGAGGTGTTGTAGAATGAGGTTTTGCATCAAAGAGGGTTCTCTTGCAAGCCACTGTAGCAATTTCTAACTTGATTTTAGAGATTTCAATAAAGAAAAGCAGAAATACTTATTTTTTATTCACACACAGGTTCTTGTCTTATATGATTGGAAGAAAAAACTCATATGACATTCATTCGTAGCATAACCTAATGTGTTTAATATCTTGTAATTTAGTCACAACTGAGACTTCTTTAAATAGAAGGTTGTTGTTGTTCCTCGACAACAACTGATAATGCTATCGCTATCAAGGTGTTCATAGTTAAGTAAGTTGATAATCCTAAAAAACCTAATCCTCAACTGTTGTAGTTTCAAGCATAAAAATGTTAAATACCACAAAGAATTTAATTTCCCCTTATTTGACATTTGCGGATTTTAGTATATAGTACACCTGATTCAATGGGACTCATCAACCAATAAAAAGGGAAATAATTTTTTGATTAAATCAAAGCAACTGAAATGACTAAAATGACTATAACATACAGGAGCTACAACTCTGCTATGCTCTGATTCTATTACAGAAACATTTCTAAAAAACTTAAATATGCAAAAATTACTACAGATTCTATTAGGGAACCACAATTTATACCTATTCATTTAATGCCTATTTATAGAAGCACATGCAATTTTACAAATCTTGGTTCTATTACAAAACCTTAATTTTAAAATAATAATAAGCATTAAATAAATTTAAACATGCTTCTACTCTAGAAAACAATGTAACAAATGTTGGTTCTATTACATAACCTTAATTTTAAAACTAAGTATGAATACAATCACATCTACGAAACTGATTATATCGTATTAACAAATATGCATGGTGAATCAGATCTTTGAAATCATACAAAATTAATATGAATAAACATATACAACTAAACAAGCTCACGATAATAAAAAATATGAAAAACAAAGTAAAATCAGAGAATCGATGTTGATTATTACCTTTCCAAACATTTTCTGATCGATCCATACTTGCACTAATCTTTAAAGAAGCTCGAGATAATCTCTCCTGGCTCCAAGAGAGAAAATGCTCCAATGGCGGATTGTTACTTTTTTAGTTTGATTTCTCTAAGCGCGCTCATTTCTCTCCCAAACTCTCTCCATAGAAGCGTGTGTATAGGTGTGTGTCGTATATGATGGTGCTATTTTAAAAAATAGCCTTAAAATTTACTTAATTACAAAAGTGCCATTGATAATTTTGTACTGTTTGATTAAATGAATGACTAGGATATTGGTTCTCTCCAATTCTCCATTTGAATGGGTCTCCCTAGAATAGAAGTATGGGGCACTACATAATTATGTTAACATGCTTTTAAATACAATTGGATAATTAAACAATGATCACCCTTTAATTAATATCCATAGTTTTTGTTTGACTAGTAAATTTATTTTTATTTTAACTATAGAAAATGATCATTTTCAAAAATAATGTAATAAAAATAAATTTACTATTCAGATTAAAAACTAACCTGGACGAACACATTTAATATAAAATTTACTTTAATTATTTTATTAAAGGATCAAATTAATAAAACTAGTAAAAAAAATGTTATATAATCCGGAAACATGTACATAGCACGAGAATAAATTCATAAATGTAAAAAATAAAAAATATTACCTGTAAACAGAGCGTTACATAATAAATTTCTGGAGAATATTCTTCATTGTCTATCTGCAAATGCAAATATTTGATAACAAGCAAAAGAAATATGATACAAGAATTTCAGGAAAACATTCTTAAAATCAAATTATATATATTAAAAAATACTTGATATTCCAAAAAAATTGCATATCAAATATGTTTTAATATTTTCTATTAGGATTATCATCCGATTATTAATGACTTTTGAAAGGTGTTCAACCTAGATCTTAAAAAAACCAAAAATTCAAAATTAAATATAGATAAAGATGTCGATTAATTCAAATTTTATGTACACTACGATTAAAATCTAAAATAATTGAAGAACTACTATTTAAATCTAAAATTGAAACAAAAATCTTGAAAATTATGATAGTATGTTGGGGAATATGGGTAATTACTTGGATTTTTCTGAAGTCGTGTGAACACTTTAAGATTGAAGTTATTTGTGGTTCACCCAAATAATTCAATCGGATAAAGTCAGAAATTCTGCAAGAAGAGAGAACGTGTTTTGTTGTGAATTTCAAATGAACCAACTATCTGAAAATGATCAATGCAACATCTATTTATAGATGTCAACAGATGTGTCTTTTGCCAATAGACACATCTCAAGATGTGTCTTTTGCCAAAAGATACATCTCATTTCCAACAGTCATGTCCAATGCTAATAGACACATCTCAAGATGTGTCTTTTCCTAATAGACACATCTCATTCTAACACATGTGTTTGATGCCAATAGACATGTCTCATAAGCAATAATTCTGAAATCATAACGAACTCGAACAGAGCATGCACTCCGCATTCTCCCGACTTGTTCGATGTAACATTACGCACTACGCCATAAGTGAGCATACGCAACCCTTTTTACAAAGCGTTGCACAGAAAGCGTTTCGTTAGATAGAAGTTTTGGGTCTTTTGCAACTGAGCTGAATTGGTGTTGCGTTAGATATAGATTAGCGTTGCGTATTACCCACAGTGTTTCACATTATGCAACACTAACTGATGGCGTTGCGTTAGATAATTTTTTATTTTTATAAATGGTGACGTGGCAGGAGTGGGACCCACATGTGCTGACGTGGCACATGTGGGACCCACATTTGCTGACGTGGTAGAAGTGGGGCCCACCTTTGCTGACGTGGAATTTGCTGACGTGGCAAAAAACGTTGCATTAGATACCAGTAGTGTTGCGTTTGCTCTTTGAAGTGTTGCATTAGATATATTCATATTTTTTTTTTAAAAATGACGTGGCAGATGTGGGCCCCACAAATGCTGACGTGGCAGTGTGGGACCCACAAGGGTGACGTGGCAGGAGGCCCATCATGCTGACGTGGCAATTGTGGGACCCACAATTGCTGACGTGGCAGAAGTGGGGCCCACCTTTGCTGACGTGGCATTTGCTGACGTGGCAGAAAGCGTTGCATTAGATACCTGTAGTGTTGCATTTGCTGTTTGAAGTGTTGCATTAGATAAATTTATATATTTTTTTAAAAAATATGACATGGCAGATGTGGGACCTACCATTGCTGACGTGGTAGTGTGAAAATTTGGATCTTGACATCCGTATGAAAATTTGGGAATGTCGTTAAATTAGATATATCTTGACATCCGTATGATTGGATCGTCGATAACTAGTTTTTAAAAAATAGAAATAATAAATGGGACAAAATATCCTTATTTAACTTCGACAATTTCAAATAAATACTTCCATATGCTAGAAAAACTTGAAACTTGGAATGTATCATTTAAATAATATTTTCTATCCGTGATAGAATTTACGAAATTTTTTGAGAATTTGTTCCGGAATCGAATTTAGAGCCGAAAAACTCATACGTTTAAAAATCAAATGGTTGACCAAACTTCTAAGATATATGAATATTTATTTGAATATTTATTGAATACTTTAAGCATTTTATTTTTAATTTACAAGATATAAATATTTGATAAATAATACACATATTTGTATATATTTTTGCTGATTTGTAATTAGGGACACTTGGCGTGCTGCAATTTGCTGAGAGGAAATGGTTTGGATTGATGACATGTAAAACATAAACGATCTGAGCCGTTCATTCAATTAGGGATTAAATCCTAACCGTTAAAATATCTATAACTCCTTTTCTATACCTACCCCTTATGACAATACTCGGCCGCCCCCACCCCATATCCCCCTTATCTCTTTCATCTACCTGCTCTCTCTCTTTCTCATTACACACATATACATGTACATATAATCTTCTTAAATTTATATCTCTTAATTTATCGATCCAAAATTATTGATTCATATATGAATGTATTCTATAATTAATCGAAGGGGTTGGTGGCTGCGCGACTTGGTGGCTGCGCGAATTTGTGGCTGCGCGAATTGGTGGCGTTGATATATGAAGGTGGGTTGAGGGGATGGTGGCGTTGGTGGCTGCGCGAAGTGAAGGGGAGAAGCGAAAGGGATGGGGCGGACGGCGCAGCGGTGCTTGAGGCAAAAGGGATGGGTGGATGGGTTAAATTGGTGGCTGGTAGTAGTGGGTCGAGGGGAGAGGTGAAGAGGTGAAGGGAGGTTGAAAAGGACGGGGTAGATGGGAGAAATTGGCTGTGGGATGGTGGTAGAGTGGGGAATAAACAAGGGAAGATTGAGTTGAATGGAATGGTGTGTCGGCGGCGTGGACAGGGGAGAAGAGGGCCGGGTGTGTTGTTGCAGGTGGCGTGAAGTGGGGAATGGCTGCAAGGTGGGGGAATTGGATGGAAGAGGCAAAAGGGAGGGGTGTAGGGAAGAGGAGAAAGGGTAACAATTTCATTTTGGATTTGTTTTATACTTCAGTGCTTACAATCTATTTGATGAATTGTCTCACAGAGTAATTGTGTTGTTAATTTTGCTTTCAGGTTAGTGTAGTTGATGAGCTTGAAGTTCGTTAGCGTTGGTGAAGGTGTATATGACCTCCAACCCTTTGATGCAGAAGCATTTGTTGATGCAATATTTTCGTGAGCATGAAAAAGTCAGTTTCTGCATTTTCTTGAAGTTATTCCTATTAGGCCTTTATTAATTAGGTGCGGAATTTCGTTTATATGTGCTTAACTGCGCTCATTTAGGTATATATAGTGATTGTCCATTTTGGTTTTTGCCCATATTCATTCCTGAAACCTAATTCACTCTATATTAAATTCAAAGTTCATGTACATAATTTAGGTCAAATTTGCTTTGAAACAAGTCAAAATGGATCATCTTTTTTATGTCAATTAGACAAGTATTCTTTTGTTTAGGGAATAGTAACTTGCATAAATTAAAATACTGATGCACCAGACCTGCACCGAGCCTCGAACCCTTGACCTCAGATATAACGAATAGTAGAGGTATCGGCTAAAGTAAAGCCAGGGATAGCAGAAAAGTAGCTTTTGGTGGTCATTTATTTTGGACTTTCGTTTTTCATATCTGACTTAGGTTAGAGAAATTTTTGAATAGAATGATAGACCTTATAATATATAGTTGAAAAATGATCATCTGCTGGTCACAAACCTCTATTCCTTGTATGCATAGTTTCTTATGCACAAAACACAAAAGCTAGTAAAAAACCAAACCTATCAAGCTTGTGCAAACTTAAGGTTTGAAATGCTTCATAAATTTACAAATTCGGCTGTCTTCTTTCCTTGTTTTCCTTTCAGAGCAAATAATGGCACAGCCCAATTGTGCTTTGTACTAGGATTCCAAAATCGCATCACAATCCATGTGAAAAGATCAGTGTGGATTTCAGAGGTGGAATAACTATCACACTGAAGACAAGCTGGAGTTCGTATTTGCAATAAGGTATATTGGTTCCTCACTCCTGTTTGTTCATTAATTGTTGATGTTATCATATTTTACAAGATACAGAGTAATGTTTATCATGTCAAATATAGATAGGTAGAGGTAAAACATGCAGCGATTAGGTAAGGTAAGATCCATTTTTTGTCTAGGCAACTGGATAGGAAACTTGCACCTGCTCATTTCGCTATTTTGTTTTGAGAAATCTATTATATCTATCAAACAATGGATTTGATATGTGTTTGTCTTGAAATCTGCACAAGGGTTTGATAGTGATAGTTTGATTTAAATTAAGCTATGGTTATGTGCTCTGGTAAAGTGCTTGTTTGCTGACATCCATCAGACTGTAACTGGTGAAACGAAATGTATACTAAATACTGAGCAATGCTTGAAAATTACTTGTAATGTTTAATTGTTGCCTGTGTACAGCAAGAATACATTCGCGGAATCAGTGCTTGGAATTTGAACTTGGAGGATTTAAAGAACCAGGCTGCCCTGGTATGTTGTCGATTTGAGATATTAAATTTTACAGCTACAGCAAATGAATGTATCAATGTCTGGACACTAATTCAAGTCTTTGTATACTACCATATTGTAATATTTTCAGTGGTTTTCTGAATGAATGCAGAACTGATATAAATTGTTGGGTTTTATATATGAATACATGAAAGTATGCAATTTAAACGAACTAAAAGGTACTATGCATACATATAAACTAAAAGTAAGGCTAAAGTTGACACTCTCGGTTTTCGTCAAAGTGTTGTTGCTTGGCTTGTTGGAGTAAAGCTGTAAACCCCTATTGAATTTTCTTTACACTGTTGTACCTTTATATATGCTTAATAGCAAGTATTCATGGCAATTTTGTTGTCTTGTTGCCACATTCTGATTTCCAAATAACACATTATTTACTACTAATATTAACATGCTTGTAGCTTGTATGTCTTGTTAATTTGTTTCTGTTTGTGAAAATGTCAGGTAATAGTGGAGAATGAAGCTTATCATAAAACATGCTTCAAATGCTCTCATGGTGGATGCCACATAACTCCATCAACTTATGCAGCCCTTGAAGGCATTTTGTATTGTAAACATCATTTTTCTCGGTTTTTCGAAAGGCAGCTACAACACTATTCGACTTATGTTGTAACTTTGATTAAGCTGTTGTTTATGGTGAAATAATTTGTATTTTGTTTTCTGTTATTTTTTTATGGAATTCATGTATGAACAAAATGGTGATTTCTAAATTTTTATACGAAGTGTTGCATTTGACATGAATGGTGTTGCTTAAAAAAAAAATTAGTGTTGCCTTAGACTTAAAAGCGTTGCGTTAGATAATGGACCCTACTACTGACGTGGCATGTGGGACTCATTGCTGACATGGCATGCCCCTATTTGTGACGTGGCACTTGTGGGCCCCACTAATGACACGTCATGTGGGCCCCACTGATGACGTGGCATGCCGCAATTTGTGATGTGGCACTTGTGGGCCCCACTGGTGACATGTCAGCATGCTGACGTGGCACCTTGCTTCCATGTCAGCATGTTGACGTGGCACCTTGCTTCCATGTCAGCATGCTGACATGGCTGAAACATCTTATGCAACCCCATGAAGTGTTGCGTTTGCATGCTTTTGGTGTTGCATAAGGCCTCTTATGCAATGCTTTTCGAAGTGTTGCAATAGCTTGGAAAAGCGTTGCGTTAGGGGTCTTACGCAACGCCAGTATTGGTAACGCCCCAAAAGCGTTGCGTAAGACCTTACGCAACGCTTTTCAGGCCTTACGCAACTGAAAATGGGGGTTGCGTATGTGCGTTTATGGCGTAGTGACGATTACATTGATCAACTAGTCAATCCAATTACACTAAAATATCCAACAATCCTCCCCCATTTTAGCGTAATCCATGATTAACTAAACAAAATCACAACAAACAACAAACTTATGCATAAATGAAATATCGTGACGATTGAATTTCACATTTGTATATTACATATTCCAAATATTCGAATATCAAGGTATCACTATGGATTGAACCTCTACTATTCATAGTGAATACATGAAGATATTATACACATAAATTTACATTCTCAAATGTTCTTACTTGACACTATATTTTACTAGCCTAGCTAGTGTCCTAATCCTTCATAAGCCTATCAAAGCCAAGTCCAAGCTTCTTGAAGCGGCTAAACTTCATGCTCATGTAGGTAGTTTTTTTATTCTCGCATATGCATATGCAATTTTTCAAAAGAACTATTAAGAAGATAAACTTCAACCTCCTTAACTTGCAGGTCCGAACACATACCTTGGGATGATAATACTAATGTGTTCCAATCTCTAGATGTTAAGCTTTCCACATTGAATTCAGCACCTAATGTCATATTAGATGGGAATTGGGTATCTCAACATGAGAGGTTTTTTATGGACTTTAATCCCATCCCCACAGCCGACTTGTGCACAAGATCTCTACTCAACCCTTTGGTTAGATGATCGGCTAAATTATGTTGAGTTCTTATAAACTCCACTGATATAACACCATGCGTGATAAGCTCACGAATCATGCTGTGTCTAACACCTAAGTGTCTAGACTTTCCATCATTGAATCAGTAATGCAACTCTGTTTCTTCGATGCCCAAGAGATAGCACCTCCCCCAAGAAGGAATACCCATCCACTTATGGAAGAATGATCTTCCTTATTGGAAATCCAACTTGCATCTGAATGACCTTCAATAACCGAAGGAAATCTAGTATATGTCAAACCATAATCCATGGTTCCTTTCAAGTATTTGAACACTCGGCTTAAGGCTTCCCAATGATGTGAACTTGGCTTGCTAGTATACCTACTAAGCTTTCCAACAACATAGGCAATATCTGGCCTAGTGCTTATGATGGCATACATAAGACTACCAATAGCCCTTGAGTATTCAAGTTGAGATACTGCAACACCTGTATTAGGTAGGAGTTTAATACTAGGATCAAGAGGAGTGCTAACAGGAGAACAATCCTTAAAGTTAAATCTTTTCAGAATCTTCTCAATATAATGAGATTGAGAAATTGAAATACCATTGTTCTAACGCTTGATCCTTATACCAAGAATCACCACAGCCTCCCCCATGTCTTTCATATCAAAATTAGATGACAAGAACTTCTTGTTTTTATCCACTTGATTTTGGTCAGTAACAAAAATCAACATGTCATCCACATATAAACAAATTATAACTCCTTTACCAGAAGCATTAAATTTGCTATATACACACTTGTGTGCTTGGTTGGGAAAATAACCGTTAGACAAGACCACAGTATCAAATTTATCATGCCAATCCTTCGGTGCTTGTTTCAGACCATAAATTGATTTCTTCAATTTATGGGCCATATGAGCGCCCAATGAGAATTTTGTAGAAGAATGAAATCCAAGGAAAACTAGAGGCCTTCTAGAATTTAAAAATATACTCCGTATATTTTTTACCAAATAATTATTATTATAAAAAAAATTAGTTTTAAAATCTTTTTCTACAAAAAATGTTTTTGTCATAAGATTAAAATTGTTTTCATATTTTTTTCAAATGATTAGGAAAATGATGTATAAATTCTCTCCAAAAAATTGATATTGTAATTATAATTAAATAGTTAATTTTTTAGCTAAAATGCGAGAAAAAAATTATCAAAGTGAAATAAAGCAAAATACTATTAATATTTTAATATTTGATTAGTGTTGAATCAATTGTTACAAGTGAATAAAATTGAAAATTCTAATCAAACCCATTAAAATATTAAAATAGATATATAAAAATTACTTGAAAAAGACAACACTTTTTATTTGTTATTATAAATATATCCCATTTTTCAAATTTGTCATATTTTTTATTGTAACCATGATTAAATAACTAACTACACTTTTTAAAAGACAATTTTGTCCTCTTATTTAAATAAAAATTATACCAATTACTAACTATGATATACATATAATATCATAATCGATCATGTATCATTGATCCTGGAAGCCTTGTTCTCGTTATAAATTGAAGGAGATCACAGGCAACAACAGTTTTGCAGCTGATGCAAAGACTCGAAGATTTTATCTTTACTGTAGCACGAAACAAGGGAAGTTAGTGCCCCTAGCAGGGCCTTTTAAGAAAACAATTTATCCCAGACCCGAGAACAAGAGACAAAGGCTCCCTCACTCCAAAGCAAAATTTAATATTTCGAGAAAAATTGGGGTGCCGAAGATTCAAATATCTTCAAACTTATTAGTTATTGTCAACTTCCTGGAAATTTACCGTTCAAGGAGGAGAGAATCACATGTTTGATCGTTTCATTTGCTAGTAAAATAATATGTTGCTTTTTAATGATTTGGATTTATTAATGATTTATTAGTTCCTAAACTGTACTAACTTACACAAGGGAATACACATTATAAGGATTAGAGAATATCAAAGAACATGTGTGCATGCTCTCTGTACATAAATGTGAACTCGCAACTGTTCTTGCGAGGAAAACATTAATTCTCTTTGCCTACGGCCTAGATTATGGGTATTATATTCTTAATATAAATATTAGATATCTATAATTATATGTATATGAGTTAATTTTAACGAAAGGACATATTTTTAAATATTATATAAAAAGGGATATATCTATAATTGACCTTTAATTTTTGGACATATTAAACTAAGGGTTTTATATCAAACGGGCCACTGATCTCATTAAAAAGTATCAAGTAGCTCCACAGTCTCCACGGGGACTCATTTAAACCACTAAACTAGGAAATATATCATTTGCTCCCCTGCATTAACAAAAATAATACAATCTATGGTGGCCTAAGTGAGAATAATACAATCTATCCAAGATTGAACTTTTTTTGGCCACCATAAATTTAATCCAAGACACTTAGGCCACCATAAACTGTATTATTTTTGTGAATGCAGGGGCAAATGATATATTTCTTAGTTTATTGGTTTAAATGAGTCCCTGTGGAGACTGGGGAGCTACTTAATACTTTTTAATGAGATCAGTGGCCCGTTTGATATAAAACCCATTAAACTAAGACCCTTATAAAATCCATGAAAATACTTCAAAAAAATATTATTTTAACTAGAATTCTAATAATTAATATAACATATTGTGACATTCATATATCATAAATGGTAAAACTAGAAAAATATTTGTTTTTTTGTAGGTAATTAAACTAATATAAACCTTTATTGTAAGACCTTGCCAAGAATAATGCCAAACGTGGAACCTAAAGGTCAAAGGACTATGAAGACATGTTTGACATGTTTATTAACAGAAGGGGATGGAGGCTAAAGGGTTAGTGAACCCACTCTACTTGATGATCTGAGCATCCTCTTTTTGTGAAACCAATTGGAATGAGACACCTGATCACTTCAGGAAGGAGTTAGAAATTGTATGTGTTAGCACATAGAAAAGGGTGCAGAATTTGGTAATGAAAAAAACCCAAAAGCTTCATTCATCAAGGAAACAATTATAGAGACTGACCTCAGACCTCATGTTACATTATGAGTTTACTATACAATATTGATCTAGTGATGGGATATAAATTAGACAGTCATTTAAATTTTCTTCTAGAGACTCCACATTACCCACCCAATTGTATTATTAGAGCATCACTAGTAGTATTGAGTAATCAGTTTGCACTTTCATTTAGTGTTATAATAATGAATATTTTTTTTAAACTATGTATCAACTAGAAGTACGATCATATGGTAATTTAGTAAACCACTTAAACTATAAAGTAAAAATTCACTAGAGTACATGCAACAATTAACTCTATCCATCGGTAAGTTCACCCTAACTTTTTTCCCCTAATTTTCACTTGTTTGTGCAATTAAAATAAATCAACAGAAAATGCAAACAAGAAGCATTTTGAAAGTTTTCCTATATTTTACTCTCTTATGCGCGGATACACCAGTTTTTATGGCTTAGGTTCCTATAAATGCAAGGTTTTATAGCAACAATAAATATCTGACCTTTATTTTGTAAAGATAGTAAAAGTGATATGTAATCTCTAGCAATCGTGAACTAGTTTAGTTTTAACAATGTGTATGGTGGTGGTTGTCGTTGGATTATTAGTATCCAATTTGGTTTATCTATAGGGTACTCGCCGGTTTGACAACAGGTATGTTAGTCTTGTGGATGGTTTAACAGTTGGGTTATCAGTGAAATATTTTGTTCTAAATGTTGGATGATTTTGGGTTTGAATGTTTGTCGGTTGGTTATGTATGATTGTAATCTTGGATTGTAGATAAGTTATCTTCTTTGTTGATCGTGAATTGAATTTGATAATGATATATAATAATTGTGCTTTGGGATCCAAGTTCTATTAGTTTAGTTTTTTGATTGGTAGCTATTTTGGTTCACTTGAATAGACAATAGGATAATGCACAAAAGACATCAGTGTAAATTCACATATTCAATGTTAAATACAAGTTAATATTAAAAGTGAAAGTGTCCTAAATCCAATCATGAATGATAAGTTAAGAAAAACTTTAATTTTTTTAATTTCATAAAAGACTTATTCATTTTTGTTACGGGCTTTATCTATTTAAGTGTTTAAATAAGATGTTCCATAGTTTAGAGTAAAGCTTTTACAATGATGATGAGATTGTAATAATGAGATCTAAAAGATGAAAATTCTTAAACTTCAATTGTTTCTGGTCGTAGGATAATTAATTGGTAGTTAGTTAATTCGTAAAGATCGGTACATACTATGCTTGCTTCAATATGAAGGATGTCTGTTCTCATAGGCATTTGTGTGGTGACACTATAGCTAGTATTTAGGTGCTTATTAGTGAATAAGTTCATTGAATTGGAACAACTAATGGAGTTCACTCAAGTGTCAGTAGTTGTTCATAAAGTGATGGTTGTACAAGTATCCTTAGACTTGAGGTAATCATAGTCATCTTGTGTACATTGAACTATACTTTGGTCTAGTTCTTACTCTCTAGGACAATAATAAGGGCTCTTTGGGTATAGTAATTTGTACACAAAGATAGTGATTGATCAATAGAGGATCTGCCCCTTCTAGTGAAGGAAGAGAATGTCATATGTTATTCCACTTATGCTAGTTCAGGAATCTCTGGTTAGAGTGAATGAAATTAGAAAGAAGTTTCTAATATGCGTTAAAGGGAACTAAGCATAATGAATAGGAAATCATACGATTAGATAGGTTTGACACAAGTTCCATATAACGACCTAGAAATTTTCATAATTATATAAGTGTTTATTAATTGATAAATGTGCCTTATGTGATTTATATGGCAGATAAAAATTTTGTGACGTCAAGTTATGTGTGGTATCATGATTATGTGATTACATGATGATTGGTATAAGTCGAATGTGTTCGTAGAATTTTATTTGCATTTTTGGTAAATTAAAACTATTTTAAACATGCCTTTTTAATCTTCGAAAAATCTTATAAAATCATTGGAATCATTTAAAATTATGAAATCTTTTTCATTATCATCTTGGCGATATTATTTAGTTTTTAAAATTAGTATAAGTATTTAATTTTGTGTTTATGTATTTTAAAATGATTTCAAAAGCTTTAATTCTTTTAAAGGTTATTTATTTCAAAAATTCATATAAAATTCATTTTTGACTAAAAAATTATTTTAAAAATATGGGGAGGTTTGTAATTTCATAAACTTCATTTTTAAATTTAAAAAAATTATTTTTCTTTTTATTCCCTGATTTATTTCAATTTTAGAAGGATTAAAATCAATTTTTGAAAAGAAATTAGATAATTCATTTTTGCCAGATTACCAAACTACCCTTGCTTCTATATATATCATTTCCACGGTCCCATTTCTTCATTCTGTTCGAGAGCAGCTGGGTACTCTCCTTCTTCTCCCTTTATCATTTCTTTCAATTTTGAGCTCAAAACCATGTCTCAATTCGAGTTTTAATCATCCTTGTATTATTCTAATGTTTAATTAGTATTTGGGTTGTGTTTTGAGAAGTTTGTGTATGTATATAATCGGTGTGTGTATGTATATGCTGAAACAATGCCATGTAAGCATGGTTAGATAATAAATCTTTGATTTAGTGATTGTATGATGTTAGTTATGTGTTAAAATGGAGTTTTTGTTTAGTTATGTGTATTTTTACGAAGTTCGTACACACAGAAGGATTGATATCAATACCGATTCTAAGTCTTTTATCTCTTACACTTCAGAAGTGTGGTGAAATATTATGGTGGTTTGTGTTTATATACTAATTAATCTAAGGGCTCTTTTGAAAAATAAATTGGAAAAAATAAATTTTTGCACATTTACTTTTGTTAAGAAAGTCTATTTGTAATTTTACTAAACTAAGTTTCAAATTGCAAAAATACTAACCCTAACCCTAACCCTCCCCCTTTCTGTTGAGCTTTCTGCCAGAGGACTGTGACACTTTTTTTTTTTGGTGGGGGCTATTTTGGTGGATTTGGGTTTCCTGGCCCCGCAGGGGCATATTCAACTGAAAGCAATCACATTCAACTAAATTTGCAACTGAATGCAACCAAACGCAACTAAATTTCTGATTTTAGGTTCCATTTGTCAGTTGTCATTTTCTACCTCATTTCTGAACTATATATATATATATATATATATATATATATGTAAGGTGTGTGATATTTTGGTGGATTTAGGTTTCATGGCCCCGCAGGGGCATATTCAACTAAATTTGCAACTGAATGCAACCTCATGCAACTAAATTTCTGATTTCAGGTTCCATTTGTCAGTTGTCATTTTCAACCTTTATATATATATATATATATATATATATATATATATATATATATATATATATATATATATATATATATAAAGGTCGAAAATGACAACTGACAAATGGAACCTGAAATCAGCAACTGAATGCAACCACATTCAACTCAATTTCTGATTTCAGTTGCATTCAGTTGAATATTGCCCCTGGCGGGGCCTTGCAACCCAAAGCCACCAAAATCACCCTACCTTTTTTTTAAAAAGAAGTTGAATGTGGTTGCATTCAGTTGAATGTAGTTGCATTCAGTTGAATGTGGTTGCATTCAGTTGAATGTGGTTGCATTCAGTTGAATGTGGTTGCATTCAGTTGAATGTGGTTGCATTCAGTTGAATATTGCCCCTGGCGGGGCCTTGCAACCCAAAGCCACCAAAATCACCCTACCTTTTTTTAAAAAAAGAAGTTGAATGTGGTCGCATTCAGTTGAATGTGGTTGCATTCAGTTGAATGTGGTTGTATTCAGTTGAATATTGTCCCTGGCGGGGCTTTGCAACCCAAAGCCACCAAAATCACTATACCTTTTTTTAAAAAAGAAGTTGAATGTGGTTGCATTCAGTTGAATGTGGTTGCCCCTGGCGGGGCCTTGCAACCCAAAGCCACCAAAACAACCCTACCTTTTTTTTTAAAAAAGAAGTTGAATGTGGTTGCATTCAGTTGAATATTGCCCCTGGCGGGGCCTTGCAACCCAAAACCACCAAAATCACCCCTCCTTTTAAAAAAAAGTTGCATTTGGTTGCATTTAGTTGAATGTGGTTGCAAACCAAAATCCACAAAAATAGCCCCTGTCTTAAAAAAAAAAAAGTACACAAGTCGGCAGTGGGCTTGGCTGGGAAGGAGGGAGGGGGGGTGGGCTGGGAAGGAGGGAGGGGGAATGGGTCTAGTATTTTTGCAATTTTGAAACTTAATTTAGTAAAATTGCAATTAATTAAAAGAGATGGTATTTTTGCAAATAGAAACTTTGAACCTAGTATTTTTGGTAAATATCCTTAATCTAATAAACAAATAAAAACTATATAATATATATATGACAGAAAATAATCCAAGAATTAGGGTTCTTCAGTTGACTGTCATGAATGTCTAATTTGTGTCTCTTGTTTTGCTAAAAACAGTCTTTCTAATTTTTATAAAATTCTCTCCCATGGTAAATTATAATGCCTACAATCGTCCCTTAATTGCCACTCCCATGGTCAATCAAGGTTCAACTATAAAATATTATGAACCAAGGATTATTAGTTTCACAATTCGCATATCAATCTCCCGATCTAATAATTATATTGTGTCAATCATATCATGTACTAGAATCACAACTCCTCTCCCAGTTCGTTATAATTTCTAGAGATGCAACTAAAAGTTCGCAACTTTTATAATTGTATAAACGCTCAATGATAGATTAACAATAACAAGAAAATCACAATACAATCAAACAAACTCAATAAGCCAACGAATACTACCCAACCCTTGGATAAAGGGATTAGCTACTCATAATAAGATAAAACAAATATGAATTAAAATCTCAAACCATGAATTTAAGAATTGAAGTACGAAAAATACAACTTTAAAGCTTCTCGAAATTAGGATGATTCCCTTCACGTACTCCCTCTTCCAATCTTCCTCTCAAAGTGTTTCTCTCCCTTTTCTCTCTAAAGTGCGACTATCTTAGTCTATTGTATTCTACAATATTTTATGATATGTTATCTCTACAATGTATGTATAAACCTTATATAATAGAGAATTTTATTGTTTACCAAGAAAATACAAGTAATTTTCCAAAACAAATTGGATTCTGAATGTAAAATTCGTAGGCGGTCTTCCAGGCCTGTTTCTGGACTGCTCTAGTTAGAACATTGATTTTAGACCACTTCTGAGTTGTAGATAATTTCGTTAGCTTTGCATGGACTTTAAGCTCACCCAATTCTGATGTCTGAAACTCAAGTTAGGGCCAAAACAGTGATCGTTGCGCGTGCAAGCCAATAAATCCGAATTTTCTTGTAATTTAAGTCCAAATAAACTCAATTCCTTCCAAGTTTGTGAATTCTTTATTTCATGTCATAAAATATTAAACTCTAATTAAGAATATCCAATTATTTATAAAATACAATATATATGGGGTTAAAATCATATAAAATACATATAAATACATACTCTATCACTACCTCATGCAAACCTAAAGTTAAAAGAAAACCAACATTAGATCATAATCACCGTTCTCCTTCTCTATGAAAAATGTACTCGTAACGGTTAGTTACTCGATCGCCATTGCCATCGCTATCGCCAATCAGCTTCGGTATCATTTTTTTGTCCTTTCCAGTGGGAAGATTGTTAAGGATATGTAGTTCTGACTCCAGAAAAGTGCACACTTCCATTGCCTCCAATCATATGAGAGATGAGTTTTTTTATTCAAATTCAAATCCAACTTTACATCGGGTTCATCTTTGATCAAAGTCCCGATAGGAATCTTTTGACAGTGACTTTCTTGTAGGAAGACTGTGAAAACCAAACCATCAGTAAAGTCCTCGCATCCTAATATAGCCGGGAAAATATGTTTGCATAAGTCATTCCAACAATCATATATAAATTCCACCATTTGTCTCATACTAGCACATACGCACTAATTAAGTCCATATCACACTCGCACAATGTATTCATGTTTAGTCATGCATTCTTAATTCTTCCCTCGTGTTCATGATCAAGAGGCTAGATTAGTATCAAGGAGAATGCCTTAATTGCTCATATTATATTTAAAACAGATGGAGTGAAGAGCATGAGTAAGGGGTCACTCGTCATAATTTTGTTATAATGGAAAAAACAGAGATGACTAGAAGTACAGAAAAGAATCGATCATGGTATATGCATATGTTGGTCGGTGGAATGCCAAGAACACGACTCTTTGTATCATACATTAGAGAAGACACACAAATATGGGATTCAAGGAAACTATCACATTAACTATTTTATCTTCTCGAAGGTACTGTTTCTAATTTATAGATGTCTGAATTCAGAATTTACAAGCTAGAATAGAAAGCTTATATTCATTAATCTTCTCCTATCGTAATAATTTATGATAAGAGCCATCAGCTTTGGTATTATGGCTTGTGCAAGTGTAAATACAATGAAAAATCGGAAGTCGTTTAACTAACAAGTATTAGCATGTGATGTGATGATAAAATTTGGGGATATACAAAAGATCACTTCTTATTCGTGAAATTAGTACTATGATACAGCCCTTTAGTTCGACTTTTTACATTGTATTTTGATTAATGTCCGGGTGGGCGTTTACTGTTTGGCTAGTCATAAATTGGGTTGTCTGCTTTAATTAGTTATATATAACTAAGTTAAACTACACATGAAGGAAGACTATGACACATAGTTTGTTGGAATTATGCACATTATACATAAGACGAGAATTTGAATTACATGTATATTTTGAAATCTGTAAACAAATTTTAACAAAAAATTGAAAAAGGATAGGTTAAAAAGTTAATAAAAACTCTCAAAATGTCTTTTTTAAACAGCTGAAACAATAATAAAATTGATAACTATTACCTCGTAAGGAGTTTCCTCTGGGTGGAGTCGACCTCCATCAAACAGGAATGCGGTAGAACTTATCTCTATAGACCGTTGGTTACAATAATCTGTCATCAAACAGGAATGCAGTAGAACTCATCTCTATAGACCGTTGGTTACAATAAGCTGTCATCAGCTTAATTAGCTGCACACTACGTTTTAGTTTGAAGAAGAGTTCACTTCTATCTTACAAGCAAAGAAACACGGTACATACTGATAAGAATATACATACTTGTAATGTGACCCTCACCAAATTACATATTCAGGTTATCATGTATTAAAATAGCAGATTTCATACATTGCAATCTTAACCAACAAAATATTAAAGGAATCAAAAATTTCTTAACCAACTGAGTAACAATTCATTCTTCATGTCAGGAACATAATACATATCTTCAATATTTCCTTGTATAGATACTCTGCTATCAACTTTGTATGAACATTCTTCTATAATGCTTGATTATAAAATAATTCAAGACAAGTACTTCTTTGTCACTTGTATCACCTGACTCTAATAGAGATTAAAGAGATCATGGTAGGTAATTTTTAGGCAACCACACAATATTTCAAGATAATATATACTAATAATGTTCTAGTAGGATATTCTTTTCCCCATCCCTTTTCAGTAGCACCCAATCCGTTCTCATTATTACGATTAATGAGGTGTTGTAGAATGAGGTTTTGCATCAAAGAGAGTTCTCTTGCAAGCCACTATAGCAATTTCAAACTTGATTTTAGAGATTTCAATGAAGAAAATCAAAAATACTTATTTTTTCTTCACACACAGGTTCTTGTCTTATATGATTGGAAGAAAAAACTCATATGACATTCATTGGCAGCCTAACCTAATGAGTTTAATATCTTGTAATTTAGTCACAACAGAGACTTCTTTAAATAGAAGGTTGTTGTTGTTCCTGGACGGCAGCTGATAATGCTATCGCTATCAAGGTGTTCATAGTTAAGTAAGTTGATAATCCTAAAAAACCTAATTCTCAACCGTTGTAGTTTCAAGCATAAAAATGTTAAATACCACAAAGAATTTAATTTCCCCTTATTTGACATTTGCCGATTTTAGTATATAGTACACCTGATTCAATGGGAGGGAAATAATTTTTTGATTAAATCAAAGCAACTCAAATGACTCAAATGACTATAACATACAGGAGCTACAACTCTGCCATGCTCTGATTCTATTACAGAAACATTTCTAAAAAACTTAAATATGCAAAAATTACTACAGATTCTATTAGGGAACCACAATTTATACCTATTTATTTAATGCCTATTTATAGAAGAACATGCAACTTTTCAAATCTTGGTTCTATTACAAAACCTTAATTTTAAAATAATAATAAGCATTAAATAAATTCAAACATTCTTTACTCTAGAAAACAATGTAACAAATGTTGGTTACATAACCTTAATTTTAAAACTAAGTATGAATACAATCACATCTACGAAACTCATTATATCGTATTAACAAATATGCATGTAGAATCAGATCTTTGAAATCATACAAAATTAATATGAATAAACATATACAACTAAACAAGCTCACGATAATAAAAAAATTTATGAAAAACAAATTAAAATCAGAGAATCGATGTTGATTATTACCTTTCCAAATATTTTATGATCGATCTATACTTGCACTAATCTTTAAAGAAGCTCGAGATAATCTCTCCTGGCTCCAAGAGAGAAAACTCTCCAATGGCGGATTGTTACTTTTTTAGTTTGATTTCTCTAAGCGCGCTGATTTCCAAACTCTCTCCATAGAAGCGTGTGTATAGGTGTGTGTCCTATATGATGGTGCTATTTTAAAAAATAACCTTAAATTTTACTTAATTACAAAAGTGCCATTGATAATTTTGTACGGTTTGATTAAATGAATGGCTAGGATATTGGTTCTCTCCAATTCTCCATTTGAATGGGTCTCCCTAGAATAGAAGTATGGGGCACTACATAATTATGTTAACATGCTTTTAAATACAATGGGATAATTAAACAATGATCACCCTTTAATTAATATCCATAGTTTTTGTTTGACTAATAAATTTATTTTTATTTTAACTATAGAAAATGATCATTTTCAAAAATAATGTAATAAAAATAAATTTACTATTCAGATTAAAAACTAACCTGGACGAACACATTTAATATAAAATTTACCTTAATTTTTTTATTAAAGGATCAAATTAATAAAACTAGTAAATAAATAAATAAATGTTATATAATCCGGAAACATGTACATAGCACGAGAATAAATTCTTAAATGTAAAAAATAAAAAATATTACCTGTAAACAGAGCCTTACATAATAAATTTCTGGAGCATATTCTTCATTGTCTATCTGCAAATATTTGATAACAAGCAAAAGAAATAAGATACAAGAATTTCAGAAAAACATTCTTAAAGTCAAATTATATATATTAAAAAATACTTGATACTCCAAAAAAATTGCATATCAAATATGTTTTAATATTTTATTATCATCAGATTATTAATGACTTTTGAAAGGTGTTCAACCTAGATCTTAAAAAAACCAAATTTCAAAATTAAATATAGATAAAGATGTCGATTAATTCAAATTTTATGTACACTACGATTAAAATCTAAAATAATTGAAGAACTACTGTTTAAATCTAAAATTGAAACAAAAATCTTGAAAATTGTGATACTATTCATTTTTTGGAATGTTCTCGTCGACTAGTTGATTTTAGCATTGGTAAGGAGAAAATTAGAGGAAATAACATGGACATATACACCACTAAAAACATGAAAAAAGACTTTAAATAATTATAGAAAATTTAATTCCATTAATCAACACAATTAAAACATTGAGAAAGAAACAATAAATATCTAAATGTACCTTTGATGTGTTAACGGGTTGAATTATGATTGTGTAGTCCATTGGATCATTAGACTCATAAACTTTTAGTTTGATTAATTACAAACTTTCAAAGAATACAAAATAAGTGCTCTATCATGAGAGGTTTGTGAGTGTGGTTTGAGAAGACTAGATGTGGAGATGAGTTTCACTGCGGCTAGGTTCAGATGGTTCTCAATAAAGGATATATATATATTTACATGTAAAACCTAAAATTTGATGATTGGGCCTATCACAATTTGGTGATTGGGCCATATGAGCGCCCAATGAGAATTTTGTAGAAGAATAAAATCTAAGGAAAACTAGAGGCCTTCTAGAATTTAAAAAAATACTCCGTATATTTTTTACCAAATAATTATTATTAAAAAAAATTAGTTTTAAACTCTTTTTCTACAAAAATGTTTTTGTCATAAGATTAAAATAGTTTTCATATTTTTTTCAAATGATTAGGAAAATGATGTATAAATTCTCTCCAAAAAATTGATATTGTAATTATATTTAAATAATTAATTTTTAGCTAAAATGCGAGCAAAAATTAATCAAAGTGAAATAAAGCAAAAAACTATTAATATTTTAATATTTGATTAGTGTTGAATCAATTGTTACAAGTGAATAAAATTGAAAATTCTAATCAAACCCATTAAAATATTAAAATAGATATATAAAAATTACTTGAAAAAGACAACACTTTTTATTTGTTATTATAAATATATCCCATTTTTCAAATTTTTCATATTTTTTATTGTAACCATGATTAAATAACTAACTGCACTTTTTAAAAGACAATTTTGTCCTCTTATTTAAATAAAAATTATACCAATTACTAACTATAATATACATATAATATCATAATCGATCATGTATCATTGATCCTGGAAGCCTCGTTCTCGTTATAAATTGAAGGAGATCACACACAACAGTTTTGCAGCTGATGCAAAGACTCCAAGATTTTATCTTTACTCTAGCACGAAACAAGGGAAGTTAGTGCCCCTAGCGGGGCCTTTTAAGAAACAAATTTATCCCTGACCGGAGAACAAGAGATACAGAGGGCAAAGGCTCCCTCACTCTAAAACAAAATTTAATATTTCCAGAAATATTGGGGTTGCGAAAATTCAAATATCTTCAAACTTATTAGTTATTGTCAACTTCCTAGAAATTTACCGTTCAAGGAGGAGAGAATCACATGTTTGATCATTTCATGTGCTAGTTATAGTTTTAAACACATTAACTACACTAAGTAAAACAGAGACAAAGGACTTGTTTCTGGAAGCATTTCTTCGTTTATTCACTGAACTGGAATATATAAGAGAGTCCTACAACTAAAAGCTAGAAACTAGGACGTGTACATATCCACACATCCTCAAACTACTCAACTGAAACAAGAACAAACCTATCACCTATAAGCATGCTAAATCAGCTATGCTCCAACAGAAATAAAGATAAGATAACTACTACTACTAACGACTACTTTATTCAAACAAAACAAAACCTACTCAAGATTAACCAACATTACTCCCCCTTAATCTTAGAGTTGCCCAGACAGGTTCTCAATTCCAAGCAATCTTCTCATTTTTTCGAATTTTAGAGTAGTCATTCCCTTAGTCAGTATATCAGCTTTCTGACAATCACTAGTGACATGCTTCAATATGATCTCCCCCCGTTCCACACACTCCCTGATGAAATGGTAACGAACATGTGATGAGCGGATTTTATATCCACTAATTGACTTCCGTTTGGACTTTAATCGTTTGCAAGTTCTCGAGTTTCGGTGTCATTTGATACGATTTTGTGTAATTTGTGTAGGTTGTATTGTTGAGGGCATGATGGTGCTAAAATGACGTTATGGTGGTGTGAATTTAAATTAAAGTTTGTGGAAGAAAATCAGAGCAATTAGCATGTCTCGTAGAAGAAGCTTTTGAGTAGTCCAGGAAGGTTGAGGCGCTCTTGCGCGCCAGTTGGAGCAACAGCGCTCGAAGTACAGGGGTTCAAGGGCGCAGTTGCGCGGTTCAAGGGCGCCATAGCGCGCGAGCAAGGCATTTCCAGGGGTCTTCGAGCGCAGCGGCGCTAGTCAAGGCGCAGCGGCGCTAGGCAAGGCGCAGCGGCGCTAGGCAAGGCGCAGCGGCGCCCGTGCGCGTCAGAATATTTTCAGCATTGTTCCAGAAATTGTTTCGGTCATAACTTGAGTTCTAGACATCGGAATTGGGCGATTCAAAAAGCCACGCGAAGAGGAGAGAAAGCTCTACAATTCTAGATAGGGAGTTGGAGGCGCTCTTGCACGTTTTCAGGCGCTCTAGCGCTTGTTGGGGCGTTGTTGCCCCGTGTGGTGCATGCCTGTTGGGTCGTTTTCTACCGGGTCAAAACTTGTTGGGCCTATTTATTTTTGGGCAGCTATATATATGTTGAAAACCCTAAAAACACATCTATCTAGCGAGTAGCAATCTCTAGTTTATTTTATCATCAACATTGTAGCCAAGAACAATTTCAAGGAATTTCTCCAAGCTAGTGACAAGCAAGGATTATTCTTTGGAACCTTTGTACTCTTCTATTTTGGGGATTTATTTCTAAACCTTATTTCTTCTTCCATATTTACTTGTTTATTTTAGAATTATGTTTTCCATAGAACCCATGATGGCAATTAGGTCAATTATGGGCTAATTCGTTATCATGGGGTTTTAATGGATTTTTCTATGGATTCTAGAAATTGAGTGTTATTTATGCCTTGGTGTGTGATTGAACGTATTGATTGCCTAGTATGTTATGCTTATTCGTTATAAGTGAGTCGCGAACACTTGTAATTGTTTGTTTAATCCTAGTGAATGCGAAAGTGGATCTAGGGTTTAGAACAATTCATGCTAGCATAGGTTTTTGCATGTGAAGAACATGTATTAATTTGTGGTGTAATTCTAACCGTCTTGCATCGACTATGTGATTTAATGGGTGCTTGATTTTCAACCGGTATGTGTTCAATTGCTATAGACATATAGGGACTACACATATTTGGTGACTACTTGACTTCTATCAATTGTGGATGATCAGTAGGATGGTATATGCACAACGAAAGTTGGTGTGTATCAGTTTAGTGCATCTAATCAGTAATTAACTCTGTCACATGCTAAGCTAAAGGGCATAAGATTCTAGATGAAGTAGTAAATGAAATTGAAATCCCATGTTCGTTTATTATAAAGTTAAAGTTAAGTTATTTCCTCGTAATTGGCTTAGTTGGTAATTAATCTTTAGTAAATCAAAACCAAAATTGTGATTGTCTTAGCAGTGAGTGTAAATCATAAGCTGGTGCATAAATGAACATAACAAACAATTTGAGTCTCTGTGGGAACGAATCCTATTTACTCTATATTACTTGTTGACCACGTTCTCTTGCGTGAATAAGTGTGAACAAGTTTTTGGCGCCGCTGCCGGGGACTCGGTTCATTGTTTGTTTAGTTTATGATCTTGTCATCAATTTGGGTTAAATTCACTGACTCGGACGTTTTTTTTTATTTGATGGATTATTGGGAGCAGGAATTCGTAATTGTTTGTGAGCTGTGTGCAGGTGGACATTACACTCATCAATGTGTGTATAACAGAAATCGGCCAAATTTCAGCTGGGACTACAATCAGAGTGGTATGGAGCAATCTCAATATCCATTCTACCCGCTCCAAAATCAGCAGTTTGAAGATGATCCATACAGTCCAGGGGGAATTCAGCAGCAACAAGGGCAACAATTTCAGCATCAGTATGCCCCAGTGCATCAACACTTTCAACCTCCTGAATTTCAGCAGCAGCAATTTCAGACTTGGTCTATCCAACAGTCGACCGAAGAAGCTGAATTAGAAGAATTGAGGTTGATGGCTAAAAGCAATGCATTGTCTCTCCAGAGAATAGGAGATCAGATTGGTCAAATTGCAAATGCATTACAAACATTGAATCAAATTGCAAGTGACACAGAAGGCCTAGCTGTAGAAGAGGAGGACAAGAACCTTCATATCAATCTTGACTGGCCTTTCTTAGCCACGGGTGAGACCATGATCGAAGTTCAGGAAGGAGAGTCTGAGGGCAAAGATGGGGAAGAAGCAGAATATGAAGCTGATAAGGAAGCAGAGTCGGAGGCAAACCAATCAGAAAATTCAGAATGTCCAGAAAACTCGATTCTGAATAATCAGCCGCAACCACTTCCTTTGCAATCTGAAAATTTTGAAGAATCAGCCCAAGATCAAGAAAATTCCAAGTCTCAAGCGGCTATGCTATTTCCTTCGAAGGATGAAGAGTGTCTCAGTATGGAAGATGATGAATTAGAAGAGCATGTTCAGTTGTTGAATGCCACTCCGTTGCAATCTGACTTCGACCAGCTGGAGGCCGAAGAGGAAAAGAGCATCACTCCTGTTGATAAATCTACTCCAGAGAAGACTACAGAAAACATCCAAATCGATTTTCCTCCTCCATATCCACAAAGGCTTCAGAAGCAAACTCTAGCCATGAATTTGCCGACGGAGGATGAGGAGTGTTTTAGCTTGAAATTGGTTGATGCAGGGCAAAGTAAAAAGTATGACACGGAGAAGGAGAAGGCAAAGCATGGCCAACTGAGGATTACAGTGCCTTGGTTAATGGGGCTACGTATTCCACATAAGTTGCTTGGAGTGGAAGATCTCTGGAATTCTCAGGTGCGCCTTAAGCCATCATTTGAAGGAGCTCCCGAACTTGAGCTAAAAACATTGCTAGTTCACCTGGGGTATGTTTCTTGTAATTCAAATCCTTTGCTTGCTATTGTTATTGCTGCTAACTTTTTAGGTAGGCGGGAGAATGTTGTTAAGAGATCTTGTGAGGAGCGAATACGGGTAAAGCTTGTTGTTGAAGATGTCGCTCCAGAAAAGATCATTAAATGGCCTTATAGAGATGCGGTGTAGAAAATTTTCAAGAGGAAAATTGTGGCCAAGTCTAGCTAAAGACGTTAAAGAAAGGCGCTTCGTGGGAGGCAACCCATGATTTCTTGCTTTCGAATAAAACAACAGTTGTGTAGGAGCGCACCACGTCTATCCACCACCAGACACACCACCCGAGGAGGGTGGAGATGCCGGCGTGTAGGGGAGTATCTCTTGTACCCTTTTAATTTACCTTCAATGAGGACATTGCAATTTTTAAGTTTGGGGGTGATTTTAGGGTATCAAGAGTAATTGCATTGCATATAGTTGCATATTCATGCATATTCATGTTAGTATTTTTGCATTTAGTTTTGCATATTCATATCCATTTAGATTGGATTTAGGATGCCATGTCATATAACTTTAATTAGGATTTATTATCATGTTGTCCATGCGTTTCATGCATTTCATATGATTCCATATGAGTGTCTGTTTCTGGCTTGATAGGTCGACGTTAATTTGAGTGTGATGACAATGAATAGAGGGTTGATTTAAGTACTTATGAAATTGACTTGCATGTGTCGGGAACACAATCTTTTCACGGTCTCACTGTTTGCTCTTGGGCTAGATCGAGTCATACCTGGTTTGGTTGTTGAGATTTAATCGCTTATTTATATCTAGAATTTTCGTTATTCCCTTGATGGCGTAGGAGCACTTAAGTATAAGTTTGGGGGAAAACAGGGATTTCATGCTAAGTGTCGTGTCGTAGTGTAATAATGGCTAGGCGTCAAATGGCTAGTAGCCGGCTCATATTTGATATGAGTAGTCTAGGAGGGTGAGATAGTGCACCCATGTGAAAAAAAAAAAAAGAAAAGGCAAGAAAAAGAGTCAAAAAAAAAAATAGATAGAAAAAAAAAAAGAAAAAAAAAAAGAAAAGAGTTGTGAGAATAAAAAAATGAGGGATTGTGAGAGTGTGTGTATGCTAATTGGCTAGGGTGAGCTCTTTAGTACTCGAGCAAGTGAGTTCGAGGGGATTTTATGCCTAGTGACCTAAGACTTTTTCGGTCTGGGATCCACTAACCTAACGCTCGCTACAAGGGTGCTATTGTATAAGCCTTTAGGGGTCTCACCCATTGCACAGTCAAAAGCATGTGTGTTTTGTTTTTTGTGATGTTTTATGTAGTAAAACATGAGTCCTTGTCTACCTTGAATGATGATGGCGGTGTCTCTGAGTCATGGAGTGTCTAAAGTCCATTCTGTTTATAAACATGTGATTCTTTTGGCGAAGGATGAGTTATGCCTTTTATCTAGTTTCGAGAGTATACTTAGTGAGAAATGCACACACCACGTTTCCGAACATGTATTGTTAGTATACGGGGCCTTAGTCGAGCTCTGTTTGGAGTTGTTGCATTCTTTGAGGCGTTTGCTTGTTGAGTTGGATTTGGTGACTTTTGTGGGATCATTGCATTAGGACATATTCGTATTATCATGACATTTCATTTTTATTTATATCATGCATCATTTTAGGTTGAGTTTGCATTGCTTGAGGACAAGCAACGGTTTAAGTTTGGGGGTTTGATGAGCGGATTTTATATCCACTAATTGACTTCCGTTTGGACTTTAATCGTTTGCAAGTTCTCGAGTTTCGGTGTCATTTGATACGATTTTGTGTAATTTGTGTAGGTTGTATTGTTGAGGGCATGATGGTGCTAAAATGACGTTATGGTGGTGTGAATTTAAATTAAAGTTTGTGGAAGAAAATCAGAGCAATTAGCATGTCTCGTAGAAGAAGCTTTTGAGTAGTCCAGGAAGGTTGAGGCGCTCTTGCGCGCCAGTTGGAGCAACAGCGCTCGAAGTACAGGGGTTCAAGGGCGCAGTTGCGCGGTTCAAGGGCGCCATAGCGCGCGAGCAAGGAATTTCCAGGGGTCTTCGAGCGCAGCGGCGCTAGTCAAGGCGCAGCGGCGCTAGGCAAGGCGCAGCGGCGCCCGTGCGCGTCAGAATATTTTCAGCATTGTTCCAGAAATTGTTTCGGTCATAACTTGAGTTCTAGACATCGGAATTGGGCGATTCAAAAAGCCACGCGAAGAGGAGAGAAAGATCTACAATTCTAGATAGGGAGTTGGAGGCGCTCTTGCACGTTTTCAGGCGCTCTAGCGCTTGTTGGGGCGTTGTTGCCCCGTGTGGTGCATGCCTGTTGGGTCGTTTTCTACCGGGTCAAAACTTGTTGGGCCTATTTATTTTTGGGCAGCTATATATATGTTGAAAACCCTAAAAACACATCTATCTAGCGAGTAGCAATCTCTAGTTTATTTTATCATCAACATTGTAGCCAAGAACAATTTCAAGGAATTTCTCCAAGCTAGTGACAAGCAAGGATTATTCTTTGGAACCTTTGTACTCTTCTATTTTGGGGATTTATTTCTAAACCTTATTTCTTCTTCCATATTTACTTGTTTATTTTAGAATTATGTTTTCCATAGAACCCATGATGGCAATTAGGTCAATTATGGGCTAATTCGTTATCATGGGGTTTTAATGGATTTTTCTATGGATTCTAGAAATTGAGTGTTATTTATGCCTTGGTGTGTGATTGAACGTATTGATTGCCTAGTATGTTATGCTTATTCGTTATAAGTGAGTCGCGAACACTTGTAATTGTTTGTTTAATCCTAGTGAATGCGAAAGTGGATCTAGGGTTTAGAACAATTCATGCTAGCATAGGTTTTTGCATGTGAAGAACATGTATTAATTTGTGGTGTAATTCTAACCGTCTTGCATCGACTATGTTATTTAATGGGTGCTTGATTTTCAACCGGTATGTGTTCAATTGCTATAGACATATAGGGACTACACATATTTGGTGACTACTTGACTTCTATCAATTGTGGATGATCAGTAGGATGGTATATGCACAACGAAAGTTGGTGTGTATCAGTTTAGTGCATCTAATCAGTAATCAACTCTGTCACATGCTAAGCTAAAGGGCATAAGATTCTAGATGAAGTAGTAAATGAAATTGAAATCCCATGTTCGTTTATTATAAAGTTAAAGTTAAGTTATTTCCTCGTAATTGGCTTAGTTGGTAATTAATCTTTAGTAAATCAAAACCAAAATTGTGATTGTCTTAGCAGTGAGTGTAAATCATAAGCTGGTGCATAAATGAACATAACAAACAATTTGAGTCTCTATGGGAACGAATCCTATTTACTCTATATTACTTGTTGACCACGTTCTCTTGCGTGAATAAGTGTGAACAACATGAATGTGCTTACTCCTTCCATGGAAAACTGGATTTTTAGCCAAGTCGATTGCAGACTTGTTATCAACAAACAGCACTACAGGTCCAGTCCTTTCTTCAGTAATCTGATTTAGAACGTTTCGAATCCATATGGCTTGACAAGCTGCTGCAGTTGCAGCCATAAATTCTGCCTCGCAGGATGAAAGAGCAACACATCTTTGTTTCTGCGATACCCATGTGATAAGGCTGTAATCAAATAAAAGCACATGCCACCAGTGCTTCTTCTATCATCCAAGCTACCAGCTAAGTCACTATCTGCAAAGCCTGTCAGCATGTTGTTTCCACTATCTTTAGTATACACCAAACCAAACTGTAATGTACCTTGGACGTATCGAAGGATCCTTTTGACAGCATTTTGATGTAGAATAGTTGGGCGTTCCATAAACCTACTTGCTATGCCAACTGAGTAGGCAATGTCTGGCCTCGTGTGCACAAGATATCTTAGTCCTCCAATAACACTTTTATACTCAGTAGCATTCACTGTTTTGCCACTTTCATCCTTAACGAGTTGTTCCTTAGGATCCATGGGATACTTACATGGATTGCAGCCCTTCATCCCAGCCTTCTCAATAATTTTCTTAGCATAACATGTTTGCTTCAACTGGATGCACCCCTTCTGTTGTTGCACCTCAATTCCCAGATAATAGTTCAGTTTTCCCATGTCTGTCATATCAAAACTCATATTCATCTCATTTTTGAATTTCTCGATCAACTGCACATTACTACCAGTAACTAACAAGTCATCTACATAGACAGCAACGACCAATCTTTCTTCCCCTTCCTTCCTAGTGTAAACCGCATGCTCTGAAGGACATTTGTTGAAACCCAGACTTTCAAGATAGGAGTTTAACTTTGAGTACCAAGCTCGTGGAGCTTGTCGAAGGCCATACAGTGCCTTCTTTAGTTTGTATACCAAATTCTCCTTGCCCTCTTTCACAAATCCTTCAGGCTGCACTACATAGACATCCTCACTTATTTCACCATTTAAAAATGCAGTCTTTACATCAAGATGGTGAACCTCCCACTCATTTTTTGCTGCCAATGCTAACAATAAACGTACAGTTTCTAACCTCGTTACAGGAACAAAAATCTCATCGAAATCAACCCCATGTTCTTGAACATACCCTTTGGCAACTAACCTCGCCTTGTACTTAACAATGTTGCCCTCTGCGTCCTTTTTCAACTTAAAAATCCACTTCAAACCTATTGTCTTTTTCCCAGCAGGTAGCTCAGTAAGTTTCCAAGTATTGTTCTTTTCAATCGACTGCATTTCCCTTTCCATGGCTGTCTTCCAGTTTCGATCTTTCATAGCTTGCAAGTAATTCATTGGTTCTTCGATACCCATGAGAAATAGCTCCTCGTCCAAATACACTTCTTCAGTCTCATTGTATATCTCGTCCAACCTCCTGGTTTTCTTTGGAGTCGTACTGTCATCATAATCATCTGAATTCAGACTCCTAATAGAGGATTGAGAGCTTCCAATTGGTGTCTGCAATGCTAAGAAACCACCAGAGTCACTGAAACCACCAGACTCACTTCGTACACTTGATGAGCTACCCCTTCTTTCAGAGCTATTTTCACTCAGAGTGGCCCTGGTACTAACACTTCAAGGAGTAATACTGCTCATCTCTGTTGACATATCTTCACTGTCATTTGTTTGACTTTCTGTTTCATCCCCCACATTCAAAACATCCACAGTAAACATACCATTCTGTTCTTCATTGTCACTTCGCTCCCAAGGCCAAGACTTGTCCTCTTCAAATATAACATCTCTGCTTACATGTACCCTTCTTGTGAGAGGATCATACAATCTATAGGCTTTAGTGCCAGGTTCTTTGCCCAAGTTTACCACTTGCTTGCTACGATCATCGAGTTTTTGTGTATGCTGACTGGGAATTTTCATGTGTCCAATACAGCCAAAGACTTTGATGTGTCCTATGTGTGGTTTCTTCTCATTCCAGGCTTCAAAAGGTGTCACCCCCGTTAGTGCTCGAGTTGGCAATCGATTGAGCAAATAAACAGAATGTCTCACAGCTTCTCCCCACATAATCGAAGGCAACTTAGTTTCTTTCAAACAACTTCTGGCCATTTCCACCACAGTACGATTTCGACGTTCCACTACACCGTTTTGCTGCGGTGTGTATGGTGCTGTGAAATGCCTGTTTATCCCCTTTTCTTTACAGTATTTTTCGAAATCATTGGACAAAAACTCCCCTCCCCTGTCAGTTCTGAAAGTCCTCACTCTCTTCTCTGGTCCTCTTTCCACCAAAGTGCAGAAGTTTTTAAAAGTATTTAAAGCCTCATTCTTTGCTTTCAAAAAATATACCCACATATATCTACTATAATCATCTACGAGCAAAAGAAAATACCTTTTTCCTGTAGCTGTTTCAGGTTGAATTGGACCACAGAGATCACCATGTATCAATTCCAGAGGTTTTGTTGCAGTATAGCTTGTCTTGGTTGGAAATTGCTTCTTGACTTGTTTTGACATTAAACAACCCTTGCAGACCTCATTTGACACCACAATTCTCGACATTCCATTTACCATTCTGTCTTTGCTCATAAGAGACAGGGCATGGTAATTCACATGGCCCATACGTCTATGCCACAATCTTGATGCTTCATCTTGCCTTGACAACATACACTTCTATTTCACAGAATTAATAACGATCTTATAGAGTCTGTTGGGTGAACGTTTTACCTTCATGAGAAGCTTGTCTCCTCCATCATATATCCATAATAGCTCTCCCTTTATTGCAATTCGGTTGCCTTGCTCTGTCATTTGACCCAAACTGATGATGTTGTTTCTGAGTGTTGGAATGTAGTACACATCTTCCAGAGCACGTGTCTCTCCATTTTTGCACTCAAACATCACAGTCCCTTTTCCTTCAATGCGGACAGTAGAGCCATCTCCAAAACTTACCAAGCCACGTACTTTCTCATCCAATTCCATGAACTTTGATTTGAAGCCAGTCATATGACTACTGGCTCCATTGTCCAAGTACCACACGTTGGATTCATTTTGCACCTTTGACAAACTAGAAGGGATGATTTGTTTTTCACTCAAATACATACCTCCTGATTCTTCACCTTCACACTTTGCCAGTAATAAAGCTGGTTCATCATCTTCGAGTTTGGCCATATTTACCTCCTCCTTTGTATCTCTGTTGCGTCTTGGTTTCCTACAATCTGCAGCAAAATGACCATATGCTGAACAATTGTAACATCTTAAAGTGCTCTTGTCTCGTCCTCCTCGTGGTCTTGACCCTGAGGACGATCCATCTGAATTTCGTTTGCTTGCACGTTTTTGCCACTCTTCTCGTGTAAGCAACAATTTACTTTCACTGGCTTCACGTTTCTGCCACTCCTCTTCAGTCAACATCAATTGTCCCTCATTATTCTCACTCTTCTTGGTTCCATGTAATCTCTCTTCATGAACTTTCAAAGAGCCAACTACCTCTTCTACTGTTAATTTCTCCAAATCACCAAACTGTTCCAACGTTGACACAATATGCAGGAACTTCGCTGGTACTGCAAGGAGAAATTTCTTGACCACATATGATTCTGTTATAGGTTCACCCAAGGCTCGTATGTTTGTCACAAGCCCGTTTAATTTCATGTAAAAATCATCTAGTTGTTCACTCTCCTTCATTGCCAACGATTCAAAATCAGTTCTCAGTGTTTGAATCTTGGCTTTCTTCGCACGATCTGCCCCTTGGCACATCATTTTCAAGGCTGTCCACGCCTCCTTGGCTGTTCCTTTCTCTGCAATTGAAAGGATCATATCCTCAAGCAGACCTTGGTACAGCATAGCCAAAGCCACCTTGTCTGTCTTCTCTTCAACCGCCACTTTTGGATCCGCCTGCTCTATCGCTGTCCATACCCCTTGCGCCTGCAAGTATACTTTCATCTTTAGAGCCCACGTAGTGTAGTTACTCTTGCTTAACATAGGATATGTCAAGCCTATCGATCCACTTCCCTCGGCTTTGTTGATGTCCATCTCAATGCTTCTCGCCGTTCACTGACAGTTTCCAAAGCTCTGATACCAAATATAGTTTTAAACACATTAACTACACTAAGTAAAACAGAGACAAAGGACTTGTTTCTGGAAGCATTTCTTCGTTTATTCACTGAACTGGAATATATAAGAGAGTCCTACAACTAAAAGCTAGAAACTAGGACGTGTAGATATCCACACATCCTCAAACTACTCAACTGAAACAAGAACAAACCTATCACCTATAAGCATGCTAAATCAGCTATGCTCCAACAGAAATAAAGATAAGATAACTACTACTACTAACGACTACTTTATTCAAACAAAACAAAACCTACTCAAGATTAACCAACACTAGTAATATATTATGTTGCTTTTTAATGATTTGGATTTATTAATGATTTATTAGTTACTTAACTTTACTAACTTACACAAGGGAATACACATTATAATGATAAGAGAATATCAAAGAACATGTGTGCATGCTCTATGTACATAAATGTGAACTCGCAATTGTTCTTGCTAGGAAAACATTCTGTTTGCCTACGGCCTAGATTATGGGTATTATAGTCTTAATATAAATATTAGATATCTATAATTATATGTATATGAGTTAATTTTAACGAAAGGACATATTTATAAATATTATATAAAAAGGGATATATCTATAATTGACCTTTAATTTTGGGACATATTAAACTAAGGGTTTTTTATCAAACGGGCCACTGATCTCAATAAAAGGTATCAAGTAGCTCCCTAGTCTCCACGGGACTCATTTAAACCACTAAACTAAGAAATATATCATTTGCCCACCTGCATTTCCAAAAATAATAGAATTTATGGTGGCCTAAGTGAGAATAATACAATCTATCCAAGATTGAACTTTTTTTGGCCACCATAAATTTAATTCAAGACACTTAGGCCACCATAAATTGTATTATTTTTGTGAATGCAGGGGAAAATGATATATTTCTTAGTTTAGTGGTTTAAATGAGTCCCCGTGGAGACTGGGGAGCTACTTGATACTTTTTAATAAGATCAGTGGCCCGTTTGATATAAAACCCATTAAACTAATACCCTTATAAAATCCATGAAAATACTTCAAAAAAAATATTATTTCAACTAGAATTCTAATAATTAATATAACATATTTTGACATTCATATATCATAAATGGTAAAACTAGAAAAATATTTGTTTTTTTTTGTAGGTAATAAAACTAATATAAACCTTTATTGTAAGACCTTGCCAAGAATAATTCCAAACGCGTGGAACCTGAAGGTCAATGGACTATGAAGACATGTTTATTAGCAGAAGGGGATGGAGGCTAAAGGGGTCTATTGCTGTTAGTGAACCCACTCTACTTAATGATCTGAGCATCCTCTTTTTGTGAAACCAATTGGAATGAGACACCTGATCACTTCACGAAGGAGTTAGAAATTGTATGTGTTAGCACATAGACAAGGGTGTAGAATTTGGTCTAGGAATCCATAGAACCTAGTGATCCGAAAGTAGTGATTGAGTTTAAGAGAAATAAAGTGGCATTGGCCATGATTTATATCAAGGCATTCTAGAAGAGATGTTGTTGTCTATTTCAGAGAAGAAAATGGCGAGAGAAGCCTGGGAATCACTGAAGACTATGTGTCTTGGTGCAGATCGTGTAAAAACGGCGAGGGTACAAACCTTGAAATCAGAGTTCGAGTCACTAAGCATGGGTGAAACGGAGCAAATTGATGAGTTCTATATGAAACTTAATGGAATTGTTACAACAATTCGAACACTGGGTGAGGACATGGTAGAACAATATGTGGTGAAAAAATTGCTTAGAGCAGTCCCTTCAAAGTTTCTGCAAATCACCTCGACGATTTAACAATTTGGCGACTTGCAGAAGATGATTGTTGAGGAAGCCATTGGTTCTCTAAAAGCACATGAAGAGCGATTAAAGGGACTGAGTCAGAGTCAAAGTGTTGGTGGACAATTGATGTTAACTCAGGAGGAATGGTCTAAGAAAGAAAATGAAGAACAAAAGGTGTTACTCACCAGGGATGAGTGGTTGAAACAAAAGAAAAGGGGCAATGCTGAAGGGACATCCAATATAAAGGGAAGTCGAGATAAAAGGACGGTAAGGTGTTTTAACTGCAATATCCTTGGTCACTATGCTGTAGAGTGCAGTAGGCCACGAAAATTCAAGGGACAATTACAAGAAGCAAATGTAGCAGAGACAGATGATGACGAGCCAGCGTTGCTTCTGGATGAACATAAGAAAGGAAAGGATGTTATGATGTTGCAGCATGAGCACAATGTAAGACCAAGGATCTCCTCTAAAAATGAAAAGAAGCAACTAGAGTCTGATATCTGGTATCTAGATAATGGAGCAAGCAGCCACATGACTGGCCAAAAATCAAAGTTCAAAAGTTTGGATGAGAGAGTCACTGGACAGGTCAAATTTGGAGATGGTTCGACTGTGCAAATTCAGGGAAAGGGATCGATTGGTTTTAAGTGCAATAATGGAGAAGAACAAACTGTCAATGAGGTATATTGCATTTCATCTCTTTGTAATAATATTCTAAGTTTGGGATAGCTAATAGAAGAGGGAAATGAGTTGGTAATTAATGGAGAGTTTTTGCTTGTTTATGATAAGAATAAAAGACTGTTAATGAAGGTCAAAAAAATCATCTAACAGACTTTATAAGCTAAGTATTGAGACCTACAGCTCTATGTGCTTGTTATCGAAGTTAGAAGATGTATCTTGGTTGTGGCATTCTCGTCTAGGACATGTCAATTTTCAAGCTTTAGAGCTAATGTTAAGAAATCAGATGGCTCGTGGCATACCTAAGATTGTTCAACCAAAGAAAATCTGTCATGGATGTTTAATATCAAAACAAGTTAGAGGGTCATTTCCAACTAAGGCTCAGTACAACCTGAGACTCTAGCTGGGAATAAGTATTTTTTCCTTTTGGTGGACGACTACAGTCGTGTAATGTGGATTTACTTACTGAAAAATAAGAATGAGGCATTTGGTGCGTTTAAGAAATTTAGACCAAAGGTTAAGAATGAGGCATTTGGGAGTTCACATCAAATGAGTTCAACACCTACTGTGAAGAAGCTGGAATCACTAGACACTACACTGTACCCTATACACCTCAGCAAAATGGTGTTGTGGAACGAAGGAACAGGATAGTGGTAGAGATGGCAAAAGGTTATTTGAAAGAAAAACAGGTTCCATTGTTCTTATGAGGGAGGCAATTTGACATTCAATATATGTTCTTAATAGACTTCCCACACGTGCTTTAACTGGAATAACTCCCTACGAGGCTTGGACAGAGAAGAAACCTGATGTTGCATACATAAGAGTGTTTGGTTGATTGGCTCATATGAAGGTTCTTGGGCCTCATAGCAAGAAATTAGATGATCGAAGCTTAATGGTGATCAACTTGGGAAAAGAACCGGGTACTAAGGCTTATCGTTTGTACGATCCAGAAGGAAAGCGTGTTTATGTTAGCAGGGATGTCAAGTTTGAAGAAAATAAGTCGTGGGAATGGAATTCTCAGTCTGCAAGAGAAACAAATACAACAGGTTTGTTTTCAGTGCTAGATATGAACACAAAAACTCAGCCAGGTGAGGAAACATAGGTCATGACTGATGATGATGATCTGGGTAGTCCAAACAGTCCAACTGATGATAATCGTAGTAGTACAAACAATCCATTTACTGAGGTAGCAACTCCAACTCCACAACGAAGGCACATATCTGTTCTTAATCCGGATAATTATGATGATAGTACTGAACCAAGAAGGTTCAGAAGACTGGAAGAAGTATATGCTAAAACAGAAGAAATGCAAATGGATGAGGAGTTATTGTTTGTTGGAGCTGATGAACCTGAGAACTACAATAGTGCAACAAGTGATCGAGAATGGTATGTAACGAGAGATTGAGTCTATAGAAAGGAATGAGACTTGGAATCTGACAGAGGTGCCCTATGGTCATAAATTTAAGACTCAAATTTAGTTATTGAAATGATTTTGTGCAAAGAAAATTAAAATAACGTTCTACTATTCAAAACATCTAAATAGAAAAACAAATAATAGTCTTATATAAGAAGTGGGAAAAGAGTTGAATTCAACATATTAAATATGATATTTATTTATAATATAAGATGTGAAATTTAATATAATTTCCTTTTTTCTTTTTTTATATAGTCAAACACACTCGGACATAGTAAAGGGCGTTAGGGAAATATCTTAACGTAATTATTTCTAATAATTATAAAAATTTAATTTTCAATTATCATAAAAGAATGTTTAGATATTATCAAATGCTTATAACATAACAAAATTTAATATTTAAGAATCAACTTTAATTTTTATATTTAAACAAACAAAAATATCAAAATTAACTTTTTCAGTGGAACGCAAAAGTAAAATACTAGGTAAAATTTACAAACCTTAAAGTGAAACATAAATAAGTCTATTTACAAGAAATTCAAATATGATTCTCAAAAGAATTTTAATTATTAATATAACATATTGTGTAAGGAAAATTGCCCAAAATACCCACTTTTTCCCCCTCACTACCCAAAATACCCATTTTTCAAAACACCGTCCAAAATACCCATGGGTCACGCCCATGGGTGAGGCGTAACCGACCTACTATTGCAACCAATCACCTGCTACTAAACTCGATTTGGGCATTTCGATTCTAGCGTATCAAACGCTATGAAACTGGTATGGATGTATAAAACGCTACGAAACTGGTATGGTATGGAGAGAAAAATAGCTCGCCGGAAATGCCATTTGAAATGTAAATCGCGAGATCTCGAATTCTGCTAACCGATATATAATTAAACTTGTATAAGATTGTAGAGGAGACGAAGGCGATTCGATTGGTGTGTAGGTTATGACTGGATGTTTACGGGAGAGGGGTGAACGAAAAGAGGGAGAGAAGTCGCTGGCGAGACCTCAATCTCCAGAGCTCTGGAGACGAAGAAGGCGGCGGATATGCATGTGGAACATGCTTATCCTCAGATGCGCCTTTGGAGATGGTGTATTATCTCCTCAGATGCGCCTTTGGAGATGGCGTATCTCAGCTAACCTGCGCCTATTCTGTTACCGTATCCACTCAATGCTCCGATCCCATAGGCATGACTACTGAAATTCTCCGACCAAATAGGCGTATTCGGGGATCCTCCTCTTCCAAGGGAGTATCCCATTGGGCATTTTGGGCGCGCAACGCGGAATGTTGGGTATTTTGGTTAAGGAATAATAAAAAGTGGTTATTATATATATATATATATATATATAATATAGGGTGTGGCTCAAAAGAGAACTCTTTTTTTGAAGAAAACTAAGGTTCTAATCCTAACCATTGGATGTGTTATAATCAATGGTCCCGCCAGGGGCACCCACACACTAATCAAATACACCCTCACACACACAATCCCACCTAATCCCCTCCGTTTTTAATTTGATTTTTCCCGTCAATCGGTGATATTTTTTTAAAATCTAATTTCACCACATTTTTCTCCATCTCCCAACGATCAGTTTGCATACCATATGTGATATATTTTAATTTAGTTTTCTAAGTTCTCCTTTTAAAGGGGTTTTCTCTAGATCCCTATATATATATATATATATATATATATATATATATATATATAATTTTATTTAGCAAAAAAAAAGTGGTAATTTTATTTAGCAAAAAAAATTGGTTATTTTGGGCACTCACCCTTAAATCCATACAATATAATGTTTATATTGTAATGTATTTAACAACAAATATATACATTTAAACTAGAAAAATATTTTTTCATTCACTACGCCGTAGATGGGCTATCGTCACATCTTTTTCATGGATATTGATAGAATATGTTACCTTAGCATGTTATTTTGGACCTTATATAACATTTTGTTTTTTGTGTTACCTTGATGTTACGTTAGCTTTAAAGTGTTGGATGTTAGCAACATACATGAAATGTTATCTTAGATCATTACTAAACTCAATATTTAATTTTTTAACCAGAACAATGTTTAATTATTTGAAAATCACATTTACCTTTAAAATATTTCATGTTTATAAAGTGTAAGAGTTTACCAAGTAAATGAGTTTTTATTTTTGAATATCAAGGTATTTAATTGTTATTATTTTTCAGGTTCTATTTATTTATTAAGTGTAAAATGGATATTTAAAAATATGAATTAAAATCTCAAACCATGAATTTAAGAATTGAAGTACGAAAAATACAACTTTAAAGCTTCTAAGAAATTAGGATGAATCCCTTCACGTACTCCTTCTTCCAATCTTCCTCTCAAAGTGTTTCTCTCCCTTTTCTCTCTAAAGTGCGATTATCCTATTCTATTGTATTCTACAATATTTTATGATATGTTATCTCTACAATGTATGTATAAACCTTATATAATAGAGACTTTTATTTTTTTTCCAAGAAAATACAAGTAATTTTCCAAAACAAATTGGATTCTGAATGTAAAATTCGTAGGCTATCTTCGAGGCCTGTTTCTGGACTGCTCCAGTTGGAACATTGATTTTAGACCACTTCTGAGTTGTAGATAATTTCGTTAGCTTTGCATGGACTGTAAGCTCACCCAATTCTGATGCTTAAACTCAAGTTAGGACCCAAACAGTGATTGTTGCGCGTTCAAGCCAATAAATCCGAATTTTCTTGTAATTTAAGTCCAAATAAACTCAATTCCTTCCAAGTTTGTGAATTCTTTATTTCATGTCATAAAATATTAAACTCTAATTAAGAATATCAAATTATTTATAAAATACGATAAATATGGGGTTAAAATCATATAAAATACATATAAATACATACTCTATCACTACCTCATGCAAACCTAAAGTTATGTGACGCCCCCAAATCCGCCCTGTCCGGGGACCCGGGTCATCACATCAGGTCTCAGCATCCTGAAACACACGTTAGCTCGATAATAATAAAATCTTTATGACAACGGAGCGGAGCAGTCCCACTCCACAGATCCAAGATCGGTTTCACACTTTATTACAATACGATTATTACATCTCCGAATAAAGTCTATCAAAAGTCTACAAGGGTAGAAAATATAAAAGGTTCCAGCTGGCCATTCTAGTCTTTGTCAGCATAGCCTGGAGCTTTCTCCTTCCCTTTGTTTCTCTGGGTGGATGCATGTCTCGCCTTTCTCCATCTTGACAGCTGAACAAATGTTGTAAAGCAAGAGTGAGCAACTATGGTGCTCAGCAAATTCTCTCCTTTCTCGGTACATAAATATAGTAGTATGTATCAAAAGAATTGCTCGAAATTTAAATAAATAGGTAAGATATCAGAACTCTGAAAATCTGATTCAAGACTCGTCTCGAAAATAGAATACTCGAAATGACTCTTTTTGTGAAACTCTGATGACTCATGATAAAAGAATAACTGGTCTTCCATCCTTTCGGTATCTCGGCGGGGCGATTAACTATCCGACCGGGAATACCGTCCTCCAATGACACCGCACTTCGCCCGATCACGGCTACAATACGATATCAACGAATATAATATATAGTATGAATGCTAGCATCATAGTGGGTGATTATATCAACCCTGGCATCATAGTGCCTAAATATTCTCGTGTCCATATAAAGGTACACAAGTCTCTCTTTCTCTAAAATGGGCCTCTTTCCCAAAATTGACCAGTAGAATACAGAATTCTCGAACATTTAATGAACTGATACTTTGAGATAAACTTCACAGGAAAATATTTAACTGATCTGGCGGACTTCCAGTCTTACTCAATGTACCACCAATCCGAACAATGGACTGATGTAACTCTCAATAAATATGTTTTAATTGATTGACATGAACAAAGTGCTAACCCTTGACAAGAAAGGCAACTATCTCGAAATAATGAGAATAGTCTTAAAATGAAACATAATGAGTCGTACTGAACAAATAGTACTACTCGAATAGTTATAATACTCCAAATTGATGAACGTTAAATAGAATGTTTTTACTTGATCGATGAATAGCCTTCTAACTATTCACATTTTATAATTCCTATCGGTTGATTCGAAAGATGAATCAACTAAAAGATAATCAATAAATGATTGTTGAATTCGTACAATAAATTCAACTGAAAAGAATAAATTTAACTATCTCGAACGAATGAGATTAGTTTCACTGAATCAAAATAATAGTCATCTCGGATTAATGAGATCGACCCGATAGCAACGAATTAGTCTCTACGCTTATAGGGAGTATAAATTCACAAGTAAACTAAATTAACAGTATCGTAATATTTAACGAGAAATAATGCTCAAAAGAAATTATTGCATCATAAAGAGCAGCAAATAAATCTCATAATTGATAGCTCGAAAATAAACGATAAATGAAATAATATGAACAGAAATACAAAGTTTCCGAGAGTTAGGGTAGGAATGAACTTGCCTCTGTCTCGACGCTAAAAGAACCGAATAAATAAAAGCGTTACCCGCGAGCGAAAACCTCAATTTATCGAAAAGGGAAACTCTATAACAATTATTAGAATAATTTCAGTACTCGAGTAAGGGTTTTGAAGGAATTTACGGACGAGCAGAAGCGCGGTATAACAATTTTTCCGTAAAAACCATGTATCGTGCATATAGAAAAGCATATAAAAATGAATAAACGAGGGAATCATAACCATACCTTGAAATCGAAGCTTTACAAAATGGTGTTTTAGCAGTTGCTCCTCAGAGTGTGAAGCACTCTACCGGTATCCACCAAGATTAATTCTTCGACGAAACTTTTTATAAAACTAAGCTTTTATAAAAATGGAGGTTTAAGAGAGAGAGAGGGAGATGAAGAAGATGAGGGAGGCAACTAGGTTTTTCATAAAAACCAAAAGTATGTAAACTCATTCTCATCTCATTCTATTTATAGGGCTCATGTAGGGTTTTCATAATTAATATATCATTATATATTAATATATAAATCCTACACTTTATCTTATAAAATGTTAAATAATAATTAAAACAATTTCAATCATTATTAAAACAACTTGCTCTCTCAAAATACCTTCATCAATAAATTAATCTTTTTATGGTGTGACCCTGTAGGTTCAATATTAAGCCGGTAGTAGAAATAAATAATAATAAACATTTTATTTATTATTTATATGAATTCTAATAATTCATTAAATATATTTAACTGATTAATTATATTTATTCTACATCGTGAGTGATGCTTCTCAACATATCGCGACTATCCGAATAATATGAATTCAATGCTTAGAATACCAAGAACCTGTCAGTGCTAGTTACCGTACAATCAATTCCTTCTACCCTGCAATATCCCGATTAAATACAAGGCATGGAACTCCTGTCAAGCCTATCAAATTTAATCATATGATTCTTATTCATAATGCAAAGTTCATATTAATGCAAATTAGAAACTCCTTTCCAATTTCATACACTCTGGCCAGAGATTCCAGAACTAGCATCATAAGAATAGCATAGGATATTCTCTTCCTTTACTGGAAGGGGTAGATCCTTTGTTGACCGTTAACTATCTCCATACACAAATCCCTATGCCCAGAATAGACCTAATGGATGTCCTTGAGACTAAGGACTAAACCAAAGCATAGTTCATTATATACAAGATTACTATAACGATCTCAAGTCTGAGGACACTTGTACAACTATCACTCAGTGAACAACTATCGACACGTGAGTAAACTCCATTAGTTGTTCAACTTATCGAGTCATGTTCAGTGAACTTATTCCCTAATAAGCACCTACATACTAGCTATAGTGTCACCACACAAATGCCTATGAGAACAGACATCCTCCTTAAAGGAGCAGGCATAGTATGTACCAATCTTTGCGGATTCACTAACTTCCGATTAGTTATCCTATGATCAGGAAATGTTTAAGTCTAGAGTTATCATCTTCTAGATCTCACTATTATAATCTCATTATAATTCTAGAAGATTTACTCTAAACTATGGAACATCTTATTTAAGACAATTTAAATAGATAAGGCCCGTAATAAAAACAAATAAGTCTTTTATTAATATTAATGAAATCAAATAAGAGTACAAGAAAGCTCTTCCTAAATTATCATACATGATTGGATTTTAGGACAAACTCTTTCAGGTTTAATCATGAAATGTCAATGTAACTCGGTAATCATGCTCTTGATAATCAAATAATTCTCGAACAAATAATTGGGAGTATTCTTCGAAGTTTAAAATCTCACTGACGCCTAATTCTCAATTTAATAAATTAAATGGAGGCTCTATTCGCTTTTTCTATTAATTTTAATGTCTCGGTTTTATACCTTATCCAAATCAAATAAAGCTTATACGTGAAAGTCTCGCTCTATTTATTTGTAAGGGAAATTCTTTTATTAGGAAGTCTCTAATTATTCCTAAGCATATGACACCGATTTAATTATTTAACAACATATCTCGAATAAACTAAGTAAAAAGGGTTTTGTGCAAAATCACCACTAATTATCTAAAATCCTCATTTAATAGCGAAATTCTCTAATTTAAAATAAATTGCTTACTCGCACTTTCTAAATCAATTTGGTTCTCGTAGTTCACATCTCGAAATCGAAAGCCATTATAAAATTCCCTTTAATTATCTATAATTCCCAACTCGTCTAGAATTATCTAATTCACTAAATTCATTTTAAAGTAGCAATAAACTAATTCACCATTTATTCTCAAATAAATAATTCGAGAATCAAATATTTGTCTGATTTAAAAATCCATAAGCATTATTTCTACTTTTAGCAACAAAGAAATTTTATTAAAACAATCATATTTATTGATATCAAAAAACACCTTTATTAATAAAAGTCATAAAATCTCTATTTTTATTCCCTTACAACAATCTGATGATACTCTTGTTAAAACCAAATCGAACTTCAGATTTTTATAACAATTTGATCATTTATTTATGGATCTAAGTCACATTTAATGAATTATTTACTAATTAAAACAATTAATCAATTACCACATAATTAAACAATTATATCATTATTTTGTCAAGTTATTACAATTAAACAATTAACACCCTCCCCCACTCATCTTCTTCCCGACACTGCACTCCACCACCGACCGGCGGCCGCCGCCGACCACCGCCTTCCTCCGGCGAAACCCTCTCTATCCCTCTCTCATCCCCTCGTCTGTCTCTCTCTCTTCGATCTCTCTTCTCTCTCTCTCTCCCTCTCTCTCTCTCTCTCTCTCTCTCTCTCCGCCAATCTCCCTCGATCTCGACCTCTCCTCTCTCGTCGTCTCTCTCCCTCAAGCTCTCTATCTCTCCCTCCGCCTCCAACCTCCCTCTTTCTCTCTCGTAAACCCCGCCTCCCACTCTGTTTTCCCCCATCTCGATCTCTCGCTCCCTCTCCTTCTCTCCTCCGATCTCTTCTCTGCTCCTCCGACCACCGCCGCCATCGTCCCCGACGACTCCGACGAGGTGTCTCCGCCTTCCACCCGTGACATGCAGCCACTGACCATCAACAAAACCCCACAATTCACAATTCATTTCACCCAATTAAACCCCTCCCAAAATCTAATATCATCAATCACAAAATTCATTAAAATCCAAATAACTAAAAAAAAAATATACAAACCCTAATTAAAAATCAGGGCTTCTCATGAGTACAAGTACCGAACACATATATACATAAAAAAAAACATGATTTGTAAAAGTTTTAAGGGTGTAAATTCATACCCTTGGTGAAAAATCGGATTTTTAAGGCTTGGTTGAAAATAAAAAATCTTGAAACCCCTAATATATATATATATCAACTTGTAGAGCAAATCACAAGCTTTTCAATTCTCTAAGTGCATGTAAGATCAAGATAATACTATGTAATATATAATATTTTCAAGTTTTGGTTTAAGGGAGAGAAAATGATGTTTGGGTGTTTTGTTTAGTCTCGGTGGATTGAAAAGTGAAAGAGATGAGACAAAATCTCATTAGATTCTCACTTTAAGTAATATTAAGATAAATGGGTTCTTAATGGGCTAACTATATTGGGCTTGGAATTTAATTACACTCTAATTTTGATTTAGTCCAACTAATTAAATTTTATCATGATTATATGGGCTCACAATTTGGTCCACTACACAAAATTCTCTTTATTCTACATAATGAAAATGATAATAACTCCATAATGGTAATGATAATAAAATAAAATATTATAGTCTAGCATTGTACTAGAATAATTAAATATTTGCACGCATACCTAAAATTTATAGAGAATATTAAATTACCAACTGAATTCTAAGGGGGCTCGTCATTGACAAAATATTAATAAATTTACGGTTATTACAGTCTCCCCCCCCCTTAAAAGGATTCCGTCCTCGGGATCAATATTCTTGGCTTAACAACTCAGGGTAATTACTGCGCATTTCATTCTCAAGTTCCTAAGTAGCTTTCTCGATTTGACGGTTCCTCCAAATTACTTTTACCAAATTTATTTTCTTGTTCCAAAACTCATGCACTTTAAAGTCCACAACTTCCACTGGTTGCTCTACGTAGATTAGATCAGCTTTGACATCGATGGGTTCATACTCTAACACGTGTCAATGATCAGGATGATAAGCTCTCAATATTGATACGTGGAATACATCGTGAACATGCTGAAGATCTGGCGGTAAGGCCAATTGATATGACATGGCTCCAACCTTCTTAAGAATCTCAAAGGGTCCAATGTATCTGAGACTCAGTTTCCCTTTCTTCCCGAATCTCATCACCCCTTTCCACGGGGAAATCTTCAGTAACACTTTATCTCCTATCTCGAATGATTTATCTTTTCTCTTCAGATCGGCACACTTTCGCTGACGGTCCTGAGCGGTAACTAATCTTTTCCGGATCGTCTCTACGAATTGCTTTGTCTGATGGACCATATCTGGCCCTAGTAATCTTCCTTCACCGACTTCATTCCAGCAAAGTGGAGATCTACACTTCCTTCCATATAAAGGTTCATACGGGGCCATGCCAGTACCGGAGTGATAACTATTATTGTAAGCAAATTCTACTAGTGGCAAATGGTCATCCCAACTTCCTTTGAAATCTAAGGCGCAGTCTCGCAACATATCCTCTATTATCTGAATTGTCCTTTCGCTCTGTCCGTCTTTTTGCGGATGATAGGCAGTGCTCAAATTTAGCTTAGTGCCAAGGCATTCTTGAAAACTCTTCCAAAATCTAGAGGTAAAACGGGCATCTCTGTCTGACACGATTGACACGGGCACTCCATGACGGACTACCACTTCCTTCAAATACAAACCTACCAGTCTCTCCACTGAATACCTTTCACTGATCGGCAGAAAATGTGCGGACTTCGTAAGTCTATAACTATAACCCAAATAACATCGTGATTCGCTTTGGTTCGGGGTAAACCTACTACAAAGTCCATGGTGATGTGCTCCCACTTCCATTCTGGAATCTCTAATGATTTGAGTAATCCACTGGGTCGTTGATGTTCTGCTTTCACTCTTTGACAGGTCAAACACTTGCTTACCCATTCTGTAATTTCTCTCTTCATGTTAGGCCACCAATAATTATGCTTAATATCTTGATACATTTTTTAGCTTCCTGGGTGAATGGAATATCTCGAGGTATGCGCTTCGCTCATGATTTCTTCTTTCAATTCTGTAACATTAGGAACCCAAATTCTCGATGCAAATCGTTTAATTTCCTTATCATCTTTTGAACTCAGAAATTCCTCTCCTGTCAACTCTGACCTTCTTTCTTCCATCACTTGCTCCTGACAACGGCGAATTTCTCTAGCAGCTCTGGTTGAAAATGAATGGTATAAACTCTTTCATTATTTTGGACTGGGTCCTTGACTTCTATCTCCATCTTCTCAAATTCTTTGACTAGTTCTTCTGAGGTCGTCAACAAGTTGAGTCTTTCTTTTCTACTTAAAGCATCCGCTACAACATTAGCTTTCCCTGGGTGATAATTTATCGAGCATTCGTAGTCTTTGATCAATTCCAACCATCTTCTCTGTCTCATGTTCAATTCCTTCTGGGTGAATATGTACTTTAAACTCTTGTGATCCATGAATATCTCGCATTTCTCTCCATACAGGTAATGTCTCCAAATCTTAAGTGCAAAAACAATGGCAGCAAGTTCTTAGTCGTGAGTAGGGTATCGAGATTCATATTCCTTAAGTTGACGAGAGGCATAAGCTATCACTTTCCCATGCTGCATTAATACACAACCTAAACCTTTGTGAGAAGCATCGCTGAAAATCACGAAATCGCCTCTCTCATCGGGTAGGGTCAAAACTGGGGCAGTTGTCAGTCTCTTCTTCAATTCTTGAAAGCTATCTTCACATTTGGACGTCCATTCAAACTTTTCACTTTTCCTAGTAAGTCGAGTCAGTGGCGTAGCAATCTCTGAGAAATCTTTCACGAATCTACGATAATAACCAGCCAGTCCAAGGAAACTTCTAACCTCTGTTGGAGTCTTAGGTCTCTCTCAGTCTCCTACGGCTTCTATCTTAGCAGGGTCCACAGAAATTCCTTCACCACTTACAATATGTCCCAGAAACTGAACTTCTTTCAGCCAGAATTCGCACTTCGAAAAATTTGCATATAACTTTTCCTTCCTCAGCGCTTCCAAAACTAGACGGAGATGTTCTGCATGATCTTCAGGTGACTTCGAGTAAATGAGAATGTCATCAATAAATACAATCACGAACTTATCCAAGTATCTCTTGAATACACGGTTCATTAAATCCACGAAAGCAGCTGGAGCATTCGTCAAACCAAAAGACATCACTAGAAACTCGTAATGTCCGTATCGAGTCCTAAAGGCAGTCTTGGGAATATCCTCAGGCTTGATCTTCAGTTGATGGTAGCCGGATCTCAAATCAATCTTCGAAAAATGCATAGCTCCCTTAAGTTGGTCAAATAGATCGTCGATTCTAGGTAGAGGGTACCTATTCTTGATAGTCATCTTGTTCAGCTCGCGATAGTCAATACATAGCCGCATAGTTCTGTCCTTCTTCTTCACGAACAACACTGGAGCTCCCCACGGGGATACACTAGGTCTGATTACACCTTTTTAAGTAATTCTTGCAGTTGTGTTGCCAATTCCTTCATTTCTACTGATGCCATTCTGTAAGGTGCTTTGGAGATTGGTGCGGGTCCTGGAGCTAGATCAATCGTGAATTCTATCTCTCGGTCCGGTGGCATTCCGGGCAAGTCATTGGGAAAAACATCTTTAAACTGATTGACTACCGGAATCTCATCAATGGTAGGGGTTTGCTTCTTGGTATCTATCACATGAGCCAGATAGGATTGACAACCTTGTCGAAGTAGTCTCTTAGCTTGAATTATTGATAGAAAATCTCTAGCCGGTTTTCGTCCGCGAAACGGGACTTTGATACCGTTAGGTCCTCTTAAGCTAACCTTCTTCCGACGACAATCAATTTGGGCATCGTAACGTGCTAACCAATCCATCCCTAGGATTACGTCGAATTCCCATAAATTAAAGGGAATGAGGTCTGCATCAAAACGTTGACCTTGAATCTCTATAAAACAGTTCGGGCACAAACGGTTTACTGGAATGACTTCCTGACTTGCTACTTCTATGCTCAAAATTCCCTCTAAGGGCACAGACTCAAGTTTAAGCTTATTCATAAAGTTCTCAGAAATAAAAGATTTGGTAGCGCCAGAATCAACTAAAACACATGCATCCTCAGAATTTACTAGAAGCGTACCTGCAATCACATCGCTGTCATCAATAGCATCCCTCACTATCATGTTGAAAGTCCTTGCTGTCGGCTTGTTACTGGGAGGTGCTGTGAGTCAAGGCACTGGATTTTCCTTAGTAGTCTGTCGACAATATCGGGACACGTGACCTTTCTTTCCACAGTTGAAGCAGGTAACAGATTTGTCCTTGCAACTAGAAGCATAATGACCCCTCTGTCCGCAGTTGTAGCAATTCACATTAGCTTGCTGGCAGGGTCCATGGTGTTTCCTCCCACATGTCTTGCACTCTGGAAATGGTGGTCTTCCTTGCATCATGTTCACCGTCTGCTGAGGTTTGGTCCTCTGATTGCTTCCTCTGGTGTCGTGGTTCCCAATTCTCTTAGTATCTGAGCTTCTATCTTCTCTCTTCACAAACGGCCTCTTAACACCATGAGTATCAGTTCTCCTCACAAAACTGCTTCCACCACTCTGAAACTTTCTCTTCTTCCCACCTCTATCCTTCGGGTACAACTCACTTCCACTTTCTACTATAGCCGCTTTCTGAACTAAGGTGGCATAATTGGGGATCTCAAATACGGCAACTCGATTCTGGATCCAGGGCTTCAGCCCTTGCTGGAAATGCTTGGCCCGCTTCTCTTTAGTGTCCACATGATAGGGTACAAACCTTGAAAGTTCTGTAAACTTGGCTTCGTAATCCGCAACAGTCATCGTCCCTTGCTTGAGTTCTAAGAATTTGATCTCCATTTGGTTCTCTAGATACTTAGGAAAATACCTCTCTAGAAACAAGGTCGTGAATCTGGTCCATGGAATGACCGCATAACCTTCCAAAGTTCTCTTTGCTTCCCACCAGTAATTGGCTTCACCTTTCAACATGTACGCTGCAAACACTGTCTTCTTATTCTCTTCTACTCCCACAATCTCAAAAGTCTTCTCTATTTCTCGTAACCAAATTCTGGCCTCCACGGGGTTAGTGGTACCTTTAAACTCAGGTGGGTTCAGAGATTTGAATGATTTGAAAGTCACAGTGGCATGAGTCAGCTGAGCTAGAGGTGGATTCCCTCCCACTGGGTTAGGGTTCTGCTGAGGCTGAGGGTTCTGGGCATGCTGAAGAAGAAAGTCCAAAAGCAGGTTCATCGGGTTATTATTCTGGTTTGGATTCTGAGCGGGTTCCGGTTCCGGGTTTGGAACTGGGTTAGGAACTGGGTTCCGAGGTGGAACCTCATTCTCTGGATTCTCTTCAGGTTGAGGACGAGGGTTTCTTGGGGGTCTTCCTCTCTTAGGTGGCATCTTTTTCTATAAGAGTGAAAACAATATGGTATGTTATGTCACAGGTAAGCGGTTATATGACACCATTGCTGGCACAGATATGATATGCATTCACAAAATAATTTACTTGGTCAATCGCTAGTTTCTCAAAGTAAACCATACTCAAAGTCATGATTCTTTCTCTTGTCTCTTTATAAAACCGTTACTCTTTTTCCTCATTATAAAATTTCAGGGTGCTCGTGAAAAGAAATTAATTCTGGTTTTACTGGCAATTTTTATAAAAATCTTTAAGTTCTAAAACTCAATCGTCTTTTTAATCCTTGGTTTTCGAAAACTCTTTTTTTTTAAAAAAAAAACTCATTTTAAGTCGTAGTACCTGAAAAGTATTTACTATATCAGGAATATCATGGGAAATAATCTAGCAAGCTCTTTTAATATAATACAGTTCTATAACAGATCAACAAACAGGATATCAGTACTACTAGCAGATCATAATATATATATCACAAGGTACCATACTGGTACAGTCCAGGTCATAATACTGAATACATCATCATAGTAATACAGACCCATCATCAGAATGTAAATACATCGTGGAACATCTACTGTCATGCTAGTACGGAAGATAATAAGATAACTACCCAACAAGCTAGGCATAGAATCAACTATGTCGAATACATCGATCAACAGAATATGTGCACCCTATACCGAAAGATCTATCATTACGCCATACAAAAAGCGGGTCACCACTAGCTATAATATACACGCTAACCAAAAGATGGGAATGCGCAAGCGTAGATATATGACATCCCCTAAAACCAAAAAGACTATGCTAAGTCAACAGCAACAGCAAGTCAGGTCGAACCATCAAGGGCAAACATCTCGCCCACCCTCCTATGAAACTCTGCAATGATGTCTGAGATCAGGGTAGAAACTCGGGCACGGTCAATCTGTGCGGTACTAGATGATGGCAAAGCAGCTAAGTCAGTCTGAAGCCCGGTCAACACAATCAGGGCTATCTGGTGCACGATCTCCATAGGTATGTCCCTCACCAACAGACTACCTCCATGGTGAACAACAAGGGGATCTGGAACAGACAAGAGTTGGAGAATACCATCCCTAGTAGCAAAGATCTCCTCATAACGAGACCACAACCAATGGTACTGCTGGAACAGGGTATGGTGGATGTGCTATGGAACCGTCTCTCCAGGCACAACAGGATGCTCAGAAGGAGCAGGTGGCAAAACAGCAGTAGTAGCAGCCACTGGAGGCTGAGCAGATATAGGTGCAGGTATGGTAGGTGCAGATGGAGCAGTATCACAAGTAGGAGTAGCACTGACAGGTGGAAACATGTAGTCAGGTATAGTAGGGACTGTCGGAGCTGCAACATACACCGGCACTGGAGTAGCAAACAAATCAGCAAAAGCTGATACTCTGGTAGGTGTATCAGCTCTAGTCACTAGAGCAGATAAGCTGGGTAAAGTCTCAGTACAGACGGGCGAAAGCTGGCCCTTATCAATTGGCTCAGAAGTAATCAGCTCTGGGGTCTCAAATCTGAACATCTCGGGAGTATACAAAAGAGTAGTCTCTGCAGTCATGGTAGACACTGGAATCTAAGCTGGCTGCTCAATCTCTGGAGTAGGTGCCTCTAAGTCAATCACTGGCACAGGAGAATCAGCTACCTCTATGATATAGTCAGGAGAATAAACCAAGTCTATCACCTGAGGTGGAGAAGGTGTAAGAATCCGGATAGAAGAGTCCTCTAAGTCACTATCCATAGGTACAATCTCCTCAGATGGATCATTGTCGGAACCTGAGCTGGGATCTAGAGGTCCCTGAGGGTAAGGTGTAGGAGATCTGTCTCTAGCTGAGCGGAAATCATCAAGTCCTGAAGTAGTCATCTACAAAAGCACAAGGAACTTCGGTCACAACACTACGCCATAAGTGGGCTAACGTAATGCTTTTTGAAAGCGTTACGTGAAATAATGTTACAATAGGTAGTAAATTTTGGCCTGATGTAACACCTCTTAACTAGTGTTACATTAGTTCAAAATTAGTGTTACAGTAAGGGTGACGATGTTGCATACATGTAACACCACAATAAAGTGTTACATTAGTTAATTTTTTTATTTTTTTTTTTCATTTTTCAACTATTATGGGCCCTCTAGCTGGACCAACAGGTAGACACCACGAAAAATGTGGGCCCCGCCCGTGGGCCCCACAAGAAATGTGTTGCATTTTGTATTTTTTTTACTAAACCTTTTTTTTTTTGATAATTTTTTTACTAAATCTTTTAATTAGTATTAAAATATTATTTTATAGATATTGAAGTGTATATATCATTAAAAAATATAGGAAAAACATATTTTAAATTATTTTTTTCTTTAAATTATAAAATATAACAATTTACTCATTTGACATTTTAGTAGTTTTAAATTGTTTAACAATTTTACGAATAATAATTTTAATTATTTCTGAATATTAAAATTTATAATTTACTCATTTGACATTTTGGGGATCTAATTAGAGTAATTAAGGGCTTAGAATGATATTTGGGGCATTTTATTTTCATAAATATAAATAGTTTTTTATTTTTTTTTTCTTTTTTACTTTCTATTTTTCAAAAACTCTCCCATCAATTATAGAATAATTGATATTAACTAGCGCTACATATTTTGTAATATATTTTGTAATAACCGCGAATTTTTGAATCAATTTTACTCAATATTTAAATTTTATTTAAGAACGACACACTAGTATTTGATTCGTTTTTTTTAATTAGTGCGAGTGCCGTAAATTTTAGAATTTTATATATTTATATATATGTACATATTGTATTTATTTATATTTATTTGGTATTTACTAAATTAGGAAATATATGAGAATAAGATTTTTTTTATTTTTGATTTATATTAATTTAGATTTATATTAATTTATCATCTTCTAGATCTCACTATTATAATCTCATTATAATTCTAGAAGATTTACTCTAAACTATGGAACATCTTATTTAAGACAATTTAAATAGATAAGGCCCGTAATAAAAACAAATAAGTATTTTATTAATATTAATGAAATCAAAAAAGAGTACAAGAAAGCTCTTCCTAAATCATCATACATGATTGGATTTTAGGACAAACTCTTTCAGGTTTAATCATGAAATGTCAAAGTAACTCGGTAATCATGCTCTTTATAATCAAATAATTCTCGAACAAATAATTGGGAGTATTCTTTGAAGTTTAAAATCTCACTGTCGCCTAATTCTCAATTTAATAAATTAAATGGAGGCTCTATTCGCTTTTTCTATTAATTTTAATGTCTCGGTTTTATACCTTATGCAAATCAAATAAAGCTTATACGTGAAAGTCTCGCTCTATTTATTTGTAAGGGAAATTCTTTTATTGGGAAGTCTCTAATTATTCCTAAGCATATGACACCGATTTAATTATTTAACAACATATCTCGAATAAACTAAGTAAAAAGGGTTTTGTGCAAAATCACCACTAATTATCTAAAATCCTCATTTAATAGCGAAATTCTCTAATTTAAAATAAATTGCTTACTCGCACTTTCTAAATCAATTTGGTTCTCCTAGTTCCCATCTCGAAATCGAAAGCCATTATAAAATTCCCTTTAATTATCTATAATTCCCAACTCGTCTAGAATTATCTAATTCACTAAATTCATTTTAAAGTGGCAATAAACTAATTCACCATTTATTCTCAAATAAATAATTCGAGAATCAAATATTTGTCTGGTTTAAAATCCATAAGTATTATTTCTACTTTTAGCAACAAAGAAATTTTATTAAAACAATCATATTTATTGATATCATAAAACCCCTTTATTAATAAAAGTCATAAAATCTCTATTTTTATTCCCTTACAACAATCTGATGATACTCTTGTTAAAACCAAATCGAACTTCAGATTTTTATAACAATTTGATCATTTATTTATGGATCTAAGTCACATTTAACGAATTATTTACTAATTAAAACAATTAATCAATTACCACATAATTAAACAATTATATCATTATTTTGTCAAGTTATTACAATTAAACAATTAACACCCTCCCCCGCTCATCTTCTTCCCGACACTGCACTCCACCGCCGACCGGCGGCCGCCGCCGACCACCGTACCGCCTTCCTCCGGCGAAACCCTCTCTCTCCCTCTCTCCTCCCCTCATCTGTCTCTCTCTCTTCGATCTCTCTTCTCTCTCTCTCTCCCTCTCTCTCTCCCTCCGCCAATCTCCCTCGATCTCGACCTCTCCTCTCTCGTCGTCTCTCTCCCTCACGCTCTCTATCTCTCTCTCTCTCTCCGCCAATCTCCCTCGATCTCGACCTCTCCTCTCTCATCGTCTCTCTCCCTCATGCTCTCTATCTCTCCCTCCGCCTCCAACCTCCCACTTTCTCTCTCGTAACCCCCGCCTCCCACTCTGTTTTCCCCCATCTCGATCTCTCGCTCCCTCTCCTTCTCTCCTCCGATCTCTTCTCTGCTCCTCCGACCACCGCCGCCGTCGTCCCCGACGACTCCGACGAGGTGTCTCCGCCTTCCACCCATGGCATGCAGCCACTGACCATCAACAAAACCCCACAATTCACAATTCATTTCCCCCAATTAAACCCCTCCCAAAATCTAATATCATCAATCACAAAATTCATTAAAATCTAAATAACTAAAAAAAATATACAAACCCTAATTAAAAATCAGGGCTTCTCATGAGTACAAGTACCGAACACATATATATATATATATATAACATGATTTGTAAAAGGTTTAAGGGTGTAAATTCATACCCTTGGTTGAAAATCAAAAATCTTGAAACCCCTAATATATATATATATCAACTTGTAGAGCAAATCACAAGCTTTTCAATTCTCTAAGTGCATGTAAGATCAAGATAATACTATGTAATATATAAGATTTTCAAGTTTTGGTTTAAGGGAGAGAAAATGATGTTTGGGTGTTTTGTTTAGTCTCGGTGGATTGAAAAGTGAAAGAGATGAGACAAAATCTCATTAGATTCTCACTTTAAGTAATATTAAGATAAATGGGTTCTTAATGGGCTAACTATATTGGGCTTGGAATTTAATTACACTCTAATTTTGATTTAGTCCAACTAATTAAATTTTGGAAAATGCTAGGTACCCCAAATTGGTACCCAAAATAATTCCTAAATACCAAGTGTCTTATTTTAATTGGCCATAATAAAATGGACCCCATGCATTCACACCCACCTCCCCAATCAAAATTTTTTAATCTGCCACGTCATCGAAGCCACATCATTTGGGAACAAATTTTGGGTACCAATTTGGGGTACCTAGCATTACTCTTAAATTTTATCATGATTATATGGGCTCACAATTTGGTCCACTACACAAAATTCTCTTTATTCTACATAATGAAAATGATAATAACTCCATAATGGTAATGATAATAAAATAAAATATTATAGTCTAGCATTGTACTAGAATAATTAAATATTTGCACGCATACCTAAAATTTACAGAGAATATTAAATTACCAACTGAATTCTAAGGGGGCTCGTCATTGACAAAATATTAATAAATTTACTGTTATTACAAGTTAAAAGAAAACCAACATTAGATCATAATCACAGTTCTCCTTCTCTATGAAAAATGTACTCGTAACGGTTAGTTACTCGCCATTGCCATCGCTATCGCCAATCAACTTCGGTATGGTTTTTTTCTCCTTTCCAGTGGGAAGATTGTTAAGAAAAATTTTAATAGTTCTTAAAAACTTGGTTTCTAAATTATATAAAGCATATTTAATTGTAACAATAAAGGATATATATGTAGCACTGACTCCAGCAAAGTGAACACTTCCATGCCGATGTGTCTTTTTATTTAATTTCAAATCCAACTTCATATGGGGTTCATCCCGATATTAAAATATTTTTTTTTATTATTTTAAGAAAAACATTCTTAAAATCAAATTATATATATTAAAAAATACTTGATATTCCAAAAAAAATTGCATATCAAATATGTTTTAATATTTTCTATTAGGATTATCATCCGATTATTAATGACTTTTGAAAGATGTTCAACCTAGATCTTAAAAAAACCAAAAATTCAAAATTAAATATAGATAAAGATGTCGATTAATTCAAATATTATGTACACTACGATTAAAATCTAAAATAATTGAAGAACTACTGTTTAAATCTAAAATTGAAACAAAAATCTTGAAAATTGTGATAGTATTCATTTTTTTGAATGTTCAGTTTATTTTAGCATTGGTAAGGAGAAAATTAGAGGAAATAACATGGACATATACACCACTAAAAACATGAAAAAAGACTTTGAATAGTTATAGAAAATTTAATTCCATTAATCAACACAATTAAAACATTGAGAAAGAAACAATAAATAATTCTAAATGTACCTTTAATATGTTAACGGGTTGAATTATGATTAATAATCCATTGGATCGACTCATAAACTTTTAGTTTGATTAATTACAAACTTTCAAAGAATACAAAATAAGTGCTCTATCATGAGAGGTTTGTGAGTGTGGTTTGAGAAGACTAGATGTGGAGATGAGTTTCACTGCGGCTAGGTTCAAATGGTTCTCTATATATATATATATATATATATATATATATATATATATATATATATATATGTAAAAAAAATTATTATTATAAAAAAAAATTACTTTTAAACTCTTTTTCTACAAAAATGTTTTTGTCATAAGATTAAAATTGTTTTCAAATGATTAGGAAAATGATGTATAAATTCTCTCCAAAAAATTGATATTGTAATTATATTTAAATAGTTAATTTTTTAGCTAAAATGCGAGAAAAAAATTATCAAAGTGAAATTAAGCAAAAAACTATTAATATTTTAATATTTGATTAGTGTTGAATCAATTGTTACAAGTGAATAAAATTAAAAATTCTAATCAAACCCATTAAAATATTAAAATAGATATATAAAAATTACTTGAAAAAGACAACACTTTTTATTTGTTATTATAAATATATCCCATTTTTCAAATTTGTCATATTTTTTATTGTAACCATGATTAAATAACTAACTACACTTTTTAAAAGACAATTTTGTCCTCTTATTTAAATAAAAATTATACCAATTACTAACTATAATTTACATATAATATCATAATCGATCATGTATCATTGATCCTGGAAGCCTTGTTCTCGTTATAAATTGAAGGAGATCACAGGCAACAACAGTTTTGCAGCTGATGTAAAGACTCGAAGATTTTATCTTTACTGTAGCACGAAACAAGGGAAGTTAGTGCGCCTAGCCGCGCCTTTTAAGAAAACAATTTATCCCAGACCCGAGAACAAGAGACAAAGGCTCCCTCACTGGAAAGCAAAATTTAATATTTCAAGAAATATTGGGGTGCCGAAGATTCAAATATCTTCAAACTTATTAGTTATTGTCAACTTCGTGGAAATTTACCGTTCAAGGAGGAGAGAATCACATGTTTGATCGTTTCATTTGCTAGTAATATATTATGTTGCTTTTTAATGATTTGGATTTATTAGTTCCTAAACTGTACTAACTTACACATGGGAATACACATTATAAGGATTAGAGAATATCAAAGAACATGTGTGCATGCTCTCTGTACATAAATGTGAACTCGCAACTGTTCTTGCCAGGAAAACATTCTCTTTGCCTACGGCCTAGATTATGGGTATTATATTCTTAATATAAATATTAGATATCTATAATTATATGTATATGAGTTAATTTTAACGAAAGGACATATTTATAAATATTATATAAAAAGGGATATATCTATAATTGACCTTTAATTTTATTTTGGGACATATTAAACTAAGAGTTTTATATCAAACGGCCACTGATCTCACAAAAATAATACAATCTATGGTGGCCTAAGTGAGAATAATACAATCTATCCAAGATTGAACTTTTTTTGGTCACCATAAACTTAATCCAAGACACTTAGGCCACCATAAACTGTATTATTTTTGTGAATGCAGGGGCAAATGATATATTTCTTAGTTTAGTGGTTTAAATGAGTCCCCGTGGAGACTGGGGAGCTACTTGATACTTTTTAATGAGATCAGTGGCCCGTTTGATATAAAACCCATTAAACTAAGACCCTTATAAAATCCATGAAAATACTTCAAAAAAATATTATTTTAACTAGAATTCTAATAATTAATATAACATATTGTGATTGTGACATTCATATATCATAAATGGTAAAACTAGAAAAATATTTGTTTTTTTGTAGGTAATTAAACTAATATAAACCTTTTTTGTAAGACCTTGCCAAGAATAATGCCAAACGTGGAACCTAAAGGTCAAAGGAATATGAAGACATGTTTATTAACAGAAGGGGATGGAGGCTAAAGGGGTCTATTGATGTTAGTGAACCTACTCTACTTGATGATCTGAGCATCCTCTTTTTGTGAAACCAATTGGAATGAGACACCTGATCACTTCACGAAGGAGTTAGAAATTGTATGTGTTAGCACATAGACAAGGGTGCAGAATTTGGTAATGAAAAAAACCCAAAAGCTTCATTCATCAAGGAAAAAATTATAGAGACTGACCTCGGACCTCATGTTACATTATGAGTTTACAATACAATATTGATCTAGTGATGGGATATAAATTAGACAGTCATTTAAATTTTCTTCTAGAGACTCCAGATTACCCGCCCAATTGTATTATTAGAGCATCACTAGTAGTATTGAGTAATCAGTTTGCACTTTCATTTAGTGTTATAATAATGAATATTTTTTTAAACTATATATCAATTAGAAGTACGATCATATGGTAATTTAGTAAACCACTTAAACTATAAAGTAAAAATTCACTAGAGTACATGCAACAATTAACTCTATCCATAGGTAAGTTTACCCTAACTTTTTTCCCCTAATTTTCACTTGTTTGTGCAATTAAAATAAATCAACAGAAAATGCAAACAAGAAGCATTTTGAAAGTTTTCCTATATTTTACTCTCTTATGCGCGGATACACCAGGTTTTATGGCTTAGGTTCCTATAAATGTAAGGTTTTATATCAACAATAAATATCTGACCTTTATTTTGTACAGATAGTAAAAGTGATATGTAATCTCTAGCTATCCTGAAATAGTTTAGTTTTAACAATGTGTATGGTGGTGGTTGTCGTTGGATTATTAGTATCCAATTTGGTTTATCTATAGGGTACTCGCCGGTTTGACAACAGGTATGTTAGTCTTGTGGATGGTTTAACAGTTGGGTTATCAGTGAAATATTTTGTTCTAAATGTTGGATGATTTTGGGTTTGAATGTTTATCGGTTGGTTATGTATGATTGTAATTTGGATTGTAGATAAGTTATCTTGTTTGTTGATCGTGAATTGAATTTGATAATGATATATAATAATTGTGCTTTGGGATCCAAGTTCTATTAATTTAGTTTTTTGATTGGTAGCTATTTTGGTTCACTTGAATAGACAATAGGATAATGCACAAAAGACATCAGTGTAAATTCACATATTCAATGTTAAATACAAGTTAATATTAAAAGTGAAAGTGTCCTAAATCCAATCATGAATGATGAGTTAAGAAGAACTTTAATCTATTTAATTTCATAAAAGACTTATTCGTTTTTGTTACGGGCTTTATCTATTTAAGTGTTTAAATAAGATGTTCCATAGTTTAGAGTAAAGCTTTTAGAATTATGATGAGATTGTAATAATGAGATCTAAAAGATGAAAATTCTTAAACTTCAATTGCTCCTGGTCGTAGGATAATTAATTGGTAGTTAGTTAATTCGTAAAGATCGGTACATACTATGCTTGCTTCAATATGAAGGTCTGTTCTCATAGGCATTTGTGTGGTGACATTATAGCTAGTATGTAGGTGCTTACTAGTGAATAAGTTCACTGAATTGGAACAACTAATGGAGTTCACTCAAGTGTCAGTAGTTGTTCATAAAGTGATGGTTGTACAAGTATCCTTAGACTTGAGGTAATCATAGTCATCTTGTGTACATTGAACTATACTTTGGTCTAGTTCTTAGTCTCTAGGACAATAATAATGGCTCTTTTGGGTATAGTATTTGTACACAAACATAGTGATTGATCAATAGATGATCAATAGAGGATCTGCCCCTTCTAGTGAAGGAAGAGAATGTCATATGTTACTCCACTTATGCTAGTTCAGGAATCTCTAGTCAGAGTGAATGAAATTAGAAAGAAGTTTCTAATATGCGTTAAAGGGAACTAAGCATAATGAATAGGAAATCATAGGATTAAATTAGATAGGCTTGACACAAGTTCCATATAACGACCTAGAAATTTTCATAATTATATAAGTGTTTATTAATTGATAAATGTGCCTTATGTGATTTTTATGGCAGATAAAAATTTTGTGAGGTCAAGTTATGTGTGGTATCATGATTATGTGATTACATGATGATTGGTATAAGTCGAATGTGTTCGTAGAATTTTATTTGCATTTTTGGTAAATTAAAACTATTTTAAACATGCTTTTTTAATCTTCGAAAAATCTTATAAAATCATTGGAGTCATTTAAAATTATGAAATCTTTTTCATTATCATCTTGGTGAAATTATTTATTTTTTAAAATTAGTTTAAGTATTTAATTTTGTGTTTATATATTTTAAAATGATTTCAAAAGCTTTAATTCTTTTAAAGGTTATTTATTTCAAAAATTCATATAAAATTCATTTTTGACTAAAAAATTATTTTAAAAATATGGGGAGGTTTATAATTTCATAAACTTCATTTGTAAATTTTAAAAAAATTATTTTTCTTTTTATTCCCTAATTTATTTCAATTTTAGAAGGATTAAAATCAATTTTTGAAAAGAAATTAGATAATTCATTTTTGCCAGATTACCAAACTGCCCTTGCTTCTATATATATCATTTCCACGGTCCCATTTCTTCATTCTGTTCGAGAGCAGCTGGGTACTCTCCTTCTTCTCCCTTTATCATTTCTTCTATCTTTATCATTTCTTTCAATTTTGAGCTCAAAACCATGTCTAAATTCGAGTTTTAATCATCCTTGTATTATTCTTATGTTTAATTAGTATTTGGGTTGTGTTTTGAGAAGTTTGTGTATGTATATAATCGGTGTGTGTATGTATATGCTGAAACAATGACATGTAAGCATGGTTAGATAATAAATCTTTGATTTAGTGATTGTATGATGTTACTTATGTTTTAAAATGGAGTTTTTGTTTAGTTATGTGTATTTTTACGAAGTTCGTACACATGGAAGGATTGATATCAATACCGATTCTAAGTCTTTCATCTCTTACACTTCAGAAGTGTGGTGAAATATTATGGTGGTTTGTGTTTATATACTAATTTATCTAAGGGCTCTTTTGAAAAATAAATAGGAAAAAATAAATTTTTGCACATTTACTTTTGTTAAGAAAGTCTATTTGTAATTTTACTAAACTAAGTTTCAAATTGTAAAAATACTAATTAGGTGACACTTTCCCCTTTCTGTTGAGCTTTCTGCGAGAGGACTGTGACACTTTTTTTTTTTTTTTGGTGGGGGCTATTTTGGTGGATTTGGGTTTCCTGGCCCCGCAGGGGCATATTCAACTGAAAGCAATCACATTCAACTAAATTTGCAACTGAATGCAACCAAACGCAACTAAATTTCTGATTTTAGGTTCCATTTGTCACTTGTCATTTTCGAACTCATTTCTGAACTATATATATATATATATTTAAGGTGTGTGATATTTTGGTGGATTTAGGTTTCATGGCCGTGCAGGGCATATTCAACTAAATTTGCAACTGAATGCAATCTCATGCAACTAAATTTCTGATTTCAGGTTCCATTTGTCAGTTGTCATTTTCGACCTTTATATATATATTTATATATATATATATATATATATATATAAAGGTCGAAAATGACAACTGACAAATGGAACCTGAAATCAGCAACTGAATGCAACCACATTCAACTCAATTTCTGATTTCAATTGCATTCAGTTGAATATTGCCCCTGGTGGGGCCTTGCAACCCAAAGCCACCAAAATCACCCTACCTTTTTTTAAAAAAAGAAGTTGAATGTGGTTACATTCAGTTGAATGTAGTTGCATTCAGTTGAATGTGGTTGTATTCAGTTAAATGTGTTGCATTCAGTTGAATGTGGTTCCATTCAGTTGAATATTGCCCCTGGCGGGGCCTTGCAACCCAAAGCCACCAAAATCACCCTACCTTTTTTTTAAAAAAGAAGTTGAATGTGGTCGCATTCAGTTGAATGTTGTTGCATTCAGTTGAATGTGGTTGCATTCAGTTGAATATTGTCCCTGGCGGGGCCTTGCAACCCAAAGCCACCAAAATCACCCTACCTTTTTTTTAAAAAGAAGTTGAATGTGGTTGCCCATGGCGGGGCCTTGCAACCCAAAGCCACCAAAATAACCCTACCTTTTTTAAAAAAAAAAGAAGTTGAATGTGGTTGCATTCAGTTGAATATTGCCCCTGGCGGGGCCTTGCAGCCCAAAACCACCAAAATCACCCCACCTTTTAAAAAAAAGTTGCATTTGGTTGCATTTAGTTGAATGTGGTTGCATTGAGTTGCAAACCAAAATCCACAAAAATAGCCCCTGTCTTAAAAAAAAAAGTACACAAGTCGACAGTGGGCTTGGCTGGGAAGGAGGGAGGGGGAGTGGGTTGGGCTGGGAAGGAGGGAGGGGGAATGGGTTTAGTATTTTTGCAATTTTGAAACTTAATTTAGTAAAATTGTAATTAATTAAAAGAGATGGTATTTTTGCAAATAGAAACTTTGAACCTAGTATTTTTGGTAAATATCCTTAATCTAATAAACAAATAAAAACTATATAATATATATATGATAGAAAATAATCCAAGAATTAGGGTTCTTCAGTTGACTGTCATGAATGTCTAATTTGTGTCTCTTGTTTTGCTAAAAACAGTCTTTCTAATTTTTATAAAATTCTCTCCCATGGTAAATTATAATGCCTACAATCGTCCCTTAATTGCCACTCCCATGGTCAATCAAGGTACAACTATAAAATATTATGAACCAAGGATTATTAGTTTCACAATTCGCATATCAATCTCCCGATCTAATAATTATATTGTGTCAATCATACCATGTACTAGAATCACAACTCCTCTCCCAATTCGTTATAATTTCTAGAGATGCAACTAAAAGTTCGCAACTTTTATAATTGTATAAACGCTCAATGATAGATTAACAATAACAAGAAAATCACAATACAATCAAACAAACTCAATAACCAACGAATACTACCCAACCCTTGGATAAAGGGATTAGCTACTCATAATAAGATAAAAAAATATGAATTAAAATCTCAAACCATGAATTAAAGAATTGAAGTACGAAAAATACAACTTTAAAGCTTCTCGAAATTAGGATGAATCCCTTCACGTACTCCTTCTTCCAATCTTCCTCTCAAAGTGTTTCTCTCCCTTTTCTCTCTAAAGTGCGACTATCCTATTCTATTGTATTCTACAATATTTTATGATATGTTATCTCTACAATGTATGTATAAACCTTATATAATAGAGACTTTTATTGTTTTCCAAGAAAATACAAGTAATTTTCCAAAACAAATTGGATTCTGAATGTAAAATTCGTAGGCGGTCTTCCAGGCCTGTTTCTGGACTGCTCCAGTTGGAACATTGATTTAAGACCACTTCTGAGTTGTAGATAATTTAGTTAGCTTTGCATGGACTGTAAGCTCACCCAATTCTGATGTCTGAAACTCAAGTTAGGGCCCAAACAGTGATCGTTGCGCGTGCAAGCCAATAAATCCGAATTTTCTTGTAATTTAAGTCCAAATAAACTCAATTCCTTCCAAGTTTGTGAATTCTTTATTTCATGTCATAAAATATTAAACTCTAATTAAGAATATCCAATTATTTATAAAATACAATATATATGGGGTTAAAATCATATAAAATACATATAAATACTTGCTCTATCACTACCTCATGCAAACCTAAAGTTAAAAGAAAACCAACATTAGATCATAATCACCGTTCTCCTTCTCTATGAAAAATGTACTCGTAACGGTTAGTTACTCGATCGCCATTGCCATCGCTATCGCCAATCAACTTCGGTATCATTTTTAATTTTCTCCTTTCCAGTGGGATGATTGTTAAGGATATGTAGCACTGACTCCAGAAAAGTGCACACTTCCATGCCTCCAATCATGTGAGAGATGAGTTTTTTTATTCAATTTCAAATCCAACTTTACCTCGGGTTCATCTTTTATCAAAGTCCCGATAGGAATCTTTTGACAATGACTTTCTTGTAGGAAGACTGTGAAAACCAAACCATCAGTAAAGTCCCCGCATCCTAATATAGCCGGGAAAATATGTTTGCATAAGTCATTCCAACAATCATATATAAATTCCACCATTTGTCTCATACTAGCACACACGCACTAATTAAGTCAATATCACACTCGCACAATGTATTCATGTTTAGTCATGCATTCTTAATTCTTCCCTCGTGTTCATGATCAAGAGGCAAGATTAGTATCAAGGAGAATGCCTTAATTGCTCATATTATATTTAAAACAGATGGAGTGAAGAGCATGAGTAAGGGGTCACTCGTCATAATTTTGTTATAAAGCAAAAAACAGAGATGACTAGAAGTACAGAAAAGAATGGATCATGGTATATGCATATGTTGGTCGGTGGAATGCCAAGAACACGACTCTTCGTATCATACATTAGAGAAGACACACAAATATGGGATTCAAGGAAACTATCACATTAACTATTTTATCTTCTCGAAGGTACTGTTTCTAATTTATAGATGTCTGAATTCAGAATTTACAAGCTAGAATAGAAAGCTTATATTCATTAATCTTATCCTATCGTAATAATTTATGATAAGAGCCATCAGCTTTGGTATTATGGCTTGTGCAAGTGTAAATACAATGAAAAATCTGAAGTCGTTTAACTAACAAGAATTAGCATGTGATGTGATGATAAAATTTGGGGATATACAAAAGATCACTTCTTATTCGTGAAATTAGTACTATGATACAGCCCTTTAGTTCGACTTTTTACATTGTATTTTGATTAATGTCCGGGTGGGCGTTTACTGTTTGGCTAGTCATAAATTGGGTTGTCTGCTTTAATTAGTTATATATAACTAAGTTAAACTACACATGAAGGAAGACTATGACACAGAGTTTGTTGGAATTATGCACATTATACATAAGACGTGAATTTGAATAACATGTATATTTTGAAATCTGTAAACAAATTTTAACAAAAAATTTAAAAAGGACAGGTTAAAAAGTTAATAAAAACTCTCAAAATGTCTTTTTCAAACAGATGAAACAATAATAAAATTGATAACTATTACCTCGTAAGGAGTTTCCTCTGGGTGGAGTTGACCTCCATCAAACAGGAATGCGGTAGAACTCATCTCTATAGACCGTTGGTTACAATAAGCTGTCATCAAACAGGAATGCAGTAGAACTCATCTCTATAGACCGTTGGTTACAATAAGCTATCATCAGCTTAATTAGCTGCACACTACGTTTTAGTTTGAAGAAGAGTTCAGTTCCATCCTACAAGCAAAGAAACACAGTACAAATGGATAAGAATATACATACTTGTAATATGGCCATCACTAAATTACATATTCAGGTTATCAAGTATTAAAATAGCAGATTTCATACATTGCAATCTTAACCAACAAAATATTAAAGGAATCAAATATTTCTTAACCAACTGAGTAACAATTCATCGAGGTCAGAATATTGTTCTTCATGTCAGGAACATAATACACATCTTCAATATTTCCTTGTATAGATACTCTGCTATCAACTTTGTATGAACATTCTTCTATAGTGCTTGAATATAAAATAATTCAAGACAAGTACTTCTTTGTCACTTGTATCACATGACTCTAATAGAGATTAAAGAGATCATGGTAGGTAATTTTTAGGCAACCACACAATATTTCAAGATAATATATACTAATAATGTTCTAGTAGGATATTCTTTTCCCCATCCCTTTTCAGTAGCACCCAATCCGTTCTCATTATTACGATCAATGAGGTGTTGTAGAATGAGGTTTTGCATCAAAGAGAGTTCTCTTGCAAGCCACTATAGCAATTTCAAACTTGATTTTAGAGATTTCAATGAAGAAAAGCAGAAATACTTATTTTTTCTTCACACACAGGTTCTTGTCTTATATGATTGGAAGAAAAAACTCATATGACATTCATTGGCAGCCTAACCTAATGAGTTTAATATCTTGTAATTTAGTCACAACAGAGGCTTCTTTAAATAGAAGGTTGTTGTTGTTCCTGGACGGCAGCTGATAATGCTATCGCTATCACGGCGTTACCTTATCTTCACCATGATACGGACTCCAAGTAAGTTAATAATCCTAAAAAAACTAATCCTCAACCGTTGTAGTTTCAAGCATAAAAATCTTATATACCACAAAGAATTTAATTTCCCCTTATTTGACATTTGCCTATTTTAGTATATAGTACACCTGATTCAATGGGACTCATCAACCAATAAAGAGGGAAATAAGTTTTTGATTAAATCAAAGCAACTCAAATGACTCAAATGACTGTAACATACAGGAACTACAACTCTGCTATGCTCTAATTCTATTACACAAACATTTCTAAAAAACTTATATATGCAAAAATTACTACAGATTCTATTAGGGAACCACAATTTATACCTATTTATTTAATGCCTATTTATAGAAGCACATGCAACTTTACAAATCTTGGTTCTATTACAAAACCTTAATTTTAAAATAATAATAAGCATTAAATAAATTCAAACATTCTTTACTCTAGAAAACAATGTAACAAATGTTGGTTCTATTACATAACCTTAATTTTAAAACTAAGTATGAATACAATCACATCTACGAAACTCATTATATCGTATTAACAAATATGCATGTAGAATCAGATCTTTGAAATCATACAAAATTAATATGAATAAACATATACAACTAAACAAGCTCACGATAATAAAAAAAATTATGAAAACAAATTAAAATCAGAGAATCGATGTTGATTATTACCTTTCCAAAACTGATCGATCCATACTTGCACTAATCTTTAAAGAAACTCGAGATAATCTCTCCTGGCTCCAAGAGAGAAAACGCACCAATGGCGGATTGTTACTTTTTTAGTTTGATTTCTCTAAGCGCGATGATTTCCAAACTCTCTCCATAGAAGCGAGTGTATAGGTGTGTGTCCTATATGATGGTGCTATTTTAAAAAATAGCCTTAAATTTTACTTAATTACAAAAGTGCCATTGATAATTTTGTACGGTTTGATTAAATGAATGGCTAGGATATTGGTTCTCTCCAATTCTCCATTTGAATGGGTCTCCCTAGAATAGAAGTATGGGGCACTACATAATTATGTTAACATGCTTTTAAATACAATGGGATAATTAAACAATGATCACCCTTTAATTAATATCCATAGTTTTTGTTTGACTAGTAAATTTATTTTTATTTTAACTATAGAAAATGATCATTTTCAAAAATAATGTAATAAAAATAAATTTACTATTCAGATTAAAAACTAACCTGGACGAACACATTTAATATAAATTTTACTTTAATTTTTTTATTAAAGGATCAAATTAATAAAACTAGTAAAAAAATAAATAAATGTTATATAATCCGGAAACATGTACATAGCACGAGAATAAATTCATAAATGTAAAAAATAAAAAATATTACCTGTAAACAGAGCCTTACATAATAAATTTCTGGAGCATATTCTTCATTGTCTATCTGCAAATATTTGATAACAAGCAAAAGAAATATGATACAAGAATTTCAGAAAAACATTCTTAAAATCAAATTATATATATTAAAAAATACTTGATACTCCAAAAAAACTGCATATCAAATATGTTTTAATATTTTCTATTAGGATTATCATCTGATTATTAATGACTTTTGAAAGGTGTTCAACCTAGATCTTAAAAAAACCAAAATTTCAAAATTAAATATAGATAAAGATGTCGATTAATTCAAATTTTATGTACACTACGATTAAAATCTAAAATAATTGAAGAACTACTGTTTAAATCTAAAATTGAAACAAAATTTTGAAAATTGTGATACTATTCATTTTTTGGAATGTTCTCGTCGATTAGTTGATTTTAGCATTGGTAAGGAGAAAATTAGAGGAAATAACATGGACATATACACCACTAAAAACATGAAAAAAGACTTTAAATAATTATAGAAAATTTAATTCCATTAATCAACATAATTAAAACATTGAGAAAGAAACAATAAATAATTCTAAACGTACCTTTGATGTGTTAACGGGTTGAATTATGATTGAGTAGTCCATTGGATCATTAGACTCATAAACTTTTAGTTTGATTAATTACAAACTTTCAAAGAATACAAAATAAGTGCTATCATGAGAGGTTTGTGAGTGTGGTTTGAGATGACTAGATGCGGAGATGAGTTTCACTGCGGCGAGGTTTAGATGGTTCTCAATAAAGGATATATATATACATGTAAAACCTAAAATTTGATGATTGGGCCTATCACAATTTGGTGATTGGGCCATATGAGCGCCCAATCAGAATTTTGTAGAAGAATAAAATCTAAGGAAAACTAGAGGCCTTCTAGAATTTAAAAAAATACTCCTTATATTTTTTACCAAATAATTATTATTAAAAAAAAATTAGTTTTAAACTCTTTTTCTACAAAAATGTTTTTGTCATAAGATTAAAATTGTTTTCATTTTTTTTTCAAATGATTAGGAAAATGATGTATAAATTCTCTCCAAAAAATTGATATTGTAATTATATTTAAATAATTAATTTTTTAGCTAAAATGCGAGCAAAAATTAATCAAAGTGAAATAAAACAAAAAACTATTAATATTTTAATATTTGATTAGTGTTGAATCAATTGTTACAAGTGAATAAAATTGAAAATTCTAATCAAACCCATTAAAATATTTAAATAGATATATAAAAATTACTTGAAAAAGACAACACTTTTTATTTGTTATTATAAATATATCCCATTTTTCAAATTTGTCATATTTTTTATTGTAACCATGATTAAATAACTAACTACACTTTTTAAAAGATAATTTTGTCCTCTTATTTAAATAAAAATTATACCAATTACTAACTATAATATACATATAATATCATAATCGATCATATATCATTGATGCTGGAAGCCTCGTTCTCGTTATAAATTGAAAGAGATCACAGACAACAGTTTTGCAGCTGATGCAAAGACTCCAAGATTTTATCTTTACTCTAGAGGAAACAAGGGAAGTTAGTGCCCCTAGCGGGGCCTTTTAAGAAACAAATTTATCCCGACCCGAGAACAAGAGATACAGAGGGTAAAGGCTGTTGGATTATTTAATTAATCTAAAAGTGATTTCTTATTTAGTTATTTTGTGAGAATTTATTTATGAATAAGTCAGCTATACATGTTTGTGTGTGGCTAAAGAATTGGTCTAGTAGTTCAGTTTGTTTAGGAGAGTCGTGGAGATAAATCAGGTATACAGTTCCTGTTTTGTCGTGGCCACCTTAGTATTTAAATTATGCTTACTTGCTTTGTATCTTTTATCTCTTCAATAGTAAGTACTTTGTTTCCATGCAATATTCATAAGTAAGTCTACGTAGTTATATCAATATCTGGTATCAGAGCTTTCTATATCCCATACACCCAACCCCAACAATCATCACCTGATGGCAACAGAAGCGACGACTAAAGGCAAGGAAAGCTCATTTGGTTTGAGTTATCCGTTGCTCACAAAAACCAACTACACAGCCTGGGCAATGAAGATGAAAGTATTTATGCAAGCCCATGGTGTGTGGGAGGCCGTAGAACTCAAGGACCCTAAGGTTGCAGCTGAGGAGAAAACGGACAAACGAGCTTTGGCCATTATATATCAAGGGATCCCTGAGGATTTACTTCTATCCATCGCAGACAAGGAAACTTCTAAGGAGGCATGGGAGGCCATAAAAACAGTCCACCTGGGCGCAGATAAGGTGAAGAAGGCAAAGATCCAGACCCTCAAATCGGAGTTTGAGGCTTTAGCTATGCGAGAAAGTGAGGAGCTCGATGAATTTTGCATGAGATTGAACGGCCTGGTGACTAACATCAGGGCCTTGGGGGAGAAAATTGAAGAAGCATACGTGGTCAAGAAGATCCTTCGTGCTGTACCTGGCAGGTTCCTACAGATAGTATCAGCCATAGAGCAATTTAGTGATCTTGAAACAATGTCTGTAGAGGAGATAGTTGGATCCCTGAAGGCCCACGAGGAAAGAACGCGTGGCCAACAGGAGAAAGGTGGAGAACAGCAACTTCTCTTGACCGAGGAAGAATGGGGAAAGCGAGAACGCAAAGAGGGACAACTACTTCTCTCACGAGAAGAATGGTTAAAACGGACTGGGAAAGGTGTGAGTGGTACTGATTCAAGAGGCGGGAGAGACTTCAGTCGAGGCGGTAGAGACAGGAGCAAAGTACGTTGCTTCAATTGCAACGTGCTTGGGCATTACCAGTCTGAGTGTCGCAAGGCCAAGCGAGAGCAGAGGAATGAGGCAAATCTAACTCAAGTCGAGGGTGATGAACCTACATTGCTCCTTGCAAAGTGCAACAATGTCAAGGACGACATGATCCTGTTGAATGAAAGTAGTGTCAATCCAAAGCTCAACACGACTGGGAATGGTAAGAATAATGAGTCAAGTGTATGGTATCTCGACAATGGGGCTAGTAATCACATGACTGGCCGACGCTCAATGTTCAAGGAGCTGGACGAAAGCGTTACAGGGGAAGTGAAATTTGGCGATGGATCTACAGTCAAGATACATGGAAAGGGGCTGGTTCATTTCACGACTGACGATGGCAAAACTTGTGCACTCAAGGAGGTATATTTTATTCCAAGCTTGTGTAATAATATAATCTCATTGGGTCAATTATCTGAGAGTGGTAGCAAAGTAATTATCAAGGGAGAATATTTATGGATATATAATGATAAGAATGTGTTGATTCTGAAAGTAAAAAGATCCATGAATAGATTGTATAAGGTGGTGATAAAGGATGTTAGTGGCACTTGTTTGTTAACAAAAGCAGAAGAAATGGCTTGGTTGTGGCACTCACGACTCGGTCACGTGAATTTTGCTTCGATGATTCTCATGTCTAAGAACAGAATGGCATTTGGTCTACCAAATTTTACTCACCCAAAGGAAGTATGCAAAGGTTGTTTGATGTCAAAACAGGCGAGACGCCCATTCCCTTCCCAGACTAGTTTCACTGCTAAGAAGCGTCTTGAGCTGATTCATGGAGATATTTGTGGGCCGATTTCACCACCGACAAAGTCTGGTAATAAGTATTTTTTATTGCTTGTTGATGATCTTAGTCGTGCCATGTGGGTTTATATGCTTAAAAGTAAAGATGAAGCACTTACGCATTTTAAGAAATTTAAAGCTTTGGTTGAAAAAGAATCAGGTCAGGAGATTAAAGTTTTCAGGACAGACAAAGGTGGTGAGTTCTGTTCAAATGAGTTTAATAAGTTTTGTGAAGACATGGGCATTGTTCGACACTTCACTGCTCCTTACACTCCACAACAAAACGGAGTTGTGGAGCGACGTAACCGGACTGTAGTGGCCATGGGAAGAAGCTTGCTAAAGGAACGAAATATGCCCTCATACATGTGGGGAGAGGCCATCAGACATGCCGTATACTTGTTGAATAGGCTACCAACTCGAGCAGTTTCTGGAGCAACACCATATGAATCATGGTCCAAGAAAAAGCCACAGGTTGATTACCTAAAGATCTTCGGTTGTATTGCCTACATGAAGATTCCAACTGTGCATACTAAGAAGCTGGACAACAGGAGCAAATGTGTCGTGCACCTTGGAAGAGAAGCAGGGACAAAAGCTTATCGCTTGTTCGATCCAAACACAGGGAATGTGCATATTAGTCGGGATGTCATTTTTGATGAAGCGAAAGGATGGAGCTGGAGTGATACAACAGAAAAGGGGTCACACTCATCCTTGATTATAGCAGGTGAACAGTTTACAGATGTGCCAAGTGAAGAAGTATCGAGCGAAGAAGAGTCAGCAAGCAAAGAAAGCTCTAATTCTGATACGATTGAGAGTGGAGAAGAATATCAGGGTAACTCACCACAGTCGTCTACAACCCCTCAGTCTGTTCAGTCTCGAGTAAACACTGCTGGAAGTAATGTCATACTGGAAGATATACATGATGGGAGCGAGCCACCAAAGCATTTCAGACTCCTTTCTGAAATCTACGATGCAACTGAGGAGGTGGAGCTAAATGATGAGTTAGCTGATGAGTTGTTACTGGCTGGTATTGATGAACCAGTTGGTTATAAACAGGCAGCTGGGGAAAGTTGTTGGAAGCAAGCCATGGACTGTGAAATTGAAGCTATAGAACGAAATAAAACCTGGAAGCTAACTGACTTGCCACCAGGACACAAGGCAATTGATTTGAAGTGGGTGTATAAAGTGAAAAAGGATACGGAAGGAAACATCTTGAAGCATAAGGCGAGGCTAGTAGCAAAAGGGTATGTGCAAAAGCATGGCGTTGATTTTGAAGAGGTCTTTGCCCCGGTAACAAGAATGGAGACGGTACGTTTAATGTTAGCGTTGGCAGCTAAAAACTCTTGGGAAGTTCATCACTTGGACGTGAAATCTGCGTTCTTGAATGGCACATTGTATGAAGAGGTGTATGTTAATCAGCCGGAAGGTTACGTAAAGGAAGGGCACGAAAGAAAAGTTTATAAGTTGTTTAAGGCTCTTTATGCCACGAGCTTGGTATACTCAGTTAAATAAGAGTCTTGAAAAACTTGGATTTATCAAATGTCCAATGGAGCATGCTGTATACACGAAGAGAGAAGGAGAGGAGTCATTGATTATTGGTGTTTATGTCGACGATTTGATCATTACAGGGACAAATGCAAGTAATATTGTCAGGTTCAAGCAACAGATGAGTAAAGAGTTTGAAATGTCGGACCTGGGAAAGTTAAGCTATTATCTGGGTATAGAGGTTGATCAAGACAAGGGTTGTATCGAATTAAAGCAAGTGGCTTATGCTAAGAAAATACTTCAGAAAGCAGGGTTATCTGACTGCAATCCAGCAAAATTCCCGATGGAGCCAAAAGATCAGCTACATAAAGATGAAACAGGGAAGCCAGTTAACTCTACGGAATACAAGAGTATGGTGGGTGGCTTAAGGTACTTAGTGCACACGCGTCCAGATATTGCGTACTCAGTTGGGATGGTAAGTAGATTTATGGAAAGGCCTACTGTGTTGCATCAAGGAGCTGTTAAGCGAATTATGAGGTATATAAAAGGAACATTGAATTATGGTTTGGTGTACAATAAGGGTCGAGGGGATTATATGCTGTCTGGGTTTTCAGATAGCGATCTTGCAGGGGATGTTGTGGACAGGAAAAGCACAGGTGGGATGGCATTTTACTTGGATGAATCGTTGATCACATGGGTATCTCAGAAGCAACGCTGCGTGGCATTATCATCATGTGAAGCTGAGTTCATGGCCGCCACTGCTGCAGCGTGTCAAGGAATTTGGTTGCAAAGTTTACTGAGCCAAATCACAGACGTCAAAACTGGTCCAGTTGTTCTCTATATAGACAACAAGTCTGCTATCGATTTGGCAAGAAATCCTGTATTTCATGGTCGCAGTAAGCACATAGATGTGCGTTATCATTTCATCCGAGAATGTGTGGAGAAGGGTTCCATCATCATCAAACATGTGTGTACTGAACAGCAACGAGCAGATGTTCTAACAAAGCCCATGTCGGTTGTCAAGTTTGAGAAGATGCGTGCTCTGCTTGGAGTGAAGAATCTGAATCACTTTTAAATTAAGGGGGTGCTTGTTGGATTATTTAATTAATCTAAAAGTGATTTCTTATTTAGTTATTTTGTGAGAATTTTTTTATGAATAAGTCAGCTATACATGTTTGTGTGTGGCTAAAGAATTGGTCTAGTAGTTCAGTTTGTTTAGGAGAGTCGTGGAGATAAATCAGGTATACAGTTCCTGTTTTGTCGTGGCCACCTTAGTATTTAAATTATGCTTACTTGCTTTGTATCTTTTATCTCTTCAATAGTAAGTACTTTGTTTCCATGCAATATTCATAAGTAAGTCTACGTAGTTATATCAATAAAGGCTCCCTCACCCCAAAACAAAATTCAATATTTTGAGAAATATTGGGGTTGCGAAAATTCAAATATCTTCAAACTTATTAGTTATTGGCAACTTCATCGAAATTTACCGTTCAAGGAGGAGAGAATCACATGTTTGATCATTTCATGTGCTAGTAATATATTATGTTGCTTTTTAATGATTTGGATTTATTAATGATTTATTAGTTCCTTAACTTTACTAACTTACACAAGGGAATACACATTATAAGGATTAGAGAATATCAAAGAACATGTGTGCATGCTCTCTGTACATAAATGTGAACTCGCAACTGTTCTTGCCAGGAAAACATTCTCTTTGCCTACGGCCTAGATTATGGGTATTGTTGTGCCCAAAATCCGCCTTGGGCTTGATTTAAGGCCCACTAAGGTTTGTTGGATATTTAATAATCCAAACATGTTTTAAATAAAAGTGTTTTATTTTATGTACGTTAGTAGAAGCAGTCGTTGCTGTTAGCAATGTTTTAAGATCAAATAACAGATGGGCTTGGTCATAGGAGTCGTGGGCTTAGTTGCTATTTTGTAGCCTCACGTTCAGTAGTCTCGTTTATTTTTCTAGGCTTTATATATCTGTACGTAGCTGTTCTATTTTCAATAAGAAAGGAAGAGTTTATTCCAAGTGTGTTTTCTTCATACATTAGCTGTGCATGTGTGTTAAGAGTGTTTGAGTTTATATATATACAAGAGTGTGTGCGTATATATATTGCAGGTGTATCCAATACTTGGTATCAGAGCTACAGGAGTGTAGGGAGTCCAGATTCACGATAAGATGGAGACAAGCAAGGCCAAAGAAAGCTCGATCGGTTTGAACTACCCACTGCTAACAAAAGCCAACTATACGGCATGGGCTCTCAAGATGAAAGTGTTTATGCAGGCCCATGGTGTGTGGGAGGCCATTGAACCCAAGGACCCAAAGGTTGCAATCGAAGATAAGAAAGACAAACGTGCCTTGGCTGTCATCTATCAAGGAGTCCCCGAAGATATCTTATTATCTATTGCAGACAAAGAGACATCGAAGGAGGCCTGGAACGCGATCAAGACAATGTCGTTGGGGGCAGACAAAGTGAAAGTGGCGAAGGCACAGACTCTTAGGTGCGAGTTCGAAGCAATGCATATGAAGGAGAGTGAACAGCTGGACGATTTCTGTTTAAAATTGAACAGCCTGGTGACCAACATTAGGGCCCTGGGAGAGAAGGTGGACGAAGTATACATTGTCAAGAAGTTGCTCAGATCAGTCCCCACCAAGTTTCTACAAATCGCCTCTGCGATCGAACAATTTGGTAAGGTGGACGAGATGTCAGTTGAAGAGGTCATTGGGTCACTCAAGGCCCATGAAGAGAGACTAAAAGGAACGACAGAAACAAGCCAGGGGCAACTCTTACTGACAGAGGAAGAATGGCGAAAACGAGCGAACAACGACGGACAATTACTCTTGACTCGCGAAGAGTGGCAGAAGAGGACCAATCGCAATGGGAACCTAAATGGTGGAGAGAATCGTGAAAGAGGTGGAGTAAGGGACACGAGCAGAGTACGATGTTATAAGTGTCAAGGTTTTGTACATTTCGCAAGAGACTGTCACAGACCACGCAGAGAAAGAGAAGTACAAAGAGAGGTCAATCTCTCGCAAACCATCGAAGATGAACCAACACTACTGATTGCTGAAGTGGGAGAGATAGAAGCAAAATCAATGTTGCTAAAGGAAGACTCAATTATTCCAAAGCTTCGTACAGGTGTCGAGAAGCAAAAGGAGTCGCAAGTGTGGTATCTTGACAATGGAGCAAGTAATCATATGACTGGACAACGCGGAAAATTCAAGGAATTAGATGAAAGTGTGACTGGGAAGGTCAAATTCGGAGACGGGTCTACAGTGAACATTGAAGGAAAGGGATCAGTTGCTTTCCAGTGCAAGAATGGTGAGGAAAGAACACTACATGAGGTATATTTTATCCCGAATTTATGTAGTAATATTATAAGTTTGGGTCAACTCTCGGAGGCTGGAAATAGAGTTGTATTGGAGGGAGATTATCTATGGGTTTACGAAGGAGATGGTAAACTTCTGATGAAAGTAAAAAGAACTGAAAATAGGTTGTATAAAATCAGCCTTGAAGAGAGCAAATCACAGTGTTTACTAGCCAAGATGGAAGAGAGTTCTCGACTGTGGCATGCCCGTCTCGGCCACGTCAACTTCCAAGCTATGGAGCTACTGTCAAGGGAGAAAATGGCACATGGAATCCCAGAAATAATTAAGCCGTTAAAGAAGTGCGAAGGATGTTTAATGACGAAGCAGACCAGGCAACCATTTCCATCTCAAGTAAAGTTCAATTCAAAGAAAGAACTGGAGATAGTGCATGCCGATATTTGTGGACCCATCTCGCCAATAACCCCCGGAGGTAATCGCTACTTCCTCTTATTTGTTGATGACTATAGCAGAAAAATGTGGGTGTATTTTCTGAAAGAGAAGAGTGGTGCTTTCGAGATGTTCAAAAGGTTCAAGGCTTTGGTCGAAAATGGTGGAAAAAGGAGCATTCAAATACTAAGAACAGATCGAGGCGGGGAATTTTGCTCGAAGGAATTTACCTTATTTTGTGAAAAGGCTGGCATTCAAAGACACTATACAACGCCCTACACCCCTCATCAAAACGGGGTGGTAGAACGTAGGAATCGAACCGTTGTGGCTGTGACTCGAAGTCTCTTGAAGGAATCAGGACTACCAGCATTCATGTGGGGGGAGGCGGTACGACACTCAATTTATGTGTTGAATCGTTTACCCACTCGAGCAATAAGAGGCAGTACTCCATACGAAGCATGGAATGGAGACATACCAGACTTGTCAGGACTAAGAGTATTTGGATGTACGGCAATGATGAAGGTTCCGTCAAAGCATACGAAGAAACTAGATGATCGCGGGATGATGGTTGTGTATCTCGGTAAGGAACCAAGTACGAAAGGAAATAGATTGTATGACCCAAAGACAGGGACAGTGCATGTGAGTAGGGACGTGGTTTTTCAAGAAGAAAATTTCTGGAATTGGGAACAAGGTGAGGCGAAAAAGGTAGAATTTCCTAGTCAGTACGTTGAGATGAGCAGTTCTATCGATGAAGGAGTTGTCAATGAGATGGAATATGAGTCAGCGACGCCTTTGCAGTCACCACAACCACAAACTCCCATGACACAAACATCATCAGAAGCGGGAGGCACACCAGGTGGGACAACGGATGCATCTTCTGCAGAGAGCACCGAACCTCGATGATACAGATCTTTAGCAGAAATCTATAATGAAACAGAGATTGTAGATTTGATTGATGAATTGATGCTGTTAAAGATTGAAGGGCCAACGTCGTTTAAGGAAGCAACGGAGGAAAAGGAGTGGAAGGATGCAATGCAACAGGAGTTCGATACGATTGAAAGAAACAACACCTGGTTCCTCATAGACCTACCACCTGGACAGAAATCGATCGGGTTGAAATGGGTGTTTAAATTGAAGAAGGACCCGGAAGGGAACATTGTGAAACACAAAGCGCGCCTTGTTGCAAAGGGTTACGTGCAATAAAAGGGGATTGATTACGACGAAGTATTTGCATGTGAACCCCGGATAAGGGTAAAGCTGTGTGAAGGCCAGGCAGGGGTTCAACCGGGTAGCAGATTGCCAGGTTAGGGGTACGTACATGAACCCCGAAGGTTTCCAGAAAATATACCAGCGGGCTCAGAATCGCCTATATTGTAGGAGATTGGATAATATACGTCGTAACAACCTTCTGGATAGCTCCTAAACAATAGGAATGAATCAACAGCAATATATACGGAAGATTAGCATCATATATAGAGGGAATATATATATATGCGTGTATATACGGATATACGAGGAAAACATGCGGATTATTCTGAGCTAACAACCTGGATAATTATGTGGATGGTGATAAACAATCGTTGCAGGTTGGTTAGGGAGGATGAGGCTTATCAGATCGTGAGGATTATCAAAGAACTACATGAGGACTTGATCTCTTTTATATAAATAAGAGTATGTAGGCACTTTGCAAAGGGTTGGATACACACACACCTCTAACACTTGCTCCTAGCTGTGAACATTGGATTGAATAGGTCATATTCAATCATCATTGCCTGGGGTACCTTGCAAACTCAGTCCATAAAAATCACTCTTCTCCCTCTCGGATTAGGGTTCATGAGATTAGGGTTTTTAGCTTGAAATTCGATTATTTAATTGATATTTCTGGATTTCCTTGGTTTATTCTTGTATTTATTTCATTGAAGTGTTGTACCATTTTTCCCTCACAACAGGTATTATATTCTTAATATAAATATTAGATATCTATAATTATATGTATATGAGTTAATTTTAGCGAAAGGACATATTTATAAATATTATATAAAAAGGGATATATCTATAATTGACCTTTAATTTTGGGACATATTAAACTAAGGGTTTTATATCAAACGGGCCACTGATCTCATTAAAAGGTATCAAGTAGCTCCACAGTCTCCATGGAACTCATTTAAACCACTAAACTAAGAAATATATCATTTGCCCCCTGCATTCACAAAAATAATAGAATTTATGGTGGCCTAAGTGAGAATAATACAATCTATCCAAGATTGAACTTTTTTTGGCCACCATAAATTTAATCCAAGACACTTAGGCCACCATAAATTGTATTATTTTTGTGAATACATGGGCAAATGATATATTTCTTAGTTTATTGGTTTAAATGAGTCCCCGTGGAGACTGGGGAGCTACTTGATACTTTTTAATGAGATCAGTGGCCCGTGAGGAAACAAATACAACAGGTTTGTTTTCAGTGCTAGATATGAACACAAAAACTCAGCCAGGTGAGGAAACAGAGGTCGTGACTCATGATGATGATATGGGTAGTCCAAACAGTCCAACTGAAGATAATCATAGTAGTACAAACAATCCATTTACTAAGGTAGCAACTCCATCTCCACAACGAAGGCACATATCTGTTCTTAATCCGGAAAATTATGATGATAGTACTGAACCAAGAAGGTTCAGAAGACTGGAAGAAATATATGCTAAAACAGAAGAAATGCAAGTGGATGAGGAGTTATTGTTTGTTAGAGCTGATGAACCTGAGAACTACAATAGTGTAGCAAGTGATCGAGAATGGAGTGCAGCTATGCAACTAGAGATTGAGTCTATAGAAAGGAATGGGACTTGGAATCTGACAGGAAAAAAAAAGGACACATGTGGTGGAATGAGGGAATCACGTGAGGAAGAAGGGGGGAGGGAAAAGGGGGCATAGTATTTTTGCAATTTTGAAACTTAGGTTGGTAAAATTGCAAATAACTATTCTTACCAAAAATAAATTTGCAAAAAATTACTTTTTCCTATATATTTATGAATACATGAAATCTTTTCGCCCATCAACTGAATCATCTATACATCTTATTCTGTCACTAAGGCTTGATCATGTTAATGAACTTCTTTCAGCGACTTGATCGTTGTTGGTGCCTGTTCTTCAAATTTCACGATCCCTGTATAGAGTTAATATTATTTATCTTTTATCCCTATGGTCATAAATTTAAGACTAAATTTAGTTATTGAAATGATTTTGTGCAAAGAAAATTAAAATAACGTTCTACTATTCAAAACATCTAAATAGAAAAACAAATAATAGTCTTATATAAGAAGTGGGAAAATAGTTGAATACAACATATTAAATATGATATTTATAATATAAGATGTGAAATTTAATATAATTTCCTTTTTTCTTTTTTTATATAGTCAAACACACTCAGCTCGGACATAGTAAAGGGCGTTAGGGAAATATCCTAACGTAATTATTTCTAATAATTATAAAAAATATAATTTTCAATTATCATAAAAGAATGTTTAGATATTATCAAATGCTTATAACATAACAAAATTTAATATTTAAGAATCAACTTTAATTTTTATATTTAAACAAACAAAAATATCAAAATTAACTTTTTTAGTGGAACGCAAAAGTAAAATACTAGGTAAAATTTACATACCTTAAAGTGAAATCATAAATAAGTCTATTTACAAGAAATTCAAATATGATTCTCAAAAGAATTTTAATTATTAATATAACATATTGTGCAAGGAAAATTGCCCAAAATACCCACTTTTTCCCCTGCCCAAAATACCCATTTTTCAAAACACCGTCCAAAATACCCATGGGTCACGCCCATGGGTGAGGCGTAACCGACCTACTATAGCAACCAATCACCTGCTACTAAACTCGATTTGGGCGTTTCGATTCCAGCGTATCAAACGCTATGAAACTGGTATGGATGTATCAAACGCTACGAAACTGGTATGGTATGGACAGAAAAATGGCTCGCCGGAAATGCCATTTGAAATGTAAATCGCGAGATCTCGAATTCTGCTAATCGATATATAATTAAACTTGTATAAGATTGTAGAGGAGACGAAGGCGGTTCGATTGGTGTGTAGGTTATGACTGGATGTTTACGGGAGAGGGGTGAACGAAAAGAGGGAGAGAAGTCGCCGGCGAGACCTCAATCTCCAGAGTTCTGGAGACGAAGAAGGCGGCGGATACGCATGTGGAACATGCTTATCCTCAGATGCGCCTTTGGAGATGGTGTATTATCTCCTCAGATGCGCCTTTGGAGATGGCGTATCTCAGCTAACCTGCGCCTATTCTGTTACCGTATCCACTCAGTGCTCTGATCCCATAGGCATGACTACTGAAATTCTCCGACCAATTAGGCATATTCGGGGATCCTCCTCTTCCCATTGGGCATTTTGGGCGCGCAACGCGAAATGTTGGGTATTTTGGTTAAGGAATAATAAAAAGTGGTTGTTTTATTTAGCAAAAAAAAGTGGTTATTTTGGGCACTCATCCTTAAATCCATACAATATAATGTTTATATTGTAATGTATTTAACAACAAATATGTACATTTAAACTAGAAAAATATTTTTTCATTCACTACGCCATAGATGGGCTATTGTTACATCTTTTTCATGGATGTTGCTAAAATATGTTACCTTAGCATGTTATTTTGGACCTTATATAACATTTTGTTTTTGTGTTACCTTAGCTTTAAAGTGTTGGATGTTAGCAACATACATGAAATGTTATCTTAGATCATTACTAAACTCAATATTTAATTTTTTAACCAAAACAATGTTTAATTATTTGAAAATCACATTTACCTTTAAAATATTTCATGTTTATAAAGTGTAAGAGTTTACCAAGTAAATGAGTTTTTATTTTTGAATATCAAGGTATTTAATTGTTATTCTTTTTCAGGTTCTATTTATTTATTAAATGTAAAATTGATATTTAAAAAAATAAAATCAAAAATTTATAAATTTACTTTTAATCTATCTTTTTTTTTGTCAAGACCTTTAATCTATCTTTTAATTAATTAAAAGTGAATAATTATTTTTAAAACACTTTTACTTTTAAATTAATTTATCCTTAAAAAAATTAAAGCTTTCCAAATAAATGAGTTAATATTTTAAAATATTTAGAATATTTATTTATAATTTTTTCTTGTATATATATATTTATTAAATTTAAAATAAAAAATTCTAAAAAAAATCAAAAATATATTTGTAATAATATAAAATGGCGCAGAGATCGGTGAAAGTTTGTAAGTGCATAACCCGCAAAATATAGCGCCAGACTAAAATTTGGTCTAACAAAAATAACATTCTCATCCCCTCCCCTTGGCTCTCTCCCGACTCTCCCTCGTAAAACTCTCCCCCTCAATTTCCCTCTCTCTTGTAAAACTCTTTCCCTCAATTTCTCTCTAATTCGTAAAACTCTCCCCCTCAATTTCCCTCTCTCTTGTAAAACTCTTTCCCTCAATTTCTCTCTAATTTTCTTATGTCAGTACATATTTGGGATCAGTTTCGGGCTTCTCAGTTGATTGAGGCTTGGATTTGAGGCTTAAACTTCTTCAAATTAGGGCTTTTTTCAAATTAGGGGTTCTTCGTTTTGAGTTCATTCAATTCATTTCTTCACTAATTAGGCTTAAACTTCGATTAATTGATCTCTCTATTTTCGATTTCAGGGATTATTCGATTGGAGCTTCGGATTTGGGGCTTTGATTTAGTGGATTTCGGGCTTCGATTCAAAGGTATTCCCTCCTTTCGATATGAATGTGTATTTTTACTTGTTTTTTTATCTGTTGCTCATTCTAAACTTTAGCTCTTGTATCAATGTAGTTAATTTTCAATTAATTTTATATCTTAGCTTTGTCTCTTTCACCTAGATGTTTGACTTGAATGGAGTAATCCCTAATGAGAATATGTTGGTTGTTGTATTTCCAAAGCTTATATCATCTTTAATGCATTTCATTTTCAGGATGATTCAGATGTGGTGTTCAAAGCAACTACTGGGAAATGGCGGGCTGTTGTAATCAAGATAACTAGAATGCACAAAATTGGTAGCCCAGTTCTTGTTGGTACAACTAGCGTTGAGCAGAGCGATACAATATTGATGCAACAGCGTGAAGTTAGGATTCCCCATGAGGTCAGCATTTTTTGCTTAAAGATGATAATAATCTATCTATGCCTTCCCTCTATCACTGATTCGTATTAATTGCTTACCGTGTGGGCGAATATAAGTTTAGCATTCTAGAAATATTTTACCACTACATTTATGTAAAGGTTCTCATTGCAAAACCAGAAAATGTGGAGAGAAGCTGAAATTGTAGCATAGAGTGGTCGACTTCGGTCTGTTATGATTGCAACCAATATGGCAGGTCGTGGAACAGATATTGCAACCAATGCAGAATTTATGATGAGGTTAAAGTTACGGGAGATGCTCATGACATGGTATTTCAAGTTTTAATTATTTTTACGTAATGTTAGTTCACTTAGCCTGTTGGAGGCATGGTTACATTACAAGAATAGTTCTAAACATCACTCACACATATTGTTGTCAAGTTCCATTTTCGTGTTTCAAGTTGCATCTGCTAGAAGATTGCTTTTTTTGGCCTATTACTACATATCCAGCATACTTTATTGGCCTAGGTACACTTGCAATCTCTGTTTTGTATTGTCCTTGACTTCAATAGAAATTGAAATGTGATTGGGGTCATGTAGAGTATATGATCTTTTTGTAAAGAATAATTAGAATTTTCTGTAAATATGTTTAGGTTTGAACATAGAAGATCTAGTTTTAGAGAGTTCCAGTACATATGTGATGGAGATAGCAATGGTGTTTTGTACTTTGCTCGCATATCTTACGGGGCACATCAGTGGGTAAATCCTGTTCTAGCCAAGGTAGCATCCTCAACCCACTCTTCTGCTCTCTTATATTCCATTATAGAATCATTTAATTATTTGGGTAATATTCTTTTTTACTAATTCAAATTGTACATTCAGAGAATTACAGTGGCTGCCAGCACTCCTGTTTTAGAGTTTTGCAAAGATACCACATATACTAACTTCTTATTATATCATGATAAGATTCTTCCTCATCTAAACAAATCAAAGAAGAATGGTAAGAAATGACCTACGAAAGTAAAATTATTCATTCCCTATAATTCGACGTTTGAATTCTAAATTAGAATGGACATGGAGTGCATCCTTTGCTACATGTTGTATACACATTATAGTTTAGTTTATTCAATCTTTTTAAGCAGCGTGTTATACTTGTACCTATCTAGCAATAAAGCTTGAAAGTTAATAGGTATATTAGCGGTTTAAAAAAAGTGAGTGATATAAATGTTTCTCATTATATTACTAAAATATGCAGGGCGTTTAATGACTATGCATAAAGTGTAAGTACAGTAAAAATTTGTAATTTGTAATTCATAATATAAGATTTATTCAATAACATATTAAGAGTTAAAATTAATATTTAAGTTGCAGTAATAGTGATCATGTAAATTTGTCTATTATTATTGGATCAAAACTCTTATTTGTCTCTGTGGAAGGAGTAAGTATATTAAGTCATTTTCTTAAAATACATGGTTTCATTCTATAGATTACAACGTTTGTATGTGCAATTTTGAATGATGCACAGGTGGACGGCAAGGATCCCGATGTCCATCTCCACACCTATTTGCAGTGTGGGAGGATGAAGGTGAATGCTCAATAATGTGCAGTTACTTGTCAAGATAATTTCTTAATACCTTATAAGTGGGAACACTATGCATACAACTCCGTAATTAAAACTTTTTTTACTGTTGAAGGAGTGTTATATAGTAAACATGGAAGTCTGGTTTCACAAAATTCAGAAGATGGCAGATCCCCAAAATCAAAAGTCTATCGTAGAATTTTATGCTGCTGCTCTGCATATAGTAATGTTGATAGATGATTAATACTTTCAAACCAATTGCCTTTGTATTCAGTCTTTAAAGTTGTTATGTTTTCTACATTTTGTGTTGGCGATGTCATTACAGACACAATATGAGGGGGATATCTATGTCTGTGCATGTTGTATTGGCTCTCTCAAGGAAAAACTAGGTTATTGACATGCAGAACAAGTCTTGCGTCCATGTTTTGCATGAAGGTATATTCTGATATTTGATACTATCTTTTCTCAATTTATAGTGGTGTATTTAACTCTTTTAAACTCCTTGAAGAGATGCATGAAGCAACAAAATATCCTGTTAGAGCATATTGACCACAAAGATTCCTCGTGCCTGAAACTGAAAATTAAACAATGCATAAGCCGAACTAGAAGATAGACATTGAGCATGGTTCACAAGATTTTTTTCATCATTATAATATTCATGTCCGCCCGAAAATGATTCCTACTTATGGCATGTTTGGCACAACTTAATATATGAACTTATTGACTTATTTTCGGGTAAAAATTTTATATTTTGATAATGTTTTTTTTATACAAGTATTTAATGTATGTTTGAGAGTCAATAAGTTGCAAAAATAAGTTGGAAAATAAGTTGGAAAGTTAGGAATCTCTAACTTTGTCTTAAAATAAGTTGGCTTATTGTGGAAAAAATCCCCCCAAACACCCCTTTAGTTGTTGAGCTTTTTAAACTGTATAAATCACAAAACATTTGTGTCGTGTGACATGACATATGTAGATGTTGAGAATGAGAAATCAGATTAATTCATGCTTTTTCTTTTTCATTTCTACAAACTAAATTGTGGTTCCTGATTTATCCCATAATAACCATCCACTGATGTTTGTTTTAAATATCAAGTTACTCAATTATTATTGGATATTTAAACAAAAAAGATGAATAGGGCAATTTATCTGATAAGGCATACCAATAAACTTGCACTTTTTGCAGGAAACCCTGTTGGATATTTGTCGGGAATGTTATAGCAGGAAACCAAGACACCTGGGATTTTTTATTTGGTACTTATAAGACTATCCATAGTCTTTTGTAATCACATTCACCTATGAACCTCTGGATTATGAATTATTTAATGTATTGGATTTGGAAGAGGATATTTAATTTGGGATGCATAATATGTATATGCAATTTTTTTGGGGACCACTGTTGGATTTGGAAATGAACACCATGTTTAATTTGGGATGCATTATATTTTTTTGCAGTTTTGTTAATTTTTTTTTGAAAAGATGTTACCTTAGTTAATGGAAATGTTGCTATATAAAAGCTAATGTAACAAAAAAAATGTTGCATTAGGTCAAACAATATTGCCAACAAAAGTGGGTCCCACTGTGGGGTCCATTATTTTATAAAAATATATAGGTCTCTAAGGTAACATATATATTAAGTTGCATAGCCCTCACTTTTGTTGCTATAGCAAGCTACGGTAACATAAAATTGCATGTTACCTTAGGGATCAAAAATGCCTTAGACACCTAAGGCAACATGCTGAGAGCTATCACCAGAAAAATGTTACCTTAGCTGCTTTATGGGCCTAAGGTAACATATAATGTACATACTTTAACATTTTTTTTATACTGTATGCTTTTGCTGTTTATGGTGTACTTATTTATAGTGTATAATATAATTTTTTTTTCATATTTATTTAATTTTGAATCTGATAATGATAAACTTTGCTATTTAACAACATAATTTAGTTTTTGTGAAAATGGTACTCTTTTACTATGTGCTCTTGCTTATAAAATCCATGAAAATACTTCAAAAAAATATTATTTTAACTAGAATTCTAATAATTAATATAACATATTGTGACATTCCTATATCATAAACGGTAAAACTTTTAAAAATATTTGTTTTTTTTTGTAGATAATATAACTAATATAAACCTTTATTGTAAGACCTTGCCAAACATAATGCCAAAACTTGAACCTAAAGGTCAAAGGACTTCAAAAGAATGGGATGGAGGCTAAAGGGGTCTGTTGCTGTTAGTGAACCCACTCTACTTGATGATCTGAGCATCCTCTTTTTATGAAACCAATTGGTATGAGACACCTGATCACTTCACGAAGGAGTTAGAATTTGTATGTGTTAGCACATAGACAAAGGTGCAGAATTTGCTAATGAAAAAAAACCCAAAAGCTTCATTCATCAAGAAAAAAATTAGAGAGACTGACCTCAGACCTCATGTTACATTATGAGTTTACAATACAAATTTGATCTAGTGATGGGATATAAATTAGACAATGACAGTCATTTTAATTTTCTTCTAGAGACTCGAGACATAAATTACCCTCCCAATTGTATTATTATAGTAACACTAGTACTATTGAGTAATCAGTTTGAACTTTCATTTAGTGTTATAATAATGAATATTTTTTTCAAATTATATATCAATTAGAGGTACGATCATACGGTAATTTAGTAAACCACTTACACTATAAAGTAAAAATTCACTGGTGTACATGCAACAATTAACTCTATCTATAGGCAAGTTTACCCTAACTTTTTTTCCCCTAATTTTCACTTGTTTGTTCAATTAAAAAAAATCAACAGAAAATGCAAACAAGAAGCATTTTGAAAGTTTTCTTATATTTTACCCTCTTATGCGCGGATACACCAGGTTTTATGGCTTAGGTTCCTACAAATGCAAGGTTTTATAGAAACAATAAACATCTGACCTTTATTTTGTACAAATAGTAAAAGTGATATGTAATCTCTGGCTATGCTGAACTAGTTTAGTTTTAACAATGTGTATGGTGGTGGTTGTCATTGGATTATTAGTATTCAATTTGGTTTATGTATAGGGTACTCGCCGGTTTGACGTGTTAATCTCTTGTGGATGGTTTGGATAGTTGGGTTATCAGTGAAATATTTTGTTCTAAATGTTGGATGTTTTTGGGTTTGAATGTTTGTCGGTTGGTTATGTATGATTGTAATCTTGGATTGTAGATAAGTTGTCTTGTTTGTTGATCGTGAATTGAATTTGATAATTAATTGGTAGTTAGTTAAATTCGTAAAGATCGGTAAATACTATGCTTGCTTCAATATGAAGGATGTTTGTTCTCATAGGGATTTGTGTGGTGACAATATAGCTAGTATGTAGGTGCTTATTAGTAAATAAGTTCAATGAATTTGAACAACTAATGGAGTTCACTCATGTGTCAGTAGTTGTTCATATAGTGATGGTTGTACAAGTGTCCTTAGACTTGAGGTAATCATAGTCATCTTGTGTACATTGAACTATACTTTGGTCTAGTTTTTAGTCTTTAGGGACAATAAAAAGAGCTCTTCTGGGCACACTAATTTGTATACGAAGATAATGATTGATCAATAGAGGATCTACCCCTTCTAGTGAAGTAAGAGAATGTCCTATGTTATTCCACTTGTGCTAGTTCAGGAATCTTTGCCCAGAGTGAATGAAATTAGAAAGAAGTTTCTAATATGCGTTAAATCAAGCATAATGAATAGGAAATCATAGGATTAAATTAGATAGGCTTGACACAAGTTTCATATAACGACCTGGAAATTTTCATAATTATATAAGTGTTTATTAATCGATAAATGTGCCTTATGTGATTTATATGGCAGATAAAAATTTTGTGAGGTCAAGTTATGAGTGGTATCATGATTATGTGATTATATGATGATTAGTATAAGTCGAATGTGTTCGTAGAATTTTATTTGCATTTTTGGTAAATTAAAACTATTTTAAACATGCATTTTTATTCTTCCAAAAATCTTATAAAATCATTGGAGTCATTTAAAATTATGAAATCTTTTTCATTATCATCTTGGTGATATTATTTAGTTTTTAAAATTAGTGGAAGTATTTAATTGTGTGTTTATGTATTTTAAAATGATTTCAAAAGCTTTAATTCTTCATTCTGTTGGAGAGTTGCACAGCTGGGAACTCTCCTTCTTCTCTCTTTATCATTTCTTCTCCTTCTTCTCTCTTTGTCATTTCTTTCAATTTGTAAATGGAGTTTTTGTTTAGTTATGTGTATTTTTGCGAAGTTCGTTCACAGGGAATGATTAATATCAATACTGATTCTAAGTCTTTTATCTGTTACACAAGTGTGGTGAAATATTATGGTGGTTTGTGTTTATCTACTAATTAATCTAATAAACAAATAAAAACTATAATATATATATATATATATATGAGAGAAAATAATCCAAGAATTAGGGTTCTTCAATTGGCTATCATGAATGTCTAATTTGTATCTCCTGTTTTGCTAAAAATAATCCTTCTAATTTTTATAAAATTCTCTCCCACGGTAAATTATAATGCCTAAAATCATCCCTTAATTAATTGCCACTCCCATAGTCCATAGTACAACTATAAACTATTATGAACCAGTGATTATCAGTTTCACAATTCGCATATCAATCTCCCCATCTAATAATTAAATTGTGTCAATCATATCATGTACTAGAATTACAACTCCTCTCCCGATTCGTTATAATTTCTAGAGAAGCAACTAAAAGTTGGCAACTTTTCTAATTGTATTAACACTCAATGACATATTAACAATAACAAGAAAATCACAATACAATCAAACAAACTCAATAAGCCAACGAATACTACCCAACCCTTGGATAAAGGGATTAGCTACTCATAATAAGATAAAACAAATATGAATTAAAATCTCAAACCATGAATTTAAGAATTGAAGTACGAAAAATACAACTTTAAAGCTTCTCAAAATTAGGATGAATCCCTTCACGTACTCCTTCTTCCAATCTTCCTCTCAAAGTGTTTCTCTCCCTTTTCTCTCTAAAGTGCGACTATCCTATTCTATTGTATTCTACAATATTTTATGATATGTTATCTCTACAATGTATGTATAAACCTTATATAATAGAGACTTTTATTGTTTTCCAAGAAAATACAAGTAATTTTCCAAAACAAATTGGATTCTGAATGTAAAATTTGTAGGCTATCTTCCAGGCCTGTTTCTGGGCTGCTCCAGTTGGAACATTGATTTTAGACCAGTTCTGAGTTGTAGATAATTTTGTTAGCTTTGCATGGACTGTAAGCTCACCCAATTCTGATGTCTAAAACTCAAGTTACGGCCCAAACAGTGATCGTTGCGCGTGCAAGCCAATAAATCCGAATTTTCTTGTAATTTAAGTCCAAATAAACTCAATTCCTTCCAAGTTTGTGAATTCTTTATTTAATGTCATGAAATATTAAACTCTAATTAAGAATATCCAATTATTTATAAAATACATATAAATACATACTCTACCACTACCTCATGCAAACCTAAAGTTAAAAGAAAACGAACATTAGATCATAATCACCGTTATCCTTCTCTATGAAAAATGTACTCGTAACGGTTAGTTACTCTCCATTGCCATCGCTATCGCCAATCAACTTCGGTATCATTCTTTTCTCCTTTCCAGTGGGAAGATTGTTAAGAAAAATTTGAATAGTTCTTAAAAACTTGGTTTCTAAATTATATAAAGCATATTTGTAACAATAAAGGATATATATGTAGCACTGACCCGAGCAAAGTGAACACTTCCATGCCTCCAATCATGTGAGAGATGAGTCTTTTTATTTAATTTCAAATCCAACTTCATATCGGGTTCATCTTTTGTCAAAGTCCCGATATGAATCTTTTGACAGTGACTTTCTTGCAGGAAGACTGTGACAACCAAGCCATCAGTAAAGTCCCCGCATCCTAATACAGCCTGGAAAATATGTTTGCGTAAGTCATTCCAACAAATCATATATAAATTCCACCATTTGTCTCATACTAGCACATACCCACTAATTAAGTCCATATCACACTCGCACAATGTATTCATGTTTAGTCATGCATTCTTAATTCTTCCCCTGTGTACATGATCAAGAGGCTAGATTAGTATCAAGGAGAATGCCTTAATTGCTCATATTATATTTAAAATAGATGAGTGAAGAGCATGAGTAAGGGGTGACTCGTCATAATTTTGTTATAAAGCAAAAAAATAGAGATGACTAGAAGTATAGAAAAAAATACAATGGATCATGCTATATGCATATGTTGGTCGGTGGAATACCAAGAACATGACTCTTCGTATCATACATTAGAGAAGACACACAAATTATGGGATTCAAGGAAACTATCACATTTATTATTTTATCTTCTCGGAGGTACTGTTTCTAATTTATAGATGTCTAAATTCAGAATTTACAAGCTAGAATAGAAAGCTTACATTCATTAATCTTCTCCTATCGTAATAATTTATGATAAGAGCCATCAGCTTTGGTATTATGGTTTGTGCAAGTGTAAAAATCTGAAGCCATTTAACTAACAAGTACTTGCATGTGATGTGATGATAAAATTTTGGGATATACAAAAGATCAATTCTTATTCATGAAATTAGTACTATGATACAGCCCTTTCGTTCGACTTTTTACATTGTATTTTGGTTAATGTCCGGGTGGGCATTTACTGTTTGGCTAGTCATAAATTGGGTTGTCTACTTTAATTAGTTATATATAACTAAGTTAAACTGCACATGAAGGAAGACTATGACAAATAGTTTGTTGGAATTATGCACATTATACATGAGATGTGAATTTGAATTACATGTATATTTGAAATCTGTAAACAAATTTTGACAAAAAATTGCAAATAGGACAGGTTAAAAAGTTAATAAAAAATCTCAAAATGTCGTCTTCAAACAGCTGAAACAATAATAAATTGATAACTATTACCTCGTAAAGAGTTTCCTCTGGGTAGTCGACCTCCATCAAACCGGAATGCGGTAGAACTCATCTCTATAGTCAGTTGGTTACAATAAGCTTTCATCAGCTTAATTAGCTGCACGCTGCGTTTTAGTTTTGAAGAAGAGTTCACTTCCATCCTACAAGCAAAGAGACACGGTACATACAGATAAGAATATACATACTTGTAATATGACCCTGACCAAATTACATATTCAGGTTATCAAATATTAAAATAGCAGATTTCATACATTGCAATCTTAACCAACAAAATATTAAAGGAATCAAAAATTACTTAACCAACTGAGTAACAATTCATCAAGGTCAGAATATTGTTCTTCATGTTAGGAACATAATACACATCTTCAATATTTCCTTGTATAGATACTCTGCAATCAACTTTGTATGAACATTCTTCTATAGTGCTTGAATATAAAATAATTCAAGACAAGTACTTCTTTGTCACTTGTATCACCTGACTCTAATAGAGATTAAAGAGATCATGGTAGGTAATTTTTAGGCAACCACACAATATTTCAAGATAATATATACTAATAATGTTCTATTAGGATATTCGTTTCCCCATCCCTTTTCAGTAGCACCCAATCCGTTCTCATTATTACGATCAATGAGGTGTTGTAGAATGAGGTTTTGCATCAAAGAGAGTTCTCTTGCAAGCCACTGTAGCAATTTCAAACTTGATTTTAGAGATTTCAATGAAGAATAGCAGAAATACTTATTTTTTCTTCACACACAGGTTCTTGTCTTATATGATTGGAAGAAAAAACTCATATGACATTCATTGGCAACCTAACCTAATGAGTTTAATATCTTGTAATTTAGTCACAACAGAGACTTCTTTAAATAAAAGGTTGTTGTTGTTCTTGGACTAATGCTATCGCTATCAAGGTGTTCATAGTTAAGAAAGTTGATAATCCTAAATAACCTAATCCTCAACTGTTGTAGTTTCAAGCATAAAAATGTTAAATACCACAAAGAATTTAATTTCCCCTTGTTTGACATTTGCCGATTTTAGTATATAGTACACCTGATTTAATGGGACTCATCAACCATTAAAGAGTGAAATAATTTTTTGATTAAATCAAAGCACCTCAAATGACTATAACATACAGGAGCTACAACTCTGCTATGCTCGGATTCTATTACAGAAACATTTCTAAAAAACTTACATTTCTAAAAAACTTAAATATGCAAAAAATACTACAGATTCTATTAGGGAACCACAATTTATACCTATTTATTTAATGCCTATTTATAGAAGCACAAGCAACTTTACAAATCTTGGTTCTATTACAAAACCTTAATTTTAAAATAATAATAAGCATTAAATAAATTCAAACATGCTTCTACTCTAGAAAACAATGTAACAAAATTTGGTTCTATTACAAAACCACAATTTATACGTATTTATTTAATGCCTATTTATAGAAGCACAACTTCATAAATTTTGATTCTGTTACAAAACCTTAATTTTAAAACAATAAAGACCATTAAAGTAAATTCAAACATGCTTCTAGTCTAGAACAACAACGTAACAAAATTTGGTTATATAATACAATCTATCCAAGATTGAACTTTTTTTGGTCACCATAAACTTAATCCAAGACACTTAGGCCACCATAAACTGTATTATTTTTGTGAATGCAGGGGCAAATGATATATTTCTTAGTTTAGTGGTTTAAATGAGTCCCCGTGGAGACTGGGGAGCTACTTGATACTTTTTAATGAGATCAGTGGCCCCTTTGATATAAAACCCATCAAACTAAGACCCTTATAAAATCCATGAAAATACTTCAAAAAAATATTATTTTAACTAGAATTCTAATAATTAATATAACATATTGTGATTGTGACATTCATATATCATAAATGGTAAAACTAGAAAAATATTTGTTTTTTTGTAGGTAATTAAACTAATATAAACCTTTTTTGTAAGACCTTGCCAAGAATAATGCCAAACGTGGAACCTAAAGGTCAAAGGAATATGAAGACATGTTTATTAACAGAAGGGGATGGAGGCTAAAGGGGTCTATTGATGTTAGTGAACCTACTCTACTTGATGATCTGAGCATCCTCTTTTTGTGAAACCAATTGGAATGAGACACCTGATCACTTCACGAAGGAGTTAGAAATTGTATGTGTTAGCACATAGACAAGGGTGCAGAATTTGGTAATGAAAAAAACCCAAAAGCTTCATTCATCAAGGAAAAAATTATAGAGACTGACGTCGGACCTCATGTTACATTATGAGTTTACAATACAATATTGATCTAGTGATGGGATATAAATTAGACAGTCATTTAAATTTTCTTCTAGAGACTCCAGATTACCCGCCCAATTGTATTATTAGAGCATCACTAGTAGTATTGAGTAATCAGTTTGCACTTTCATTTAGTGTTATAATAATGAATATTTTTTTAAACTATATATCAATTAGAAGTACGATCATATGGTAATTTAGTAAACCACTTAAACTATAAAGTAAAAATTCACTAGAGTACATGCAACAATTAACTCTATCCATAGGTAAGTTTACCCTAACTTTTTTCCCCTAATTTTCACTTGTTTGTGCAATTAAAATAAATCAACAGAAAATGCAAACAAGAAGCATTTTGAAAGTTTTCCTATATTTTACTCTCTTATGCGCGGATACACCAGGTTTTATGGCTTAGGTTCCTATAAATGCAAGGTTTTATAGCAACAATAAATATCTGACCTTTATTTTGTACAGATAGTAAAAGTGATATGTAATCTCTAGCTATCCTGAAATAGTTTAGTTTTAACAATGTGTATGGTGGTGGTTGTCGTTGGATTATTAGTATCCAATTTGGTTTATCTATAGGGTACTCGCCGGTTTGACAACAGGTATGTTAGTCTTGTGGATGGTTTAACAGTTGGGTTATCAGTGAAATATTTTGTTCTAAATGTTGGATGATTTTGGGTTTGAATGTTTATCGGTTGGTTATGTATGATTGTAATTTGGATTGTAGATAAGTTATCTTGTTTGTTGATCGTGAATTGAATTTGATAATGATATATAATAATTGTGCTTTGGGATCCAAGTTCTATTAGTTTAGTTTTTTGATTCGTAGCTATTTTGGTTCACTTGAATAGACAATAGGATAATGCACAAAAGACATCAGTGTAAATTCACATATTCAATGTTAAATACAAGTTAATATTAAAAGTGAAAGTGTCCTAAATCCAATCATGAATGATGAGTTAAGAAGAACTTTAATCTATTTAATTTCATAAAAGACTTATTCGTTTTTGTTACGGGGTTTATCTATTTAAGTGTTTAAATAAGATGTTCCATAGTTTAGAGTAAAGCTTTTAGAATTATGATGAGATTGTAATAATGAGATCTAAAAGATGAAAATTCTTAAACTTCAATTGCTCCTGGTCGTAGGATAATTAATTGGTAGTTAGTTAATTCGTAAAGATCGGTACATACTATGCTTGCTTCAATATGAAGGTCTGTTCTCATAGGCATTTGTGTGGTGACATTATAGCTAGTATGTAGGTGCTTACTAGTGAATAAGTTCACTGAATTGGAACAACTAATGGAGTTCACTCAAGTGTCAGTAGTTGTTCATAAAGTGATGGTTGTACAAGTATCCTTAGACTTGAGGTAATCATAGTCATCTTGTGTACATTGAACTATACTTTGGTCTAGTTCTTAGTCTCTAGGACAATAATAATGGCTCTTTTGGGTATAGTATTTGTACACAAACATAGTGATTGATCAATAGATGATCAATAGAGGATCTGCCCCTTCTAGTGAAGGAAGAGAATGTCATATGTTACTCCACTTATGCTAGTTCAGGAATCTCTAGTCAGAGTGAATGAAATTAGAAAGAAGTTTCTAATATGCGTTAAAGGGAACTAAGCATAATGAATAGGAAATCATAGGATTAAATTAGATAGGCTTGACACAAGTTCCATATAACGACCTAGAAATTTTCATAATTATATAAGTGTTTATTAATTGATAAATGTGCCTTATGTGATTTTTATGGCAGATAAAAATTTTGTGAGGTCAAGTTATGTGTGGTATCATGATTATGTGATTACATGATGATTGGTATAAGTCGAATGTGTTCGTAGAATTTTATTTGCATTTTTGGTAAATTAAAACTATTTTAAACATGCTTTTTTAATCTTCGAAAAATCTTATAAAATCATTGGAGTCATTTAAAATTATGAAATCTTTTTCATTATCATCTTGGTGAAATTATTTATTTTTTAAAATTAGTATAAGTATTTAATTTTGTGTTTATATATTTTAAAATGATTTCAAAAGCTTTAATTCTTTTAAAGGTTATTTATTTCAAAAATTCATATAAAATTCATTTTTGACTAAAAAATTATTTTAAAAATATGGGGAGGTTTGTAATTTCATAAACTTCATTTGTAAATTTTAAAAAAATTATTTTTCTTTTTATTCCCTAATTTATTTCAATTTTAGAAGGATTAAAATCAATTTTTGAAAAGAAATTAGATAATTCATTTTTGCCAGATTACCAAACTGCCCTTGCTTCTATATATATCATTTCCACGGTCCCATTTCTTCATTCTGTTCGAGAGCAGCTGGGTACTCTCCTTCTTCTCCCTTTATCATTTCTTCTATCTTTATCATTTCTTTCAATTTTGAGCTCAAAACCATGTCTAAATTCGAGTTTTAATCATCCTTGTATTATTCTTATGTTTAATTAGTATTTGGGTTGTGTTTTGAGAAGTTTGTGTATGTATATAATCGGTGTGTGTATGTATATGCTGAAACAATGACATGTAAGCATGGTTAGATAATAAATCTTTGATTTAGTGATTGTATGATGTTACTTATGTTTTAAAATGGAGTTTTTGTTTAGTTATGTGTATTTTTACGAAGTTCGTACACATGGAAGGATTGATATCAATACCGATTCTAAGTCTTTCATCTCTTACACTTCAGAAGTGTGGTGAAATATTATGGTGGTTTGTGTTTATATACTAATTTATCTAAGGGCTCTTTTGAAAAATAAATAGGAAAAAATAAATTTTTGCACATTTACTTTTGTTAAGAAAGTCTATTTGTAATTTTACTAAACTAAGTTTCAAATTGCAAAAATACTAATTAGGTGACACTTTCCCCTTTCTGTTGAGCTTTCTGCCAGAGGACTGTGACACTTTTTTTTTTTTTTTTTGGTGGGGGCTATTTTGGTGGATTTGGGTTTCCTGGCCCCGCAGGGGCATATTCAACTGAAAGCAATCACATTCAACTAAATTTGCAACTGAATGCAACCAAACGCAACTAAATTTCTGATTTTAGGTTCCATTTGTCACTTGTCATTTTCGAACTCATTTCTGAACTATATATATATATATATATATATATTTAAGGTGTGTGATATTTTGGTGGATTTAGGTTTCATGGCCCTGCAGGGCATATTCAACTAAATTTGCAACTGAATGCAACCTCATGCAACTAAATTTCTGATTTCAGGTTCCATTTGTCAGTTGTCATTTTCGACCTTTATATATATATATATATATATATATATATATATAAAGGTCGAAAATGACAACTGACAAATGGAACCTGAAATCAGCAACTGAATGCAACCACATTCAACTCAATTTCTGATTTCAATTGCATTCAGTTGAATATTGCCCCTGGTGGGGCCTTGCAACCCAAAGCCACCAAAATCACCCTACCTTTTTTTTAAAAAAGAAGTTGAATGTGGTTACATTCAGTTGAATGTAGTTGCATTCAGTTGAATGTGGTTGCATTCAGTTAAATGTGTTGCATTCAGTTGAATGTGGTTCCATTCAGTTGAATATTGCCCCTGGCGGGGCCTTGCAACCCAAAGCCACCAAAATCACCCTACCTTTTTTTTAAAAAAGAAGTTGAATGTGGTCGCATTCAGTTGAATGTTGTTGCATTCACTTGAATGTGGTTGCATTCAGTTGAATATTGTCCCTGGCGGGGCCTTGCAACCCAAAGCCACCAAAATCACCCTACCTTTTTTTTAAAAAGAAGTTGAATGTGGTTGCCCCTGGCGGGGCCTTGCAACCCAAAGCCACCAAAATAACCCTACCTTTTTTTTTAAAAAAAAAGTTGAATGTGGTTGCATTCAGTTGAATATTGCCCCTGGCGGGGCCTTGCAGCCCAAAACCACCAAAATCACCCCACCTTTTAAAAAAAAGTTGCATTTGGTTGCATTTAGTTGAATGTGGTTGCATTGAGTTGCAAACCAAAATCCACAAAAATAGCCCCTGTCTTAAAAAAAAAAGTACACAAGTCGACAGTGGGCTTGGCTGGGAAGGAGGGAGGGGGAATGGGTTTAGTATTTTTGCAATTTTGAAACTTAATTTAGTAAAATTGTAATTAATTAAAAGAGATGGTATTTTTGCAAATAGAAACTTTGAACCTAGTATTTTTGGTAAATATCCTTAATCTAATAAACAAATAAAAACTATATAATATATATATGATAGAAAATAATCCAAGAATTAGGGTTCTTCAGTTGACTGTCATGAATGTCTAATTTGTGTCTCTTGTTTTGCTAAAAACAGTCTTTCTAATTTTTATAAAATTCTCTCCCATGGTAAATTATAATGCCTACAATCGTCCCTTAATTGCCACTCCCATGGTCAATCAAGGTACAACTATAAAATATTATGAACCAAGGATTATTAGTTTCACAATTCGCATATCAATCTCCCGATCTAATAATTATATTGTGTCAATCATACCATGTACTAGAATCACAACTCCTCTCCCAATTCGTTATAATTTCTAGAGATGCAACTAAAAGTTCGCAACTTTTATAATTGTATAAACGCTCAATGATAGATTAACAATAACAAGAAAATCACAATACAATCAAACAAACTCAATAACCAACGAATACTACCCAACCCTTGGATAAAGGGATTAGCTACTCATAATAAGATAAAAAAATATGAATTAAAATCTCAAACCATGAATTAAAGAATTGAAGTACGAAAAATACAACTTTAAAGCTTCTCGAAATTAGGATGAATCCCTTCACGTACTCCTTCTTCCAATCTTCCTCTCAAAGTGTTTCTCTCCCTTTTCTCTCTAAAGTGCGACTATCCTATTCTATTGTATTCTACAATATTTTATGATATGTTATCTCTACAATGTATGTATAAACCTTATATAATAGAGACTTTTATTGTTTTCCAAGAAAATACAAGTAATTTTCCAAAACAAATTGGATTCTGAATGTAAAATTCGTAGGCGGTCTTCCAGGCCTGTTTCTGGACTGCTCCAGTTGGAACATTGATTTTAGACCACTTCTGAGTTGTAGATAATTTAGTTAGCTTTGCATGGACTGTAAGCTCACCCAATTCTGATGTCTGAAACTCAAGTTAGGGCCCAAACAGTGATCGTTGCGCGTGCAAGCCAATAAATCCGAATTTTCTTGTAATTTAAGTCCAAATAAACTCAATTCCTTCCAAGTTTGTGAATTCTTTATTTCATGTCATAAAATATTAAACTCTAATTAAGAATATCCAATTATTTATAAAATACAATATATATGGGGTTAAAATCATATAAAATACATATAAATACTTGTTCTATCACTACCTCATGCAAACCTAAAGTTAAATGAAAACCAACATTAGATCATAATCACCGTTCTCCTTCTCTATGAAAAATGTACTCGTAACGGTTAGTTACTCGATCGCCATTGCCATCGCTATCGCCAATCAACTTCGGTATCATTTTTAATTTTCTCCTTTCCAGTGGGATGATTGTTAAGGATATGTAGCACTGACTCCAGAAAAGTGCACACTTCCATGCCTCCAATCATGTGAGAGATGAGTTTTTTTATTCAATTTCAAATCCAACTTTACCTCGGGTTCATCTTTTATCAAAGTCCCGATAGGAATCTTTTGACAATGACTTTCTTGTAGGAAGACTGTGAAAACCAAACCATCAGTAAAGTCCCCGCATCCTAATATAGCCGGGAAAATATGTTTGCATAAGTCATTCCAACAATCATATATAAATTCCACCATTTGTCTCATACTAGCACACACGCACTAATTAAGTCAATATCACACTCGCACAATGTATTCATGTTTAGTCATGCATTCTTAATTCTTCCCTCGTGTTCATGATCAAGAGGCAAGATTAGTATCAAGGAGAATGCCTTAATTGCTCATATTATATTTAAAACAGATGGAGTGAAGAGCATGAGTAAGGGGTCACTCGTCATAATTTTGTTATAAAGCAAAAAACAGAGATGACTAGAAGTACAGAAAAGAATGGATCATGGTATATGCATATGTTGGTCGGTGGAATGCCAAGAACACGACTCTTCGTATCATACATTAGAGAAGACACACAAATATGGGATTCAAGGAAACTATCACATTAACTATTTTATCTTCTCGAAGGTACTGTTTCTAATTTATAGATGTCTGAATTCAGAATTTACAAGCTAGAATAGAAAGCTTATATTCATTAATCTTATCCTATCGTAATAATTTATGATAAGAGCCATCAGCTTTGGTATTATGGCTTGTGCAAGTGTAAATACAATGAAAAATCTGAAGTCGTTTAACTAACAAGAATTAGCATGTGATGTGATGATAAAATTTGGGGATATACAAAAGATCACTTCTTATTCGTGAAATTAGTACTATGATACAGCCCTTTAGTTCGACTTTTTACATTGTATTTTGATTAATGTCCGGGTGGGCGTTTACTGTTTGGCTAGTCATAAATTGGGTTGTCTGCTTTAATTAGTTATATATAACTAAGTTAAACTACACATGAAGGAAGACTATGACACAGAGTTTGTTGGAATTATGCACATTATACATAAGACGTGAATTTGAATAACATGTATATTTTGAAATCTGTAAACAAATTTTAACAAAAAATTTAAAAAGGACAGGTTAAAAAGTTAATAAAAACTCTCAAAATGTCTTTTTCAAACAGATGAAACAATAATAAAATTGATAACTATTACCTCGTAAGGAGTTTCCTCTGGGTGGAGTTGACCTCCATCAAACAGGAATGCGGTAGAACTCATCTCTATAGACCGTTGGTTACAATAAGCTGTCATCAAACAGGAATGCAGTAGAACTCATCTCTATAGACCGTTGGTTACAATAAGCTATCATCAGCTTAATTAGCTGCACACTATGTTTTAGTTTGAAGAAGAGTTCAGTTCCATCCTACAAGCAAAGAAACACAGTACAAATGGATAAGAATATACATACTTGTAATATGGCCCTCACTAAATTACATATTCAGGTTATCAAGTATTAAAATAGCAGATTTCATACATTGCAATCTTAACCAACAAAATATTAAAGGAATCAAATATTTCTTAACCAACTGAGTAACAATTCATCGAGGTCAGAATATTGTTCTTCATGTCAGGAACATAATACACATCTTCAATATTTCCTTGTATAGATACTCTGCTATCAACTTTGTATGAACATTCTTCTATAGTGCTTGAATATAAAATAATTCAAGACAAGTACTTCTTTGTCACTTGTATCACATGACTCTAATAGAGATTAAAGAGATCATGGTAGGTAATTTTTAGGCAACCACACAATATTTCAAGATAATATATACTAATAATGTTCTAGTAGGATATTCTTTTCCCCATCCCTTTTCAGTAGCACCCAATCCGTTCTCATTATTACGATCAATGAGGTGTTGTAGAATGAGGTTTTGCATCAAAGAGAGTTCTCTTGCAAGCCACTATAGCAATTTCAAACTTGATTTTAGAGATTTCAATGAAGAAAAGCAGAAATACTTATTTTTTCTTCACACACAGGTTCTTGTCTTATATGATTGGAAGAAAAAACTCATATGACATTCATTGGCAGCCTAACCTAATGAGTTTAATATCTTGTAATTTAGTCACAACAGAGACTTCTTTAAATAGAAGGTTGTTGTTGTTCCTGGACGGCAGCTGATAATGCTATCGCTATCACGGCGTTACCTTATCTTCACCATGATACGGACTCCAAGTAAGTTGATAATCCTAAAAAAACTAATCCTCAACCGTTGTAGTTTCAAGCATAAAAATCTTATATACCACAAAGAATTTAATTTCCCCTTATTTGACATTTGCCGATTTTAGTATATAGTACACCTGATTCAATGGGACTCATCAACCAATAAAGAGGGAAATAAGTTTTTGATTAAATCAAAGCAACTCAAATGACTCAAATGACTGTAACATACAGGAACTACAACTCTGCTATGCTCTAATTCTATTACACAAACATTTCTAAAAAACTTAAATATGCAAAAATTACTACAGATTCTATTAGGGAACCACAATTTATACCTATTTATTTAATGCCTATTTATAGAAGCACATGCAACTTTACAAATCTTGGTTCTATTACAAAACCTTAATTTTAAAATAATAATAAGCATTAAATAAATTCAAACATTCTTTACTCTAGAAAACAATGTAACAAATGTTGGTTCTATTACATAACCTTAATTTTAAAACTAAGTATGAATACAATCACATCTACGAAACTCATTATATCGTATTAACAAATATGCATGTAGAATCAGATCTTTGAAATCATACAAAATTAATATGAATAAACATATACAACTAAACAAGCTCACGATAATAAAAAAAATTATGAAAACAAATTAAAATCAGAGAATCGATGTTGATTATTACCTTTCCAAAACTGATCGATCCATACTTGCACTAATCTTTAAAGAAGCTCGAGATAATCTCTCCTGGCTCCAAGAGAGAAAACGCACCAATGGCGGATTGTTACTTTTTTAGTTTGATTTCTCTAAGCGCGATGATTTCCAAACTCTCTCCATAGAAGCGAGTGTATAGGTGTGTGTCCTATATGATGGTGCTATTTTAAAAAATAGCCTTAAATTTTACTTAATTACAAAAGTGCCATTGATAATTTTGTACGGTTTGATTAAATGAATGGCTAGGATATTGGTTCTCTCCAATTCTCCATTTGAATGGGTCTCCCTAGAATAGAAGTATGGGGCACTACATAATTATGTTAACATGCTTTTAAATACAATGGGATAATTAAACAATGATCACCCTTTAATTAATATCCATAGTTTTTGTTTGACTAGTAAATTTATTTTTATTTTAACTATAGAAAATGATCATTTTCAAAAATAATGTAATAAAAATAAATTTACTATTCAGATTAAAAACTAACCTAGACGAACACATTTAATATAAATTTTACTTTAATTTTTTTATTAAAGGATCAAATTAATAAAACTAGTAAAAAAATAAATAAATGTTATATAATCCGGAAACATGTACATAGCACGAGAATAAATTCATAAATGTAAAAAATAAAAAATATTACCTGTAAACTGAGCCTTACATAATAAATTTCTGGAGCATATTCTTCATTGTCTATCTGCAAATATTTGATAACAAGCAAAAGAAATATGATACAAGAATTTCAGAAAAACATTCTTAAAATCAAATTATATATATTAAAAAATACTTGATACTCCAAAAAAACTGCATATCAAATATGTTTTAATATTTTCTATTAGGATTATCATCTGATTATTAATGACTTTTGAAAGGTGTTCAACCTAGATCTTAAAAAAACCAAAATTTCAAAATTAAATATAGATAAAGATGTCGATTAATTCAAATTTTATGTACACTACGATTAAAATCTAAAATAATTGAAGAACTACTGTTTAAATCTAAAATTGAAACAAAATTTTGAAAATTGTGATACTATTCATTTTTTGGAATGTTCTCGTCGATTAGTTGATTTTAGCATTGGTAAGGAGAAAATTAGAGGAAATAACATGGACATATACACCACTAAAAACATGAAAAAAGACTTTAAATAATTATAGAAAATTTAATTCCATTAATCAACACAATTAAAACATTGAGAAAGAAACAATAAATAATTCTAAACGTACCTTTGATGTGTTAACGGGTTGAATTATGATTGAGTAGTCCATTGGATCATTAGACTCATAAACTTTTAGTTTGATTAATTACAAACTTTCAAAGAATACAAAATAAGTGCTATCATGAGAGGTTTGTGAGTGTGGTTTGAGATGACTAGATGCGGAGATGAGTTTCACTGCGGCGAGGTTCAGATGGTTCTCAATAAAGGATATATATATACATGTAAAACCTAAAATTTGATGATTGGGCCTATCACAATTTGGTGATTGGGCCATATGAGCGCCCAATCAGAATTTTGTAGAAGAATAAAATCTAAGGAAAACTAGAGGCCTTCTAGAATTTAAAAAAATACTCCTTATATTTTTTACCAAATAATTATTATTAAAAAAAATTTAGTTTTAAACTCTTTTTCTACAAAAATGTTTTTGTCATAAGATTAAAATTGTTTTCATTTTTTTTTCAAATGATTAGGAAAATGATGTATAAATTCTCTCCAAAAAATTGATATTGTAATTATATTTAAATAATTAATTTTGTAGCTAAAATGCGAGCAAAAATTAATCAAAGTGAAATAAAACAAAAAACTATTAATATTTTAATATTTGATTAGTGTTGAATCAATTGTTACAAGTGAATAAAATTGAAAATTCTAATCAAACCCATTAAAATATTTAAATAGATATATAAAAATTACTTGAAAAAGACAACACTTTTTATTTGTTATTATAAATATATCCCATTTTTCAAATTTGTCATATTTTTTATTGTAACCATGATTAAATAACTAACTACACTTTTTAAAAGATAATTTTGTCCTCTTATTTAAATAAAAATTATACCAATTACTAACTATAATATACATATAATATCATAATCGATCATATATCATTGATGCTGGAAGCCTCGTTCTCGTTATAAATTGAAAGAGATCACAGACAACAGTTTTGCAGCTGATGCAAAGACTCCAAGATTTTATCTTTACTCTAGCAGGAAACAAGGGAAGTTAGTGCCCCTAGCGGGGCCTTTTAAGAAACAAATTTATCCCGACCCGAGAACAAGAGATACAGAGGGTAAAGGCTCCCTCACTCCAAAACAAAATTCAATATTTCTAGAAATATTGGGGTTGCGAAAATTCAAATATCTTCAAACTTATTAGTTATTGGCAACTTCATCGAAATTTACCGTTCAAGGAGGAGAGAATCACATGTTTGATCATTTCATGTGCTAGTAATATATTATGTTGCTTTTTAATGATTTGGATTTATTAATGATTTATTAGTTCCTTAACTTTACTAACTTACACAAGGGAATACACATTATAAGGATTAGAGAATATCAAAGAACATGTGTGCATGCTCTCTGTACATAAATGTGAACTCGCAACTGTTCTTGCCAGGAAAACATTCTCTTTGCCTACGGCCTAGATTATGGGTATTGTTGTGCCCAAAATCCGCCTTGGGCTTGATTTAAGGCCCACTAAGGTTTGTTGGATATTTAATAATCCAAACATGTTTTAAATAAAAGTGTTTTATTTTATGTACGTTAGTAGAAGCAGTCGTTGCTGTTAGCAATGTTTTAAGATAAAATAACAGATGGGCTTGGTCATAGGAGTCGTGGGCTTAGTTGCTATTTTGTAGCCTCACGTTCAGTAGTCTCGTTTATTTTTCTAGGCTTTATATATCTGTACGTAGCTGTTCTATTTTCAATAAGAAAGGAAGAGTTTATTCCAAGTGTGTTTTCTTCGTACATTAGCTGTGCATGTGTGTTAAGAGTGTTTGAGTTTATATATATACAAGAGTGTGTGCGTATATATATTGCAGGTGTATCCAATACTTGGTATCAGAGCTACAGGAGTGTAGGGAGTCCAGATTCACGATAAGATGGAGACAAGCAAGGCCAAAGAAAGCTCGATCGGTTTGAACTACCCACTGCTAACAAAAGCCAACTATACGGCATGGGCTCTCAAGATGAAAGTGTTTATGCAGGCCCATGGTGTGTGGGAGGCCATTGAACCCAAGGACCCAAAGGTTGCAATCGAAGATAAGAAAGACAAACGTGCCTTGGCTGTCATCTATAAAGGAGTCCCCGAAGATATCTTATTATCTATTGCAGACAAAGAGACATCGAAGGAGGCCTGGAACGCGATCAAGACAATGTCGTTGGGGGCAGACAAAGTGAAAGTGGCGAAGGCACAGACTCTTAGGTGCGAGTTCGAAGCAATGCATATGAAGGAGAGTGAACAGCTGGACGATTTCTGTTTAAAATTGAACAGCCTGGTGACCAACATTAGGCCCTGGGAGAGAAGGTGGACGAAGTATACATTGTCAAGAAGTTGCTCAGATCAGTCCCCACCAAGTTTCTACAAATCGCCTCTGCGATCGAACAATTTGGTAAGGTGTACGAGATGTCAGTTGAAGAGGTCATTGGGTCACTCAAGGCCCATGAAGAGAGACTAAAAGGAACGACAGAAACAAGCCAGGGGCAACTCTTACTGACAGAGGAAGAATGGCGAAAACGAGCGAACAACGACGGACAATTACTCTTGACTCGCGAAGAGTGGCAGAAGAGGACCAATCGCAATGGGAACCTAAATGGTGGAGAGAATCGTGAAAGAGGTGGAGTAAGGGACACGAGCAGAGTACGATGTTATAAGTGTCAAGGTTTTGGACATTTCGCAAGAGACTGTCGCAGACCACGCAGAGAAAGAGAAGTACAAAGAGAGGTCAATCTCTCGCAAACCATCGAAGATGAACCAACACTACTGATTGCTGAAGTGGGAGAGATAGAAGCAAAATCAATGTTGCTAAAGGAAGACTCAATTATTCCAAAGCTTCGTACAGGTGTCGAGAAGCAAAAGGAGTCGCAAGTGTGGTATCTCGACAATGGAGCAAGTAATCATATGACTGGACAACGCGGAAAATTCAAGGAATTAGATGAAAGTGTGACTGGGAAGGTCAAATTCGGAGACGGGTCTACAGTGAACATTGAAGGAAAGGGATCAGTTGCTTTCCAGTGCAAGAATGGTGAGGAAAGAACACTACATGAGGTATATTTTATCCCGAATTTATGTAGTAATATTATAAGTTTGGGTCAACTCTCGGAGGCTGGAAATAGAGTTGTATTGGAGGGAGATTATCTATGGGTTTACGAAGGAGATGGTAAACTTCTGATGAAAGTAAAAAGAACTGAAAATAGGTTGTATAAAATCAGCCTTGAAGAGAGCAAATCACAGTGTTTACTAGCCAAGATGGAAGAGAGTTCTCGACTGTGGCATGCCCGTCTCGGCCACGTCAACTTCCAAGCTATGGAGCTACTGTCAAGGGAGAAAATGGCACATGGAATCCCAGAAATAATTAAGCCGTTAAAGAAGTGCGAAGGATGTTTAATGACGAAGCAGACCAGGCAACCATTTCCATCTCAAGTAAAGTTCAATTCAAAGAAAGAACTGGAGATAGTGCATGCCGATATTTGTGGACCCATCTCGCCAATAACCCCCGGAGGTAATCGCTACTTCCTCTTATTTGTTGATGACTATAGCAGAAAAATGTGGGTGTATTTTCTGAAAGAGAAGAGTGGTGCTTTCGAGATGTTCAAAAGGTTCAAGGCTTTGGTCGAAAATGGTGGAAAAAGGAGCATTCAAATACTAAGAACAGATCGAGGCGGGGAATTTTGCTCGAAGGAATTTACCTTATTTTGTGAAAAGGCTGGCATTCAAAGACACTATACAACGCCCTACACCCCTCATCAAAACGGGGTGGTAGAACGTAGGAATCGAACCGTTGTGGCTATGACTCGAAGTCTCTTGAAGGAATCAGGACTACCAGCATTCATGTGGGGGGAGGCGGTACGACACTCAATTTATGTGTTGAATCGTTTACCCACTCGAGCAATAAGAGGCAGTACTCCATACGAAGCATGGAATGGAGACATACCAGACTTGTCAGGACTAAGAGTATTTGGATGTACGGCAATGATGAAGGTTCCGTCAAAGCATACGAAGAAACTAGATGATCGCGGGATGATGGTTGTGTATCTCGGTAAGGAACCAGGTACGAAAGGAAATAGATTGTATGACCCAAAGACAGGGACAGTGCATGTGAGTAGGGACGTGGTTTTTCAAGAAGAAAATTTCTGGAATTGGGAACAAGGTGAGGCGAAAAAGGTAGAATTTCCTAGTCAGTACGTTGAGATGAGCAGTTCTATCGATGAAGGAGTTGTCAATGAGATGGAATATGAGTCAGCGACGCCTTTGCAGTCACCACAACCACAAACTCCCATGACACAAACATCATCAGAAGCAGGAGGCACACCAGGTGGGACAACGGATGCATCTTCTGCAGAGAGCACCGAACCTCGATGATACAGATCTTTAGCAGAAATCTATAATGAAACAGAGATTGTAGATTTGATTGATGAATTGATGCTGTTAAAGATTGAAGGGCCAACGTCGTTTAAGGAAGCAACGGAGGAAAAGGAGTGGAAGGATGCAATGCAACAGGAGTTCGATACGATTGAAAGAAACAACACCTGGTTCCTCATAGACCTACCACCTGGACAGAAATCGATCGGGTTGAAATGGGTGTTTAAATTGAAGAAGGACCCGGAAGGGAACATTGTGAAACACAAAGCGCGCCTTGTTGCAAAGGGTTACGTGCAATAAAAGGGGATTGATTACGACGAAGTATTTGCATGTGAACCCCGGATAAGGGTAAAGCTGTGTGAAGGCCAGGCAGGGGTTCAACCGGGTAGCAGATTGCCAGGTTAGGGGTACGTACATGAACCCCGAAGGTTTCCAGAAAATATACCAGCGGGCTCAGAATCGCCTATATTGTAGGAGATTGGATAATATACGTCGTAACAACCTTCTGGATAGCTCCTAAACAATAGGAATGAATCAACAGCAATATATACGGAAGATTAGCATCATATATAGAGGGAATATATATATACGCGTGTATATACGGATATACGAGGAAAACATGCGGATTATTCTGAGCTAACAACCTGGATAATTATGTGGATGGTGATAAACAATCGTTGCAGGTTGGTTAGGGAGGATGAGGCTTATCAGATCGTGAGGATTATCAAAGAACTACATGAGGACTTGATCTCTTTTATATAAATAAGAGTATGTAGGCACTTTGCAAAGGGTTGGATACACACACACCTCTAACACTTGCTCCTAGCTGTGAACATTGGATTGAATAGGTCATATTCAATCATCATTGCCTGGGGTACCTTGCAAACTCAGTCCATAAAAATCACTCTTCTCCCTCTCGGATTAGGGTTCATGAGATTAGGGTTTTTAGCTTGAAATTCGATTATTTAATTGATATTTCTGGATTTCCTTGGTTTATTCTTGTATTTATTTCATTGAAGTGTTGTACCATTTTTCCCTCACAACAGGTATTATATTCTTAATATAAATATTAGATATCTATAATTATATGTATATGAGTTAATTTTAGCGAAAGGACATATTTATAAATATTATATAAAAAGGGATATATCTATAATTGACCTTTAATTTTGGGACATATTAAACTAAGGGTTTTATATCAAACGGGCCACTGATCTCATTAAAAGGTATCAAGTAGCTCCACAGTCTCCATGGAACTCATTTAAACCACTAAACTAAGAAATATATCATTTGCCCCCTGCATTCACAAAAATAATAGAATTTATGGTGGCCTAAGTGAGAATAATACAATCTATCCAAGATTGAACTTTTTTTGGCCACCATAAATTTAATCCAAGACACTTAGGCCACCATAAATTGTATTATTTTTGTGAATACATGGGCAAATGATATATTTCTTAGTTTATTGGTTTAAATGAGTCCCCGTGGAGACTGGGGAGCTACTTGATACTTTTTAATGAGATCAGTGGCCCGTGAGGAAACAAATACAACAGGTTTGTTTTCAGTGCTAGATATGAACACAAAAACTCAGCCAGGTGAGGAAACAGAGGTCGTGACTCATGATGATGATATGGGTAGTCCAAACAGTCCAACTGAAGATAATCATAGTAGTACAAACAATCCATTTACTAAGGTAGCAACTCCATCTCCACAACGAAGGCACATATCTGTTCTTAATCCGGAAAATTATGATGATAGTACTGAACCAAGAAGGTTCAGAAGACTGGAAGAAATATATGCTAAAACAGAAGAAATGCAAGTGGATGAGGAGTTATTGTTTGTTAGAGCTGATGAACCTGAGAACTACAATAGTGTAGCAAGTGATCGAGAATGGAGTGCAGCTATGCAACTAGAGATTGAGTCTATAGAAAGGAATGGGACTTGGAATCTGACAGGAAAAAAAAAGGACACATGTGGTGGAATGAGGGAATCACGTGAGGAAGAAGGGGGGAGGGAAAAGGGGGCATAGTATTTTTGCAATTTTGAAACTTAGGTTGGTAAAATTGCAAATAACTATTCTTACCAAAAATAAATTTGCAAAAAATTACTTTTTCCTATATATTTATGAATACATGAAATCTTTTCGCCCATCAACTGAATCATCTGTACATCTTATTCTGTCACTAAGGCTTGATCATGTTAATGAACTTCTTTCAGCGACTTGATTGGTGCCTGTTCTTCAAATTTCACGATCCCTGTATAGAGTTAATATTATTTATCTTTTATCCCTATGGTCATAAATTTAAGACTAAATTTAGTTATTGAAATGATTTTGTGCAAAGAAAATTAAAATAACGTTCTACTATTCAAAACATCTAAATAGAAAAACAAATAATAGTCTTATATAAGAAGTGGGAAAATAGTTGAATACAACATATTAAATATGATATTTATAATATAAGATGTGAAATTTAATATAATTTCCATTTTTCTTTTTTTATATAGTCAAACACTCTCAGCTCGGACATAGTAAAGGGCGTTAGGGAAATATCCTAACGTAATTATTTCTAATAATTATAAAAAATATAATTTTCAATTATCATAAAAGAATGTTTAGATATTATCAAATGCTTATAACATAACAAAATTTAATATTTAAGAATCAACTTTAATTTTTATATTTAAACAAACAAAAATATCAAAATTAACTTTTTTAGTGGAACGCAAAAGTAAAATACTAGGTAAAATTTACATACCTTAAAGTGAAATCATAAATAAGTCTATTTACAAGAAATTCAAATATGATTCTCAAAAGAATTTTAATTATTAATATAACATATTGTGCAAGGAAAATTGCCCAAAATACCCACTTTTTCCCCTGCCCAAAATACCCATTTTTCAAAACACCGTCCAAAATACCCATGGGTCACGCCCATGGGTGAGGCGTAACCGACCTACTATAGCAACCAATCACCTGCTACTAAACTCGATTTGGGCGTTTCGATTCCAGCGTATCAAACGCTATGAAACTGGTATGGATGTATCAAACGCTACGAAACTGGTATGGTATGGACAGAAAAATGGCTCGCCGGAAATGCCATTTGAAATGTAAATCGCGAGATCTCGAATTCTGCTAATCGATATATAATTAAACTTGTATAAGATTGTAGAGGAGACGAAGGCGGTTCGATTGGTGTGTAGGTTATGACTGGATGTTTACGGGAGAGGGGTGAACGAAAAGAGGGAGAGAAGTCGCCGGCGAGACCTCAATCTCCAGAGTTCTGGAGACGAAGAAGGCGGCGGATACGCATGTGGAACATGCTTATCCTCAGATGCGCCTTTGGAGATGGTGTATTATCTCCTCAGATGCGCCTTTGGAGATGGCGTATCTCAGCTAACCTGCGCCTATTCTGTTACCGTATCCACTCAGTGCTCTGATCCCATACACTACTACAAATTTTAACTTAGGAGTTATCACTTCAATAGCGCTTTCATAAAAAACGCTATGCAAAGAATTATGCAGCTGAATAAAAATAAATAGGAATAAAAATAAAAATTATTATATAGCGTTTTTTCAGAAAACGCTATGCTAGCTTAAATTTATATAGCATTTCTACAAGCGCTATTGAAGCTACCATTTTTCAAGTACTTTTTATTTATTATTTATTCGTTATTAAACACTACTATAGCGTTTTGAGAAAGGCTCTTCAAATTAACAACATATTTTTAATTATATTTATTAATTGTATCACTATATACGTATATGAATTAGTAAAAAAACCTAAGTGATCCCATCACTCCCTGGCGGCCACTTCAACTTATCATCTTCATCTACAACTTGCAGTTCAATCGGTACTTACACCTCTACGATTTCAACTGCGATTCAATAGGTTTCGATTTGGGTTTGTTGATCTGGGTTTCGATTTGTTCTGTAATCGATTTATTCTATTACTCTGTTCTTCTCAATTTTGGGTTTAATTGGTTTGTTTATTTTTCTCCCTCGATTTCAATACCCACGAATCCCACGACACACACTCAAACCCCAAACCCAGAATATTTTTCTTGTTTTATTCTGAGTCCTACCGAGTTAAATCGAATTTGGTTGTTTATGTATAGTTTGTGATTTCAAATGGATGTTTTTTTTAATTTGATGTTTCAATTTTGTAGCTGCTTCAAGATTAAAAGGTATTGGCTTCAATTTCGGTGTGGGGTTTGGCTTCTCAGTTCACAAGTAAGTCTAGATCATACTGCTTAAACTTATCTATTTAATTTGATTAAACTAATTTGATTTAATGTATAGTATATTTCATTTTGATGCTCTGCTATGTTTATTGCAGTACTCTATACTTAGACAAAGAGAACACATCAATAGCCTCATTGAGGATGCTATACTTGAAGCTGAGGAGAAAGGAACCACAATGTTAACTCTAGGTCTCCATAATCAGGCACGTTCTGTTATTAATATTTAAGATATCATGTTAAAATTTATGGTTGTGTTAATTCGGTACTTGAAATGTATAGGAAGAAGAGGTGAATGGAAATGGCGAGCTTTTCATAAGAAGGAATCCTCAGCTAAAGGTGAAGTTGGTTGATGGGAGTAGCCTAGCAGTTGCTGTTGTGCTGAATAGCATTCCCAAGGGAACAACTCAAGTTTCCGTTAGAGGTAATTTATCCAAGGTCTTTAGTTTTATTGCTATAGTCTTGTGTCAAAAGGGCACTCAGGTATAAATTCCATGACATATCTGAATTTCAACTATGCCCTGGGAGGCGTTGCTTTGGTTTTTAATATTCTAACACAATTTGGAAATGGGTTGCACTAGGTATCCATTCCCAATGAAGATGAATATATAATGCTTAAAGAAAAATGTGGTACTGAAGCTCAGAAAAATTTAACCCTTTCGAAAGATTATTCCCAAAAGGTAACATGATATACTTAAGAAAGTCATAGTTCTTATGACCTCAAGAAAAATGAAGTTGATCTAATTTTGAGGTTATTATTTTTTATATATAAAGATATGGCTAGTTGGAGACATGGTTGTAAAAATCGGTAATCGGTATAAATCGGTTGATGTACCGATTTAAGATTAATCGGGTAATCGGGGATTAATCGGAAGGATTAATCGGAGTATTAATCGGATATTATAATAATATTTAATATATTAGTCTAATTTATAATTAAATATATCATTTTAAATAAATTCACAGGATTAATCGGATTTCAAAAATCGAATCGGTTGGCTACTTTACAGAGGATTAATCGGGGATTAATCGGTTAAATCGGGGATTTTTAGAACCATGGTCGGAGATGGAGTGGGAAAAGCAGAACAAATGAAGGCAACAAAGGGAACAATCTTCATTCAGTGCAGTGATACAATGTTTGATCGTACCACATATTTCAGACTCTCTATCATTACTGGGCTGAAATATTGCATCTGTGGAGACATATCAGTTACTCTTCCTGTTTTAGCATTGCATCATCATATTTTCCTGAGGTACATGCCCTGTCTCCATCATCATATTTTCCTGAGGTATTCTATCATCCTAATGATGTATTGGCTAGCTGTATATTCATCACATTTTGATAGTTTTCATTTATCCTTCCCCCCACCCCCACCCCCACCCCCACCCCCACCCCCACCCCCACCCCCCTTTAGTAATGTCCTCATTCCCATGGTAGTTCATCTCTTTTCTTTCTATCCTTGGCAGCGACAAGTTGGGTTCTGGAAGACAGAAAGCATGCCTGAAAATCAAGGTGTGTTATGATATCACACATTAAGCCATAACAACTCCATTCTTAACATCTGTGTTCTATATAAACTTGGTGTCAGTGAATGGTGTGTTATGCTGTGACACGCTTGAATGTTGGATCTTATTTATAGCAGCAAATAGTTTATACATTCCAGAAATGCATTGATTAATATTCCGAGTGCGTTAAAAAATGTTGGAAGTTGTTACTAAATCTTTTTTTTTTTGACAAAATTTAGAGTTGTATTAATTAAGGTGTACTTCTCAAACACAAAAGAAAGAATTTAGTACATCACAATTTCCTGTGATTCTCCATTACAATCTTCATATAACATTTTATGCCTCTCGACTGAGATAGTTTAAATAATCTGCATGTCACCGAGATGTGAGTCATGATATCATTATGTTTTTGCCTCCCATTTTATTTATTTTTCCTCAGGTTGACAAACTAGATTGTCTCGAATTTGCAAATCTTGGAACTCCAGAACCAATAAACAAACCAATCCAGTGTAAGTACTGGGTTTACTTTATTTGCGGTTTAGATTTATTTATATATTTCAGAAGGACAGATGTATGCTATGTTATATCTCCTTATTCTCATTAACCATTTCTTAGTAGAATGTCTGAAATAATAAAATATGTACTTCTGTTTTCTCCAGGAATCATTAACTGAAGTTCAATAACTATGGAAGGAGTCCGACTGGCTGTTTAGATTCTATGGTATGAGTTATATAACTGATATTACAGTATCATATTTCCTTATCGTGGCATAGTTTTTAGCAAGCATGATTTGTTTTCTTTTTTCTTGGTGGATGATATTTTCTTCACCTTTTGTCTTCTAACGAAGTTATGCAAAGCGTCATCTGCATATTTTTCGTGCCAGATCATTATAGGACTATTTCCTCCCATACCTTAAATGAATGCTTGATTTTCTTTCATTGAGCTCAAAATGTAGTAAATTTCCTTTGTGTTTTTTTTGAACGTGTATCTATGTGTAGACTTTAGCTGCTATTAGCTATTCAGTAGATGCTTTAAAAATGAATTGGTGGAGTTCTTTCAAATTTTAATTTTTCTGCAAATTCTTTCCTGCATATTATTCCTGTTTATAAGTGTTTTTAAATGCATTCTGTAGGTTTCAATTCTGCAATTTATCTTGTTATGCACTTGTCCAGATTTCTGCAACTACAGGTTATTATTTCTGCACGATTCTGTATAGTATTCTAGTATGTTATTATTGGTTAAGCATTTAAAATTTGTTAAAGACTATTAATATCATTTTGTTTTATTGGTGTATGTAGCATCTGAAAGAGGAAAAGGATCCTGTGATGGAGGGAGTTTTACTAGAGAACAAAAGAGCATATGCTAGGTCGAGGTAGAAGAGCATTTGCTATAATCACGAGAAGATGGTTTGCTTTTGAGATAATTGGGCAGAATTTTTGTACAATCGATTTCTTAAGGGGAAGCTTTTAAATAAATAGTTGTCTATCATTTTTTTTATTTTGTACTATCCCAAGTCTTTATCATCTGATGTATGACTTTGTTAATATATTTTAATTTATGGAATCTGTTACTTACGGAGAGATGCTATTTATTTGGAGTTTCTAGTTTGTGTTATTGGAGTTTGCAAGTTTTTGTTTGGTTTGTATTTGATTTTGAGGGATATATCAGGTTAAAAAAAGGACAGAGAATATATAAAATTAAAATTTTTAAAAAAATATACTAGCATAGCATTTTATAAAGCGCTATAGAAGATGCTATACAAGATGAAGCCATCAAAATCGTTATATACTTCAATAGCGCTTCTGAAAATGCTATCTAAGAGCAGTACTTAGAGAGCGGCAAAAAAAACGCTATCTAAGTGATTTGAACTTCAATAGCGGTGGCCTATATAGCGTTCAAAAGCGCTATGCAAGCCTCAAAAAAAGCGCTATGTAAGTTCAATTTTGTAGTAGTGATAGGCATGACTACTGAAATTCTCCGACCAATTAGGCATATTCGGGGATCCTCCTCTTCCCATTGGGCATTTTGGGCGCGCAACGCGAAATGTTGGGTATTTTGGTTAAGGAATAATAAAAAGTGGTTGTTTTATTTAGCAAAAAAAAGTGGTTATTTTGGGCACTCACCCTTAAATCCATACAATATAATGTTTATATTGTAATGTATTTAACAACAAATATGTACATTTAAACTAGAAAAATATTTTTTCATTCACTACGCCATAGATGGGTTATTGTTACATCTTTTTCATGGATGTTGCTAAAATATGTTACGTTAGCATGTTATTTTGGACCTTATATAACATTTTGTTTTTTGTGTTACCTTAGCTTTAAAGTGTTGGATGTTAGCAACATACATGAAATGTTATCTTAGATCATTACTAAACTCAATATTTAATTTTTTAACCAAAACAATGTTTAATTATTTGAAAATCACATTTACCTTTAAAATATTTCATGTTTATAAAGTGTAAGAGTTTACCAAGTAAATGAGTTTTTATTTTTGAATATCAAGGTATTTAATTGTTATTCTTTTTCAGGTTCTATTTATTTATTAAATGTAAAATTGATATTTAAAAAAATAAAATCAAAAATTAAAAAATTTACTTTTAATCTATCTTTTTTTTTGTCAAGACCTTTAATCTATCTTTTAATTAATTAAAAGTGAATAATTATTTTTAAAACACTTTTACTTTTAAATTAATTTATCCTTAAAAAAATTAAAGCTTTCCAAATAAATGAGTTAATATTTTAAAATATTTAGAATATTTATTTATAATTTTTTCCTGTATATATATATTTATTAAATTTAAAATAAAAAATTCTAAAAAAAATCAAAAATATATTTGTAATAATATAAAATGGCGCAGAGATCGGTGAAAGTTTGTAAGTGCATAACCCGCAAAATATAGCGCCAGACTAAAATTTGGTCTAACAAAAATAACATTCTCATCCCCTCCCCTTGGCTCTCTCCCGACTCTCCCTCGTAAAACTCTCCCCCTCAATTTCCCTCTCTCTTGTAAAACTCTTTCCCTGATCAATTTCTCTCTAATTCGTAAAACTCTCCCCCTCAATTTCCCTCTCTCTTGTAAAACTCTTTCCCTCAATTTCTCTCTAATTTTCTTATGTCAGTACATATTTGGGATCAGTTTAGGGCTTCTCAGTTGATTGAGGCTTGGATTTGAGGCTTAAACTTCTTCAAATTAGGGCTTTTTTCAAATTAGGGGTTCTTCGTTTTGAGTTCATTCAATTCATTTCTTCACTAATTAGGCTTAAACTTCGATTAATTGATCTCTCTATTTTCGATTTCAGGGATTATTCGATTGGAGCTTCGGATTTGGGGCTTTGATTTAGTGGATTTCGGGCTTCGATTCAAAGGTATTCCCTCCTTTCGATATGAATGTGTATTTTTACTTGTTTTTTTATGTGTTGCTCATTCTAAACTTTAGCTCTTGTATCAATGTAGTTAATTTTCAATTAATTTTATATCTTAGCTTTGTCTCTTTCACCTAGATGTTTGACTTGAATGGAGTAATCCCTAATGAGAATATGTTGGTTGTTGTATTTCCAAAGCTTATATCATCTTTAATGCATTTCATTTTCAGGATGATTCAGATGTGGTGTTCAAAGCAACTACTGGGAAATGGCGGGCTGTTGTAATCAAGATAACTAGAATGCACAAAATTGGTAGCCCAGTTCTTGTTGGTACAACTAGCGTTGAGCAGAGCGATACAATATTGATGCAACAGCGTGAAGTTAGGATTCCCCATAGGTCAGCATTTTTTGCTTAAAGATGATAATAATCTATCTATGCCTTCCCTCTATCACTGATTCGTATTAATTGCTTACCGTGTGGGCGAATATAAGTTTAGCATTCTAGAAATATTTTACCACTACATTTATGTAAAGGTTCTCATTGCAAAACCAGAAAATGTGGAGAGAAGCTGAAATTGTAGCATAGAGTGGTCGACTTCGGTCTGTTATGATTGCAACCAATATGGCAGGTCGTGGAACAGATATTGCAACCAATGCAGAATTTATGACGAGGTTAAAGTTACGGGAGATGCTCATGACATGGTATTTCAAGTTTTAATTATTTTTACGTAATGTTAGTTCACTTAGCCTGTTGGAGGCATGGTTACATTACAAGAATAGTTCTAAACATCACTCACACATATTGTTGTCAAGTTCCATTTTCGTGTTTCAAGTTGCATCTGCTAGAAGATTGCTTTTTTTGGCCTATTACTACATATCCAGCATACTTTATTGGCCTAGGTACACTTGCAATCTCTGTTTTGTATTGTCCTTGACTTCAATAGAAATTGAAATGTGATTGGGGTCATGTAGAGTATATGATCTTTTTGTAAAGAATAATTAGAATTTTCTGTAAATATGTTTAGGTTTGAACATAGAAGATCTAGTTTTAGAGAGTTCCAGTACATATGTGATGGAGATAGCAATGGTGTTTTGTACTTTGCTCGCATATCTTACGGGGCACATCAGTGGGTAAATCCTGTTCTAGCCAAGGTAGCATCCTCAACCCACTCTTCTGCTCTCTTATATTCCATTATAGAATCATTTAATTATTTGGGTAATATTCTTTTTTACTAATTCAAATTGTACATTCAGAGAATTACAGTGGCTGCCAGCACTCCTGTTTTAGAGTTTTGCAAAGATACCACATATACTAACTTCTTATTATATCATGATAAGATTCTTCCTCATCTAAACAAATCAAAGAAGAATGGTAAGAAATGACCTACGAAAGTAAAATTATTCATTCCCTATAATTCGACGTTTGAATTCTAAATTAGAATGGACATGGAGTGCATCCTTTGCTACATGTTGTATACACATTATAGTTTAGTTTATTCAATCTTTTTAAGCAGCGTGTTATACTTGTACCTATCTAGCAATAAAGCTTGAAAGTTAATAGGTATATTAGCGGTTTAAAAAAAGTGAGTGATATAAATGTTTCTCATTATATTACTAAAATATGCAGGGCGTTTAATGACTATGCATAAAGTGTAAGTACAGTAAAAATTTGTAATTTGTAATTCATAATATAAGATTTATTCAATAACATATTAAGAGTTAAAATTAATATTTAAGTTGCAGTAATAGTGATCATGTAAATTTGTCTATTATTATTGGATCAAAACTCTTATTTGTCTCTGTGGAAGGAGTAAGTATATTAACTCATTTTCTTAAAATACATGGTTTCATTCTATAGATTACAACGTTTGTATGTGCAATTTTGAATGATGCACAGGTGGACGGCAAGGATCCCGATGTCCATCTCCACACCTATTTGCAGTGTGGGAGGATGTAGGTGAATGCTCAATAATGTGCAGTTACTTGTCAAGATAATTTCTTAATACCTTATAAGTGGGAACACTATGCATACAACTCCGTAATTAAAACTTTTTTTACTGTTGAAGGAGTGTTATATAGTAAAAATGGAAGTCTGGTTTCACAAAATTCAGAAGATGGCAGATCCCCAAAATCAAAAGTCTATCGTAGAATTTTATGCTGCTGCTCTGCATATAGTAATGTTGATAGATGATTAATACTTTCAAACCAATTGCCTTTGTATTCAGTCTTTAAAGTTGTTATGTTTTCTACATTTTGTGTTGGCGATGTCATTACAGACACAATATGAGGGGGATATCTATGTCTGTGCATGTTGTATTGGCTCTCTCAAGGAAAAACTAGGTTATTGACATGCAGAACAAGTCTTGCGTCCATGTTTTGCATGAAGGTATATTCTGATATTTGATACTATCTTTTCTCAATTTATAGTGGTGTATTTAACTCTTTTAAACTCCTTGAAGAGATGCATGAAGCAACAAAATATCCTGTTAGAGCATATTGACCACAAAGATTCCTCGTGCCTGAAACTGAAAATTAAACAATGCATAAGCCGAACTAGAAGATAGACATTGAGCATGGTTCACAAGATTTTTTTCATCATTATAATATTCATGTCCGCCCGAAAATGATTCCTACTTATGGCATGTTTGGCACAACTTAATATATGAACTTATTGACTTATTTTCGCGTAAAAATTTTATATTTTGATAATTTTTTTTATACAAGTATTTAATGTATGTTTGAGAGTCAATAAGTTGCAAAAATAAGTTGGAAAATAAGTTGGAAAGTTAGGAATCTCTAACTTTGTCTTAAAATAAGTTGGCTTATTGTGGAAAAAATCCCCCCAAACACCCCTTTAGTTGTTGAGCTTTTTAAACTGTATAAATCACAAAACATTTGTGTCGTGTGACATGACATATGTAGATGTTGAGAATGAGAAATCAGATTAATTCATGCTTTTTCTTTTTCATTTCTACAAACTAAATTGTGGTTCCTGATTTATCCCATAATAACCATCCACTGATGTTTGTTTTAAATATCAAGTTACTCAATTATTATTGGATATTTAAACAAAAAAGATGAATAGGGCAATTTATCTGATAAGGCATACCAATAAACTTGCACTTTTTGCAGGAAACCCTGTTGGATATTTTTCGGGAATGTTATAGCAGGAAACCAAGACACCTGGGATTTTTTATTTGGTACTTATAAGACTATCCATAGTCTTTTGTAATCACATTCACCTATGAACCTCTGGATTATGAATTATTTAATGTATTGGATTTGGAAGAGGATATTTAATTTGGGATGCATAATATGTATATGCAATTTTTTTGGGGACCACTGTTGGATTTGGAAATGAACACCATGTTTAATTTGGGATGCATTATATTTTTTTGCAGTTTTGTTAATTTTTTTTTTGAAAAGATGTTACCTTAGTTAATGGAAATGTTGCTATATAAAAGCTAATGTAACAAAAAAAATGTTGCATTAGGTCAAACAATATTGCCAACAAAAGTGGGTCCCACTGTGGGGTCCATTATTTTATAAAAATATATAGGTCTCTAAGGTAACATATATATTAAGTTGCATAGCCCTCACTTTTGTTGCTATAGCAAGCTACGGTAACATAAAATTGCATGTTACCTTAGGGATCAAAAATGCCTTAGACACCTAAGGCAACATGCTGAGAGCTATCACCAGAAAAATGTTACCTTAGCTGCTTTATGGGCCTAAGGTAACATATAATGTACATACTTTAACATTTTTTTTATACTGTAGGCTTTTGCTGTTTATGGTGTACTTATTTATAGTGTATAATATAATTTTTTTTTCATATTTATTTAATTTTGAATCTGATAATGATAAACTTTGCTATTTAACAACATAATTTAGTTTTTGTGAAAATGGTACTCTTTTACTATGTGCTCTTGCTTATAAAATCCATGAAAATACTTCAAAAAAATATTATTTTAACTAGAATTCTAATAATTAATATAACATATTGTGACATTCCTATATCATAAACGGTAAAACTTTTAAAAATATTTGTTTTTTTTTGTAGATAATATAACTAATATAAACCTTTATTGTAAGACCTTGCCAAACATAATGCCAAAACTTGAACCTAAAGGTCAAAGGACTTCAAAAGAATGGGATGGAGGCTAAAGGGGTCTGTTGCTGTTAGTGAACCCACTCTACTTGATGATCTGAGCATCCTCTTTTTATGAAACCAATTGGTATGAGACACCTGATCACTTCACGAAGGAGTTAGAATTTGTATGTGTTAGCACATAGACAAAGGTGCAGAATTTGCTAATGAAAAAAAACCCAAAAGCTTCATTCATCAAGAAAAAAATTAGAGAGACTGACCTCAGACCTCATGTTACATTATGAGTTTACAATACAAATTTGATCTAGTGATGGGATATAAATTAGACAATGACAGTCATTTTAATTTTCTTCTAGAGACTCGAGACATAAATTACCCTCCCAATTGTATTATTATAGTAACACTAGTACTATTGAGTAATCAGTTTGAACTTTCATTTAGTGTTATAATAATGAATATTTTTTTCAAATTATATATCAATTAGAGGTACGATCATACGGTAATTTAGTAAACCACTTACACTATAAAGTAAAAATTCACTGGTGTACATGCAACAATTAACTCTATCTATAGGCAAGTTTACCCTAACTTTTTTTCCCCTAATTTTCACTTGTTTGTGGAATTAAAAAAAATCAACAGAAAATGCAAACAAGAAGCATTTTGAAAGTTTTCTTATATATTACCCTCTTATGCGCGGATACACCAGGTTTTATGGCTTAGGTTCCTACAAATGCAAGGTTTTATAGAAACAATAAACATCTGACCTTTATTTTGTACAAATAGTAAAAGTGATATGTAATCTCTGGCTATGCTGAACTAGTTTAGTTTTAACAATGTGTATGGTGGTGGTTGTCATTGGATTATTAGTATTCAATTTGGTTTATGTATAGGGTACTCGCCGGTTTGACGTGTTAATCTCTTGTGGATGGTTTGGATAGTTGGGTTATCAGTGAAATATTTTGTTCTAAATGTTGGATGTTTTTGGGTTTGAATGTTTGTCGGTTGGTTATGTATGATTGTAATCTTGGATTGTAGATAAGTTATCTTGTTTATTGATCGTGAATTGAATTTGATAATTAATTGGTAGTTAGTTAAATTCGTAAAGATCGGTAAATACTATGCTTGCTTCAATATGAAGGATGTTTGTTCTCATAGGGATTTGTGTGGTGACAATATAGCTAGTATGTAGGTGCTTATTAGTAAATAAGTTCAATGAATTTGAACAACTAATGGAGTTCACTCATGTGTCAGTAGTTGTTCATATAGTGATGGTTGTACAAGTGTCCTTAGACTTGAGGTAATCATAGTCATCTTGTGTACATTGAACTATACTTTGGTCTAGTTTTTAGTCTTTAGGGACAATAAAAAGAGCTCTTCTGGGCACACTAATTTGTATACGAAGATAATGATTGATCAATAGAGGATCTACCCCTTCTAGTGAAGTAAGAGAATGTCCTATGTTATTCCACTTGTGCTAGTTCAGGAATCTTTGCCCAGAGTGAATGAAATTAGAAAGAAGTTTCTAATATGCGTTAAATCAAGCATAATGAATAGGAAATCATAGGATTAAATTAGATAGGCTTGACACAAGTTTCATATAACGACCTGGAAATTTTCATAACTATATAAGTGTTTATATGGCAGATAAAAATTTTGTGAGGTCAAGTTATGAGTGGTATCATGATTATGTGATTATATGATGATTAGTATAAGTCGAATGTGTTCGTAGAATTTTATTTGCATTTTTGGTAAATTAAAACTATTTTAAACATGCATTTTTATTCTTCCAAAAATCTTATAAAATCATTGGAGTCATTTAAAATTATGAAATCTTTTTCATTATCATCTTGGTGATATTATTTAGTTTTTAAAATTAGTGGAAGTATTTAATTGTGTGTTTATGTATTTTAAAATGATTTCAAAAGCTTTAATTCTTCATTCTGTTGGAGAGTTGCACAGCTGGGAACTCTCCTTCTTCTCTCTTTATCATTTCTTCTCCTTCTTCTCTCTTTGTCATTTCTTTCAATTTGTAAATGGAGTTTTTGTTTAGTTATGTGTATTTTTGCGAAGTTCGTTCACAGGGAATGATTAATATCAATACTGATTCTAAGTCTTTTATCTGTTACACAAGTGTGGTGAAATATTATGGTGGTTTGTGTTTATCTACTAATTAATCTAATAAACAAATAAAAACTATAATATATATATATATATATGAGAGAAAATAATCCAAGAATTAGGGTTCTTCAATTGGCTATCATGAATGTCTAATTTGTATCTCCTGTTTTGCTAAAAATAATCCTTCTAATTTTTATAAAATTCTCTCCCACGGTAAATTATAATGCCTAAAATCATCCCTTAATTAATTGCCACTACTATAAACTATTATGAACCAGTGATTATCAGTTTCACAATTCGCATATCAATCTCCCCATCTAATAATTAAATTGTGTCAATCATATCATGTACTAGAATTACAACTCCTCTCCCGATTCGTTATAATTTCTAGAGAAGCAACTAAAAGTTGGCAACTTTTCTAATTGTATTAACACTCAATGACATATTAACAATAACAAGAAAATCACAATACAATCAAACAAACTCAATAAGCCAACGAATACTACCCAACCCTTGGATAAAGGGATTAGCTACTCATAATAAGATAAAACAAATATGAATTAAAATCTCAAACCATGAATTTAAGAATTGAAGTACGAAAAATACAACTTTAAAGCTTCTCAAAATTAGGATGAATCCCTTCAGGTACTCCTTCTTCCAATCTTCCTCTCAAAGTGTTTCTCTCCCTTTTCTCTCTAAAGTGCGACTATCCTATTCTATTGTATTCTACAATATTTTATGATATGTTATCTCTACAATGTATGTATAAACCTTATATAATAGAGACTTTTATTGTTTTCCAAGAAAATACAAGTAATTTTCCAAAACAAATTGGATTCTGAATGTAAAATTTGTAGGCTATCTTCCAGGCCTGTTTCTGGGCTGCTCCAGTTGGAACATTGATTTTAGACCAGTTCTGAGTTGTAGATAATTTTGTTATCTTTGCATGGACTGTAAGCTCACCCAATTCTGATGTCTAAAACTCAAGTTACGGCCCAAACAGTGATCGTTGCGCGTGCAAGCCAATAAATCCGAATTTTCTTGTAATTTAAGTCCAAATAAACTCAATTCCTTCCAAGTTTGTGAATTCTTTATTTAATGTCATGAAATATTAAACTCTAATTAAGAATATCCAATTATTTATAAAATACATATAAATACATACTCTACCACTACCTCATGCAAACCTAAAGTTAAAAGAAAACGAACATTAGATCATAATCACCGTTATCCTTCTCTATGAATAATGTACTCGTAACGGTTAGTTACTCTCCATTGCCATCGCTATCGCCAATCAACTTCGGTATCATTCTTTTCTCCTTTCCAGTGGGAAGATTGTTAAGAAAAATTTGAATAGTTCTTAAAAACTTGGTTTCTAAATTATATAAAGCATATTTGTAACAATAAAGGATATATATGTAGCACTGACCCGAGCAAAGTGAACACTTCCATGCCTCCAATCATGTGAGAGATGAGTCTTTTTATTTAATTTCAAATCCAACTTCATATCGGGTTCATCTTTTGTCAAAGTCCCGATATGAATCTTTTGACAGTGACTTTCTTGCAGGAAGACTGTGACAACCAAGCCATCAGTAAAGTCCCCGCATCGTAATACAGCCTGGAAAATATGTTTGCGTAAGTCATTCCAACAAATCATATATAAATTCCACCATTTGTCTCATACTAGCACATACCCACTAATTAAGTCCATATCACACTCGCACAATGTATTCATGTTTAGTCATGCATTCTTAATTCTTCCCCTGTGTACATGATCAAGAGGCTAGATTAGTATCAAGGAGAATGCCTTAATTGCTCATATTATATTTAAAATAGATGAGTGAAGAGCATGAGTAAGGGGTGACTCGTCATAATTTTGTTATAAAGCAAAAAAATAGAGATGACTAGAAGTATAGAAAAAAATACAATGGATCATGCTATATGCATATGTTGGTCGGTGGAATACCAAGAACATGACTCTTCGTATCATACATTAGAGAAGACACACAAATTATGGGATTCAAGGAAACTATCACATTTATTATTTTATCTTCTCGGAGGTACTGTTTCTAATTTATAGATGTCTAAATTCAGAATTTACAAGCTAGAATAGAAAGCTTACATTCATTAATCTTCTCCTATCGTAATAATTTATGATAAGAGCCATCAGCTTTGGTATTATGGTTTGTGCAAGTGTAAAAATCTGAAGCCATTTAACTAACAAGTACTTGCATGTGATGTGATGATAAAATTTTGGGATATACAAAAGATCAATTCTTATTCATGAAATTAGTACTATGATACAGCCCTTTCGTTCGACTTTTTACATTGTATTTTGGTTAATGTCCGGGTGGGCATTTACTGTTTGGCTAGTCATAAATTGGGTTGTCTACTTTAATTAGTTATATATAACTAAGTTAAACTGCACATGAAGGAAGACTATGACAAATAGTTTGTTGGAATTATGCACATTATACATGAGATGTGAATTTGAATTACATGTATATTTGAAATCTGTAAACAAATTTTGACAAAAAATTGCAAATAGGACAGGTTAAAAAGTTAATAAAAAATCTCAAAATGTCGTCTTCAAACAGCTGAAACAATAATAAATTGATAACTATTACCTCGTAAAGAGTTTCCTCTGGGTAGTCGACCTCCATCAAACCGGAATGCGGTAGAACTCATCTCTATAGTCAGTTGGTTACAATAAGCTTTCATCAGCTTAATTAGCTGCACGCTGCGTTTTAGTTTTGAAGAAGAGTTCACTTCCATCCTACAAGCAAAGAGACACGGTACATACAGATAAGAATATACATACTTGTAATATGACCCTGACCAAATTACATATTCAGGTTATCAAATATTAAAATAGCAGATTTCATACATTGCAATCTTAACCAACAAAATATTAAAGGAATCAAAAATTACTTAACCAACTGAGTAACAATTCATCAAGGTCAGAATATTGTTCTTCATGTTAGGAACATAATACACATCTTCAATATTTCCTTGTATAGATACTCTGCAATCAACTTTGTATGAACATTCTTCTATAGTGCTTGAATATAAAATAATTCAAGACAAGTACTTCTTTGTCACTTGTATCACCTGACTCTAATAGAGATTAAAGAGATCATGGTAGGTAATTTTTAGGCAACCACACAATATTTCAAGATAATATATACTAATAATGTTCTAGTAGGATATTCGTTTCCCCATCCCTTTTCAGTAGCACCCAATCCGTTCTCATTATTACGATCAATGAGGTGTTGTAGAATGAGGTTTTGCATCAAAGAGAGTTCTCTTGCAAGCCACTGTAGCAATTTCAAACTTGATTTTAGAGATTTCAATGAAGAATAGCAGAAATACTTATTTTTTCTTCACACACAGGTTCTTGTCTTATATGATTGGAAGAAAAAACTCATATGACATTCATTGGCAACCTAACCTAATGAGTTTAATATCTTGTAATTTAGTCACAACAGAGACTTCTTTAAATAAAAGTTTGTTGTTGTTCTTGGACTAATGCTATCGCTATCAAGGTGTTCATAGTTAAGAAAGTTGATAATCCTAAATAACCTAATCCTCAACTGTTGTAGTTTCAAGCATAAAAATGTTAAATACCACAAAGAATTTAATTTCCCCTTGTTTGACATTTGCCGATTTTAGTATATAGTACACCTGATTCAATGGGACTCATCAACCATTAAAGAGTGAAATAATTTTTTGATTAAATCAAAGCACCTCAAATGACTATAACATACGGGAGCTACAACTCTGCTATGCTCGGATTCTATTACAGAAACATTTCTAAAAAACTTACATTTCTAAAAAACTTAAATATGCAAAAAATACTACAGATTCTATTAGGGAACCACAATTTATACCTATTTATTTAATGCCTATTTATAGAAGCACAAGCAACTTTACAAATCTTGGTTCTATTACAAAACCTTAATTTTAAAATAATAATAAGCATTAAATAAATTCAAACATGCTTCTACTCTAGAAAACAATGTAACAAAATTTGGTTCTATTACAAAACCACAATTTATACGTATTTATTTAATGCCTATTTATAGAAGCACAACTTCATAAATTTTGATTCTGTTACAAAACCTTAATTTTAAAACAATAAAGACCATTAAAGTAAATTCAAACATGCTTCTAGTCTAGAACAACAACGTAACAAAATTTGGTTATATATTGCATAATCATAATTTATACCTATTAATTTAATGCCTAATTTTAGGAGCACAATTTTACAAATGTTGGTTCATTACATAACCTTAATTTTAAAACTAAGTATGAATACAATCACATCTACGAAATCGTAGTAACAAATATGCATGTAGAATCAGATCTTTGAAATCATACAAAATTTATTACAAAACTCTCTCCATAGAAGCGTGTGTATAGGTGTGTGTCGTATATGATGGTGCTATTTTAAAAAATAGCCTTAAATTTTACTTAATTACAAAAGTCCCATTGATAATTTTGTACCGTTTGATTAAATGAATGGCTAGGATATTGGTTCTCTCCAATTCTCCATTTAAATGGGTCTCCCTAGAATAGAAGTATGGGGCACTACATAATTATGTTAACATGCTTTTAAATACAATGGGATAATTAAACAATGATCACCCTTTAATTAATATCCATAGTTTTTGTTTGACTAGTAAATTTATTTTTATTTTAACTATAGAAAATGATCATTTTCAAAAATAATGTAATAAAAATAAATTTACTATTCAGATTAAAAACTAACCTGGACGAACTCATTTAATATAAAATTTACTTTAATTTTTTTATTAAAGGATCAAATTAATAAAACTAGTAAAATAAATAAATAAATGTTATATAATCCGGAAACATGTACATAGCACGAGAATAAATTCATAAATGTAAAAAATAAAAAATATTACCTCTAAATAGAGCCATACATAATAAATTTATGGAGCGTATTCTTCATTGTCTATCTGAAAATATTTGATAACACGCAAAAGAAATATGATACAAGAATTTCAGAAAAACATTCTTAAAATTAAATTATATATATTAAAAATACTTGATATTCCAAAAAAATTGCATATCAAATATGTTTCAATATTTTCTATTAGGATTATCATCCTATTATTAATGACTTTTGAAAGGTGTTCAACCTAGATCTTAAAAAAACCAAAAATTCAAAATTAAATATAGATAAAGATGTCCATTAATTCAAATTTTATGTACACTATGATTAAAATCTAAAATAATTGAAGAACTACTGTTTAAATCTAAAATTGAAACCAAAATCTTGAAAATTGTGATAGTATTCATTTTTTGGAATGTTCTCGTCGACTAGTTGATTTTAGCATTGGTAAGCAGAAAATTAGAGGAAATAACATGGACATATACACCACTAAAAACATGAAAAAAGACTTTAAATAATTATAGAAAATTTAATTCCATTAATCAACACAATTAAAACATTGAGAAAGAAATAATAAATAATTCTAAACGTACCTTTGATGTGTTAACGGGTTGAATTATGATTGAGTAGTCCATTGGATCATTAGGCTCATAAACTTTTAGTTTGATTAATTACAAACTTTCAAAGAATGCAAAATAAGTGCTCTATCATGAGAGGTTTGTGAGTGTGGTTTGAGAAGACTAGATGTGGAGATGAGTTTCACTGCGGCTAGGTTCAGATGGTTCTCAATAAAGGATATATATATAGAGCTAAGCTCTATAAACACCACCATTTGAGTGGAGACCATGGAGAGAATATACATTATGCACTCAAAACATTGCAAAACATATATATTTGCAAAGAATGTTCAATATATGATTCAGAACATGTTTTGGAGAACAATATGTTCTGCAATATTTTATTTGCAGAACATACATGATTTTCAAGATTTTTAATGAAATTTGCATGTAAAACATATATAATCTTTAAGATTTTCAATGAAATAGATGGTATAGTTATTTTCATAGAACATAATTTTCAATAAATAAGTTTTTGCAACGTTTTGATTGATATTGGTCTCGGGTCAATGTTGGCCTCCACCTATATATATACATGTAAAACCTAAAATTTGATGATTGGGCCTATCACAATTTGGTGATTGGGCCATATGAGCGCCCAATGAGAATTTTGTAGAAGAATGAAATCCAAGGAAAACTAGAGGCCTTCTAGAATTTAAAAATATACTCCCTATAATTTTTACCAAATAATTATTATTATAAAAAAATTTAGTTTTAAACTCTTTTTCTACAAAAATGTTTTTGTCATAAGATTAAAATTGTTTTCATATTTTTTTAAAATGATTAGGAAAATGATGTATAAATTCTCTCCAAAAAATTGATATTGTAATTATATTTAAATAGTTAATTTTTTAGCTAAAATGCGCGCAAAAATTTATCAAAGTGAAATAAAGCAAAAAACTATTAATATTTTAATATTTGATTAGTGTTGAATCAATTGTTAAAAGTGAATAAAATTGAAAATTCTAATCAAACCCATTAAAATATTAAAATAGATATATAAAAATTACTTGAAAAAGATAACACTTTTTATTTGTTATTATAAATATATCCCATTTTTCAAATTTGTAATTTTTTTATTGTAACCATGATTAAATAACTAACTACACTTTTTAAAAGACAATTTTGTCCTCTTATTTAAATAAAAATTATACCAATTACTAACTATAATATACATATAATATAATAATCGATCAGGTATCATTGATCGTGGAAGCCTTGTTCTGGTTATAAATTGAAGGAGATCACAGGCAACAACAGTTTTGCAACTGATGCAAAGACTCGAAGATTTTATCTTTACTTAGCACGAAACAAGGGAAGTTAGTGCAGGGCCTTTTAAGAAAAAAATTTATCCCGGACCCGAGAACAAGAGATACAGAGGGCAAAGGCTCCCTCACTCGAAAGCAAAATTTAATATTTCGAGAAATATTGGGGTTCTGAAGATTCAAATATCTTCAAACTTATTATTTATTGTCAACTTCCTGGAAATTTACCGTTCAAGGAGGAGAGAATCACATGTTTGATCATTTCATTTGCTAGTAATATATTATGTTGCTTTTTAATGATTTGGATTTATTAATGATTTATTAGTTCCTAAACTTTACTAACTTACACAAGGGAATACACATTATAAGGATTAGAGAATATCAAAGAACATGTGTGCATATTCTCTGTACATAAATGTGAACTCGCAACTGTTCTTGCCAGGAAAACATTCTGTTTGCCTACGGCCTAGATTATGGGTATTATATTCTTAATATAAATATTAGATATCTATAATTATATGTATATGAGTTAATTTTAACGAAAGGACATATTTATAAATATTATATTAAAAGGGATATATTTATAATTGACCTTTAATTTTGGGACATATTAAACTAATGGTTTTATATCAAACGGGCACTGATCTCATTAAAAAGTATCAAGTAGCTGCCCAGCCTGCACGGGACTCATTTAAACCACTAAACTAAGAAATATATCATTTGCTCCCATGCATTCACAAAAGTAATACAATCTATGGTGGCCTAAGTGAGAATAATAGAATCTATCCAAGGTTGAACTTTTTTTGGCCACCATAAATTTAATCCAAGACACTTAGGCCACCATAAACTATATTATTTTTGTGAATGCAGGGGCAAATGATATATTTCTTAGTTTAGTGGTTTAAATGAGTCCCCGTGGAGACTAAGGAGCTACTTGATACTTTTTAATGAGATCAGTGGCCCGTTTGATATAAAACCCATTAAACTAAGACCCTTATAAAATCCATGAAAATACTTCAAAAAAATATTATTTTAACTAGAATTCTAATAATTAATATAACATATTGTGACATTCATATATCATAAATGGTAAAACTAGAAAAATATTTTTTTTTTTAGGTAATAAAACTAATATAAACCTTTATTGTAAGACCTTGCCAAGAATGATGCCAAACGTGGAACCTAAAGGTCAAAGGACTATGAAGACATGTTTATTAACTGAGAGGCTAAAGGGGTCTATTGCTGTTAGTGAGCCCACTCTACTTGATGATCTGAGCATACTCTTTTTGTGAAACCAATTGGAATGAGACACGTGATCACTTCACGAAGGAGTTAGAAATTGTATGTGTTAGACAAGGGTGCAAAATTTGGTAATGAAAAAAACCCAAAAGCTTCATTCATCAAGGAAAAAATTAGAGAGACTGACCTCAGACCTCATGTTACATTATGAGTTTACAATACAATATTGATCTAGTGATGGGATATAAATTAGACAGTCAGTTAAATTTTCTTCTAGAGACTCCAGATTACCCGCCCAATTGTATTATTAGAGCATCACTAGTAGTATTGAGTAATCAGTTTGCACTTTCATTTAGTGTTATAATAATGAATATTTTTTTTAAACTATATATCAATTAGAAGTACGATCATATGGTAATTTAGTAAACCACTTAAACTATAAAGTAAAAATTCACTAGAGTACATGCAACAATTAACTCTATCCATAGGTAAGTTTACCCTAACTTTTATCCCCTAATTTTCACTTGTTTGTGCAATTAAAATAAATCAACAGAAAATGCAAACAAGAAGCATTTTGAAAGTTTTCCTATATTTCACTCTCTTATGCGCGGATACACCAGGTTTTATGGCTTAGGTTCCTATAAATGCAAGGTTTTATAGCAACAATAAATATCTGACCTTTATTTTGTACAGATAGTAAAAGTGATATGTAATTTCTAGCTATCCTGAACTAGTTTAGTTTTAACAATGTGTATGGTGGTGGTTGTCGTTGGATTATTAGTATCCAATTTGGTTTATCTATAGGGTACTCTCCGGTTTGACAACAGGTGTGTTAGTCTTGTGGATGGTTTAACAGTTGGGTTATCCAATTTGGTTTATCTATAAGGTACTCTCCGGTTTGACAACAGGTGTGTTAGTCTTGTGGATGGTTTAACAGTTGGGTTATCAGTGAAATATTTTGTTCTAAATGTTGGATGATTTTGGGTTTGAATGTTTGTCGGTTGGTTATGTATGATTGTAATCTTGGATTGTAGATAAGTTATCTTGTTTGTTGATCGTGAATTGAATTTGATAATGATATATAATAATTGTGCTTTGGGATCCAAGTTCTATTAGTTTAGTTTTTTGATTCGTAGCTATTTTGGTTCACTTGAATAGACAATAGGATAATGCACAAAAGACATCAGTGTAAATTCACATATTCAATGTTAAATACAAGTTAATATTAAAAGTGAAAGTGTCCTAAATCCAATCATGAATGATGAGTTAAGAAGAACTTTAATCTATTTAATTTCATAAAAGACTTATTAGTTTTTGTTACGGGCTTTATCTATTTAAGTGTTTAAATAAGATGTTCCATAGTTTAGAGTAAAGCTTTTAGAATTATGATGAGATTGTAATAATGAGATCTAAAAGATGAAAATTCTTAAACTTCAATTGTTCCTGGTCGTAGGATAATTAATTGGTAGTTAGTTAATTCGTAAAGATCGGTACATACTATGCTTGCTTCAATATGAAGGATGTCTGTTCTCATAGGCATTTGTGTGGTGACACTATAGCTAGTATGTAGGTGCTTATTAGTGAATAAGTTCACTGAATTGGAACAACTAATGGAGTTCACTCACGTGTCAGTAGTTGTTCATAAAGTGATGGTTGTACAAGTATCCTTAGACTTGAGGTAATCATAGTCATCTTGTGTACATTGAACTATACTTTGGTCTAGTTATTAGTCTCTAGGACAATAATAAAGGCTCTTCTGGGTATAGTAATTTGTACACAAAGATAGTGATTGATCAATAGAGGATCTGCCCCTTCTAGTGAAGGAAGAGAATGTCATATATTATTCCACTTATGCTAGTTGAGGAATCTCTGGTCAGAGTGAATGAAATTAGAAAGAAGTTTCTAATATGCGTTAAAGGGAACTAAGCATAATGAATAGGAAATCATAGGATTAAATTAGATAGACTTGACACAAGTTCCATATAACGACCTGGAAATTTTCATAATTATATAAGTGTTTATTAATCGATAAATGTGCCTTATGTGATTTATATGGCAGATAAAAATTTTGTGAGGTCAAGTTATGTGTGGTATCATGATTATGTGATTACATGATGATTGGTATAAGTCGAATGTGTTAGTAGAATTTTATTTGCATTTTTGGTAAATTAAAACTATTTTAAACATGCCTTTTTAATCTTCCAAAAATCTTATAAAATCATTGGAGTCATTTAAAATTATGAAATCTTTTTCATTATCATCTTGGCGATATTATTTTGTTTTTAAATTAGTATAAGTATTTAATTTTATGTTTATGTATTTTAAAATGATTTCAAAAGCTTTATTTCTTTTAAAGGTTATTTATTTCAAAAATTCATTTTTGATTAAAAAATTATTTTAAAAATATGGGGGGTGATGGCCCAAAATATTCATATGGGAGCCATGCTGGCCCTTTTTACTGACTGAAAACGCTACACCGTCTACCGTGATATAAGGGGTGTTGCGGAAGACCGTGTTCCGTATCATGGGGTGTTGCGGAACACCGTGTTCCGTATCATGAGGTGTTGCGGAACACCATATTCCGTATCATGGGGTGTTGCGGAACATCGTGTTCCGTATCATGCTAACACGGAAGATGGTGTTCCGTATCATGCATAATACGGAACACGGTGTTCCGTATTATGCTAATACGGAGGACGATTCTCCGTATCCCGTCGGTATTTCGGGCCATTTTTTTCAAAATCGGTATTTTGGACAAAAACTTGTGAAAAATAGGCATTTTGGTAATTCTCTCAAATATGGGGAGGTTTGTAATTTCATAAACTTCATTTTTAAATTTTAAAAAAATTATTTTTCTTTTTATTCCCTAATTTATTTCAATTTTAGAAGGATTAAAATCAATTTTTGAAAAGAAATTAGATAATTAATTTTTGCCAGATTACTAAACTGCCCTTGCCTCTATATATATCATTTCCACGGTCCCATTTCTTCATTGTGTTCGAGAGCAGCTGGGTACTCTCCTTCTTCTCCCTTTATCATTTCTTTCAATTTTGAGCTCAAAACCATGTCTAAATTCGAGTTTTAATCATCCTTGTATTATTCTTATGTTTAATTAGTATTTGGGTTGTGTTTTGAGATGTTTGTGTATGTACGTATATAATCGGTGTGTGTATGCATATGCTGAAACAATGACATGCAAGCATGGTTAGATAATAAATCATTGATTTAGTGATTGTATGATGTTAGTTATGTGTTAAAATGGAGTTTTTGTTTAGTTATGTGTATTTTTACGAAGTTTGGGAAGGATTGATATCAATACCGATTCTAAGTCTTTTATCTCTTACACTTTAGAAGTGTGGTGAAATATTATGGTGGTTTGTGTTTATATACTAATTAATCTAATAAAAAAATAAAAACTATACAATATATATATGACAGAAAATAATCCAAGAATTAGGGTTCTTTAATTGACTATCATGAATGTCTAATTTGTGTCTCTTGTTCTGCTAAAAACAGTCTTTCTAATTTTTATAAAATTCTCTCCCATGGTAAATTATAATGCCTACAATCGTCCCTTAATTGCCACTCCCATGGTCAATCAAGGTACAACTATAAAATATTATGAACCAAGGATTATTAGATTCACAATTCGCAAATCAATCTCCCGATCTAATAATTATATTGTGTCAATCATATCATGTACTAGAATCACAACTTCTCTCCCAATTCGTTATAATTTCTAGAGATGCAACTAAAAGTTGGCAACTTTTCTAATTGTATTAACACTCAATGACATATTAACAATAACAAGAAAATCACAATACAATCAAACAAACTCAATAAGCCAACGAATACTACCCAACCCTTGGATAAAGGGATTAGCTACTCATAATAAGATAAAACAAATATGAATTAAAATCTCAAACCATGAATTTAAGAATTGAAGTACGAAAAATACAACTTTAAAGCTTCTCGAAATTAGGATGAATCCCTTCACGTACTCCTTCTTCCAATCTTCCTCTCAAAGTGTTTCTCTCCCTTTTCTCTCTAAAGTGCGACTATCCTATTCTATTGTATTCTACAATATTTTATGATATGTTATCTCTACAATGTATGTATAAACCTTATATAATAGAGACTTTTATTGTTTAATTTCCAAGAAAATACAAGTAATTTTCCAAAACAAATTGGATTCTGAATGTAAAATTCGTAGGCGGTCTTCCAGGCCTTTTTCTGGACTGCTCGAGTTGGAACATTGATTTTAGACCACTTCTGAGTTGTAGATAATTTCGTTAGCTTTGCATGGACTGTAAGCTCACCCAATTCTGATGTATGAAACTCAAGTTAGGGCCCAAACAGTGATCGTTGCGCGTGCAAGCCAAATAAATCCAAATTTTCTTGTAATTTAAGTCCAAATAAACTCAATTCCTTCCAAGTTTGTGAATTCTTTATTTTATGTCATAAAATATTAAACTCTAATTAAGAATATCCAATTATTTATAAAATACAATATATATGGGGTTAAAATCATATAAAATACATATAAATACATACTTTATCACTACCTCATGCAAACCTAAAGTTAAAAGAAAACCAACATTAGATCATAATCACCGTTCTCATTCTCTATGAAAAATGTACTCGTAACGGTTAGTTACTCGTCATTGCCATCGCGATCGCCAATCAACTTCGGTATCGCTTTTTTCTCCTTTCCAGTGGGAAGATTGTTAAGGATATGTAGCACTGACTCCAGAAAAGTGCACACTTCCATGCCTCCAATCATGTGAAAGATGAGTTTTTTTATTCAATTTCAAATCCAACTTTACATCGGGTTCATCTTTTGTCAAAGTCCCGGTAGGAATCTTTTGACAATGACTTTCTTGTGGGAAGACTGTGAAAACCAAACCATCAGTAAAGTCCCCGCATCCTAATATAGCCGGGAAAATATGTTTGCATAAGTCATTCCAACAATCATATATAAATTCCACCATTTGTCTCATACTAGCACATACGCACTAATTAAGTCCATATCACACTCGCACAATGTATTCATGTTTAGTCATGCATTCTTAATTCTTCCCTCGTGTTCATGATCAAGAGGCTAGATTAGTATCAAGGAGAATGCCTTAATTGCTCATATTATATTTAAAATAGATGGAGTGAAGAGCATGAGTAAGGGGTGACTCGTCATAATTTTGTTATAAAGGAAAAAACAGAGATGACTAGAAGTAGAGAAAAGAATGGATCATGGTATATGCATATGTTGGTCGGTGGAATGCCAAGAACACGACTCTTCGTATCATACATTAGAGAAGACACACAAATTATGGGATTCAAGGAAACTATCACATTAACTATTTTATCTTCTCGAAGGTACTGTTTCTAATTTATAGATGTCTGAATTCAGAATTTACAAGCTAGAATAGAAAGCTTATATTCACTAATCTTCTCCTATCGTAATAATTTCTGATAAGAGCCATCAGCTTTGGTATTATGGCTTGTGCAAGTGTAAATACAATGAAAAATCTGAAGTCGTTTAACTAACAAGTATTAGCATGTGATGTGATGATAAAATTTGGGGATATACAAAAGATCACTTCTTATTCGTGAAATTAGTACTATGATACAGCCCTTTAGTTCGACTTTTTACATTGTATTTTGATTAATGTCCGGGTGGGCGTTTACTGTTTGGCTAGTCATAAATTGGGTTGTCTGCTTTAATTAGTTATATATAACTAAGTTAAACTACACATGAAAGAAGACTATGACACATAGTTTGTTGGAATTATGCACATTATACCTAAGACGTGAATTTGAATTACATGTATATTTTGAAATCTATAAAAAAATTTAACAAAAAATTGAAAAAGGACAGGTTAAAAAGTTAATAAAAACTCTCAAAATGTCTTTTTTAAATAGCTGAAACAATAATAAAATTGATAACTATTACCTCGTAAGGAGTTTCCTCTGGGTGGAGTCGACCTCCATCGAAAAGGAACGCGGTAGAACTCATCTCTATAGACCGTTGGTTACAATAAGCTGTCATCAGCTTAATTAGCTGCACACTACGTTTTAGTTTGAAGAAGAGTTCACTTCCATCCTACAAGCAAAGAAACACGGTACATACGGATAAGAATATACATACTTGTAATATGACCCTCACCAAATTACATATTCAGGTTATCAAGTATTAAAATGGCAGATTTCATACATTGCAATCTTAACCAACAAAATATTAAAGGAATCAAAAATTTCTTAACCAACTGAGTAACTATTCATCAAGGTCAGAATATTGTTCTTCATGTCAGGAGCATAATACACATCTTCAATATTTCCTCATTATTACGATCAATGAGGTGTTGTAGAATGAGGTTTTGCATCAAAGAGGGTTCTCTTGCAAGCCACTGTAGCAATTTTAAACTTGATTTTAGAGATTTCAATGAAGAAAAGCAGAAATACTTATTTTTTATTCACACACAGGTTCTTGTCTTATATGATTGGAAGAAAAAACTCATATGACATTCATTGGCGGCCTAACCTAATGAGTTTAATATCTTGTAATTTAGTCACAACAGAGACTTCTTTAAATAGAAGGTTGTTGTTGTTCCTCGACGACAACTGATAATGCTATCGCTATCAAGGTGTTCATAGTTAAGTAAGTTGATAATCCTAAAAAACCTAATCCTCAACTGTTATAGTTTCAAGCGTAAAAATGTTAAATACCACAAAGAATTTAATTTCCCCTTATTTGACATTTGCGGATTTTAGTATATAGTACACCTGATTCAATGGGACTCATCAACCAATAAAAAGGGAAATAATTTTTTGATTAAATCAAAGCAACTGAAATGACTCAAATGACTATAACATACAGGAGCTACAACTCTGCTATGCTTACAGAAACATTTCTAAAAAACTTAAATATGCAAAAATTACTACAGATTCTATTAGGGAACCACAGTTTATACCTATTTATTTAATGCCTATTTATAGAAGCACATGCAACTTTACAAATCTTGGTTCTATTACAAAACCTTAATTTTAAAATAATAATAAGCATTAAATAAATTCAAACATGCTTCTAGTCTAGAAAACAATGTAACAAATGTTGGTTCTATTACATAACCTTAATTTTAAAACTAAGTATGAATACAATCACATCTACGAAACTGATTATATGTATTAACAAATATGCATGTTGAATCAGATCTTTGAAATCATACAAAATTAATATGAATAAACATATACAACTAAACAAGCTCATGATAATAAAAAAAATTATGAAAAACAAATTAAAATCAGAGAATCGATGTTGATTTTACCTTTCCAAACATTTTCTGATCGATCCATACTTGCACTAATCTTTAAAGAAGCTCGAGATAATCTCTCCCGGCTCGAAGAGAGTAAACGCTCCAATGGCGGATTGTTACTTTTTTAGTTTGATTTCTCTAAGCGCGCTGATTTCTCTCCCAAACTCTCTCCATAGAAGCGTGTGTATAGCTGTGTGTCGTATATGATGGTTCTATATTAAAAAATAGCCTTAAATTTTACTTAATTACAAAAGTGCCATTGATAATTTTGTACGGTTTGATTAAATGAATGACTAGGATAATGGTTCTCTCCAATTCTCCATTTGAATGGGTCTCCCTAGAATAGAAGTATGGGGCACTACATAATTATGTTAACATGCTTTTAAATACAATGGGATAATTAAACAATGATCACCCTTTAATTAATATCCATAGTTTTTGTTTGACTAGTAAATTTATTTTTATTTTAACTATAGAAAATGATCATTTTCAAAAATAATGTAATAAAAATAAATTTACTATTCAGATTAAAAACTAACCTGGACGAACACATTTAATATAAAATTTACTTTAATTTTTTTATTAAAGGATCAAATTAATAAAACTAGTAAAATAAAGAAATAAATGTTATATAATCCGGAAACATGTACATAGCACGAGAATAAATTCATAAATGTAAAAAATAAAAAATATTACCTGTAAACAGAGCCTTACATAAAAATTTCTGGAGAATATTCTTCATTGTCTATCTGCAAATATTTGATAACAAGCAAAAGAAATATGATACAAGAATTTCACGAAAACATTCTTAAAATCAAATTATATATATTAAAAAATACTTGATATTCCAAAAAAATTGCATATCAAATATGTTTTAATATTTTCTATTAGGATTATCATCCGATTATTAATGACTTTTGAAAGGTGTTCAACCTAGATCTTAAAAAAACCAAAAATTCCAAATTAAATATAGATAAAGATGTCGATTAATTCAAATTTTATGTACACTACGATTAAAATTTAAAATAATTGAAGAGCTACTGTTTAAATCTAAAATTGAAACAAAAATCTTGAAAATTGTGATAGTATGTTGGGGAATATGGGTAATTACTTGGATTTTTCTGAAGCCGTGTGAACACTTTCAGATTGAAGTTATTTGTGGTTCACCCAAATAATTCAATCGGATAAAGTCAGAAATTCTGCAAGAAGAGAGAATGTGTTTTGTTGTGAATTTCACACTACGCCATAAGTGGGCTAACGTAATGGTTTTTGAAAGCGTTACGTAAAATAGTGTTACAATAGGTAGTAAATTTTGACCTATTGTAAAACTATTCAAATAGTGTTACATTAGTCCGAAGTTAGTGTTGCAGTGGGAGTGACGGTGTTGCATGCATGTAACACCACAATACGGTGTTACATTATTTAACGTTTTTATTTTTTCATTTTTCAACTTTTGTGGGCCCCACCAGTGGGACCAAAAGGTGGGCCCCACAAATCAATTTTAATTATATAAAAATATATATTCTTAATCATTCTTGAAGATCAATCCACAATTTGAAGGCGTTATTGGAATCGGATTTCATCGTACAAATACTCAAAACGAAGCCCTGGCTATCTAGTTTTACAAATTGCAACCAGATTCCGTGAATGGTAAAGTTTTGATTTTATATGAATTTTTGTTAGAAACTGTCAAAATTAAGGTTCTTAGCATAAATTAGGGCTTCTTTAATTTGTGATTGTTTGGTGATTCTATTGATACAGATAGTTTTATCAAGTCGTTTACATTCGAATTATATATCTAATTACCATGGTGGTGTACTGATATGTATGATCGAGTTAATTGGGTTTTTTTTTTTAAATTCAATTTGATCGACTATTCTGTGTGTTGATGATTCGTGTTAGCAACGATAGGGATTGAATTCCTTGAGTCCGTAGCTTTGTTATGCCTCATAAATCGCATGATTTGCCTAAGTAAATAGGAAAAATGAATTTTACCGGTAATGGCTTTTAAACTCACCGGATATAATACTATTGACTTCGTCCGGCTGTTTTCTGGTCAGTCTATGTTCGTTCTGGGTTGCCAGTTGAAAGCTAGGTGTTCGCTTGCCGAAACTGAGGGAAACAAGTGTTAATCGTCTTGATCGGAGGCCGCCGAAAAAATCTCGATTAGCCGGAATCTGGATATAACTGTCGGTTTCTGCAAAGTGATCAGAACCGTGTTTTAGTTCTTGAATTTTTCTTTTTAGTTTTAACTTTAAAATCTGTTTTGATTCATTTTGGGGAGAAGGGTAAATGGATGTTGGTTTTAACTTTTAACCTCCCTAAAAATTTACAACGGCATTAATTTCTCTAAGTTAAATAACTATTTACTTTTACTGTTAGTAAAGGTATTAGTTACTCTTAATAAAATTTCTTTTTATTATTTACTTAAAAAGGAATTAGAAATTCTTTTAAAATCTGAAAATTATTTTAAAAATTGAGATTAAATTCAGAATTATTTTATGAAATTATTAACTAAATATTTAAAGTTGAAAATATAATTAATTTAGAATGAGATACTTTAATTAATTTAAATCTTTTCAATTAATAATTAATTGATTTAATTATTTGATAAATTTAATCATTTATTATTGCAATAACATTAAAAATGATGGATCTTGACCTTCGTACCGTTGGGTGTCGAGAAATATTTTTTAAAAAATCGAAACTCCAAATCTGGACGAAACCGTGTTTAGGGGTTACGGTCAAAGTAATAGTTGATCGTTAAATTACTTGGTCAAACAAATCTATTTTTTACCGAAATTTTGGCAATAACATTTAAAAGGGTGGATCTTGACCTCCGTACGGTTGGGTCATCCAGAAATATTTTTTAAAAAAATTGAAACTCCAAATCCGGAGGAAACCGTGTTTAGGGGTTACGGTCAAAGTAATAGCTGACCGTTAAATTACTTGGTCGAACAAATTTATGATGAGCATGAGTACGGTCGTATATGGGTTGGTTGGGACCCTACAGTCTGGTCAGTTAGGGCTTTATCGAAGTCTTCTCAGCAAGTCACTTGTTCTGTTACGTTTCTGGAGAAACAAATTGCTTTTACTGTAACGTTTGTTTATGCCTTGAACAAACCTCACGAGAGGGAACCTCTGTGGGCAGAAATTGACCGTCTTCATCGGTATATCACTGGTCCATGGTGTTTAAATGGCGACTTTAATTGCATTCTTTCTTTAAATGAAGTTAAAGGGGGGCGTGAACATTGGACATCGGGGATGCAATCTTTTCTTGATTGTGTTTCTAACTGTGCTCTTGGTCACATTAAAACTGTGGGTTCGTTATTCACTTGGACTAATAAGAGGTATGATCTTATTCAAAAAAGATTAGATCGAATGTTGGGAAACATGGATTGGTTTAATGTCTTCAGCGAAGCTTCAGTCACGGTGCATCATCGAGGAATTATGGATCATTGCCCGCTAACTTGCTCAATTCCTTTGCAGCTAGAGAAAATTTCTAAGCCTTTCCAATTCTTCAATTTTATGATTGAAGCGGAGGGTTTTCAGGAAGCAGTTACTAAGGCCTGGGATAGTTGCTGGTTTGGGGATCCTATGGCAGTTTTATTTCGTAAGCTCAAAGAGGTCAAAAAATCTTTAATCACCTTAAACAAGAAGCATGGTGATGTCCACAACAATGTTGTTCTTGCTCGTGCTGTTTTATCGGACTTACAAGAAAAGCTTATTCTAGATTGTGATAATCAAAACATGTTACTGTTAGAGTCTCAGGCTTGTGGAAATCTGGAAAAGGCTCTTCTCGAGGAGGAACGATTCCTACTCCAAAAATCAAGGGTAAAATGGCTTCATGTGGGGGATGGAAATAACCGATTCTTTTTCAACCAAACAAAGGCAAATAGGAATGTTAATAAGCTGTTGGTCATTAAAAACAGTGATGGAGCTTTGGTTTCAGGGCACAAAAATGTCTCCAAGGTGGCGGTTGATTATTTTTCTGGTACCCTGGGCACCTCTGTCGAAATGCAAGCTTTTGATTTTGACAGTTTCGACTGTGCTTCGATTTCCTCTACTCAAGCAACTTTACTAGAAGCTCCAGTCACCAATGAGTTAATTCTGGCAACTCTAAAGCATATGAAAAGAAATAAGTCCCCTGGGCCAGATGGCTTTACTGTTGAGTTTTATTTAGCTGCTTGGGACGTGGTGGGTCCAAATTTTTGCGAGGCAGTCAGGAGCTTTTTTGAAGATGTGTCCTTATTCAATCCGCTTAATGCTACTAGCATTGCTTTAATTCCAAAGAATACCACCCCAGATTCTATGCTAGATTATCGCCCTATCTCTCTCTGCTCTATTCCTTACAAATGTATTGCAAAAATTCTTGCATCCCGTCTCAAGATGGTAATGCCCAGTATCATTGACAAAGCTCAATCTGCATTCATTCCAGGACGCAATATATCTGACAATGTTCTCATGGCCCAAGAAATTTTCCGAGGTTATCATAGAGACAGTGGTATTCCAAAGTGTGCGTTGAAGCTTGATCTTCACAAAGCGTTCGATTCGTTGAATTGGAACTTCATTTTAGGTGCTTTGCATAAGTTGAAATTCCCAAATAAATTCATAAATTGGATTCATTTATGCATTTCTACTACTACTTTCTCTGTCAAGGTAAATGGATCGCTGTGTGGTTTTTTTGAAGGGAAAAAAGGCATCAGGCAAGGGGATCCTATCTCCCCTTATATATTTTCGATTGCTATGACTATCCTGTCTTCGATGCTTGCCAAGACTCCACCTGATTTTAAATACCATTGGAAGTGCAAAGATTTAAAACTTACGCACCTTCTTTATGCCGATGATGTGTTGCTTTTCTCAAATGGTGATAGAGATTCTGTTTCCCATCTCATGAACTGCATCTCTCGTTTTTCCTCTTCAAGTGGTTTAATTCCAAGCATTGCTAAGAGCACAGTTTTTTTCGGGAACTGCGACGCTGATTTTGTTAGATGGTTTGATTCATCTTTCGGTATAGCACATGGAAATCTCCCGGTTCATTTTCTAGGGGTTCCCTTAATTTCATCTCGCCTAAGCCACAATGACTATCAGCCTCTTCTAGAAAGGATTACTAACAGGATTTCTTGCTGGACCTCTATGCTGCTTTCCTTTGCGGGTCGTGTGCAACTAATTAAGTCAGTCCTAACAGCTGTTCTATCTTTCTGGAGTAACCACTTTGTTCTTCCTACCTCTGTTCATGGTAAACTCAAATCAGTTTTTACTAGTTTCTTATGGAAAGGAGATGCAAGTTCTCGAGGAGGTGTCAAAATTAGCTGGGACAAAGTTTGCATGCCAACTGGAGAGGGCGGGCTGGGTATTAAGAATTCAAAAGTTTGGAATCAATCTCAAATTTTACACCACTTATGCCGTATTGTTTGTAAGAGCAACGCCTTGTGGCCTATGTGGGTTAATTCTACTTTTTTAAAGAAAAATCATTTCTGGAATATGCATATGCCCAACGACTGTTCATGGATTGTTCGTAACGTCCTCAGGTTACGTCCTATGGCTCTTCAATACATGATCTTCAAAATTGGAAATGGCTTGAACACCTCTCTTTGGTTCGACCTTGGTGGGATGCTAAATGCCTGGCTACAAGCAAGCATGATCCTATTATTGCTCAAGCAAATGGTACTTCTGAGGCTTCTGTAAACACTATAATCAATACGGGAGCGTGGGTTTTACCTCGACCTTCTAACAGGATTCATCACCTCAACCCGGGTTTGGCTAACCTGTTTGAGCAGTTCAACTATCCTACGTTTGATCTTAATGTTGCTGATTCAATCATTTGGAATAGCTTGCCTCTTCGGAAACTAAAAACCTGGGATATTTGGGATTCCATTAGAGTCTCTTCTACGACGGTTGCTTGGAGTACGTGTGTCTGGCACAAGCTTAGGGTGCTTCGGTATGCTCACCATGAATGGATTCTTTGCCATGGTCGTCTTCCTACTTTGCAGAGACTTTTCTCCTTTGGTTTGGAAGTTTCACAGCAATGTCTTTTCTGTATTGCTGGTTCTGAATCTGAGACACACCTGTTTCTGGAATGCCCTTACAGTAGGTTCATCCTTTCGAAACTGGCGGGATTGCTAAAGGTCGACTTCGACGGAACATCGTGGGTTGAAATCTTGCTATCTTTGGAAGGCATAATTGACATCTTTCATCGTAATATGGCTTTTCTTGTAGCACAGATTTACTCTTACCACGTTTGGAGAGAAAGGAATGCAAGGTTACATGATTCAGGAATTTCAGGCCCAAACAAGTTGATCAAGGGTATAATGATGGATCTTAAAGCTAGGCTTATTGCTTCGAAATGGTTCATTAACCATGCTAACTTAGATTTGTATAGGTGGTTATTTATTTGATTTGTTAGGGCTTGTTGCCTTTTGCATTTTCTTTTCTCTCCTGGCCTTAGCTGGGTTGTAGCTGGATCTCTCTTTGCCATGGCTTAGAGCTTGGGTGTATCCCTTCTTCTTTTTTATATAAAATATATTTAGCAAAAAAAAAAAAAGGGTGGATCTTGACCTCCGTATGGCTGGGTCGTCCAGAAATATTTTTTGAAAAATCGAAACTCCAAATCCAAATGAAACCATGTTTAGGGGTTACGGTCAAAATAATAGTTGACCATTAAATTACATGGTCAAACAAATCAATTTTTTCCCGAACTTTTTGTGTACATCGAACCGTACGGATGTTAATAAACACACATTTTTGTGTTAAGAAAAAATAATCAAAAAATAAAAAGGTCGGGTTGTACGACATTTTAACAAAAACGTGGTAAAAGTGATGCTTCCTATAACGGAACACGATCCAGATTCACTGAATAATTTTTTTTAATGATTTTTTCGACGATCGAACCGTACGGATGTTAATAAACACTCATTTTACTGTTGGGAAAAAATAATCAAAAAATAAAAAGGTGGGGTTGCACGAGATTTTAACCAAAACGTGGTAAAAGTGATGCTTCCTATAACGGGACACGATCCAGATTCAGTGAATAATTTTTTTTAATTATTTCTTCGACGATCAAACCATACGGATGTTAATAAACACTCATTTTAGTGTTGGGAAAAAATAATCAAAAAATAAAAAGGTCGGGTTGTACGACATTTTAACCAAAACGTGGTAAAAGTTACACGATCGAGATTCACTGAATAATTTTTTTTAATTATTTCTTCGACGATCGAACCATACGGATGTTAATAAACACTGATTTTAGTTTTGGGAAAAAATAATCAAAAAATAAAAAGGTCGGGTTGTACGACATTTTAACCAAAACGTGGTAAAAGTGATGCTTCCATTAACGGGACACGATCCAGATTCACTGAACAATTTTTTTTAATGATTTTTTGACGATCGAACCGTACGGATGTTAATAAACACTCATTCTAGTGCTGGGAAAAAATAATCAAAAAATTAAAAGGTCGGGTTGTACGACATTTTAACAAAATCGTAGTAAAAATGCTATTTTTAATAATGGGGCACATACCAGATTCATTGCATAATTTTCTTAAATGATTTTTTTGACGATCCAACCATACCGATGTTAATAACTAGTCATTCTAGTTCTGGGGAAAAAAATCAAAAAATAAAAAGATCGAGTTGTACGAGATTTTAACATAAACTAGTTAATAAATAAAGAAAATATTTATTTTTAACTTTAAAAAAATCATTTTTCTTAATTTTTTATCCTTAAAATATGATAAACAAATATAATGAAAGATTTTGAATTTTTATATATATAAATACATAATATATTTAATTATTCATTATTTTGAAGCTAATAAATTATGACTATAATATTAACTTAAAAATTTAAAAATCAAAAATTAAATCAAAAATTGAAAAATTGAAAACAACGAGTCTTTTTTAGCAGCCAAAAAATTTCCCCCCTAAACGAAAATTTAGAACTAAACTTTCCCCCAAACAAAACTTTCTCGACTTAAGCTCTCCTAACCTAAACTCTCTCACTCAAAAATTTGCTCTCTCTCTCTCTCCCCCTCAAAACTTTAAAGAATAAGAAGATTGGGGCTTCGATTAGGACAGTCGTTCTCTCTCTCTCTCGACCATCGCTCTATCTCTCTGTTTGATAGGGTTTCGTGTTTAAAGATTTAATATGGTAAAATTGGAGATTTTTTTTGGGTTTTCATTTGCATACTTACATAAAAATTGGGGGTTTATGTTTGTATCTTATTGGGGGGTTTTGATTAATTTGTATTAAATTGAGGTTTTCTGTTTTTGTATTATAATCATTTTGGATTGCAGAGCTACCGAACGAACACTCGCTCTCCTGCTAGCTGTTCCATCACTTCTTCCATTTATATTGCTCATTTTTGTGTTAGCAGGATAAAACAAAAAACTAAGGTTTTGAATACTCTATTATATAATACTAATATTATTTGTAAGTCATCTCTTTATTGCTCAATTTTTAATTTTTGATGCATACGTACTGTTTGATTGAATCAAATTAATTGTTATAACAGTTGTTGAATTAGCTCTATTTTGATTGTTGATGTACAATTATTAGGCTTTTGCTCAATTTTATCTACATTAGTATGCATTGTTGTGTTCTATTCTCGAATATATTGAGTTGTTTCATTTACATGTCCGGTGTAGATTGATGAAGTAGATTTTAGTTTAGGTCTTTAGTTTGTAAGATAATTAAAGTACATATATATATAGCAGGTTACTCTGTAAGTGCTTGATAAATGCATCTTGTTGTATAATTTGTGTACTTTATGCATCGTAGTTGTGAGTCCGTTACAGGGTGCTTTCGAGTGCTACTTGTTGTTTTTTATTTGGCATTTAAATATCTAAAATGAACTAGAAAACTTTGGTGGCAACTTCTAAGTTAGTAACCACTTTACTCGTTCACAAAGGGTAAGAATCCAATATTTAAACTTTACTTTGTTGTAACATTTCTGTCCATTAAGCATGGTAGGTGCGAGTCCGATATTGGGTGCATTGGAGTGCTACTTGTCGAGAAACCTGGGGATGAGGTATTGGTCTTATGCATATTGATTGATTGTTTATTAATATCTATTGATTATCAACTTGTGGTTAACAAATCTTTTGTGAGGTTTATAGCTTATGCAGATAGCTGGTGACTTGTTGCCTTGTTGGATCTCATTGGTGATAGTGCATTTGTAACAGTGCAAGACCTTATAACTGTAACGTGTATAAGTGGTTGTCGATTCATACTTGGCAACTTCCAAGTATTTGTGATAAAGAGTGTTGCTTATTGTTTTATGTTTTGTATCTTTGAGCAGTTTTAGATCCTGGTTTCTAAACTCGTGCATTTGCAGATCACATCCACACTTATATTTGCGAAAGTATGTGCATATGTTGGAACTACTGTCCTTATTAGCAGCGATTTTAACAGTTGTGCTCAGAATCACGGTATTCAGTTTTAAACAGCTACTGCTATGGCCTTTATGAGTTGTTTTGTCATTTCGCCATCCTTTTTCTTGAACTTTTGGTCTTTAGCATCTAGGTAAACACAAGGCATATTTCTTCTTTTTTGTCCTTAAGATTGACATGTTTTATATTTAACCATTTTCTATGACACAGTAAGGTTAATTTTTTTTTAATGAATTTGATCTGTTTGGAGAGCTTATTTATGAAAGGTCTTTAATAGACTGATATTGATATACTTTATGTCATACAATCACACCTTTTTTCTATTATTGTTTGGTGGTTGAACTGTAGCTAATCCTCCGAGGAAAACAATTTTCTGCAAGTATTGTAATATTCAAGGAATATGATTTAGTGATTTGCTGGAGCCTAGTAGGCCTTTCATTTGGTACGTAACACAACGCCACAATCTATGTTTGATTATCTGCTAACTGTAGAGTGTAGGTACAAAGTATTTTTATCTGGATAACTGTCATATGAGATTGTAAAAATCTGTGAGAGACACAACAAACTAGAAGAGCAAAAAATGATGATTTTGGTAACATGCAATGCACATGCGAGATTTACACATTTGGGATGCTAGATTTATAAATATTAAACATCAAGGTGCTAGAAATATAATTGATAAAAAAGTTTGACAATTAAATGTATCTACATTCATAATAAAATTTTGACTATTAGATGCTTGTATGTGATTATCAAACAAGATTAGATGCACTGTGAAGATTTTCTAGAAAAAAAAAAGAGTTTGCAAAAGTAGAAAAAAAGGCTGAACCCTTTGCCAAGGCCATGCAGGTTTCTCCTCAACTCAGTATCTGGCCATGAAATAATGTCTTCTGCTTTCATACTAGCCTGTTGCACCCCTGCTCTAATCAGGAGGTCAAAAAAAAGTAATAACCCTCTATCAAGGCCACCATGATATCTGTTTATTAGAGTTAGCATGTAAATGGATCTTGTAGCCTGATGCAGAATAGTAAATCAAACATTTTTCAATATTATGATTCTGTTTTTGGAAACAGAATTTAAGAATATATGTGAACTTGAGGCCAACTCAGATTCGTATTGTTTGTTTTTATGATAAATAATTTGAAAGTCCTGTCTCGTATAAACTTTCTAGATTAAAACACATTGTGTATTTCTGTTTCTTATAGATAGTCTTGGCGGTTTTCACAACAATGACTAATTTTTTGTTTAGGTCAAGATCAGAGGGAGGTCACACCAAAGTGAAGTTTGTGGTGACACTTTTCAAGAATTTGACTATGAGAGTTTCACTTAATCTCCTTATGTCTAGTGGTTGAAGGAAGGAGACGATGATTGATATTGTTTATGTCTTAGTTGTGGTTGAAGGAAGGAGAACATTGTATATCTTCGTCTGAATGTTGGTGGTTAAATTAGTTTATATAGAGTGGTTGAAGGAGGCACTATAATGGTTGAATTTGGTTTGAATGTTGGTTTAGACATGTAATGGATAAATTTGGATTAGACATGTAATGGTTATTAATGGGAATGTTGCATATATAAAGTAGCTATTTCAAATTTTTTGTATTTTAGTGTTACATTTGCCTATTGTAGTGTTACATATGCATGTTCATCTGGTGTTACACTTGCTTATTGTAGTGTTACATTATAATCTTATTTAGTGTTACAGTAGAAATGTTGCAGTGTTACAATAGAGAGTGGGCCCCACACATGCCACGTGGTAGGTGGGTCCCACACATGCCACGTGTCAGGTGGGCCCCACACATGCCACGTGCCTGATGGGTCCATACATGCCACGTGTCAGGTAGGCCCCACACATGCCATGTGTCAGGTGGGTCCACATGCCACGTGTCAGTGGGCCCCACATTCTGTCCCTCGGAGTAAGTTCAAATGTAACATTACAAATCCGTTACATTAGGTGATGCTAGTGTTACATTAGCGACATAATGTATCGCTTTCTTAGTGTTACATTAGATGGGCAAAAGCGTTAGAATAGGCACCTGTTGTAACGCCCCGTAAATGTAACGTCCCCTAGTGTTACAATAGTCCACATCTCGACTATGGCCAGATCAATCGCCCCATCGAAAGTTGGCGGGTTCAAACGCTTGAACTGAGAGACGATATTCTGTTGCCTGGGTTGCTGATTCACGAGTATAGCCAGAGTCTCAGCTAGCTGGTCGAATACATTCCCACCATCACGATTGTTGTTACCATTCTGATTGTCATTGTTGTTATCTTCTCCGTTCATCTTTCCTAAGATAATAAAACAATTTTCTCTTACACACAAGTAACAAACTTACAACAATATATAAGGAGACAAAATACAATATTAAATCACATCAATACTTAATTTATTCCCACAAAATTTGAGTATCAAATCATAGGGTTGCTCATAACTAAACACTTATAATAGCTAAGGTCTTATTTCAAACTATCTCACACTCTCGTAAATCTTAACATTACAATCAAATCAATCGTAATCGCGTGCTAATGCCTCCTCTACGTCCTTTCGAGTCTTTTTGATCCATTTTCGGGTCACCATGAATATGCTCTTCATTGCCTTCTCTTGTCCCGGACGACACCACTTTCGCAATCGCATTCCACAGACTTTGGAGATGACCCTTTCCACCGTTTCGGTTCGAATCCTCAACGTCTCGATCGCATCCTCTCTCTTTTCATCGTCAAGCGCCATCCTTTCCTTGTAGATCTCGAGCTCCTCCTTCAAAAGTCTGATCTCTCTATCTTTTGGATCTTCTTCCATAGACTCATCAATGGCTTCTTCCGGATAGGTCGGTTGACAGAGTCGTCGCTATTGTAACCAGGTGCGTCGTCCATCAAAAAATGCTCGCTAGCGTCGCTAAAGGACACCTTCTTGCTAAACGAATCGTTTCCTGACATCTACAAAATTTCAAGATAATAAATATCATATATAACACCAAAATCGTAAGGCCCAAACTCACAAGTTAAACCTAAAAGGTAGTCTACGGGATCGCATCCTAGGGAATGTACTAGTCCCATACCTAATACACTCCGAAGGAAAACCTAGGCTCTGATGCCAACTGTAACATCCCGACTTTTCGAGATATTAATTCTATATACGAAACTTAAATAAAATGTATTCTTTATTCAAATAATCCAAATATTCAATAAAGTCAACGCAGCGGTCAAACTTAATAATTCAAAATCATAAAAACGGAGACGCAGCTCCATAATCCAATATTCAATAACAATCTTTATTCTAATAATGATAAAGAGTCTAATCCAATAAAGGCATCTAACAGCTAGCACGAAAGTCCACAAAATTCACATCCTTATTCTCATTAAGCTTCCAAGATCAGAACCTGAAATATTAGAGACGAATGAGCTACACAGCTCAGCAAGTACAAATTGACTAACAAATACTTTCAAAAATCAATGGGCATTTTTATTAAAACAATTTTCAAAATCCAATATAAGTTTGCAAAACATTTACGAAAACAATTCCGACCCAAAGTTTTATATTTTCAAAATACAGAATTTAAATCAGAAACAGAAGCAGAAAACAGAAATAAAACGAAACGAAAATCGAAAATACCACAGTCTTGCTCTACGGCCACATTTTGCCAGTGACCGGCATCTTATTCTTATTCTTATTCTTTCGCCATACTTTGCCAGTGACCGGCATCTAAAGTTCAATAATTACGCGCCCTTAATAGGTATCTAAAGTTGCACACTTGTGCGCCTACTAAGGTATCTAAGGCTAGTTACGGAACTATAGCGTAAATTACGAACGGGTTCGAAACGTAGAGACTGATGATTCTAAAATCAAATACTTATATCTTATAAAGTCGAAACAGAATTCTTATATCTTATACGAAAATCAAAAACAGAATCTTATATCCTATACGAAAATCAAAAGTTGCAGAATCAAATATACTTTTCGAAAATTAAAAGTAAGTCAAAAGTACTTACCTCAAAGTCGACTGAACACACTAAAAATAATTGCACTAATAAATCCTAAATATTAAATAACAAATAATTAATGAACCGAGACATAATTATTGATACTAAACAGAATACAACACAGGCTGATTTTACTCTAGCTTCACAAATAATACGCATGGCACAGACTCGACCGTTAATTCATATACGAACTGGACAGAGACTATAATCAATAATTTAAAACCAATTAACCATCAACGGAAAACAAATGGACCAGAATTTTATAACAAACAAATCATATTAAAAAGATCAATTAATGGGCCTCAAAAGCCCCACAATAATTATACACGGCCAAGTCCATATTCAAGTGTAAACTGCAAAAAGGTCCCTAAACTTTAACATGTTTTTGCTCTTAAACAAATACAACACATGCATATATTAATATTTAACACTCAAGCACTAATTTTAACAGGACACAAGTATTGTCAATTATCCATTAACTAACAAACAAGCTACATAAAACTCACTTTTCTGGGATAGTTCATCCACGCAACCTAACACAAGTTCATATATTAATTAAATAAATGTCACGGCAAATTAACGAAATTAGCAAGACAACAATATGGTTTGAAAATTCTTTCCTTCTGTTTCTAAAATCTAACAAATAAACTATGTCAAAATATTATTATTATTATTATTATTATTATTATTATTATTATTATTATTATTATTATTATTATTATTATTTTATATAACTTTCTAAAACAAATCACGGAACACCCATAACTCAAATAACAGAGTACATATATCTTAATTAGTCTTCATGCATACAGTTAGTAATTAATTGACTCAAGTCAATTAGCAAAGTAAAAAAAATATTTCTATAACTTTCATACTCGAAAATAGAACCAGGAGCATGTATATGTACTTCACATAAAATTTATAACATGCATTAAGGTTTAGGCAGAAAGCAATCCATGTTACAATCCAAGTTACACGAAATATAGGCAGGCATATTGGCTCATATATCTCTAATTACAACACTTAAACCTGTACTAATATGGTTCAATTAATTTACAAAACCAGAGTATTTAGCATGAATTTAACCATTGACTAGATAAATTATTACTTAACAAATATTATAGAATTTAACATATAAACCGAAACATAGCAACAACTCTATTCTCATAATTTAATAATCTATATGTAATCCTAAACTCGCAACATACATACATGACATAATCTACACATATATACTTTGTCAATACTAACTCATGTTCGGAAAATACCCGACTTTTCGAGATATTAATTCTAAATATGAAACTTAAATAAAATATATTCTTTATTCAAATAATTCAAATATTCAATAAAGTCAACGCAGCGGTCAAACTTAATAATTCAAAATCATAAAAACGGGGACGCAGCTCCATAATCCAATATTCAATAACAATCTTTATTCTAATAATGATAAAGAGTCTAATCCAATAAAGGCATCTAACAGCTAGCACGAAAGTCCACAAAATTCACATCCTTATTCTCATTAAGCTTCCAAGATCAGAACCTGAAATATTAGAGATGAATGAGCTACACAGCTCAGCAAGTATAAATTGACTAACAAATACTTTCAAAAAGCAATGGGCGTTTTTATTAAAACAATTTTCAAAATCCAATATAAGTTTGCAAAACATTTACGAAAACAATTCCGACCCAAAGTTTTATATTTTTAAAATACAGAATTTAAATCAGAAACAGAAGCAGAAAATAGAAATAAAACGAAACGAAAATCGAAAATACCAAAGTCTTGCTCTACGGCCACATTTTGCCAGTGACCGGCATCTTATTCTTATTCTTATTCTTTCGCCACACTTTGCCAGTGACCGGCATCTAAAGTTCAATAATTACGCGCCCTTAATAGGTATCTAAAGTTGCACACTTGTGCACCTACTAAGGGTATCTAAGGCTAGTTCCGGAACTATAGCGTAAATTACGAATGGGTTCGAAACGTAGAGACTGATGATTCTAAAATCAAATACTTATATCTTATAAAGCCGAAACATAATTCTTATATGTTATACGAAAATCAAAAACAGAATCTTATATCCTATACGAAAATCAAAAGTTGCAGAATCAAATATACTTTTCGAAAATTAAAAGTAAGTCAAAAGTACTTACCTCAAAGTCGACTGAACATACTAAAAATAATTGCACTAATAAATCCTAAATATTAAATAACAAATAATTAATGAACCGAGACATAATTATTGATACTAAACAGAATATAACACAGGCTGATTTTACTCTAGCTTCAAAAATAATACGCATGGCACAGACTCTACCGTTAATTCATATACGAACTGGACAGAGACTATAATCAATAATTTAAAACCAATTAACCATCAACGGAAAACAAATGGACCAGAATTTTATTACAAACAAATCATATTAAAAAGATCAATTAATAGGCCTCAAAAGCCCAACAATAATTATACACGGCCAAGTCCATATTCAAGTGTAAACTGCAAAAAGGACCCTAAACTTTAACATGTTTTTGCTCTTAAACAAATACAACACATGCATATATTAATATTTAACACTCAAACACTTATTTTAACAGGACACAAGTATTGTCAATTATCCATTAACTAACAAACAAGCTACATAAAACTCACTTTTCTCGGATAGTTCATCCACGCAACCTAACACAAGTTCATATATTAATTAAATAAATGTCACGGCAAATTAACGAAATTAGCAAGACAACAATATGGTTTGAAAATTCTTTCCTTCTGTTTCTAAAATCTAACAAATAAACTATGTCAAAATATTATTATTATTATTATTATTATTATTATTATTATTATTATTATTATTATTTTATATAACTTTCTAAAACAAATCACGGAACACCCATAACTCAAATAACAGAGTACATATATCTTAATTAGTCTTCATGCATACAGTTAGTAATTAATTGACTCAAGTCAATTAGCAAAGTAAAAAAAATATTTCTATAACTTTCATACTCGAAAATAGAACCAGGAGCATGTATATGTACTTCACATAAAATTTATAACATGCATTAAGGTTTAGGGAAAGCAATCCATGTTACAATCCAAGTTACACGAAATATAGGCAGGCATATTGGCTCATATATCTCTAATTACAACACTTAAACCTGTACTAATATGGTTCAATTAATTTACAAAACCAGAGCATTTAGCATGAATTTAACCATTGACTAGATAAATTATTACTTAACAAATATTATAGAATTCAACATATAAACCGAAACATAGCAACAACTCTATTCTCATAATTTAATAATCTATATGTAATCCTAAACTCGCAACATACATACATCATACATGACATAATCTACACATATATACTTTGTCAATACTAACTCATGTTGGGAAAATACCACACAAAGATAAGAAATAATTGAAAAGGCAGTAACGCATATGCTTCTAAATCACTGTATATAATTAGACACAAATGACAAAACAGATACATATATAAATTGAATTAATCTAGAATTCACGTCAATACATAAAAAGAGAACACATAGCACATAAAATCATTATTTACTGATATTCGGTAAAAGGATGGAGGCATACCTCTGTGGCGGTGAATTACGATCTGTACGAGTCTCTAACTTTTCTAAGGGGTTTATTATATCGGCTCCTAAAAGCCTAAATTAATTAAGGTAACTTCTAAAACTTTCGTACCCCCTCTCCAAGTAATACGTAAATTAAAAATATTCTGATTCACACAAAATATCTTAAATTAAATGATTCTGATTTTCTAATATCTTTTCACACTTCTTTCCTCTAACAATAATATCATCCTTATTCAAAATATCTTGCACAAAATTAATTCCAAAAATTACTAATCTAAATAAATAAAAAAAAAGACTTAAAAATCTAATATCTAATAATAAAATAAAATAAAATTAACGGGGTTTTACATATAATATCATAATCGATCATGTATCATTGATCCTCGAAGCCTTGTTCTCGTTATAAATTGAAGGAGATCACAGACAACAGTTTTGCAGCTGATGCAAAGACTCCAAGATTTTATCTTTACTCTAGCAGGAAACAAGGGAAGTTAGTGCCCCTAGCGGGGCCTTTTAAGAAACAAATTTATCCCGGACCCGAGAACAAGAGATACAGAGGGCAAACTCCCTCACTCGAAAGAAAAATTTAATATTTCGAGAGATATTGGGGTTCCAAAAATTCAAATATCTTCAAACTTATTAGTTATTGTCAACTTCCTGGAAATTTACCGTTCAAGGAGGAGAGAATCACATGTTTGATCAAATACAATAGGTTTGTTTTCAGTGCTAGATATGAACACAAAAACTCAGCCAGGTGAGGAAACAGAGGTCGTGACTGATGATGATGATCTGGGTAGGTCCAAACAGTCCAACTGATGATAATCGTAGTAGTACAAACAATCCATTTACTGAGGTAGCAACTCCAACTCCACAACGAAGGCACAAATCTGTTCTTAATCCGGATAATTATGATGATAGTACTGAACCAAGAAGGTTTAGAAGAATGGAAGAAATATATGCTAAAATAGAAGAAATGCAAGTGGATGAGGAGTTATTGTTTGTTGGAGCTGATGAACCTGAGAAATACAATAGTGCAGCAAGTGATCGAGAATGGAGTGCAGCTATGCAACGAGAGATTGAGTCTATAGAAAGGAATGAGACTTGGAATCTGACAGAGGTGCCCTATGGTCATAAATTTAATACCCAAATTTAGTTATTGAAATGATTTTGTGCAAAGAAAATTAAAATAACGTTCTACTATTCAAAACATCTAAATAGAAAAACAAATAATAGTCTTATATAAGAAGTGGGAAAAGAGTTGAATACAACATATTAAATATGATATTTATTTATAATATAAGATGTGAAATTTAATATAATTTCCTTTTTTCTTTTTTTATATAGTCAAACACACTCGGACATAGTAAAGGGCGTTAGGGAAATATCCTAAAGTAATTATTTCTAATAATTATAAAATTTTAATTTTTAATTATCATAAAAGAATGTTTAGATATTATCAAATGTTTATAACATAACAAAATTTAATATTTAAGAATCAACTTTAATTTTTATATTTACACAAACAAAAATATCAAAATTAACTTTTTCAGTGGAAAGCAAAAGTAAAATACTAGGTAAAATTTACATACCTTAAAGTGAAATCATAAATAAGTCTATTTACAAGAAATTCAAATATGATTCTCAAAAGAATTTTAATTATTAATATAACATATTGTGTAAGGAAAATTGCCCAAAATACCCACTTTTTCCCCTACCCAAAATACCCATTTTTCAAAACACCGTCCAAAATACCCATGGGTCACGCCCATGGGTGAGGCGTAACCGACCTACTATAGCAACCAATCACCTGCTACTAAACTCGATTTGGGCATTTCGATTCCAGCGTATTAAACGCTATGAAAATGGTATGGATGTATCAAACGCTACGAAACTGGTATGGTATGGAGAGAAAAATAGCTCGCCGGAAACGCCATTTGAAATGTAAATCGCGAGATCCCGAATTCTGCTAACCAATATATAATTAAACTTGTATAAGATTGTAGAGGAGACGAAGGCGGTTCGATTGGTGTGTAGGTTATGGCTGGATGTTTACGGGAGAGGGGTGAACGAAAAGAGGGAGAGAAGTCGCTGGCGAGACCTAAATCTCCAGAGCTCTAGAGACGAAGAAGGCGGCGGATATGCATGTGGAACATGCTTATCCTCAGATGCGCCTTTGGAGATGGTGTATTATCTCCTCAGATGCGCCTTTGGAGATGGCGTATCTCATTTAACCTGCGCCTATTCTGTTACCGTATCCACTCAATGCTCCGATCCCATTGGCTTGACTACTGAAATTCTCAGACCAAATAGGCGTATGGGGATCCTCCTCTTCCAAGGGTGTATCCCATTGGGCATTTTGGGCGCGCAATGCGGAATGTTGGGTATTTTGGTTAAGGAATAATAAAAAGTGGTTATTTTATTTTGCAAAAAAAAAATTGGTTATTTTGGGCACTCACCCTTAAATCCATACAATATAATGTTTATATTGTAATGTATTTAACAAATATATACATTTAAACTAGAAAAATATTTTTTCATTCACTACGCCATAGATGGCTATCGTTACATCTTTTTCATGGATATTGCTAGAACATGTTACCTTAGCATGTTATTTTGGACCTTATATAACATTTTATTTTTTGTGTTACCTTGATGTTACCTTAGCTTTAAAGTGTTGGATGTTAGCAACATACATGAAATGTTTTCTTAGATCATTACTAAACTCAATATTTAATTTTTTAACCAAAACAATGTTTAATTATTTCAAAATCACATTTACCTTTAAAATATTTCATGTTTATAAAGTGTAAGAGTTTACCAAGTAAATGAGTTTTTATTTTTGAATATCAAGGTATTTAATTGTTATTATTTTTCAGGTTCTATTTATTTATTAAATGTAAAATGGATATTTAAAAAAATAAAATCAAAAATTAATAAATATACTTTTAATCTATCTTTTTTTTATCAAGACCTTTAATCTATCTTTTAATTAATTAAAAGTGAATAATCTATCTTTTAAATTAATTTATCCTTAAAAAAATTAGAGTTTTCCAAATAAATGAGTTAATATTTTTAAATATTAAGAATATTTATTTATAATTTTTTCCTGGATATATTTATTTATTAAATTTAAAATGAAAAATTCTAAAAAAAATCAAAAATATATTTGTAATAATATAAAATGCCGCTTGTAAGTGCATAAGCGGCAAAATATAGCGCCAGACTAAAATTTGGTCAAACCCCTAACAAAAATAACATTCTCATCCCCTCCCCTTCGTTCTCTCCCGACTCTCCCCTCCCCTTCGCTCTCTCCCGACTCTCCTTCTCTCTCGTAAAACTCTCCCCCTCAATTTCCCTCTCTCTTGTAAAACTCTTTCCCTCAATTTCTCTCTAATTCGTAAAACTCTCCCCCTCAATTTCCCTCTCTCTTGTAAAACTCTTTCCCTCAATTTCTCCCTAATTTTCTTATGTCAGTACATATTTGGGATCAGTTTAGGGCTTCTCAGTTGATTGGGGCTTGGATTTGAGGCTTAAACTTCTTCAAATTAGGGCTTTTTTCAAATTAGGGGTTCTTCGTTTTGAGTTCATTCAATTCGATTTCTTCACTAATTAGGCTTAAACATCGATTAATTGATCTCTCTTTTCGATTTCAGGGATTATTCGATAGGAGCTTCGGATTTGGGGCTTTGATTTAGTGGATTTCGGGCTTTGATTCAAAGGTATTCCCTCCTTTCGATATGAATGCGTATTCTTACTTGTTTTATTATATGTTGCTCCTTCTAAACTTTAGCTCTTGTATCAATGCAGTTAATTTTCAATTAATTTTATATCTTAGCTATGTCTCTTTCACCTAGATGTTTGACTTGAATGGAGTAATCCCTAATGAGAATATGTTGGTTGTTGTATTTCTAAAGCTTATATCATCTTTCATGCATTTCATTTTCAGGATGATTCAGATGTGGTGTTCAAAGCAACTACTGGGAAATGGCGGGCTGTTGTAATCAAGATAACTAGAATGCACAAAATTGGTAGCCCAGTTCTTGTTGGTTCAACTAGCGTTGAGCAGAGCGATACAATATTGATGCAGCTGCGTGAAGCTAGGATTCCCCATGAGGTCAGCGTTTTTTGCTTAAAGATGATAATAATCTATCTATGCCTTCCCTCTATCACTGATTCATATTAATTGCTTACCGTGTGGGCGAATATAAGTTTAGCATTCTAGAAATATTTTACCACTACATTTATGTAAAGGTTCTCATTGCAAAACCAGAAAATGTGGAGAGAAGCTGAAATTGTAGCATAGACTGGTCGACTTGGGTCTGTTATAATTGCAACCAATATGGCAGGTCGTGGAACAGATATTGTCCCGGGGAAATGTAGAATTTATGACGAGGTTAAAGTTACGGGAGATGCTCATGCCTTGGTATTTCAATTTTTTATTATTTTTACGTAATGTTAGTTCACTTAGCCTGTTGGAGGCATGGTTACATTACAAGAATAGTTCTAAACAGCACACACACATATTGTTGTCAAGTTCCATTTTCGTGTTTCAAGTTGCATCTGCTAGAAGATTGCTTTTTTTGGCCTATTATTACATATCCAGCATACTTTATTGGCCTAGGTACACTTGCAATCTCTGTTTTGTATTGTCCTTGACTTCACTAGAAATTGAAATGTGATTGGGGTCATGTAGAGTATATGATCTTTTTGTAAAGAATAATTAGAATTTTCTGTAAATATGTTTAGGTTTGAACATAGAAGATCTAGTTTTAGAGAGTTCCAGTACATATGTGATGGAGATAGCGATGGTGTTTTGTACTTTGCTCGCACATCTTACGGGCCACATCAGTGGGTAAATCCTGTTCTAGCCAAGGTAGCATCCTCAACCCACTCTTCTGCTCTCTTATATTCCATTATAGAATCATTTAATTATTTGGGTAATATTCTTTTTTACTAATTCAAATTGTACATTCAGAGAATTACAGTGGCTGCCAGCACTCCTATTTTAGAGTTTTGCAAAGATACCACATATACTAACTTCTTATTATATCATGATAAGATTCTTCCTCATCTAAATAAATCAAAGAAGAATGGTAAGAAATGACCTACGAAAGTAAAATTATTCATTCCCTATAATCCGACGTTTGAATTCTAAATTAGAATAGACCTGGAGTGCATCCTTTGCTACATGTTGTATACACATTATAGTTTAGTTTATTTAATCTTTTTAAGCAGCGTGTTATACTTGTACCAATCTAGCAATAAAGCTTGAAAGTTAATAGGTATATTAGCGGTTTAAAAAAAGTGAGTGATATAAATGTTTCTCATTATATTACTAAAATATGCAGGGCGTTTAATGACTGTGCATAAAGTGTAAGTACTACAGTTTTAAACACATTAACTACACTAAGTAAAACAGAGACAAAGGACTTGTTTTTGGAAGCATTGCTTCGTTTATTCACTGAACTGGAATATATAAGAGAGTCCTACAACTAAAAGCTAGAAACTAGGACGTGTACATGCATATCCACACATCCTCAAACTACTCAACTGAAACAAGAACAAACCTATCACCTATAAGCATGCTAAATCAGCTATGCTCCAACAGAAATAAAGATAAGATAACTACTACTACTAACGACTACTTTATTCAAACAAAAACAAAACCTACTCAAGATTAACCAACATTACTCCCCCTTAATCTTAGAGTTGCCCAGACAGGTTCTCAATTCCAAGCAATCTTCTCATCTTTTCGAATTTTAGAGTAGTCATTCCCTTAGTCAGTATATCAGCTTTCTGACAATCACTAGTGACATGCTTCAATATGATCTCCCCCTGTTATGCAAAATTTACGCAAGCGCACGTTGTCACAAGTAATATATGATTAAATCAAGTTCGTTCCCACAGAGATCTAGAATGGTGTTCAATTCAATTAATGTACCTATGCACCGATGTATGGTTTTTATCCACTGCTAAGAAAAATAACAAAATTGAGATTGATTATCTAAATTAACTAAGTGCAAATTATAAAACTAAGAATTAAACAATTAACGAGAATAAAAATCGAATTACTTATATGAAAATAAACATGGAATCCTAGTTTCATCATCTACTTCACTTAGAGTTGCAGCCTTTAATTAAAACATGCGATGGTTTTGAAATCTGATCGGATAACACGAAACAAGTATACGCTACCTGTCAGCATACGCATACCAAACTAAACATACATCCACAAAAGAGATAGAAGATGAATAGACACCAATTATGCTTAGACCCTATATGTCTATAGAATTTGAAAACATAACGGTTGAAGAACAAGTTATCCATAAAGATCACACAGGGCAGTATAAGTATTTTCATCTCACACCACAATCATATTGATAACAATTATGAACCTATGCTAGCATGACAAGTTCTAAATCTCAAGATCCACTTTCACTTCACAAGAGATTAACAATTCAATTTAGATGTTAGCTACGCATCCAAAAGCATTAAGATTAACCATACGAGGATATCAAGAATTCACCACACATAAATCTTTAAGGCATGCAAACTACTAAGCTACATAGATAAATCCACTAGGATCCCATGACAACGATTAGTTCATAATTAAACCTTTCGTCACCGTGGGATTTGATGAAAACATGGTAAATAACAAGATATGAATAAAAGACGTAATTATATTAATAAATAAGAGTTTGAGAAAACAAATCTATAATCCAAAGTAACACAAAGGATGAAGTAGATCTAGATCCGTTGCTTGTCACGAGCGTTGAATCCTTCTCTCCTTTTCTCCCTTGCAGATCTAAGCTGGTTACAATAATAAAGCTATGATAATGTATATATCTCTATTACAATGGTAGGATGTGTTTAAATAGGCTCTAAAAGTCTTGCCCAGCAAGAAAATACCAAAACAGAATTATAATAGAATTTCTGCAAGATATGTTTCCTAAACTGATTCTGTTTTTTAAAGGAAATTCGTAGCTGACTTTTCTTCAGTATTTCTGGACCGTTCCAGTTGTAATTGGACCTTTGGACCACTTTAGAATGATAGAGAATCTCGTTATCTTCGCGTGGACAGTAAGATCGCCCAAAACTGACTTCTAGAACTCAAGATATGGCCAAAATCGTAAAAAGGGCAAAACTGTAAAATCAGCATGACCCTGAGCAGACTGCTCAAGAACGGCGCAGACTGCCCAGCACTATTCTGCCAATCTGGCGCAGACTGCTCAAGATATGGCGCAGTCTGCCCAGCCTCCAACTGGTGAAAATTTTCTGTCCTTCGTTTTTCAGCTCTATTTCCTTCGTTTTTGCTCCGTTTGCTCCCGTTCTTTTTGCGTTCTCTTCCGTTTTCAATCCTCTATGCTTGGAATCCTCATGGTGAACCACAACAAGACTCCATTCTACATTATTAAGCCCGAATTCAACTCCAAAAGTGACGAAAACAACGATCTTAATCAACATTCTTCCAAACCTACACACTTACACAAAACACATCAAAACTACAACAAACTTGAGGCCAAAGCAATCAATTTAAGCCGATATGGAACGCTCCAAGTGGATATAACTCCACTTATCATACCCCCAAACTTAAACCGATGCTTGTCCTCAAGCATAAACAATTACAACGAATTAACTAACTAGTACCACTTCCGTAGGTGATCACGGTTGCATTTGGCATATGCAACAAGCCCTTTAAACCCCTAGGCAGCCCTAGTGGACGAGTAAGGTCTCGTGAGGGCCTATAGCGAATGTACCCACAAAATCCATTTAACTTAATGCAATGCAATGCATGAATGCAACTAATATGCAAATGCAATTAATCTAATCTACCATACCTTCAAATCCTCTCATGCCATATTAACTTAAGAATCAAAGTAAATACGCAATGTCTTGGTGTCGAAAGTGCAATTATTCACATAGTCTACTCAATGAACATGCATAAGTTCTCACAAGCCCATGTCAAGTGTAAGAATAAGTTAGTAAACATGCTAAGCCTACAAGAGTACATCTTTGAGACAACACTCGGGATCTCATACGCAAGAACAAGCAAACACTCACAATCCACTCACAAAAGAATATTCACTCAAGAACAAGGGTAAGTGTATCACTCAATTCCAACAAAATCATAAACATGCTTGACATTTGGTCTCAATCTAACTCTTAACACAACCTACATCAATGACGATAATCAAAAGGTCTTTAATTGGGTTGTAACGGGGCTAGGGACAAGATATGTCAAAGAAGCCAAAACAGGTGAAGTGTCAAAAACTAGTAAGTACCTTAATAAATCATACACAACACCATATTTCCCCCCACATAATTTTACTATTCTTCTTCCAATAAACGCTCGACTAGTCGACTAAAAATAGGATCACAACAAACACAAACATGCTCTCATAATATATTTTTTTTTCTTTTTTTTTTCTTTTTTTTTTCATTTTTTTTTCATTTTTTTTTTCTCGAGAGCTAAATAGAACACAAACAATAATATAAACAATAACAATGATCCCATAATTTATTACATATGTCGACTATCAAGTAAACAACCAAACCCAATTTCAATATTTCCTCCAAAAGTATGACCAACAATAAACCCCTCCTTACACACCTTATTACTCCCTTAAGCACTCTACTAGCCTTTGACAATGTAAGTTCAAATTAATGTAAGGCCAATACAAGAAAAAGGTCTAGGTAAGTAATGTGGTATGTCACCGAAAAAATAGGATTAAGCTCAACGGGTTAACTAATTGATCATGTAAACATGGTATGGTAATATGGGAAAATATGCGGTTATTCCTAAATGCCTTTATCATTTTAATCGTCAAATAATGTCATGCATTTCAAGAAAGACCTCAAACAACTGCTAGCAATGCAAACAATCCGTGGACACTCAAGCAAACGAATAAATTGCAACAAATATGCAATAAGGCTCAAAAACTCACTTGGTGGAAAAACATACTCAATCCCAAGCAAACATCTCTCTAACGCACCAACTTGTATTCAAAGCATGCAAACTAAATCATCTTGCACATATTCATGTCCTTCTAATCACTTACAACATTCAAAAAGTCTACTAGCTTCAACTTACTAGTGTATGTGTGTGCACAAGAACAAAGCATATCACTTCTCAATCAAAAGCGTCAACAACACAAAATTCCTATCAAGCATGGGTGCAAATGCAAACTATTATGAACTCACATGAAATACTAACATAAAAACAGAATGTCCTATATGAAACAAACGTAGATAACACGAACATAAATGCATAATTTACTACTAATGTGCAAAGCATGAAATCCTACATGAACAAATAATACAAAAACATCTACTAATCCCTCAAACCACCCCCAAACTTGAAATATTCAATGTCCTCATTGAATGGAAGTAAATACAAGGGATAGCAGAAAACATACCTGAAAACACCGAAACACATGGGTTGCCTCCCACGAAGCGCTGTCGTTAACGTCATTTAGCCGGACAAATATGATTCAAATCATGGTGGCTCGAAGATCGCATTTGACTTGTCTTTAGCAGAAGGACCATTCACCCATTGGTTAACAACCTTCTTGCTATATTCCCACATCTTTCCTAAACCAAACTTCTCTTTGCCTCTTCCTCTAATTAACTTTTTCTTTTTCTTCTTCACACCTCTAAGGTGCTTATGCTTCACAGTTGATTGATACGAACACTCCTCTACCTCATCATCCATGCTCCACCTTCTTAACACATTATCGTGACCCTCTTCAAAAATTACCAACTCATCATTCAGAAGGACATACTTCAAATGGGATGGAAGTTTTCCAAGCTTGACATTCGAGAGATCTCGTATTGAAGAACTGTCAATGGAATCACTGATAGGATGATTTAGCACGCGCATATTCGATTTTTCGCTCAACAATTGATCCAACTTCTTTCTCTGACCCGTATCAACCGTTTCCACACTGAAACACTCTTCATCCTCCGTCGGAAATTTCATGGCCTTGAACACATTAAAGGTGACACTCTGATCTTGCACCCTCATTGTAAGCTCTCCTTTTTGCACATCAATCAAAGTCTTTCCTGTAGCCAAGAACGGTCTTCCCAAGATTATGGGAATCTTCTTATCTTCTTCAAAATCCAAGATAACAAAATCAGCAGGAAATATGAGCTTATCAACCTTCACCAAGACATCCTCCAATATACCCCTCGGATACGTGATAGATCGATCAGCCAACTGCAAAGAGATGTTAGTTGGCTTTGGCTCCGGTAGACCAAGTTGCTTGAAAACAGACAAGGGCATGAGATTAATACTAGCTCCCAAATCACATAAACACTTGCTGAAAGAAAGGTTGCCAATAGTGCATGGAATAGTGAAACTTCCCGGATCTTTAAGCTTTGGTGGCAACTTCTGTTGCAGAACGGCACTACACTCCTCCGTTAATGCCACTGTTTCAAAATCTTCCAACCTTCTCTTCCTTGACAAAATATCCTTCATGAACTTAGCATATCTTGGCATCTGCTCCAATGCTTCAACAAAAGGAATGTTAATGGACAGTTTCTTGAAAACATCCATAAATTTTTGAAACTGTTTCTCTTGACTTTTCTTCAAATGTCCAGGATATGGCGGAGGTGGATAGATCTGATTATTCATTGAAGATTGCTCCGGAGTAAACTTTTCAACAGGTTTCTTGCTCTTCTCACCATCTAGCTGATCAGCCACTAAATCAGATTTCTCAATTTCTGGCACTGCAGATTTTTCAACCTGCTGATTCTGAACATCTTCATCTTTTTCAGTTGCTGATTTAGGATCACTTGTGACTTTTCCGGATCTCAAAGTAACTGCATTCACCTGTTCTTTATTGTCCCTCCTGCCTGGATTAACCTCCGTATTACTAGGAAGAGTTCCTTGAGGCCTACCACCTAAGGCACTTGCAATCTGTCCTATCTGAGTTTCTAAGAGCTTCTGACCAGCTTGTAAGTTCTTTAACGCTATCCACATCTCATCAGATTTTTCATTAGAAGATTGCCCCATATGAGCCTGGGGCTGTTGCTGCTGAAATCCCGGAGGTTGATATGGTGTCCTTGGAGCATAAGGCTGCTGATAACCTTGATTGAATGACTTTGCTTGCTGACCCTGAAATTGCTGATAGGGCTGCTGATAAGGTTGTTGAGCACCTTGATTGTTGCTCCAGCTAAAATTGGGATGATTCCTGTTGTTAGGATGATAAGTGGCTGGAACTGGTGCAGCAGGTCTCTGGAAATTACTCACGAACTGTGCTGATTCAGAAGAGATAGCACACTGATTCGTCTCATGTGCGCCCGCACATAGCTCGCAAACACTAGCCACCTGCTGAACTCCATAATTAGCAAGAGAATCCACCTTCATAGCAAGAGCCTTCAACCACTACGCCATAAACGCACAAATGCAACGCCATGTTTACTGTTGCTTTAGGCCAAAAAAGCATTGCGTTAGACCAAATGCAACACTAGGGGGCGTTGCATCCGCCACCGTCCTGTTAGACCCCCTAAGGCAACGTTTTATGGCATCTAAAGCAACATCAATAAGCGTTGCATCTGACATATAATGCAACACCAGAGCATTCAAATGCAACACCAAAAGGGCGTTGCATTTGACATTAGATAAAATTACAATTCCACGTCACAAGTGGGTCCCACTAGCTTGCCACGTCATCAATGGGTCCAGCTGGCATGCCACGTCAGCAACAGTCCAGTTGGCATGCCACGTCAGCAACAATACAGCTGGCATGCCACGTTAACATGTGGGACCCACGTGCCATGTCAGCGATGGGCCTGCCATGCCATGTCAGTACTGGGTCCCATGTGCCATGTCAACACTGGGCCCACAACCATGTAATGCAACGCTTTTATTTGTTTTTTTAAACACTAGAATCTTATCAAATGCAACACTAAAATATCTAATAAAACAGTAGAAATGCAACGCTAGAAATATCAAATACAACGCTTTGATTAAAATTTCTACAATATCTTGTTTGATACAAACCCATCCAAAAATCAAAATACATTCAAGGCATTCAACCAGCCATCCAAATAATTTACATCCCATCCACACCATACAAATACTCCTCAAAATATAACTACCAAAACCAATCACTTATAACATAATACAAGAAAAAACCTAACATTCATCTAACACACTTTATCAATAGCAGCTGCCAGGATGCACAGAAAGGGGCCATCACTTGGTGGGACTAAAAGCACCACTCGCACCTTTCAGGAGCATCAACTTATCCTCACCTATACCTTGTTCTTTCATTTCCTTCATGAAGTCATAAACAAACATATAAGATCATATATCTAATCATGAAAAGTACCTCTTCATCTTTCTAATTACCTGAGGCATGTCTACAGAGTATTTGATTTCATCAAATGTTATTGAGTGTGGTTCAAAAGGTAGAACCATTCCTTTTCGCTTGTTATGAACCTCCACATTATCTTCTGTTCTAGTGGATGAAAATCGAGGTGAGTTGTTTGTAATGTGATCACCTCTATCTGCTAGTCACTAAAGTTTATTAGGAAACAGAGGATGATAATCTTTTGCAAACAATAGAAGGAAAAAACAAAAAGTGTTGGTATAACCTTTAAATGACTGCTGATCTGTGCCTTCTTTAGTACTGTCTTTGCTATCTTCTGCAGGTATAACAGCTTGAGGCTTTCCGATTGCTGCAAAAAAATTTAAATTTCACTACACAACCTCTCAATGTTTGCAGACATGATTTTATTAAGTACAAAATACCCACGCTTAAGAAAACTGAGAGCCAGTGTGAAGCAGAAATTGAAAAACATTACAAAAGCAAGCAATGCCCCAACTCCTATCCAGTACCAATATGCATGTGGGAAGAACCCTCGTGATTTCAAGATCATGACTCCTAGTGGCTCTGTTGTGTTAGGAAGAACCTTCGACAAAAATATTCCATACATAACTTATTAGCTCGATTGATGAAGACACAAACAGGAACACAAGCACATGCTTAAATCTTAACTACTTAATGCTTACATGATTCCACTGGTGCCCGAGAAATTCATTCACTGCAACTGCATTCATCCCATACATCATTGGCGATATCCAGTAACCCCAAATCCACCACTTCTCTACATTAACTAATGCGCATTAAGCCCCCACCCCCAAAAAAACAAAACAAAACAGAAGAATAACATTAAGGTTAGTCCAACTTAAAGTACGACACTTTCAAAATTAGGAATTTCAGCCCTAACCTCGTGATAGGACGAATCCCCCAAGTGCAAATAGTATAAGCAGTGCAAATGAACCAAATGTGCTTGCAACAATCAAACTCCTAGACACTGCTGCAATACCCCGAAACAATGCAGAAGCCATCTGGTTGATGAGTACTAAAAGCAAGTACTGTTTGAACAATCTGTAGTAGGATAATTTATCATTATAGGGCCTGGAAACATGCATGAGTCGCTTAAAGAAAGAGAATTAATATTCATTACCTTCCAACATTTGGATCAAATCCAATAACATAATAAGTAAAAAGAACCCAGATGAAAGCTTCAATAAAGGAAATAGGAATTTTGATAATCCATGAAGGTAGCGCATATGACCATGGGGGAAAAAACAGAAGGTCCCTTTGCTTATAAAAGACTGGAAGCTTTGCAATGGTCATAGACATCTCCGCCATTCCGTTAAACATGATATTCCCAAAGTTTGAGAAAATAAAAAATTAATTTGATTGGAGATCTTAGTAGATCACTACTATTTTCAATATGACTCGTAACAAGTGCTTTGTTACGGATTATTGTTTCTATTTTTTTAAAAATATTTTTGAACGATCTAACCGTACGGATGTCAATATATATCTAATGTATTGATATTCCCAAAATTTTAGAAAATGAAAATTGACACGTCACCCAGGTGGGTCCCACAAATGCCACGTCAACATTTATTAAAAATTCAAAAATACCTAATGCAACGCTTTTAAACAGCAAATGCAACACCTCTTTCACCTAATGCAACGCTTCTGACACGTCAGCCAATGACACGTCAGCAAATGAGGGTCCCACATTTGCCACGTCAGCAAATGTGGGCCCCACATTTGCCACGTCAACACTTGTGGGCCTCTGCCACGTCACCCTGTTGGACCCCACACTGCCACGTCACCCTGGTGGGTCCCACAACGTCCACGTCAGCATTTATTAAAAATTCAAAAATGCCTAATGCAACGCTTTTAAATAGCAAATGCAACACCTATTTCACCTAATGCAACGCTTCTGCCACGTCAGCCAATGACACGTCAGCAAATGTGGGCCCCACATATGCCACGTCAGCAATTGTGGGCCCTACCCTTGCCACGTCAGCATCTGTGGGCCTCTGCCACGTCACCCTGGTGGACCCCACACTGCCACGTCACCCTGGTGGGTCCCACAACTGCCACATCAGCATTTATTAAAAAATTAAAAATACCTAATGCAACGCTTTTAAACAGCAAATGCAACACCTCTTTCACCTAATGCAACGCTTCTGCCACGTCAGCCAATGACACGTCAGTAAATGTGGGTCCCACATTTGCCACGTCAGCAAATGTGGGCCCCACACTTGCCACGTCATCAAATGCCACGTCAGCACGTGTGGACCCCACTGCTGCCACATCAGCATTTTTTAAAATTAAAAATATCTAATGCAACGCCTGCTGCTAGTGTTGCATTATGTGAAACACCGTGGATCAAATGCAACACTAAATTATATGTAATGCAACACCAGTTCAAGTTCTGTTTCGTTAGACCCAAAATTTCATACCTAACAAAACACTTTCACTGAAACACTTTCTAAAAGCGTTGCATATGAGCATTTATGGCGTAGTGAACTGAGCCGTAATCATTGAAGCTGTATCTACCTCAAAAATTCCTGCTGCCTTGCCTTGAGATAGCCTTTGGGTTGGATTTTGATATTCATTAGCAGCCATCATCTCTATAAGTTCATAAGCTTCGTCATAGCTCTTTGCCCACAGAGCTCCACCTGATGCTGCATCTAGCAAGGGCCTAGACTGTGCTCCCAACCCATTGTAAAAACCATTAATAACCATCCATTCAGGCATGCCATGATGAGGACACTTGCGTAGCATCTCCTTGTAGCGTTCCCAAGCCTCACACAAGGTCTCGCCAGATTGCTGTTGGAATTGAGTCAACTGGTTCCTTAATGCTGCAGTTTTCGCCATAGGGAAGAATTTAGTAAGGAACTTCTGAGCAAGATCTTCCCATGTAGTAATGGAACCAGGTGGCAAAGAGTGTAGCCAGCTCTTAGCCTTATCCCTCAGAGAGAATGGTAAAAGCCTCAACCTGATAGCATCATCCGTCACACCATTACATTTGAAAGTGTCGCAGATTTCGATAAAGTCCCGAACATGCATGTTGGCATCCTCCGTAGGAGCACCCCCAAACTGGACTGAATTCTGCACCATCTGAATTATGCCAGACTTGATCTCAAAATTGTTCGCTGCAATAGCTGGTCTAATAATGTTAGACTGAATATCATTGAGTTTCGGCTGAGAATACTCCCTCAAAGCCTTGACTGCTGCTGCATCTGCCATTGCTACTGTAGTTTCAGATTCCTCTTCCTTATCCTCTTTATTCTCTACAAGATCGTATTCCGCCAGTTTTTGTAAACGAGCTTGTAAGCGTGTTCGCATACAAACTTAAGTACCTGAAACACCACGAATCAAACAAACTAAGTAAGAATCCGAGTCAGTGAACGCTAACGACCACTGATGACAAGCACATAAACTAAAATAAAAACACCGATGATCCCCGGCAGCGGCGCCAAAAACTTGTTATGCAAAATTTACGCAAGCGCACGTTGTCACAAGTAATATATTATTAAATCAAGTTCGTTCCCACAGAGATCTAGAATGGTGTTCAATTCAATTAATGTACCTATGCACCGATGTATGGTTTTTATCCACTGCAAAGAAAAATAACAAAATTGAGATTGATTATCTAAATTAACTAAGTGCAAATTATAAAACTAAGAATTAAACAATTAACGAGAATAAAAATCGAATTACTTATATGAAAATAAACATGGAATCCTAGTTTCATCATCTACTTCACTTAGAGTTGCAGCCTTTAATTAAAACATGCGATGGTTTTGATATCTGATCGGATAACACGAAACAAGTATACGCTACCTGTCAGCATACGCATACCAAACTAAACATACATCCACAAAAGAGATAGAAGATGAATAGACACCAATTATGCTTAGACCCTATATGTCTATAGAATTTGAAAACATAACGGTTGAAGAACAAGTTATCCATAAAGATCACACAGGGCAGTATAAGTATTTTCATCTCACACCACAATCATATTGATAACAATTATGAACCTATGCTAGCATGGCAAGTTCTAAATCTCAAGATCCACTTTCACTTCACAAGAGATTAACAATTCAATTTAGATGTTAGCTACGCATCCAAAAGCATTAAGATTAACCATACGAGGATATCAAGAATTCACCACACATAAATCTTTAAGGCATGCAAACTACTAAGCTACATAGATAAATCCACTAGGATCCCATGACAACGATTAGTTCATAATTAAACCTTTCGTCACCATGGGATTTGATGAAAACATGGTAAATAACAAGATATGAATAAAAGACGTAATTATATTAATAAACAAGAGTTTGAGAAAACAAATCTATAATCCAAAGTAACACAAAGGATGAAGTAGATCTAGATCCGTTGCTTGTCACGAGCGTTGAATCCTTCTCTCCTTTTCTCCCTTGCAGATCTAAGCTGGTTACAATAATAAAGCTATGATAATGTATATATCTCTATTACAATGGTAGGATGTGTTTAAATAGGCTCTAAAAGTCTTGCCCAGCAAGAAAATACCAAAACAGAATTATAATAGAATTTTTGCAAGATACGTTTCCTAAACTGATTCTGTTTTTTAAGGGAAATTCGTAGCTGACTTTTCTTCAGTATTTCTGGACCGTTCCAGTTGTAATTGGACCTCTGGACCACTTTAGAATGATAGAGAATCTCGTTATCTTCGCGTGGACAGTAAGATCGCCCAAAACTGACTTCTAGAACTCAAGATATGACCAAAATCGTAAAAAGGACAAAACTGTAAAATCAGCACAACCCTGAGCAGACTGCTCAAGAACGGCGCAGACTGCCCAGCACTATTCTGCCAATCTGGCGCAGACTGCTCAAGATATGGCGTGGTCTGCCCAGCCTCCAACTGGTGAAAATTTTCTGTCCTTCGTTTTTCAGCTCTATTTCCTTCGTTTTTGCTCCGTTTGCTCCCGTTCTTTTTGCGTTCTCTTCCGTTTTCTATCCTCTATGCTTGGAATCCTCATGGTGAACCACAACAAGACTCCATTCTACATTATTAAGCCCGAATTCAACTCCAAAAGTGACGGAAACAACGATCTTAATCAACATTCTTCCAAACCTACACACTTACACAAAACACATCAAAACTACAACAAACTTGAGGCCAAAGCAATCAATTTAAGCCGATATGGAACGCTCCAAGTGGATATAACTCCACTTATCACCCCCCGTTCCACACACTCCCTAATGAAATGGTAACGAACATGAATGTGCTTACTTTTTCCATGAAAAACTAGATTTTTAGCCAAGTCGATTGCAGACTTGTTATCAACAAACAGCACTACAGGTCCAGTCCTTTCTTCAGTAATCTGATTTAGAACGTTTCGAATCCATATGGCTTGACAAGCTGCTGCAGTTGCAGCCATAAATTCTGCCTCGCAGGATGAAAGAGCAACACATCTTTGTTTTTGCGATACCCATGTGATAAGGCTATCATTCAAATAAAAACACATGCCACCAGTGCTTCTTCTATCATCCAAGCTACCAGCTAAGTCACTATCTGCAAAGCCTGTCAGCATGTTGTTTCCACTATCTTTAGTATACACTAAACCAAACTGTAATGTACCTTGGACATATCGAATGATCCTTTTGACAGTATTTTGATGTAGAACAGTTGGGCGTTCCATAAACCTACTTGCTATGCCAACTGAGTAGGCAATGTCTGGCCTCGTGTGCACAAGATATCTTAGTCCTCCAATAACACTTTTATACTCAGTAGCATTCACTGTTTTGACACTTTCATCCTTAACAAGTTGTTTCTTAGGATCCATGGGATACTTACATGGATTGCAGCCCTTCATCCCAGCCTTCTCAATAATTTTCTTAGCATAACATGTTTGCTTCAACTGGATGCACCCCTTCTGTTGTTGCACCTCAATTCCCAGATAATAGTTCAGTTTTTCCATGTCTGTCATATCAAAACTCATATTCATCTCATTCTTGAATTTCTCGATCAACTGCACATTACTACCAGTAACTAACAAGTCATCTACATAGACAACAATGACCAATCTTTCTTCCCCTTCCTTCCTAGTGTAAACCGCATGCTCTGAAGGACATTTGCTGAAACCTAGACTTTCAAGATAGGAGTTTAACTTTGAGTACCAAGCTCGTGGAGCTTGTCGAAGGCCATACAGTGCCTTCTTTAGTTTGTATACCAAAGTCTCCTTGCCCTCTTTCACAAATCCTTCAGGCTGCACTACATAAACGTCCTCACTTATTTCACCATTTAAAAATGCACTCTTTACATCAAGATGGTGAACCTCCCACTCATTTTTTTCTACCAATGCTAACAATAAACGTACAGTTTCTAACCTCGTTACAGGAGCAAAAATCTCATCAAAATCAGCCCCATGTTCTTGAACATACCCTTTGCCAACTAACCTCGCCTTGTACTTGACAATGTTGCCCTCTGCATCCTTTTTCAACTTAAAAATCCACTTCAAACCTATTGTCTTTTTCCCAGCAGGTAGCTCAGTAAGTTTCCAAGTATTGTTCTTTTCAATCGACTGCATTTCCCTTTCCATGGCTATCTTCCAGTTTCGATCTTTCACAGCTTGCAAGTAATTCATTGGTTCTTCGATACCCATGAGAAATAGCTCCTCGTCCAAATACACTTCTTCAGTCTCATTGTATATCTCATCCAACCTCCTAGTTTTCTTTGGAGTCGTACTGTCATCATAATCATCTAAATTCAGACTCCTAATAGAGGATTGAGGGCTTCCAATTGGTGTATGCAATGCTGAGAAACCACCAGAGTCACTGAAACCACCAGACTCACTTCGTACACTTGATGAGCTACCCCTTATTTCAGAGCTATTTTCACTCAGAGTGGCCCTGGTACTAACACTTCGAGGAGTAATACTGCTCATCTCTGTTGACATATCTTCACTGTCATTTGTTTGACTTTCTGTTTCATCCCCCACATTCAAACCATCCACAGTAAACATACCATTCTGTTCTTCATTGTCACTATGCTCCCAAGGCCAAGACTTGTCCTCTTCGAATATAACATCTCTGCTTACATGTACCCTTCTTATGAGAGGATCATACAATCTATAGGCTTTAGTACCAGGTTCTTTGCCCAAGTTTACCACTTGCTTGCTACGATCATCTAATTTTTGTGTATGCTGACTGGGAATTTTCATGTGTCCAATACAGCCAAAGACTTTGATGTGTCCTATGTGTGGTTTCTTCTCATTCCAGGCTTCATAAGGTGTCACCCCCGTTAGTGCTCGAGTTGGCAATCGATTGAGCAAATAAACAGAATGTTTCACAGCTTCTCCCCACATAATCGAAGGCAACTTAGTTTCTATCAAACAACTTCTAGCTATTTCCACCACAGTACGGTTTCGACGTTCCACTACACCGTTTTGCTGCGGTGTGTATGGTGCTGTGAAGTACCTGTTTATCCCCTTTTCTTTACAGTATTTTTCGAAATCATTGGACAAAAACTCCCCTCCCCTGTCAGTTCTGAAAGTCCTCACTTTCTTCTCTGGTCCTCTTTCCACCAAAGTGCAGAAGTTTTTAAAAGTATTTAAAGCCTCATTCTTTACTTTCAAAAAATATACCCACATGTATCTACTATAATCATCTACGAGCAAAAGAAAATACCTTTTTCCTGAAGCTGTTTCAGGTTGAATTGGACCACAGAGATCACCATGTATCAATTCCAGAGGTTTTGTTGCAGTATAGCTTGTCTTGGTTGGAAATTGCTTCCTTACTTGTTTCGACATTAAACAACCCTTGCAGACCTCATTTGACACCACAATTCTCGACATTGCATTTACCATCCTGTCTTTGCTCATAAGAGACAGGGCATGGTAATTCACATGGCCCATACGTCTATGCCACAGTCTTGATGCTTCATCTTGCCTTGACAACATACACTTCTGTTTCACAGAATTAATAACGATCTTATAGAGTCTGTTCGGTGAACGTTTTACCTTTATGAGAAGCTTGTCTCCTCCATCATATATCCATAATAGCTCTCCCTTTATCGCAATTTGGTTGCCTTGCTCTGTCATTTGACCCAAACTGATGATGTTGTTTCTGAGTGTTGGAATGTAGTACACATCTTCCAGAGCACGTGTCTCTCCATTTTTGCACTCAAACATCACAGTCCCTTTTCCTTCAATGTGGACAGTAGAGCCATCTCCAAAACTTACCAAGCCACGTACTTTCTCATCCAATTCCATGAACTTTGATTTGAAGCCAGTCATATGACTACTGGCTCCATTGTCCAAGTGCCACACGTTGGATTCATTTTGCACCTTTGACAAACTAGAAGGGATGATTTGTTTTTCACTCAAATACATACCTCCTGATTCTTCACCTTCACACTTTGCCAGCAATAAAGCTGGTTTATCATCTTCGAGTTTGGCCATATTTACCTCCTCCTTTGTATCTCTGTTGCGTCTTGGTTTCCTACAATCTGCAGCAAAATGACCATATGCTGAACAATTGTAACATCTTAAAGTGATCTTGTCTCGTCCTCCTCGTGGTCTTGACCCTGAGAACGATCCATCTGAATTTCGTTTGCTTGCACGTTTTTGCCACTCTTCTCGTGTAAGCAGCAATTTACTTTCACTGACTTCACGTTTCTGCCACTCCTCTTCAGTCAACATCAATTGTCCCTCATTATTCTCACTCTTCTTGGTTCCATGTAATCTCTCTTCATGAACTTTCAAAGAGCCAACTACCTCTTCTACTGTTAATTTCTCCAAATCACCAAACTGTTCCAACGTTGACACAATATGCAGGAACTTCGTTGGTACTGCACGGAGAAATTTCTTGACCACATATGATTCCGTTATAGGTTCACCCAAGGCTCGTATGTTTGTCACAAGCCCGTTTAATTTCATGTAAAAATCATCTAGTTGTTCACTCTTCTTCATTGCCAACGATTCAAAATCAGTTCTCAGTGTTTGAATCATGGCTTTCTTCGCACGATCTGCCCCTTGGCACATCGTTTTCAAGGCTGTCCATGCCTCCTTGGCTGTTTCTTTCTCTGCAATTGAAAGGATCATATCCTCAGGCAGACCTTGGTACAGCATAGCCAAAGCCACCTTGTCTGTCTTCTCTTCAACCGCCAATTTTGGATCCGCATGCTCTATCGCTGTCCATACCCCTTGCGCCTGCAAGTATACTTTCATCTTTAGAGCCCACGTAGTGTAGTTACTCTTGCTTAACATAGGATATGTCAAGCCTATCGATCCACTTCCCTTGGCTTTGTTGATGTCCATATCAATACTTCTCACCGTTCACTGATAGTTTCCAAATGCTCTGATACCAAATATAGTTTTAAACACATTAACTACACTAAGTAAAACAGAGACAAAGGACTTGTTTTTGGAAGCATTGTTTCGTTTATTCACTGAACTGGAATATATAAGAGAGTCCTACAACTAAAAGCTAGAAACTAGGACGTGTACATATCCACACATCCTCAAACTACTCAACTGAAACAAGAACAAACCTATCACCTATAAGCATGCTAAATCAGCTATGCTCCAACAGAAATAAAGATAAGATAAATACTACTACTAACGAATACTTTATTCAAACAAAAACAAAACCTACTCAAGATTAACCAACAAGTACAACTTAAGTTTTGTAAATTAATCTAAAAAAAATTGTAATTTGTAATTCATAATATAAGATTTATTCAATAACATATTAAGAGTTAAAAAATAATATTTAAGTGGCAGTAATAGTGATCATGTAAATTTGTCTATTATTATTGGATCAAAACTCTTATTTGTCTCTGTGGAAGGAGTAAGTATATTAACTAATTTTCTTAAAATACATGGTTTCATTCTTTAGATTACAACGTTTGTATGTGCAATTTTGAATGATGCACAGGTGGACGGCAAGGATCCCGATGTCCATCTCCACACCTATTTGCAGTGTGGGAAGATGAAGTTGAATGCTCAATAATGTGCAGTTACTTGTCAAGATAATTTCTTAATACCTTATAAGTGGGAACACTATGCATACAACTCCGTAATTAAAACTTTGTTTACTTTTGAAGGAGTGTTATATAGTAAACATGGAAGTCTGGTTTCACAAAATTCAGAAGATGGCAGATCCTCAAAATCAAAAGTCTATCGTGGAATTTTATGCTGCTGCTCTGCATATAGTAATGTTGATAGATGATTAATACTTTCAAACCAATTGCCTTTGTATTCAGTCTTTAAAGTTGTTATGTTTTCTACATTTTGTGTTGGCGATGTCATTACAGACACAATACGAGGGGGATATCTATGTCTGTGCATGTTGTGTTGGCTCTCGCAAGGAAAAACTAGGTTATTGACATGCAGAACAAGTCTTGCATCCATGTTTTGCATGAAGGTATATTCTGATATTTGATACTATCTTTTCTCAATTTATAGTGGTGTATTTAACTCTTTTAAACTCCTTGGAGAGATGCATGAAGCAACAAAATAGCCTGTTAGAGCATATTAACCACAAAGATTCCTCGTGCCTAAAACTGAAAATTAAACAATGCATAAGCCGAACTAGAAGATAGACATTGAGCATGGTTCACAAGAATTTTTCATCATTATAATATTCATGTCCAGCCGAAAATGATTCCTACTTAGTTGGTGAGCTTTTTAAACTGTATAAATCACAAAACATTTGTGTCGTGTGACATGACATATGTAGATGTTGAGAATGAGAAATCAGATTAATTCATGCTTTTTCTTTTTCATTTCTACAAACTAAATTGTGGTTCCTGATTTATCCCATAATAACCATCCACTGATGTTTGTTTTAAATATCAAGTTACTCAATTATTATTGGATATTTAAACAAAAAAGATGAATAGGGCAATTTATCTGATAAAGGCATACCAACAGAATAAACTTGCCTGTATTTGTTGTAATAACAATTTTCTTTTTGCAGGAGACCCTGTTGGATATTTTTCGGGAATGTTATAGCAGGAACCAAGACACCTCGGATTTTTTATTTGGTACTTATAGGACTATCCATAGTCTTTTGTAATCACATTCACCTATAAACCTCTGGATTATGAATTATTTAATGTATTGGATTTGGAAGAGAATATTTAATTTGGGATGCATAATATGTATATGCAATTTTTTTGGGGACCACTATTGGATTTGGAAATGAACAGCATGTTTAATTTGGGATGCATTATATTTTTTTTGCAGTTTTGTTAAATATTTTTTGAAAAGGTGTTACCTTAGTTAATGGAAATGTTGCTATATAAAAGCTAATGTAACAAAAAAATGTTGCATTAGGTCAAACAATATTGCCAACAAAAGTGGGTCCCACTGTGGGATCCATTATTTTAAAAAATATAGGTCTCTAAGGTAACATATATATTAAGTTGCCATAGCCCTCACTTTTGTTGCTATAGCAAGCTACGGTAACATAAAATTGCATGTTACCTTAGGGATCAAAAATGCTACCTTAGACACCTAAGGCAACTTACCTTAGCTACTTTATGGGCCTAAGATAACATATAATGTACCTAGTTTTACATTTTTTTTTATGTTACTGTAGGCTTAGATTGTTTATGGTGTAGTGATTTTTGGTCAATGATAAAACTAATATAAAGCTTATTTATAGTGTATAATATTTTTTTTTTTCATATTTATTTAATTTTGAATCTGATAATGATAAAGTTTGTTATTTAACAACATAATTTAGTTTTTGTGAAAATGGTACAGTACTCTTTTACTATGTGCTCTTGCTTATAAAATCCATGAAAATACTTCAAAAAAAAATATTATTTTAACTAGAATTCTAATAATTAATATAACATATTGTGACATTCCTATATCATAAACGGTAAAACTTTTAAAAATATTTGATTCTTTGTAGATAATAAAACTAATATAAACCTTTATTGTAAGACCTTGCCAACCAAAACTTGAACCTAAAGGTCAAAGGACTTCAAAAGAATGGGATGGAGGCTAAATGGGTCTATTGCTGTTAGTGAACCCACTCTACTTGATGATCTGAGCATCCTCTTTTTATGAAACCAATTGGTATGAGACACCTGATCACTTCACGAAGGAGTTAGAATTTGTATGTGTTAGCACATAGACAAGGGTGCAGAATTTGCTAATGAAAAAAAAACCCAAAAGTTTCATTCATCAAGAAAAAAATTAGAGAGACTGACCTCAGACCTCATGTTACATTATGAGTTTACAATACAAATTTGATCTAGTGATGGGATATAAATTAGACAATGATAGTCATTTAAATTTTCTTCTAGAGACTCGGGACATAGATTACCGTCCCAATTGTATTATTATAGTAACACTAGTAATATTGAGTAATCAGTTTGCACTTTCATTTAGTGTTATAATATTTCAAATTATATATCAATTAGAGGTACGATCATACGGTAATTTAGTAAACCACTTAAACTATAAAGTAAAAATTCACTGGAGTACATGCAACAATTAACTCTATCTATAGGCAAGTTTACCCTAACTTTTTTTCCCCTAATTTTCACTTGTTTGTGCAATTAAAAAAAAATCAACAGAAAATGCAAACAAGAAGCATTTTGAAAGTTTTCCTATATTTTACCCTCTTATGTGCGGATACACCAGGTTTTATGGCTTAGGTTCCTATAAATGCAAGGTTTTATAGCAACAATAAATATCTTACTTTTATTTTGTACAAATAGTAAAAGTGATATGTAATCTCTGGCTATCCTGAACTAGTTTAGTTTTAACAATGTGTATGGTGGTGGTTGTCATTGGATTATTAGTATCCAATTTGGTTTATGTATAGGGTACTCGCCCGTTTGACGTGTTAATCTCTTGTGGATGGTTTGGATAGTTGGGTTATCAGTGAAATATTTTGTTCTAAATGTTGGATGTTTTTGGGTTTGAATGTTTGTCGGTTGGTTATGTAGGATTGTAATCTTGGATTGTAGATAAGCTATCTTGTTTGTTGATCGTGAATTGAATTTGATAATGATATATAATAATTGTGCTTTGGGATCCAAGTTCTATTAGTTTAGTTTTTTGATTGGTAGTTGTTTTGGTTCACTTGAATAGACAATAGGGATAATGCACGAAAGACATCAGTGTAAATTCACATATTCAATGTTAAATACAAGTTAATATTGAAAGTGAAAGTGTCCTAAATCCAATCACAGATGATGAGTTAGGAAGAACTTTTATATAATCTATTTAATTTCATAAAAGACTTATTCGTTTTTGTTACGGGCTTTATCTATTTAAGCATTTAAATAAGATGTTTGTGACGCCCCCAAATCCGCCCTGTTCGGGGACCCGGGTCGTCACATCAGGTCTCAGCATCCTGCAACACACGTTAGCTCGATAATAATAAAATCTTTATGACAACGGAGCGGAACAGTCCCACTCCACAAATCCAAGATCGGTTTCACACTTTATTACAATACGATTATTACATCTCCGAATAAAGTCTATCAAAAGTCTACAAGGGTAGAAAATATAAAAGGTTCCAGCTGGCCATTATAGTCTTTGTCAGCATAGCCTGGAGCTTTCTCCTTCCCTTTGTTTCTCTGGCTGGATGTCTCACCTTTCTCCATCTTGACAGCTGAACAAATATTGTAAAGCAAGAGTGAGCAACTATGGTGCTCAACAAATTCTCTCCTTTCTCGGTACATAAATATAGTAGTATGTATCAAAAGAATTGCTCGAAATTTAAATAAATAGGTAAGATATCAGAACTCTGAAAATCTGATTCAAGTCTCGTCTCGAAAATAGAATACTCGAAATGACTCTTTTTGTGAAACTCTGATGACTCATGATAAAAGAATAACTGGTCTTCCATCCTTTCGGTATCTCGACGGGGCGATCAACTATCCGACCGGGAATACCGTCCTCCAATGACACCGCACTTCGCCCGATCACAGCTACAATACGATATCAATGAATATAATATATAGTATGAATGCTAGCATCATAGTGGGTGATTATATCAACCCTGGCATCATAGTGCCTAAATATTCTTGTGTCCATATAAAGGTACACAAGTCTCTCTTTCTCTAAAATGGGCCTCTTTCCCAAAATTGACCAGTAGAATACAGAATTCCCGAACATTTAATAAACTGATACTTTGAGATAAACTTCACAGGAAAATATTTAACTGATCTGGCGGACTGCCAGTCTTACTCAATGTACCACCAATCCGAACAATGGACTGATGTAACTCTCAATAAATATGTTTTAATTGATTGACATGAACAAAGTGCCAACCCTTGACAAGAAAGGCAACTATCTCGAAATAATGAGAATAGTCTTAAAATGAAACATAATGAGTCGTACTGAACAAATAGTACTACTCGAATAGTTATAATACTCCAAATTGATGAACGTTAAATAGAATGTTTTTACTTGATCGATGAATAGCCTTTTAACGATTCACATTTTATAATTCTTATCGGTTGATTCGAAAGATGAATCAACTAAAAGATAATCAATAAATGATTGTTGAATTCGTACAATAATTTCAACTGAAAAGAATAAATTTAACTATCTCGAACGAATGAGATTAGTTTCACTGAATCAAAATAATAGTCGTCTCGGATTAATGAGATCGACCTGATAGCAACGAATTGGTCTCTACGCTTATAGGGAGTATATATTCACAAGTAAACTAAATTAACAGCATCGTAATATTTTACGAGAAATAATGCTCAAAAGAAATTATTGCATCATAAAGAGCAGCAAATAAATCTCATAATTGATAGCTCGAAAATAATCGATAAATGAAATAATATGAACAGAAATACAAAGTTTCCGAGAGTTAGGATAGGAATGAACTTGCCTCTGTCTCGACGCTAAAAGAACCGAATAAATAAAAGCGTTACCCGCGAGCGAAAATCTCAATTTCTCGAAAAGGGAAACTCTATAACAATTATCAGAATAATTTTAGTACTCGAGTAAGGGTTTAATCATGAAATGTCAAAATAACTCGGTAATCATGCTCTTGATAATCAAATAATTCTCGAACAAATAATTGGGAGTATTCTTCGAAGTTTAAAATCTCACTAACGCCTAATTCTCAATTTAATAAATTGAATGGAGGCTCTATTCGCTTTTTCTATTAATTTTAATATCTCGGTTTTATACCTTATGCAAATCAAATAAAGCTTATACATGAAAGTCTCGCTCTATTTATTTGTAAGGGAAATTCTTTTATTGGGAAGTCTCTAATTATTCCTAAGCATATGACACCGATTTAATTATTTAACAACATATCTCTAATAAACTAAGTAAAAAGGGTTTTGTGCAAAATCACCACTAATTATCTAAAATCCTCATTTAATAGCGAAATTCTCTAATTTAAAATAAATTGCTTACTCGCACTTTGTAAATCAATTTGGTTCTCGTAGTTCCCATCTCGAAATCGAAAGCCATTATAAAATTCCCTTTAATTATCTATAATTCTCAACTCGTCTAGAATTATCTAATTCACCAAATTCATTTTAAAGTAGCAATAAACTAATTCACCATTTATTCTAAATTAAATAATTCGAGAATCAAATATTTGTCTGATTTAAAAATCCATAAGTATTATTTCTACTTTTAGCAACAAAGAAATTTTATTAAAACAATCATATTTATTGATATCATAAAACCCCTTTATTAATAAAATCATAAAATCTCTATTTTTATTCCCTTACAACAATCTGATGATACTCTTGTTAAAACCAAATCGAACTTCAGATTTTTATAACAATTTGATCATTTATTTATGGATCTAAGTCACATTTAACCAATTGTTTGTTAATTAAAACAATTAATCAATTACCACATAATTAAACAATTATATCATTATTTTGTCAAGTTATTACAATTAAACAATTAACACCCTCCCCCACTCATCTTCTTCCCGACACTGCACTCCACCGCCGACCGGCGACCGCCGCCGACCACCGCCTTCCTCCGGCGAAACCCTCTCTCTCCCTCTCTCCTCCCCTCATCTGTCTCTCGCTCTCTTCGATCTCTCTTCTCTCTCTCCCCCCCCCTCTCTCTCTCTCCGCCAATCTCCCTCGATCTCGACCTCTCCTCTCTCGTCGTCTCTCTCCCTCACGCTCTCTATCTCTCCCTCCGCCTCCAACCTCCCTCTTTCTCTCTCGTAACCCCCGCCTCCCACTCTGTTTTCCCCCATCTCGATCTCTCGCTCCCTCTCCTTCTCTCCTCCGATCTCTTCTCTGCTCCTCTGACCACCGCCGCCGTCGTCCCCGACGACTCCGACGAGGTGTCTCCGCCTTCCACCCGTGACATGCAGCCACTGACCATCAACAAAACCCCACAATTCACAATTCATTTCCCCCAATTAAACCCCTCCCAAAATCTAATATCACCAATCACAAAATTCATTAGAATCCAAATAACTAAAAAAAATATACAAACTCTAATTAAAAAAATCAGGGCTTCTCATGAGTACAAGTACCGAACATATATATATATATATAAAAACATGATTTGTAAAAGTTTTAAGGGTGTAAATTCATACCCTTGGTGAAAAATCGGATTTTTAAGGCTTGGTTGAAAATAAAAAATCTTGAAACCCCTACTATATATATATATATATATATATCAACTTGTAGAGCAAATCACAAGCTTTTCAATTCTCTAAGTGCATGTAAGATCAAGATAATACTATGTAATATAGAAGATTTTCAAGTTTTGGTTTAAGGGAGAGAAAATGATGTTTGGGTGTTTTGTTTAGTCTCGGTGGATTGAAAAGTGAAAGAGATGAGACAAAATCTCATTAGATTCTCACTTTAAGTAATATTAAGATAAATGGGTTCTTAATGGGCTAACTACATTGGGCTTGGAATTTAATTACACTCTAATTTTGATTTAGTCCAACTAATTAAATTTTATCATGATTATACGGGCTCACAATTTGGTCCACTACACAAAATTCTCTTTATTCTACATAATGAAAATGATAATAACTCCATAATGGTAATGATAATAAAATAAAATATTATAGTCTAGCATTGTACTAGAATAATTAAATATTTGCACGCATACCTAAAATTTAAAGAGAATATTAAATTACCAACTGAATTCTAAGGGGGCTCGTCATTGACAAAATATTAATAAATTTACGGTTATTACAATGTTCCATAGTTTAGAGTAAAGCTTTTAGAATTATGATGAGATTATAATAATGAGATCTAAAAGATGAAAAATCTAAACTTAAATTGTTCGTGGTCGTAGGATAATTAATTGGTAGTTAGTTAAGTCGTAAAGATCGGTACATACTATGCTTGCTTCAATATGAAGGATGTTTGTTCTCATAGGGATTTGTGTGGTGACAATATAGCTAGTATGTAGGTGCTTAATAATTAATAAGTTCATTAAATTTGAACAACTAATGGAGTTCACTCACGTGTCAGTAGTTGTTCATATAGTGATGGTTGTACAAGTGTCCTTAGACTTGAGGTAATCATAATCATCTTGTGTACATTGAACTATACTTTGGTCTAGTTTTTAGTCTTTAGGAAAATAACAAGGGCTCTTCTGGGCACAGTAATTTGTATACGAAGATAGTGATTGATCAATAGAGGATCTACCCCTTCTAGTGAAGTAAGAGAATGTCCTATGTTATTCCACTTGTGCTAGTTCAGGAATCTCTGCCCAGAGTGAATGAAATTAGAAAGAAGTTTCTAATATCCGTTAAAGGGAACTAAGCATAATGAATAGGAAATCATAGGATTAAATTAGATAGGCTTGACACAAGTCATATAACGACCTAGAAATTTTAGTAACTATATAAGTGTTTATTAATTGATAAATTTGCCTTATGTGATTTATATGGTAGATAAAAATTTTGTGAGGTCAAGTTATGAGTGGTATCATGATTATGTGATTATATGATGATTAGTATAAGTCGAATGTGTTCGTAGAATTTTATTTGCATTTTTCGTAAATTAAAACTATTTTAAACATGCATTTTTATTCTTCCAAAAATCTTATAAAATCATTGGAGTCATTTAAAATTATGAAATCTTTTTCATTATCATCTTGGTGATATTATTTAGTTTTTAAAATTAGTGGAAGTATTTAATTGTGTGTTTATGTATTTTAAAATGATTTCAAAAGCTTTAATTCTTTTAAAGGTTATTTATTTCAAAAATTCATTTTTGACTCAAAAATTATATTAAAAATATGGGGAGGTTTGTAATTTCATAAAATTCATTTTTGAATTTTAAAAAATAATTTTTTTTTATTCCCTAATTTATTTCGATTTTAGAAGGATTAAAATCAGTTTTTGAAAAGAAATTACCTAATTCATTTTTGCCAGATTACCAAACTACCCTTGCCTCTATATATCATTTCCACCGTCCCATTTCTTCATTCTGTTGGAGAGTTGCACAGCTCGGAACTCTCCTTCTTCTCTCTTCATCATTTCTTCTCCTTCTTCTCTCTTTATCATTTCTTTCAATTTGAGCCAAAACCATGTCTAAATTCGAGTTTTAATCAGCCTTGTATTATTCTTATGTTTAATTAGTATTTGGGTTGTGTTTTTGAGAAGTCTGTGTATGTAAAAAATCGGTGTGTGTATGTATATGCTTAAACAATGACATGCAAGCATGGTTAGCTAATAAATGTTTGATTTAGTGATTGTATGATATTAGTTATGTGTTAAAATGGAGTTTTTGTTTAGTTATGTGTATTTTTACGAAGTTCGTTCATAGGGAATGATTAATATCAATACTGATTCTAAGTCTTTTATCTCTTACACAAGTGTGGTGAAATATTATGGTGGTTTGTGTTTATCTACTAATTAATCTAATAAACAAATAAAAACTATAATATATATATATATATATATATATATATATATATATATATATATATGAGAGAAAATAATCCAAGAATTATGGTTCTTCAATTGGCTATCATGAATGTCTAATTTGTATCTCCTGTTTTGCTAAAAAAAATCCTTCTAATTTTTATTAAATTCTCTCCCACGGTAAATTATAATGCCTACAATCATCCCTTGCCACTCCCATGGTCCATAGTACAACTGTAAACTATTATGAACCAAGGATTATCAGTTTCAAAATTCGCATATCAATCTCCCGATCTAATAATTAAATTGTGTCAATCATATCATGTACTAGAATTACAACTTCTCACCCGATTCGTTATAATTCCTAGAGATGCAACTAAAAGTTCGCGACTCTTTTAATTGTATAAACGCTCAATGACAGATTAACATTAACAAGAAAATCACAATACAATCAAACAACTCAATAAGCCAACGAATACTACCAAACCCTTGGATAAAGGGATTAGCTACTCATAATAAGATAAAACAAATATGAATTAAAATCTCAAACCATGAATTTAAGAATTGAAGTACGAAAAATACAACTTTAAAGCTTCTCAAAATTAGGATGAATCCCTTCACGTACTCCTTCTTCCAATCTTCCTCTCAAAGTGTTTCTCTCCCTTTTATCTCTAAAGTGCGACTATCCTATTCTATTGTATTCTACAATATTTTATGATATGTTATCTCTATAATTTATGTATAAACCTTATATAATAGAGACTTTTATTATTTTCCAAAAAAATACAAGTAATTTTCCAAAACAAATTGGATTCTGAATGTAAAATTTGTAGGCTGTCTTCCAGGCTTGTTTCTGGACTGCTCCAGTTGGAACATTGATTTTAGACCACTTCTGAGTTGTAGATAATTTTGTTAGCTTTGCATGGACTGTAAGCTCACCCAATTCTGATGTCTGAAACTCAAGTTAGGGCCCAAACAGTGATCGTTGCGCGTGCAAGCCAATAAATCCGAATTTTCTTGTAATTTAATTCCAAATAAACTCAATTCCTTCCAAGTTTGTGAATTCTTTATTTCATGTCGTAAAATATTAAACTCTAATTAAGAATATCCAATTATTTATAAAATACAATAAATATGGGGTTAAAATCATATAAAATACATATAAATACATACTCTATCACTACCTCATGCAAACCTAAAGTTAAAAGAAAACCAACATTAGATCATAATCACCGTTATCCTTCTCTATGAAAAATGTACTCGTAATGGTTAGTTACACGCCATTACCATTGCCATCGCTATCGCCAATCAACTTCGGTATCGTTTTTTTCTCCTTTCCAGTGGGAAGATTGTTAAGAAAAATTTGAATAGTTCTTAAAAACTTGGTTTCTAAATTATATGAAGCATATTTGTAACAATAAAAGATATATATGTAGCACTGACTCCAGCAAAGTGAACACTTCCATGCCTCCAATCATGTGAGAGATGAGTTTTTTTATTCAATTTCAAATCCAACTTTACATCGGGTTCATCTTTTGTCAAAGTCCCGATAGGAATCTTTTGACGATGACTTTCTTGTAGGGAGACTGTGAAAACCAAACCATCAGTAAAGTCCCCGCATCCTAATATAGCCAGGAAAATATGTTTGCATAAGTCATTCCAACAATCATATATAAATTCCACCATTTGTCTCATACTAGCACATACGCACTAATTAAGTCCATATCACACTCGCACAATGTATTCATGTTTAGTCATGCATTCTTAATTCTTCCCTCGTGTTCATGATCAAGAGCCTAGATTAGTATCAAGGATAATGCCTTAATTGCTCATATTATATTTAAAACAGATGGAGTGAAGAGCATGAGTAAGGGGTGACTCGTCATAATTTTGTTATAAAGGAAAAAACCGAGATGACTAGAAGTACAGAAAATAATGGATCATGGTATATGCATAAGTTGGTCGGTGGAATGCCAAGAACACGACTCTTCGTATCATACATTAAAGAAGACACACAAATTATGGGATTCAAGGAAACTATCACATTAACTATTTTATCTTCTCGAAGGTACTGTTTCTAATTTATAGATGTCTGAATTCAGAATTTACAAGCTGGAATTGAAAGCTTATATTCATTAATCTTCTCCTATCATAATAATTCATGATGGTATTATGGCTTGTGCAAGTGTAAATACAATGAAAAATCTGAAGTCGTTTAACTAACAAGTACTAGCATGTGATGTGATGATAAAATTTGGGGATATACAAAAGATCACTTCTTATTCATGAAATTAGTACTATGATATAGCCCTTTAGTTCGACTTTTTATATTGTATTTCGATTAATGTTCGGGTGGGCGTTTACTATTTGGCTAGTCATAAATTGGGTTGTCTGCTTTAATTAGTTATATATAACTAAGTTAAACTACACATGAAGGAAGACTATGACACATAGTTTGTTGGAATTATGCACATTATGCATGAGATGCGAATTTGAATTACATGTATATTTTGAAATCTGTAAACAAATTTTAACAAAAAATTGAAAAAGGACAGCTTAAAAAGTTAATAAAAACTCTCAAAATATCTTTTTCAAACAGCTGAAACAATAATAAAATTGATAACTATTACCTCGTAAGGAGTTTCCTCTGGGTGGAGTCGACCTCCATCAAACAGGAATGCGGTATAACTCATCTCTATAGATCGTTGGTTCCAATAAGCTGTCATCAGCTTAATTAGCTACACACTGCATTTTAGTTTGAAGAAGAGTTCACTTCCATCCTACAAGCAAAGAAACACGGTACATACAGATAAGAATATACATACATGTAATATGACCCTGACCAAATTACATATTCATGTTATCAAATATTAAAATAGCAGATTGCATACATTGCAATCTTAACCAACAAAATATTAAAGGAATCTAAAAGTTCTTAACCAACTGAGTAACAATTCATCAAGGTTAGAATATTGTTCTTCATGTCAGGAACATAATACACATCTTCAATCTTTCCTTGTCTGCCATACTTTCTAGTAAAACATATTTCACCCTTTCCTTTTACTTCTACCTTCGATGAATCTCCAAATGACACAACTCCAGATTTTATTTCTTTCAAATCAGTAAAGAGATGCTTGAGGCCAGAAATATGGTTGCTGGCCCCACTATCAAGATACCACATAATATCCTTTACAGGAACCTTACCTTTGCAGGCCATTAGCAGAACACCTTTATCTTGTTGCTCATCGTTTCGACTAGATTTGCATTTTCCTCAACCCTCTTGTTAAACCAGCAATATTTGGCAAATTTTCCACAATTATAACATTAAATTAATTTTTTACCTCAGCTGAGTTTGATCTTCCACCTCTGCCACAACCACGTCCTTGTCCGTGCCAGTTTTGTTGATTTGTCTACACCTTCTCTTCAAATCTGTTGCTCACAGGACCACGTCCTCTTTCTCGAGTAAAATTCTGTTTTGCACGTCCACGTCCTCTCCCTCTACTGAATTGTGTATATAATACTTTATCTTTGTCTTCAACTGAGACATCAATTTTCAACACTTGAGATTTTGTCTCCTCCTTCTTTAATAATCTTTATGAGTATGCTTGCAGAGACCCCATAAGTTGATCAACTGTCATAGTTTTTGTATCATTTGATTCTTCAATGGAAATACCAACAAGTTGCAATTTCGTATTCAAAGATCTTAATATCTTTTCATTAACACGAGCATCTTCAATATTTTCTCTATAATTCTTCATTTGATATACAACAGAGGAAACCCTCGTGAAATAATCTGAGACTGATTTGTTTCTTTCATATGCAATGTTCCAAATTCTCCTCGTAGAGTTTGTAATCGTACGTTTTTAACTTTGTCAACGCCTTTAAAATTATTCTGGAGAATCTCCCAGGCTTCCTTTGCTTTTGCTGAAGATGCAACCTTCTCGAACATGGCTTCATCTAAGCCCATATGTATAATAGACAAAGCTTATTGATCTTGTTTTCGAGCCTTTGCTAAATTGTTTTTCTGGGCTTGATTCAAAGCTCCTTCATTCTCTGGTCATCATAACCTTTTTCGACAATTTCCCATGCCTCCTGTGATCCAAGCAACTCTTTCATCCGGATACACCAGTTGCCATAGTTTTCCTTTGTAAACTTTGGGATGGTAAGAAAGTTACTCATTTTAATTTGATGGTGGCTTTGATTTGATGGTAGCTCTGATACCAATCTATTGGAATTAAGGTTTTTGAGTATATATTTTTCTGTATCAGATTTCAGTATATGGAATATTGAACAGAACAAGGAACGGAACAGTTTGTTTTTTGAAGTTCTTTCTATTACTCTTCAACTTGTTCCTCTTAAAAGATAAAATAAACTTCTCCATTTATAGTAGGAGAATTTAAACCATCAAACAAGAATATATCGGTTTTATCTCTTGAGTTCCATGAACCACATTTAATGAGCCTTTACATTTTGAAAAATTAATTTTCAAAAGGGGAGTGACTGATAACAAGTATAAGCTAAACAACAAACTTCAAATATTCTTAATGTGCAACTAACCAATTGAAAATTAAATAATTGAGAAATGTTGTAGGTAGACATGTAGGTGCTAGTTTATATATATTAAAAATGATCGAAGATCATATCTATTCTGGTATTTGATGGATGTTAGGTAATGAATATTGTATCCAACACATTCCTTAGACCATAGACAAAATAATTCACATTACTTATGCATGTTATTATACAACTCAAGACTTTTACACATTCTCAAGAAAAAAACATACACTCCTGCAACATCTATACCACAAAAGTTAGGTTTTGACAGATGTTTATTTACAAAAGTGCCATTGATAATTTTGTACGGTTTGATTAAATGAATGGCTAGGATATTGGTTCTCTCCAATTCTCCATTTGAATGGGTCTCCCTAGAATAGAAGTATGGGGCACTACATAATTATGTTAACATGCTTTTAAATACAATGGGATAATTAAACAATGATCACCCTTTAATTAATATCCATAGTTTTTGTTTGACTAGTAAATTTATTTTTATTTTAACTATAGAAAATGATCATTTTCAAAAATAATGTAATAAAAATAAATTTACTATTCAGATTAAAAACTAACCTGGACGAACACATTTAATATAAATTTTACTTTAATTTTTTTATTAAAGGATCAAATTAATAAAACTAGTAAAAAAATAAATAAATGTTATATAATCCGGAAACATGTACATAGCACGAGAATAAATTCATAAATGTAAAAAATAAAAAATATTACCTGTAAACAGAGCCTTACATAATAAATTTCTGGAGCATATTCTTCATTGTCTATCTGCAAATATTTGATAACAAGCAAAAGAAATATGATACAAGAATTTCAGAAAAACATTCTTAAAATCAAATTATATATATTAAAAAATACTTGATACTCCAAAAAAACTGCATATCAAATATGTTTTAATATTTTCTATTAGGATTATCATCCGATTATTAATGACTTTTGAAAGGTGTTCAACCTAGATCTTAAAAAAACCAAAATTTCAAAATTAAATATAGATAAAGATGTCGATTAATTCAAATTTTATGTACACTACGATTAAAATCTAAAATAATTGAAGAACTACTGTTTAAATCTAAAATTGAAACAAAATTTTGAAAATTGTGATACTATTCATTTTTTGGAATGTTCTCGTCGATTAGTTGATTTTAGCATTGGTAAGGAGAAAATTAGAGGAAATAACATGGACATATACACCACTAAAAACATGAAAAAAGACTTTAAATAATTATAGAAAATTTAATTCCATTAATCAACACAATTAAAACATTGAGAAAGAAACAATAAATAATTCTAAACGTACCTTTGATGTGTTAACGGGTAGAATTATGATTGAGTAGTCCATTGGATCATTAGACTCATAAACTTTTAGTTTGATTAATTACAAACTTTCAAAGAATACAAAATAAGTGCTCTATCATGAGAGGTTTGTGAGTGTGGTTTGAGATGACTAGATGCGGAGAAGAGTTTCACTGCGGCGAGGATCAGATGGTTCTCAATAAAGGATATATATACATGTAAAACCTAAAATTTGATGATTGGGCCTATCACAATTTGGTGATTGGGCCATATGAGCGCCCAATCAGAATTTTGTAGAAGAATAAAATCTAAGGAAAACTAGAGGCCTTCTAGAATTTAAAAAAATACTCCTTATATTTTTTACCAAATAATTATTATTAAAAAAAATTTAGTTTTAAACTCTTTTTCTACAAAAATGTTTTTGTCATAAGATTAAAATTGTTTTCATTTTTTTTCAAATGATTTGGAAAATGATGTATAAATTCTCTCCAAAAAATTGATATTGTAATTATATTTAAATAATTAATTTTTTAGCTAAAATGCGAGCAAAAATTAATCAAAGTGAAATAAAACAAAAAACTATTAATATTTTAATATTTGATTAGTGTTGAATCAATTGTTACAAGTGAATAAAATTGAAAATTCTAATCAAACCCATTAAAATATTTAAATAGATATATAAAAATTACTTGAAAAAGACAACACTTTTTATTTGTTATTATAAATATATCCCATTTTTCAAATTTGTCATATTTTTTATTGTAACCATGATTAAATAACTAACTACACTTTTTAAAAGACAATTTTGTCCTCTTATTTAAATAAAAATTATACCAATTACTAACTATAATATACATATAATATCATAATCGATCATATATCATTGATGCTGGAAGCCTCGTTCTCGTTATAAATTGAAGGAGATCACAGACAACAGTTTTGCAGCTGATGCAAAGACTCCAAGATTTTATCTTTACTCTAGCAGGAAACAAGGGAAGTTAGTGCCCCTAGCGGGGCCTTTTAAGAAACAAATTTATCCCGACCCGAGAACAAGAGATACAGAGGGTAAAGGCTCCCTCACTCCAAAACAAAATTTAATATTTCGAGAAATATTGGGGTTGCGAAAATTCAAATATCTTCAAACTTATTAGTTATTGGCAACTTCATCGAAATTTACCGTTCAAGGAGGAGAGAATCACATGTTTGATCATTTCATGTGCTAGTAATATATTATGTTGCTTTTTAATGATTTGGATTTATTAATGATTTATTAGTTCCTTAACTTTACTAACTTACACAAGGGAATACACATTATAAGGATTAGAGAATATCAAAGAACATGTGTGCATGCTCTCTGTACATAAATGTGAACTCGCAACTGTTCTTGCCAGGAAAACATTCTCTTTGCCTACGGCCTAGATTATGGGTATTGTTGTGCCCAAAATCCGCCTTGGGCTTGATTTAAGGCCCACTAAGGTTTGTTGGATATTTAATAATCCAAACATGTTTTAAATAAAAGTGTTTTATTTTATGTACGTTAGTAGAAGCAGTCGTTGCTGTTAGCAATGTTTTAAGATCAAATAACAGATGGGCTTGGTCATAGGAGTCGTGGGCTTAGTTGCTATTTTGTAGCCTCACGTTCAGTAGTCTCGTTTATTTTTCTAGGCTTTATATATCTGTACGTAGCTGTTCTATTTTCAATAAGAAAGGAAGAGTTTATTCCAAGTGTGTTTTCTTCATACATTAGCTGTGCATGTGTGTTAAGAGTGTTTGAGTTTATATATATACAAGAGTGTGTGCGTATATATATTGCAGGTGTATCCAATACTTGGTATCAGAGCTACAGGAGTGTAGGGAGTCCAGATTCACGATAAGATGGAGACAAGCAAGGCCAAAGAAAGCTCGATCGGTTTGAACTACCCACTGCTAACAAAAGCCAACTATACGGCATGGGCTCTCAAGATGAAAGTGTTTATGCAGGCCCATGGTGTGTGGGAGGCCATTGAACCCAAGGACCCAAAGGTTGCAATCGAAGATAAGAAAGACAAACGTGCCTTGGCTGTCATCTATCAAGGAGTCCCCGAAGATATCTTATTATCTATTGCAGACAAAGAGACATCGAAGGAGGCCTGGAACGCGATCAAGACAATGTCGTTGGGGGCAGACAAAGTGAAAGTGGCGAAGGCACAGACTCTTAGGTGCGAGTTCGAAGCAATGCATATGAAGGAGAGTGAACAGCTGGACGATTTCTGTTTAAAATTGAACAGCCTGGTGACCAACATTAGGGCCCTGGGAGAGAAGGTGGACGAAGTATACATTGTCAAGAAGTTGCTCAGATCAGTCCCCACCAAGTTTCTACAAATCGCCTCTGCGATCGAACAATTTGGTAAGGTGGATGAGATGTCTGTTGAAGAGGTCATTGGGTCACTCAAGGCCCATGAAGAGAGACTAAAAGGAACCACAGAAACAAGCCAGGGGCAACTCTTACTGACAGAGGAAGAATGGCGAAAACGAGCGAACAACGACGGACAATTACTCTTGACTCGCGAAGAGTGGCAGAAGAGGACCAATCGCAATGGGAACCTAAATGGTGGAGAGAATCGTGAAAGAGGTGGAGTAAGGGACACGAGTAGAGTACGATGTTATAAGTGTCAAGGTTTTGGACATTTCGCAAGAGACTGTCGCAGACCACGCAGAGAAAGAGAAGTACAAAGAGAGGTCAATCTCTCGCAAACCATCGAAGATGAACCAACACTACTGATTGTTGAAGTGGGAGAGATAGAAGCAAAATCAATGTTGCTAAAGGAAGACTCAATTATTCCAAAGCTTCGTACAGGTGTCGAGAAGCAAAAGGAGTCGCAAGTGTGGTATCTCGACAACGGAGCAAGTAATCATATGACTGGACAACGCGGAAAATTCAAGGAATTAGATGAAAGTGTGACTGGGAAGGTCAAATTCGGAGACGGGTCTACAGTGAACATTGAAGGAAAGGGATCAGTTGCTTTCCAGTGCAAGAATGGTGAGGAAAGAACACTACATGAGGTATATTTTATCCCGAATTTATGTAGTAATATTATAAGTTTGGGTCAACTCTCGGAGGCTGGAAATAGAGTTGTATTGGAGGGAGATTATCTATGGGTTTACGTAGGAGATGGTAAACTTCTGATGAAAGTAAAAAGAACTGAAAATAGGTTGTATAAAATCAGCCTTGAAGAGAGCAAATCACAGTGTTTACTAGCCAAGATGGAAGAGAGTTCTCGACTGTGGCATGCCCGTCTCGGCCACGTCAACTTCCAAGCTATGGAGCTACTATCAAGGGAGAAAATGGCACATGGAATCCCAGAAATAATTAAGCCGTTAAAGAAGTGCGAAGGATGTTTAATGACGAAGCAGACCAGGCAACCATTTCCATCTCAAGTAAAGTTCAATTCAAAGAAAGAACTGGAGATAGTGCATGCCGATATTTGTGGACCCATCTCGCCAATAACCCCCGGAGGTAATCGCTACTTCCTCTTATTTGTTGATGACTATAGCAGAAAAATGTGGGTGTATTTTCTGAAAGAGAAGAGTGGTGCTTTCGAGATGTTCAAAAGGTTCAAGGCTTTGGTCGAAAATGGTGGAAAAAGGAGCATTCAAATACTAAGAACAGATCGAGGCGGGGAATTTTGCTCGAAGGAATTTACCTTATTTTGTGAAAAGGCTGGCATTCAAAGACACTATACAACGCCCTACACCCCTCATCAAAACGGGGTGGTAGAACGTAGGAATCGAACCGTTGTGGCTATGACTCGAAGTCTCTTGAAGGAATCAGGACTACCAGCATTCATGTGGGGGAAGGCGGTACGACACTCAATTTATGTGTTGAATCGTTTACCCACTCGAGCAATAAGAGGCAGTACTCCATACGAAGCATGGAATGGAGACATACCAGACTTGTCAGGACTAAGAGTATTTGGATGTACGGCAATGATGAAGGTTCCGTCAAAGCATACGAAGAAACTAGATGATCGCGGGATGATGGTTGTGTATCTCGGTAAGGAACCAGGTACGAAAGGAAATAGATTGTATGACCCAAAGACAGGGACAGTGCATGTGAGTAGGGACGTGGTTTTTCAAGAAGAAAATTTCTGGAATTGGGAACAAGGTGAGGCGAAAAAGGTAGAATTTCCTAGTCAGTACGTTGAGATGAGCAGTTCTATCGATGAAGGAGTTGTCAATGAGATGGAATATGAGTCAGCGACGCCTTTGCAGTCACCACAACCACAAACTCCCATGACACAAACATCATCAGAAGCGGGAGGCACACTAGGTGGGACAACGGATGCATCTTCTGCAGAGAGCACCGAACCTCGATGATACAGATCTTTAGCAGAAATCTATAATGAAACAGAGATTGTAGATTTGATTGATGAATTGATGCTGTTAAAGATTGAAGGGCCAACGTCGTTTAAGGAAGCAACGGAGGAAAAGGAGTGGAAGGATGCAATGCAACAGGAGTTCGATACGATTGAAAGAAACAACACCTGGTTCCTCATAGACCTACCACCTGGACAGAAATTGATCGGGTTGAAATGGGTGTTTAAATTGAAGAAGGACCCGGAAGGGAACATTGTGAAACACAAAGCGCGCCTTGTTGCAAAGGGTTACGTGCAACAAAAGGGGATTGATTACGACGAAGTATTTGCACCAGTTGCTCGACTTGATACGGTGCGATTACTGTTAGCTCTATCAGCCAGAGAAGGGTGGGAGGTTCATCACCTTGATGTAAAGTCGGCTTTTTTGAACGGAGAACTCCAAGAAGAAGTGTACGTAACTCAACCCCAGGGTTTTGTGAGAGAAGGACAGGAACAAAAGGTGTACAAGTTGATAAAGGCGCTCTATGGGCTACGTCAAGCACCTCGAGCCTGGAATGCTCGATTAGACAAATGTTTGAAGGAGTTGGGTTTTAAAAGATGCTTGAACGAGCAGGCGGTATATACAAAATGTGACAAGGGAAGCACACTAATAGTCGGAGTCTACGTTGATGATTTACTGGTGACTGGATCGAATAAATATGAAATCGAAAAATTCAAGTTGCAGATGAACAAACAGTTTGAAATGAGCAATCTGGGTCTATTGTCTTTCTACTTGGGCATAGAGGTTAATCAGACGGGGTCGTTCACTACACTGAAGCAATCTGCGTATGCCAAGAAATTACTCGAAAAATCAGGTATGCAGAGTTGTAATTCATGTAAATATCCTATGGAAATATAAGTTACAATTGGACAAGGACGAAGGAGGAGAGCTGATAAATGCAACTGAGTATCGAGGGATTATTGGGAGTCTTAGGTATTTAACACATACCAGGCCAGATATTTCGTTCGCAGTAGGAGTAGTAAGTCGATTCATGGAGGAGCCAACTGTCAAACATCAACAGGCGATCAAGCACATACTCAGGTATGTAAAAGGGACAATTAATCACGGACTGGTGTACAAAAGGGAGAAGAACGAGAAAGCTCTGCTGGGATTTTCAGATAGTGATTTAGCTGGAGATGTGACAGATAGGAGAAGCACGGGTGGAATGTGCTTCTATTTAAATAAAAGTCTGATTTCCTGGGCTTCGCAAAAACAAAGGGTGATTGCTTTGTCCTCCTGTGAAGCAGAGTATATGGCTGCAACGATCGCAGCGTGTCAGAGCATTTGGCTCCAGGGTCTATTGGAGGAGATATCTGAGGAAGCAGCTAGTCCAGTTGTGCTACATGTAGATAACAAGTCTGCAATAGACTTAATAAGAAACCCGATCCAACACGGGAGAAGCAAACATATCGATGTTCGATTTCACTTCATTCGTGAGTGTATTGAACGAGGTAAGTTGGTTGTTGAATACGTAACTACTCTTGAGCAAAGGGCTGATATCCTAACCAAGGCCTTGGGACGAGTAAAGTTCGAAGAAATGAGGAGTATGACTGGAGTCGAAGATATTGCAGCAGATGTCCGAGATAGTGTCTGAGAAACATGTTTTGGATTAGAGGGGAATGTGTTGGATATTTAATAATCCAAACATGTTTTAAATAAAAGTGTTTTATTTTATGTACGTTAGTAGAAGCAGTCGTTGCTGTTAGCAATGTTTTAGGATCAAATAATAGATGGGCTTGGTCATAGGAGTCGTGGGCTTAGTTGCTATTTTGTAGCCTCACGTTCAGTAGTCTCGTTTATTTTTCTAGGCTTTATATATCTGTACGTGGCTGTTCTATTTTCAATAAGAAAGGAAGAGTTTATTCCAAGTGTGTTTTCTTCATACATTAGCTGTGCATGTGTGTTAAGAGTGTTTGAGTTTATATATATACAAGAGTGTGTGCGTATATATATTGCAGGTGTATCCAATAAGGTTATGGACTCGAATCAGGTGGATATGGACGGATAGATTGGGCTAAGGAGTAAGTATAGTAATTTAGTATGCCTTATAAATAAACTGGAGGATAGGATTCTGGCATCTAGTTCAAGGTATGTTCATATAGGGGTGCATGCATGTGAACCCCGGATAAGGGTAAAGCTGTGTGAAGGCCAGGCAGGGGTTCAACCGGGTAGCAGATTGCCAGGTTAGGGGTACTTACATGAACCCCGAAGGTTTCCAGAAAATATATCAGCGGGCTCAGAATCGCCTATATTGTAGGAGATTGGATAATATACGTCGTAACAACCTTCTGGATAGCTCCTAAACAATAGGAATGAATCAACAACAATATATACGGAAGATTAGCATCATATATAGAGGGAATATATATATACGCGTGTATATACGGATATACGAGGAAAACATGCGGATTATTCTGAGCTAACAACCTGGATAATTATGTGGATGGTGATAATTATATAGAGGGAGGATGAGGCTTATCAGATCGTGGGGATTATCAAAGAACTACATGAGGACTTGATATCTTATATAAATAAGAGTATGTAGGCACTTTGCAAAGGGTTGGATACACACACACCTCTAACACTTGCTCCTAGCTGTGAACATTGGATTGAATAGGTCATATTCAATCATCATTGCCTGGGGTACCTTGCAAACTCAGTCCATAAAAATCACTCTTCTCCCTCTCGGATTAGGGTTCATGAGATTAGGGTTTTTAGCTTGAAATTCGATTATTTAATTGATATTTCTGGATTTCCTTGGTTTATTCTTGTATTTATTTCATTGAAGTGTTGTACCATTTTTCCCTCACAACATTTGTGGCGCTAGAAGGAGGGGCTGGTTTTATCTCTTGAGGGAAGAGATGTCTCGAAAATCTGGTGATGATTACACACCGGAAGATGGACGAAGTGGTGATGATGAGGAGTGGGACGAGGAGAAAACGAATCAGGAGCTGAAGGATAAGATTAAGAAGATGGAGAAGAAAATTGCTACTTTGGAAAAGAAATCTGAAAAGCTAAAGAAATGGAAGCAAAGGCATGGTTCCATGGATCGAAAGACTAAAAAGAAGGTGGTCACACCTGTTCGGTTGGATTTTGACAGTGATGGGGGGTCGAAAAAAGAGGCCTCACAGAGGGGATTCTATGATGTGGAGACTGACCAAACAGATCCAGATTGGACTGAAGGAGAAGACGAGGTACGACAGTCACGGGGTTTACCCACCCGTAGCTTGAGTGTCTTTGACAGGTTGGGTAACAAGGTGGACGCCAAGGACCTGCGTCACAAACTTGATGGGAAGAAGGAAAAACAAACCAGGAAAGCCCCAGAGACAAAATCACAAGGGTCTCAGAGTTATAGAAAGGATAAATCTGTTTCCAAGTCTGTTAGGCCATCCAAAGGGGTTGAAGCTGAGCGAAGCTGTAGTTCTCGGCATAACCCCAAAAATAATGATGATGGCCATGAGTTAAATGAAATTTCTAGCGATGATGGCAGCAAATTCACAGATGAAGAGAATGAGCACTACAAGGTAAAGGATCTGCGTGAAGCATTAAGGAAGTTAAAGGTGGAAAAATAATCACTGGAAGGCTTGACAGTGGCTTCACCCTTTACCAAGAGGGTGAGGGATTCGCCACTCCCACCAAAATACCGGGGGGTGGGAGACCTAAAATTCAATGGAACCACTGATCCAGTGGAATATCTCAGCCGATTTGATACGGAAATGGAAGTATACCAGGTGAAAGACCTAACGAAGTGTCGCTTATTGGCTGCTACACTAAGAGACAGTGCTCATCAATGGTTCAAGAGGCTACGGCCAAACTCTGTCCAATCTTGGAGGCAAATGAGTGAAATGTTCGTGACCCAATTTTGGGCTTCGGTTGCGTTCGCACCCCCAGCTAACACTTTGGCGAACATCAAGCAGGAAAGGAATGAAACCCTCACTGAATATTTCAAACGGTTTAATGCAGAGGTTCCTAAGGTGAGGAAGACCACAGATGAAACCTATAAGAATTTCTTGATTGCGGGTGTACGCCCAGGCACTGATTTCTGGAAAGAGCTATAAGGGGCGGAGCCCAAGACTTTGGCAGATTTCTAGGCCAAGGCAGAAACTCACAAGGTGGTTGAAGAGTCAATGGCTAAACTTGAGAAGAGTCGAAGTTCACGGGAATAGAGCGGGAGCAAGAGGCGTAGGTCATACAGCCCGAACGATAGGGGGTACCACAAACGAACCTCCTATGGTGGAAGCTCCTCTACCAGAAACACCCATCGTGATGAAAAGACAGCCCCTATAACGGTGAATGCAACCAATACAGGAAGGACAGTAAATGACAAATATCCCACTAGAAAGGACTCTCAGGGTTCAGGCAGGTACACTGAGTACACCCCGCTCACGGCTCCCATTGAACAGGTGTATGAAGTAGGGAACAAGGCAGGAATGTTTAGAAAGCCAGTAAGAAATGGGCCTCCAGGGAATAAAAATGAAGGACGGTATTGTGCTTTTCACGATGCCAATGGACATGAAACGGCGGAATCCCGTCATCTAAAGGATCACATCGAAGACCTTATAAGAAAGGGTTACCTCACCGAGTTCGTGGCTCCAGAAGCTAAAGGGGACAAGAATGACAGAATTCACAAAGAAACTGAAAAGGTGAATCCTGAACGCCTTACAAGAGCCAACAGTATCCGCATTATAATAGGTGGACCGTATATCGGGGGTACTAGCAGGAACGCCCAGAAAAATTATGCCCGGGAAGCAAGGGGCGTACCCCACACGAATGTGTACAACCTGTCTGAAAGGCCGCCCAAACTCTTTAAGGGCGAGGCAGTTGACATAACGTTCACCGAGGAGGATGCCAGGCACGTGCACCACCCGCATAACGATGCTTTGGTAATTAAAGCTGCAATCGGAGGTTTGAATGTACACCGAGTATTGGTGGATAATGGAAGCTTGGTGAATATCTTGGCGTACAGCACTTACCAGAAAATGGGGTTACTTGACAAAGAAATGGCTCCTTCTTACAATGAATTGTACGGATTTACTGGAAACCCTGTACAAATTGTGGGACGGGTGAAACTCCCTCTCACTTTGGGAGAGGAACCCCGGTCAGCCACACAGGTGGTGGAATTCATGGTGGTAAACGAAGACATTTCCTATAATGGGATACTTGGAAGGCCGATGTTAAAGGAAATGCGAGTAGTGACGTCCATTTATCACCTGTCAATGAAATTCCCAACTCCCGGAGGAATTGGGTGTGTTCAAGGATGTCAATCAGATTCAAGGGAGTGCTATAGTAAAGCCCTGCATACAGCTGAACAAGCCTGTAAACATCTATTGTTGGTGGATGGGGGCACCTCGGAACAATGCTATCGTTACCTGGACCCCGGCACGGGGAAGGGAGATGAATCTTTGCGTCAAAAGGAAGTAAGACCAGAAAGAGACATGTGTAATGTTGTCATGATTGTACAACATCCAGTCGAGGAGCCTTATACAGATGTTGCACCTTTTCGGGGGGTAGGTACCCCTAACGGGATACTAATGCTGGAAGCTTTTGAGGAGCCATTGATCGAAGGCATAGTTGAAGAAATTCGTGACAGTGATTTTGAAAGTGTAGATAATGAAAACGATATGAAGGAGTCAATGAAGTCCGATGGTCAGTTGATGGAACCCCATCAGGGTGCAAAACAGGTGAACCCAGTGGAAATTGATCTTGATCCTCGAATGCCCGAAACAAAGAAAAATACTGGGGCGGCCGAAGACACCTTATCTATCCTGGTGGATGCAGCTGATCTTCTTTTGACTTCAGAACTATGGATGGGCCTTCCATAGATGAACGTATTGATTAGTTTATATATATATTTATTAGACTTCAGAACTGTGTAAGTAAATCTTCTTTTGACTTGTAATCTTCTGTAGTGTAATATTTATTATGCATTGGTGCTGATTACTAGCACTCATAAGTCATAAGCAAAGAAATATTCTTATCTTCGAATAAGAATGGTCTTTAATATAATAATACATCATGGCTTGTGATTAGATGATTATACTCTGCTGGAGTGCTGGTTCATACTGTGTATTTATAAACTTTCTTACTCTCGTGTAGTCGCGCACACATGTTGTAACAAAGACATGTTGGATATATTAATGCATACATTTACTGGTATAATTTCAAGGCATCGCGGAATTTGACCACATGATATATGCTCATCACTTGCATTATTAGAAGTTTTTAGAAATTTGTTTGTGTGATGATTGATGTACTAAATTTTCCATGTAGGCTGAACTAAAGTATGATTTATATGCAATTGTTGTGCATGATGGATACTTTGCTACCTCTGTGCATGATGTACTATAGTTTCATTTTATAGCTCTGTTGATGGTGGTATCATTCATCAAACAATTTCAGTAGATCTAATCTTAACTGAGCTAGTTTAGTTTTGGTTCTCAGTTTTTATTTAATGAAGTGAAGCTTAGTATTATAAGATTTGACAGAACAATTTAAGCATCACTCAAATCATTCATGCTATGCTGGTTTCCAGAAAATTTATGTATCTAAGCACTCTTGTTTTGGGACAGGGACTAATCTGTATTATTTTATAGTGCACTTGCTTAAACCAAAAACCTCATGCGTCTGGTGTGCCAGGTTTTGGAAACAGCGCACCAAGTTAGCATGTTATCTGGGAGCACTGGATTTGATGTTCCTTACATGGAAATGGCTAATTAGTGCGAGGAACAATAAAATGGGAAGCAGGAGAAGATGTCCCACTTACATCCAAAGAGAAGAGCAAAATATGCCAAGCACTACTTCACAAAATGGCTATAAAGAAGATAAGCCAATTCCTTCATATTTCCAAAGTGACATGGAATATCAAATGGTATCAAGTTTCCCTTTAGCATACAATTTGCAGTCATTAGATCCAAGTTTCAGTGTATTTCCTAATACATGAAGCCTTGGGCAAACATGATGTTCCCTTTAATTAAACTTGACTATAGCTCTGTGTAATTATCTGTTAACATCTTGATAAAGTTGACCACAATTTTCTATTAGTTTTATATATCTGACGAGTTTATAAATCATAATAGAATTTCTATCTCTGGCCTCAGGTTGGAAACCCTTTCACCGATCAGAATGAAGGTGCTTGTAGCCTTGTAGAGAACCATACCTGGGCTCTATTCCTGTGCTGTGTGAGACAGAGTACCAGCAGAATTACCAGTCATTCAGGCTACCCTCTTCAAGCCCATATGATAACTTGTGATAGTGCTTGTAAAAAAAGATGCTAGTTCAGAGGATAGTGATTACTCAAGTGATGATGATGCAACTTCAAGTAAGGATGACCTGAAGGTTAGTTCCAAGAAGGATACTGCTGCTGGGAAACAAAAGTCGAAGATTGCAGAACCTAAAATGATGCGAGTTTTGAGGATGATGCTGACTCGAGCGGTGATGATCCAATGTATGAAGATGGTTCAGAGGACAATGAGGCAAGTGAAGTCTCTGTCCCACAACCAATTTATAGTGGTTAAAAGTATAGGTAATTGGAGTTTTTGTTGTTTGAGGGAATGAAAACTAAGGGTTATATATTGCCAATGAAAGAGGCAAACTAGTGTATGGAACTAGAATTAATTGATGATGAAATCTTGTTGTATTCTGATTTTGTATTTTTGTTTTGGTAAATCATTTTTTATGAATAAAAATAGGAAAATGGTTTAAATTAAACCATAGTGTGAATTAAATAAAAATGATGCTTTGGATGATTAATACCATTGTGTGCTATGATCTCTAACAATGGTTATCTTTCAAAAAACCGTTGTGAACATAACGAAGGGACAATGCTTTATTTTTCGGGAGCCATTGTCTGTATATGGCAGAAATAACATTTAAAATTAAACAAACCATTGTCTGTAGATGGCAAAAATAACAGAAAATATACCAAATTTTAAAAACCATTGTATGATTCAGGTAGTACACAATAGACATATCTCAAGAAACCCTTGTTGAAATCATAATGAGACAATAGACCAAATTTAAAAAACCATTGTATGATCCAGGTATTACACAATAGACATGTCTTAAAAAATCCTTGTTAAAAACATAATCAGACAATAAACCAAATTTAAAAAACCATTGTATAATCCAGGTATTACACAACAAACATTTCTGAAACAACCCTTGTTAAAAACATAATCAGACAATAGACCAAATTTAAAACACCATTGTATGATCCAGTTATTACACAACATTTTTAAGAAATGCTATCGTTGTCTTCGTGTAATACACACAACATTTTAAAAAATTTAATCGTTGTATGACCCAAGCTTCTTACAACAGTTTTGAAATCACGTATGTTATCTTTGTGCAACACAGACAACGGTTAAGCTGCTGTTGTCTGATACGCATAACAGACGGCATCTCAATAGACAACGGAAAATCAGGGCTTCACACGACGGTGTAAAACCTTTGTCTGAATCAAAAAATCTTGTAGTGAGTGAACACCCAGGGTTGCAAGCTTCAAGGAGGTTTCCCAATTTTTGGGCGGTCATAGAGGTCTGTGTTTTGGCACAAGATAGCTGGGGGGTAGCAACACTAGAAGTCCGGATTGGGGTAGTTCTGTTTGGACTTGTGCTATTTTCAGGATGATCATCGAAGGGTTCAACTGCTAGAGATACATGCCCTAATGAATCAATCTCTTCCTCAGACACATGGGAATCAGAACTAACGGCAGTGGGTACAAGTGAAGAAAGATCTAAAGAGTGAGATTTTGGCAGTAGTGGGGTCAAGAACTTTGACTTTGGAGCGAGTACGGCCACTCACTGTGGAAGCTATGGGAGGGAATCTGGATAAGGGATTGGGTGAGGAAAATGAGTCACCATCGGAGGCTTCTGCCATCTGAGAAATCTCTTTGGCAATGGAAGCCGGGGACTTACAAGTTGTGGATTGACTCGACATCTGCACACAGAAAAGTAGTGTGAGTTCCAAGTCTCTGAAGAAATTTTTGAGGAATGTCAATTGTCATGTTAGGAAAAAGATAGTGGAGGAGTATTATAGGGGTTCAATGATGAAAACCCCCAATTGCTCCAAGATCGTTTCCTCTCATTTCAACAAAGGAAAGTAACTGTTGGCATCCAAATTCACCCTGGGGTTCATGTAAGTGAAACCCTAAAACGGGCTTTATTTAAAAGAAGATAAAAAAAAAGGTGAAAGGTCTGGAGCAACTCCTAATAGGTCTTGGACAAAGGCCTAAATCAGGTAGGGTATATGCAGAGGTCAATTGACATGAAGTTCAAAGACACTATCAAAACAACAATTAAGGACAGAATAGGAGGGATGAAAAAAGGGGAAAAGTATAACCAGCATACGATTGATGAGTATACGCGTGCATACATGAGAAATTAAACAGACAAGGGTTGAAAGAAAACGCAATACAGGACAAGGGTATTTGCTTGGTTTAACATGCATCTACAGATGGTGGGCAAATCGTAGAAGGAGTAATGAACAGAGTAAATCAAATACATGAAAGTCATAAATATGGAATGTAAACACCGATTGGTACATAGTGACACGTTTGTAAATCGTTAAGCATGGGAAAATGTGGAGATTAATATGAAAGGAGAAAGAAGAAATACCTTTGAAGCGAAGAGGATGGTCGGAAAATGGAAACCTTCGTCGGGATGGAGGTCTGAGAAGATGAACCGCTTGGAGCAATGGAGAGAAAGAGTTTTTGCTATAGAAAAGAGTGAAAATAAGAAAATGGTGCGAAGAGGTGTACATATAAGGGCATGGGGATACGAACAAGCAGGCCACGTGTCTCCATCTGGTCAGGCCCGTGTATGAGATTTTTTAACAAAAAAAAAAAAATAAGTATTAAGAGTGTTTTGGAAAATGAAGGAGAATGAATGTAGACAGGTGTTAGGCTAAATACATTGGGTTTCTTGGGGAAGTAGAGTGGTTTTATGGAATTCAAATTTCGAAATGTTAGAGTTACTGTGGGATTTGGAATTCAGGCAATTAAAGATCAACTAGGACTTTGTTTACTTCAGGAGTTCATCTAAAAGGAATAATTATCTTAAGTGATTCATTAAATCTTCAAGGAAGCACGCGTTTATACAGTGGGTGGTAAATTTAGGGGGTTCAACGGCTGAATCCACAAATTGGGGGACAGTGAACCTCAAGGTACAGACGGAGGGGTACGGTTGCGAGCATGGATAATTCCTGGTTGAACCTCTTGTTTCCTACAATGAGTACGCTCGCGTAGGCTTAGGGGTTCATACAGAATGGAAGGGTGATGGGGGTATGAATGACGTTAGGTTCCTTTTGCATTCAAATGGCTGCAAGGAACCGGGGGTAGTTGTTGTGCCCAAAATCCGCCTTGGGCTTGATTTAAGGCCCACTAAGGTTATGGACTCGAATCAAGTGGATATGGACGGATAGATTGGGCTAAGGAGTAAGTATAGTAATTTAGTATGCCTTATAAATAAACTGGAGGACAGGATTCTGGCATCTAGTTCAAGGTATGTTCATATAGGGGTGCATGCATGTGAACCCCGGATAAGGGTAAAGCTGTGTGAAGGCCAGGCAGGGGTTCAACCGGGTAGCAGATTGCCAGGTTAGGGGTACGTACATGAACCCCGAAGGTTTCCAGAAAATATACCAGCGGGCTCAGAATCGCCTATATTGTAGGAGATTGGATAATATACGTCGTAACAACCTTCTGGAGAGCTCCTAAACAATAGGAATGAATCAACAGCAATATATACGGAAGATTAGCATCATATATAGAGGGAATATATATATACGCGTGTATATACGGATATACGAGGAAAACATGCGGATTATTCTGAGCTAACAACCTGGATAATTATGTGGATGGTGATAAACAATCGTTGCAGGTTGGTTAGGGAGGATGAGGCTTATCAGATCGTGGGGATTATCAAAGAACTACATGAGGACTTGATCTCTTTTATATAAATAAGAGTATGTAGGCACTTTGCAAAGGGTTGGATACACACACACCTCTAACACTTGCTCCTAGCTGTGAACATTGGATTGAATAGGTCATATTCAATCATCATTGCCTGGGGTACCTTGCAATCTCAGTCCATAAAAATCACTCTTCTCCCTCTCGGATTAGGGTTCATGAGATTAGGGTTTTTAGCTTGAAATTCGATTATTTAATTGATATTTCTGGATTTCCTTGGTTTATTCTTGTATTTATTTCATTGAAGTGTTGTACCATTTTTCCCTCACAACAGGTATTATATTCTTAATATAAATATTAGATATCTATAATTATATGTATATGAGTTAATTTTAGCGAAAGGACATATTTATAAATATTATATAAAAAGGGATATATCTATAATTGACCTTTAATTTTGGGACATATTAAACTAAGGGTTTTATATCAAACGGGCCACTGATCTCATTAAAAGGTATCAAGTAGCTCCACAGTCTCCATGGAACTCATTTAAACCACTAAACTAAGAAATATATCATTTGCCCCCTGCATTCACAAAAATAATAGAATTTATGGTGGCCTAAGTGAGAATAATACAATCTATCCAAGATTGAACTTTTTTTGGCCACCATAAATTTAATCCAAGACACTTAGGCCACCATAAATTGTATTATTTTTGTGAATACATGGGCAAATGATATATTTCTTAGTTTATTGGTTTAAATGAGTCCCCGTGGAGACTGGGGAGCTACTTGATACTTTTTAATGAGATCAGTGGCCCGTGAGGAAACAAATACAACAGGTTTGTTTTCAGTGCTAGATATGAACACAAAAACTCAGCGAGGTGAGGAAACAGAGGTCGTGACTCATGATGATGATATGGGTAGTCCAAACAGTCCAACTGAAGATAATCATAGTAGTACAAACAATCCATTTACTAAGGTAGCAACTCCATCTCCACAACGAAGGCACATATCTGTTCTTAATCCGGAAAATTATAATGATAGTACTGAACCAAGAAGGTTCAGAAGACTGGAAGAAATATATGCTAAAACAGAAGAAATGCAAGTGGATGAGGAGTTATTGTTTGTTAGAGCTGATGAACCTGAGAACTACAATAGTGTAGCAAGTGATCGAGAATGGAGTGCAGCTATGCAACTAGAGATTGAGTCTATAGAAAGGAATGGGACTTGGAATCTGACAGGAAAAAAAAAGGACACATGTGGTGGAATGAGGGAGTCACGTGAGGAAGAAGGGGGGAGGGAAAAGGGGGCATAGTATTTTTGCAATTTTGAAACTTAGGTTGGTAAAATTGCAAATAACTATTCTTACCAAAAATAAATTTGCAAAAAATTACTTTTTCCTATATATTTATGAATACATGAAATCTTTTCGCCCATCAACTGAATCATCTGTACATCTTATTCTGTCACTAAGGCTTGATCATGTTAATGAACTTCTTTCAGCGACTTGATCGTTGTTGGTGCCTGTTCTTCAAATTTCACGATCCTTGTATAGAGTTAATATTATTTATCTTTTATCCCTATGGTCATAAATTTAAGACTAAATTTAGTTATTGAAATGATTTTGTGCAAAGAAAATTAAAATAACGTTCTACTATTCAAAACATCTAAATAGAAAAACAAATAATAGTCTTATATAAGAAGTGGGAAAATAGTTGAATACAACATATTAAATATGATATTTATAATATAAGATGTGAAATTTAATATAATTTCCTTTTTTCTTTTTTTATATAGTCAAACACACTCAGCTCGGACATAGTAAAGGGCGTTAGGGAAATATCCTAACGTAATTATTTCTAATAATTATAAAAAATATAATTTTCAATTATCATAAAAGAATGTTTAGATATTATCAAATGCTTATAACATAACAAAATTTAATATTTAAGAATCAACTTTAATTTTTATATTTAAACAAACAAAAATATCAAAATTAACTTTTTTAGTGGAACGCAAAAGTAAAATACTAGGGAAAATTTACATACCTTAAAGTGAAATCATAAATAAGTCTATTTACAAGAAATTCAAATATGATTCTCAAAAGAATTTTAATTATTAATATAACATATTGTGCAAGGAAAATTGCCCAAAATACCCACTTTTTCCCCTGCCCAAAATACCCATTTTTCAAAACACCGTCCAAAATACCCATGGGTCACGCCCATGGGTGAGGCGTAACCGACCTACTATAGCAACCAATCACCTGCTACTAAACTCGATTTGGGCGTTTCGATTCCAGCGTATCAAACGCTATGAAACTGGTATGGATGTATCAAACGCTACGAAACTGGTATGGTATGGAGAGAAAAATGGCTCGCCGGAAATGCCATTTGAAATGTAAATCGCGAGATCTCGAATTCTGCTAATCGATATATAATTAAACTTGTATAAGATTGTAGAGGAGACGAAGGCGGTTCGATTGGTGTGTAGGTTATGACTGGATGTTTACGGGAGAGGGGTGAACGAAAAGAGGGAGAGAAGTCGCCGGCGAGACCTCAATCTCCAGAGTTCTGGAGACGAAGAAGGCGGCGGATACGCATGTGGAACATGCTTATCCTCAGATGCGCCTTTGGAGATGGTGTATTATCTCCTCAGATGCGCCTTTGGAGATGGCGTATCTCAGCTAACCTGCGCCTATTCTGTTACCGTATCCACTCAGTGCTCTGATCCCATAGGCATGACTACTGAAATTCTCCGACCAATTAGGCATATTCGGGGATCCTCCTCTTCCCATTGGGCATTTTGGGCGCGCAACGCGGAATGTTGGGTATTTTGGTTAAGGAATAATAAAAAGTGGTTGTTTTATTTAGCAAAAAAAAGTGGTTATTTTGGGCACTCACCCTTAAATCCATACAATATAATGTTTATATTGTAATGTATTTAACAACAAATAAGTACATTTATACTAGAAAAATATTTTTTCATTCACTACGCCATAGATGGGCTATTGTTACATCTTTTTCATGGATGTTGCTAAAATATGTTACCTTAGCATGTTATTTTGGACCTTATATAACATTTTGTTTTTTGTGTTACCTTAGCTTTAAAGTGTTGGATGTTAGCAACATACATGAAATGTTATCTTAGATCATTACTAAACTCAATATTTAATTTTTTAACCAAAACAATGTTTAATTATTTGAAAATCACATTTACCTTTAAAATATTTCATGTTTATAAAGTGTAAGAGTTTACCAAGTAAATGAGTTTTTATTTTTGAATATCAAGGTATTTAATTGTTACTCTTTTTCAGGTTCTATTTATTTATTAAATGTAAAATTGATATTTAAAAAAATAAAATCAAAAAATAATAAATTTACTTTTAATCTATCTTTTTTTTTGGCAAGACCTTTAATCTATCTTTTAATTAATTAAAAGTGAATAATTATTTTTAAAACACTTTTACTTTTAAATTAATTTATCCTTAAAAAAATTAAAGTTTTCCAAATAAATGAGTTAATATTTTAAAATATTTAGAATATTTATTTATAATTTTTTCCTGTATATATATATTTATTAAATTTAAAATAAAAAATTCTAAAAAAAATCAAAAATATATTTGTAATAATATAAAATGGCGCAGAGATCGGTGAAAGTTTGTAAGTGCATAAGCCGCAAAATATAGCGCCAGACTAAAATTTGGTCTAACAAAAATAACATTCTCATCCCCTCCCCTTGGCTCTCTCCCGACTCTCCCTCGTAAAACTCTCCCCCTCAATTTCCCTCTCTCTTGTAAAACTCTTTCCCTCAATTTCTCTCTAATTCGTAAAACTCTCCCCCTCAATTTCCCTCTCTCTTGTAAAACTCTTTCCCTCAATTTCTCTCTAATTCGTAAAACTCTCCCCCTCAATTTCCCTCTCTCTTGTAAAACTCTTTCCCTCAATTTCTCTCTAATTTTCTTATGTCAGTACATATTTGGGATCAGTTTAGGGCTTCTCAGTTGATTGAGGCTTGGATTTGAGGCTTAAACTTCTTCAAATTAGGGCTTTTTTCAAATTAGGGGTTCTTCGTTTTGAGTTCATTCAATTCATTTCTTCACTAATTAGGCTTAAACTTCGATTAATTGATCTCTCTATTTTCGATTTCAGGGATTATTCGATTGGAGCTTCGGATTTGGGGCTTTGATTTAGTGGATTTCGGGCTTCGATTCAAAGGTATTCCCTCCTTTCGATATGAATGTGTATTTTTACTTGTTTTTTTATCTGTTGCTCATTCTAAACTTTAGCTCTTGTATCAATGTAGTTAATTTTCAATTAATTTTATATCTTAGCTTTGTCTCTTTCACCTAGATGTTTGACTTGAATGGAGTAATCCCTAATGAGAATATGTTGGTTGTTGTATTTCCAAAGCTTATATCATCTTTAATGCATTTCATTTTCAGGATGATTCAGATGTGGTGTTCAAAGCAACTACTGGGAAATGGCGGGCTGTTGTAATCAAGATAACTAGAATGCACAAAATTGGTAGCCCAGTTCTTGTTGGTACAACTAGCGTTGAGCAGAGCGATACAATATTGATGCAACAGCGTGAAGTTAGGATTCCCCATGAGGTCAGCATTTTTTGATTAAAGATGATAATAATCTATCTATGCCTTCCCTCTATCACTGATTCGTATTAATTGCTTACCGTGTGGGCGAATATAAGTTTAGCATTCTAGAAATATTTTACCACTACATTTATGTAAAGGTTCTCATTGCAAAACCAGAAAATGTGGAGAGAAGCTGAAATTGTAGCATAGAGTGGTCGACTTCGGTCTGTTATGATTGCAACCAATATGGCAGGTCGTGGAACAGATATTGCAACCAATGCAGAATTTATGACGAGGTTAAAGTTACGGGAGATGCTCATGACATGGTATTTCAAGTTTTAATTATTTTTACGTAATGTTAGTTCACTTAGCCTGTTGGAGGCATGGTTACATTACAAGAATAGTTCTAAACATCACTCACACATATTGTTGTCAAGTTCCATTTTCGTGTTTCAAGTTGCATCTGCTAGAAGATTGCTTTTTTTGGCCTATTACTACATATCCAGCATACTTTATTGGCCTAGGTACACTTGCAATCTCTGTTTTGTATTGTCCTTGACTTCAATAGAAATTGAAATGTGATTGGGGTCATGTAGAGTATATGATCTTTTTGTAAAGAATAATTAGAATTTTCTGTAAATATGTTTAGGTTTGAACATAGAAGATCTAGTTTTAGAGAGTTCCAGTACATATGTGATGGAGATAGCAATGGTGTTTTGTACTTTGCTCGCATATCTTACGGGGCACATCAGTGGGTAAATCCTGTTCTAGCCAAGGTAGCATCCTCAACCCACTCTTCTGCTCTCTTATATTCCATTATAGAATCATTTAATTATTTGGGTAATATTCTTTTTTACTAATTCAAATTGTACATTCAGAGAATTACAGTGGCTGCCAGCACTCCTGTTTTAGAGTTTTGCAAAGATACCACATATACTAACTTCTTATTATATCATGATAAGATTCTTCCTCATCTAAACAAATCAAAGAAGAATGGTAAGAAATGACCTACGAAAGTAAAATTATTCATTCCCTATAATTCGACGTTTGAATTCTAAATTAGAATGGACCTGGAGTGCATCCTTTGCTACATGTTGTATACACATTATAGTTTAGTTTATTCAATCTTTTTAAGCAGCGTGTTATACTTGTACCTATCTAGCAATAAAGCTTGAAAGTTAATAGGTATATTAGCGGTTTAAAAAAAATGAGTGATATAAATGTTTCTCATTATATTACTAAAATATGCAGGGCGTTTAATGACTATGCATAAAGTGTAAGTACAGTAAAAATTTGTAATTTGTAATTCATAATATAAGATTTATTCAATAACATATTAAGAGTTAAAATTAATATTTAAGTTGCAGTAATAGTGATCATGTAAATTTGTCTATTATTATTGGATCAAAACTCTTATTTGTCTCTGTGGAAGGAGTAAGTATATTAACTCATTTTCTTAAAATACATGGTTTCATTCTATAGATTACAACGTTTGTATGTGCAATTTTGAATGATGCACAGGTGGACGGCAAGGATCCCGATGTCCATCTCCACACCTATTTGCAGTGTGGGAGGATGAAGGTGAATGCTCAATAATGTGCAGTTACTTGTCAAGATAATTTCTTAATACCTTATAAGTGGGAACACTATGCATACAACTCCGTAATTAAAACTTTTTTTACTGTTGAAGGAGTGTTATATAGTAAACATGGAAGTCTGGTTTCACAAAATTCAGAAGATGGCAGATCCCCAAAATCAAAAGTCTATCGTAGAATTTTATGCTGCTGCTCTGCATATAGTAATGTTGATAGATGATTAATACTTTCAAACCAATTGCCTTTGTATTCAGTCTTTAAAGTTGTTATGTTTTCTACATTTTGTGTTGGCGATGTCATTACAGACACAATATGAGGGGGATATCTATGTCTGTGCATGTTGTATTGGCTCTCTCAAGGAAAAACTAGGTTATTGACATGCAGAACAAGTCTTGCGTCCATGTTTTGCATGAAGGTATATTCTGATATTTGATACTATCTTTTCTCAATTTATAGTGGTGTATTTAACTCTTTTAAACTCCTTGAAGAGATGCATGAAGCAACAAAATATCCTGTTAGAGCATATTGACCACAAAGATTCCTCGTGCCTGAAACTGAAAATTAAACAATGCATAAGCCGAACTAGAAGATAGACATTGAGCATGGTTCACAAGATTTTTTTCATCATTATAATATTCATGTCCGCCCGAAAATGATTCCTACTTATGGCATGTTTGGCACAACTTAATATATGAACTTATTGACTTATTTTCGGGTAAAAATTTTATATTTTGATAATTTTTTTTTATACAAGTATTTAATGTATATTTGAGAGTCAATAAGTTGCAAAAATAAGTTGGAAAATAAGTTGGAAAGTTAGGAATCTCTAACTTTGTCTTAAAATAAGTTGGCTTATTGTGGAAAAAATCCCCCCAAACACCCCTTTAGTTGTTGAGCTTTTTAAACTGTATAAATCACAAAACATTTGTGTCGTGTGACATGACATATGTAGATGTTGAGAATGAGAAATCAGATTAATTCATGCTTTTTCTTTTTCATTTCTACAAACTAAATTGTGGTTCCTGATTTATCCCATAATAACCATCCACTGATGTTTGTTTTAAATATCAAGTTACTCAATTATTATTGGATATTTAAACAAAAAAGATGAATAGGGCAATTTATCTGATAAGGCATACCAATAAACTTGCACTTTTTGCAGGAAACCCTGTTGGATATTTTTCGGGAATGTTATAGCAGGAAACCAAGACACCTGGGATTTTTTATTTGGTACTTATAAGACTATCCATAGTCTTTTGTAATCACATTCACCTATGAACCTCTGGATTATGAATTATTTAATGTATTGGATTTGGAAGAGGATATTTAATTTGGGATGCATAATATGTATATGCAATTTTTTTGGGGACCACTGTTGGATTTGGAAATGAACACCATGTTTAATTTGGGATGCATTATATTTTTTTGCAGTTTTGTTAATTTTTTTTTGAAAAGATGTTACCTTAGTTAATGGAAATGTTGCTATATAAAAGCTAATGTAACAAAAAAAATGTTGCACTAGGTCAAACAATATTGCCAACAAAAGTGGGTCCCACTGTGGGGTCCATTATTTTATAAAAATATAGGTCTCTAAGGTAACATATATATTAAGTTGCATAGCCCTCACTTTTGTTGCTATAGCAAGCTACGGTAACATAAAATTGCATGTTACCTTAGGGATCAAAAATGCCTTAGACACCTAAGGCAACATGCTGAGAGCTATCACCAGAAAAATGTTACCTTAGCTGCTTTATGGGCCTAAGGTAACATATAATGTACATACTTTAACATTTTTTTTATACTGTAGGCTTTTGCTGTTTATGGTGTACTTATTTATAGTGTATAATATAATTTTTATTTCATATTTATTTAATTTTGAATCTGATAATGATAAACTTTGCTATTTAACAACATAATTTAGTTTTTGTGAAAATGGTACTCTTTTACTATGTGCTCTTGCTTATAAAATCCATGAAAATACTTCAAAAAAATATTATTTTAACTAGAATTCTAATAATTAATATAACATATTGTGACATTCCTATATCATAAACGGTAAAACTTTTAAAAAAATTTGTTTTTTTTGTAGATAATATAACTAATATAAACCTTTATTGTAAGACCTTGCCAAACATAATGCCAAAACTTGAACCTAAAGGTCAAAGGACTTCAAAAGAATGGGATGGAGGCTAAAGGGGTCTGTTGCTGTTGCTGTTAGTGAACCCACTCTACTTGATGATCTGAGCATCCTCTTTTTATGAAACCAATTGGTATGAGACACCTGATCACTTCACGAAGGAGTTAGAATTTGTATGTGTTAGCACATAGACAAAGGTGCAGAATTTGCTAATGAAAAAAAACCCAAAAGCTTCATTCATCAAGAAAAAAATTAGAGAGACTGACCTCAGACCTCATGTTACATTATGAGTTTACAATACAAATTTGATCTAGTGATGGGATATAAATTAGACAATGACAGTCATTTAAATTTTCTTCTAGAGACTCGAGACATAAATTACCCTCCCAATTGTATTATTATAGTAACACTAGTACTATTGAGTAATCAGTTTGAACTTTCGTTTAGTGTTATAATAATGAATATTTTTTTCAAATTATATATCAATTAGAGGTACGATCATACGGTAATTTAGTAAACCACTTACACTATAAAGTAAAAATTCACTGGTGTACATGCAACAATTAACTCTATCTATAGGCAAGTTTACCCTAACTTTTTTTCCCCTAATTTTCACTTGTTTGTGCAATTAAAAAAAATCAACAGAAAATGCAAACAAGAAGCATTTTGAAAGTTTTCTTATATTTTACCCTCTTATGCGCGGATACACCAGGTTTTATGGCTTAGGTTCATACAAATGCAAGGTTTTATAGAAACAATAAACATCTGACCTTTATTTTGTACAAATAGTAAAAGTGATATGTAATCTCTGGCTATGCTGAACTAGTTTAGTTTTAACAATGTGTATGGTGGTGGTTGTCATTGGATTATTAGTATTCAATTTGGTTTATGTATAGGGTACTCGCCGGTTTGACGTGTTAATCTCTTGTGGATGGTTTGGATAGTTGAGTTATCAGTGAAATATTTTGTTCTAAATGTTGGATGTTTTTGGGTTTGAATGTTTGTCGGTTGGTTATGTATGATTGTAATCTTGGATTGTAGATAAGTTATCTTGTTTGTTGATCGTGAATTGAATTTGATAATTAATTGGTAGTTAGTTAAATTCGTAAAGATCGGTAAATACTATGCTTGCTTCAATATGAAGGATGTTTGTTCTCATAGGGATTTGTGTGGTGACAATATAGCTAGTATGTAGGTGCTTATTAGTGAATAAGTTCAATGAATTTGAACAACTAATGGAGTTCACTCATGTGTCAGTAGTTGTTCATATAGTGATGGTTGTACAAGTGTCCTTAGACTTGAGGTAATCATAGTCATCTTGTGTACATTGAACTATACTTTGGTCTAGTTTTTAGTCTTTAGGGACAATAAAAAGAGCTCTTCTGGGCACACTAATTTGTATACGAAGATAATGATTGATCAATAGAGGATCTACCCCTTCTAGTGAAGTAAGAGAATGTCCTATGTTATTCCACTTGTGCTAGTTCAGGAATCTTTGCCCAGAGTGAATGAAATTAGAAAGAAGTTTCTAATATGCGTTAAATCAAGCATAATGAATAGGAAATCATAGGATTAAATTAGATAGGCTTGACACAAGTTTCATATAACGACCTGGAAATTTTCATAATTATATAAGTGTTTATTAATTGATAAATTTGCCTTATGTGATTTATATGGTAGATAAAAATTTTGTGAGGTCAAGTTATGAGTGGTATCATGATTATGTGATTATATGATGATTAGTATAAGTCGAATGTGTTCGTAGAATTTTATTTGCATTTTTGGTAAATTAAAACTATTTTAAACATGCATTTTTATTCTTCCAAAAATCTTATAAAATCATTGGAGTCATTTAAAATTATGAAATCTTTTTCATTATCATCTTGGTGATATTATTTAGTTTTTAAAATTAGTGGAAGTATTTAATTGTGTGTTTATGTATTTTAAAATGATTTCAAAAGCTTTAATTCTTCATTCTGTTGGAGAGTTGCACAGCTGGGAACTCTCCTTCTTCTCTCTTTATCATTTCTTCTCCTTCTTCTCTCTTTGTCATTTCTTTCAATTTGTAAATGGAGTTTTTGTTTAGTTATGTGTATTTTTGCGAAGTTCGTTCACAGGGAATGATTAATATCAATACTGATTCTAAGTCTTTTATCTCTTACACAAGTGTGGTGAAATATTATGGTGGTTTGTGTTTATCTACTAATTAATCTAATAAACAAATAAAAACTATAATATATATATATATATGAGAGAAAATAATCCAAGAATTAGGGTTCTTCAATTGGATATCATGAATGTCTAATTTGTATCTCCTGTTTTGCTAAAAATAATCCTTCTAATTTTTATAAAATTCTCTCCCACGGTAAATTATAATGCCTAAAATCATCCCTTAATTAATTGCCACTCCCATAGTCCATAGTACAACTATAAACTATTATGAACCAGTGATTATCAGTTTCACATTTCGCATATCAATCTCCCGATCTAATAATTAGATTGTGTCAATCATATCATGTACTAGAATTACAACTCCTCTCCCGATTCGTTATAATTTCTAGAGAAGCAACTAAAAGTTGGCAACTTTTCTAATTGTATTAACACTCAATGACATATTAACAATAACAAGAAAATCACAATACAATCAAACAAACTCAATAAGCCAACGAATACTACCCAACCCTTGGATAAAGGGATTAGCTACTCATAATAAGATAAAACAAATATGAATTAAAATCTCAAACCATGAATTTAAGAATTGAAGTACGAAAAATACAACTTTAAAGCTTCTCAAAATTAGGATGAATCCCTTCACGTACTCCTTCTTCCAATCTTCCTCTCAAAGTGTTTCTCTCCCTTTTCTCTCTAAAGTGCGACTATCCTATTCTATTGTATTCTACAATATTTTATGATATGTTATCTCTACAATGTATGTATAAACCTTATATAATAGAGACTTTTATTGTTTTCCAAGAAAATACAAGTAATTTTCCAAAACAAATTGGATTCTGAATGTAAAATTTGTAGGCTATCTTCCAGGCCTGTTTCTGGGCTGCTCCAGTTGGAACATTGATTTTAGACCAGTTCTGAGTTGTAGATAATTTTGTTAGCTTTGCATGGACTGTAAGCTCACCCAATTCTGATGTCTAAAACTCAAGTTACGGCCCAAACAGTGATCGTTGCGCGTGCAAGCCAATAAATCCGAATTTTCTTGTAATTTAAGTCCAAATAAACTCAATTGCTTCCAAGTTTGTGAATTCTTTATTTAATGTCATAAAATATTAAACTCTAATTAAGAATATCCAATTATTTATAAAATACATAAAAATACATACTCTACCACTACCTCATGCAAACCTAAAGTTAAAAGAAAACGAACATTAGATCATAATCACCGTTATCCTTCTCTATGAAAAATGTACTCGTAACGGTTAGTTACTCTCCATTGCCATCGCTATCGCCAATCAACTTCGGTATCATTCTTTTCTCCTTTCCAGTGGGAAGATTGTTAAGAAAAATTTGAATAGTTCTTAAAAACTTGGTTTCTAAATTATATAAAGCATATTTGTAACAATAAAGGATATATATGTAGCACTGACCCGAGCAAAGTGAACACTTCCATGCCTCCAATCATGTGAGAGATGAGTCTTTTTATTTAATTTCAAATCCAACTTCATATCGGGTTCATCTTTTGTCAAAGTCCCGATATGAATCTTTTGACAGTGACTTTCTTGCAGGAAGACTGTGACAACCAAGCCATCAGTAAAGTCCCCGCATCCTAATACAGCCTGGAAAATATGTTTGCGTAAGTCATTCCAACAAATCATATATAAATTCCACCATTTGTCTCATACTAGCACATACCCACTAATTAAGTCCATATCACACTCGCACAATGTATTCATGTTTAGTCATGCATTCTTAATTCTTCCCCTGTGTACATGATCAAGAGGCTAGATTAGTATCAAGGAGAATGCCTTAATTGCTCATATTATATTTAAAATAGATGAGTGAAGAGCATGAGTAAGGGGTGACTCGTCATAATTTTGTTATAAAGCAAAAAAATAGAGATGACTAGAAGTATAGAAAAAAATACAATGGATCATGCTATATGCATATGTTGGTCGGTGGAATACCAAGAACATGACTCTTCGTATCATACATTAGAGAAGACACACAAATTATGGGATTCAAGGAAACTATCACATTTATTATTTTATCTTCTCGGAGGTACTGTTTCTAATTTATAGATGTCTAAATTCAGAATTTACAAGCTAGAATAGAAAGCTTACATTCATTAATCTTCTCCTATCGTAATAATTTATGATAAGAGCCATCAGCTTTGGTATTATGGTTTGTGCAAGTGTAAAAATCTGAAGCCATTTAACTAACAAGTACTTGCATGTGATGTGATGATAAAATTTTGGGATATACAAAAGATCAATTCTTATTCATGAAATTAGTACTATGATACAGCCCTTTCGTTCGACTTTTTACATTGTATTTTGGTTAATGTCCGGGTGGGCATTTACTGTTTGGCTAGTCATAAATTGGGTTGTCTGCTTTAATTAGTTATATATAACTAAGTTAAACTGCACATGAAGGAAGACTATGACAAATAGTTTGTTGGAATTATGCACATTATACATGAGATGTGAATTTGAATTACATGTATATTTGAAATCTGTAAACAAATTTTGACAAAAAATTGCAAATAGGACAGGTTAAAAAGTTAATAAAAAATCTCAAAATGTCGTCTTCAAACAGCTGAAACAATAATAAATTGATAACTATTACCTCGTAAAGAGTTTCCTCTGGGTAGTCGACCTCCATCAAACCGGAATGCGGTAGAACTCATCTCTATAGTCAGTTGGTTACAATAAGCTTTCATCAGCTTAATTAGCTGCACGCTGCGTTTTAGTTTTGAAGAAGAGTTCACTTCCATCCTACAAGCAAAGAGACACGGTACATACAGATAAGAATATACATACTTGTAATATGACCCTGACCAAATTACATATTCAGGTTATCAAATATTAAAATAGCAGATTTCATACATTGCAATCTTAACCAACAAAATATTAAAGGAATCAAAAATTTCTTAACCAACTGAGTAACAATTCATCAAGGTCAGAATATTGTTCTTCATGTTAGGAACATAATACACATCTTCAATATTTCCTTGTATAGATACTCTGCAATCAACTTTGTATGAACATTCTTCTATAGTGCTTGAATATAAAATAATTCAAGACAAGTACTTCTTTGTCACTTGTATCACCTGACTCTAATAGAGATTAAAGAGATCATGGTAGGTAATTTTTAGGCAACCACACAATATTTCAAGATAATATATACTAATAATGTTCTAGTAGGATATTCGTTTCCCCATCCCTTTTCAGTAGCACCCAATCCGTTCTCATTATTACGATCAATGAGGTGTTGTAGAATGAGGTTTTGCATCAAAGAGAGTTCTCTTGCAAGCCACTGTAGCAATTTCAAACTTGATTTTAGAGATTTCAATGAAGAATAGCAGAAATACTTATTTTTTCTTCATACACAGGTTCTTGTCTTATATGATTGGAAGAAAAAACTCATATGACATTCATTGGCAACCTAACCTAATGAGTTTAATATCTTGTAATTTAGTCACAACAGAGACTTCTTTAAATAAAAGGAGGTTGTTGTTCTTGGACTAATGCTATCGCTATCAAGGTGTTCATAGTTAAGAAAGTTGATAATCCTAAATAACCTAATCCTCAACTGTTGTAGTTTCAAGCATAAAAATGTTAAATACCACAAAGAATTTAATTTCCCCTTGTTTGACATTTGCCGATTTTAGTATATAGTACACCTGATTCAATGGGACTCATCAACCATTAAAGAGTGAAATAATTTTTTGATTAAATCAAAGCACCTCAAATGACTATAACATACAGGAGCTACAACTCTGCTATGCTCGGATTCTATTACAGAAACATTTCTAAAAAACTTACATTTCTAAAAAACTTAAATATGCAAAAAATACTACAGATTCTATTAGGGAACCACAATTTATACCTATTTATTTAATGCCTATTTATAGAAGCACAAGCAACTTTACAAATCTTGGTTCTATTACAAAACCTTAATTTTAAAATAATAATAAGCATTAAATAAATTCAAACATGCTTCTACTCTAGAAAAACAATATTTGGTTCTATTACAAAACCACAATTTATACGTATTTATTTAATGCCTATTTATAGAAGCACAACTTCATAAATTTTGATTCTGTTACAAAACCTTAATTTTAAAACAATAAAGACCATTAAAGTAAATTCAAACATGCTTCTAGTCTAGAACAACAACGTAACAAAATTTGGTTATATATTGCATAATCATAATTTATACCTATTAATTTAATGCCTAATTTTAGGAGCACAATTTTACAAATGTTGGTTCATTACATAACCTTAATTTTAAAAAATACAATCACATCTACGAAATCGTAGTAACAAATATGCATGTAGAATCAGATCTTTGAAATCATACAAAATTTATTACAAAACTCTCTCCATAGAAGCGTGTGTATAGGTGTGTGTCGTATATGATGGTGCTATTTTAAAAAATAGCCTTAAATTTTACTTAATTACAAAAGTGCCATTGATAATTTTGTACCGTTTGATTAAATGAATGGCTAGGATATTGGTTCTCTCCAATTCTCCATTTAAATGGGTCTCCCTAGAATAGAAGTATGGGGCACTACATAATTATGTTAACATGCTTTTAAATACAATGGGATAATTAAACAATGATCACCCTTTAATTAATATCCATAGTTTTTGTTTGACTAGTAAATTTATTTTTATTTTAACTTTAGAAAATGATCATTTTCAAAAATAATGTAATAAAAATAAATTTACTATGACGAACTCATTTAATATAAAATTTACTTTAATTTTTTTATTAAAGGATCAAATTAATAAAACTAGTAAAATAAATAAATAAATGTTATATAATCCGGAAACATGTACATAGCACGAGAATAAATTCATAAATGTAAAAAATAAAAAATATTACCTCTAAATAGAGCCATACATAATAAATTTCTGGAGCGTATTCTTCATTGTCTATCTGAAAATATTTGATAACACGCAAAAGAAATATGATACAAGAATTTCAGAAAAACATTCTTAAAATTAAATTATATATATTAAAAAATACTTGATATTCCAAAAAAATTGCATATCAAATATGTTTCAATATTTTCTATTAGGATTATCATCCTATTATTAATGACTTTTGAAAGGTGTTCAACCTAGATCTTAAAAAAAACCAAAAATTCAAAATTAAATATAGATAAAGATGTCCATTAATTCAAATTTTATGTACACTATGATTAAAATCTAAAATAATTGAAGAACTACTGTTTAAATCTAAAATTGAAACCAAAATCTTGAAAATTGTGATAGTATTCATTTTTTGGAATGTTCTCGTAGACTAGTTGATTTTAGCATTGGTAAGCAGAAAATTAGAGGAAATAACATGGACATATACACCACTAAAAACATGAAAAAAGACTTTAAATAATTATAGAAAATTTAATTCCATTAATCAACACAATTAAAACATTGAGAAAGAAATAATAAATAATTCTAAACGTACCTTTGATGTGTTAACGGGTTGAATTATGATTGAGTAGTCCATTGGATCATTAGGCTCATAAACTTTTAGTTTGATTAATTACAAACTTTCAAAGAATGCAAAATAAGTGCTCAATCATGAGAGGTTTGTGAGTGTGGTTTGAGAAGACTAGATGTGGAGATGAGTTTCACTGCGGCTAGGTTCAGATGGTTCTCAATAAAGGATATATATATAGAGCTAAGCTCTATAAACACCACCATTTGAGTGGAGACCATGAGAGAATATACATTATGCACTCAAAACATTGCAAAACATATATATTTGCAAAGAATGTTCAATATATGATTTGCAAGCAGAACATGTTTTGGAGAACAATATGTTCTGCAATATTTTATTTGCAGAACATACATGATTTTCAAGATTTTTAATGAAATTTGCATGTAAAACATATATAATCTTTAAGATTTTCAATGAAATAGATGGTATAGTTATTTTCATAGAACATAATTTTCAATAAATAAGTTTTTGCAACGTTTTGATTGATATTGGTCTCGGGTCAATGTTGGCCTCCACCTATATATATACATGTAAAACCTAAAATTTGATGATTGGGCCTATCACAATTTGGTGATTGGGCCATATGAGCGCCCAATGAGAATTTTGTAGAAGAATGAAATCCAAGGAAAACTAGAGGCCTTCTAGAATTTAAAAATATACTCCCTATAATTTTTACCAAATAATTATTATTATAAAAAAATTTAGTTTTAAACTCTTTTTCTACAAAAATGTTTTTGTCATAAGATTAAAATTGTTTTCATATTTTTTTAAAGTGATTAGGAAAATGATGTATAAATTCTCTCCAAAAAATTGATATTGTAATTATATTTAAATAGTTAATTTTTTAGCTAAAATGCGCCCAAAAATTTATCAAAGTGAAATAAAGCAAAAAACTATTAATATTTTAATATTTGATTAGTGTTGAATCAATTGTTAAAAGTGAATAAAATTGAAAATTCTAATCAAACCCATTAAAATATTAAAATAGATATATAAAAATTACTTGAAAAAGATAACACTTTTTATTTGTTATTATAAATATATCCCATTTTTCAAATTTGTAATTTTTTTATTGTAACCATGATTAAATAACTAACTACACTTTTTAAAAGACAATTTTGTCCTCTTATTTAAATAAAAATTATACCAATTACTAACTATAATATACATATAATATAATAATCGATCAGGTATCATTGATCGTGGAAGCCTTGTTCTGGTTATAAATTGAAGGAGATCACAGGCAACAACAGTTTTGCAACTGATGCAAAGACTCGAAGATTTTATCTTTACTTAGCACGAAACAAGGGAAGTTAGTGCAGGGCCTTTTAAGAAAAAAATTTATCCCGGACCCGAGAACAAGAGATACAGAGGGCAAAGGCTCCCTCACTCGAAAGCAAAATTTAATATTTCGAGAAATATTGGGGTTCTGAAGATTCAAATATCTTCAAACTTATTAGTTATTGTCAACTTACTGGAAATTTACCGTTCAAGGAGGAGAGAATCACATGTTTGATCATTTCATTTGCTAGTAATATATTATGTTGCTTTTTAATGATTTGGATTTATTAATGATTTATTAGTTCCTAAACTTTACTAACTTACACAAGGGAATACACATTATAAGGATTAGAGAATATCAAAGAACATGTGTGCATATTCTCTGTACATAAATGTGAACTCGCAACTGTTCTTGCCAGGAAAACATTCTGTTTGCCTACGGCCTAGATTATGGGTATTATATTCTTAATATAAATATTAGATATCTATAATTATATGTATATGAGTTAATTTTAACGAAAGGACATATTTATAAATATTATATAAAAAGGGATATATCTATAATTGACCTTTAATTTTGGGACATATTAAACTAAGGGTTTTATATCAAACGGGCACTGATCTCATTAAAAAGTATCAAGTAGCTGCCTAGTCTGCACGGGGACTCATTTAAACCACTAAACTAAGAAATATATCATTTGCTCCCTGCATTCACAAAAGTAATACAATCTATGGTGGCCTAAGTGAGAATAATAGAATCTATCCAAGGTTGAACTTTTTTTGGCCACCATAAATTTAATCCAAGACACTTAGGCCACCATAAACTATATTATTTTTGTGAATGCAGGGGCAAATGATATATTTCTTAGTTTAGTGGTTTAAATGAGTCCCCGTGGAGACTAAGGAGCTACTTGATACTTTTTAATGAGATCAGTGGCCCGTTTGATATAAAACCCATTAAACTAAGACCCTTATAAAATCCATGAAAATACTTCAAAAAAATATTATTTTAACTAGAATTCTAATAATTAATATAACATATTGTGACATTCATATATCATAAATGGTAAAACTAGAAAAATATTTTTTTTTTTAGGTAATAAAACTAATATAAACCTTTATTGTAAGACCTTGCCAAGAATGATGCCAAACGTGGAACCTAAAGGTCAAAGGACTATGAAGACATGTTTATTAACTGAGAGGCTAAAGGGGTCTATTGCTGTTAGTGAACCCACTCTACTTGATGATCTGAGCATACTCTTTTTGTGAAACCAATTGGAATGAGACACGTGATCACTTCACGAAGGAGTTAGAAATTGTATGTGTTAGACAAGGGTGCAAAACTTGGTAATGAAAAAAACCCAAAAGCTTCATTCATCAAGGAAAAAATTAGAGAGACTGACCTCAGACCTCATGTTACATTATGAGTTTACAATACAATATTGATCTAGTGATGAGATATAAATTAGACAGTCAGTTAAATTTTCTTCTAGAGACTCCAGATTACCCGCCCAATTGTATTATTAGAGCATCACTAGTAGTATTGAGTAATCAGTTTGCACTTTCATTTAGTGTTATAATAATGAATATTTTTTTTAAACTATATATCAATTAGAAGTACGATCATATGGTAATTTAGTAAACCACTTAAACTATAAAGTAAAAATTCACTAGAGTACATGCAACAATTAACTCTATCCATAGGTAAGTTTACCCTAACTTTTATCCCCTAATTTTCACTTGTTTGTGCAATTAAAATAAATCAACAGAAAATGCAAACAAGAAGCATTTTGAAAGTTTTCCTATATTTCACTCTCTTATGCGCGGATACACCAGGTTTTATGGCTTAGGTTCCTATAAATGCAAGGTTTTATAGCAACAATAAATATCTGACCTTTATTTTGTACAGATAGTAAAAGTGATATGTAATTTCTAGCTATCCTGAACTAGTTTAGTTTTAACAATGTGTATGGTGGTGGTTGTCGTTGGATTATTAGTATCCAATTTGGTTTATCTATAGGGTACTCTCCGGTTTGACAACAGGTGTGTTAGTCTTGTGGATGGTTTAACAGTTGGGTTATCCAATTTGGTTTATCTATAAGGTACTCTCCGGTTTGACAACAGGTGTGTTAGTCTTGTGGATGGTTTAACAGTTGGGTTATCAGTGAAATATTTTGTTCTAAATGTTGGATGATTTTGGGTTTGAATGTTTGTCGGTTGGTTATGTATGATTGTAATCTTGGATTGTAGATAAGTTATCTTGTTTGTTGATCGTGAATTGAATTTGATAATGATATATAATAATTGTGCTTTGGGATCCAAGTTCTATTAGTTTAGTTTTTTGATTCGTAGCTATTTTGGTTCACTTGAATAGACAATAGGATAATGCACAAAAGACATCAGTGTAAATTCACATATTCAATGTTAAATACAAGTTAATATTAAAAGTGAAAGTGTCCTAAATCCAATCATGAATGATGAGTTAAGAAGAACTTTAATCTATTTAATTTCATAAAAGACTTATTAGTTTTTGTGGGCTTTATCTATTTAAGTGTTTAAATAAGATGTTCCATAGTTTAGAGTAAAGCTTTTAGAATTATGATGAGATTGTAATAATGAGATCTAAAAGATGAAAATTCTTAAACTTCAATTGTTCCTGGTCGTAGGATAATTAATTGGTAGTTAGTTAATTCGTAAAGATCGGTACATACTATGCTTGCTTCAATATGAAGGATGTCTGTTCTCATAGGCATTTGTGTGGTGACACTATAGCTAGTATGTAGGTGCTTATTAGTGAATAAGTTCACTGAATTGGAACAACTAATGGAGTTCACTCACGTGTCAGTAGTTGTTCATAAAGTGATGGTTGTACAAGTATCCTTAGACTTGAGGTAATCATAGTCATCTTGTGTACATTGAACTATACTTTGGTCTAGTTATTAGTCTCTAGGACAATAATAAAGGCTCTTCTGGGTATAGTAATTTGTACACAAAGATAGTGATTGATCAATAGAGGATCTGCCCCTTCTAGTGAAGGAAGAGAATGTCATATATTATTCCACTTATGCTAGTTGAGGAATCTCTGGTCAGAGTGAATGAAATTAGAAAGAAGTTTCTAATATGCGTTAAAGGGAACTAAGCATAATGAATAGGAAATCATAGGATTAAATTAGATAGACTTGACACAAGTTCCATATAACGACCTGGAAATTTTCATAATTATATAAGTGTTTATTAATCGATAAATGTGCCTTATGTGATTTATATGGCAGATAAAAATTTTGTGAGGTCAAGTTATGTGTGGTATCATGATTTTGTGATTACATGATGATTGGTATAAGTCGAATGTGTTAGTAGAATTTTATTTGCATTTTTGGTAAATTAAAACTATTTTAAACATGCCTTTTTAATCTTCCAAAAATCTTATAAAATCATTGGAGTCATTTAAATTTATGAAATCTTTTTCATTATCATCTTGGCGATATTATTTTGTTTTTAAATTAGTATAAGTATTTAATTTTATGTTTATGTATTTTAAAATGATTTCAAAAGCTTTATTTCTTTTAAAGGTTATTTATTTCAAAAATTCATTTTTGATTAAAAAATTATTTTAAAAATATGGGGAGGTTTGTAATTTCATAAACTTCATTTTTAAATTTTAAAAAAAATATTTTTCTTTTTATTCCCTAATTTATTTCAATTTTAGAAGGATTAAAATCAATTTTTGAAAAGAAATTAGATAATTAATTTTTGCCAGATTACTAAACTGCCCTTGCCTCTATATATATCATTTCCACGGTCCCATTTCTTCATTGTGTTCGAGAGCAGCTGGGTACTCTCCTTCTTCTCCCTTTATCATTTCTTTCAATTTTGAGCTCAAAACCATGTCTAAATTCGAGTTTTAATCATCCTTGTATTATTCTTATGTTTAATTAGTATTTGGGTACCTTTAGCACCTCGAAAGTAACCTTGCAAGGACCCGTTGATTTTGACAGAATATCGGGGGGTAGAAATGCACACATACACCCACTTTATAAATCTGAAAGGTAATCTCAGCTTATGCAGAGTAGCCACCAAGAATGTCCAATCTAGCGAATCAAATGCCTTATGTAAGTCAATTTTTAGAGCACATTTTGAAACTCCTGTATCTCTTGAATACCCTCTGAAAAGCTCCTGGGCCATAAGGATGTTGTCAGAAATGTTACGCCCTTTAACAAACGCAGACTGAGCTGGGTTGATTATATTAGGGAGCACCACCTTGAGCCTGTTTGCTATGATTTTTGATATGCATTTGTACACAATGGTGCATAAGGATATTGGGCGGAAATCTTTAATATTCGACGGAGCAGCAACCTTTGGGATTAACGCAATGGAAGTAGAGTTAATTCCAGAGTTCATATCACAAGAAGCAAAGAAATGCTTTATGGCCGCAGAGAATGTCGGACCTATGATATCCCACGTTGCCAAATAGAACTCAAGATTGAAGCCATCGAGCCCTGGTGCCTTATTGCATTTGAGAGACTTCAGCGTTGTGAAAATTAACTCATCCGTTATTGGAGCTAAAAGGGAAGGCCAGTGGGTTTCATTCACAGGGGGGCAATTTATATCCGCCAACTGATTGATAATGCCTTGAGCTTGATGAATGACCAGAGGTTCTGTACCAAAATGCTGCACTTCATGATCTTGGTGTAGCTCACTAGTAGTCCCTAGAGTTGCCTTGAAATAGTCCACAGCAATTTTTGAGACCTTTGCAAAGCCGTACTGAATCTCTCCTTGATCATTGGATAAAGCTAGAATTTTGTTATGATTCCAGTTTGACTTTACTTGATTGAAAAAGAATTTTGTGTTTCCATCACCTTCCGAAAGCCATTTCACTCTTGACTTTTGAAGAAGCAAAGCCTCCTCCTCATGGATACAGGTCTCAAGATGTTTAATAGCATCATCTTAATGTCCTATCTTGTATTCTTGCTGCTAAACCTCAAAATTACAAGCACCACTGGAAGTGTACGGATCTTGGTATTAATCACTTATTCTTTGCTGACGATGTTTTAATGTTTTCGAAAGGAGATAAAATATCAATCAAGCATACCATGGACTCGTTAGAAATGTTTTCTTCTTTGAGTGGTTTAAAACCGAGTGTGACTAAAAGCACAGTGTTTCTTTGCAACTGTGATGATACTCTCATCAGCTGGTTTGATTCCACTTTTGGCATTCCTCATGGATCGATCCCAGTCAAATTCTTAGGTGTCCCACTCATATCCTCGCAGCTTACTGTGAATGACTGCAGGCCTCTTGTTGACAGAATCAATGCTAGAATCATGGCTTGGACCAATATTTTCTTATCCCTTGCTGGAAGAGCACAGCTTATAAGGTTCTGCACTATCGAAAGGGGGAAACAAATTAAGTTGGGTGACCGTCTGTTTGCCTAAAGATGAAGGAGGCATTGGGCTCAAAAACATGAAAGATTGGAACAAGGCACAGCTCTTAAGTCATCTGTGCAAAATAGTCACTAAGGCTGATTCTCTTTGGCCTCGGTGGATTAATGCCACTGCTCTGAAACACAGCCAATTCTGGACCATGGATATTCCAAACGACTGCTCTTGGATATGGAGACGTATTCTCCAATTAAGACCTCTGGCTCGCCAATTCATATCTTACAAAATTGGAGATGGTCGGAGTATCTCTCTGTGGTTTGATCCGTGGTGGAACTCCCAGTGCTTAGCTACTTCGAAGCATGATACCATCATATCTCAGGCTGCTTCTTCGAATTCGACAACCATCCATGATCTTATTGCAACTGGAACATGGATCTTGCCAACTCCTAATACCAGGCATCATCACCAAAATCCTGTGCTCATGCAATGGTTACTTGATTTTAACAATCCTTCTTTTGATCTTAACAAGCCTGATGTAATCATGTGGGATGGCCGTGCAGTTCGTAAAATAAAAATCTGGCACATATGGGACAGTATCCGAAATAAAAAACCAATTGTCACTTGGTTTAGAGGCGTTTGGCATAGACTAGCAGTTCCAAGATATGCACATCATCTATGGTTGGTGTGCCACGGGTGAATTAATACTCTTCAAAGACTTGCTACTATTGGTATGGATGTTATCGATCTCTGTTATCTTTGTGTTGGAGGATGGGAATCTTTAGACCACCTTCACATTTCCTGTTCGTATAGTCACCAAATTTTATCGCATTTGGGGGATATGTTGGGCCTGTCTACGCAGACCACCTCTTGGCAGCAACTCCTGCACTCTTGGCTTCATATTACAGACCCGGTTCTTAGACATCTGGCTTTACTAGCATTACAGGTCTTTGATTATCATTTCTGGAGGGAGCGAAATTGTAGAGCTCACAACAAAAGCATCATATTTCCTGCAACCTTGCTGAATGGTATTGTCCTGGATATCAAGGTTCGCTTGGCTGCTTCAACTTGGTTTCTAAAAAAAGCTTGTAATATTACTTATAGTAGATGGCTAACTATGTAAGGATGCTCATTGTATTTTCATAATTTGCTCTTAGATATACATCTCTATGGTTTGTCATAGAGCTAGGGTCAATCCCTTGTAAATTCGTTTCCTTTTAATATATCCAGTTTAGCAAAAAAAAAAATTAGTATTTGGGTTGTGTTTTGAGATGTTTGTGTATGTATATAATCGGTGTGTGTATGCATATGCTGAAACAATGACATGCAAGCATGGTTAGATAATAAATCTTTGATTTAGTGATTGTATGATGTTAGTTATGTGTTAAAATGGAGTTTTTGTTTAGTTATGTGTATTTTTACGAAGTTCGTACACAGGGAAGGATTGATATCAATACCGATTCTAAGTCTTTTATCTCTTACACTTTAGAAGTGTGGTGAAATATTATGGTGGTTTGTGTTTATATACTAATTAATCTAATAAACAAATAAAAACTATACAATATATATATGACAGAAAATAATCCAAGAATTAGGGTTCTTCAATTGACTATCATGAATGTCTAATTTGTGTCTCTTGTTCTGCTAAAAACAGTCTTTCTAATTTTTATAAAATTCTCTCCCATGGTAAATTATAATGCCTATAATCGTCCCTTAATTGCCACTCCCATGGTCAATCAAGGTACAACTATAAAATATTATGAACCAAGGATTATTAGATTCACAATTCGCAAATCAATCTCCCGATCTAATAATTATATTGTGTCAATCATATCATGTACTAGAATCACAACTTTTCTCCCAATTCGTTATAATTTCTAGAGATGCAACTAAAAGTTGGCAACTTTTCTAATTGTATTAACACTCAATGACATATTAACAATAACAAGAAAATCACAATACAATCAAACAAACTCAATAAGCCAACGAATACTACCCAACCCTTGGATAAAGGGATTAGCTACTCATAATAAGATAAAACAAAGGCTTAATGACCTTTTAACCCTCAAAGTTTCCACGAAAATACCCATCAGCCCTCACTGTTTCAAAACGTTCCTTTTGACCCTCCAAGTATCCGTAAAAGTCCAATTAGCCCTTATATCGGTATATGAAATGGTGAGTTTTGGTGATTTTTGGTTCGTTTTAATTGACACAACAACAATATAACAAAAATCCGGCTAGAAACCGATTAAAACGAACCAAAAATCACCCAAACTCACCATTTCCTATACCGGTATAAGGGCTAATTGGACCTTTACGGATACTTGGAGGGTCAAAAGGAACGTTTTGAAACAGTGAGGGCTGATGGGTATTTTGATGGAAACTTTGAGGGCTAAAAGGCCATTAAGCCTAAAACAAATATGAATTAAAATCTCAAACCATGAATTTAAGAATTGAAGTACGAAAAATACAACTTTAAAGCTTCTCGAAATTAGGATGAATCCCTTCACGTACTCCTTCTTCCAATCTTCCTCTCAAAGTGTTTCTCTCCCTTTTCTCTCTAAAGTGCGACTATCCTATTCTATTGTATTCTACAATATTTTATGATATGTTATCTCTACAATGTATGTATAAACCTTATATAATAGAGACTTTTATTGTTTTCCAAGAAAATACAAGTAATTTTCCAAAACAAATTGGATTCTGAATGTAAAATTCGTAGGCGGTCTTCCAGGCCTTTTTCTGGACTGCTCGAGTTGGAACATTGATTTTAGACCACTTCTGAGTTGTAGATAATTTCGTTAGCTTTGCATGGACTGTAAGCTCACCCAATTCTGATGTCTGAAACTCAAGTTAGGGCCCAAACAGTGATCGTTGCGCGTGCAAGCCAAATAAATCCAAATTTTCTTGTAATTTAAGTCCAAATAAACTCAATTCCTTCCAAGTTTGTGAATTCTTTATTTTATGTCATAAAATATTAAACTCTAATTAAGAATATCCAATTATTTATAAAATACAATATATATGGGGTTAAAATCATATAAAATACATATAAATACATACTTTATCACTACCTCATGCAAACCTAAAGTTAAAAGAAAACCAACATTAGATCATAATCACCGTTCTCCTTCTCTATGAAAAATGTACTCGTAACGGTTAGTTACTCGTCATTGCCATCGCGATCGCCAATCAACTTCGGTATCGTTTTTTTCTCCTTTCTAGTGGGAAGATTGTTAAGGATATGTAGCACTGACTCCAGAAAAGTGCACACTTCCATGCCTCCAATCATGTGAAAGATGAGTTTTTTTATTCAATTTCAAATCCAACTTTACATCGGGTTCATTCTTTGTCAAAGTCCCGGTAGGAATCTTTTGACAATGACTTTCTTGTGGGAAGACTGTGAAAACCAAACCATCAGTAAAGTCCCCGCATCCTAATATAGCCGGGAAAATATGTTTGCATAAGTCATTCCAACAATCATATATAAATTCCACCATTTGTCTCATACTAGCACATACGAACTAATTAAGTCCATATCACACTCGCACAATGTATTCATGTTTAGTCATGCATTCTTAATTCTTCCCTCGTGTTCATGATCAAGAGGCTAGATTAGTATCAAGGAGAATGCCTTAATTGCTCATATTATATTTAAAATAGATGGAGTGAAGAGCATGAGTAAGGGGTGACTCGTCATAATTTTGTTATAAAGGAAAAAACAGAGATGACTAGAAGTAGAGAAAAGAATGGATCATGGTATATGCATATGTTGGTCGGTGGAATGCCAAGAACACGACTCTTCGTATCATACATTAGAGAAGACACACAAATTATGGGATTCAAGGAAACTATCACATTAACTATTTTATCTTCTCGAAGGTACTGTTTCTAATTTATAGATGTCTGAATTCAGAATTTACAAGCTAGAATAGAAAGCTTATATTCACTAATCTTCTCCTATCGTAATAATTTCTGATAAGAGCCATCAGCTTTGGTATTATGGCTTGTGCAAGTGTAAATACAATGAAAAATCTGAAGTCGTTTAACTAACAAGTATTAGCATGTGATGTGATGATAAAATTTGGGGATATACAAAAGATCACTTCTTATTCGTGAAATTAGTACTATGATACAGCCCTTTAGTTCGACTTTTTACATTGTATTTTGATTAATGTCCGGGTGGGCGTTTACTGTTTGGCTAGTCATAAATTGGGTTGTCTGCTTTAATTAGTTATATATAACTAAGTTAAACTACACATGAAAGAAGACTATGACACATAGTTTGTTGGAATTATGCACATTATACCTAAGACGTGAATTTGAATTACATGTATATTTTGAAATCTATAAAAAAATTTAACAAAAAATTGAAAAAGGACAGGTTAAAAAGTTAATAAAAACTCTCAAAATGTCTTTTTCAAATAGCTGAAACAATAATAAAATTGATAACTATTACCTCGTAAGGAGTTTCCTCTGGGTGGAGTCGACCTCCATCGAAAAGGAATGCGGTAGAACTCATCTCTATAGACCGTTGATTACAATAAGCTGTCATCAGCTTAATTAGCTGCACACTACGTTTTAGTTTGAAGAAGAGTTCACTTCCATCCTACAAGCAAAGAAACACGGTACATACGGATAAGAATATACATACTTGTAATATGACAAGAATATACATACTTGTAATATGACCCTCACCAAATTACATATTCAGGTTATCAAGTATTAAAATGGCAGATTTCATACATTGCAATCTTAACCAACAAAATATTAAAGGAATCAAAAATTTCTTAACCAACTGAGTAACTATTCATCAAGGTCAGAATATTGTTCTTCATGTCAGGAGCATAATACACATCTTCAATATTTCCTTGTATAGATACTCTGCTATCAACTTTGTATGAACATTCTTCTATAGTGCTTTTCCCCATCCCTTTTCAGTAGCACCCAATCCGTTCTCATTATTACGATCAATGAGGTGTTGTAGAATGAGGTTTTGCATCAAAGAGGGTTCTCTTGCAAGCCACTGTAGCAATTTTAAACTTGATTTTAGAGATTTCAATGAAGAAAAGCAGAAATACTTATTTTTTATTCACACACAGGTTCTTGTCTTATATGATTGGAAGAAAAAACTCATATGACATTCATTGGCGGCCTAACCTAATGAGTTTAATATCTTGTAATTTAGTCACAACAGAGACTTCTTTAAATAGAAGGTTGTTGTTGTTCCTCGACGACAACTGATAATGCTATCGCTATCAAGGTGTTCATAGTTAAGTAAGTTGATAATCCTAAAAAACCTAATCCTCAACTGTTATAGTTTCAAGCGTAAAAATGTTAAATACCACAAAGAATTTAATTTCCCCTTATTTGACATTTGCGGATTTTAGTATATAGTACACCTGATTCAATGGGACTCATCAACCAATAAAAAGGGAAATAATTTTTTGATTAAATCAAAGCAACTGAAATGACTCAAATGACTATAACATACAGGAGCTACAACTCTGCTATGCTTACAGAAACATTTCTAAAAAACTTACATTTCTAAAAAACTTAAATATGCAAAAATTACTACAGATTCTATTAGGGAACCACAATTTATACCTATTTATTTAATGCCTATTTATAGAAGCACATGCAACTTTACAAATCTTGGTTCTATTACAAAACCTTAATTTTAAAATAATAATAAGCATTAAATAAATTCAAACATGCTTCTAGTCTAGAAAACAATGTAACAAATGTTGGTTCTATTACATAACCTTAATTTTAAAACTAAGTATGAATACAATCACATCTACGAAACTGATTATATGTATAAACAAATATGCATGTTGAATCAGATCTTTGAAATCATACAAAATTAATATGAATAAACATATACAACTAAACAAGCTCATGATAATAAAAAAATTTATGAAAAACAAATTAAAATCAGAGAATCGATGTTGATTTTACCTTTCCAAACATTTTCTGATCGATCCATACTTGCACTAATCTTTAAAGAAGCTCGAGATAATCTCTCCCGGCTCGAAGAGAGTAAACGCTCCAATGGCGGATTGTTACTTTTTTAGTTTGATTTTTCTAAGCGCGCTGATTTCTCTCCCAAACTCTCTCCATAGAAGCGTGTGTATAGGTGTGTGTCGTATATGATGGTTCTATTTTAAAAAATAGCCTTAAATTTTACTTAATTACAAAAGTGCCATTGATAATTTTGTACGGTTTGATTAAATGAATGACTAGGATAATGGTTCTCTCCAATTCTCCATTTGAATGGGTCTCCCTAGAATAGAAGTATGGGGCACTACATAATTATGTTAACATGCTTTTAAATACAATGGGATAATTAAACAATGATCACCCTTTAATTAATATCCATAGTTTTTGTTTGACTAGTAAATTTATTTTTATTTTAACTATAGAAAATGATCATTTTCAAAAATAATGTAATAAAAATAAATTTACTATTCAGATTAAAAACTAACCTGGACGAACACATTTAATATAAAATTTACTTTAATTTTTTTATTAAAGGATCAAATTAATAAAACTAGTAAAATAAATAAATAAATGTTATATAATCCGGAAACATGTACATAGCACGAGAATAAATTCATAAATGTAAAAAATAAAAAATATTACCTGTAAACAGAGCCTTACATAAAAATTTCTGGAGAATATTCTTCATTGTCTATCTGCAAATATTTGATAACAAGCAAAAGAAATATGATACAAGAATTTCACGAAAACATTCTTAAAATCAAATTATATATATTAAAAAATACTTGATATTCCAAAAAAATTGCATATCAAATATGTTTTAATATTTTCTATTAGGATTATCATCCGATTATTAATGACTTTTAAAAGGTGTTCAACCTAGATCTTAAAAAAACCAAAAATTCCAAATTAAATATAGATAAAGATTTCGATTAATTCAAATTTTATGTACACTACGATTAAAATTTAAAATAATTGAAGAGCTACTGTTTAAATCTAAAATTGAAACAAAAATCTTGAAAATTGTGATAGTATGTTGGGGAATATGGGTAATTACTTGAAGTCGTGTGAACACTTTCAGATTGAAGTTATTTGTGGTTCACCCAAATAATTCAATCGGATAAAGTCAGAAATTCTGCAAGAAGAGAGAATGTGTTTTGTTGTGAATTTCACACTACGCCATAAGTGGGCTAACGTAATGGTTTTTGAAAGCGTTACATAAAATAGTGTTACAATAGGTAGTAAATTTTGACCTATTGTAAAACTATTCAAATAGTGTTACATTAGTCCGAAGTTAGTGTTGCAGTGGGAGTGACGGTGTTGCATGCATGTAACACCACAATACGGTGTTACATTATTTAACGTTTTTATTTTTTCATTTTTCAACTTTTGTGGGCCCCACCAGTGGGACCAAAAGGTGGGCCCCACAAATCAATTTTAATTATATAAAAATATATATTCTTAATCATTCTTGAAGATCAATCCACAATTTGAAGGCGTTATTGGAATCGGATTTCATCGTACAAATACTCAAAACGAAGCCCTGGCTATCTAGTTTTACAAATTGCAACCAGATTCCGTGAATGGTAAAGTTTTGATTTTATATGAATTTTTGTTAGAAACTGTCAAAATTAAGGTTCTTAGCATAAATTAGGGCTTCTTTAATTTGTGATTGTTTGGTGATTCTATTGATACAGATAGTTTTATCAAGTCGTTTACATTCGAATTATATATCTAATTACCATGGTGGTGTACTGATATGTATGATCGAGTTAATTGGGTTTTTTTTTTTTAAATTCAATTTGATCGACTATTCTGTGTGTTGATGATTCGTGTTAGCAACGATAGGGATTGAATTCCTTGAGTCCGTAGCTTTGTTATGCCTCATAAATCGCATGATTTGCCTAAGTAAATAGGAAAAATGAATTTTACCGGTAATGGCTTTTAAACTCACCGGATATAATACTATTGACTTCGTCCGGCTGTTTTCTGGTCAGTCTATGTTAGTTCTGGGTTGCCAGTTGAAAGCTAGGTGTTCGCTTGCCGAAACTGAGGGAAACAAGTGTTAATCGTCTTGATCGGAGGCCGCCGAAAAAATCTCGATTAGCCGGAATCTGGATATAACTGTCGGTTTCTGCAAAGTGATCAGAACCGTGTTTTAGTTCTTGAATTTTTCTTTTTAGTTTTAACTTTAAAATCTGTTTTGATTCATTTTGGGGAGAAGGGTAGATGGATGTTGGTTTTAACTTTTAACCTCCCTAAAAATTTACAACGGCAGTAATTTCTCTAAGGTAAATAACTATTTACTTTTACTGTTAGTAAAGGTATTAGTTACTCTTAATAAAATTTCTTTTTATTATTTACTTAAAAAGGAATTAGAAATTCTTTTAAAATCTGAAAATTATTTTAAAAATTGAGATTAAATTCAGAATTATTTTATGAAATTATTAACTAAATATTTAAAGTTGAAAATATAATTAATTTAGAATGAGATACTTTAATTAATTTAAATCTTTTCAATTAATAATTAATTGATTTAATTATTTGATAAATTTAATCATTTATTATTGCAATAACATTAAAAAGGATGGATCTTGACCTTCGTACCGTTGGGTGTCGAGAAATATTTTTTAAAAAATCGAAACTCCAAATCTGGACGAAATCGTGTTTAGGGGTTACGGTAAAAGTAATAGTTGATCGTTAAATTACTTGGTCAAACAAATCTATTTTTTACCGAAATTTTGGCAATAACATTTAAAAGGGTGGATCTTGACCTCCGTACGGTTGGGTCATCCAGAAATATTTTTTAAAAAAATCGAAACTCCAAATCCGGAGGAAACCGTGTTTAGGGGTTACGGTCAAAGTAATAGCTGACCGTTAAATTACTTGGCGAACAAATTTATTTTTTTCCGAAATTTTGGCAATTACATTTAAAAGGGTGGATCTTGACCTCCGTATGGCTGGGTCGTCCAGAAATATTTTTTGAAAAATCGAAACTCCAAATCTAAATGAAACCATGTTTAGGGGTTACGGTCAAAATAATAGTTGACCATTAAATTACATGGTCAAACAAATCAATTTTTTCCCGAACTTTTTGTGTACATCGAACCGTACGGATGTTAATAAACACACATTTTTGTGTTAAGAAAAAATAATCAAAAAATAAAAAGGTCGGGTTGTACGACATTTTAACAAAAACGTGGTAAAAGTGATGCTTCCTATAACGGAACACGATCCACATTCACTGAATAATTTTTTTTAATGATTTTTTCGACGATCGAACCGTACGGATGTTAATAAACACTCATTTTACTGTTGGGAAAAAATAATCAAAAAATAAAAAGGTGGGGTTGCACGAGATTTTAACCAAAACGTGGTAAAAGTGATGCTTCCTATAACGGGACACGATCCAGATTCAGTGAATAATTTTTTTTAATTATTTCTTCGACGATCAAACCATACGGATGCTAATAAACACTCATTTTAGTGTTGGGAAAAAATAATCAAAAAATAAAAAGGTCGGGTTGTACGACATTTTAACCAAAACGTGGTAAAAGTTACACGATCGAGATTCACTGAATAATTTTTTTTAATTATTTCTTCGACGATCGAACCATACGGATGTTAATAAACACTGATTTTAGTTTTGGGAAAAAATAATCAAAAAATAAAAAGGTCGGGTTGTACGACATTTTAACCAAAACGTGGTAAAAGTGATGCTTCCATTAACGGGACACGATCCAGATTCACTGAACAATTTTTTTTAATGATTTTTTGACGATCGAACCGTACGGATGTTAATAAACACTCATTCTAGTGCTGGGAAAAAATAATCAAAAAATTAAAAGGTCGGGTTGTACGACATTTTAACAAAATCGTAGTAAAAATGCTATTTTTAATAATGGGGCACATACCAGATTCATTGCATAATTTTCTTAAATGATTTTTTTGACGATCCAACCGTACCGATGTTAATAACTAATCATTCTAGTTCTGGGGAAAAAAATCAAAAAATAAAAAGATCGAGTTGTACGAGATTTTAACATAAACTAGTTAATAAATAAAGAAAATATTTATTTTTAACTTTAAAAAAATCATTTTTCTTAATTTTTTATCCTTAAAATATGATAAACAAATATAATGAAAGATTTTGAATTTTTATATATATAAATACATAATATATTTAATTATTCATTATTTTGAAGCTAATAAATTATGACTATAATATTAACTTAAAAATTTAAAAATCAAAAATTGAAAAATTGAAAACAACGAGTCTTTTTTAGCAGCCAAAAAATTTCCCCCCTAAACGGAAATTTAGAACTAAACTTTCCCCCAAACAAAACTTTCTCGACTTAAGCTCTCCTAACCTAAACTCTCTCACTCAAAAATTCGCTCTCTCTCTCTCCCCCTCAAAACTTTAAAGAATAAGAAGATTGGGGCTTCGATTAGGACAGTTGTTCTCTCTCTCTCTCGACCATCGCTCTATCTCTCTGTTTGATAGGGTTTCGTGTTTAAAGATTTAATATGGTAAAATTGGAGATTTTTTTTGGGTTTTCATTTGCATACTTACATAAAAATTGGGGGTTTATGTTTGTATCTTATTGGGGGGTTTTGATTAATTTGTATTAAATTGAGGTTTTCTGTTTTTGTATTATAATCATTTTGGATTGCAGAGCTACCGAACGAACACTCGCTCTCCTGCTAGCTGTTCCATCACTTCTTCCATTTATATTGCTCATTTTTGTGTTAGCAGGATAAAACAAAAAACTAAGGTTTTGAATACTCTATTATATAATACTAATATTATTTGTAAGTCATCTCTTTATTGCTCAATTTTTAATTTTTGATGCATACGTACTGTTTGATTGAATCAAATTAATTGTTATAACAGTTGTTGAATTAGCTCTATTTTGATTGTTGATGTACAATTATTAGGCTTTTGCTCAATTTTATCTACATTAGTATGCATTGTTGTGTTCTATTCTCGAATATATTGAGTTGTTTCATTTACATGTCCGGTGTAGATTGATGAAGTAGATTTTAGTTTAGGTCTTTAGTTTGTAAGATAATTAAAGTACATATATATATAGCAGGTTACTCTGTAAGTGCTTGATAAATGCATCTTGTTGTATAATTTGTGTACTTTATGCATCGTAGTTGTGAGTCCGTTACAGGGTGCTTTCGAGTGCTACTTGTTGTTTTTTATTTGGCATTTAAATATCTAAAATGAACTAGAAAACTTTGGTGGCAACTTCTAAGTTAGTAACCACTTTACTCGTTCACAAAGGGTAAGAATCCAATATTTAAACTTTACTTTGTTGTAACATTTCTGTCCATTAAGCATGGTAGGTGCGAGTCCGATATTGGGTGCATTGGAGTGCTACTTGTCGAGAAACCTGGGGATGAGGTATTGGTCTTATGCATATTGATTGATTGTTTATTAATATCTATTGATTATCAACTTGTGGTTAACAAATCTTTTGTGAGGTTTATAGCTTATGCAGATAGCTGGTGACTTGTTGCCTTGTTGGATCTCATTGGTGATAGTGCATTTGTAACAGTGCAAGACCTTATAACTGTAACGTGTATAAGTGGTTGTCGATTCATACTTGGCAACTTCCAAGTATTTGTGATAAAGAGTGTTGCTTATTGTTTTATGTTTTGTATCTTTGAGCAGTTTTAGATCCTGGTTTCTAAACTCGTGCATTTGCAGATCACATCCACACTTATATTTGCGAAAGTATGTGCATATGTTGGAACTACTGTCCTTATTAGCAGCGATTTTAACAGTTGTGCTCAGAATCACGGTACTCAGTTTTAAACAGCTACTGCTATGGCCTTTATGAGTTGGTTTGTCATTTCGCCATCCTTTATCTTGAACTTTTGGTCTTTAGCATCTAGGTAAACACAAGGCATATTTCTTCTTTTTTGTCCTTAAGATTGACATGTTTTATATTTAACCATTTTCTATGACACAGTAAGGTTAATTTTTTTTTAATGAATTTGATCTGTTTGGAGAGCTTATTTATGAAAGGTCTTTAATAGACTGATATTGATATACTTTATGTCATACAATCACACCTTTTTTCTACTATTGTTTGGTGGTTGAACTGTAGCTAATCCTCCGAGGAAAACAATTTTCTGCAAGTATTGTAATATTCAAGGAATATGATTTAGTGATTTGCTGGAGCCTAGTAGGCCTTTCATTTGGTACGTAACACAACGCCACAATCTATGTTTGATTATCTGCTAACTGTAGAGTGTAGGTACAAAGTATTTTTATCTGGATAACTGTCATATGAGATTGTAAAAATCTGTGAGAGACACAACAAACTAGAAGAGCAAAAAATGATGATTTTGGTAACATGCAATGCACATGCGAGATTTACACATTTGGGATGCTAGATTTATAAATATTAAACATCAAGGTGCTAGAAATATAATTGATAAAAAAAGTTTGACAATTAAATGTATCTACATTCATAATAAAATTTTGACTATTAGATGCTTGTATGTGATTATCAAACAAGATTAGATGCACTGTGAAGATTTTCTAGAAAAAAAAAAGAGTTTGCAAAAGTAGAAAAAAAGGCTGAACCCTTTGCCAAGGCCATGCAGGTTTCTCCTCAACTCAGTATCTGGCCATGAAATAATGTCTTCTGCTTTCATACTAGCCTGTTGCACCCCTGCTCTAATCAGGAGGTCAAAAAAAAGTAATAACCCTCTATCAAGGCCACCATGATATCTGTTTATTAGAGTTAGCATGTAAATGGATCTTGTAGCCTGATGCAGAATAGTAAATCAAACATTTTTCAATATTATGATTCTGTTTTTGGAAACAGAATTTAAGAATATATGTGAACTTGAGGCCAACTCAGATTCGTATTGTTTGTTTTTATGATAAATAATTTGAAAGTCCTGTCTCGTATAAACTTTCTAGATTAAAACACATTGTGTATTTCTGTTTCTTATAGATAGTCTTGGCGGTTTTCACAACAATAACTAATTTTTTGTTTAGGTCAAGATAAGAGGGAGGTCACACCAAAGTGAAGTTTGTGGTGACACTTTTCAAGAATTTGACTATGAGAGTTTCACTTAATCTCCTTATGTCTAGTGGTTGAAGGAAGGAGACGATGATTGATATTGTTTATGTCTTAGTTGTGGTTGAAGGAAGGAGAACATTGTATATCTTCGTCTGAATGTTGGTGGTTAAATTAGTTTATATAGAGTGGTTGAAGGAGGCACTATAATGGTTGAATTTGGTTTGAATGTTGGTTTAGACATGTAATGGATAAATTTGGATTAGACATGTAATGGTTATTAATGGGAATGTTGCATATATAAAGTAGCTATTTCAAATTTTTTGTATTTTAGTGTTACATTTGCCTATTGTAGTGTTACATATGCATGTTCATCTGGTGTTACACTTGCTTATTGTAGTGTTACATTATAATCTTATTTAGTGTTACAGTAGAAATGTTGCAGTGTTACAATAGAGAGTGGGCCCCACACATGCCACGTGGTAGGTGGGTCCCACACATGCCACGTGTCAGGTGGGCCCCACACATGCCACGTGCCTGATGGGTCCATACATGCCACGTGTCAGGTAGGCCCCACACATGCCATGTGTCAGGTGGGTCCACATGCCACGTGTCAGTGGGCCCCACATTCTGTCCCTCGGAGTAAGTTCAAATGTAACATTACAAATCCGTTACATTAGGTGATGCTAGTGTTACATTAGCGACATAATGTATCGCTTTCTTAGTGTTACATTAGATGGGCAAAAGCGTTAGAATAGGCACCTGTTGTAACGCCCCGTAAATGTAACGTCCCCTAGTGTTACAATAGTCCACATCTCGACTATGGCCAGATCAATCGCCCCATCGAAAGTTGGCGGGTTCAAACGCTTGAACTGAGAGACGATATTCTGTTGCCTGGGTTGCTGATTCACGAGTATAGCCAGAGTCTCAGCTAGCTGGTCGAATACATTCCCACCATCACGATTGTTGTTACCATTCTGATTGTCATTGTTGTTATCTTCTCCGTTCATCTTTCCTAAGATAATAAAACAATTTTCTCTTACACACAAGTAACAAACTTACAACAATATATAAGGAGACAAAACACAATATTAAATCACATCAATACTTAATTTATTCCCACAAAATTTGAGTATCAAATCATAGGGTTGCTCATAACTAAACACTTATAATAGCTAAGGTCTTATTTCAAACTATCTCACACTCTCATAAATCTTAACATTACAATCAAATCAATCGTAATCGCGTGCTAATGCCTCCTCTACGTCCTTTCGAGTCTTTTTGATCCATTTTCGGGTCACCATGAATATGCTCTTCATTGCCTTCTCTTGTCCCGGACGACACCACTTTCGCAATCGCATTCCACAGACTTTGGAGATGACCCTTTCCACCGTTTCGGTTCGAATCCTCAACGTCTCGATCGCATCATCTCTCTTTTCATCGTCAAGCGCCATCCTTTCCTTGTAGATCTCGAGCTCCTCCTTCAAAAGTCTGATCTCTCTATCTTTTGGATCTTCTTCCATAGACTCATCAATGGCTTCTTCCGGATAGGTCGGTTGACAGAGTCGTCGCTATTGTAACCAGGTGCGTCGTCCATCGAAAAATGCTCGCTAGCATCGCTAAAGGACACCTTCTTGCTAAACGAATCGTTTCCTGACATCTACAAAATTTCAAGATAATAAATATCATATATAACACCAAAATCGTAAGGCCCAAACTCACAAGTTAAACCTAAAAGGTAGTCTACGGGATCGCATCCTAGGGAATGTACTAGTCCCATACCTAATACACTCCGAAGGAAAACCTAGGCTCTGATGCCAACTGTAACATCCCGACTTTTCGAGATATTAATTCTATATACGAAACTTAAATAAAATGTATTCTTTATTCAAATAATCCAAATATTCAATAAAGTCAACGCAGCGGTCAAACTTAATAATTCAAAATCATAAAAACGGAGACGCAGCTCCATAATCCAATATTCAATAACAATCTTTATTCTAATAATGATAAAGAGTCTAATCCAATAAAGGCATCTAACAGCTAGCACGAAAGTCCACAAAATTCACATCCTTATTCTCATTAAGCTTCCAAGATCAGAACCTGAAATATTAGAGACGAATGAGCTACACAGCTCAGCAAGTACAAATTGACTAACAAATCCTTTCAAAAATCAATGGGCATTTTTATTAAAACAATTTTCAAAATCCAATATAAGTTTGCAAAACATTTACGAAAACAATTCCGACCCAAAGTTTTATATTTTCAAAATACAGAATTTAAATCAGAAACAGAAGCAGAAAACAGAAATAAAACGAAACGAAAATCGAAAATACCACAGTCTTGCTCTACGGCCACATTTTGCCAGTGACCGGCATCTTATTCTTATTCTTATTCTTTCGCCATACTTTGCCAGTGACCGGCATCTAAAGTTCAATAATTACGCACCCTTAATAGGTATCTAAAGTTGCACACTTGTGCGCCTACTAAGGTATCTAAGGCTAGTTCCGGAACTATAGCGTAAATTACGAACGGGTTCGAAACGTAGAGACTGATGATTCTAAAATCAAATACTTATATCTTATAAAGTCGAAACAGAATTCTTATATCTTATACGAAAATCAAAAACAGAATCTTATATCCTATACGAAAATCAAAAGTTGCAGAATCAAATATACTTTTCGAAAATTAAAAGTAAGTCAAAAGTACTTACCTCAAAGTCGACTGAACACACTAAAAATAATTGCACTAATAAATCCTAAATATTAAATAACAAATAATTAATGAACCGAGACATAATTATTGATACTAAACAGAATACAACACAGGCTGATTTTACTCTAGCTTCACAAATAATACGCATGGCACAGACTCGACCGTTAATTCATATACGAACTGGACAGAGACTATAATCAATAATTTAAAACCAATTAACCATCAACGGAAAACAAATGGACCAGAATTTTATAACAAACAAATCATATTAAAAAGATCAATTAATGGGCCTCAAAAGCCCCACAATAATTATACACGGCCAAGTCCATATTCAAGTGTAAACTGCAAAAAGGTCCCTAAACTTTAACATGTTTTTGCTCTTAAACAAATACAACACATGCATATATTAATATTTAACACTCAAGCACTTATTTTAACAGGACACAAGTATTGTCAATTATCCATTAACTAACAAACAAGCTACATAAAACTCACTTTTCTGGGATAGTTCATCCACGCAACCTAACACAAGTTCATATATTAATTAAATAAATGTCACGGCAAATTAACGAAATTAGCAAGACAACAATATGGTTTGAAAATTCTTTCCTTCTGTTTCTAAAATCTAACAAATAAACTATGTCAAAATATTATTATTATTATTATTATTATTATTATTATTATTATTATTATTTTATATAACTTTCTAAAACAAATCACGGAACACCCATAACTCAAATAACAGAGTACATATATCTTAATTAGTCTTCATGCATACAGTTAGTAATTAATTGACTCAAGTCAATTAGCAAAGTAAAAAAAATATTTCTATAACTTTCATACTCGAAAATAGAACCAGGAGCATGTATATGTACTTCACATAAAATTTATAACATGCATTAAGGTTTAGGCAGAAAGCAATCCATGTTACAATCCAAGTTACACGAAATATAGGCAGGCATATTGGCTCATATATCTCTAATTACAACACTTAAACCTGTACTAATATGGTTCAATTAATTTACAAAACCAGAGCATTTAGCATGAATTTAACCATTGACTAGATAAATTATTACTTAACAAATATTATAGAATTTAACATATAAACCGAAACATAGCAACAACTCTATTCTCATAATTTAATAATCTATATGTAATCCTAAACTCGCAACATACATACATGACATAATCTACACATATATACTTTGTCAATACTAACTCATGTTCGGAAAATACCCGACTTTTCGAGATATTAATTCTAAATATGAAACTTAAATAAAATATATTCTTTATTCAAATAATTCAAATATTCAATAAAGTCAACGCAGCGGTCAAACTTAATAATTCAAAATCATAAAAACGGAGACGCAGCTCCATAATCCAATATTCAATAACAATCTTTATTCTCATAATGATAAAGAGTCTAATCCAATAAAGGCATCTAACAGCTAGCACGAAAGTCCACAAAATTCACATCCTTATTCTCATTAAGCTTCCAAGATCAGAACCTGAAATATTAGAGATGAAGGAATTTACGGACGAGCGGAAGCGCGGTATAACAATTATTCCGTAAAAACCATGTATCGTGCATATAGAAAAGCATATAAAAATTAGAGAGCGGAGGAATCGTAACCATACCTTGAAAAATCGAAGCTTTATAATCTATGGTTTTGATGGTTGCTAGCAGTTGCTCCTCAGAGTGTGAAGCACTCTACCGGTATCCACCAAGATTAATTCTTCGACGAAGCTTTTTATAAAACTAAGCTTTTATAAAAATGGAGGTTTGATCTTTTTGAGAGAGAGAGAGAGAGAGAGAGATGAAGGTGGAGGCTACTAGGGTTTTCACAAAACCAAAAAAAAAGTGTATAACTCATTCTCATCTCATTCTATTTATAGGGCTTATGTAGGGTTTTCATAATTAATATATCATTATATATTAATATATAAATCCTACACGTTATCTTATAAAATGTTAAATAATAATTAAAACAATTTTAATCATTATTAAAACAACTTGCTCTCTCAAAATACCTTCATCAATAAATTAATCTTTTTATGGTGTGACCCTGTAGGTTCAATATTAAGCCGGTAGTAGAAATAAATAATAATAAACTTTTTATTTATTATTTATATGAATTATAAAATTCATTAAATATAATTAACTGATTAATTATATTTATTCTACATCGTGAGTGATGCTTCTCAACATATCGCGACTATCCGGATAACATGAATTCACTGCTTAGAATACCAAGAACCTGTCAGTGCTAGTTACCGTACAATCAATTCCTTCTACCCTACAATATCCCGATTAAATACAAGGCATGGATCTCGTGTCAAGCCTATCAAATTTAATCATATGATTTCTTATTCATAATGCAAAGTTCATATTAATGCAAATTAGAAACTCCTTTCTAATTTCATTCACTCTGGCCAGAGATTCCGGAACTAGCATCATAAGAATAGCATAGGATATTCTCTTCCTTTACTGGAAGGGGTAGATCCTTTATTGACCGTTAACTATCTCCATACACAAATCCCTATGCCCAGAATAGACCTAATGGATGTCCTTGAGACTAAGGACTAAACCAAAGCATAGTTCATTATATACAAGATTACTCTAACGATCTCAAGTCTAAGGACACTTGTACAACTATCACCCAGTGAACAACTATCGACACGTGAGTAAACTCCATTAGTTGTTCAACTTATCGAGTCATGTTCAGTGAACTTATTCCCTAATAAGCACCTACATACTAGCTATAGTGTCACCACACAAATGCCTATGAGAACAGACATCCTCCTGAAAGGAGCAAGCATAGTATGTACCAATCTTTGCGGATTCACTAACTTCCGATTAGTTATCCTATGATCGGGAACTGTTTAAGTCTAGAGTTATCATCTTCTAGATCTCACTATTATAATCTCATTATAATTCTAGAAGCTTTACTTTAAACCATGGAATATCTTATTTAAAACACTTTAAATAGATAAAGCCCGTAATAAAAACAAATAAGTCTTTTATTAATGTTAATAAAATTAAATAAGAATACAAGAAAGTTCTTCCTAACTCATCATACATGATTGGATTTAGGACAAACACTTTCAATCTCCCACTTGTACTAAAGCCAATCACTCTGGTATCTAATACCCATTCACTCATTATGACGATCGAAGTGAATCTGAGATAGCGACTTAGTGAGTAGGTTTGCTATGTTGTTATGTGTGTCAACTTTTCAATGTTGACATCTCTACTTTCAATGATCTCCGTAATCAAAAGAAAGCGCCACAAAACAATTTTGCAACGTCACTTACATCTATAAACTCTGCTTCCGCTGTTGAGTCAGCCGTTGTAGGCTGTTTGGAACTCTTCCAACTAATCGCTCCACCCTTCAAGGTAAACACGTACCCTAACATGGATTTGCTATCATCACTTTCTGATTGAAAACTAGAGTAGGTATAACCCTTCTATTTTTCAACTCAGATCCACCAAAAACAAGAAAAATATCCTTAGTCCTTCGCAAGTACTTAAGGATGTTCTTCACTTCTTTCCAGTGGTCTTCACTGGATCCGACTGATATCTGCTTGTCACACTAATTGAATAAGCAACATCAGTCCTAGTACACAACATCGCGTACATGATAGATCCTATTGCTGAAGCATAAGGAATCTTACTCATACGCTCTCTTTCCTCAAGTGTCTCATGAGACATCTTCTTGGAAAAGGGATACTCCACGGCTCATCGGTATGAGACATATCGTGGAGTTTTCATGCTAAACCTTTTAAGCACTTTCTCGATGTATGTACCTTGGGTAAGACCAATCATTCTTCTCGATCTATCTCTATAGATCTTCATACCAAGAATTTAGGATGTCTCTCCCAAGTCCTTCATAGTGAAGTTCTTTGATAGCCACACTTTGACTGATTGCAGCATCGGTATATCATTTCCTATAAGAAGTATGTCATCCACATACAATACAAGAAATGTTACCGCGCTCCCACTAACCTTCTTGTAAACACATGGTTCATCTATGTTTTTTTGATAAAATCAAACTCTTTGATTGTCTCATCAAAATGGATGTTCCATCTACGAGAAGCTTGCTTCAATCCATATATGGATCGCAAGCAAAATCCGAATTGATTTGAGTAGGGCTACATGCAAAAAGTTTCATCAAAGTCAATCCTTTGCCTTTGTCTGAATCATTTTGCCATGAGCCTAGCCTTGTAGGTCTCCACCTAACCATCTACTCCAATCTTTCTCTTGTATACCTTTTATCACCCAATAAGTCTAACATCCTCAGGTGCTTCAACCAAGGTCCATACTTGGTTGGCATACATAGAATCCATTTCGAATTTCATGGCACTCTGCCATTTCTCAGAGTCAACACTATGTCACATAAGGTTGTTTAGTTTGAACAGGAGTTTCCGTTTGAACCGTAGTAGTTTGTGTTTCATGAACTTCTTTAAGTTCAATCTTGCTCCCACTGTTCCCTTCAAGGATAAACTATTTTTCTAAGAAGGTAGCATGTCTGGAGAGAAACACCCTATGATCGGTGTAAAAGTGATACCCTAAAATCTCTTTAGGATATCCCACAAACCTACATTTTACGGATCGAGATTCCTGCTTATCATGGTCAACTTTCTTGACATAAGCTGGACATCCCCAAATCTTAACGTGTTTAAGACTCGGTTTCCTTTCTTTCTATATCTCATATGGAGTTTGAGGAACAGATTTGGAAAGCACCTTATTCAGTAAATATGCCGAGGTTTCCAATTCATAACCCTAAAGTGATACTGGAAGATCTGCATAGCTCATCGTGGATCGAACCTTGTCTAACAAAGTTCAATTTCTCCTTTCAGATACTCCACTCAACTATGGAGTGTCCGGATGAGTCCACTGGGAGACTATACTATTTTCTTTGAGATAATCTAGAAACACACCACTCAAGTATTCATCTCCTCGATCTGATCGAAGAGCTCTAATACTATGTTTGGTTTATTTCTCTACTTCATAACTGTATTCTTTGAACTTTTCAAAGGTTTCAGATTTGTATTTCATCAAATACATATATCTAAATCTAGATCAATTATCTATGAAAGTCACAAAGTATTAAAATCCTGCCATGGCTTGCGTAGACATTTGTCCACATACATCTATGTGTACCAATACCAGCAACTCTCTAGCGCTCTCTCCATGTCCACTAAATGGAGATTTGGTCATTTTACCCAACAGACAAGACATGCATGTAGGATATGATTCAAAATCAAAGGGTTCCAGTAACCTTCCCTTATGCAATGTCCGAAGTCTATTTTCACTAATATGACCAAGTCTGTAGTGCCATAAGTAGGTAGGATTTTCATCATCCTTTTTTTTTTCTTTGTTTAATATGAAGTAAAACATATTCTATGTCACATACATACAGACCATTATTTAAAGTTCCACTACCATAAAGAACATTATCTCTGAGGATTTGATGTTTAATATTCTGAATAATAAATGAAAATCCATCCAAGTCTAACATTGGAATAGAAATAATATTCCTCACAATCGAGGGAACCAAAATAACAATTATTTAAAATAATAGTCTTGCCCGTAGGCATATGTAAATCAAATGACCCTACAGTTATGGCAGCAACTCTTGCTCCATTGCCCATCCGTAGAATCGCCTTCTCTTCCCCAAGAGCCCTACTTCGCCTTAGTCCTCGCAACGAATTGCAAATGTGAGAACCACAAGTAGTATCTAATACCTAAGTAGAAGTTTGATTTAGTGACATGTTTACTTCAATCATAAACATATCTGAATTAGAAGCGGCAGTCTCACTAGCCTTCTTCACCTTAATTCTGCAAGGTAAACCTTACAGTTCCTCTTCCAGTGCCTCACCTTGTTACAGTGAAAACAAACAGCATATCCCAGCTTCTTAGCCCTTGAGAACTTTTCTCAAGCTTCGAAGCCAGTCAGCATAGTTGGGACCAGTCAATATGTGAGCATCTAGTATGCTACGGAGTGATTGTGCAGAAGACCTAGTGTATATATCTATATATATTAAGTCTGCAAATGATATACACATAACAACACTTAGCAAATGTTCAATTTCATTATTAAAACACTATATGAATCGGGTCTTTATTCATAAGTGGCTCCCACTAGTTTATCTAATTTATACAACCCCCTAAGTGAATAAATAAGCATTCAAAATGCTAGTGGGAATAGGGATCCTACATTCCATCACACAACCCCGGCTGTGGCACGAAACGCCATGTGATGTTCAATAGGCAGACAACTCTTGTCAATTACATCTCATGTTATTCCCTAATAAAACTTTAGCCTCTTGAATAATTGAGTCACGGCTGTGGCACGACAAACTCAATATTCTAAGTCAAGTCTAACCCAACATTCTGTACAATTGAATCAGTCTCCAATAGCCCACGGCTGTGGCACGTAACGACCATTAGATTCTAATTCATTGTACACATCTATATGTAATAGACAAGTATTTCTTATTTCGAAATCAAAGCCCTCGGCTGTAGCACGAAACGACAATGATTTAAAAATGAGAACTACTTTCTACCATGTTGGAAGGCTATGACCGACACAAGCACGTTGTGTCATTGGCCAATTACTACTTGATATTTATAAAAGAGGTTTTTTTTAAGGTCACGAAACATTTTCGTATAAACCTATAAGTCTAACGTGTTTTAAGTTTAATAGATAATCTAAATCTATAACAAAAACACGAAAAATCAATATTATTAGTCAAGTCAAATCCAACATTTTGTACAATTAAATTAGATTCCAATAGCCCACGGCTGTAGCACGTAACGACCACTAAAATCTAATTTTGTACACATCTAATGTAACAGACAAGTATTTTCATGTTGATCGGTAACAAAGTCCTCGGCTGTAGCACGAAACGACAATGCACCGAAAACAAGAAATACTTTCTGTCATGTTGGAAGACCATAACTGACACAAAACTTTTTGTGCATATGGCCGATTACAACTTGACATATATAATACATAGATCTCATCTTCTTTGTTATTAACCAATAATTAAAACTCTTTTAATTATTAATTCTATTTCTAAACTCTTTAGAAAATTAATCTCTCCCTTAATATAATTTCATAAATTAAATAAATAATTAATAATATTAAGATCACATCTAAATTATTTTATAATAAATTAAATCTCATTTAATCAATTAATAAAATTGCTAACTAATTATTATTTCATAAATAAATAATTATCAGCCATTATTAATTAACTAATATTATTTAACAATCATAATCATATTATAAAGAGATTCTTTTCTTCAATTAAATATTTCAAATCAATAATCGATAATAGGATGATTCCCAGATCGGGGGGAGCATTGTCAAGAGGCGTCACTTAATACCCTTTTCTTACAGATCAAAATCTGTTTTTGACAGAATCATCCTTTCTCTCAATATTGAAAATTCATATTTAATTACGTGTTTCAAAAACACAAAAATCTCATGATTGTATTCATAATATTATTATTAAGGCAAGAAACGATTCCTATTTCTAGATTTTCTAGCGCACGCCTTATTTTGATTTAAGTTCACCTAAATCTATCATCTCATGGTAAACATAGGCATATATCTCATATATAAAATTAAATAAACAAGTAGGCATGCAAGCAATATCATGTCACACATTGATATAATGATGTATGGATTTATTATAGCATTTAAAAGCAATTTAAAATAATTAAAACATGCTTTAAAACACTTTCGGGAATATAAATATTTCAAAAATATTATATAAAACCTATTTGACCACTCCATTAGATCCGTCTCGGAAATACGAATCCAACGATATATTGCACGCCCAAAATGGAGTTACGAAACTCCCAAAAAATCAAATTTAATGTGGCCAGAAGGGCTGTAACGCATTACAGGAATGTGTTACAACAATATAAAGCCATTAAATTGTGTAACGCATGATGTTAATGCGCCACTTCCCTGTCACGCATTTCACAAATGCGTGACACCCCTCTCCGCGACTGTTTCCCACGCGCCAGAGACAGCAGCTACGCAGCAGAAGATTATTATTATTTTTTTTTTTTTGTCTTTGTCATCCGACCGTTGTATGTAACTGTAGTGTGTCAGATTGCAGAGTAACTGATGCCTTTACTTCTCAAAAACCAAAACGGCTGATCTAACTTCCTTTACTATTATTATTTTAATTTTATATTAATAAATTAATTAACATTTAATTAATAAATTAATAAAAATTAAAACAACATAACTTTTATTGAATCAAAAACAGAAAAAAATACCAGGTAGCTATGGGGTCCTTGTGCAAACTTTAATTTCATAATATTCACATGCATGATTATTTTATGAATTTTAATCAAAACAATTTTAAAAAATTCATAACAAATAATCTACACATCATAAAATTATGAAAAAATATCTAGATGTTCCATAACACTTATAGAAGCCAGATCAATGGTCAAAACTTTATGCAAATATTATTTTGAATTAATTCATAATTAAATCCAAATAAACTTGCAAAAATCATAATAAATCAATACATGCATAAAAAAATCTGAAATTTTTATATGAATCTCTATATGCATGAACCTGGCTCTGATGCCATTGAAGGAATTTACGGACGAGCGGAAGCGCGGTATAACAATTATTCCGTAAAAACCATGTATCGTGCATATAGAAAAGCATATAAAAATTAGAGAGCGGAGGAATCGTAACCATACCTTGAAAAATCGAAGCTTTATAATCTATGGTTTTGATGGTTGCTAGCAGTTGCTCCTCAGAGTGTGAAGCACTCTACCGGTATCCACCAAGATTAATTCTTCGACGAAGCTTTTTATAAAACTAAGCTTTTATAAAAATGGAGGTTTGATCTTTTTGAGAGAGAGAGAGAGAGAGAGAGATGAAGGTGGAGGCTACTAGGGTTTTCACAAAACCAAAAAAAAAGTGTATAACTCATTCTCATCTCATTCTATTTATAGGGCTTATGTAGGGTTTTCATAATTAATATATCATTATATATTAATATATAAATCCTACACGTTATCTTATAAAATGTTAAATAATAATTAAAACAATTTTAATCATTATTAAAACAACTTGCTCTCTCAAAATACCTTCATCAATAAATTAATCTTTTTATGGTGTGACCCTGTAGGTTCAATATTAAGCCGGTAGTAGAAATAAATAATAATAAACTTTTTATTTATTATTTATATGAATTATAAAATTCATTAAATATAATTAACTGATTAATTATATTTATTCTACATCGTGAGTGATGCTTCTCAACATATCGCGACTATCCGGATAACATGAATTCACTGCTTAGAATACCAAGAACCTGTCAGTGCTAGTTACCGTACAATCAATTCCTTCTACCCTACAATATCCCGATTAAATACAAGGCATGGATCTCGTGTCAAGCCTATCAAATTTAATCATATGATTTCTTATTCATAATGCAAAGTTCATATTAATGCAAATTAGAAACTCCTTTCTAATTTCATTCACTCTGGCCAGAGATTCCGGAACTAGCATCATAAGAATAGCATAGGATATTCTCTTCCTTTACTGGAAGGGGTAGATCCTTTATTGACCGTTAACTATCTCCATACACAAATCCCTATGCCCAGAATAGACCTAATGGATGTCCTTGAGACTAAGGACTAAACCAAAGCATAGTTCATTATATACAAGATTACTCTAACGATCTCAAGTCTAAGGACACTTGTACAACTATCACCCAGTGAACAACTATCGACACGTGAGTAAACTCCATTAGTTGTTCAACTTATCGAGTCATGTTCAGTGAACTTATTCCCTAATAAGCACCTACATACTAGCTATAGTGTCACCACACAAATGCCTATGAGAACAGACATCCTCCTGAAAGGAGCAAGCATAGTATGTACCAATCTTTGCGGATTCACTAACTTCCGATTAGTTATCCTATGATCGGGAACTGTTTAAGTCTAGAGTTATCATCTTCTAGATCTCACTATTATAATCTCATTATAATTCTAGAAGCTTTACTTTAAACCATGGAATATCTTATTTAAAACACTTTAAATAGATAAAGCCCGTAATAAAAACAAATAAGTCTTTTATTAATGTTAATAAAATTAAATAAGAATACAAGAAAGTTCTTCCTAACTCATCATACATGATTGGATTTAGGACAAACACTTTCAAGAGACGAATGAGCTACACAGCTCAGCAAGTATAAATTGACTAACAAATACTTTCAAAAATCAATGGGCGTTTTTATTAAAACAATTTTCAAAATCCAATATAAGTTTGCAAAACATTTACGAAAACAATTACGACCCAAAGTTTTATATTTTTAAAATACAGAATTTAAATCAGAAACAGAAGCAGAAAATAGAAATAAAACGAAACGAAAATCGAAAATACCAAAGTCTTGCTCTACGGCCACATTTTGCCAGTGACCGGCATCTTATTCTTATTCTTATTCTTTCGCCACACTTTGCCAGTGACCGGCATCTAAAGTTCAATAATTACGCGCCCTTAATAGGTATCTAAAGTTGCACACTTGTGCGCCTACTAAGGGTATCTAAGGCTAGTTCCGGAACTATAGCGTAAATTACGAATGGGTTCGAAACGTAGAGACTGATGATTCTAAAATCAAATACTTATATCTTATAAAGTCGAAACAGAATTCTTATATCTTATACGAAAATCAAAAACAGAATCTTATATCCTATACGAAAATCAAAAGTTGCAGAATCAAATATACTTTTCGAAAATTAAAAGTAAGTCAAAAGTACTTACCTCAAAGTCGACTGAACACACTAAAAATAATTGCACTAATAAATCCTAAATATTAAATAACAAATAATTAATGAACCGAGACATAATTATTGATACTAAACAGAATACAACACAGGCTGATTTTACTCTAGCTTCAAAAATAATACGCATGGCACAGACTCGACCGTTAATTCATATACGAACTGGACAGAGACTATAATCAATAATTTAAAACCAATTAACCATCAACGGAAAACAAATGGACCATAATTTTATTACAAACAAATCATATTAAAAAGATCAATTAATAGGCCTCAAAAGCCCAACAATAATTATACACGGCCAAGTCCATATTCAAGTGTAAACTGCAAAAAGGACCCTAAACTTTAACATGTTTTTGCTCTTAAACAAATACAACACATGCATATATTAATATTTAACACTCAAGCACTTATTTTAACAGGACACAAGTATTGTCAATTATCCATTAACTAACAAACAAGCTACATAAAACTCACTTTTCTCGGATAGTTCATCCACGCAACCTAACACAAGTTCATATATTAATTAAATAAATGTCACGGCAAATTAACGAAATTAGCAAGACAACAATATGGTTTGAAAATTCTTTCCTTCTGTTTCTAAAATCTAACAAATAAACTATGTCAAAATATTATTATTATTATTATTATTATTATTATTATTATTATTTTATATAACTTTCTAAAACAAATCACGGAACACCCATAACTCAAATAACAGAGTACATATATCTTAATTAGTCTTCATGCATACAGTTAGTAATTAATTGACTCAAGTCAATTAGCAAAGTAAAATAAATATTTCTATAACTTTCATACTCGAAAATAGAACCAGGAGCATGTATATGTCCTTCACATAGAATTTATAAATACTATGCATGCATTAAGGTTTAGGCAGAAAGCAATCCATGTTACAATCCAAGTTACACGAAATATAGGCAGGCATATTGGCTCATATATCTCTAATTACAACACTTAAACCTGTACTAATATGGTTCAATTAATTTACAAAACCAGAGCATTTAGCATGAATTTAACCATTGACTAGATAAATTATTACTTAACAAATATTATAGAATTCAACATATAAACCGAAACATAGCAACAACTCTATTCTCATAATTTAATAATCTATATGTAATCCTAAACTCGCAACATACATACATCATACATGACATAATCTACACATATATACTTTGTCAATACTAACTCATGTTGGGAAAATACCACACAAAGATAAGAAATAATTGAAAAGGCAGTAACGCATATGCTTCTAAATCACTGTATATAATTAGACACAAATGACAAAACAGATACATATATAAATTGAATTAATCTAGAATTCACGTCAACACATAAAAAGAGAACACATAGCACATAAAATCATTATTTACTGATATTCGGTAAAAGGATTGAGGCATACCTCTGTGGCGGTGAATTACGATCTGTACGAGTCTCTAACTTTTCTAAGGGGTTTATTATATCGGCTCCTAAAAGCCTAAATTAATTAAGATAACTTCTAAAACTTTCGTACCCCCTCTCCAAGTAATACGTAAATTAAAAATATTCTGATTCACACAAAATATCTTAAATTAAATGATTCTGATTTTCTAATATCTTTTCACACTTCTTTCCTCTAACAATAATATCATCCTTATTCAAAATATCTTGCACAAAATTAATTCCAAAAATTACTAATCTAAATAAATAAAAAAAAAGACTTAAAAATCTAATATCTAATAATAAAATAAAATAAAATTAACGGGGTTTTACATATAATATCATAATCGATCATGTATCATTGATCCTCGAAGCCTTGTTCTCGTTATAAATTGAAGGAGATCACAGACAACAGTTTTGCAGCAGATGCAAAGACTCGAAGATTTTATCTTTACTCTAGCACGAAACAAGGGAAGTTAGTGCCCCTAGCGGGGCCTTTTAAGAAACAAATTTATCCCGGACCCGAGAACAAGAGATACAGAGGGCAAACTCCCTCACTCGAAAGAAAAATTTAATATTTCGAGAGATATTGGGGTTCCAAAAATTCAAATATCTTCAAACTTATTAGTTATTGTCAACTTCCTGGAAATTTACCGTTCAAGGAGGAGAGAATCACATGTTTGATCAAATACAATAGGTTTGTTTTCAGTGCTAGATATGAACACAAAAACTCAGCCAGGTGAGGAAACAGAGGTCGTGACTGATGATGATGATCTGGGTAGGTCCAAACAGTCCAACTGATGATAATCGTAGTAGTACAAACAATCCATTTACTGAGGTAGCAACTCCAACTCCACAACGAAGGCACAAATCTGTTCTTAATCCGGATAATTATGATGATAGTACTGAACCAAGAAGGTTTAGAAGAATGGAAGAAATATATGCTAAAATAGAAGAAATGCAAGTGGATGAGGAGTTATTGTTTGTTGGAGCTGATGAACCTGAGAAATACAATAGTGCAGCAAGTGATCGAGAATGGAGTGCAGCTATGCAACGAGAGATTGAGTCTATAGAAAGGAATGAGACTTGGAATCTGACAGAGGTGCCCTATGGTCATAAATTTAATACCCAAATTTAGTTATTGAAATGATTTTGTGCAAAGAAAATTAAAATAACGTTCTACTATTCAAAACATCTAAATAGAAAAACAAATAATAGTCTTATATAAGAAGTGGGAAAAGAGTTGAATACAACATATTAAATATGATATTTATTTATAATATAAGATGTGAAATTTAATATAATTTCCTTTTTTCTTTTTTTATATAGTCAAACACACTCGGACATAGTAAAGGGCGTTAGGGAAATATCCTAAAGTAATTATTTCTAATAATTATAAAATTTTAATTTTCAATTATCATAAAAGAATGTTTAGATATTATCAAATGTTTATAACATAACAAAATTTAATATTTAAGAATCAACTTTAATTTTTATATTTAAACAAACAAAAATATCAAAATTAACTTTTTCAGTGGAAAGCAAAAGTAAAATATTAGGTAAAATTTACATACCTTAAAGTGAAATCATAAATAAGTCTATTTACAAGAAATTCAAATATGATTCTCAAAAGAATTTTAATTATTAATATAACATATTGTGTAAGGAAAATTGCCCAAAATACCCACTTTTTCCCCTACCCAAAATACCCATTTTTCAAAACACCGTCCAAAATACCCATGGGTCACGCCCATGGGTGAGGCGTAACCGACCTACTATAGCAACCAATCACCTGCTACTAAACTCGATTTGGGCATTTCGATTCCAGCGTATTAAACGCTATGAAACTGGTATGGATGTATCAAACGCTACGAAACTGGTATGGTATGGAGAGAAAAATAGCTCGCCGGAAACGCCATTTGAAATGTAAATCGCGAGATCTCGAATTCTGCTAACCGATATATAATTAAACTTGTATAAGATTGTAGAGGAGACGAAGGCGGTTCGATTGGTGTGTAGGTTATGACTGGATGTTTACGGGAGAGGGGTGAACGAAAAGAGGGAGAGAAGTCGCTGGCGAGACCTAAATCTCCAGAGCTCTGGAGACGAAGAAGGCGGCGGATATGCATGTGGAACATGCTTATCCTCAGATGCGCCTTTGGAGATGGTGTATTATCTCCTCAGATGCGCCTTTGGAGATGGCGTATCTCAGCTAACCTGCGCCTATTCTGTTACCGTATCCACTCAATGCTCCGATCCCATAGGCTTGACTACTGAAATTCTCAGACCAAATAGGCGTACGGGGATCCTCCTCTTCCAAGGGTGTATCCCATTGGGCATTTTGGGCGCGCAATGCGGAATGTTGGGTATTTTGGTTAAGGAATAATAAAAAGTTTATATTTTTTATTTTGGGCACTCACCCTTAAATCCATACAATATAATGTTTATATTGTAATGTATTTAACAAATATATACATTTAAACTAGAAAAATATTTTTTCATTCACTACGCCATAGATGGGCTACGTTACATCTTTTTCATGGATATTGCTAGAACATGTTACCTTAGCATGTTATTTTGGACCTTATATAACATTTTATTTTTTGTGTTACCTTGATGTTACCTTAGCTTTAAAGTGTTGGATGTTAGCAACATACATGAAATGTTTTCTTAGATCATTACTAAACTCAATATTTAATTTTTTAACCAAAACAATGTTTAATTATTTGAAAATCACATTTACCTTTAAAATATTTCATGTTTATAAAGTGTAAGAGTTTACCAAGTAAATGAGTTTTTATTTTTGAATATCAAGGTATTTAATTGTTATTATTTTTCAGGTTCTATTTATTTATTAAATGTAAAATGGATATTTAAAAAAATAAAATCAAAAATTAATAAATATACTTTTAATCTATCTTTTTTTTATCAAGACCTTTAATCTATCTTTTAATTAATTAAAAGTGAATAATCTATCTTTTAAATTAATTTATCCTTAAAAAAATTAGAGTTTTCCAAATAAATGAGTTAATATTTTTAAATATTAAGAATATTTATTTATAATTTTTTCCTGGATATATTTATTTATTAAATTTAAAATGAAAATTCTAAAAAAAATCAAAAATATATTTGTAATAATATAAAATGCCGCTTGTAAGTGCATAAGCGGCAAAATATAGCGCCAGACTAAAATTTGGTCAAACCCCTAACAAAAATAACATTCTCATCCCCTCCCCTTCGTTCTCTCCCGACTCTCCCCTCCCCTTCGCTCTCTCCCGACTCTCCCTCTCTCTCGTAAAACTCTCCCCCTCAATTTCCCTCTCTCTTGTAAAACTCTTTCCCTCAATTTCTCTCTAATTCGTAAAACTCTCCCCCTCAATTTCCCTCTCTCTTGTAAAACTCTTTCCCTCAATTTCTCCATAATTTTCTTATGTCAGTACATATTTGGGATCAGTTTAGGGCTTCTCAGTTGATTGGGGCTTGGATTTGAGGCTTAAACTTCTTCAAATTAGGGCTTTTTTCAAATTAGGGGTTCTTCGTTTTGAGTTCATTCAATTCGATTTCTTCACTAATTAGGCTTAAACATCGATTAATTGATCTCTCTTTTCGATTTCAGGGATTATTCGATAGGAGCTTCGGATTTGGGGCTTTGATTTAGTGGATTTCGGGCTTTGATTCAAAGGTATTCCCTCCTTTCGATATGAATGCGTATTCTTACTTGTTTTATTATATGTTGCTCCTTCTAAACTTTAGCTCTTGTATCAATGCAGTTAATTTTCAATTAATTTTATATCTTAGCTATGTCTCTTTCACCTAGATGTTTGACTTGAATGGAGTAATCCCTAATGAGAATATGTTGGTTGTTGTATTTCTAAAGCTTATATCATCTTTCATGCATTTCATTTTCAGGATGATTCAGATGTGGTGTTCAAAGCAACTACTGGGAAATGGCGGGCTGTTGTAATCAAGATAACTAGAATGCACAAAATTGGTAGCCCAGTTCATGTTGGTTCAACTAGCGTTGAGCAGAGCGATACAATATTGATGCAGCTGCGTGAAGCTAGGATTCCCCATGAGGTCAGCGTTTTTTGCTTAAAGATGATAATAATCTATCTATGCCTTTCCTCTATCACTGATTCATATTAATTGCTTACCGTGTGGGCGAATATAAGTTTAGCATTCTAGAAATATTTTACCACTACATTTATGTAAAGGTTCTCATTGCAAAACCAGAAAATGTGGAGAGAAGCTGAAATTGTAGCATAGACTGGTCGACTTGGGTCTGTTATAATTGCAACCAATATGGCAGGTCGTGGAACAGATATTGTCCCGGGGAAATGTAGAATTTATGACGAGGTTAAAGTTACGGGAGATGCTCATGCCTTGGTATTTCAATTTTTTATTATTTTTACGTAATGTTAGTTCACTTAGCCTGTTGAAGGCATGGTTACATTACAAGAATAGTTCTAAACAGCACACACACATATTGTTGTCAAGTTCCATTTTCGTGTTTCAAGTTGCATCTGCTAGAAGATTGCTTTTTTTGGCCTATTATTACATATCCAGCATACTTTATTGGCCTATGTACACTTGCAATCTCTATTTTGTATTGTCCTTGACTTCACTAGAAATTGAAATGTGATTGGGGTCATGTAGAGTATATGATCTTTTTGTAAAGAATAATTAGAATTTTCTGTAAATATGTTTAGGTTTGAACATAGAAGATCTAGTTTTAGAGAGTTCCAGTACATATGTGATGGAGATAGCAATGGTGTTTTGTACTTTGCTCGCACATCTTACGGGCCACATCAGTGGGTAAATCCTGTTCTAGCCAATGTAGCATCCTCAACCCACTCTTCTGCTCTCTTATATTCCATTATAGAATCATTTAATTATTTGGGTAATATTCTTTTTTACTAATTCAAATTGTACATTCAGAGAATTACAGTGGCTGCCAGCACTCCTATTTTAGAGTTTTGCAAAGATACCACATATACTAACTTCTTATTATATCATGATAAGATTCTTCCTCATCTAAACAAATCAAAGAAGAATGGTAAGAAATGACTTACGAAAGTAAAATTATTCATTCCCTATAATCCGACGTTTGAATTCTAAATTAGAATAGACCTGGAATGCATCCTTTGCTACATGTTGTATACACATTATTGTTTAGTTTATTCAATCTTTTTAAGCAGCGTGTTATACTTGTACCTATCTAGCAATAAAGCTTGAAAGTTAATAGGTATATTAGCGGTTTAAAAAAAGTGAGTGATATAAATGTTTCTCATTATATTACTAAAATATGCAGGGCGTTTAATGACTGTGCATAAAGTGTAAGTACTATAGTTTTAAACACATTAACTACACTAAGTAAAACAGAGACAAAGGACTTGTTTTTGGAAGCATTGCTTCGTTTATTCACTGAACTGGAATATATAAGAGAGTCCTACAACTAAAACCTAGAAACTAGGACGTGTACATGCATATCCACACATCCTCAAACTACTCAACTGAAACAAGAACAAACCTATCACCTATAAGCATGCTAAATCAGCTATGCTCCAATAGAAATAAAGATAAGATAACTACTACTACTAACGACTACTTTATTCAAACAAAAACAAAACCTACTCAAGATTAACCAACATTACTCCCCCTTAATCTTAGAGTTGCCCAGACAGGTTCTCAATTCCAAGCAATCTTCTCATCTTTTCGAATTTTAGAGTAGTCATTCCCTTAGTCAGTATATCAGCTTTCTGACAATCACTAGTGACATGCTTCAATATGATCTCCCCCTGTTATGCAAAATTTACGCAAGCGCACGTTGTCACAAGTAATATATGATTAAATCAAGTTCGTTCCCACAGAGATCTAGAATGGTGTTCAATTCAATTAATGTACCTATGCACCGATGTATGGTTTTTATCCACTGCTAAGAAAAATAACAAAATTGAGATTGATTATCTAAATTAACTAAGTGCAAATTATAAAACTAAGAATTAAACAATTAACGAGAATAAAAATCGAATTACTTATATGAAAATAAACATGGAATCCTAGTTTCATCATCTACTTCACTTAGAGTTGCAGCCTTTAATTAAAACATGCGATGGTTTTGATATCTGATCGGATAACACGAAACAAGTATACGCTACCTGTCAGCATACGCATACCAAACTAAACATACATCCACAAAAGAGAAAGAAGATGAATAGACACCAATTATGCTTAGACCCTATATGTCTATAGAATTTGAAAACATAACGGTTGAAGAACAAGTTATCCATAAAGATCACACAGGGCAGTATAAGTATTTTCATCTCACACCACAATCATATTGATAACAATTATGAACCTATACTAGCATGGCAAGTTCTAAATCTCAAGATCCACTTTCACTTCACAAGAGATTAACAATTCAATTTAGATGTTAGCTACGCATCCAAAAGCATTAAGATTAACCATACGAGGATATCAAGAATTCACCACACATAAATCTTTAAGGCATGCAAACTACTAAGCTACATAGATAAATCCACTAGGATCCCATGACAACGATTAGTTCATAATTAAACCTTTCGTCACCATGGGATTTGATGAAAACATGGTAAATAACAAGATATGAATAAAAGACGTAATTATATTAATAAATAAGAGTTTGAGAAAACAAATCTATAATCCAAAGTAACACAAAGGATGAAGTAGATCTAGATTCGTTGCTTGTCACGAGCGTTGAATCCTTCTCTCCTTTTCTCCCTTGCAGATCTAAGCTGGTTACAATAATAAAGCTATGATAATGTATATATCTCTATTACAAGGGTAGGATGTGTTTAAATAGGCTCTAAAAGTCTTGCCCAACAAGAAAATACCAAAACAGAATTATAATAGAATTTCTGCAAGATACGTTTCCTAAACTGATTCTGTTTTTTAAGGGAAATTCGTAGCTGACTTTTCTTCAGTATTTCTGGACCGTTCCAGTTGTAATTGGACCTTTGGACCACTTTAGAATGATATAGAATCTTGTTATCTTCGCGTGGACAGTAAGATCGCCTAAAACTGACTTCTAGAACTCAAGATATGGCCAAAATCGTAAAAAGGGCAAAACTGTAAAATCAGCATGACCCTGAGCAGACTGCTCAAGAACGGCGCAGACTGCCCAGCACTATTCTGCCAATCTGGCGCAGACTGCTCAAGATATGGCGCAGTCTGCCCAGCCTCCAACTGGTGAAAATTTTCTGTCCTTCGTTTTTCAGCTCTATTTCCTTCGTTTTTGCTCCGTTTGCTCCCGTTCTTTTTGCGTTCTCTTCCGTTTTCAATCCTCTATGCTTGGAATCCTCATGGTGAACCACAACAAGACTCCATTCTACATTATTAAGCCCGAATTCAACTCCAAAAGTGACGGAAACAACGATCTTAATCAACATTCTTCCAAACCTACACACTTACACAAAACACATCAAAACTACAACAAACTTGAGGCCAAAGCAATCAATTTAAGCCGATATGGAACGCTCCAAGTGGATATAACTCCACTTATCATACCCCCAAACTTAAACCGATGCTTGTCCTCAAGCATAAACAATTACAACGAATTAACTAACTAGTACCACTTCCGTAGGTGATCACGGTTGCATTTGGCATATGCAACAAGCCCTTTAAACCCCTAGGCAGCCCTAGTGGACGAGTAAGGTCTCGTGAGGGCCTATAGCGAATGTACCCACAAAATCCATTTAACTTAATGCAATGCAATGCATGAATGCAACGAATATGCAAATGCAATTAATCTAATCTACCATACCTTCAAATCCTCTCATGCCATATTAACTTAAGAATCAAAGTAAATACGCAATGTCTTGGTGTCGAAAGTGCAATTATTCACATAGTCTACTCAATGAACATGCATAAGTTCTCACAAGCCCATGTCAAGTGTAAGAATAAGTTAGTAAACATGCTAAGCCTACAAGAGTACATCTTTGAGACAACACTCGGGATCTCATACGCAAGAACAAGCAAACACTCACAATCCACTCACAAAAAAATATTCACTCAAGAACAAGGGTAAGTGTATCACTCAATTCCAACAAAATCATAAACATGCTTGACATTTGGTCTCAATCTAACTCTTAACACAACCTACATCAATGACGATAATCAAAAGGTCTTTAATTGGGTTGTAACGGGGCTAGGGACAAGATATGTCAAAGAAGCCAAAACAGGTGAAGTGTCAAAAACTAGTAAGTACCTTAATAAATCATACACAACACCATATTTCCCCCCACATAATTTTACTATTCTTCTTCCAATAAACGCTCGACTAGTCGACTAAAAATAGGATCACAACAAACACAAACATGCTCTCATAATATATTTTTTTTTCTTTTTTTTTTTCTTTTTTTTTTCTTTTTTTTTTCATTTTTTTTTTCTCGAGAGCTAAATAGAACACAAACAATAATATAAACAATAACAATGATCCCATAATTTATTACATATGTCGACTATCAAGTAAACAACCAAACCCAATTTCAATATTTCCTCCAAAAGTATGACCAACAATAAACCCCTCCTTACACACCTTATTACTCCCTTAAGCACTCTACTAGCCTTTGACAATGTAAGTTCAAATTAATGTAAGGCCAATACAAGAAAAAGGTCTAGGTAAGTAATGTGGTATGTCACCGAAAAAATAGGATTAAGCTCAACGGGTTAACTAATTGATCATGTAAACATGGTATGGTAATATGGGAAAATATGCGGTTATTCCTAAATGCCTTTATCATTTTAATCGTCAAATAATGTCATGCATTTCAAGAAAGACCTCAAACAACTGCTAGCAATGCAAACAATCCGTGGACACTCAAGAAAACGAATAAATTGCAACAAATATGCAATAAGGCTCAAAAACTCACTTGGTGGAAAAACATACTCAATCCCAAGCAAACATCTCTCTAACGCACCAACTTGTATTCAAAGCATGCAAACTAAATCATCTTGCACATATTCATGTCCTTCTAATCACTTACAACATTCAAAAAGTCTACTAGCTTCAACTTACTAGTGTATGTGTGTGCACAAGAACAAAGCATATCACTTCTCAATCAAAAGCGTCAACAACACAAAATTCCTATCAAGCATGGGTGCAAATGCAAACTATTATGAACTCACATGAAATACTAACATAAAAACAGAATGTCCTATATGAAACAAACGTAGATAACACGAACATAAATGCATAATTTACTACTAATGTGCAAAGCATGAAATCCTACATGAACAAATAATACAAAAACATCTACTAATCCCTCAAACCACCTCCAAACTTGAAATATTCAATGTCCTCATTGAATGGAAGTAAATACAAGGGATAGCAGAAAACATACCTGAAAACACCGAAACACATGGGTTGCCTCCCACGAAGCGCTGTCGTTAACGTCATTTAGCCGGACAAATATGATTCAAATCATGGTGGCTCGAAGATCGCATTTGACTTGTCTTTAGCAGAAGGACCATTCACCCATTGGTTAACAACCTTCTTGCTATCTTCCCACATCTTTCCTAAACCAAACTTCTCTTTGCCTCTTCCTCTAATTAACTTTTTCTTTTTCTTCTTCACACCTCTAAGGTGCTTATGCTTCACAGTTGATTGATACGAACACTCCTCTACCTCATCATCCATGCTCCACCTTCTTAACACATTATCGTGACCCTCTTCAAAAATTACCAACTCATCATTCAGAAGGACATACTTCAAATGGGATGGAAGTTTTCCAAGCTTGACATTCGAGAGATCTCGTATTGAAGAACTGTCAATGGAATCACTGATAGGATGATTTAGCACGCGCATATTCGATTTTTCGCTCAACAATTGATCCAACTTCTTTCTCTGACCCGTATCAACCGTTTCCACACTGAAACACTCTTCATCCTCCGTTGGAAATTTCATGGCCTTGAACACATTAAAGGTGACACTCTGATCTTGCACCCTCATTGTAAGCTCTCCTTTTTGCACATCAATCAAAGTCTTTCCTGTAGCCAAGAACAGTCTTCCCAAGATTATGGGAATCTTCTTCTCTTCTTCAAAATCCAAGATAACAAAATCAGCAGGAAATATGAGCTTATCAACCTTCACCAAGACATCCTCCACTATACCCCTCGGATACGTGATAGATCGATCAGCCAACTGCAAAGAGATGTTAGTTGGCTTTGGCTCCGGTAGACCAAGTTGCTTGAAAACAGACAAGTGCATGAGATTAATACTATCTCCCAAATCACATAAACACTTGCTGAAAGAAAGGTTGCCAATAGTGCATGGAATAGTGAAACTTCCCGGATCTTTAAGCTTTGGTGGCAACTTCTGTTGCAGAACGGCACTATACTCCTCCGTTAATGCCACTGTTTCAAAATCTTCCAACCTTCTCTTCCTTGACAAAATATCCTTCATGAACTTAGCATATCTTGGCATCTGCTCCAATGCTTCAACAAAAGGAATGTTAATGGACAATTTCTTGAAAACATCCATAAATTTTTGAAACTGTTTCTCTTGACTTTTCTTCAAATGTCCAGGATATGGCGGAGGTGGATAGATCTGATTATTCATTGAAGATTGCTCCGGAGTAAACTTTTCAACAGGTTTCTTGCTCTTCTCACCATCTAGCTGATCAGCCACTAAATCAGATTTCTCAATTTCTGGCACTGCAGATTTTTCAACCTGCTGATTCTGAACATCTTCATCTTTTTCAGTTGCTGATTTAGGATCACTTGTGACTTTTCCGGATCTCAAAGTAACTGCATTCACCTGTTCTTTATTGTCCCTCCTGCCTGGATTAACCTCCGTATTACTAGGAAGAGTTCCTTGAGGCCTACCACCTAAGGCACTTGCAATCTGTCCTATCTGAGTTTCTAAGAGCTTCTGACCAGCTTGTAAGTTCTTTAACGCTATCCACATCTCATCAGATTTTTCATTAGAAGATTGCCCCATATGAGCCTGGGGCTGTTGCTGCTGAAATCCCGGAGGTTGATATGGTGTCCTTGGAGCATAAGGCTGCTGATAACCTTGATTGAATGACTTTGCTTGCTGACCCTGAAATTGCTGATAGGGCTGCTGATAAGGTTGTTGAGCACCTTGATTGTTGCTCCAGCTAAAATTGGGATGATTCCTGTTGTTAGGATGATAAGTGGCTGGAACTGGTGCAGCAGGTCTCTGGAAATTACTCACGAACTGTGCTGATTCAGAAGAGATAGCACACTGATTCGTCTCATGTGCGCCCGCACATAGCTCGCAAACACTAGCCACCTGCTGAACTCCATAATTAGCAAGAGAATCCACCTTCATAGCAAGAGCCTTCAACCACTACGCCATAAACGCACAAATGCAACGCCATGTTTACTGTTGCTTTAGGCCAAAAAAGCATTGCGTTAGACCAAATGCAACACTAGGGGGCGTTGCATCCGCCACCGTCCTGTTAGACCCCCTAAGGCAACGTTTTATGGCATCTAAAGCAACATCAATAAGCGTTGCATCTGACATATAATGCAACACCAGAGCATTCAAATGCAACACCAAAAGGGCGTTGCATTTGACATTAGATAAAATTACAATTCCACGTCACAAGTGGGTCCCACTAGCTTGCCACGTCATCAATGGGTCCAGCTGGCATGCCACGTCAGCAACAGTCCAGTTGGCATGCCACGTCAGCAACAATACAGCTGGCATGCCACGTTAACATGTGGGACCCACGTGCCATGTCAGCGATGGGCCTGCCATGCCATGTCAGTACTGGGTCCCATGTGCCATGTCAACACTGGGCCCACAACCATGTAATGCAACGCTTTTATTTGTTTTTTTAAACACTAGAATCTTATCAAATGCAACACTAAAATATCTAATAAAACAGTAGAAATGCAACGCTAGAAATATCAAATACAACGCTTTGATTAAAATTTCTACAATATCTTGTTTGATACAAACCCATCCAAAAATCAAAATACATTCAAGGCATTCAACCAGCCATCCAAATAATTTACATCCCATCCACACCATACAAATACTCCTCAAAATATAACTACCAAAACCAATCACTTATAACATAATACAAGAAAAAACCTAACATTCATCTAACACACTTTATCAATAGCAGCTGCCAGGATGCACAGAAAGGGGCCATCACTTGGTGGGACTAAAAGCACCACTCGCACCTTTCAGGAGCATCAACTTATCCTCACCTATACCTTGTTCTTTCATTTCCTTCATGAAGTCATAAACAAACATATAAGATCATATATCTAATCATGAAAAGTACCTCTTCATCTTTCTAATTACCTGAGGCATGTCTACAGAGTATTTGATTTCATCAAATGTTATTGAGTGTGGTTCAAAAGGTAGAACCATTCCTTTTCGCTTGTTATGAACCTCCACGTTATCTTCTGTTCTAGTGGATGAAAATCGAGGTGAGTTGTTTGTAATGTGATCACCTCTATCTGCTAGTCACTAAAGTTTATTAGGAAACAGAGGATGATAATCTTTTGCAAACAATAGAAGGAAAAAACAAAAAGTGTTGGTATAACCTTTAAATGACTGCTGATCTGTGCCTTCTTTAGTACTGTCTTTGCTATCTTCTGCAGGTATAACAGCTTGAGGCTTTCCGATTGCTGCAAAAAAATTTAAATTTCACTACACAACCTCTCAATGTTTGCAGACATGATTTTATTAAGTACAAAATACTCATGCTTAAGAAAACTGAGAGCCAGTGTGAAGCAGAAATTGAAAAACATTACAAAAGCAAGCAATGCCCCAACTCCTATCCAGTACCAATATGCATGTGGGAAGAACCCTCGTGATTTCAAGATCATGACTCCTAGTGGCTCTGTTGTGTTAGGAAGAACCTTCGACAAAAATATTCCATACATAACTTATTAGCTCGATTGATGAAGACACAAACAGGAACACAAGCACATGCTTAAATCTTAACTACTTAATGCTTACATGATTCCACTGGTGCCCGAGAAATTCATTCACTGCAACTGCATTCATCCCATACATCATTGGCGATATCCAGTAACCCCAAATCCACCACTGCTCTACATTAACTAATGCGCATTAAGCCCCCACCCCCAAAAAAACAAAACAAAACAGAAGAATAACATTAAGGTTAGTCCAACTTAAAGTACGACACTTTCAAAATTAGGAATTTCAGCCCTAACCTCGTGATAGGACGAATCCCCCAAGTGCAAATAGTATAAGCAGTGCAAATGAACCAAATGTGCTTGCAACAATCAAACTCCTAGACACTGCTGCAATACCCCGAAACAATGCAGAAGCCATCTGGTTGATGAGTACTAAAAGCAAGTACTGTTTGAACAATCTGTAGTAGGATAATTTATCATTATAGGGCCTGGAAACATGCATGAGTCGCTTAAAGAAAGAGAATTAATATTCATTACCTTCCAACATTTGGATCAAATCCAATAACATAATAAGTAAAAAGAACCCAGATGAAAGCTTCAATAAAGGAAATAGGAATTTTGATAATCCATGAAGGTAGCGCATATGACCATGGGGGAAAAAACAGAAGGTCCCTTTGCTTATAAAAGACTGGAAGCTTTGCAATGGTCATAGACATCTCCGCCATTCCGTTAAACATGATTGTACTTACGGTGAAAAACAAAGCACCCATGTATATGCTTCCATCATTTACTGATTCTCTGTGCATCTCAGTTCTCAGGAATAGTGTCATTGTAATCAACGCCATTATGAAAAGCTAGTAGAACAAATGAATTTGTTATTGTCAAGTAAAATAAGTCAACATTTGGCACAGGATCCAAGTATCTAACAATGCTTACTTGGGCCGATTTGAAGATGTAAACGAATGCATTTCGTTTCATAAGCAAAATTTCTCTTGAGGTACATGCTTTTAAGAGCTCCATTTTTCCTACACCATACTTATTGGTTGTCAAAGCAGCTGGGTGACTTTTGCTTTTGATCTTGTTTCGATGTTACCTACACAACATATTGGATCCTGATCTATTAGGCTCATTTTCACATGTCTGTAAAATTTATGTCAAGTAGCTGAATGATATGGATATAAGGTACACTTACTTCTTGCAAGAAGTCTGCAACTCCTTTCCTCTCTGGACACTTGAAACCCATTGATTCAAAAAACTCAAGCACATATTCTCGAGGACCTTGGTAAACTATAACATATTGGACACTTGAAGCACATTTCTGGACCGTTCCAGTTGTAATTGGACCTTTGGACCACTTTAGAATGATAGAGAATCTCGTTATCTTCGCGTGGACAGTAAGATCGCCCAAAACTGACTTCTAGAACTCAAGATATGGCCAAAATCGTAAAAAGGGCAAAACTGTAAAATCAGCATGACCCTGAGCAGACTGTTCAAGAACGGCGCAGACTGCCCAGCACTATTCTGCCAATCTGGCGCAGACTGCTCAAGATATGGCGCAGTCTGCCCAGCCTCCAACTGGTGAAAATTTTCTGTCCTTCGTTTTTCAGCTCTATTTCCTTCGTTTTTGCTCCGTTTGCTCCCGTTCTTTTTGCGTTCTCTTCCGTTTTCAATCCTCTATGCTTGGAATCCTCATGGTGAACCACAACAAGACTCCATTCTACATTATTAAGCCCGAATTCAACTCCAAAAGTGACGGAAACAACGATCTTAATCAACATTCTTCCAAACCTACACACTTACACAAAACACATCAAAACTACAACAAACTTGAGGCCAAAGCAATCAATTTAAGCCGATATGGAACGCTCCAAGTGGATATAACTCCACTTATCATACCCCCAAACTTAAACCGATGCTTGTCCTCAAGCATAAACAATTACAACGAATTAACTAACTAGTACCACTTCCGTAGGTGATCACGGTTGCATTTGGCATATGCAACAAGCCCTTTAAACCCCTAGGCAGCCCTAGTGGACGAGTAAGGTCTCGTGAGGGCCTATAGCGAATGTACCCACAAAATCCATTTAACTTAATGCAATGCAATGCATGAATGCAACTAATATGCAAATGCAATTAATCTAATCTACCATACCTTCAAATCCTCTCATGCCATATTAACTTAAGAATCAAAGTAAATACGCAATGTCTTGGTGTCGAAAGTGCAATTATTCACATAGTCTACTCAATGAACATGCATAAGTTCTCACAAGCCCATGTCAAGTGTAAGAATAAGTTAGTAAACATGCTAAGCCTACAAGAGTACATCTTTGAGACAACACTTGGGATCTCATACGCAAGAACAAGCAAACACTCACAATCCACTCACAAAAAAATATTCACTCAAGAACAAGGGTAAGTGTATCACTCAATTCCAACAAAATCATAAACATGCTTGACATTTGGTCTCAATCTAACTCTTAACACAACCTACATCAATGACGATAATCAAAAGGTCTTTAATTGGGTTGTAACGGGGCTAGGGACAAGATATGTCAAAGAAGCCAAAACAGGTGAAGTGTCAAAAACTAGTAAGTACCTTAATAAATCATACACAACACCATATTTCCCCCCACATAATTTTACTATTCTTCTTCCAATAAACGCTCGACTAGTCGACTAAAAATAGGATCACAACAAACACAAACATGCTCTCATAATATATTTTTTTTTCTTTTTTTTTTTTCTTTTTTTTTTCATTTTTTTTTCATTTTTTTTCTCGAGAGCTAAATAGAACACAAACAATAATATAAACAATAACAATGATCCCATAATTTATTACATATGTCGACTATCAAGTAAACAACCAAACCCAATTTCAATATTTCCTCCAAAAGTATGACCAACAATAAACCCCTCCTTACACACCTTATTACTCCCTTAAGCACTCTACTAGCCTTTGACAATGTAAGTTCAAATTAATGTAAGGCCAATACAAGAAAAAGGTCTAGGTAAGTAATGTGGTATGTCACCGAAAAAATAGGATTAAGCTCAACGGGTTAACTAATTGATCATGTAAACATGGTATGGTAATATGGGAAAATATGCGGTTATTCCTAAATGCCTTTATCATTTTAATCGTCAAATAATGTCATGCATTTCAAGAAAGACCTCAAACAACTGCTAGCAATGCAAACAATCCGTGGACACTCAAGCAAACGAATAAATTGCAACAAATATGCAATAAGGCTCAAAAACTCACTTGGTGGAAAAACATACTCAATCCCAAGCAAACATCTCTCTAACGCACCAACTTGTATTCAAAGCATGCAAACTAAATCATCTTGCACATATTCATGTCCTTCTAATCACTTACAACATTCAAAAAGTCTACTAGCTTCAACTTACTAGTGTATGTGTGTGCACAAGAACAAAGCATATCACTTCTCAATCAAAAGCGTCAACAACACAAAATTCCTATCAAGCATGGGTGCAAATGCAAACTATTATGAACTCACATGAAATACTAACATAAAAACAGAATGTCCTATATGAAACAAACGTAGATAACACGAACATAAATGCATAATTTACTACTAATGTGCAAAGCATGAAATCCTACATGAACAAATAATACAAAAACATCTACTAATCCCTCAAACCACCCCCAAACTTGAAATATTCAATGTCCTCATTGAATGGAAGTAAATACAAGGGATAGCAGAAAACATACCTGAAAACACCGAAACACATGGGTTGCCTCCCACGAAGCGCTGTCGTTAACGTCATTTAGCCGGACAAATATGATTCAAATCATGGTGGCTCGAAGATCGCATTTGACTTGTCTTTAGCAGAAGGACCATTCACCCATTGGTTAACAACCTTCTTGCTATCTTCCCACATCTTTCCTAAACCAAACTTCTCTTTGCCTCTTCCTCTAATTAACTTTTTCTTTTTCTTCTTCACACCTCTAAGGTGCTTATGCTTCACAGTTGATTGATACGAACACTCCTCTACCTCATCATCCATGCTCCACCTTCTTAACACATTATCGTGACCCTCTTCAAAAATTACCAACTCATCATTCAGAAGGACATACTTCAAATGGGATGGAAGTTTTCCAAGCTTGACATTCGAGAGATCTCGTATTGAAGAACTGTCAATGGAATCACTGATAGGATGATTTAGCACGCGCATATTCGATTTTTCGCTCAACAATTGATCCAACTTCTTTCTCTGACCCGTATCAACCGTTTCCACATTGAAACACTCTTCATCCTCCGTCGGAAATTTCATGGCCTTGAACACATTAAAGGTGACACTCTGATCTTGCACCCTCATTGTAAGCTCTCCTTTTTGCACATCAATCAAAGTCTTTCCTGTAGCCAAGAACGGTCTTCCCAAGATTATGGGAATCTTCTTATCTTCTTCAAAATCCAAGATAACAAAATCAGCAGGAAATATGAGCTTATCAACCTTCACCAAGACATCCTCCACTATACCCCTCGGATACGTGATAGATCGATCAGCCAACTGCAAAGAGATGTTAGTTGGCTTTGGCTCCGGTAGACCAAGTTGCTTGAAAACAGACAAGGGCATAAGATTAATACTAGCTCCCAAATCACATAAACACTTGCTGAAAGAAAGGTTGCCAATAGTGCATGGAATAGTGAAACTTCCCGGATCTTTAAGCTTTGGTGGCAACTTCTGTTGCAGAACGGCACTACACTCCTCCGTTAATGCCACTGTTTCAAAATCTTCCAACCTTCTCTTCCTTGACAAAATATCCTTCATGAACTTAGCATATCTTGGCATCTGCTCCAATGCTTCAACAAAAGGAATGTTAATGGACAGTTTCTTGAAAACATCCATAAATTTTTGAAACTGTTTCTCTTGACTTTTCTTCAAATGTCCAGGATATGGCGGAGGTGGATAGATCTGATTATTCATTGAAGATTGCTCCGGAGTAAACTTTTCAACAGGTTTCTTGCTCTTCTCACCATCTAGCTGATCAGCCACTAAATCAGATTTCTCAATTTCTGGCACTGCAGATTTTTCAACCTGCTGATTCTGAACATCTTCATCTTTTTCAGTTGCTGATTTAGGATCACTTGTGACTTTTCCGGATCTCAAAGTAACTGCATTCACCTGTTCTTTATTGTCCCTCCTGCCTGGATTAACCTCCGTATTACTAGGAAGAGTTCCTTGAGGCCTACCACCTAAGGCACTTGCAATCTGTCCTATATGAGTTTCTAAGAGCTTCTGACCAGCTTGTAAGTTCTTTAACGCTATCCACATCTCATCAGATTTTTCATTAGAAGATTGCCCCATATGAGCCTGGGGTTGTTGCTGCTGAAATCCCGGAGGTTGATATGGTGTCCTTGGAGCATAAGGCTGCTGATAACCTTGATTGAATGACTTTGCTTGCTGACCCTGAAATTGCTGATAGGGCTGCTGATAAGGTTGTTGAGCACCTTGATTGTTGCTCCAGCTAAAATTGGGATGATTCCTGTTGTTAGGATGATAAGTGGTTGGAACAGGTGCAGCAGGTCTCTGGAAATTACTCACGAACTGTGCTGATTCAGAAGAGATAGCACACTGATTCGTCTCATGTGCGCCCGCACATAGCTCGCAAACACTAGCCACCTGCTGAACTCCATAATTAGCAAGAGAATCCACCTTCATAGCAAGAGCCTTCAACCACTACGCCATAAACGCACAAATGCAATGCCATGTTTACTGTTGCTTTAGGCCAAAAAAGCATTGCGTTAGACCAAATGCAACACTAGGGGGCGTTGCATCCGCCACCGTCCTGTTAGACCCCCTAAGGCAACGTTTTATGGCATCTAAAGCAACATCAATAAGCGTTGCATCTGACATATAATGCAACACCAGAGCATTCAAATGCAACACCAAAAGGGCGTTGCATTTGACATTAGATAAAATTACAATTCCACGTCACAAGTGGGTCCCACTAGCTTGCCACGTCATCAATGGGTCCAGCTGGCATGCCACGTCAGCAACAGTCCAGTTGGCATGCCACGTCAGCAACAATACAGCTGGCATGCCACGTTAACATGTGGGACCCACGTGCCATGTCAGCGATGGGCCTGCCATGCCATGTCAGTACTGGGTCCCATGTGCCATGTCAACACTGGGCCCACAACCATGTAATGCAACGCTTTTATTTGTTTTTTTAAACACTAGAATCTTATCAAATGCAACACTAAAATATCTAATAAAATAGTAGAAATGCAACGCTAGAAATATCAAATACAACGCTTTGATTAAAATTTCTACAATATCTTGTTTGATACAAACCCATCCAAAAATCAAAATACATTCAAGGCATTCAACCAGCCATCCAAATAATTTACATCCCATCCACACCATACAAATACTCCTCAAAATATAACTACCAAAACCAATCACTTATAACATAATACAAGAAAAAACCTAACATTCATCTAACACACTTTATCAATAGCAGCTGCCAGGATGCACAGAAAGGGGCCATCACTTGGTGGGACTAAAAGCACCACTCGCACCTTTCAGGAGCATCAACTTATCCTCACCTATACCTTGTTCTTTCATTTCCTTCATGAAGTCATAAACAAACATATAAGATCATATATCTAATCATGAAAAGTACCTCTTCATCTTTCTAATTACCTGAGGCATGTCTACAGAGTATTTGATTTCATCAAATGTTATTGAGTGTGGTTCAAAAGGTAGAACCATTCCTTTTCGCTTGTTATGAACCTCCACGTTATCTTCTGTTCTAGTGGATGAAAATCGAGGTGAGTTGTTTGTAATGTGATTACCTCTATCTGCTAGTCACTAAAGTTTATTAGGAAACAGAGGATGATAATCTTTTGCAAACAATAGAAGGAAAAAACAAAAAGTGTTGGTATAACCTTTAAATGACTGTTGATCTGTGCCTTCTTTAGTACTGTCTTTGCTATCTTCTGCAGGTATAACAGCTTGAGGCTTTCCGATTGCTGCAAAAAAATTTAAATTTCACTACACAACCTCTCAATGTTTGCAGACATGATTTTATTAAGTACAAAATACTCACGCTTAAGAAAACTGAGAGCCAGTGTGAAGCAGAAATTGAAAAACATTACAAAAGCAAGCAATGCCCCAACTCCTATCCAGTACCAATATGCATGTAGGAAGAACCCTCGTGATTTCAAGATCATGACTCCTAGTGGCTCTGTTGTGTTAGGAAGAACCTTCGACAAAAATATTCCATACATAACTTATTAGCTCGATTGATGAAGACACAAACAGGAACACAAGCACATGCTTAAATCTTAACTACTTAATGCTTACATGATTCCACTGGTGCCCGAGAAATTCATTCACTGCAACTGCATTCATCCCATACATCATTGGTGATATCCAGTAACCCCAAATCCACCACTGCTCTACATTAACTAATGCGCATTAAGTCCCCACCCCCAAAAAAACAAAACAAAACAGAAGAATAACATTAAGGTTAGTCCAACTTAAAGTACGACACTTTCAAAATTAGGAATTTCAGCCCTAACCTCGTGATAGGACGAATCCCCCAAGTGCAAATAGTATAAGCAGTGCAAATGAACCAAATGTGCTTGCAACAATCAAACTCCTAGACACTGCTGCAATACCCCGAAACAATGCAGAAGCCATCTGGTTGATGAGTACTAAAAGCAAGTACTGTTTGAACAATCTGTAGTAGGATAATTTATCATTATAGGGCCTGGAAACATGCATGAGTCGCTTAAAGAAAGAGAATTAATATTCATTACCTTCCAACATTTGGATCAAATCCAATAACATAATAAGTAAAAAGAACCCATATGAAAGCTTCAATAAAGGAAATAGGAATTTTGATAATCCATGAAGGTAGCGCATATGACCATGGGGGAAAAAACAGAAGGTCCCTTTGCTTATAAAAGACTGGAAGCTTTGCAATGGTCATAGACATCTCCGCCATTCCGTTAAACATGATTGTACTTACGGTGAAAAACAAAGCACCCATGTATATGCTTCCATCATTTACTGATTCTCTGTGCATCTAAGTTCTCAGGAATAGTGTCATTGTAATCAACGCCATTATGAAAAGCTAGTAGAACAAATGAATTTGTTATTGTCAAGTAAAATAAGTCAACATTTGGCACAGGATCCAAGTATCTAACAATGCTTACTTGGGCCGATTTGAAGATGTAAACGAATGCATTTCGTTTCATAAGCAAAATTTCTCTTGAGGTACATGCTTTTAAGAGCTCCATTTTTCCTACACCATACTTATTGGTTGTCAAAGCAGCTGGGTGACTTTTGCTTTTGATCTTGTTTCGATGTTACCTACACAACATATTGGATCCTGATCTATTAGGCTCATTTTCACATGTCTGTAAAATTTATGTCAAGTAGCTGAATGATATGGATATAAGGTACACTTACTTCTTGCAAGAAGTCTGCAACTCCTTTCCTCTCTGGACACTTGAAACCCATTGATTCAAGAAACTCAAGCACATATTCTCGAGGACCTTGGTAAACTATAAGGCCATCAGATAGGAGGATGATATCATCAAATAAATCATAAGTTTCGGGGGCTGGCTGCAATAGGGAAATGAGAGCAGTTCCTTGAAGAATGTGGACAGCATGATGCAGTGAATTTACAATCTGATATGTTGTTGAACTGTCCTCCAGAAATACCCCTTATCATTTCGCTTCCAACCACAGTCTCTGCACAGATATCTAGTCCCAAAAGCTGCCGAAAAGAAAAAAAAAAGTATTGGGACAAAAAAACACAGTAGATCTGCATCACGACATGAGCTCTCTCTTGGCAAGGAACTCTTTTCTAGACATGAGCATACAAAAGGTTATACAGCAGAGAGCGTACTTACACCCTTGAGATTAAAGAACTTCAACTTGTACTACAGGTACACATATTTGGTCCATTAGAGAAAAGATACAGGGGAAGAAAATGCAATATATACAAAATTCTATAAATTATCAAAACCACATTCATTACCTAGTAATAACACATATAAATTCACAGAAATAAATAAACCCACAGTTCTAAACAAAACAACAATAGCAAAACAAAATCACATAAAGATTCAATCTTCACATCATAAAATCCACACATTATCGACAACAAAACTAATCACACCGAAATAACAAAACTAAACAGACGAAAATATACCTGAAAGAGGCTACAATAATTGTCCCAAGAGTCAATCCTCTGCTTCAAAGTAGGCGATAACCTAGCGTAAAGATGTTGAAACCACATCTCACGATACAACAAACAGAAGACATGATCATTATCAACGTACTGAGCCACAGCATCCACAGGAGGCCAAGGAGTGTCTTTGAACAAGCGTTCACTTAGGGTTTGAAACGAGGTTTCGTACATCTGATGAATCTCGTACACATTCTTCTCGCGAATGTGTCTGTAGAGATGAACCACGAATGATTTGACCGAGTTGGGTACGAAATTCGGGTCGTAACCGGCTGAATCGATCTGTTGAGTGTCTTCGAATTCGTAATTGGAAGCCATTGTTTGGGGATGATTTGGGGGTCAAATTAGGGTTTGCCGATAAGGAGGAGAGTGATGTGTGTTTTTGTGTTTGTCTGTATATCGAGTTCGTAATCAAGAGTGTAGAGTTCGTAAATAGATTTTGTAAATCGAGTAGAGTGATTGTCGAGAGAGATAGAGAGCGAGATTGAGAGAGGGGTAATTGTCGAGATTTGAGAGAGAGAATGAGTAGAGGAGGCTGGGAGCAGTGTTTTGGGGAGTGTTTGGGGGGAAGTTAGAATTTTTTAGGCAAAATTGAAGGCGGCCAAATTTTTACATAGTTGCCGCCCAAATTTTCATTCTGTATTGCTTGTGTGTGTCATTGTCACTTTGCCGTATTTTTATTGTTTTTTTTTATTGTAAAATACAAAAATTTTCAATAATTAAGATATATTATTTATCAAATTTTAAACTGAAAAATAAAATTAAAATGCATTTCGGACAATATTAGGTAAAAGGAAAGTTTAATTTATTGGTTTGACCGTTATAAAATCAAACCAAATACATTGAGTAAATTTTTAAAAAAATGTACCACATCACTAAAATCGTTAGATCATGACATCCATATGTTTAGAATGTCGAAAAAATAATTAAAAAAAATAGATTCATCATTCGGGACAAGACTAGTAGATCACTACTATTTTCCCAAAGTTTTAGAAAATAAAAATTAATTTGATTGGAGATCTTAGTAGATCACTACTATTTTCAATATGACTCGTAACTAGTGCTTTGTTACGGATTATTGTTTCTATTTTTAAAAAAATATTTTTGAACGATCCAACCGTACGGATGTCAATATATATCTAATGTAATGGTATTCCCAAAGTTTTAGAAAATAAAAAATTAATTTGATTGGAGATCTTAGTAGATCACTACTATTTTCAATATGACTCGTAACTAGTGCTTTGTTACGGATTATTGTTTCTATTTTTAAAAAAAAATATTTTTGAACGATCCAACCGTACGGATGTCATTATATATCTAATGTAATGATATTCCCAAAGTTTGAGAAAATAAAAAATTAATTTGATTGGAGATCTTAGTAGATCACTACTATTTTCAATATGACTCGTAACAAGTGCTTTGTTACGGATTATTGTTTCTATTTTTTTAAAAATATTTTTGAACGATCTAACCGTACGGATGTCAATATATATCTAATGTATTGATATTCCCAAAATTTTAGAAAATGAAAATTGACACGTCACCCAGGTGGGTCCCACAAATGCCACGTCAGCATTTATTAAAAATTCAAAAATACCTAATGCAACGCTTTTAAACAGCAAATGCAACACCTCTTTCACCTAATGCAACGCTTCTGACACGTCAGCCAATGACACGTCAGCAAATGAGGGTCCCACATTTGCCACGTCAGCAAATGTGGGCCCCACATTTGCCACGTCAACACTTGTGGGCCTCTGCCACGTCACCCTGTTGGACCCCACACTGCCACGTCACCCTGGTGGGTCCCACAACGTCCACGTCAGCATTTATTAAAAATTCAAAAATGCCTAATGCAACGCTTTTAAATAGCAAATGCAACACCTATTTCACCTAATGCAACGCTTCTACCACGTCAGCCAATGACACGTCAGCAAATGTGGGCCCCACATATGCCACGTCAGCAATTGTGGGCCCTACCCTTGCCACGTCAGCATCTGTGGGCCTCTGCCACGTCACCCTGGTGGACCCCACACTGCCACGTCACCCTGGTGGGTCCCACAACTGCCACATCAGCATTTATTAAAAAATTAAAAATACCTAATTCAACGCTTTTAAACAGCAAATGCAACACCTCTTTCACCTAATGCAACGCTTCTGCCACGTCAGCCAATGACACGTCAGTAAATGTGGGTCCCACATTTGCCACGTCAGCAAATGTGGGCCCCACACTTGCCACGTCAGCAAATGCCACGTCAGCACGTGTGGACCCCACTGCTGCCACATCAGCATTTTTTAAAATTAAAAATATCCAATGCAACGCCTGCTGCTAGTGTTGCATTATGTGAAACACCGTGGATCAAATGCAACACTAAATTATATGTAATGCAACCCCAGTTCAAGTTCTGTTTCGTTAGACCCAAAATTTCATACCTAACAAAACACTTTCACTGAAACACTTTCTAAAAGCGTTGCATATGAGCATTTATGGCGTAGTGAACTGAGCCGTAATCATTGAAGCTGTATCTACCTCAAAAATTCCTGCTGCCTTGCCTTGAGATAGCCTTTGGGTTGGATTTTGATATTCATTAGCAGCCATCATCTCTATAAGTTCATAAGCTTCGTCATAGCTCTTTGCCCACAGAGCTCCACCTGATGCTGCATCTAGCAAGGGCCTAGACTGTGCTCCCAACCCATTATAAAAACCATTAATAACCATCCAATCAGGCATGCCATGATGAGGACACTTGCGTAGCATCTCCTTGTAGCGTTCCCAAGCCTCACACAAGGTCTCGCCAGATTGCTGTTGGAATTGAGTCAACTGGTTCCTTAATGCTGCAGTTTTCGCCATAAGGAAGAATTTAGTAAGGAACTTCTGAGCAAGATCTTCCCATGTAGTAATGGAACCAGGTGGCAAAGAGTGTAGCCAGCTCTTAGCCTTATCCCTCAGAGAGAATGGGAAAAGCCTCAACCTGATAGCATCATCCGTCACACCATTACATTTGAAAGTGTCGCAGATTTCGATATAGTCCCGAACATGCATGTTGGCATCCTCCGTAGGAGCACCCCCAAACTGGACTGAATTCTGCACCATCTGAATTGTGCCAGACTTGATCTCAAAATTGTTCGCTGCAATAGCTGGTCTAATAATGTTAGACTGAATATCATTGAGTTTCGGCTGAGAATACTCCCTCAAAGCCTTGACTGCTGCTGCATCTGCCATTGCTACTGTAGTTTCAGATTCCTCTTCCTTATCCTCTTTATTCTCTACAAGATCGTATTCCGCCAGTTTTTGTAAACGAGCTTGTAAGCGTGTTCGCATACAAACTTAAGTACCTGAAACACCACGAATCAAACAAACTAAGTAAGAATCCGAGTCAGTGAACGCTAACGACCACTGATGACAAGCACATAAACTAAAATAAAAACACCGATGATCCCCGGCAGCGGCGCCAAAAACTTGTTATGCAAAATTTACGCAAGTGCACGTTGTCACAAGTAATATATTATTAAATCAAGTTCGTTCCCACAGAGATCTAGAATGGTGTTCAATTCAATTAATGTACCTATGCACCGATGTATGGTTTTTATCCACTGCTAAGAAAAATAACAAAATTGAGATTGATTATCTAAATTAACTAAGTGCAAATTATAAAACTAAGAATTAAACAATTAACGAGAATAAAAATCGAATTACTTATATGAAAATAAACATGGAATCCTAGTTTCATCATCTACTTCACTTAGAGTTGCAGCCTTTAATTAAAACATGCGATGGTTTTGATATCTGATCGGATAACACGAAACAAGTATACGCTACCTGTCAGCATACGCATACCAAACTAAACATACATCCACAAAAGAGATAGAAGATGAATAGACACCAATTATGCTTAGACCCTATATGTCTATAGAATTTGAAAACATAACGGTTGAAGAACAAGTTATCCATAAAGATCACACAGGGCAGTATAAGTATTTTCATCTCACACCACAATCATATTGATAACAATTACGAACCTATGCTAGCATGGCAAGTTCTAAATCTCAAGATCCACTTTCACTTCACAAGAGATTAACAATTCAATTTAGATGTTAGCTACGCATCCAAAAGCATTAAGATTAACCATACGAGGATATCAAGAATTCACCACACATAAATCTTTAAGGCATGCAAACTACTAAGCTACATAGATAAATCCACTAGGATCCCATGACAACGATTAGTTCATAATTAAACCTTTCGTCACCATGGGATTTGATGAAAACATGGTAAATAACAAGATATGAATAAAAGACGTAATTATATTAATAAACAAGAGTTTGAGAAAACAAATCTATAATCCAAAGTAACACAAAGGATGAAGTAGATCTAGATCCGTTGCTTGTCACGAGCGTTGAATCCTTCTCTCCTTTTCTCCCTTGCAGATCTAAGCTGGTTACAATAATAAAGCTATGATAATGTATATATCTCTATTACAATGGTAGGATGTGTTTAAATAGGCTCTAAAAGTCTTGCCCAGCAAGAAAATACCAAAACAGAATTATAATAGAATTTCTGCAAGATACGTTTCCTAAACTGATTCTGTTTTTTAAGGGAAATTCGTAGCTGACTTTTCTTCAGTATTTCTGGACCGTTCCAGTTTTAATTGGACCTCTGGACCACTTTAGAATGATAGAGAATCTCGTTATCTTCGCGTGGACAGTAAGATCGCCCAAAACTGACTTCTAGAACTCAAGATATGGCCAAAATCGTAAAAAGGGCAAAACTGTAAAATCAGCACGACCCTGAGCAGACTGCTCAAGAACGGCGCAGACTGCCCAGCACTATTCTGCCAATCTGGTGCAGACTGCTCAAGATATGGCGCAGTCTGCCCAGCCTCCAACTGGTGAAAATTTTCTGTCCTTCGTTTTTCAGCTCTATTTCCTTCGTTTTTGCTCCGTTTGCTCCCGTTCTTTTTGCGTTCTCTTCCGTTTTCAATCCTCTATGCTTGGAATCCTCATGGTGAACCACAACAAGACTCCATTCTACATTATTAAGCCCGAATTCAACTCCAAAAGTGACGGAAACAACGATCTTAATCAACATTCTTCCAAACCTACACACTTACACAAAACACATCAAAACTACAACAAACTTGAGGCCAAAGCAATCAATTTAAGCCGATATGGAACGCTCCAAGTGGATATAACTCCACTTATCACCCCCCGTTCCACACACTCCCTAATGAAATGGTAACGAACATGAATGTGCTTACTTTTTCCATGAAAAACTAGATTTTTAGCCAAGTCGATTGCAGACTTGTTATCAACAAACAGCACTACAGGTCCAGTCCTTTCTTCAGTAATCTGATTTAGAACGTTTCGAATCCATATGGCTTGACAAGCTGCTGCAGTTGCAGCCATAAATTCTGCCTCGCAGGACGAAAGAGCAACACATCTTTGTTTTTGCGATACCCATGTGATAAGGCTATCATTCAAATAAAAACACATGCCACCAGTGCTTCTTCTATCATCCAAGCTACCAGCTAAGTCACTATCTGCAAAGCCTGTCAGCATGTTGTTTCCACTATCTTTAGTATACACTAAACCAAACTGTAATGTACCTTGGACATCGAATGATCCTTTTGACAGTATTTTGATGTAGAACAGTTGGGCATTACATAAACCTACTTGCTATGCCAACTGAGTAGGCAATGTCTGGCCTCGTGTGCACAAGATATCTTAGTCCTCCAATAACACTTTTATACTCAGTAGCATTCACTGTTTTGACACTTTCATCCTTAACAAGTTGTTTCTTAGGATCCATGGGATACTTACATGGATTGCAGCCCTTCATCCCAGCCTTCTCAATAATTTTCTTAGCATAACATGTTTGCTTCAACTGGATGCACCCCTTCTGTTGTTGCACCTCAATTCCCAGATAATAGTTCAGTTTTTCCATGTCTGTCATATCAAAACTCATATTCATCTCATTCTTGAATTTCTCGATCAACTGCACATTACTACCAGTAACTAACAAGTCATCTACATAGACAGCAATGACCAATCTTTCTTCCCCTTCCTTCCTAGTGTAAACCGCATGCTCTGAAGGACATTTGCTGAAACCTAGACTTTCAAGATAGGAGTTTAACTTTGAGTACCAAGCTCGTGGAGCTTGTCGAAGGCCATACAGTGCCTTCTTTAGTTTGTATACCAAAGTCTCCTTACCCTCTTTCACAAATCCTTCAGGCTGCACTACATAAACGTCCTCACTTATTTCACCATTTAAAAATGCAGTCTTTACATCAAGATGGTGAACCTCCCACTCATTTTTTTCTGCCAATGCTAACAATAAACGTACAGTTTCTAACCTCGTTACAGGAGCAAAAATCTCATCAAAATCAACCCCATGTTCTTGAACATACCCTTTGGCAACTAACCTCGCCTTGTACTTGACAATGTTGCCCTCTGCATCCTTTTTCAACTTAAAAATCCACTTCAAACCTATTGTCTTTTTCCCAGCAGGTAGTTCAGTAAGTTTCCAAGTATTGTTCTTTTCAATCGACTGCATTTCCCTTTCCATGGCTGTCTTCCAGTTTCGATCTTTCACAGCTTGCAAGTAATTCATTGGTTCTTCGATACCCATGAGAAATAGCTCCTCGTCCAAATACACTTCTTCAGTCTCATTGTATATCTCATCCAACCTCCTGGTTTTCTTTGGAGTCGTACTGTCATCATAATCATCTAAATTCAGACTCCTAATAGAGGATTGAGGGCTTCCAATTGGTGTATGCAATGCTGAGAAACCACCAGAGTCACTGAAACCACCAGACTCACTTCGTACACTTGATGAGCTACCCCTTATTTCAGAGCTATTTTCACTCAGAGTGGCCCTGGTACTAACACTTCGAGGAGTAATACTGCTCATCTCTGTTGACATATCTTCACTGTCATTTGTTTGACTTTCTGTTTCATCCCCCACATTCAAACCATCCACAGTAAACATACCATTCTGTTCTTCATTGTCACTATGCTCCCAAGGCCAAGACTTGTCCTCTTCGAATATAACATCTCTGCTTACATGTACCCTTCTTGTGAGAGGATCATACAATCTATAGGCTTTAGTACCAGGTTCTTTGCCCAAGTTTACCACTTGCTTGCTACGATCATCTAATTTTTGTGTATGCTGACTGGGAATTTTCATGTGTCCAATACAGCCAAAGACTTTGATGTGTCCTATGTGTGGTTTCTTCTCATTCCAGGCTTCATAAGGTGTCACCCCCGTTAGTGCTCGAGTTGGCAATCGATTGAGCAAATAAACAGAATGTTTCACAGCTTCTCCCCACATAATCGAAGGCAACTTAGTTTCTATCAAACAACTTCTGGCTATTTCCACCACAGTACGGTTTCGACGTTCCACTACACCGTTTTGCTGCGGTGTGTATGGTGCTGTGAAGTACCTGTTTATCCCCTTTTCTTTACAGTATTTTTCGAAATCATTGGACAAAAACTCCCCTCCCCTGTCAGTTCTGAAAGTCCTCACTTTCTTCTCTGGTCCTCTTTCCACCAAAGTGCAGAAGTTTTTAAAAGTATTTAAAGCCTCATTCTTTACTTTCAAAAAATAAACCCACATGTATCTACTATAATCATCTACGAGCAAAAGAAAATACCTTTTTCCTGAAGCTGTTTCAGGTTGAATTGGACCACAGAGATCACCATGTATCAATTCCAGAGGTTTTGTTGCAGTATAGCTTGTCTTGGTTGGAAATTGCTTCCTTACTTGTTTCGACATTAAACAACCCTTGCAGACCTCATTTGACACCACAATTCTCGACATTGCATTTACCATCCTGTCTTTGCTCATAAGAGACAGGGCATGGTAATTCACATGGCCCATACGTCTATGCCACAGTCTTGATGCTTCATCTTGCCTTGACAACATACACTTCTGTTTCACAGAATTAATAACGATCTTATAGAGTCTGTTCGGTGAACGTTTTACCTTTATGAGAAGCTTGTCTCCTCCATCATATATCCATAATAGCTCTCCCTTTATCGCAATTCGGTTGCCTTGCTCTGTCATTTGACCCAAACTGATGATGTTGTTTCTGAGTGTTGGAATGTAGTACACATCTTCCAGAGCACGTGTCTCTCCATTTTTGCACTCAAACATCACAGTCCCTTTTCCTTCAATGTGGACAGTAGAGCCATCTCCAAAACTTACCAAGCCACGTACTTTCTCATCCAATTCCATGAACTTTGATTTGAAGCCAGTCATATGACTACTGGCTCCATTGTCCAAGTGCCACACGTTGGATTCATTTTGCACCTTTGACAAACTAGAAGGGATGATTTGTTTTTCACTCAAATACATACCTCCTGATTCTTCACCTTCACACTTTGCCAGCAATAAAGCTGGTTTATCATCTTCGAGTTTGGCCATATTTACCTCCTCCTTTGTATCTCTGTTGCGTCTTGGTTTCCTACAATCTGCAGCAAAATGACCATATGCTGAACAATTGTAACATCTTAAAGTGCTCTTGTCTCGTCCTCCTCGTGGTCTTGACCCTGAGAACGATCCATCTGAATTTCGTTTGCTTGCACGTTTTTGCCACTCTTCTCGTGTAAGCAGCAATTTACTTTCACTGACTTCACGTTTCTGCCACTCCTCTTCAGTCAACATCAATTGTCCCTCATTATTCTCACTCTTCTTGGTTCCATGTAATCTCTCTTCATGAACTTTCAAAGAGCCAACTACCTCTTCTATTGTTAATTTCTCCAAATCACCAAACTGTTCCAACGTTGACACAATATGCAGGAACTTCGTTGGTACTGCACGGAGAAATTTCTTGACCACATATGATTCCGTTATAGGTTCACCCAAGGCTCGTATGTTTGTCACAAGCCCGTTTAATTTCATGTAAAAATCATCTAGTTGTTCACTCTTCTTCATTGCCAACGATTCAAAATCAGTTCTCAGTGTTTGAATCATGGCTTTCTTCGCACGATCTGCCCCTTGGCACATCGTTTTCAAGGCTGTCCATGCCTCCTTGGCTGTTTCTTTCTCTGCAATTGAAAGGATCATATCCTCAGGCAGACCTTGGTACAGCATAGCCAAAGCCACCTTGTCTGTCTTCTCTTCAACCGCCAATTTTGGATCCGCATGCTCTATCGCTGTCCATACCCCTTGCGCCTGCAAGTATACTTTCATCTTTAGAGCCCACGTAGTGTAGTTACTCTTGCTTAACATAGGATATGTCAAGCCTATCGATCCACTTCCCTTGGCTTTGTTGATGTCCATCTCAATGCTTCTCACCGTTCACTGACAGTTTCCAAATGCTCTGATACCAAATATAGTTTTAAACACATTAACTACACTAAGTAAAACAGAGACAAAGGACTTGTTTTTGGAAGCATTGTTTCGTTTATTCACTGAACTGGAATATATAAGAGAGTCCTACAACTAAAAGCTAGAAACTAGGACGTGTACATATCCACACATCCTCAAACTACTCAACCGAAACAAGAACAAACCTATCACCTATAAGCATGCTAAATCAGCTATGCTCCAACAGAAATAAAGATAAGATAACTACTACTACTAACGACTACTTTATTCAAACAAAAACAAAACCTACTCAAGATTAACCAACAAGTACAACTTAAGTTTTGTAAATTAATCTAAAAAAAATTGTAATTTGTAATTCATAATATAAGATTTATTCAATAACATATTAAGAGTTAAAAAATAATATTTAAGTGGCAGTAATAGTGATCATGTAAATTTGTCTATTATTATTGGATCAAAACTCTTATTTGTCTCTGTGGAAGGAGTAAGTATATTAACTAATTTTCTTAAAATACATGGTTTCATTCTTTAGATTACAACGTTTGTATGTGCAATTTTGAATGATGCACAGGTGGACGGCAAGGATCCCGATGTCCATCTCCACACCTATTTGCAGTGTGGGAAGATGAAGTTGAATGCTCAATAATGTGCAGTTACTTGTCAAGATAATTTCTTAATACCTTATAAGTGGGAACACTATGCATACAACTCCATAATTAAATTTTGTTTACTTTTGAAGGAGTGTTATATAGTAAACATGGAAGTCTGGTTTCACAAAATTCAGAAGATGGCAGATCCTCAAAATCAAAAGTCTATCGTGGAATTTTATGCTGCTGCTCTGCATATAGTAATGTTGATAGATGATTAATACTTTCAAACCAATTGCCTTTGTATTCAGTCTTTAAAGTTGTTATGTTTTCTACATTTTGTGTTGGCGATGTCATTACAGACACAATACGAGGGGGATATCTATGTCTGTGCATGTTGTGTTGGCTCTCGCAAGGAAAAACTAGGTTATTGACATGCAGAACAAGTCTTGCATCCATGTTTTGCATGAAGGTATATTCTGATATTTGATACTATCTTTTCTCAATTTATAGTGGTGTATTTAACTCTTTTAAACTCCTTGGAGAGATGCATGAAGCAACAAAATAGCCTGTTAGAGCATATTAACCACAAAGATTCCTCGTGCCTAAAACTGAAAATTAAACAATGCATAAGCCGAACTAGAAGATAGACATTGAGCATGGTTCACAAGAATTTTTCATCATTATAATATTCATGTCCAGCCGAAAATGATTCCTACTTAGTTGGTGAGCTTTTTAAACTGTATAAATCACAAAACATTTGTGTCGTGTGACATGACATATGTAATGTTGAGAATGAGAAATCAGATTAATTCATGCTTTTTCTTTTTCATTTCTACAAACTAAATTGTGGTTCCTGATTTATCCCATAATAACCATCCACTGATGTTTGTTTTAAATATCAAGTTACTCAATTATTATTGGATATTTAAACAAAAAAGATGAATAGGGCAATTTATCTGATAAAGGCATACCAACAGAATAAACTTGCCTGTATTTGTTGTAATAACAATTTTCTTTTTGCAGGAGACCCTGTTGGATATTTTTCGGGAATGTTATAGCAGGAACCAAGACACCTCGGATTTTTTATTTGGTACTTATAGGACTATCCATAGTCTTTTGTAATCACATTCACCTATAAACCTCTGGATTATGAATTATTTAATGTATTGGATTTGGAAGAGAATATTTAATTTGGGATGCATAATATGTATATGCAATTTTTTTGGGGACCACTATTGGATTTGGAAATGAACAGCATGTTTAATTTGGGATGCATTATATTTTTTTTGCAGTTTTGTTAAATATTTTTTGAAAAGATGTTACCTTAGTTAATGGAAATGTTGCTATATAAAAGCTAATGTAACAAAAAAATGTTGCATTAGGTCAAACAATATTGCCAACAAAAGTGGGTCCCACTGTGGGATCCATTATTTTAAAAAATATAGGTCTCTAAGGTAACATATATATTAAGTTGCCATAGCCCTCACTTTTGTTGCTATAGCAAGCTACGGTAACATAAAATTGCATGTTACGTTAGGGATCAAAAATGCTACCTTAGACACCTAAGGCAACTTACCTTAGCTACTTTATGGGCCTAAGATAACATATAATGTACCTAGTTTTACATTTTTTTTTATGTTACTGTAGGCCTAGATTGTTTATGGTGTAGTGATTTTTGGTCAATGATAAAACTAATATAAAGCTTATTTATAGTGTATAATATATTTTTTTTTCATATTTATTTAATTTTGAATCTGATAATGATAAAGTTTGTTATTTAACAACATAATTTAGTTTTTGTGAAAATGGTACAGTACTCTTTTACTATGTGCTCTTGCTTATAAAATCCATGAAAATACTTCAAAAAAATATTATTTTAACTAGAATTCTAATAATTAATATAACATATTGTGACATTCCTATATCATAAACGGTAAAACTTTTAAAAATATTTGATTCTTTGTAGATAATAAAACTAATATAAACCTTTATTGTAAGACCTTGCCAACCAAAACTTGAACCTAAAGGTCAAAGGACTTCAAAAGAATGGGATGGAGGCTAAATGGGTCTATTGCTGTTAGTGAACCCACTCTACTTGATGATCTGAGCATCCTCTTTTTATGAAACCAATTGGTATGAGACACCTGATCACTTCACGAAGGAGTTAGAATTTGTATGTGTTAGCACATAGACAAGGGTGCAGAATTTGCTAATGAAAAAAAAACCCAAAAGTTTCATTCATCAAGAAAAAAATTAGAGAGACTGACCTCAGACCTCATGTTACATTATGAGTTTACAATACAAATTTGATCTAGTGATGGGATATAAATTAGACAATGATAGTCATTTAAATTTTCTTCTAGAGACTCGGGACATAGATTACCGTCCCAATTGTATTATTATAGTAACACTAGTACTATTGAGTAATCAGTTTGCACTTTCATTTAGTGTTATAATATTTCAAATTATATATCAATTAGAGGTACGATCATACGGTAATTTAGTAAACCACTTAAACTATAAAGTAAAAATTCACTGGAGTACATGCAACAATTAACTCTATCTATAGGCAAGTTTACCCTAACTTTTTTTCCCCTAATTTTCACTTGTTTGTGCAATTAAAAAAAAATCAACAGAAAATGCAAACAAGAAGCATTTTGAAAGTTTTCCTATATTTTACCCTCTTATGCGCGGATACACCAGGTTTTATGGCTTAGGTTCCTATAAATGCAAGGTTTTATAGCAACAATAAATATCTTACTTTTATTTTGAACAAATAGTAAAAGTGATATGTAATCTCTGGCTATCCTGAACTAGTTTAGTTTTAACAATGTGTATGGTGGTGGTTGTCATTGGATTATTAGTATCCAATTTGGTTTATGTATAGGGTACTCGCCCGTTTGACGTGTTAATCTCTTGTGGATGGTTTGGATAGTTGGGTTATCAGTGAAATATTTTGTTCTAAATGTTGGATGTTTTTGGGTTTGAATGTTTGTCGGTTGGTTATGTAGGATTGTAATCTTGGATTGTAGATAAGCTATCTTGTTTGTTGATCGTGAATTGAATTTGATAATGATATATAATAATTGTGCTTTGGGATCCAAGTTCTATTAGTTTAGTTTTTTGATTGGTAGTTGTTTTGGTTCACTTGAATAGACAATAGGGATAATGCACGAAAGACATCAGTGTAAATTCACATATTCAATGTTAAATACAAGTTAATATTGAAAGTGAAAGTGTCCTAAATCCAATCACAGATGATGAGTTAGGAAGAACTTTTATATAATCTATTTAATTTCATAAAAGACTTATTCGTTTTTGTTACAGGCTTTATCTATTTAAGCATTTAAATAAGATGTTTGTGACGCCCCCAAATCCGCCCTGTTCGGGGACCCGGGTCGTCACATCAGGTCTCAGCATCCTGCAACACACGTTAGCTCGATAATAATAAAATCTTTATGACAACGGAGCGGAACAGTCCCACTCCACAAATCCAAGATCGGTTTCACACTTTATTACAATACGATTATTACATCTCCGAATAAAGTCTATCAAAAGTCTACAAGGGTAGAAAATATAAAAGGTTCCAGCTGGCCATTCTAGTCTTTGTCAGCATAGCCTGGAGCTTTCTCCTTCCCTTTGTTTCTCTGGCTGGATGTCTCACCTTTCTCCATCTTGACAGCTGAACAAATATTGTAAAGCAAGAGTGAGCAACTATGATGCTCAACAAATTCTCTCCTTTCTCGGTACATAAATATAGTAGTATGTATCAAAAGAATTGCTCGAAATTTAAATAAATAGGTAAGATATCAGAACTCTGAAAATCTGATTCAAGTCTCGTCTCGAAAATAGAATACTCGAAATGACTCTTTTTGTGAAACTCTGATGACTCATGATAAAAGAATAACTGGTCTTCCATCCTTTCGGTATCTCGACGGGGCGATCAACTATCCGACCGGGAATACCGTCCTCCAATGACACCGCACTTCGCCCGATCACAGCTACAATACGATATCAATGAATATAATATATAGTATGAATGCTAGCATCATAGTGGGTGATTATATCAACCCTGGCATCATAGTGCCTAAATATTCTTGTGTCCATATAAAGGTACACAAGTCTCTCTTTCTCTAAAATGGGCCTCTTTCCCAAAATTGACCAGTAGAATACAGAATTCCCGAACATTTAATAAACTGATACTTTGAGATAAACTTCACAGGAAAATATTTAACTGATTTGGCGGACTGCCAGTCTTACTCAATGTACCACCAATCCGAACAATGGACTGATGTAACTCTCAATAAATATGTTTTAATTGATTGACATGAACAAAGTGCCAACCCTTGACAAGAAAGGCAACTATCTCGAAATAATGAGAATAGTCTTAAAATGAAACATAATGAGTCGTACTGAACAAATAGTACTACTCGAATAGTTATAATACTCCAAATTGATGAACGTTCAATAGAATGTTTTTACTTGATCGATGAATAGCCTTTTAACGATTCACATTTTATAATTCTTATCGGTTGATTCGAAAGATGAATCAACTAAAATATAATCAATAAATGATTGTTGAATTCGTACAATAATTTCAACTGAAAAGAATAAATTTAACTATCTCGAACGAATGAGATTAGTTTCACTGAATCAAAATAATAGTCGTCTCAGATTAATGAGATCGACCCGATAGCAACGAATTGGTCTCTACGCTTATAGGGAGTATATATTCACAAGTAAACTAAATTAACAGCATCGTAATATTTTACGAGAAATAATGCTCAAAAGAAATTATTGCATCATAAAGAGCAGCAAATAAATCTCATAATTGATAGCTCGAAAATAATCGATAAATGAAATAATATGAACAGAAATACAAAGTTTCCGAGAGTTAGGGTAGGAATGAACTTGCCTCTGTCTCGACGCTAAAAGAACCGAATAAATAAAAGCGTTACCCGCGAGCGAAAATCTCAATTTCTCGAAAAGGGAAACTCTATAACAATTATCAGAATAATTTTAGTACTCGAGTAAGGGTTTAATCATGAAATGTCAAAATAACTCGGTAATCATGCTCTTGATAATCAAATAATTCTCGAACAAATAATTGGGAGTATTCTTCGAAGTTTAAAATCTCACTAAGGCCTAATTCTCAATTTAATAAATTGAATGGAGGCTCTATTCGCTTTTTCTATTAATTTTAATATCTCGGTTTTATACCTTATGCAAATCAAATAAAGCTTATACGTGAAAGTCTCGCTCTATTTATTTGTAAGGGAAATTCTTTTATTGGGAAGTCTCTAATTATTCCTAAGCATATGACACCGATTTAATTATTTAACAACATATCTCTAATAAACTAAGTAAAAAGGGTTTTGTGCAAAATCACCACTAATTATCTAAAATCCTCATTTAATAGCGAAATTCTCTAATTTAAAATAAATTGCTTACTCGCACTTTGTAAATCAATTTGGTTCTCGTAGTTCCCATCTCGAAATCGAAAGCCATTATAAAATTCCCTTTAATTATCTATAATTCTCAACTCGTCTAGAATTATCTAATTCACTAAATTCATTTTAAAGTAGCAATAAACTAATTCACCATTTATTCTAAATTAAATAATTCGAGAATCAAATATTTGTCTGATTTAAAAATCCATAAGTATTATTTCTACTTTTAGCAACAAAGAAATTTTATTAAAACAATCATATTTATTGATATCATAAAACCCCTTTATTAATAAAATCATAAAATCTCTATTTTTATTCCCTTACAACAATCTGATGATACTCTTGTTAAAACCAAATCGAACTTCAGATTTTTATAACAATTTGATCATTTATTTATGGATCTAAGTCACATTTAACCAATTATTTGTTAATTAAAACAATTAATCAATTACCACATAATTAAACAATTATATCATTATTTTGTCAAGTTATTACAATTAAACAATTAACACCCTCCCCCACTCATCTTCTTCCCGACACTGCACTCCACCGCCGACCGGCGATCGCCGTCGACCACCGCCTTCCTCCGGCGAAACCCTCTCTCTCCCTCTCTCCTCCCCTCATCTGTCTCTCTCTCTCTTCGATCTCTCTTCTCTCTCTCCCCCCCCCCCCTCTCTCTCTCCGCCAATCTCCCTCGATCTCGACCTCTCCTCTCTCGTCGTCTCTCTCCCTCACGCTCTCTATCTCTCCCTCCGCCTCCAACCTCCCTCTTTCTCTCTCGTAACCCCCGCCTCCCACTCTGTTTTCCCCCCATCTCGATCTCTCGCTCCCTCTCCTTCTCTCCTCCGATCTCTTCTCTGCTCCTCTGACCACCGCCGCCGTCGTCCCCGACGACTCCGACGAGGTTTCTCCGCCTTCCACCCGTGACATGCAGCCACTGACCATCAACAAAACCCCACAATTCACAATTCATTTCCCCCAATTAAACCCCTCCCAAAATCTAATATCACCAATCACAAAATTCATTAGAATCCAAATAACTAAAAAAAATATACAAACTCTAATTAAAAAAATCAGGGCTTCTCATGAGTACAAGTACCGAACACATATATATATATAAAAAAACATGATTTGTAAAAGTTTTAAGGGTGTAAATGCATACCCTTGGTGAAAAATCGGATTTTTAAGGCTTGGTTGAAAATCAAAAATCTTGAAACCCCTACTATATATATATATATATATATATATATATATATATCAACTTGTAGAGCAAATCACAAGCTTTTCAATTCTCTAAGTGCATGTAAGATCAAGATAATACTATGTAATATAGAAGATTTTCAAGTTTTGGTTTAAGGGAGAGAAAATGATGTTTGGGTGTTTTGTTTAGTCTCGGTGGATTGAAAAGTGAAAGAGATGAGACAAAATCTCATTAGATTCTCACTTTAAGTAATATTAAGATAAATGGGTTCTTAATGGGCTAACTACATTGGGCTTGGAATTTAATTACACTCTAATTTTGATTTAGTCCAACTAATTAAATTTTATCATGATTATACGGGCTCACAATTTGGTCCACTACACAAAATTCTCTTTATTCTACATAATGAAAATGATAATAACTCCATAATGGTAATGATAATAAAATAAAATATTATAGTCTAGCATTGTACTAGAATAATTAAATATTTGCACGCATACCTAAAATTTAAAGAGAATATTAAATTACCAACTGAATTCTAAGGGGGCTCGTCATTGAAAAAATATTAATAAATTTACGGTTATTACAATGTTCCATAGTTTAGAGTAAAGCTTTTAGAATTATGATGAGATTATAATAATGAGATCTAAAAGATGAAAAATCTAAACTTAAATTGTTCGTGGTCGTAGGATAATTAATTGGTAGTTAGTTAAGTCGTAAAGATCGGTACATACTATGCTTGCTTCAATATGAAGGATGTTTGTTCTCATAGGGATTTGTGTGGTGACAATATAGCTAGTATGTAGGTGCTTAATAATTAATAAGTTCACTGAATTTGAACAACTAATGGAGTTCACTCACGTGTCAGTAGTTGTTCATATAGTGATGGTTGTACAAGTGTCCTTAGAATTGAGGTAATCATAATCATCTTGTGTACATTGAACTATACTTTGGTCTAGTTTTTAGTCTTTAGGAAAATAACAAGGGCTCTTCTGGGCACAGTAATTTGTATACGAAGATAGTGATTGATCAATAGAGTATCTACCCCTTCTAGTGAAGTAAGAGAATGTCCTATGTTATTCCACTTGTGCTAGTTCAGGAATCTCTGCCAAGAGTGAATGAAATTAGAAAGAAGTTTTTAATATCCGTTAAAGGGAACTAAGCATAATGAATAGGAAATCATTGGATTAAATTAGATAGGCTTGACACAAGTCATATAACGACCTAGAAATTTTAGTAACTATATAAGTGTTTATTAATTGATAAATTTGCCTTATGTGATTTATATGGTAGATAAAAATTTTGTGAGGTCAAGTTATGAGTGGTATCATGATTATGTGATTATATGATGATTAGTATAAGTCGAATGTGTTCGTAGAATTTTATTTGCATTTTTCGTAAATTAAAACTATTTTAAACATGCATTTTTATTCTTCCAAAAATCTTATAAAATCATTGGAGTCATTTAAAATTATGAAATCTTTTTCATTATCATCTTGGTGATATTATTTAGTTTTTAAAATTAGTGGAAGTATTTAATTGTGTGTTTATGTATTTTAAAATGATTTCAAAAGCTTTAATTCTTTTAAAGGTTATTTATTTCAAAAATTCATTTTTGACTCAAAAATTATATTAAAAATATGGGGAGGTTTGTAATTTCATAAAATTCATTTTTAAATTTTAAAAAATATTTTTTTTTATTCCCTAATTTATTTCGATTTTAGAAGGATTAAAATCAGTTTTTGAAAAGAAATTACCTAATTCATTTTTGCCAGATTACCAAACTACCCTTGCCTCTATATATCATTTCCACCGTCCCATTTCTTCATTCTGTTGGAGAGTTGCATAGCTCGGAACTCTCCTTCTTCTCTCTTCATCATTTCTTCTCCTTCTTCTCTCTATATCATTTCTTTCAATTTGAGCCAAAACCATGTCTAAATTCGAGTTTTAATCAGCCTTGTATTATTCTTATGTTTAATTAGTATTTGGGTTGTGTTTTTGAGAAGTCTGCGTATGTAAAAAATCGGTGTGTGTATGTATATGCTTAAACAATGACATGCAAGCATGGTTAGCTAATAAATGTTTGATTTAGTGATTGTATGATATTAGTTATGTGTTAAAATGGAGTTTTTGTTTAGTTATGTGTATTTTTACGAAGTTCGTTCATAGGGAATGATTAATATCAATACTGATTCTAAGTCTTTTATCTCTTACACAAGTGTGGTGAAATATTATGGTGGTTTGTGTTTATCTACTAATTAATCTAATAAACAAATAAAAACTATAATATATATATATATATATATATATATATATATATATATATATATATGAGAGAAAATAATCCAAGAATTATGGTTCTTCAATTGGCTATCATGAATGTCTAATTTGTATCTCCTGTTTTGCTAAAAAAAATCCTTCTAATTTTTATTAAATTCTCTCCCACGGTAAATTATAATGCCTACAATCATCCCTTAATTAATTGCCACTCCCATGGTCCATAGTACAACTGTAAACTATTATGAACCAAGGATTATCAGTTTCAAAATTCGCATATCAATCTCCCGATCTAATAATTAAATTGTGTCAATCATATCATGTACTAGAATTACAACTCCTCTCCCGATTCGTTATAATTCCTAGAGATGCAACTAAAAGTTCGCGACTCTTTTAATTGTATAAACGCTCAATGACAGATTAACATTAACAAGAAAATCACAATACAATCAAACAACTCAATAAGCCAACGAATACTACCAAACCCTTGGATAAAGGGATTAGCTACTCATAATAAGATAAAACAAATATGAATTAAAATCTCAAACCATGAATTTAAGAATTGAAGTACGAAAAATACAACTTTAAAGCTTCTCAAAATTAGGATGAATCCCTTCACGTACTCCTTCTTCCAATCTTCCTCTCAAAGTGTTTCTCTCCCTTTTATCTCTAAAGTGCGACTATCCTATTCTATTGTATTCTACAATATTTTATGATATGTTATCTCTATAATTTATGTATAAACCTTATATAATAGAGACTTTTATTATTTTCCAAAAAAATACAAGTAATTTTCCAAAAGAAATTGGATTCTGAATGTAAAATTTGTAGGCTGTCTTCCAGGCTTGTTTCTGGACTGCTCCAGTTGGAACATTGATTTTAGACCACTTCTGAGTTGTAGATAATTTTGTTAGCTTTGCATGGACTGTAAGCTCACCCAATTCTGATGTCTGAAACTCAAGTTAGGGCCCAAACAGTGATCGTTGCGCGTGCAAGCCAATAAATCCGAATTTTCTTGTAATTTAAGTCCAAATAAACTCAATTCCTTCCAAGTTTGTGAATTCTTTATTTCATGTCGTAAAATATTAAACTCTAATTAAGAATATCCAATTATTTATAAAATACAATAAATATGGGGTTAAAATCATATAAAATACATATAAATACATACTCTATCACTACCTCATGCAAACCTAAAGTTAAAAGAAAACCAACATTAGATCGTAATCACCGTTATCCTTCTCTATGAAAAATGTACTCGTAATGGTTAGTTACACGCCATTACCATTGCCATCGCTATCGCCAATCAACTTCGGTATCGTTTTTTTCTCCTTTCCAGTGGGAAGATTGTTAAGAAAAATTTGAATAGTTCTTAAAAACTTGGTTTCTAAATTATATGAAGCATATTTGTAACAATAAAAGATATATATGTAGCACTGACTCCAGCAAAGTGAACACTTCCATGCCTCCAATCATGTGAGAGATGAGTTTTTTTATTCAATTTCAAATCCAACTTTACATCGGGTTCATCTTTTGTCAAAGTCCCGATAGGAATCTTTTGACGATGACTTTCTTGTAGGGAGACTGTGAAAACCAAACCATCAGTAAATTCCCCGCATCCTAATATAGCCAGGAAAATATGTTTGCATAAGTCATTCCAACAATCATATATAAATTCCACCATTTGTCTCATACTAGCACATACGCACTAATTAAGTCCATATCACACTCGCACAATGTATTCATGTTTAGTCATGCATTCTTAATTCTTCCCTCGTGTTCATGATCAAGAGCCTAGATTAGTATCAAGGATAATGCCTTAATTGCTCATATTATATTTAAAACAGATGGAGTGAAGAGCATGAGTAAGGGGTGACTCGTCATAATTTTGTTATAAAGGAAAAAACCGAGATGACTAGAAGTACAGAAAATAATGGATCATGGTATATGCATAAGTTGGTCGGTGGAATGCCAAGAACACGACTCTTCGTATCATACATTAAAGAAGACACACAAATTATGGGATTCAAGGAAACTATCACATTAACTATTTTATCTTCTCGAAGGTACTGTTTCTAATTTATAGATGTCTGAATTCAGAATTTACAAGCTGGAATTGAAAGCTTATATTCATTAATCTTCTCCTATCATAATAATTCATGATGATATTATGGCTTGTGCAAGTGTAAATACAATGAAAAATCTGAAGTCGTTTAACTAACAAGTACTAGCATGTGATGTGATGATAAAATTTGGGGATATACAAAAGATCACTTCTTATTCATGAAATTAGTACTATGATATAGCCCTTTAGTTCGACTTTTTATATTGTATTTCGATTAATGTTCGGGTGGGCGTTTACTATTTGGCTAGTCATAAATTGGGTTGTCTGCTTTAATTAGTTATATATAACTAAGTTAAACTACACATGAAGGAAGACTATGACACATAGTTTGTTGGAATTATGCACATTATGCATGAGATGCGAATTTGAATTACATGTATATTTTGAAATCTGTAAACAAATTTTAACAAAAAATTGAAAAAAGGACAGCTTAAAAAGTTAATAAAAACTCTCAAAATATCTTTTTCAAACAGCTGAAACAATAATAAAATTGATAACTATTACCTCGTAAGGAGTTTCCTCTGGGTGGAGTCGACCTCCATCAAACAGGAATGCGGTATAACTCATCTCTATAGATCGTTGGTTCCAATAAGTTGTCATCAGCTTAATTAGCTACAAACTGCATTTTAGTTTGAAGAAGAGTTCACTTCCATCCTACAAGCAAAGAAACACGGTACATACAGATAAGAATATACATACATGTAATATGACCCTGACCAAATTACATATTCATGTTATCAAATATTAAAGTAGCAGATTGCATACATTGCAATCTTAACCAACAAAATATTAAAGGAATCTAAAAGTTCTTAACCAATTGAGTAACAATTCATCAAGGTTAGAATATTGTTCTTCATGTCAGGAACATAATACACATCTTCAATCTTTCCTTGTCTGCCATACTTTCTAGTAAAACATATTTCACCCTTTCCTTTTACTTCTACCTTCGATGAATCTCCAAATGACACAACTCCAGATTTTATTTCTTTCAAATCAGTAAAGAGATGCTTGAGGCCAGAAATATGGTTGCTGGCCCCACTATCAAGATACCACATAATATCCTTTACAGGAACCTTACCTTTGCAGGCCATTAGCAGAACACCTTTATCTTGTTGCTCATCGTTTCGACTAGATTTGCATTTTCCTCAACCCTCTTGTTAAACCAGCAATATTTGGCAAATTTTCCACAATTATAACATTAAATTAATTTTTTACCTCAGCTGAGTTTGATCTTCCACCTCTGCCACGACCACGTCCTTGTCCGTGCCAGTTTTGTTGATTTGTCTACACCTTCTCTTCAAATCTGTTGCTCACAGGACCACGTCCTCTTTCTCGAGTAAAATTCTGTTTTGCACGTCCACGTCCTCTCCCTCTACTGAATTGTGTATATAATACTTTATCTTTGTCTTCAACTGAGACATCAATTTTCAACACTTGAGATTTTGTCTCCTCCTTCTTTAATAATCTTTATGAGTATGCTTGCAGAGACCCCATAAGTTGATCAACTGTCATAGTTTTTGTATCATTTGATTCTTCAATGGAAATACCAACAAGTTGCAATTTCGTATTCAAAGATCTTAATATCTTTTCATTAACACGATCATCTTCAATATTTTCTCTATAATTCTTCATTTGATATACAACAGAGGAAACCCTCGTGAAATAATCTGAGACTGATTTGTTTCTTTCATATGCAATGTTTCAAATTCTCCTCGTAGAGTTTGTAATCGTACGTTTTTAACTTTGTCAACGCCTTTAAAATTATTCTGGAGAATCTCCCAGGCTTCCTTTGCTTTTGCTGAAGATGCAACCTTCTCGAACATGGCTTCATCTAAGCCCATATGTATAATAGACAAAGCTTATTGATCTTGTTTTCGAGCCTTTGCTAAATTGTTTTTCTGGGCTTGATTCAAAGCTCCTTCATTCTCTGGTCATCATAACCTTTTTCGACAATTTCCCATGCCTCCTGTGATCCAAGCAACTCTTTCATCCGGATACACCAGTTGCCATAGTTTTCCTTTGTAAACTTTGGGATGGTAAGAAAGTTACTCATTTTAATTTGATGGTGGCTTTGATTTGATGGTAGCTCTGATACCAATCTATTGGAATTAAGGTTTTTGAGTATATATTTTTCTGTATCAGATTTCAGTATATGGAATATTGAACAGAACAAGGAACGGAACAGTTTGTTTTTTGAAGTTCTTTCTATTACTCTTCAACTTGTTCCTCTTAAAAGATAAAATAAACTTCTCCATTTATAGTAGGAGAATTTAAACCATCAAACAAGAATATATCGGTTTTATCTCTTGAGTTCCATGAACCACATTTAATGAGCCTTTACATTTTGAAAAATTAATTTTCAAAAGGGGAGTGACTGATAACAAGTATAAGCTAAACAACAAACTTCAAATATTCTTAATGTGCAACTAACCAATTGAAAATTAAATAATTGAGAAATGTTGTAGGTAGACATGTAGGTGCTAGTTTATATATATTAAAAATGATCGAAGATCATATCTATTCTGGTATTTGATGGATGTTAGGTAATGAATATTGTATCCAACACATTCCTTAGACCATAGACAAAATAATTCACATTACTTATGCATGTTATTATACAACTCAAGACTTTTACACATTCTCAAGAAAAAAACATACACTCCTGCAATATCTATACCACAAAAGTTAGGTTTTGACAGATGTTTATTTACTTTAGTATGAAAATGCATACCTGTTGAAAACCCCACAACTGGAAAACAGGAAATATCACTTTTTAGATTTTCAGTGATTACATTTGGAACAGTGAGCAGTATTTCATCTTGTTCAGCTGATTTCTGAAGTGGTGCTTCCCTTTTCCGGTACTCGAATAGCGTATACCACGGTGAAGTTAAGGAAGCAAAGATGTTCAAAGGCTTGTTAACTATGTTCTTTTCACGTATAGGTAATGATAACTCTGAAACTTGATCGGGGACTTCCTCGCCAACTCCTGCCTCGGAAGTGGGGTAGCTGCTGTGGGGTGTCTGCAAAACAACACCGAAGGGGGGGTTTGGCCCCGAGGTGCCTCCGGCGTGAGAATAAGAGTTGGCTTTGGAAGAGGATAATCAAGTAGAGTATCAGAATAACAAATGTGTGTAGGTGTGTAATAATGGCTAACTCCTAAACCTTATTTCCTAGGGGTATTTATAGCCCTAGGCCTAGGGTTTAGGGGTAGGTTACCTCTACTCCTGGCCATTGGATCTGGGGAACAGCCCGCTGAATTCCCGGGATGTAGGACACGTGTCTCTATTTGGGGGGACCGTTGACTGGAGTGTGGCCGTGTTTGTTGTGGACGTGATTTGACACATGCTCTTTCTTGGCCTTTAGTATCAGTCAGCGCCAAGTGTGGGGATGTCGGCTGAGCTGGGGTGCCACGTGTGCTGAGTGTCACCAATCTGGGGTCCCCTAGTCTGGGGAGGGGACCACGCCACGTAGTGGTGGCTCCGGGCCCGGTCCCACTACCCTGGGCTGGGCTGCTCTTATTCTCATGAGTTGGTTTTGCTTATAGCTTTGGGCTCAAGGTTGGGCCAAAATGGGTCTGGGCTATTTGTAGCCTATCATTTGCCCCCCACTCCCTCATGCGGATTCTCCGGATGGGGGAGTAGTAGGAAGATTTAGGCTTTATCACCTTCGAAGAAAAATTTTGCTCCCCCGGGGCTAGGAGTGTTGTAGCTAATTGTAAGTCCATGCCTTGGAGGAGATTTTTTTGTTTTGGTGGCCCCCTAGGACCGGGGTGTGTTGAAGTTCACGTCCCCGGGGCTAGGAGTGTTGTCATTGCTGGATGCGTATTTGTGTATATATTCATAATTACATATCCGTAAACATATATTCATAAGTATATATTTGCATACATATATGTTTTTTTTTAAACAACTGTCATCCACTATCTCCGGGTTGTGGAGATAATGGGTCAAAATTTGGGCCGCCACGTGTTGTGGCGGTTGCACTTCTGTGTTGCCTATAAATAGTGGCTTCCCCCCTTACCTTTGTCTTTTACGAGTTTTTGATTTGCTGTCGTTATTCTGCTTCTCTGAGGACCTGCTCTCCGGACTAGAGGCGTAATCTGATTTCAAGTCATCCTCGCACCCTACTCTCCGGACTTCTTTGTAAGTTTTCTTGCTCCGGTCTTTTAATTCCTCTCACTTTGTTGCTTTTCTTTTCCTGTTTTGCTTTGTGTCTTGGGTAGATACACTGACTTAGGCTTTCATCTTTTGCTGGGTAGCCCGGGGTAGCCTCCTTGTATGGTTAGGCGATGTGTAACTTCTAACCGAGTATTAATTCTTTTTTCCGATCCCAGCACCTCTTCCGGTAGTGTTAGCTCTTCGGGTAGCGGTTTAGATTTGATAGACCTAGATTGGTGTATAATGGGTAAGAAGAAGAGCCGCCTCTCTATGCTTACGAACATTACGACTAAAGATATGGGACCGGGGTATAGTCTTAGTGAGCCGGATGGTAGCTGGGGCCACTCTAAATATTACTTTGTTAAGAAGGATCCGGGGATTCCCCAGGCCTACTACTTTAGGGATCTTAGTGTTGAGTTCTCTGAGAACGAAGATGTTTCGTGGATGATAGAGTATGACGAGGTTTTCCTGGACTCGAAGTTCGGGGATAAGCCAGTGGAGTGGGATGGGATTTTCCGGGCCATTTTTCACTTGGATTAAGACATGGAATGGAGATGGCTGGAGCCCGGGGAGAAGATATACCATAAGCCGGAGGGCGGTTGGGTCGGAGTATGGTCGGAGCATCTGAGGTCGAGTTATGGGCCTAGGTGCCATCAGTTCGTCAAATCTCTGTGTCTTTTTGAGTACGGGATTCCCATAACCCAACTCACCCCTAATGCGGTAAAGTGGATTTACTATTTTTTGGGTTATTGTGAGGCCGCCGGGGTATTGCGCACATTAAACTCTTCCACCACTTGTTCCGGTTGGTGCATTCCAACAACGTGCCTATGTTCGAGTTTAGATTTCAGGGCAAGGCTTACGGGTATCCTTCTTCGGCCTCCAAGCCCCTGGGTATGCTGCCTTCTTTAAAAGGGTGGAATGGGGAGTTTGTATTTCTCCGGGGTGTCGATGTCCGGTATATGCCCACCTTCAAAGAAAAGCCTTTGGCCATGAACTTTGAAACTTTCGACCTTCAGGATGCGGCTTTAGACCGGGTTAACGCCTTTTGCCGGGGCCTCAAAAGGCAAGTGACTAGGGACGATCTCATGAGTCACAAGTATCTTTTCGAGATAGGATGTAAGTTCGGGTTGCATTTTTCTTCTTTCCTGCTCATTTTCTAGTTTACTCCGGGCTAATGGCTTTATTTCCTCCTTTTCAGGTCTTCCGGGCTATAATCCGAAGTTTGAGGAGTTTATAAAAATGAACAAGGAAAACGCTGCTCTATTGGGGCTTGGTCATGTTCGTGACAATACCAAGGCCCCCGGAGAGGTCAGTGGTTCCCGGACCCAGCAGGAGGGGGAAGCGAGACCAGGGTTCCGGAGACGGCTGCCCTTGATGTTGACGGGGAAGAAGCTCCTTTGAACCCGAGAAAGAGGCTGAGGGTTTCCGCGGTTCAGGCAGAAAAGTTCGGGACCATGCTCTCGGACTGCAAGCTTGTTGTCGAGCAGTCAACCGGTGGTAGCTCGAAGAAGACCAACTTCAGGCCTCATGAGCCCGCCCCGGTCTCTCCGGAAGAGAGGAATTTTATCGGGTTTTTAGCCGATCTTCCCAGCAAGGCGGAGTGGGAGGACATGGGTAAGGCGTTGGGCTTCTCGCTTTTGCAAAAGATGATGGCAGTCTACGACCAGGTATACGCTTTTCCGGATTCCTTTCGTGATGTATTTTTTATCTACTATTATTTTTTGTAACCTTTGTTTATGCTTTGGCAGCTCGGAGTCCGGATGGCGGGAGCCGCCGCTACTGTATTCCGGGAGCTGGAAACGGTTAATGAGGCCCGGGATGTCTTGAGCTCATTGACGGAGAAGAGGAAGGAGGCTGCTCTGGAGTTGGAGGCTGTGAAAAAGGAGCTCGCGGATTTGAAGGAGTAATCCGAAGTCCGGGCCAAGAAATTAAAAGATACGGCAAAGACTCTGGCTGATGAGCGGGACTTGGTTCGTACCAAGCTCAGGGATGCCCGGGAGGATGTGAAGCAGCTCCGGGAAGAGCTAAAAGGCAAGAATCCCGATGAGCAGGTCATCGCCGAATTTCGGGAGTTGGATGTGTACAACACTGATATCGCCAACGTTGCTGCGAAGAAAATTCAACGTTGCTGGGTTGTGGCTGAGAAGTTGTGCAAGACTAACCCGGAGTCTGCAGATTGGCGGAGCTTTGTCAATGCTTATATGGAGGCTGAAAGCAGATTGGCCCGGGGCGAAGATGAACCTGAACCCTACGTTGCTCCCAACTCTTCCCTTCCTAAAGAATGATCCTGAAGGCTGGCTGCATTCCATAGTCCGGGCTAGGCCCGTGTAATCTTTTCTAATTCTGCTGATGTAACTTTAAAACCTTGTTGTATAACTTTGGATTCTGTATTGTTTCGATGTAGTCTTTTAACTGTCAGGTGTTTCGGGCTGTCGGTCAGCCCGGCTTGTGTCTTTATTTATGCATTTATCGTTTCCTCAATCATGTCTCCCGGAATTATGTATTGTTTGTAGTTTGTGTTGCCCCCCACTCCCTCATTCGGGTAGTCCGGATGGGGGAGTAGGGTCTCGTTGCTGAGCCCCAGGCCAAAGCACCGCTAAGGGCCCGGGTATCGCCGTACTTGGAAAGTATGCAAACTTTCCAAGTAGGAATTTGATTTTGCTTATAGCGCCCCGGGCTAAAGCGTCGCTAAGGGCCCGGGTGTTGCCATACTTGGAAAGTATGCAAACTTTCCAAGTAGGAATTTTATTTTGCTTATAGGGCCCCTGGCCAAAGCGTCGCTGAGGGCCCGGGTGTTACCATACTTGGAGAGTATGCAAACTTTCCAAGTAGGAATTTGATTTTGCTTATAGCGCCCCGGGCTAAAGCGTCGCTAAGGGCCCGGGTGTTGCCATACTTGGAAAGTATGCAAACTTTCCAAGTAGGAATTTGATTTTGCTTATAGCGCCCCGGGCCAAATCGTCGCTAAGGGCCCGGGTGTTGTGACAGTTGTAGAAGTAAAATGCCAAATAAGGAATCGAGCTCTTTTTTCATTAATAATTGGATGATTACATGTTTTCAAATTACAACCCAAAAATGCTCATATATGAGCTGGAGCCTTCTTCCTTTACTGGTAGTACTTTCTGAGCCTGAGGCCGTGCCAGGTATTGGGAACCTCAGTATTGTCTATGTGACTGAGTTTGTAGGTCCCGGGGCGGAGTACTTCTTTGACTTTGTAGGGACCTTCCCACTTGGGCATGAGTTTTCCTGTGTTTGTGGGATCTGATGCCTCCGTGTCCCGGAGTACTAGGTCCCCGATTTAGAAGTTCTTGACCCTTGACTTCTTTCCGAAGTACTCTCTTGTTTTTTCTTTATACTTCTCCATTTTCTGTACTGCTTTGTCTCCTCTGACTTCATCGACTAGCTCCAGATTGGCGAGCAGCCCTTCTTCATTTGCAATCTCATTGAAGTTAATCACTCTATGGGAAGGGGAGCCTACTTCAATTGGTAACATCGCTTCGGTTCCATATGCCAGCTTGAATGAAGTTTCTCCTGTTCCGGACCTCGGGCTAGTTCTGTATGCCCATAGCACATGTGGTAGCTCTTCGGGCAATTTGTTCTTGCTTTCCTTAAGCCTTTTCTCAATTCCCATTAGTAAAATTCTGTTCGTTACTTCGACTTGCACGTTACCCTGGGGATAGGCCACTGAAGATTTCTTGTTTTTTATCCCCCTCTCCTTGAGGTAGTTTTCGAAGTCTGAGCCCACAAACTGAGGTCCATTATCTGAGACCAGGACTCTGGGTAGGCCGAACCGCATTAGGATGTTGTCCATGAACTTGATGCAGTCTTGCTGATTTATGGTCCTCATTGCTTTTGCTTCGGCCCACTTAGTCATGTAGTCAATGGCTACCAGGAGGTATCTCAGGTCGCCCTTAGCTCGGGGGAAGGGTCCCACTATGTCGATGCCCCATACAGCAAATGGGATTGGGGATAGGACTGAAGAGGGTAGGACCGGGCTTTGCCTTGGCACATTACTGAACAGCTGGCAGTTTCTACATTTCTTGACAAATTCTATGGCATCTGAGTTGATGGTTGGCCAATAGTAGCCTTGCCTTATAATTTTGTATTCGAGGGCTTTTGCGGACATGTGGTCGCCATAAATCCCCTCATGTACCTCTTGTAAACAGTAATTGGCTTCCACCGGGCCGACACACTTCAGTACGGGAGATGAGAAAGTCCGGCGATAAAGTTGGTTATCTTCAATAAAGTATTTTGATTCCTTGTTCTTCAGCCTCCTGGCCTCATTCTATCTTCGGGCAATTTCCTTTCCTCCAGATAGAGGATGAAGGGGGTCATCCAGTTCGGTGTGTCATCTATCTCCATTACTTCTTCTTGGTTAATGGCCGGGGTCATCAATTCTTCAAAATAGACTTAACTGTCTAGTTTGGCTGAATTCTGAACTAGTTTAGAGAGTTCATCTGCTTCGGAGTTTACTTCCCCGTTAACTTGGCTGATTTGGTACTCCAGAATGGTGGTTAGGTAGCTTTTGACAAGTGCCTGGTATTGAGCTAGCTTGGGATATTTGGCCACATATTCACCCTTGGTTTGCCGTACCACGATCTGGGAATCACTGTAGATGCTCAGACTGTGGATTTTCAGAGTTCGTGCCAACCTTAGCCCGGCGAGGAGAGCCTCATATTCGGCTTGATTGTTTGTTACTTAAAATTTGAAGGTTATCGCCTGTTTGATCCGGAAACCCTCCGGGCTTTTCATGATTATCCCTGCCTCGGACCAATCTACTATTGAGGATCCATCTACATGGAGGGTCCATGACTCCGGGCTTGGATCCGGGGTTGCCGCATGTTCAGCTGCCATGGGAAGGTGTTGAGGCTCCGGGAAGGAGCATTCTACTATGAAGTCTGCCAAAGCTTGTGCCTTGATGGATGTCCGGGGTATGAAGGTCAAGTGGAACTGGCTCAGCTCGATTGCCCAGTTTATCAATCTCCCTGATACATCCAGCTTGTTGATTATTCGTCTTAGCGGCTGGTCTGTTATCACTTTGATTTCTCTGCCCTGGAAGTAATGTTTGAGTTTTCTTGAGGACGTGACCAAAGCAAAGGCAAATTTTTCCAGATTGGGGTATCTGGTTTCCACGTCTTTTAGAACTTGGCTAATGTAGTATACCGGCTGTTGGTTTCCCTTGACTTCCCGGATCAAAGCCGCGGCCACAGCCAAGGGTCCGGCGGAAAGGTAAAGATGCAGGGGTTCCCGGGCTCAGGCTTGGTCAACAGTGGCGGTGATGAGAGATATGCTTTGATTGTGTCAAGGGCTTGCTGACACTCTGGGCTCCAGATAATTTCTCTCTTGTTGCTTGCTCCTTTAAGCAAGTTGAAGAAGGGTAAGCATTTTTCTGCCAACTTGGATATGAACCTTCTCAGTGCTGCTAATGATCCGGCTAGTTTCTGAATATCCTTCTAGGTTCGGGGTGGCTGCATATCTAGGATCGCTCTTATTTTTTCTGGGTTTGCTTCAATTCCCCTTTGGCTGATCATAAAGCCCAAGAATTTCCCTGCCCCTACTTCGAAGGTGCACTTCTCTAGGTTCAGCTTCATTTGGTTCTTCCTTAGGTTCTCGAAGCATTCTCGTAGATCAGGGACATGCTCCTCAACAGTCTTGGATTTGGCGATGATGTCGTCGACATAGGACTCCAAGTTCTGACCTATTTGGTCTTGGAAGACTTCTACCATAGCTCTTTGGTATGTGGCCCCAGCATTCCGGAGGCCAAAAGGCATGAACTTGTAAGCATACACGGCCCTGTGAGTGATGAATGCGGTTTTGGCTATATCCGCGGGATTCATCTTGATTTGGTTGTATCCGGAGAAGGCATCCATAAAGCTTGACTAGTACCACATTGGCCAGCCACTCTGGGTACTTGATTTCACAAATGATATCTGCCTCGAGGAGCTTCTCTATTTCTTTTTCTATAGCTTTCTGTCTCTTCGGGGCGAAGTTCCTTCTCTTCTGTTTTACAGGTCTCCTCCTAGGATCAACATTCAGGCTATGCATAGCGAGAGAGTCCCGGAGCCCAGGCATATCGGATGGGCTCCAAGCAAAAACATCTGCATACTCCCCGGAGGTTGTCGGGAATTTAAACTTGAGGTGCGGGGTTGAGGTTACTTCTCGGAGTTTGGTCAGAGCTGGGCGCCCCAAGATCACATTGTAGGAAGAAGGAGTGTTGATCACATAGAATTTGACCATATGGGTTATCTGCTTCGGGGTGGTGCCGAACTGGACAGGCAGGTAGAAGGTCCCTTGGATAGGAACCAAGTTGTGGCCGAAGCCGTATAGCGGGTCTTCTCTACACTCGTTCATTTTGACACTTCCGAGCTGCATTCTATCCATTGTGTGCTTGAATAGTATGTTGACCGAGGAACCGTTGTCAACGAGGATTTTCTTTACCTCATTGTCGGCGATATCCAAGGTCACGACTAGGGCCTCATTGTGGTTAGGATCTACTCCTTCGAAGTTAGCATTGCTAAAGGATATGATTTGCTCGGGAGCTGAGTCTATCATCATTACTTCATCCCCCGGAGTCCGGGCTCCTCGGAGGCGAGTTGGAGCCTCCCAACACTACGTGCACAACATTCTTGGTTTTTTGGGCTCCGGATCCCCCTTCCCTTTCTGCTGTTCTCCGGGCTATGTATTGGCCCATATTTCCTCTCTTGACTTGGTCTTCAATGAAGAACTTAAGGGAGACGCAGTTTTCTGTTTCATGCCCGTGGGTTGCGTGGTAGTCGCAGTGTTTATGTTTGGGCCTATCCTCCGAGGCTGACACCATCGGCTTGGGAGGGTAGAAGAAAGGTTTGTTTCGGACTTCATTCAATATATCGGCCCGTGGCCGGTTTAAGGGTGTCCATTCGGGTTCCGGCTTTGGTTCGGCTCTCCCCGGCCTCGGGGGTCTGGCTTCAGTTTTGTTCTTGGGGAAGTGGCTTTTGTCCGGGACTGCTAGTTGGGAGCTGGGGATGTAGTTGCTTTGCTTGTTAGGCTTGAATTTCTTGTCCGGATGGTGATTACTTCTAGAGCAGTCATCTTTGCTTCTGCCCGTGGAGGGACCCTGTCTGGTCATTCTCATCACTTCTAGGATATCGGTTTCTTTGATGAATTTGCATCCATGGCGTAGGCCGCGGCCAGGCTTTGGGGCTCTTTGTTTACGAGCTCTATTATGTATCGCTCGCTATGTTCCGGGTCCAGGTTCTTCCGGAATATGCTTAAAGCTTCTCTTTCATCTGGGTTTGTGACTCTGTTTATAGCTTCTTGGAATCGTTTCATGAAGGCTGAAAGGGTTTCATTGTTGTGCTGCCTAATTTTCTCGAGGTGACACATGTGGTACTCCGGGGCCCTGTTTGCCCGGAATCTCCGGAGGAAGGCTTCTCTGAATTCTTTCCAGCTGTGTATGCACCGGGATGGGATCCGGCTGAACCATCTCTGGGCTGCGCCCTTTAGTGTGGAGGAAAAGAATCTACACTTCGTGAGGTCATTATAGAAGTATATCAAGGCTATCTGTTCAAAGTAGTTGAGTTGTTCCTCTGGGTCTCCCAACCCATCGAAGGAATCAAAGTTATAATGCTTGAGGTTCTTCTGCCTGGGCATGGCTTTGAGGGAGTGGCTGAAAGGGGTGAGTGTGTCCTGGACCTCGAATCCGGAGTCGCTGTTAACTTTTCTCTGCAGCTCATGGATCATTTGTATCAGATTGTTTGGGTGTTCCTCATCATCCTAGATGATCTCCGGGCTAACTTCTCTGTGGACTCTTTTGGATTTGGACTTCCTTAACTTCTCCTCCTCTTCCTGGAGCCTTTTTTGGATTCTGAGTTCTAACTTGGCTTGTTCCTCCTGTCTTATCCTTTACCGTAGTCGTTCTGTTTTCTTGAGCCTATTGGCCTCAGTGTCTTTGACCTTGCTTTGTGCCTTGCGGTCTTTTTTGTTTCTATGGTCTTGGTTTCCGAGGCGGTCAAAGACCGAAGCTTGGGATTGGCGGGAGTTTGCTGATCTTTCGGAATTCTCCGCTTGTTCGGGCTCAGGCTCTGGGGGTGGACGGTTTCGGTAGGTCCGGATTGCTTCGGCCAGCTCCTCCGGTGTTAGGTTTTCCATTTGCGCAGACTCAAGAGGCACGTCTGTGTATTTATATCGGTTCACCTCAACGGTGACCCGGGCATCATTGGGGCCTAATCCCGAGCCTTTCTTGGACCAGGATCTAGTTAGGTGGGACTTGCTCCAGGATAGGGACGATGGGTTCTTCTCTGGTGGTACTGGGTGTTTGGCGATGAGTGGAAGTTGTTTTTCGGGGCATGGTTGCGGTTTAGAGGGGCATTGGTTTTGCTTGGATTGGCTGTTTAACTCGGGGTTTTATGGTTCGGAGGTTCTCCCCTCCTTCTAGCGCCAATGATAACTCTGAAACTTGACCGAGAACTTCCTCGCCAACTCTTGCCTCGGAAGTGGGGTAGCTGCTGTGGGGTGTCTGCAAAACAACACCGGAGGGGGGGGTTTGGCCCCGAGGTGCCTCCGGCGTGAGAATAAAAGTTGGCTTTGGAAGAGGATAATCAAGTAGAGTATCAGAATAATAATTGTGTGTAAGTGTGTAATAATGGCTAACTCCTAAACCCTATTTCCTAGGGGTATTTATAGCCCTAAGCCTAGGGTTTAGGGGTAGGTTACCTCTACTCCTGGCCGTTGGATCTGGGGAACAGCCCGCTGAATTCCCGGGATGTAGGACATATGTCTCAATTTGGGGGGACCGTTGACTGGAGTGTGGCCGTGTTTGTTATGGACGTGATTTGACAATGCTCTTTCTTGGCGTTTAGTATCAGTCAGCGCCAAGTGTGGGGATGTCGGCTGAGCTGGGGTGCTACGTGTGCTGAGTGTCACCAATCTGGGGTCCCCTAGTCTGGGGAGGGGACTACGCCACATAGTGGTGGCTCCGGGCCCGGGCCCACTACCCTGGGCTGGGCTGCTCTTATTCTCACGAGTTGGTTTTGCTTATAGATTTGGGCTCAAGGTTGGGCAAAAATGGGCCTGGGCTATATTTGTAGCCTATCAGGTAATGTAACACACTACACAAACGATATAATAGAGAAATGAAAGGACTAGAAAGAGAATTATATCAATGAAGCACACCCAAGTACCCCAAGAAAGTAAACTAAAACATAGCTTCAATAATGTTCATAGATTAAAAGCAATTGTTATAATAAAAAATTCTCGTGAATGAAGTCAAATAATGTGGATTCTGTTCCCCCAGACAAGAACATATACTCTGCTATAAACTTTGTATGAACATTCTTCTATAGTGCTTGAATATAAAATAATTCAAGACAAGTGCTTCTTTGTCACGTGTATCACCTGACTCTAATAGCTGAGATTAAAGAGATCATGGTAGGTAATTTTTAGGCAACCACACAATATATCAAGATAATATATACTAATAATATTCTAGTAGGATATTTTTTTGCCATCCCTTTTCAGTAGCACCCAATCCGTTCTCATTATTACGATGAATGAGGTTCTGTAGAATGAAGTTTTGCATCAAAGAGAGTTCTCTTGCAAGCCACTGTAGCAATTTCAAACTTGATTTTAGAGATTTCAATGAAGAATAGCAGAAATACTTATTTTTTATTCACACGCAGGTTCTTGTCTTATATGATTTGAAGAAAAAACTCATATGACATTCATTGGCAGCCTAACCTATTGAGTTTAATATCTTGTAATTCAGTCACAACAAGACTTCTTTAAACAGAAGGTTGTTGTTGTTCTTGGACGAGATACTGGTATCGCTCTCAAGGTGTTCATAGTTAAGTAATTAAGTTGATAATGCTAAAAAACCTAATCCTCAATTGTTGTAGTTTCAAGAATAAAAATGTTAAATACCACAAAGAATTTAATTTCCATGTATTTGACATTTGCGGATTTTAGTATATAGTACACCTGATTCAATGGGACTCATCAACCAATAAAGAGGGAAATAATTTTTTGATTAAATCAAAGCAACTCAAATGACTCAAATGACTATAACATACAGGAGCTACAACTCTCCTATGCTTTGATTCTATTACAAAAACATTTCTACAAAACTTAAATAAAAAACTTAAATATGCAATTGATTCTATTACAAAAACATTTCTACAAAACTTAAATAAAAAACTTAAATATGCAAAAATTACTACAGATTCTATTAGAGAATCACAATTTATACCTATTTATTTAATGCCTATTTATAGAAGCACTACTTTACAAATCTTGGTTCTTTTACAAAACCTTAATTTTAAAATAATAATAATAAGCATTAAATAAATTCAAACATGCTTCTACTATCAATGTAACAAAATTTGGTTCTATTACAAAACCACAATTTATACGTATTTATTTAATGCCTATTTGTAGAAGCACAACTTCATAAATTTTGGTTCTATTACAAAACCTTAATTTTAAAACAATAATGACCATTAAAATAAATTCAAACATGCTAGTCTAGAACAACAACCTAACAAAATTTGGTTCTATTATATAACCATAATTTATACCTATTAATTTAATGCCTAATTTTAGGAGTACAAGTTCACAAATTTTGGTTCTATTACATAACCTTAATTTTAAAACTAAGTATGAATACAATCAGATCTACGAAACTGATTCTATTGTAGTAACAAATATGCATGTACAATCAGATCTTTGAAATCATACAAAGTTAATATAAATAAACATATACAAATAAACAAGCTCACGATAATAAAAAAATTTATGTAAAACAAATTAAAATCAGAGAATCGATGTTGATTATTACCTTTCCAAACATTTTTTGATCGATCCATACTTGCATTAATATTTAAAGAAGCTCGAGATAATCTCTCCTGGCTCCAAGAGAGAAAACGCTCCAATGGCGGATTGTTACTTTTTTAGTTTGATTTCTCTAAGCGCGCTGATTTCTCTCCCAAACTCTCTCTAGAGAAGCGTGTGTATATGTGTGTGTCGTATATGATGGTGCAATTTTAAAAAATAGCCTTAAATTTTAATTAATTACAAAGTGCCATTGATAATTTTGTACGATTTTATTAAACGAATAGATAATTTTGTACGGTTTGATTAAATAAATGGCTAGGATATTGGTTCTCTCCAAATCTCCATTTAAATGGGTCTCCCTAGAATGGAATTATGGGACTCTACATAATTATGTTAACATGCTTTTAAATACAATTCACCCTTTAATTAATATTCATAGTTTTTGTTTGACTAGTAAATTTATTTTTATTTTAACTATAAAAAATGATCATTTTCAAAAATAATGTAATAAAAATAAATTTACTATTCACACTAAAACGCAATTGTACTAACCTGGATGAACCAATTTAATATAAATTTACTTTAATTTTTTTATTAAAGGATCAAATTAATAAAACTAGTAAAATAATAAATAAATGTTATATAATCAGGCAACATGTACATAACATGAGAATAAATTCATAAATATAAAAAATATTACCTGTATACAGAGCCTTACATAATAATTTTCTGGAGCATATTTTTCATTTTCTATCTGCAAATATTTGATAACATGCAAAAGAAATATGATACAAGAATTTTAGAAAAACATTCTTAAAATCAAATTATATATATTAAAAAATACTTGATATTCCAAAAAAATTGCATATCAAATATGTTTTAATATTTTCTACTAGGATTATCATCCGATTATTAATTCAAATTTTATGTACAGTACTACGATTAAAATCTAAAATTAAACATAGATTAAGATGTCGATTAATTCAAATTTTTTGTACAGTACTACGATTAAAATCTAAAATGTTTAAATCTAAAATTGAAACAAAAATCTTGAAAATTGTTATAGTATTTATTGTTTGGAATGTTGTCGTCCACTAGTTGGTTTTAGCATTGGCAAGGAGAAAATTAGAGGAAATAACATGGACATATACACCACTAAAAACATGAAAAAAGACATTAAATAATTATAGAAAATTTAATTCTATTAATCAACACAATTAAAACATTGAGAAATAAACAATAAATAATTCTAAACGTACCTTTGATGTGTTAAAAGGTTGAATTATGATTGAGTAGTCCATTGTTATATGGATCATTTGTAACATCCCGTATTTTTTTTATAAATATTTTTAGTTATATTATTTTATATTGAGGATTAGAAATATTAGTTAGATAGTATTTATATTAGTTTAGGAGTAAATAAATGTTTTTAATTAGGCTATTAGAAAAAAAGAAAAAAAAGAATAGATAAAAAGGGAGAAAATATGAGTGAGGGTTTGTAAAAAAAAAATTAGAAAAAAAAGGGTTAGGGATTTACGTTACTTTTGGGTTAGAAGGAAGAAGGAAAAGAAGAAGGAAAAGAAGAGAAGGAGAAGAGAAGATTAACCAAACCCTAATTGGAGACAAGGAATTTCGAGTTCGACGTAAGAGATAAGCGATTTTTATGTATGTACGCGTGTACGTAATCACCTTTCGTAATCATCTTTCTTTAGGCGTTAGAATTTACGATTTTTATGTTATATAATTAGGGTTCTTGGCTTGAGGGGTTGAACTTATTGAGAATTGGTGGTAATCATCAAGTTGAGGTACGGATATTTTTTTATTCCTCTTTTATGTTCGCATTGTTGTTCAATTTTCGTTATTTTGCCTTGTCCTGAATTCTTGTTAAATTCGTATAAAATTTATTATTCATCGGATTGGGTTGATTCTTGAGCTCCTGGAAAGATATTTGAATTATCTACAACTTTCATTCTCTGTGTTTTGTGAAATTCTGCTTCTAAGCATGTCAAAATCTGCTGTTTGTATAATCTGGTGCGTTAATTTCAGTTCTGATGTCCGAACTTCGAAAATTCATAGTAAATCGGAAATTTGTTCAAACACTATGAGCGATACCATTCTGGAAAGCTCATTTCGATATCTACATTTTGTGTTTACGTTCAATTAACAAATCACTAGTACAGAATAGGCTTTTAGCGTCGGTCAAAATAGGCATTAGGCGTCGGTTATTGAGCGTAGTATATGAAGGCGACACTATAAGTATAGGCCTATAGCGTCGGTTAAATTGGCGACGCTTAAAGTATGTTATAGGCGTCGGTCAGTTAAATAACTGACGTAAAAAGTATGTTATAGGCGTCGGTTATTTACACAACCGACGCTGAATGTCGATTTTAGGCGTCGGTCATTTAAACAACCGACGCTGAAAGTCTATTTTAGGCGTCGGTCATTTAAACAACCGACGCTAAAAGTCTGTTATAGGCGTCGGTCATTTAAACAACCGACGCTAAAAGAAATGTTAAAGGCGTCGGTCATTCAAACAACCGACGCTAAAAGTCAATTTTTTTTAAAAATATATAAAAATTGCATTTCTAATAAACATTCATACAAACCAACAAAAACAATACAAGATTTATACAAACCAGTGATTAATATAATATACATTACACAACTCGACAATATGTTAATTTACATAAAATAATATAATTTTACAAACTAAAACATATCGTAACACGTAAAACAAAATCTAAACAGCTTAATATAGCTCAGGAGGGGGTAGTCCTGATTGCATCAAGCATTTTGGGCTTCCCGCACTTCTTAACCAATGTTTTCACCTCTTTGCAGATAGCTCGTACAGCCTCCTGGTAGGGGAATGAGTTTGAGTAAAACACACAAGACACATTTAAGCAATCTATAGGTATTAAGTTGTTAGAACCATGAGCTACAAAAACATAGTATACAATAATCTTACCTACAGGCATACTGTTGACTGTCGACACTTGACAATTACTAGTCATTACCACAAAGTAACTTAGACCATATCTTACCTGCAAATCACCCAGCATTAGAAGTTACAAAATGCAAATAAATTACAAAATAGTTACAGCACCCTGACATAGTTGTGGAAAAACTCATAGCTGAGTACTTATTACTCTACATCCTTTGAAATGAAATACTAGTGGAATTCAGATTACTGGTTTATACTAGTGGAACAGAAATTGGACCTGGATTATAGTTGATTGTACGCAAATGCTGAAACAAATATTTCATTATTACTTCAAAAGAATTCTGATGAACATACCTGCATTGTCGTTGCTGACACCATCGTACCCTCGGATCCTGGATGAGCCATGATGCTATAAACTTTGTAGAACTTATGGAGATTCTCAGGTGATGCACGAAGAATGTGGTACTGTAGCACAAAGCCATCAGCTACTTTTGTTGAGCAGACAATGCCCGACATTCCGGAGCAGCTTCTTTTATCATCTCTGCAAATATGTTAACAAGACCGTCGTATAAGAGCATGGAGTTATTTTTCAATTTCATACCAGAAACAAAGATAGAAAAAGAATGAAATATTTTATCTGTCGATACATGTGTAAGACTCATAGGTGTATAAGGCAAGTTCCACACTACCTCCAACATCCTCAAAAGTCAAATCCAAGTACTCTACAGGAATTATTTACTTACTCAACGAGCCAAAATAGAAACACATAATAAAATGAAATGCTTAAAGTTCATGAATCATACCACCAGCAATTAGTTTCTCCTTGATACCATTAGAATTCACTCTAAACCACTCAAATAGGGAGTCTCCTTTTTCCCTGAATCATACATATATAGCTATGACTAAAGAGATAACATGCAGAATTACTAAAAAAGCATAGCATATAACCTCACCCTCCACTACAAGCGGCATTAAAATTCAAAAGTGCACCTTCCACCGCTGATCCCTAAAATGCAAGTGACAGGCAGGTTGGTGGCCCTGTGATTAATACAGAGTACAACATCATTAGGGAAACTCCTAAATCATCTCCAGAATCCTAAATTATCTATTTATGGCATTAATAGAGCTCTCAAACAACATATAGTAAAAACAATGTGCTAAAAAATTTGCGTAGTACAAGGCACAACTGGTCCGGTTAGCTCAGAGAGCACAGTAGGACTACGAGCCCAATCAGTTCTGACAGGCTCACATGAAACTGATACGGAATATCCAATAAATCTACAAGCGGAAATTTACAAAGAATCAAAGCATATAAACTTTAGTAACTGTTTGTTCTTCTTATAGTTATGTATACAAACTGAATTATTCCACTGATCGGAACGATACTGTTTAAATTTTATATAGACATAAGCTGCAGAAAAACACAAGTAACTTGCTTCAGTAAAATCCATACTACTACTGGCATGGTGCTCACAGATACATCTTACGCAAAAATTGCACAAAATCAAATCATTTTATAAAGCAATTTGTTATTTACATTCTCCACGAAGTATAGCTCTGGTACGACATCCCAGTTTGTCTAATAATCAAATCCATTCTATTGTTTTCTACCACATACAGCTAACACGTAACATAATACATGGACTAATTCAAAAGAAATTCAAAAAATATTGTTACAAGGCAAGAATTTAGTAATTTAAGAGTGCAACCTAGGATAACATTTAGTTAAAATATGCTTGGTAATAACAGACCACAACAAAACTTTAATAACAAGGTGCTAAATTAATTGGCATACCCACTGAGCCTCCTCTATAGCAGCTTTAAGATCTTCAGACCCAAGCTGATGCAAACTTTAAAGTTAGTAGTTGATTCTAGTAAAAGCTGTAACATTTCTTATAAAATAAGTAATATGATGGTGACAACAGTAAGAAACACTACCTCACTCGGAAGTATGTTAAATCGTGTTTCGTATGTGCTCATAACATTTATCCTCGTAGCCCTTTCCCTGGACTGATTATGAAGAATCACTTTAAGACTTTCGTATGTTAAGAACATAACATATTGCAACTTGTACAAATTAACCTTAAACTTGTATTTTAAACCAACATCTAGGAGGAAATTACAAGCTAAAATGTATACTTTAAAGTGTTCCCAAAGCAAACATATCGGTCCTTGTCAACATACAAACTAACTAAACACAGAGAGACAGATAGAGAGAGATAGGGATAAAGAAAGTGAGATAGAGGGAGAGGGAAGGGAGAGGGGGAGGGAAAATACCTCGAATCGTACTAAGATGAAGTATGAAGATGGAGATAGAGATGTAGTGGGACTTTAATAAGGCTCGAAAAAATTGACTTGCAACTTCCAATCGGCGAAACTCCGTTTTTTCGCAAGAACTCAATCTAGTATTTGTAGGAGGAACACAAGAATGAAGATTGAAATGGAGAGAGGGAAGAGAGGAGACGTACTTGGATTGAAAATTAGGGCTCGGGGTAGAGGTAGTCGGGTGTAAAATTGGGGATCCCTGTTTTTGTAAAATTGGCCGAGTAAACTTATGGTTGTTATACTGTATTTTCTTATCTCAAGTTTCCTTAGTATAAGTCGGGTGTCACGTTTCATTTTAATAGTTTTAATAATTTTAGTAATTAAATATTTTTTTTACAATAGAAATTATACAAAATAAAGTTTATCTATTTTTATAATTAGGGGATGTCGTTTAATTATTTAATTTGTAAATGATGTGTCAATTAACTAAATTTATTTTATTTTCATTTCTCTATAAAAAGGTTAAAATTTGTGACACTCGAAAATAGAACAGAAAAATTAAATAAGTAATGGGGTGTTTGGGAGCTTATTTTCTTGAAAAAAGTTGACTTATTTTAATAAATAAGCTAAAATTCCTAACATTTTTCTAAAAAAAAAACTTTTTTTTGTAATTTATGGAATCTCAAACATATATTAAATACTTGTATAAATTTTTTTTTAGCAAATTATGAAATTTTTACCCGAAAATAAGATCATAAGGACTTATATGTTGAACTTAAAGTATTTTTTATAACATTGAGTTAATAATCAAAATTTGTTGAAGAATAACGCCAACTAATCAGTAATTAATATATATTTTATAATTTTATTAGTTATTTATGAGTACCAAACTCAAAAAATAATTATTACTATTTTTTATTTTTTATAATCATAAATTTTAAATGATTTAGGATAATATTATTTAAATGATTAAAGTTGTTACATTCTTATATATAATAAACGTAAAATTAATCTTATCCAAAAAAAATTTTCTCGCTATTTTTTTCGGCAGCACCAATTTTATTATTTTTATTTTAGCTCCAATTTAATTATTTTTTAATATAAAAATATTTTTTAATTTTAGAGAAAAATGGCCCTGAGGTTAACCTCAGGCCACTTACCTCAGGCCACTTACCTGAGATTAAAGTGTTTTCTAGTACAAATAGTGAATGGCAATTTTGTAATAATAAAATCTATCTTACTGTATTTACAAAAATAGCCCTGACTTGTAGTATATTATGTTTTAACCTCAGGCTACAACCCTGAGTATGTCCTCAGGCCCAGGATACTCTTAATTTTAATACATAAATTATTTGTTAAAAAGTTCAAAATTTTAGAAGCAACATGTTAAAGATAAATATTTATAATGTTTAACATAAAAGAAATTTTAATATTAAAAATGCTAAGAAAATTGTGAATTAAATAATTAGAAATGTTAAAACAATTTACAGTTACAGTTATATAAGTTGGACAAATAAAAAGACAGTTTTTGGTGGTGTGTGAATGGGCTTGGAAATTAGTTTTGGGCTTTAAGATAAGGCCCGCTCAAACAACGGTCTTTGGAGCTCTAGTAAATAAATTATAGCGTCTGGCAAAACATTTCAAAGGCGTCGGTTAAATAAAAGACACTAGAGGATTCGTTTTAGGTGTCGGTTATTTATGACCGACGCTAAAGGGTCAGTTTTAGGCGTCGGTTAAGTAAAGACCGACGCTAAAGGGTCTGTTTTAGGCGTCGGTTAAGCAAGGACCGACGCTAAAGGGTCAATTTTAAGCGTTGGTTGTTTATGACCGACGCTAAAGGTCAGTTTTAGGCGTCGGTTGAGTAAAGACCGACGCTAAAGGATCAGTTTTAGGCGTCGGTTGTTTCATGTCCAACGCAAAAGGTCCAACACAAATGACATTAAGCATCGGTTAAACTAGCAACCGACGCCTAAAGTATGTATAGGCCACGGCTCTCTATATAACCGACGCTAAAAGTGCGACACTAAAAGACAATTCTGTACTAGTGAATTCTGTGATTTTGATGTGTTAAATATCGAATTACTACTGTGATCGGTGCTTGATTCTGTTCTTCCTATCCCCATTTTCATTGTTTCTGAATTCGTTACTTCTCCGTTTTTAACGAGCCTTAACATTCTGGAAAGGTCTCGGAATCCTCTACAAGTTCTGTGTTTTATACTTTTTCATTTGAGTTTATCTTTATAGAGTGAATTGCATTTCTTTGGGACTGGTCAGTTCTGATTTTTAGCTTCTGTAGTCTATTTTGTTTGATATTTTTTTTGTGTTATTAGATCAATGTATTTTTAATTATTTATGATATAAGTATGATTTGAGACATTTTCTAGAGTAAGTTATGTGTAAGTTGTATGTAAGTTATTGGTGATTTTAATATGATTTGGGAGTTCGAAATACATCCGTCGCGAGCGGGTAATCTCGTGTTTGGCACTTCCTATGCGGTGTATAAATAGCGTAGGCGTGTCGCCGGAGCAGTGGGACACGTATAGTCATGACTAGTTAGTTTTTGTGTGTTTTTGGCCATTCTGGGTAGCACGTGCTTATTGCCTTGCGATCCCTGTCTGAATTCGGGTGGTATTTGCTTTGTGCTACGCCCCTGTTTGTGTAAGAACGTCTCCCATGTTAGTAAGTAAATTACTTTGGATATAATTTGTAAGCGTATGAGTATGTGCAAGAGTATGATTATATATTATCGGTTGTGCTTTCGTTATTAATTGTGATTATTATTTATAAGAGTTATATATTTTGATTTGTGAGCATTTGTTTTTATTTGTGAGTTGAGTATCCATTTTATATTGTCCTATTCGTTATGTATCATTGTTCTTTATTCAGATATTCAACTTTGTTCTTATTCTCATATCTTAATCTTTGTTCAGTTATATTTACATCATATTTAATTTTGTTCAGCTTGTGCTTTGTTTTGTATCCGTATATGAGTCTTTCGCTCACTGTCGGTTCTTTGTTTTCTTATTCCTCCCGGCAGGTGATCTTATTTAGGTGGGCTACCTTTGGGAAGAGTGCGAGTTGCGATATTTGAAGATTTTAGTTGTATTTTTAATTTATGAATTGTAAGATATTGGATTTTGAGAAGTTGTATTGTTTTATTCGATTTTTAGTGGATTTTAAAATTAAGTGTATTTTTTCAGGGATGTTAAAGTTAGTATCAAAGCTAGAGTTTTTAGATTCTGTAGACTTGCCTTTAGGCTCGATTTGTGAGATTTGGGTAGTTATAAGATAGAGCTTGAGCATTAGACGTGCCCTTAGGCTTGACCTGTGAGTATGGGTAGATAGTTAGACTTGCCTTTAGGCTTGACCTATCAGTACGGGTAGATAGTATGGCGGATGGTTAGTTAAGATTATAATTTGTTGGTGTTCGTCTGCTGTCTTTTCGTGATTATCTGGAATCGTCTTTTCGTGCTGCACTTAATCGTGTTCTATGATGACGAGAGCTGCTAATTATATTTGGTTATAGATGCTCTATGGCTAACGTTTAATTGTTAGTGAATGCTTGAATCATGGAAGAGAACAAGCGTTATATTTTTCGACATAGTTTTATTCTAAGTGCGAATGTAGAAAGCAATGTTTTTGGAATGTTAGTATAGTAAGAGGCTACTTGGGAGACACCAAATACTATTCATGTACGTTATCGACATCTGTTCGAGTAAGGTGCAGAAGATAAATTTCGAGGACGAAATTTCTATTAGGAGGGAAGAATGTAACATCCCGTATTTTTTTTTATAAATATTTTTAGTTATATTATTTTATATTAAGGATTAGATATTTAGTTAGTTAGTATTTATATTAGTTTAGGAGTAAAAAAATGTTTTTAATTAGGCTATTAGAAAAAAAGAAAAAAAAAGAATAGATAAAAAGGGAGAAAATATGAGTGAGGGTTTGTAAAAAAAAAGTTAGAAAAAAAAGGGTTAGAGATTTACGTTACTTTTGGGTTAGAAGGAAGAAGGAAAAGAAGAGAAGGAGAAGGAGAAGAGAAGATTAACCAAACCCTAATTAGAGACTAGGAATTTCGAGTTCGTGGTAAGAGATAAGCGATTTTTATGTATGTACGCGTGTACGTAATCACCTTTCATAATCAACTTTCTTTAGGCGTTAGAATTTACGATTTTTATGTTATATAATTAGGGTTCTTGGCTTGAGGGGTTGAACTTATTGAGAATTGGTGGTAATCATCAAGTTGAGGTACGGATATTTTTTTATTCCTCTTTTCTATTCGCATTGTTGTTCAATTTTCGTTATTTTGCCTTGTCCTGAATTCTTGTTAAATTCGTATAAAATTTATTATTCATAGGATTGGGTTGATTCTTGAGCTCCTGGAAAGATATTTGAATTATCTACAACTTTCATTCTCTATGTTTTGTGAAATTCTGCTTCTAAGCATGTCAAAATCTGCTGTTTGTATAATCTGGTGCTTTAATTTCAGTTCTGATGTCCGAACTTCGAAAATTCATAGTAAATCGGAAATTTGTTCAAACACTATAAGCGATACCATTCTGGAAAGCTCGTTTCGATATCTGCATTTTGTGTTTACGTTCAATTAACAAATTCTGTGATTTTGATGCGTTAAATATCGAATTACTACTGTGATCAGTGCTTGATTCTGTTCTTCCTATCCCCATTTTCATTGTTTCTGAATTCTTTACTTCTCCATTTTTAACGAGCCTTACCATTCTGGAAAGGTCTCGGAATCCTCTACAAGTTCTATGTTTTATACTTTTTCATTTGAGTTCATCTTTATAGAGTGAATTGCATTTCTTTGGGACTGGTCAGTTCTGATTTTTAGCTTCTACAGTCTATTTTGTTTGATATTTTGTTTTGTGTTATTAGATCAATGTATTTTTAATTATTTATGATATACAGTAAAACTTCTATAAATTAATAATGTTGGGACCGAGATATTTTATTAATTTAGCGAGATATTATAATATCGATAAATTAATAATTTATTAATTTAAAGAGGTTTTACGTATGACCTTTAAATTTCCAAGTCCAATGTACTATTTACAATGGATATTAGTTAGAAATGAAAAATAAAAAATAAATTACAAAAACAAGTTCCAAGGCACATTTTATTAATGTACATACACAAATTAATTGAATTTGAGGATGATTCACTAGCTTTGGAACCGATCACTCGGAAAGAAGCATTGCAAGCGGCAACAACTCTTCATAACTTTTTGTTGAAATACGAGAAGAAAACCCCAACTCTTAAGTGCAATGAGAAAATTTAAAGATGAACTCAATATAGATTTGAAGTTCAACAAAAAAATAATTGACTACATATTCATTTTTTTTACTAGACCATCTTAGAATTTGAAATCTTTTAGTAATTATTAATTTATAGTTTCGTTGGGACCAATATATATATACTGGGATTTCAAAAAAGTTATTATCTTATTATTTTATCGATTGGGGTCCAATTTTGTACTGGTCGCAAGTTGGGACTGGACAAATTATTAATTTTATCGAGATTATTAATTTATCGAGTATTAATTTATAGAGGTTTTACTGTAAGTATGATTTGAGACATTTTCTAGAGTAAGTTATGTGTAAGTTGTATGTAAGTTATTGGTGATTTTAATATGATTTGGGAGTTCGAAATACATCCGACGCGAGCGGGTAATCTCGTGTTTGGCACTTCCTATGCGGTGTATAAATAGCGTAGGCGTGTCGCCGGAGAAGTGGGACACGTATAGTCATGACTAGTTAGTTTTTGTGTGTTTTTGGCCATTCTGGGTAGCACGTGCTTATTGCCTTGCGATCCCTGTCTGAATTCGGGTGGTATTTGCTTTGTGCTACGCCCCTGTTTGTGTAAGAACGTCTCCCATGTTAGTAAGTAAATTACTTTGGATATAATTTGTAAGCGTATGAGTATGTGTAAGAGTATGATTATATATTATCGGTTGTGCTTTCGTTATTAATTGTGATTATTATTTATAAGAGTTATATATTTTGATTTGTGAGCATTTGTTTTTATTTGTGAGTTGAGTATCCATTTTATATTGTCCTATTCGTTATGTATCATTGTTCTTTATTCAGATATTCAACTTTGTTCTTATTCTCATATCTTAATCTTTGTTCAGTTATATTTACATCATATTTAATTTTGTTCAGCTTGTGCTTTGTTTTGTATCCGTATATGAGTCTTTCGCTCACTGCCGGTTCTTTGTTTTCTTATTCCTCCCGGCAGGTGATCTTATTTAGGTGGGCTACCTTTGGGAAGAGTGCGAGTTGCGATATTTGAAGATTTTAGTTGTATTTTTAATTTATGAATTGTAAGATATTGGATTTTGAGAAGTTGTATTGTTTTATTTGATTTTTAGTGGATTTTAAAATTAAGTGTATTTTTTCAGGGATGTTAAATCATTAGACTCATAAACCTTTAGTTTGATTAATTACAAACATTCAAATAATACAAAATAAGTGCTCTGTCATGAGAGGTTTCTGAGTGTAGTTTGAGAAGACTAGATGTGGAGATGAGTTTCACAGCGGCTAGGTTCAGATGGTTCTGAATAAAGGATATATATATATATATATATATATATATATATATGAAGACTCAATGAGGAACTAAATTAAACTAGTAACCTAGTAACTAATTGGATTAAGAGATGAATATGTGGTTCAGATTAGCAGTACATGCCTCCTAAATAAGAGGGGAGTGGTGGCTGTTAACTTGGTATTTATTTCCTTAAGTGTTCCTCTTCTTCTTTAATTCATTTTTACATCATATTATGACTTTTGTGTTTTGTATATTTTTATTGTTGAAAATTTTTATATTCTATAAATATATCACATAACTTTTTTTTAATATTATATAAATAAAAAATACAACACAGAAAAAAATATACGATAATAACAAATACATGATAATTAGAAAATACCGAATTAAAATTACAGAACACGTTAAAAATATAAGAAAATTCAAGAAATTATAGTACACATAAAAAAAAATCATAGAACACTAAGAAGAAATATATTACACAAATAAATTGTAATATAGAACCTACAAATTGCTAACTAATAAAAATATCACATAGAGAACACAATAAATATATACAGAAGACAATAAAAATACAGAACACAATAAAAATACAACACACTAAAAAATATAAGATAATAACAAATACAGGATGATTAGAAAATACTGAATTAAAAGTACAGTAAAAATATTAGAAAATTCAAGAAATTATAGTACACATAAAAAAAATCATAGAACACTAAGAAAAAATATATGCACAAATAAACTGTAATATAGAACCTACAAATTGTTAACTAATAAAAATATCACATATAAAAATACATAACACAATAAATAATTTAATTTTTAAAATAGAAAATAACGTATAAAACTAAAGAATACGATAATAATTAAATAAAAGAAAACACATTAAAATGAACACAACTAATAATATTATTTCTAAATTAAAAGAAACTATTTTCAAAATTACAGTATATAAAAAATAGTCATAAATAAAAAGAACACATGCATATTAAAATAGAGAACATAATAAATAATTTTAGTTTTAAAATAAAAGAAGACAAATTGAAATACAGGAACAAACTAAAGAAAAATAATCATTCTCAAAATAAAGAAAAATGTATTAAATACAGAACAACTAATCAAGTTATTTAAAATTTAAATAAATCATATTAAAATATAGAATAGAAAATATTAAAATGAGCACAACTAATAATATAATTTCTAAATTAACATAATTTATTTTAAAAATTACAGTATATAAAAAATAGTCATCAATAAAAAGAACACATGCATATTAAAATAGAGAACACAATAAATAATTTTAGTTTTAAAATAAAAGAAGACAAATGGAAATACAGAACACCAACAAACACCCTCTGGAGAACATGGATGAACTCCAAAAGAGGGCTACAAATTACATAAGAATTGATGAAAGCATGCAGTAAGGAGAAGCCACTGTGGTTACAACGAGAACATCGATAACGCTAGAAAGCAAAAAACGGAGCAGGAGTATGATGCCTAGGACAAGTATCCTCATATGGCCAGAGACTCTGATTCTGCTCCTAAGAGAAACAACCAGGGATCGAGGTTCCCTGAGTAAGTAAGGTTGATTACGCCACGAAGTCGAATCCTGATGGACATCGAGAAGGAGCAGGATCTCCGATGGCTGAAGCCACTAAGGGATGGTCCCGAAAAGAGAAACAAGAATCAGTGTTACGGATTCCACAAAGATGTGGCTAATGACATTGACGATTATAGGTTGCTCAAAGATTAAATTGAGTACCTGATTCAAAGATAGAAACTGAGCAAGTTCTGCAATGATGGAAATCGAAGTAACCCTAGATGGAATTATAATAAAAGGGATGATGATCCCCGGAGGCCCGACAATGGCTGGGACGACAAGGAACTCTCAGAAAGCATATGCCCGTAAGGTGATGTGTATTGTTGGAAAAACACCAAGGTGTGCAAGAACTGAGGTAACAATCACGTTTGATGATTCAGATCTCAAAGAGGTGAAGTTCTCCAATGACGACCCGTTGGTCATTACTCCCGTAATAGGGAACTCTGATGTGAAGCGAGTCTTGGTAAACAATGGAGGGTCTGTTGACATCCTCTTCTATGATGCATTTTTGAAGATGGGATACACCAAGTCCCAATTGACCCCTTCTAACATGCCCATATACGGGTACATTGAAGTGATTCTAAGGTTGAAGAAACAATCTAATTACCCATGACTAGGAACGAAGTCGGAAAAGAAAAGAGTGATCAAAGATTGCAAGGAGTTGCTATGTAGCCGCATTACGACATGATGAAGTTGGAGTTGGGGGGCATGTCTTCCCGATTGAAGATATGGACGTCAGTGAGGATGATGAACATCGAGGGAAACCAGCAAAGAGCTTTATTCCTAGTCATGAGCTTCGATAAGGCCGATCATATTGAACACCTTCGCGAGGCATTTGATGTGCTGAGGCACCATAAGATGATGTATAATATGGCCAAGTGTGTCTTTAGCGTAGGATCAGGAAAGTTCTTGGGTCCAAAGGTTAACCCCGATATAAGCAATCCTAGATATGGAACCTTCACGTTCTATAAGGTACGTTCAGGAACTAAATGGAAGAACTGGATCTCTAAGTTTGGTGACAAGTGCTCACCATTCTTCAAAACCTTAAAGATGGTTAAAGGACTTTGAATGGACAACTGAAAACCAAGAGGCCTTTGAATATCTAAAGAGATATACGGTCGAGGCCCCGTTGTTGGCCAAACCAAGCCCGAAAGAAACCTTGTCCTTATAACTACCGGTCACCGAATAAGCAATGAGTGCCATTCTGATCAAGAAAGAACGAAAGATTCAGAAATCTGTCTACTACGTGAGCAAAGTATATAGCCTGGCGCAGAGTTAAACTACTCCAACATTGAAAAGTTTGGTGACAGCCTCGAGGAGGTTAAGACCAAACTCCCGGGCACACAAGATTGAAGTCCTGATGGACCAGCCATTGAGGAATGTACTCTATAGCCCGAAAGCAAGTGGTAGGCTCATCAAGTGGGAAACCAAGTTAGGGGAATTTTATATCAAGTATAAGCCTAGGACGGCCATGAAAGCCCGAGCCTTAGCTGACTTCGTGGTTGAATGTACCATTAACAACCAAGAAGTCGGGGGGCAAGAGGTAGTAACCCATGGAGGGAAAAGAACAAGAAAACAAGAATGAAGATGAAAACATGACCCTGAAGGAGTGTTGGGTGCTCTATTTTGACGGAACGTCAAAAACAAAATCAAGTGGTGCATGCCTAGTCTTGCAAAACCCCGATGGGTTCACAGTAGAGTGTGTTTTGAAGTTGGATTTTCCGACTACGAACAACAAAGCAGAGTATGAAGCCTTGATAGCCGAATTAGGCTTGGCCAAAGCCCTGAGGGTCAAGAGTCTCAAGATTTGCGGAGACTCAAGGCTTGTAGTAGCCCAAGTTAAATTTGAGGCCAATGATGAAACCATGCCCAAGTATCTAAAAATTATGAAAGTTGTAATGACACAGCTTGATGAATGTTATGATCCCAAGAGAGGAAAATTTGAGGGCCGGTGCCTTGTCTAAGTTTACTTCATCTGAAATGGAGAACTATGCAGGAATTGCCTACTTCCAAGTCCTGAAGGCCCCAACCATCGATTTTAAGTTTGTAGCACCAATTGGTGTAAAATAATGTCTTCATGGTATAGGGCGTTCCCTCGAATCTCGGGGGGCATGGTGCAATGCTATTATAGTCAGTTGCCTCTCATCTTGATAAGTTCCTTGATGGAATGGAGTAAAGCTTCGGACGACCAATTAGAAGTAGAGGGGTGCATGAGATCCCCAATGAATTTGGAACAAGCAAAGATCGAATCTCCGAGGGACTACTTGAATCAATTCACAAAGGGATTCTTAGAGGTCCCAGACTTGGATAAAAAAATAGCCCTACAACAAGGAACCACGGAGGAAATAATGTCATTGACAAAATATTCCCCTTAGAGACATGTTTAGGTTGCATAAAATCGAGGCTAAAAAGCAAAAGGTATGAGGAAACCTCCAATCCCCGTTGAGGACAATGCAAATCGCCAGAGGCGAAAGGATGATCAAGAGTATGATTCTGAAACATGCTCTTTTAATGCTAGCCAAAAATTATCGTTGTTGCAACAAAGGATGTTCTCCGAAGCATCCTGGAGACCAAAGACAAATTAGGCCCGGAAATCAGGCTCGAGTACTCAAAATATAAAATCAAATGATTTTTACAATTTTAAGTAATGCTTAAATGGAAACCTCGAAGGTCAAATAGCTACAAACACGTAGGATGCAGGACGTAAGCCTTGACGGCCAAACACAGCTAAGTTATAGACAACTAAATGTGAGTTCTGAATCTTGAATCAGGAATCAAGGATCAGGAGTTGAAAACCAAATTGAGATCTTGAATCCTAAAATAAGAAATCAAGTTACTAGATGAAGCCCTTGGGGGCCAAATAAGCCATGAGGGCCTATCAAATTCATCCAAGGTTCATGGAAACCAAGAGTAGGAGTGAATTCTGAGTTTATGACCTAGAAACCAACCTTGGTTCCTAGTTTGGTCACCCAAGCCTTGATTGGCAGTTCCCGGTTACCGTTTCAGTTTTGCTCCCAGAAGCTAGAACTTGCTCCGGGAAGTTTAATTTTGCTCCAAATTACCTTCAATAGGAGATTGCATGTCATAATATAGTTGTTGAAGACTAAAAGAGAGGGAAATTGAAATTTGAAATTCCCAATCTGAAATTGAAAAATTCGGATAAGGCTGGAGCCCCATTCGTAGACTTTCGACTGATGTTTTTCGATCAGGCGCTTTAAAAGGCTGGACCCCTCTAAAGAATTATCAATCGAAACTACATAAATAAAACCCCGAAGGGTGAGTCCGATACAAATAAGAAATATCTTTCGATTCGAATTTTTCAAAAAGGAAGGAAAAATTGAAGTAAGGCAAGAGCCCCATTCAGAAAATCCCACTCGAAAAATAAAGATTCAAAACAATAATATTCGAGCAAGATATTTCGAATAAGAGGATAAAAGGGCTGTGCCCCATCAGAGAATTTTCAAATCGAAAATTTTAAAAAATGTAAGAGAAAAATTCGAATGGAATATTTCGAAAAAAAAAAATCAACTCAGAATTTTCGACCAGGAGGATCAAAGGGCAGGGCCCCACAACAACACTTTCATTCGAAAGTTACAAAAGAAAGAAAAAGAATTTCCGAATGAAATTTTTCGAATGAACAGCCAAAAAAGGCCTGGGGCCCATCTGATTTTTCATTTGATATATGAAAAAAAAAATGATGAAAAATGAATTTTTGATTCGAAATTTTCGATTGAGAAGAGAAAAAGGGCTGGGCTCCATTCAACAATTTTCATTCGAAAATTTAAATTAAAAAAAATGAATTTACGAATGAACATCTTCGAATGAGAAGATAAAAAGGTCTGGGCCCCAACAACAATTTTCAATCGAAAACTGAAAAAAAATAAAAATGATTTTACGATTCCAATTTTTCGATTGAGAAGGCAAAAGGAGGTGGCCCCACTAAATTTTCATTCGGAAATGGAAAAAGAATGGTGGGCTGGCTTGCACAAATGCAAGTAGGTACCCTAGGTTTTGGCCATTTACAAAATGGTCCTTGATACCAAAAAAAAAAAAAATTGAAAAAGGAGTTTACGAATGGGCATTTTCGAATGAAAAGGATGTTGGATGGCAAAGTTGCTGTTTGATCCCCAAAGTTCTGCTTAACTAGCAAATCAGTCCCCTCTGTTTATAAATAAATAAATAGATTCCTTGAGTTTACAAAGTTACAAGTTTGCCCTTGGAAAAAACAAAAGAAAGAAAAATAATTTATAAAATTATTTCCAACTTGAAATAAATACCCGTTGGTACAAGAAAATTGCTAAAATATGAGGAATAATTAAGAAAAATACCTGTGGGTACAAAAAAATTCCTAAAATATTAGGAATAATTACGAAAAATACTTGTGGGTACATGAAAATTCCTAAAATATTAGGAATAATTAAGAAAAATACCTGTGGGTACAAGAAAATTCCTAAAATATTAGGAATAATTAAGAAAAATCCCTGTGGGTACATGGAAAGTGAGAAATTGTGCAGAAAATTATTTATAATTTTCTGTAAGACATAAAAACTGTCAGTTAGCCTCGAATAAGGCAAATCGTCGTAAATGTGTAGGTCGCTCCACACTTTACAATAAGGCAATATATGTGAAACACTACTGTAAACCAAAATCCCCATATGATTACGGTAGGAAAATTAAGAAGTCCCAGGTAAGGGATAAAAACGACCCCGAGTCTCGACTAAGGCAAATATAACTTCTACGAAAACCTGATCAGTTTTCCTAGAAGTTGGGGGGCAATTGATATGGGCTAAAAATAAGCCCTAAAGACACAATTAATGATGCATTAATTAGACCTAGCCTGGTCCAAATACGAAGCCCATTTATGAGGCCCAAAACCCTAATTAAATATTAATTTTGTAATTAATATTGAGGGATAATTAACAGCTCGGCAATAAGAGTCAAATAAGGATACAATATCTTTATGAGTAGCCTCCAAGGCACCTAATCGCACAAGGAAACTGATTCCTACAAAGAAAGATCTAGAATCAGGCCCAAGGAGGTGGCTTGCCCACCAAGTTTCCTAACCCTATTCTAAGTCTTAGGCTCCCAACGCCTATATAAGGACCTGTTCCTCCATAAACAGAACAACGTTTTGGGGGCACTGCTCCATACGTCAACTACCACGTTTTAGGCTAAATCCTCGAATAAGAACATACAAGCCACTACGTCACTACGCCGCGAGGGCGCATCAAGCCACGTAGGCAACTCTAGAACTACGTTTTGGCTTGATTCTTGATATTCATCAAGGTACGTAGGCATCTTGCGAGGATCGACTAGTCCCGACAGCAAGAGCAGCCACCATTAAAGCTCGAAGCTCTCAATCCCTAGCAATCAATGCACGAATTAATTACACCCTACTTTTTATTCCACAACAAATATGATTCAAACTTTTAAGTATATTATAAAATTTAAGACTCAAATTTAGTTATTGAAATGATTTTGTGCAAAGAAAATTAAAATGACGTTCTACTATTCAAAACACCTAAATAGAAAAACAAATATTAATCTTATATAAGAAGTGAGAAAATAGTTGAATACAACATATTAAATATTATATTTATAATATAAGATGTGAAATTTAATTTAATTTCCTTTTTTATTTTTTTTATATAGTCAAACACGTTAGGGAAATATCCTACACGTAATTATTTCTAATAATTATAAAAAATATAATTTTCAATGAGAAAAAAGATTTACCTTAGGAGAGTTACCTGAGGTTGCAGTGTAAATACTTGTGGCATTTTTGTAAATACTGAAAACTTTCTGAAAAAATCCTGTAATTACAATTATACCCTCGTGCATTAATATGGAGAATCTTAGTCAGGTAATTTTCCTGAGGTAACCTCAAGAACATAAAACCCATTTTCAATTATCACAAAAGAATGTTTAGATATTATCGAATGCTTATAACATAACAAAATTTAATATTTAAGAATCAACTTTAATTTTTATATTAAAACAACCAAAAATATCAAAAATTAACTTTTTTAGTGGAATGCAAAAGTAAAATACCAGGTAAAATTTACATACCCTAAAGTGAAATCATAAATAAGTCTATTTATAAGAAATTCAAATACGATTCCTAAAAGAATTTTAATTATTAATATAACATATTGTGTAAGGAAAATTGCCGAAAATACCCACTTTTTTGCCCTTCACTACCAAAAATACCCATTTTTCCAAACACCGTCAAAAATACCCATAGGTCACGCCCATGGGTGAGGTGTAACTGACCTACTATAGCAACCAATCACCGGTTACTAAACTCGATTTGGGCGTTTCGATTTCGGCGTATCAAACGCTACGAAACTGGTTTTGATGTATCAAACGCTACGAAACTGGTATGGTATGGAGAAAAAAATAGCTCACCGGAAATTCCATTTGAAATGTAAACCGCGAGATCTCGAATTCGGGTAATCGATATGTAACAAACTTGTGTAAGATTGGAGAGGAGACGAAGGCAGTTCGATTGTTGTGTAGGTTGTAACTGGATGTTTACTGGAGAGGGGTGAACGAAAAGAGGGAGAGAAGTCACCGGCGAGAGCTTAATCGCCAGAGCTCTAGAGACGAAGGAGGTAGCGGATGCACATGTGGAACATGCGTATCCTCAGATGCGCCTTTGTAGATGGTGTATCTCCTCAGATGTGCCTTTGGAGATGGCGTATCTCAGCTAACCTGCGCCTATTCTGTTACCGTATCCACTCAATGCTTCGATCCCATAGGCGTGACTACTGAAATACTCCGACCACATAGGCATATCCGGGGATACTCCTTTTCTAACGGCGTATCCCATGGGCATTTTGGGCGTGCAACGTGAAATGTGGTTATTTTGGTTAAGGAATAATAAAAAGTGGTTATTTTGGGCACTCACCCTTAAATCCGTACAATATAATGTTTATATTGTAATGTATTTAACAACAAATATATACATATAAACTAGAAAAATATTTTTTCATTTTTGGTCAATGATAAAGCTAATATAAATCTTATTTATAGTTTATAATATAATTTTTTTCATATTTATTTAATTTTGAATCAGATAATGATAAAGTTTGTTATTTAACAACATAATTTAGTTTTTGTGAAAATGTTGCTCTTTCATTACGTGCTCTTGCTTGTAAAATCCATGAAAAGCTTTATTCATCAAGGAAAAAATTAGAGAGACTGACCTCAGACCTCATGTTACATTATGAGTTTACAATACAAATTTGATCTAGTGATGGGATATAATTTAGACAACGACAGTCATTAAATTTTATTCTAGAGACTCGAGATACAGATTACCCGCCGAATTGTATTATTAGAGCAGCACTAGCTAGTACTATTGAGTAATCAGTTTGCACTTTCATTTAGTGTTATAATAATGAATATTTTTTTCAAACTATATATCAGTTAGAGGTACAATCATATGGTAATTTAGTAAACCACTTAAACTATAAAGTAAAAATTCACTATAGTACATGCAACAATTAACTCTGTCCATACGCAAGTTTACCGTAAGTTTTTTTCCCCTAATTTTCACTTATTTGTGCAATTAAAAAAAATCGAGAAAACTGCACTTCGTGTACCTGTAGTTTGGCCCTTCCTGCACTTGCAATATTACATTTCTAAAACTAGCACATGTAGTACTACACTTCAAAAAAATTTATTTTATGTGTACTCCCGTCAACTCCGTCTAACGGAGTTAGTGAATAACCCTAATTTCATCTCCGTCTGACTTTTACAGTTTCCGGCGAAGCCCAAAACGTCCCGGGGAGCTTCAGTTAAGCAGCAAATCACCAAGGAAATGTTTCTCAACTCATAACTAAACTACAACATGCAACAAAAAACCCCAAAAATGATCAAAAAGACCAAAATCGATTGATTTCCGGCGAACACTACTACCATGTCTGATGAACTGCATTTTTGCCAAAAACTCAACCAAATCCAACATTCTAGGTATCAAAATGAAGCTTAGAGCCTCACAAAACTTTCCCCTAACACCAATTACATGGACAATCACTTATATGCATGAATGACTAAATTTTAAAACCAAGAAAAACCTTTAACTCGTTTTCACCATAAATGCACATAATCACTTCAATTAACCACGTAATTTGATCATATACAATCATATGGAGCCTTTAAAACCATCAAAAGGACTGGACTAACACGGATTTGAAAACCCCCAATTTTATTCAAGAACCCTAGAATTCGAATTGCTAACTCCGTTAGACGGAGTTGACGGAAGTACACATAAAATCAAAATTTTAGAAGTGAAGTACTACATGTGCTAGTTTTGGAAATACAATATTGCAAGTGCAGGAAGGGTTAAACTACAGGTACACGAAGTGCAGTTTTCTCAAAAAAATCAACAGAAAATGCAAACAAGAAGCATTTTGAAAGTTTTCCTATATTTTACCTTCTTATGCGCGAATACACCAAGTTTTATGGCTTAGGTTCCTGTAAATGCAAGGTTTTACAGCAACAATAAATATCTGACCTTTATTTTGCATAAATAGTAAAAGTGATATGTAATCTCTAGCTATCGTGAACTTGTTTAGTTTTAACAATGTGTATGGTGGTGGTTGTCGTTGGATTATTAGTATCTAATTTGGTTTATGTATAGGGTCCTCGCCGGTTTGACAACAGGTGTGTTAGTCTTGTGGATGGTTTGGACAGTTGGGTTATCAGTGAAATATTTTGTTCTAAATGTTGGATGTTTTTGGGTTTGAATGTTTGTCGGTTGGTTAATTATGTATGATTGCAATCTTGGATTGTAGATAAGCTATCTTGTTTATTGATAGTGAATTGAATTTGATAATGATATATAATAATTGTGCTTTGGGATCCAAGTTCTGTTAGTTTAGTTTTTTGATTGGTAGCTATTTTGGTTCACTTGAATAGACAATAGGGATAATGCACGAAAGATATCAGTGTAAATTCACATATTCAATGTTAAATACAATTTAATATTGAAAGTGAAAGTGTCCTAAATCCAATCATGGATGATGAGTTAGGAAGAACTTTTATGTAATCTATTTAATTTCATAAAAGACTTATTCGTTTTTGTTACGGGCTTTATCTATTTAAGCGTTTAAATAAGATGTTCCATAGTTTAGAGTAAAGCATTTAGAATTATGATGAGATTGTAATAATGAGATCTAAAAGATGAAAACTCTAAACTTAAATTGTTCCTGGTCGTAGGATAATTAATTGGTAGTTAGTTAATTCGTAAAGATCGGTACATACTATGCTCCTTCAATATGAATGATGTCTGTTCTCATAGGCATTTGTGTGGTGACACTATAGCTAGTATGTAGGTGCTTATTAGTCAATAAGTTCCCTGAATTTGAACAACTAATCACTACACCAAACTGGCAAATTACTAACAGATAAAAAAAGCCATTAGTAACGGTTATATCCGTTACTAATTAGTAACGGATATATCCGTTACTGATGGCATTAGTAACGGATATATCCGTTACTAATTAGTAACGGATATATCCGTTACTAATGGGTCAGATATCCGTTACTAATTAGTAACTGATATATCCGTTACTAATTCTATGTATCCGTTACTAATTAGTAACGGATATATCCGTTACTAATATTAAATATCCGTTACTAATTAGTAACGGATATATCCGTTACTAATATTAAATATCCGTTACTAATTAGTAACGGATATATAGAATTAGTAACGGATATATCCGTTACTAATTAGTAACGGATATATCCGTTACTAATGCACATATATCCGTTACTAATTAGTAACGGATATATCCGTTACTAATTCTATGTATACGTTACTAATTAGTAACAGATATATCCGTTACTAATATTATAAATCCGTCACTAATTAGTAATGGATATATAATATTAGTAACGGAAATATCTGTTACTAATTAGTAACGGATACATAGAATTAGTAACAGATATATCCGTTACTAATATTAGTAACGGATATATCCGTTACTAAGGAATAATATATATGTTACTAATTTAATACTTTTAAAAGATTTATGTTATAAAATCACATCAAATAAGCTTGTTATTTTTTAATTTTTTTGTATATCACCAAAATCATTAGATATTAACAGCTATACGGTTGGATCGTCGAAATATTTTTTAAAAATATTGTTTTGTGCAATCGGGACGATACTAGTTATCGCGAGTATTGTTTTTTGGAGATTTATATTATAAAATCACATCAAATAAGCTTGTAATTTTTTAATTTTTTGTGTATATCACTAAAATCCTTAGATATTAACAGCCGTACGGTTGGATCGTCGAAAAAAGATTTTAAAAATATTGTTTTGTGCAATCGGGACGATACTAGTTATCGCGAGTATTGTTTTTTGGAGATTTATATTATAAAATCACATCAAATAAGCTTGTAATTTTTTAATTTTTTGTGTATATCACTAAAATCCTTAGATATTAACAGCCGTACGGTTGGATCGTCGAAAAAAGATTTTAAAAATATTGTTTTGTGCAATCGGGACGATACTAGTTATCGCGAGTATTGTTTTTTGGAGATTTATATTATAAAATCACATCAAATAAGCTTGTAATTTTTTAATTTTTTGTGTATATCACTAAAATCCTTAGATATTAACAGCCGTACGGTTGGATCGTCGAAAAAAGATTTTAAAAATATTGTTTTGTGCAATCGGGACGATACTAGTTATCGCGAGTATTGTTTTTTGGAGATTTATATTATAAAATCACATCAAATAAGCTTGTAATTTTTTAATTTTTTGTGTATATCACTAAAATCCTTAGATATTAACAGCCGTACGGTTGGATCGTCGAAAAAAGATTTTAAAAATATTGTTTTGTGCAATCGGGACGATACTAGTTATCGCGAGTATTGTTTTTTGGAGATTTATATTATAAAATCACATCAAATAAGCTTGTAATTTTTTAATTTTTTGTGTATATCACTAAAATCCTTAGATATTAACAGCCGTACGGTTGGATCGTCGAAAAAAGATTTTAAAAATATTGTTTTGTGCAATCGGGACGATACTAGTTATCGCGAGTATTGTTTTTTGGAGATTTATATTATAAAATCACATCAAATAAGCTTGTAATTTTTTAATTTTTTGTGTATATCACTAAAATCCTTAGATATTAACAGCCGTACGGTTGGATCGTCGAAAAAAGATTTTAAAAATATTGTTTTGTGCAATCGGGACGATACTAGTTATCGCGAGTATTGTTTTTTGGAGATTTATATTATAAAATCACATCAAATAAGCTTGTAATTTTTTAATTTTTTGTGTATATCACTAAAAATCCTTAGATATTAACAGCCGTACGGTTGGATCGTCGAAAAAAGATTTTAAAAATATTGTTTTGTGCAATCGGGACGATACTAGTTATCGCGAGTATTGTTTTTTGGAGATTTATATTATAAAATCACATCAAATAAGCTTGTAATTTTTTAATTTTTTGTGTATATCACTAAAATCCTTAGATATTAACAGCCGTACGGTTGGATCGTCGAAAAAAGATTTTAAAAATATTGTTTTGTGCAATCGGGACGATACTAGTTATCGCGAGTATTGTTTTTTGGAGATTTATATTATAAAATCACATCAAATAAGCTTGTAATTTTTTAATTTTTTGTGTATATCACTAAAATCCTTAGATATTAACAGCCGTACGGTTGGATCGTCGAAAAAAGATTTTAAAAATATTGTTTTGTGCAATCGGGACGATACTAGTTATCGCGAGTATTGTTTTTTGGAGATTTATATTATAAAATCACATCAAATAAGCTTGTAATTTTTTAATTTTTTGTGTATATCACTAAAATCCTTAGATATTAACAGCCGTACGGTTGGATCGTCGAAAAAAGATTTTAAAAATATTGTTTTGTGCAATCGGGACGATACTAGTTATCGCGAGTATTGTTTTTTGGAGATTTATATTATAAAATCACATCAAATAAGCTTGTAATTTTTTAATTTTTTGTGTATATCACTAAAATCCTTAGATATTAACAGCCGTACGGTTGGATCGTCGAAAAAAGATTTTAAAAATATTGTTTTGTGCAATCGGGACGATACTAGTTATCGCGAGTATTGTTTTTTGGAGATTTATATTATAAAATCACATCAAATAAGCTTGTAATTTTTTAATTTTTTGTGTATATCACTAAAAATCCTTAGATATTAACAGCCGTACGGTTGGATCGTCGAAAAAAGATTTTAAAAATATTGTTTTGTGCAATCGGGACGATACTAGTTATCGCGAGTATTGTTTTTTGGAGATTTATATTATAAAATCACATCAAATAAGCTTGTAATTTTTTAATTTTTTGTGTATATCACTAAAATCCTTAGATATTAACAGCCGTACGGTTGGATCGTCGAAAAAAGATTTTAAAAATATTGTTTTGTGCAATCGGGACGATACTAGTTATCGCGAGTATTGTTTTTTGGAGATTTATATTATAAAATCACATCAAATAAGCTTGTAATTTTTTAATTTTTTGTGTATATCACTAAAATCCTTAGATATTAACAGCCGTACGGTTGGATCGTCGAAAAAAGATTTTAAAAATATTGTTTTGTGCAATCGGGACGATACTAGTTATCGCGAGTATTGTTTTTTGGAGATTTATATTATAAAATCACATCAAATAAGCTTGTAATTTTTTAATTTTTTGTGTATATCACTAAAATCCTTAGATATTAACAGCCGTACGGTTGGATCGTCGAAAAAAGATTTTAAAAATATTGTTTTGTGCAATCGGGACGATACTAGTTATCGCAAGTATTGTTTTTTGGAGATTTATATTATAAAATCACATCAAATAAGCTTGTAATTTTTTAATTTTTTGTGTATATCACTAAAATCCTTAGATATTAACATCCGTACGGTTGGATCGTCGAAAAAAGATTTTAAAAATATTGTTTTGTGCAATCGGGACGATACTAGTTATCGCGAGTATTGTTTTTTGGAGATTTATATTATAAAATCACATCAAATAAGCTTGTAATTTTTTAATTTTTTGTGTATATCACTAAAATCCTTAGATATTAACAGCCGTACGGTTGGATCGTCGAAAAGAGATTTTAAAAATATTGTTTTGTGCAATCGGGACGATACTAGTTATCGCGAGTATTGTTTTTTGGAGATTTATATTATAAAATCACATCAAATAAGCTTGTAATTTTTAAATTTTTTGTGTATATCACTAAAATCCTTAGATATTAACAGCCGTACGGTTGGATCGTCGAAAAAAGATTTTAAAAATACTGTTTTGTGCAATCGGGACGATACTAGTTATCGCGAGTATTGTTTTTTGGAGATTTATATTATAAAATCACATCAAATAAGCTTGTAATTTTTTAATTTTTTGTGTATATCACTAAAATCCTTAGATATTAACAACCGTACGGTTGGATCGTCGAAAAAAGATTTTAAATTATTGTTTTGTGCAATCGGGACGATACTAGTTATCGCGAGTATTGTTTTTTGGAGATTTATATTATAAAATCACATCAAATAAGCTTGTAATTTTTGTGTATATTATAATTATTTTCGATTTTTTTAAAAAATAATTATTTTCGATTTTTAAAAAAAATTAATTATTTTCGTTTTTTTAAAAAAATAATTATTTTCGATTTTTTTAAAAAAATAATCATTTTCGATTTTTTTAAAAAAATAATTATTTTCGATTTTTAAAAAAAAAATAATTATTTTCATTTTTTTTAAAAAATTATTATTTTCCAGTTTTTTAAAAAAATAATTACTTTGGATTTTTTTAAAAAAATTATTTTCGATTTTTAAAAAAAATTAATTATTTTCGTTTTTTTTAAAAAAATAATTATTTTTGATTTTTTTAAAAAAAATAATTATTTTCGCTTTTTTTAAAAAAATAATTATTTTCCATTTAAAAAAAAAATTAATTGTTTTCGTTTTTTTAAAAAAATATTTATTTTCGATTTTTTTTAAAAAAATAATTATTTTCGATTTTTAAAAAAAAATAATTATTTTCGATTTTTTTAAAAAAATAATTATTTTCGATTTTTTAAAAAAAATAATTATTTTCGATTTTTAAAAAAAAATAATTATTTTCGATTTTTAAAAAAAATAAATTTTAAAAAATATGTAAAATTAAATTAAAACGAATTTTTTAAAAAATTATAATTTTAAACGAATTTATAAAACAAAAACATGTAAAAGTTCCATTTCAAAAAAAAAAACATGTAAAAGTTCATAGTATAAGGATTGTATTTCCATATATTTCACAAATACTCGCGTGTCACAGTTGGTTGAGGGGGTGTACTACCTCACTGGAGGTCAGGGGTTCGAAACCTTGCTTCAACAAATCTGGAAAAATTGAGGTTGGGTGCCTCTGGTGTACAAGTGGAGCGATGTGATTGGCTGAGAGTTGGGGTCGGCTGTGGTGGTAGCCTATGATTGGCTGAGAGCTTATTTAATTTTTTTAATATTAGTAACGGATATATCCGTTACTAATTCTAAACATCTGTTACTAATTAGTAACGGATATATCCGTTATTAATTCTCAACATCCGTTACTAATTAGTAACGGATGCTCATCATCCGTTACTAATTAGTAACGGATATATTTGTTACAAAAAAAAAAAAAAAAAGCAATTGTGACGGACGATTAGTAACGGATATATCCGTTACTAATCTATTTGTAACGGATATATCCGTTACTAATACTAATTCTAAACATCTGTTACTAATTAGTAACGGATATATCCGTTATTAATTCTCAACATCCGTTACTAATTAGTAACAGATATATCCGTTACTAATGCTCATCATCCGTTACTAATTAGTAACGGATATATTTGTTACAAAATAAAAAAAAAAGCAATTGTGACGGACGATTAGTAACGGATATATCCGTTACTAATCTATTTGTAACGGATATATCCGTTACTAATTAGTAACGGATATATCCGTTACTAATTCCAGATATCCGTTACTAATTACTAACGGATATATCCGTTACTAATCTATTTGTAACGGATATATCCGTTACTAATTAGTAACGGATATATCTGTTACAAAATAAAAAAAAAAGCAATTGTGACGGACGATTAGTAACGGATATATCCGTTACTAATGTCATTAGTAACGGATATATCCGTTACTAATGGCCAGTTTTGGTGTAGTGAATGGAGTTCACTCATGTGTCAGTAGTTGTTCATATAGTGATGATTGTACAAGTGTCCTTAGACTTAAGTTAATCATAGTCATCTTGTGTACATTGAACTATAGTTTGGTCTAGTTCTTAGTCATTGCGGAAAATAATAAGGGCTCTTCTGGGCATAGTAATTTGTACACGAAGATAGTGATTGATCAATAGAGGATCTGCCCCTTCTATAGTGAAGGAAAAGAATGTCATATGTTATTCCACGTATGCTAGTTCAGGAATCTCTGGCCAGAGTGAATGAAATTAGAAAGAAGTTTCTAATATACGTTAAAGTGAACTAAGCATAATGAATCGGAAATGATAGGATTAAATTAGATAGGCTTGACACAAGTTCCGTAGAAATTTTCGTAATTATATAAGTGTTTATTAAATGATAAATGTGCCTTATGTGATTTATATGGCAGATAAAAATTTTGTGAGATCAAGTTATGTGTGGTATCATGATTATTTGATTATATGATGATTGGTATAAGTCGAATGTGTTCATAGAATTTTATTTGCATTTTTGGTAAATTAAAACTATTTTAAACATGCATTTTTAATCTTCCAAAAATCTTATAAAATCATTGGGGTCATTTAAAATTATGAAATCTTTTTCGTTATCATCTTGGTGATATTATTTAGTTTTTAAAATTAGCGGAAGTATTTAATTGTGTGTTTATGTATTTTAAAATTATTTCAAAAGCTTTAATTCTTTTAAAGGTTATTTATTTCAAAAATTCATATAAAATTCATTTTTGACTCAAAAATTATTTTAAAAATATGGGGAGGTTTGTAATTTCATAAACTTCATTTTAGAATTTTTAATTTTTTTTTTCTTTTTATTCCCTAATTTATTTCGATTTTAGAAGGATTAAAATAAGTTTTTGAAAAGAAATTAGATAATTCATTTTCGCAAGATTACCAAACTGCCCTTGCCTCTATATATCATTTCCACCGTCCCATTTTTTCATTCTGTTCAAGAGTTTCACAGCTGGGTACTCTCTTCTTCTCCCTTTATCATTTCTTCTCTTTCTTCTCTCTTTATCATTTCTTTCAATTTTGAGCTCAAAACCATGTCTAAATTCGAGTTTTAATATCCTTGTATTATTCTTATATTTAATTAGTATTAGGGTTATGTTTTTTAGAAGTTTGTGTGTGTATATAATTGGTGTGTGTATGTATATGCTTAAACAATGACATGCAAGCATGGTGTTTGCACTAAATCACGTAAGCGTACATGGCCACAAGTAATATATGAATAAGTCAAGTTCATTCCCACAGAGATCTGGTAATGGTTTTAATTCAGTAGATGTACGCAACAATGTATGATTATTATTCAATGCTAAGACAAATAACAAATTTGGGTTTTGATTATCTAAATTAACTAAGAATTAAATTAACAACTAAGAATTAATTATCTAATGAAAATTAAAATCGAATTACTTCTACAAGAGTAAACATGGGATCCTAACTTCATTAAATACTTCGCTTACAGTTGATGCCTTTAATCAATGCATTTGATGGTTATGATATCTGATCGGACAACATGAAACAAGTATAGGCTACCTCTCAGTATACGAATACCAAACTACTCATACATCCACAAAAGAGATAGAAGATGGGTAGACACCAATTATGTTTAGACCCTATATCTCTATAAGATTTGAAAACATAACGGTTGAAGAACAAGTTGTCTATTAAGATCACATAGGGCAGCATAATATCTCTATTTACGCTACAAAACATGATGTTAAACATCAACCTATCCTATGCTAGCATGACAAGTTCTAAATCTCAAGATCCACTCTCGCTTCACAAGAGATTAACAAATCAGATGTTAGCTACGCATCTAAACACATGAATCACAACCATACAAGGATATCAGAAATTCACCACACATAAATCTTTAAAGCAATCAAACTACTAAGCTACATAGATAACTCCGTTAGAATCCCATGACAACGATTAGTTCATAATCGAACCGCTCGTCATCATGGGATCTGATGAAACCATGATAAAATCAAAGTATGAAAATATACAAATAAACCTAAGTAATTGATATGTAATGGTGATACAAATTACAATGGTAGGATGTGTTTAAATAGGCTCTAGAAGTCTTGCCCAGCAAGGAAACAACCAAATCAGAATTAAAATAGAATACGTTTCCTAAACTGATTCTGTTTTAAAGGAAAATTCGTAACTGACTTTTCTTCATTATTTCTGGGCCGTTCCAGTTGTGTTTGGACATCTGGACCACTTTATAATGATAGAGAATCTCGTTAGCTTCGCGTGGACAGCAAGATCGTCCAAAACGGACTTGTAGAACTCAAGATATGGCCAAAACAGTGAATTAGCAATTCTTTTCCAGGAGCTTTCCCGCGCCGCAGCGCCCAACCCAGGCCGCAGCGCCCCAAACTTTCCATCCAGGATTGTAGAAAATATCGTTGTCTTCGCGTGAGCTATAAGATTGTTAAATTCTGACTTCTAGAACTCCAGATATGGCCAAAACAGTGCAGACTACGCAACCTACCCGGAAAATCCGAATTTTCCACAATTTGCTCATTTCTCCTCCGTTTCCTCTTCCGATTCTTCTGCCACTTCCCGTTCTTCAATTCTTGAGCGTTATGATCTTCATGGTAGCCTAGGGAAATATGCCATCCTTCATTCCATTGCTAAATTTCAACTCCAAGATCGATGAAAAACACCAATCCTAGCCGATAATTTCAATCCTGCACAACTACACAAAAACACATCAAAACTACAACAAACTTGAGGCCAAGGGAATCAATTTAAGCTGATATGGAACGCTCCAAATGGATATGAAATTCATTTATCACACCCACAAACTTAAACCGATGCTTGTCCTCAAGTATAAACAACTAAACACTAACTAATTAGTACCACTTTCGTAGGTGATCACGGTTGCATTTGGCATATGCAACAAGCCCTTTAAACCCCGAAGTAGCCCTAGTGGACGAGTAAGGTCTCGTGAGGGCCTATAGCGAATGTACCCACAAAATCCATCTAACTAAACAATGCATAAACAATGCAATGCATGAATGCAACTAATATGAAAATGCAACGATCCCCTTAAACTAACCAAAACCAACTAGCAAGCAAATATCTCAAAGAATGCAACTAATCCAAATAGAGCCCGACTAAGTCCCCGTATACTAACAATACATGAACAGAAACGTGCGTGTGTGTGATCCTCATCAGAAATACTCCCAGAACTAGATCAAAATCATACTCATTTTTAGCCAAGACAATCACAGGTTTATAAATAGAATAGACTGTAGACACTTCATAACCTAGGAACACCTCCATCCTTATTCAAGTTAGCCAGGAATTCATGCTTTGTTAATACACTACGACAAATATTACGTTATACAATATGCATGCTTATTTAACCGTGCAATGAATGAGACCCCAAAAGGCTTATACAATAATACCCATGTAGCGAGTGTTAGGTCAGCAATCCCAAACCACAAGGCTTTAGGTTACTAGGACTAAGTCCCCTCAGACTTAATTACTCGTGTATTAAAGAGATCGCTCGTGGTTAATTTTACATTTAACAATTGAACCTTTAACTCTCTTTTTTTCTTTTTTCTTTTTTTTTATATATTTTTCCTTTTTTTTTCATGCAATCTGGAATGACAATTCTCATCCAACCCTAGACTACTCATATAAATATGAGCCGGCTACTAGCCATTTGACACCTAGCCAACAACTAGCATGAAATCCCTATTTTCCCCCAAACTTAGACTTTAGTGCTCCTACGCCATCAAGGGAATAACGAAAATTCTAAATATAAACAAGTGATTAAATCTAAAACAACCAAACAAGCATGATCTCAACCTAGCCCAAAAGCAAATGATGAGACTGTGTAAAAAGTTTTGTTTCTGAAGCATGCAAGTCAATTTTGTAAGAACTATAAATCAACCCTCTACTCATCATTACCACACTCAATAAGACATCTACCTACCAACCAGAATTAGCTCATCCTAAGGGATCATGAAATATGCATGCTATGCAACTAAAATGAACTCACATGATATACGAAAATAAAAAAACAGAATGTCCTATATGAAACAAACATAAATAATACGAACAAACATGCATGAATTACTACTAATATGCATCATATAATATCCTACATGAACATAATGACTCACAATCACAAATAACTACCACACGCTACTTATCCCCAAATCACCCCCAAACTTAAAGTATTCAATGTCCCCATTGAATGGAAGGTAATATAAGGAATAGTAGAAAACATACCTAATGATCATCGGAACCACATGGGTTGCCTCCCACAAAGCGCCTTTGTTTAAAGTCTTTAGCTAGACATGGCCATGGCTTTTTCTCTTGAAAATATTTATACCGTAACTTAATATGGCCATTTAATTATCTTTTCCGGTGCTACATCCTTGATAACATTCCAGTGGAAGGCATAGTGAAAGATGCCACAGATGATGATTTAGATGAAGCAGTGCCAGAGAATGAAAACTAGGAAGGGGTGAAAGGGCTCCCAGTTGAAATCGATATTGATCCCAGGATGCCCGGTACCCTGGAAAAAGCAGGGGCTGCCGAGGATACTATCCCCATACTGGTGGATGCTGAAGATCCTAGTAAAGTTCTAAAAATTGGACAACAGTTGGATAAAAAGACAAGAGAACGGTTGACCACTTTCCTTAAAAGCAACCTAGATGTGTTTGCATGGTGTCACTCTGACATGGTGGGGATTGACCCAAAAGTCATGTGCCACCATCTGAATATTGACCTTGAGAGAAGGGGTATTCGGCAGAAAAGAAGGCCTGTTAGTGGTGAAAGGGCTACCGCCCTCCAGGAAGAGGTAGACCGGTTACTAAAGGCTGGCTTGATTAAAGAATCCTTCTACCCAACATGTCTGGCAAACCTGGTACTGGTCCGAAAGCCCAATGGGAAGTGGAGGACATGTGTTGATTTTACTGATCTAAATAAGGCATGCCCTAAGGATTGCTTCCCGCTACCTAGAATTGATCAACTGGTGGATGCTACGGCAGGCCATGCTCTGCTAAGTTTTATGGATGCCTACTCTGGGTATAACCAGATACCAATGTATGAGCCTGACCAGGAGCATACCAGCTTCATAACTGATAGAGGATTGTACTGCTACGTGGGGATGTTGTTTGGGCTGCTAAATTCCAGGGCAACCTACCAAAGGCTGGTGAACATGATGTTTAAAGAACAGATTAGAAAGACTATGGAAGTCTATGTTGATGATATGTTGGTTAAGTCAAAGGTAGCATCCGACCATGTGTTGCACCTATCTGAGATGTTTGATATCTTAAGGAGGTACCGGATGAAAATAAATCCCCAAAAATGTGTTTTTGGTGTGGAATCTGGAAAGGGATTGAGGCAAACCCTGCCAAAATCAAGGCATTGTTGGAACTCAGGTCCCCAAGGAATGTTAGGGAAGTACAAGGGCTTATCGGAAGGGTTGCAACCCTAAAAAGATTTGTATCCCGGTCTTCCGACAAATACAAAGAATTCTTTAAGGCTATCAAGAAGGGTCAAAACTTTGAATGGACCCCGGAATGTGAGGAAGCCTACAAAAAGCTAAAAGAACAGTTGGGAAGCCCACCATTGCTCTCCAAACCCCTGGAAGGTGAGGTACTCATTCTATATCTAGCCATTTCTAAATATTCTATAAGTGCTGTGTTGATCCGGGAGGAAGAGCAAGTTCAATATCTGTTAGGAATAATTCATAAGTTGTGATGTTAAGAATAGAATTTACACATTATACTTCTTGTAATCCTGATCTTATAAAGGATTTAGTACTTTATATAGGATTTATGTATAAGACAGTTATCTGTACAGTTTAGTCAGGAATGAACAGTGTATCGGAGACTATATGTCAGGAACAAAGAGCAAATCCTGATGACGGTCTAATACTGATGATGATCAGATACTGATGCAAGATGAAATCCTGATATCAGTCTTGTTACTGATGATGTCATTATGGATGCTACAGAAACTGGCAAGTGCTATAAAACAGGATCGTTGTTTGAAGAACAAGTAAGAAGATATTATGAAGGAAAGAGTTTTCTATTGATTGAAACTATCGACTAGAAGGCAGAACATTGTCATGTATAGATTATATCTTTCTGTTATTAGTTGATAGGTAGCATTATAAATACTCTCTCAATATCATTGTAAAGAGCGTGTGTTGTAAGCGAATGTGCGTAGCTCTGTATAAGGTTTGTATTCGAGAGTTCGAAACAAACAGAGAGAGATTTGTATTGTCAGCAGCTGCTAAAGGTATTTGTACACCTTTGGTAGAGTTTGTATTTGATCTTATTAATACAAACAGAGTTTGATTCATTCGTTTATTCTTGTTCATATAATCAAGCAAAAATCAGACACGATTATATAACTTGTATTCAATCCCCCCCCTTCTACAAGTTATTCGAGTTAACAATTGGTATCAGAGCAGGTTGATTTCGAATAATCATAAAGATCTGCAATCATGTCTGGTTACAAGGATGGGAATACTAAAATTCCTATGCTCAAGTGAAACGAATATACTCTATGGGAAGTAAAGATGTTGCATCATCTGGAAGCAACAGATCCTGATTATCTTGACAAAATCAGAGATGGACCTTTTGTTCCAACAAAGGTCGTTGGACAAGCAACTGTTGATGGTGTGGTTGTTCCAGAACATACAGCAGAGAAGCCAAAATCTGAATGGTCAGATAAGGACAAGGAGAATGTTCTTAAAGATGCTAAAGTGAGAAACATATTATTCAACAGTCCTTATTCTGTTCTCACTAACTATGTTCTCTCTTGTAAAACTGCTAAGGATATATGGGACAATCTTAAGGTTCACTGTGAAGGAACTAAGCCTGTCAGGAAGAATATGAGGACATTACTTATACAACAGTATGAGTACTTTGAATCCAAGTCTGGTGAGTCACTTACTGATACCTTTGATAGGTTTACAAAACTCATCAATGAGATGGCCATGCATGGTAAATATTATGACTTGGAGGATATGAATACAAAGTTCATGAAAGCTTTGCCTGATTTCTACAATGAGAAGATATCTGCGATTGAAGAAGCTAATGATCTGGATGAAATTTCATTAGAGGCAGTATATGGAAAATTGAGAGCTTATGAACTTGACAAGCAACAGAAGAAGAGCAGGAGTGAAGGAAAGATGAAGACTATTGCACTTTCTGCTCAATCTGAAGTTAAGAAGCTTCCTGAAGATCAGCATGAAGAGATTGCTATAAAGAATTCAAGGAAGAAGAAAAGCAAAGAAAGTTCTGAGTCAGAGACTACTGATATGGACTCTGACAACAATGATTCTGAATCTGAGATGCAGGAACTCTTTGCTATGTTTGCTAAAGCTTTCAAGAAAGGAAGATTCAACAGGAGAAGATTTAGCAAAGGACCTTTTGAAAAGAAAGAGGAGAAGAAGAGTGACAAAGGCAAAAGTACAATTGTCAAGCTTGATAAGGCCAAGATCAAGTGCTTTAACTGCAGCGAGCTTGGACACTTTGCTAGTGAGTGTAAGAAGCCTAGAAATTCAGGAAAGGGTAATGCACTTATGGTCACACAGAAGGATTGGGCTGATTCCAGTGATTCTGAAGATGAATTGGATTATGACAACATTGCATTGATGGCAAATAGTTCAGACAAACCTGGATCTCCAAAGAAAATTTCTCCATCCTCTGTTAAGGTATCACTTCACTCTCTTGATTCATTTGATAGCTTAAATTCTGATGAAATTAGATCTATCCATGCTGAGTTTAAGAATCTTATGACTAATTTTAGAATTCTTTGTGAAAGAGATGAACTTAAGATTAAGAATGATAAATTAGTTGATAGAAATAATTTTCTTGAATCTGAATTAATTCAAATGGAAGAATACAAGTTAAGTTCTGATAAAGCTAAGCATGATTATAGTGTTATTCTTGAGGCTTATGACTATGTCAGAAAAGAACTAGAAGAAGAGAGAGATGTGATTAAGACCATTAACAATTCCAGTAAGAAGACTATAGAAATCTTTGAAAGTGGAATTCGTGGTAAGGTTAATGGTTTAGGTTTTGATAAGGCTAGACAAGAAGAAAAAGTAGCTATTGTCAATGATGATAGTAAGGTAGAAGCTAACACATCTAAATATGAAGGTAAGAAAATTGTTTCTGAACCTAATCATGTTAAATTTGTTGATTCAAAAGGTACCCCTGTTGTACACAAAAGGATTAACAATAGTTATTCAGATGAGAAAGTGTTAGAGAAACCTAAGAATGTAAACATAGGGTTTCTGTCTAAGTCTCAGTTGAAACAGAGATTAGATGGTCTTTCAGAGTCTAGCAAGATCAAAAGAAATAGGAATGGAAAAGAAGGTATTAACAAAGAGAATAATTACAAGAATGTACCTGATGCACCTAGGAAAAAATGCTATAAGTGTGGAAATCATAATCATTTGGCCCTAGACTGCAATCAAAAACCTTCTTGGAAAACTGAGTCCAGATTCCCCAAGACTCAGAAGATTCAATACCAACCACAAAAAGCTTGTTATCATTGTGGTAGTTTACTTCATTCCATTTACATGTGTAGAGAATATCATGAACTGTATTATGACTATTATTCCTTGAAATCTGAAACTCCTAGTCACAAACAGTTTGTGAAATTAGAGTCTAAAGTTGACTCTACAACAGGTAAAGTAAAAGCAAAATCTTCAAAGCCTGTCGTTTCTAAATCTAGTAAGAAAGGATCCAATCAAAGTTGGGTCCTAAAAAATTCTAACTAGTTACTTTTTGTTTGCAGGGCACAGGAAAGAAGCATTCAATTATCTTGGACAGTGGATGCTCTGGACATATGACTAGAAAGAAGTCCCTGCTTACAAAGTTTGAAAGGAAAGCTGGCCCAGTAATATCTTTTGGAGATGGCAACAAAGGAGAAACTCTGGGATATGGCTCAATTGTTTTGGGGAATGTCATCATAGAAAATGTAGCACTGGTTGAAGGCTTGAAACATACTCTTTTAAGCATAAGTCAACTGGGTGATAAAGGTTACAAATCAATCTTTGACAGAGAAGGATGCAAAATCTTGAATATGCAGAATGGAGACATTGTTCTAACTGGTCAAAGACATGGTAACATATATGAAGCCAGCTTAAGTGATACATCTAAAGGAATTGTTAGATGTCTCTACAGCAAAGCAACAAGTGATGAAAGCTGGAATTGGCACAAGAAGCTCTCACATCTTAATTTCAAGAAGCTTAATCAACTTGTTAAGCACAATTTGGTGAGAGGCCTACCACAGGCAAATTTTGTGCAAGATGGACTTTGTGATGCATGTCAGCTTGGAAAGCAAAGAAGAACCACTTTCAAGAGCAAGACTGAAAATTCAATTACTGAACCATTTCACATGCTACATCTTGATCTGTTTGGTCCAGTAAACATTATGTCTATCAGCAAGAAAAGATATGCTCTAGTAATAGTGGATGATTTCACAAGGTTCACATGGGTGTTCTTTCTACACAAGAAGGATGAAGCTCCTCAGCAAATCATTGAACTTATCAAGAATATTAACTCTGAGTACAAAGTTAAAGTACTTAGGAGTGACAATGGTACAGAATTCAAGAATTCTACAATGGAGGGGTTTTGTGCAAACAATGGAATCACTCAACAGTTTTCTGCACCTGGTACACCTCAGCAGAATGGTGTAATGGAAAGAAAGAACAGGACTCTCAGAGAGGCAGCAAGAACCATGCTTGCAGATGCAAAACTTCCAACCTACTTTTGGGCAGAAGCTATTAACACTGCATGTTTCACTCAAAACTGTACCTTGGTAAATAGTCATGGAAAAACTCCCTATGAGATGATCAAAGGAAAGAAACCAAGTGTGAAATACTTTCACATCTTTGGATGCAAATGCTATGTCCTAAAAGTTCATCCAGAACAACTTGGAAAATTAGAAGCCAAATCGGATGAAGCAATTTTTCTAGGATATTCAGCATCTAAGGCCTTCAAAGTTTATAATCTCAGAACTCACATTGTTATGGAATCAATTCATGTTGCATTTGATGATAAGAAATTTGGAATTCTGCAAACTGATGAAAGCCATGACAAATTGGAATTTGAAAATCTGAAGAATTCTGAGATACTCTCTAGTGATGATGAAGGTTCTCCAGAAGGAATTTCTATTGCTTCTCAAAGGAATGCTACTGTTGAGGGGGAGCAAATAAATCAAAGAGAACACAGTGATCATCAGGAGCAGACTAGCCTTTCAGAGTCTACTCCATCAGGAATTGATGTTTCAGAGTCTACTCCATCAGGAACTGATCTTTCAGAGTCTACTGAGGAAAGATCAGTAACTAGCAGCAATATGGAATCTACTGATTCTATTGATCAAAGGAGAGTTTTTGAAGGTAGAGAGAATTCTTCTACAAGAGATACCACTAACTTAGGGGGAGAGACTAGCAGAGTTAATCTACCACCTGTTAGAAAATGGACAAAGGATCATACTGAAGATTTGATTATTGGTGATCCAAATAGTGGTGTTCGAACTAGAAGATCAATTCAAAATGAATGCTTGTATAGTTGCTTTCTCTCAAAGAATGAACCTAAGAAGGTTGAAGAAGCCTTACAGGATCCTGATTGGGTAATTGCAATGCAGGAGGAGTTAAATGAGTTTGAGAGAAACAAAGTCTGGAAATTGGTACCAAGACCTAAAGATAGATCTATTGTTGGTGTAAGATGGGTTTTCATAAACAAGCTAGATGAATCTGGTATGATTGTAAGAAACAAAGCAAGACTGGTAGCCAAGGGTTATTCTCAGGAAGAAGGCATTGATTATGATGAGACCTTTGCACCTGTAGCAAGATTGGAAGCAATCAGAATGTTTCTTGCATTTGCAGCTCATTCAAAATTCAAGGTATACCAGATGGATGTAAAGAGTGCTTTTCTAAATGGCAAACTTGATGAGGAAGTGTATGTGGAACAGCCACCTGGATTTGTTGATCCAAAGTTTCCAAATCATGTCTACAAACTTGACAAGGCACTCTATGGACTAAAGCAGGCACCAAGAGCATGGTATGAGACTTTGTCTAAATTTCTTCTTGAAAATGGCTTCACAAGAGGTACAATTGACAAAACTCTATTCTTTAGAAAGATAAAAGGTGAATTGCTTTTAGTTCAAGTTTATGTTGATGATATTATTTTTGGTTCTACTAATGAAAAGTTGTGTGCTAAGTTTAGCAAGCTTATGCAGTCTAAGTATCAGATGAGCATGATGGGTGAATTAAATTATTTCTTAGGCTTGCAGGTCAAACAGACTGAGACTGGTATTTTCATTAATCGGTCAAAGTATATCAAAGATCTTTTAAGAAGGTTTGACTTTCAAGACTGTGCAGTTGCAAAAACACCCATGGCAACAGCCACTAAACTAGACTCTGATCCTAAGGGGAAGAGTGTGGATAATACTAGTTATAGAGGCATGATAGGCTCATTGTTATATCTAACTGCAAGTAGGCCAGATATAATGTTTTCTACCTGTTTATGTGCTAGATTCCAAAGTGATCCTAAGGAATCTCATTTAATTACTGTGAAGAGAATTTTTAGATATCTCAAAGGAACTCCAAATCTTGGTTTGTGGTATCCTAGAGAATCTGATTTCTTTCTAATTGGCTATTCAGACTCTGATTATGCAGGGTGTAAGATAGACAGGAAAAGCACTACAGGTACATGTCAATTCTTGGGAAATAGATTGATTTCTTGGGCAAGCAAGAAGCAACAATCTGTTTCAACCTCAACTGCAGAAGCTGAGTACATAGCAGCAGGCAGTTGTTGTGCACAGCTCCTTTGGATAAGAAATCAGTTGATGGATTATGGTATGACACTTAGTAATATTCCTATGTTTTGTGATAATACTAGTGCTATTAAAATTGCAGAAAATCCAGTTCAACATTCAAGGACTAAGCACATTGATGTCAGGTATCATTTTATTAGAGAACATATTGAGAATGGTACTGTGGAACTTCATTTTGTTCCTACTGACAAACAGCTTGCAGATATTCTAACGAAACCACTTGATGAGACTACATTCAGTAGACTAGTAAGTGAGTTAGGAATGTTAAATTTTTAGATCTTTAACATCTGCAAAAGTAGCAAGGTATGTTGTTTTTAGCTTATAGACTTGATATTCTTGTCAGGATCTATATTTGATTGTTAAATGCTTTAGCTATAACACTTTGCCTTGATAAATTTCAGTATGATAGACTTGTTAATAATCATCAGGATTAGATTTGTTATCAGGATACTGACGTCATCAGTATTATGTCAGTATCAGGATTATGAAAATTGTTTCAAATCCTGACGTTTACTTTGTGTAGTAATCTAATTCTGTGATGTGTTAAGTCTATAGCAGCAAGTTTTAATATTTGCATACTGATAATTTATACATCATTCAGTAATCAAAAGACAAGTAGATAACAAGAAATTGTATTTTCATTAATTGAAATCATTACATGGAAATGAAATACAACATCTTTTTGTCTAATTTCTACTGATAATTCTATACTTGTCTATTGATATGAATTCTGAGGTACAGGACAAGGAGCATCTCAAGAAATCCATCAGGGGATTTGAACAGCCTTGTTTGCTCTTGGATTCCTTGTCTGGGCGACTTGAATGAGAGCGGCTAACTTAAATGAATAGCATCTCCATCAAGATCAACCTCAGACTCTCGACCAAATTCTTCATCCTCAAGTTTTGAGGAGGTTAGGGGAAGATTGTATCCAACAGATGGATGTTCTAGGAGAAACCTTTGGATATTATCAAAAACCAATCCATTCATGATTAGTTCGATGAGAAGAGTCGTCTGTTCAAAGAGATGATCAAGAACAGGATGTTCATCGACCGAGAAATATCTAAAGAATGGGTTTGAATGGAATTTTGGTTTGAGGAGCATTGTTGAGAAGAAAAGAAATTGAAAGGTTTATGGAGAATGGCATAAGGCGTCTGTTTCTTTTAAAGAAAGACGTGAGAAGCTGAACAGTCACTTGGAAGTTTTAATGAAGTCAAATGCTAATTATTGTGTGTGACTGTATTTCTTGTTTTCAAGAAATATTGAAAATATCTAACCAATTGATTTTTGTTCAGATTAATTGTTTATTTCTTTTTCAGATAAAAGAAAAATGCCACGTGGAAACTCCATATTAAGTCTCTGATGATATTGATCAGGATTTCATGTGTGACCATCAGGATTTGAGAATCATTATCACATTGTGTTTTGTGATTATTTTGATGAGAGGTCAACAGGAAAAGGAAGCTGATCAGTATTGATTATTTATACCCTGATTTATTTCATGAAAATCAATTTTGGATTTATTTTCCAAAAATCGTGGGTAACCGCATTTTTCAGGGACTGACACCTGTCAATCTACGTGTCAACGTGGGATAGTGGTCTGAAAGATTTGTGAAATATATTTGTTTTGAAACTCTAATCGTGTAATTGCTTTCTCTAATTTTACATTCTCTAAAGCAAAAACTACTTTTGAGTTTTCAAAATCACTAATCCATTTCAAGAATTTTTCAAGTTCTTTTCAGATCAAAAATGGCAGCTCAGAGAAGATTACCTAAGTCAGTAGCCTTCAAGTTTGGTGACTTTGATTTTATGACAAACAATCATGTAGCAGCTATCACCAACAAGGAAGGAGTGTCATCTGATTTTCATCCAATCATGGACTTTCTGGCGTATGGACCATTAAGTTATGCATTGACAGCATCTCCACAAATTAATCAAGTAGCTGTTTCACAAGCTTGGGAGAATGCTGAGGTAATTGATTCTACTCAGAGTCAATCAGGTAAGATTGTTCTACATTTAGGACAAGATTCATTTGATATTACTGAATCTGTTGTTAATTCAGTACTTTGCTTACCTGTTACTGATAGTTATGCAAGTGAACCATCTGATGATAATATAAGAACTATGTTGTCTGAATTAGGTTATAGTGGACCTCTAGACAACATGAGCCAGTTGAATAGGTCTTTTCTTAGAAAGGAATGGTCTTTTTACTTTGATCAAATTGCTAAATGTTTTACTGGTAAATGTAGTTCTTTTCAGCAAATTACTTCTGTTACATCACATATTGCTTATAGTTTGATTTATGACAGAGTAATTAACATTGGTCATATTCTCTTAAGTCAGATGAGTATCAAACTTGGGTTAAGAGATCAAAACAGGAAAATGGTTTATTATCATAGATTTATGCAAATGTTTATTAACCTTTTTATTCCTGATGTTGAAGCTAGATTTGGTAGGGAACATTGTGTTTCTTCTTATGAACAGCAAAAGAGAATTTTCTCTGACATTACAAAGAAGGACAATGAAAAGAATCTAGATGAAATACCTGCAATTCATTATCCACATCATGTTCAGGTAATTCTTAAAACTTATCTTCCTACTCTCTACAATTCTTCTTTCTTTTGTGGTGAAATGGCTCAGGAATCTCAATTGGAGGAGAACCCACCTGTGTCTACCCAAGTAGCCCAAAACATTATAGTCTCTGAAACAATTGAAGAACCAAATTTTGATCCACAACCTATTGTTTCAAAGAAACCAACCTCTGGTGTTTCTCAAAAGACATCAGTTGTAAGGAAGAGAAGATTTGTTGTGTCAAGTAGTAGTAATTCTAGTGAAGATGATGATGATTTAACTCTTGCTGAGAGAGCAGAATTGAAGGCTGCAATTCAACTTTCTCTGTTAGCACAAAGAGATGAAAAACCTAGTCACAGCCAGGCTGCAGTTTCCCAAAAGGCTGTAGTTCTTAAAAAGGGACCGGAAAACAGTTACTGGATATTGTCTCTCAAAAGACTATGTTTATTGAACAAAGATCTCATCCCAAGATCACTTCTGTGTCTACACCTCTTGAGTCTTCTCAGGATAAATCTTTTGCTCACTATACCAGGAGAACAAGGAGAAAGATTCAATTGTCACCAACACACACAGAGTCTAGTCCAACTAACATTATGCAGGTTTCTACACATCAAGCTACATCTATGTCAGTATTTGACAAGAAAGATCTAGATATTGATTCTTCATGGGAAACTACATTATCATACAGACTGGCTATGGGACTAATTTCTCTCAAAGTGAAGTTGTCAAGGCCTGTTCTAGATTTTCTGGTTGAAAGAGTACCAAAACTTTTATTTCCAGATGAATATGGACTTCTACATCAAAGACTTGACTTAATGAAGATGTATTTCTATGTATCTGTCAGAAGACAATTAGTCAAGAAATTTGGACTCTCAAAGCATGTTGCACTTCAATCACTTCATGCATATTTATTTGACAAGGATGTCATTATTGAAGATGCTTTAGCTCAAGGTGAACAACTGGAGGAAGTAGATAGAGAGAAGCAGTCAACAGAAGTTACTATTGCACCAGTGGTGAATAGTAGGAAAGATCAGATCACAGTCACTGTAACACAAGAACCATCTAGTCAGAGGAAGGATGACTCAGGAGCTGTGATAGCTGATGTTGAAAGGTCTTCTGTGATGGCTGAGAATGCAAGTGAGATACCCTATGATATGGGAGGAATGACTTTGGTTGATTTTTCTAAAGATCAAACAAATTTTGTTCAGTCAGAGTCTATCCACCTTGAGGGTGTGTCTCAGCAAACAACACTTAAAGACGGTGATATACTAACTATGGTGTCTAATGAAGTATTACTGAAGACATCAGAGTCTAGTAAAGAACCTGAAAGTAGTATACTGGAGCCTGTAGTTTCTGAAATGAAAGAAGATGATTGTAAGGATTCAGAGACTATAGCAGCTCACTCCTTGGAGAAAAACTCAAGCCACATGCCATATGAGGAACCCTCTCTCCATGTGAGTTCAGGTATAAAAACTCCTTCTAAACCCTATTTTTCTGTAGGTCATGAGAGCACTTATCTAAATTTGAGTGATACACTTGAAAAGATGGACTTAGATCCACAATTTGAGCGGCTGGCTCCTGACCAGGCAAAAGGTGAGGTAGAAAGAGTGTTGACTTTAGTAAGTCAAAGTGAGAATGAGGGTATGGATGATCAACTCCATAGTGAGGGAGAGAAAATTAGGAAACCATCATTTGATTTCTGGGATCAGGTTTTTCCTGAATCTTGGTCTGAAAATTTGGATATGGATGCTGGTACTTATTCGTTCATCAAAATGTATCAGAAGAATGACCTAGCACATCACAATGCAAAGCCAGAAGTTAAAGCTCAGAAGCAAAAGGAGAGGCTTGCAGGAATCATTAACAGAAGAGGTGCTAGGATAAAGCAATCTCTTGATACATATGTACCAGATGAAGTTCCTAATGATCCTAGTGTTCCTTTGTATGTACTTCTAATATCAGCTAGAATTGAGACATCTACAGTCTCTGATCACTCTAAGGAGGAGTCAGGATTTGAAGATGTTAGTACACAGAATACTGGTGAAGGAGATGATGATCATGTTTCAGCTACAGATCAGAAAGATGAAGATGTTGATACTTCTAATCAGGTTTTATTACTTGAATATCATACAACTCAAGCAACTTCTTCTACAAGACTTGAAGATACAGTTCTTTCTGATTCTGATACTGAAGATACTAGAAGCACTTCCAACATTGAAGTTCATTCTGATGTTTTGAAAGATATTCAGAATTCTCAAATTGCTATGCAAACAAGACTTCAATCACTTGAAGATAACCAAGTCACAATTATGGAAAATCAAGCAGTTCTGATGAATCTCATTTGTTCTGTTTCTGAATCTCTTGGAATTAATGTTGCTGATGTCAAAAAGGGGGAGATAAAGACAATTCAAAGACAACAACAACAACACCACCAGACTGAGAGAGATAAAGCTGGGGGAGATAAAGAGCAGACAAAGGGAAGTAAAAAGAAGAACCAGGAGTGACAGTGGTGGTGAATCTCAGCTAGGAAGTGGTAAAGGAAGAGCAGCATTAATAGTTAAAATTCTTTCTTCTAAGTACTAGATAAATGTCTACATCTGGGAAGGAGGTACTTAACTTCATAATTCTACATTCATAAATTCTATTTTGGCTGTATTGTTATATGTTTTGACATCTACAACTTGGATTTATGCTTCAGATTTTAAAGCATAAATAGGGGGAGATTGTTAGGAATAATTCATAAGTTGTGATGTTAAGAATAGAATTTACACATTATACTTCTTATAATCCTGATCTTATAAAGGATTTAGTACTTTATATAGGATTTATGTATAAGACAGTTATCTGTACAGTTTAGTCAGGAATGAATAGTGTATCGGAGACTATATGTCAGGAACAAAGAGCAAATCCTGATGACGGTCTAATACTGATGATGATCAGATACTGATGCAAGATGAAATCCTGATATCAGTCTTGTTACTGATGATGTCATTATGGATGCTACAGAAACTGGCAAGTGCTATAAAACAGGATCGTTGTTTGAAGAACAAGCAAGAAGATATTATGAAGGAAAGAGTTTTCTATTGATGGAAACTATCAACTAGAAGGCAGAACATTGTCATGTATAGATTATATCTTTCTGTTATTAGTTGATAGGTAGCATTATAAATACTCTCTCAATATCATTGTAAAGAGCGTGTGTTGTAAGCGAATGTGCGTAGCTCTGTATATGGTTTGTATTCGAGAGTTCGAAACAAACAGAGAGAGATTTGTATTGTCAGTAGCTGCTAAAGGTATTTGTACACCTTTGGTAGAGTTTGTATTTGATCTTATTAATACAAACAGAGTTTGATTCATTCGTTTATTCTTGTTCATATAATCAAGCAAAAATCAGACACGATTATATAACTTGTATTCAACCCCCCCCTTCTACAAGTTATTCGAGTTAACAATATCCGGTATACTATGTGAGCAAAAGGCTATTGGATGCGGAAACCCGATATCCCAGCATGGAAAAGCTGGCATATGCTCTAATATTGGCTTCCAGGAAGCTAAGGCCTTACTTCCAGGCCCATAAAATTGAAGTTAGAACATCCTTCCCACTAAGGCAAGTGATGCACAAGCCGAAAGCCTCCGGTAGAATGATGAAATGGGCTGTCGAGCTAGGATAGTTTGAAATAGATTACAAGCCCCGAACTGCTACCAAAGGCCAAGCATTGGCAGATTTATTATTGGAGTTTCCTCTAGATTTTGAGGTTATCGGAGAGGAATGCCTACCGGTACCCCCAGCAACCGAGGGGGAGGTGGAAGGCCCTCACCTATGGTGGAACTTATACGTGGATGGAGCAGAGAACAACCATGGGGCAGGTGCTGGAATAGAGTTGGTAACCCCAGAAGGCCACCGAATTCAGAGTGCCATACACTTTGGTTTCAAGGCTACCAACAATGATGCAGAGTATGAGGCCCTGATTGCTGGGTCGAAACTAGCTCTGGAAATGAAGGTAGAATACTTGAATGTGTTTAGTGACTCTATGCTGATTGTGTGGTAAATCAAAGGGAGCTTCCAGAGCCGGGGCCCCCGCACTGAACTCTATATGAGGTATGCCCAATAACTCATTAGTAAGTTCAAGTTACTGAATCTGAATCAGATCCCAAGGTTAGAAATTGCCAATGCCGATGCCCTCGCCAAATTGGGATCCCAAAATGAAACTGTTTTACTAGGGGTGATTCCTCTTGAAGTTCAACTTCAGCTAAGTATCCATCGAGAGGAGGTTATGGAGATAGAATGTTCTGTGGAAAGCCAATGGACAACCCCAATACGTGAGTACATCACCAAGGGGGTGCTTCCGGAAGATAAAGATGAAGCCCGGAAGCTGAAATACAAGGCTGCCCGTAATGTGATCTATGATGGCATCCTATACAAGAGGGGTTTTAACCAACCACTGCTTAAGTGCATATCTGGAAATGAATGTGAGTATATCCTAAGGGAAATTCATGAAGGCATCTGTGGCAATCACTCGGGGGGTACCTCCCTTGCCCATAAGGTGCTTCGGCAAGGCTACTACTGGCCTACCATGAAAGCTGGTGCTTATGACTTTTCCAAAGCTTGTGATCAATGCCAAAGGTTTGCTAATTTCAATAGCAACCCAGCTGTGGAACTAAGGCCCATTGGAAGCCGCTGGCCCTTTGCAATATGGGGAATTGACCTGATTGGGGAGCTTCCTAAAGGCAGAGGTGGTGTGAAATATGTTGTGGTAGCCATTGACTACTTTACTAAGTGGGCAGAGGCGGAACCCCTGGCTGCCATCACTGCCAGCAAGCTGAAGGAATTTGTCAAGTGAGCCATTATATGTTGATACGGGGTGCCATAGAAGTTAATTTCAGACAATGACAAGCAATTTGATAGTAAAGAAATGAGAAGTCTATGTGAGGACTTGGAAATAAAGAAGGATTTTTCAGCCGTTTGCCATCCCCAAAGCAATGGGCAAACGGAAGTTGTGAACAAAATCATCAAACACACTCTAAAAGCCATGTTGGAAGACAAAAAGGGAAATTGGCTAGAGGAGCTTCCAATGGTCTTGTGGTCTTACAACACTACTCCCAGGTCCACAACCGGGGAGTCCCCTTTTGCACTAGCCAATGGCTGTGAGGCTATGGTTCCCGTGGAAGTGGGAGCAGGGTCCTACCGGAGGGATAATTTCAGTCAAGAATCAAATGAAATAAACCAAAATTTGGCCCTGGATATGGTGGAAGAAACTCGGGCTACCCCCCCCCCCCAGCTGAAACTTGCGGCCTACCAACAGAGAACCCGCAAATACTACAATAATAAGGTACGCCCTCGACCTCTCAAGGTTGGCGACCTACTGCTGAGAAGAATGATGCCCAATATGCGGGTTCCCGGACACGGAGCCTTTGGAGCAAATTGGGAAGGGTCTTACAAAATAAAGTCTATTTTTTGGGAAGGCACCTACCACCTTGAAGACATGGATGGGAACACCATTCCTCGTGCTTGGAATGCCGAGCACCTTAAGAAGTACTATCAGTAAGACTCTTTTCAAAACAAACGTAGGCCTCTTTCGGGCTTAGGATGAATAAAGGCAACCTACTAGTTATGGTTGTGTCATTTCCCTTTCAGTTCTTAGGATTTCATGATTTTTAGTAGATGCCCGGGGGGTAGTGGATGTACACCCCTGTCTGGATGAAATTTGATGTAATCGTACTCTTTGATTTTCAATAAAAGTAGAAGTTGATTGTTTCCTTTTACATTTACCACTTATAAATATTTGAGAAAAGAAAGATATGAAATACCTACAAGCATAGTTCTACATGGCAACCATACTACCATCTAGAACTAGGGGGTAGTAGGGAATACACCTCTTAGCTTAATAGGTTGAAATTATCAGAATTTTAAATTTTTCATGGTTATTACCAGACATGTACGGAACCTTGAGTGGTTCACATGGCTTACTTGGTCACCAGGGCATGTATGGAACCTTGATCGGCATACATAACTCCGTTCATTAATTGGGCTTGTGTGGTACCCTGATCGGCACACTTGGATCCCTTTCTTACCAGACATGTACGGAACCTTGAGTGGTTCACATGGCTTACTTGGTCACCAGGGCATGTATGGAACCCTGATCGGCATACATGACTCCCTTCATTACTTGGGCTTGTGTGGTACCCTGATTGGTACACTTGGATCCCTTTCTTACCAGACATGTACGGAACCTTGAGTGGTTCACATGGCTTACTTGGTCACTAGGGCATGTATGGAACCCTTATCGGCATACATGACTCCCTTCATCACTTGGGCTTGTGTGGTACCCTGATCGGCACACTTGGATCCCTTTATTACAAGACATGTACGGAACCTTGAGTGGTTCACATAACTTACTTGGTCATCAGGGCATGTATAGAACCCTGATCGGCATACATGGCCCCCTTAGTTAGTAATCATGTATGGAATCACGATTGGCATACATCAATCTTTTAATCATCAACCTACATGGTTACAAAAATTGACTCGTACGGTTTATCAAACATTTAACTAACACAGCCTGGCAGGAATGGCATACATGGCATCGCCACAGGTGATTTATTAAATGGCTAGGGTTCCCGGAATGGGGGCTTCCAAGCTGAGCCTCCGGCACCTAGGCCACCGGATACAGGTTACCGGCAGAGGGGCTCCCGGAGTCAGGTTCCCATCTTTGGGGCTCCCGAAATCAGCTTCCCATCTTTGGGGTTTCCAGACGCTATAGGGTTACCGGACGGTACCCCCACACCCAGAGGGATGACCACGCAGACAAAGGTACGAGTAGTTTATCATTACTGTGTTTACCTATCCAGGTATGTATTGCCATAACTACTCAAGTACACTTCCATATTACGTTACCATCCTATTGTTCGATTCTTGATTCATGATTTATCATTTAGTTCATTTAATCAATGTCAATATATGACATATATCCTCTAAGTATTATTATAAACCTACCTTAGAATTAATTAAGAGAACCATATTGCATGCTAGAATTAGATGGCTGCATCTCGTTCCAAATTGTTTTAAGATATAGCAATTGCCTTTCTTACTTAGCAAATCGGCACCCTAGGGTGAGAATGTATTCAGAGCTTGGATTGCGATAACTGTCAATTTACCATAGGTTCTTGTTTAATAGTCATAAAATAATCCATATACGACTAAGTTAGAGACACATGGTAGAAGCGTTAGTTTAAATCGAGTTAGCCGTATACTAGTTGTGGTAGCCTGCAACTAGCCACTATTGATCCTTTATACGAGAAATACTCAGGGCATAACCAATAATAACTGCTTTATAAATGATAGCATGATAAATTTTTTAAGTCACAAAAAACAGATATAAATCAACACATGATGCATAAGTCAAAACAAGTTTGAAAGTACGAAGGCCCGAGGCCATAAACAGTTAAGGATAAAACATTACATCCGTGCAACGTTAAAGGAGCCCACCCCCTTGATTAAAACCACAAGTTTATAAGATCAATATGATAAAAGGTTCAGATAATTGAAGGAGAGTGATTTAAGACGATGAAGGGTCTTTGGTAACCTCGGAACCAGGGGAATCCTCAACAGGGTCCACCTTCTTGGTAAAATCGCCTGGAGCAACCTCAACCACGTCCATGGGAGCATCAACCCTAGTTACCTGAGCATCTTCATTTGTATCCCTCAAGATAGCGGACGATTTAACAATTGCCTTTGGAGCAAGGACCTGGGATCCAGCAGCCTCCACCTTGAAACTTTCCACCTGCTTTACCGCGTCTTCACTCAGGAGCGCCCAGTCAAGGTTCGGAATCACCTTCCAGGTAGCCTTCAAATAATCATTGACTCCCTTGGAAAACCCCAACTTGTACCTCTCGGGAAGTGCCTCCTTCATTTTTCTCGCGGAAGCCTGAAACGTGTCCATCTGCACCTTCAATTCTCCAACTTCAGTGGCATGGGCAGCCACCAGCTCTTCCTTCTCCTTATCCTGAGCAAAAACTAGCCTACCAAGTTTTTCCTTCTCCGTTGTCACCACGGAGATTTCACTCTTCAGCTTTTTATTAGCATCAGCAAGCTTCTTTCTTTCCCCTTCAGCAGTTTCGAGATCAGATTTTGCCTGCTTAAGGTCCTCCTTCAACTTCATGTCACCACGGGTAGCCGCCACCAGCTGGTTACCGATCCTCATCTGATGAAACAAATTCTCTCCGGAGGAATATAGCATAGCCCGCGCAGCATCTGAAGTCTTAAGCTTGGACCAACCCGAGATAACCTCCAAAGGGATCTGCCCTTTGATTAACTTGTGGAACTGCTGAATCTCCTGCGGTACCCCGAGTGATTGTGGAAATTTGATTCTCTTAGAAGACCTGGTTTCTGGAGTGGGAGCCAGGCTACCAGAGGCTTGAGAGAACCTTCGCTTGTCAGCCAGAGTGGATCCATCCTTCCCAGAAGTAAGAACCTTAGCCTGGGAGATAGGGGTAGCGTTGATTGGGGGTTCCAGTGTCATCAACTCGTCTTCTGGGAACAGATCTTCGTATTTCTCCGAAGGCTGTACAAAAGATGGAACGGTGCCAGACATACCTGAAAAGACAAAACAATCAGAATGTTAAAAATTGCAAGATATATATGCAAAGAGAAGCATAGATAAATTGCCTAATTGCAGGATAAACAGTAACTACCATGCAACTGGCATACAGATGGAAGCCCATAAAAGTGTGGGTAATAGTAAAAAAAAAGCAAAGAAAGAAGTATGACATAAAGAAGAAAGGAGTATAAAGACAGAAAGCGGAAGCCTGGCTTACCAGGGCCGGAGTAGTTGGCAGCCCTCTCCTTCTTCCGAGCGGTACCCTGGGTATCAGATTCTTTGACAGGCCCTTCCTCCACCTCTATCCCTTGGGCCAGAGAAGAGGGAGTCGTAGGTCTCGTAAATCCCAACTTTACTAAGGTTTTCGGAGTTAGTAGGCTCTCGCCGTCCCCTAAACTAGCAGCTATCCTCATAATCTTTCTTGCTCTTTTTTCCTCAATCCCGTCAAGGAAAGTTTGAGCTAGAATTCCTAAAACAAGATCACAGAAAGGTAAGGATTGAACCTAAAGGCATTAGAATAGGAGTACCGGTAATGTGCGCGGGTACCAAATGCTTACCCGGAGTTAGATTCCACTCTTTTCTCACTTCTTCACAGTCGTAGCAGTACAAAAACATCTCTAGACAATCGTACATCCCGCGTTTATTCCCCTTAATGCACCCACCTTGCCTGTTGTTCCACGAAGTGAGGTAAAAGATACCTACCTTTCGCCCTACATCTTTCAACTAATAAAAGTATCCAAGTTCCCTAGCAGTGAGAGGGACAGAGAAGGTCTGATCATAGAGAATATACATGCAAGCTGCCACCCTAAAAGAATTAGGGGACAGTTGAATTGGGGCTACACTACGCCATAAACGCACATACGCAACCCCCATTTTCAGTTGCGTAAGGTCTAAAAACCGTTGCGTAAGGTCTTACGCAACGCTAGAGGGGCGTTACCAATACTGGCGTTGCGTAAGACCCCTAACGCAACGCTTTTCCAAGCTATTGCAACACTTCAAAAAGCATTGCATAAGAGGCCTTATGCAACACCAAAAGCATGCAAACGCAACACTTCATGGGGTTGCATAAGATGTTTCAGCCATGTCAGCATGCTGACATGGAAGCAAGGTGCCACGTCAGCATGCTGACATGTAAACAAGGTGCCACGTCAGCATGCTGACATGTAAACAAGGTGCCACGTCAGCATGCTGACATGTCATTAATGGGACCCACAAGTGTCACGTCACAAATGGGGGCATGCCACGTCAACAGTGGGGTCCACTATCTAACGCAACGCTATTTGAGTCTAATGCAACACTAATTTTTTTTAAGCAACACTAAATATACCATAATGCAACATCATATATAGTCAAATGCAACGCTTTTTTACAAAAAATTTGAAATGACTAAGCTGTTTATACATAAAACCATCTTGTCCAAACCAATCCAACTAACAACTAATACAAATTATTGAAGCAACAATTTTACAAACATGTACTAAAATCAACTTGCACTAATTCTAAGTTCAAAGTACGTCAATTCAAAATTCAAAAGTACATAAACAAATATATAAGAAACATTGCAACATCCACTAAAGCCAACAGGATCAGACCTTAATGGTCTACCCTCCAATATCATACTGCTTTCCTATAGATTATCATGTCAGCTTGTCACCTTCGGTTTTGAACATATATGCACACAAACCAGAATAACTGCTTACAAGAGTTCCATCATCGTTAAATCCCCACAACTGCAAAAAAAAAAAGGTCCAGTAAGATTTAAGTTCTTGTATATACCACACTATTATGAGGCACACTTCTATATATGTTTCAGAAATAGAAGTCTCTGGATGAGTACACGGGCCTGCTTGTTGTCAGAGCTAAAGGAGTTATATATGTGCAATGAGATTAAGTGTACTACTGTCAAGATTTCTCATATCCCCTCCAAACATCAAAGGAGATCTGGCCATAGACCACAAAGTCATCTATCAAAAGAAACTCAAATATAACAATTTAAATAGTAATTAATTTAAGGAAACACTACAATCAAACATGCCAACACAATTAGTGATTTTTCTCCAACCAATTATCTGGTTTGCTTTCTTGTTTCGAACAGAAAAATGTTAACATAAAATATAATGAAGTACCAAAAGCTAATACGTACCAAAACAAAACTATTGTTTATAGAAATATCCAGATGCTGCTAATGTTCTTTTTAATTGTTGACTCCTTGAGAGGATTTAAATTATAAGCACATTTTCATTAAGTTGTAGAAAATATCACAGGTCCTGTACTGATTCTTCTTCTTCTACTTTATTAGTATAATTAGTAATTGATATTAGTATATTACTTTCTCTCAGTTCTCCTAACTCAACCTGAAAAATTAGACATATTCAAGCATCACCCAAATACAGATTCTAGTCATCCCAACACAAGTTTACTTTATACTTCTTCCCACGCTTCAGAAAAATGACCAAGGTTTGTCCCCATGCACTGGACTGCGAGCCAGCTTAGCCAATAGGTCATAACAAAACACAACATGACAGCAGTTATTAAAGAATTAAACTTTATAAATATCTAAGTCTTAATCTTCCGTTTGTCTACCATGAATCCATTCTGAACTCTCGTTATTAGTGATACATGTTCACAGAGACTTCAGTCCAACAAAATATATGTAACATAAGACAAAACTCGAAACGCTTTACATATGGTTTACTATCAAAGCTTCTAAAATTTTAGCCGTTATACTTCAATGTCATTTATATATCACAGCTGGTCTTTCAGATGAGAAGTTAACAAAGAATATATATAGAGACACACATAAGCACACCCACACACACACACAAATATGACATACCTGCAGTAAACAATTTCAGGTTGAATATCCCAGCTCACTATTGGTATTGTGTAAATGAACCAATCTTTCCCTATTTTAGTACACAACAAACCAGATTCAGTAAAGAAATAGCACATGCTTCAAGCACGAAAATTAAATTCCATTCATCTCACCAAGTATATTTAATTCTAAACTACATATATAATTAATTAAAAAAAACTACCATACAATTTCCAAACCACCAAGTTTAGTATATACTTCACTATTCTCGCTAATCAAATATACAAATATCCCCAACAAAAATCCCAAATACGGTTTGGATCCAAGATAACCAGATTGCATCTCTGCATTGATACTGCATACTGCAAAATAGAGAAGAGCCATGGTATTCCCGTGAATAAAAAGTTTTTTCACTCGAAGTAGACTTTGTGTTGAAGATAGTATGATTTGAATGAGGGCATAAATAACAAGCCTTAATTAAAAAAGTAAACATTCTTTTCTTTTGCAATTCACTTACCTCTACAACAAGAAGGTACCCTTCACCTTCCTCGGTTCCCTTAGGCACAAAAATAGGCTCTCCAATGAATCTTCTGTTGCCAACAGACCAAGTACTAACAGATTCATCTATAGTGTTTAGTTTCACCACTGTGTCAAATGGAAAATGTTGAAGAGTTTGTCGTGAACCATAGGTAATTGCAGCATACATGTACGAATTTTTTGAACCCGAGAAATTCTGATTGATTACAGGGGAATCTGATGCTTTATCCCATTGGTTTAGAGGTTTTACACCACTTTTTTGGCAAGTTCCACTTGTATCCAAGTGAATAGATACCTGCATAAATCAGAACAAGAACTTTAGTCCTTATGCATCAAAAAATAGAATGTAAAGGTGGTTATTGTTGAGACATCTGAGTAAAAAATGACCTTTACCAATTAAAGAGTTTACATTGTGAGCACACAAATGAAAAGATTTATATAAAAATTTGTTGTGTTTTTTTAACATGGTGATCAAAATAGCAAAATGAAAGATGGTGTATAATAACAAAACATATCAGATTCTTGCAGGAAAAACTTGTTCAGAATATAACTACTTAGCCTTAACATGTATGTATATATATGACTTTAAAGAAGCTGGTATCACATACTGCATTCATTGCTGACACAGGAAGCCACCCTCCATGTTGCTGCTGAGCAAGATCCAACAAAGGAATAACTGCAGATTGCTTGTAGTTAGAGGGATAATGAGATAAAATTTCCTTCACCTGCAAAGATCAGGGGATAGATATAAATTAATATTCTAATTCCTTGATCAATAATAAGCAGTAAGTTGCATATTCAACCGTAACATTAACAGATAAGGTATTTGACACATGACTGTTGATTTAGACTGCAAATTGACAATCGCTGGTCTTAAAGTGTAAGGTGCACTAGGTTAAAAAAATGATTGAGAAGATATATCTACCACCCACACAACCTGAATCTTGTAATCGAGATGTTTTAAGTATTTAAATGTAATTCCATACCCGAGGATGAAGGGAAGAACTGATTTGACCTAATGCTGTCAACACAACTGGTCATGCTTATAATGTATATCAGTTTCTGTAGTATTTGTCTTAGCTCTTAACCTAATGTATGTATATACCTCCATGCTAATAATCCACCCTTCGGAATTGGCACCATATATACCGCATCTTCCTCCCTGAAATCAGCAAAAGCATAAATTTAATGAAATAAATCCAGAATTGATAGTTGGCAGCACATATGGAACTGAGATAAATACAAAGAGGTGGATCCAAAACAAATCTTCCAAAAGTAAGAAACACGGAAAGATTATATGTATAATTAGGGCTTATATATAATTTGGGGGATTTAGATTTAGGATGATTTTGTCGAAATTGATGGTATGAACAAATTAAGGAGGATTTGAGGAGTATTATTATGTATGGATTATGGGTGTTGGTTGGTCGGAGAAGGGAGGCACCACCGTTATCGATAGGTTGCCGGCGGTGGTGGTTGTGTTGTAGCAGCGGAAGTGAGGAAAAGAGGGAGGAGAGTTGTGTGTGAGATGAGGAAAGGAGGGAGGAGAGTTGTGTGCGAGTTTGTGAGTGTGTGTATGACACAGAGATTGGGAGATGAGAGAAAGAGAGAGATGGAGGCGGAGAGTTTAAGTTTGTGTGAATTATTTCGTTTGGGGGGAAAATATCCGCCCAAAATTTTCACCTGGGGATATGTGCAAGAGTGCAAGACCACGTATACTCATTGTTGATGAGTGGATTTCGTAATCAACTTTTATGAGGTTTACAGGTAGTTGTATAGGCTAGCGATCAACTGTTCTATGAAAAGGTTTGGGTTGTGTTTGTGGGGGTTGAGCTGAGCTCGAGGGTATCTCCAACAATCTCAGGTGCCTTTAGAGAAAATCAGAGAACTTAATGCGTCGTACCCTGAGGTGCCTACGTACCCTTGTATTTATAGGGATCAAGCTCACGTAGTTCTAATATGATTCTGTCTCTTACTGGAATAGCTGTATTCGGTCACCTAGTTCGTGTTGGACTCAGGTTCCTTTAGAGCCTTTCACGAACTAGTTTGGCTAAGTGGAGTAGAACTCGAGTTCGTACTCCACTTATGATTCTCTCATTGGTTAGAGTTATTCTAGGATCATCTGCGCCCTAGAATTATACTCAGATACCAATTTGTTTATCTGTTCTAGATGACTCCTAGAACTTTCTGTTGGCAACTCGTAGGAACCTGGTGCTCAGGAACCTACGTTTCAGGAGCCTGTTTCTGAGGGACCTCCTTATTTCGGGACATATCGCTTAGGGACCTCCCTTTGGGTGTCAGTACCTGCACAAATAACAAACTAGTTAGACTGGATAACTCTTCGTATGCTTTTATCATCTCTATGGCTATTGCTATGCTAACTCGAACTCTTCTGCTTGGAGGAACCTGGTCTTCTAGTGCTTAGCTCAGCTTCCTATACATTGGGAACCTCTTGATACTCATACTTCCTTAGTCATTTCTTCTATCTGATCTTCATAACTCATACTGGATCGATCTTCTAGCTTGTATGGACCGGATCCTATAGCTTAATGGGCCTAAATCTAGCCCATGGAGATTTTGGGCACAACAAGTACCCCCCGGTTCCTTGAAATCATGTAATGTGAAAGGAACCTATTCTAATTCTATGATCAAAAGTTCTATGCTAAACCATTCTAGTAACAATACCTCGCTTCAACATTTTATATCCAAGCCTACATGAGTTAACTCGGCGTAGGAAACAGGACATAAAATATTTTCAGCTTAATATAGTCTTGAGTAAGCTTCCTTTGCATTAAGGAACCTGTTATCTTGCTATTTTCTTCTTCAGATAGCTGCTCTCGAAGTCAACTCGATGCTTACATTTTGCTCCTCTGGGAATCTAATTCGTCACTCAACTCTACGTCTTTTTAAATTTAATAATTTAAGAATCTATAGGGAGAGATAAGGGTTGGCAGCTGGAGATAACTCAAAGTTCGAATTGAACTTATCACTTACCGAAGCTGTAGTTAATGCATGAGTTCCCAAGGTTCACACGCCTTTCACACATATACCTCTTCGTTTTTACCGCTCCACTAATGCTCTGACACGTGTGCGGAACTGTCTTGATTATATAAACACACTTCTAACTCCAAGTCTAGTTTTTACCTTTACCAAATATCTTCCAAAACCCTTAGAGAGAGAAGAGGAAAAAGAAGTCCGATGGTCACTTACTCAATCCAAACTCTCCGTCGCCGCTTTCTTCTAATTAAGGTATGACTTGCTTTCTTTCTGCTCTTTTGACTTCATTTCGTACTTGTCTGCACTTTTGTGTCTTGCATGTCGATGTTCTTCGTTTCTAATCTTTGTATGTATACATTTATATCTATTCCATGCTTCTCACACAGTCTTTTTCTATACCCTGTTTGTTTGATCATCGATTTACGGTCTTGTGACCCTGACTTCTTCTGGGACTCAACATTGTTCATTCATATTCTGTACACACATGTTTTCGATTTATACTGTAGTCGATGTGAGTCGTTTTAATGGTGCGTAGCTTCTGTGTAATTCACTGATTACCCTGTGCCTCATAGTTATGTCTGTCCAAGAACTTTAGAACCACTATTTTCTCTTTTAGAAGACTCAAAACCTGAATTTTTTTTTTTCGTCTGTCTTTTGCAGATGTCCTCTGATTCTACACATTCTGACCACTTATCTTCAATTCAACCTTCTATGATGCCAATAGGGGAAAGAACTAGGTTTAGGGTTGTTGTTCCAGACATTGATGAACCTGGAACTATTCTTCTCAAACCTTCGACCTTACCTTCTACAAATCTTCCTACCCCTTCCTTTGTAGATTTGGGGGATGATTGGCCCTCTGACGGAGAAGAAGTGTCTAAGCCTGATCATAGTTTGATCCCAGATCCTGATTTTGATAACGAAGTGTCCGTTGAAAGGGAGTTGTATAAGCAAGAAATTGTACCTTTCTGTGAAAAAATGGATTCTCTTATGACCTTGACTAGGTTAGAGAAATTGTATGAGGAATGTTTTCGTCCATCCTGTTCCATTGTTATCCCTAAGCCAGGTGAGAGAGCTCACAAGTTTGATACCAAGATACCTGATCGAGGTATTCCAAATGTTGTAACCTCTGCTGCTTTCTTCAAAGTTGGTGTATACTTCCCTTTACACCCTTTTCTGAGAGAGGTTCTTGACTTCTATGGCTTGGCCCCTCTCCAATTGACACCTAACTCATATAGGTTAGCCATTAGTACCTACATTCTGTACACTAGCATGTTCACAACCCCACTATCTGCACATGAATTAGGTTACTTCTTCAGATTGAAGGACACTGGGAAAGGTTCTGGTTGTTTCTATCTGACTGCCTGGCCTAGTCATCAAGGCCGATGTATAAAAGGTGTTAAACAGAACTTTGATCAATGGCAAGAGCAGTTCCTTTACTACTTTGATTGCCCCTCTATCCGCTTTGAATTCAATTGCCGCCCATTAATTCCAAAACAGACTGTTCTTACTGGAGCTTGTTTAATGAGAGCTGAAGAGGCTTTGAAGCACTCTTCGGCCATAAGAGATTGTATGATCCTATTGACCTCTGATAATTTGTCTGCCCTAGGTTTTATACCCTCAGCTTCTGGTATGAGTTTCCCTGTTGTTGTCCTTTCTTTTCTATTGTTATACACCTGTACTTTTACCTGCTTATTCTGTATATAAATCTCTGATACTTTCTTGTATTTTCTTTCGCAGATATGGCTCCAAAAGCCCCATCGTTTATCAAAAGGTCCAAGAACGTGGATGAGATTTTCAAGACTGAAACTAAGGAGGTTCCGCTGAATGCAACTCCTATTAATCAAATTCCTGGCACTCCTGCTTCCCAAACTACTCATTCTGGTTCTTCAAAGAGGAAGTTTGCTCAGACAACTCTTGACCTCTCAGCAGCTCCTCAGACTCGCTCGTCAAGGAAAAGCAAAGCAGTAAAAACCGATCCTGATCAATCCTCCAACTTGTTCAAGGACATGATTGACACCCATGTTCCTACAGAGACGATAGCTGCCTGGAGTAAGATGAGTTCTACTGAAGCCATGCACGCCATGAGATTTGCTACTGCTCAATCTGCTTTCTTTGCTCTTAGATACTGCGATGAGTTTGCTGTAAAGACCCAATATGACATCCAACTTCAAGGAGAGATTCGCAAACTCAAAACAGAACTAGCTGCTAGTGAGGATAAGGCAAACATTGCCACTGCGGCTGTCAGAAATGCAAAGATTGTGGAGACCTCCTTAAGAGATGAGAAAATCGAACTTCAAGGTCAGGTCAAGATCCTTAGGGACGAGAAACTGTCGATGTTGGAAAGAACCAATGAACTGGAAGCCCAGGTGGATGCCTTGAATGCTGCTGCTGAAGTTGTGAAGTCATCCATACTTATCAAGGAGAAGGCCAGATATGATGAAGGCTATGATGAAGGTATTAATGACTACATACGTTCCACATGGGAGAAGATGCCCAATATAGACTGGTCCCTCCTGGGTGAAGACGTAGTAGGGATGATCAAAGATTTCGAGGAGAAAGCTGCTGCTGCAACTTCTGTACCTCCCGTGAAAACGGTTGAGAGGTCTCCAGGTGCCAACCTTGAGACTGCAGAGGTTCTTGCTCCTGACGTTGTTCAGCCTATCCTTCCAACTCCTCCTGTGGCCACCAAGGGTTCCGATGAGGTTCCTCCTTCGTAATTTCAACAAAATCCATATGTTCAAACTTTTGATCACTTTTAATAACTTTTGATGAGGTCGCGGGCTCCTCGTAACGCCTCGCAAGATGTATCTTTAAATTTGGTTTCCATGGCCTTCGTGCCAATAACTTTCATGCTGGTTTTCTGGGTCTCTGTACCCATAACTCTCTTTATGGTGTATGATATTTGCTTTTTGCTGCATACTTTTCTTCAAAACCTTATGAAATACTACGCTGTTATGCACTAGAGAATAATTCGGCTTCCTTACTCATATGGTCAAGCTTACGTGGGCTAACCCATTGTAAGAAACAGAACACATGCATATTTCCACTTGTCTATTCTCAAAATAAATGCAACGAACTCCAGCTGAATTGTAAAACTTGGAACCTCTGTGTTTATATTTTGTATCAATAATCTAAACCGTAGCCTTCTTTAATAATTTCTTCTTCATCAAGACCAGGTTCCTCAAGTATTAATCCTGCAAAATAAGCATAAAACAAAAAACAGTTATCGTTAGTAGAAGCTTTCTCTTGTTTAATTCGGGTCATCACTTGGAAAGGTTGCCTGCTTGGCTCCCAATCCTAATCTCTAGGTCCCAACATGCCTCGAGGCATGTTGGTTCCTTTTTTCTCTTGGAAAGGTAACCTGCTTGGTTCCCAATCCTATTCTTTAGGTTCCAACATGCCTCGAGGCATGTTGGTTCCTTTTTGTGCCTCGAGGCGAGTCTAGGAACCTGTGTGCCGTTCTGGGAGTCCACACAGATTCCTCTTCTCCATGTGTCAGGCTAGACATCTTATGAAGGTAAATGCTAAGGATTTTATCCCTTCTTCCCATGTGCCAAAGGCGGTTCCACATGAGGGAGAGCTTATTAGGCCTCTCTTTAAGGTGCCTTTTGTCAGGACTTTAGATGCCTTTTGTCAGGACTTTAATTCACGTGCTCAAGGAACTTGAGGCTTTTGGCAACAATGTCGTGCTCAGTCAACTGAGGCTTTTCAATCTCATTTGCTCAGGAAGCTACCTGAGGCTTTTCTCGTGCCCAGGAAGCTACCTGGGACTTTGCTCGATGCCCAGGAAGCTACCTGGGACTTTGCTCGATGCCCAGGAAGCTACCTGGGACTTTGCTCGATGCCCAGGAAGCTACCTGGGACTTTGCTCAATGCCCAGGAAGCTACCTGGGACTTTTCTCAATGCCCAGGAAGCTTCCTGGGACTTTACTCAATGCTTGCTCGGGAAGCTGCCCAAGGCTTAATACTTTGCTCAACACAATCTGTCTACAAGCTAATTCTGATCAATCAATCGTAGTCTGCACATTCTGTCAATTCATATTCATACTTCACACATACTGTCAATGCTACAGGAACCTGTCAGCTTAGGTAACCTGCAAAATGCAACACAATGCTACAGGAACCTGTTAATCTAGGTAACCTGTTTCAAATATTTCAAATTGGCATATGAAATATCAAATCATAGCATGTGCAATACTGTCTAAGTAGGAATACTACCCCCCAGTTCTTTTGGGTAATGATTATTACGTAAAAGAACTATTAAGGAGCTATAGCTACAAATAATGCACTCAAAATAGTCAACGTAGAGCTATACATCGCTCAATACTTGAAAAAATTGTCTTGCAAGTAGGGAGGTTCACATCAAATACCCCCCGAGTACATGCATAATTAATTACTGAAATCAAAATACTGGTCAGCTATAACTAATAAGCTGCCTTTATTCTTGGGCTGAAAGAGCCTTACTTTTCCTAAGAAAAAAAGAGTTACTGATAATACTTCTTGAGATGCTCTGCATTCCAAGCTCTCGGAATGAGGTTCCCATCCATATCCATCAAGTGGTAGGTTCCTTCCCAAATGGCTGACTTTATCTGGTAAGGCCCTTCCCAATTTGCTCCAAAAGCTCCATGTGCCAGAACCCTGGTATTTGGCATGACTTTTCTCAAAACTAGATCTCCAACTTTAAAAGGTCTTGCCTTCACCTTTTTGTCGTAATACCTTCGAACTCTCTGTTGATATGCTGTTAACTTCACTTGTGAATCTGCTCTCAACTCTTCGACCATGTCCAAATACAGTCTATGATTGACCTCATTGCTCTCGGGATCAAAATACTTTCTTCTCAAGGAACCTGTTCCAACTTCCACAGGTACCATAGCTTCACAACCATAAGTGAGGGTAAAAGGAGACTCACCAGTTGTAGTTCTAGGCGTGGTATTATACGACCACAAGACTCCAGGAAGCTCCTCTGGCCAGCTTCCCTTCTTATCTTCAAGCCTTGTCTTCAAAGTGTGCTTGATAATCTTATTCACTGCTTCAGTCTGTCCATTACTCTGCGGATAATACAATGCTGAAAATGCTTTTTGGATTCCAAACTGCTCACACAATCCTCTAAGCTCTCTACTATCGAACTGCTTCCCATTGTCAGAAATCAGCTTCTGTGGAATGCCAAACCTGCATACAATAGCTCGAAACACAAATTCAGTCAATTTTGACGCTGTAATCTTAGCAAGTGGTTCTGCTTCTGCCCACTTTGTAAAGTAATCGACTGCGACCACTGCGTATTTCACTCCTTCTTTTCCTTTCGGGAGCTCACCAATGAGGTCTATTCCCCAAACAGCGAATGGCCAAGGGCTAACAATCGGTTTGATAGGTGCTACCGGACGACTATCAAAATTGGCAAACCTCTGACAATTACTGCATGCCTGCACGAACTTTGTAGCATCTGCTTTGATGGTTGGCCAATAATATCCTTGTCGAAGGACTTTCATGGCTAAAGAATTACCCCCCGAGTGATTTCCACATACTCCTTCATGAATTTCCTCGAGGATATACTTGCATTGTTCTCCAGCTACACACTTGAGCAAAGGCTGATTGAATCCTCGTTTATACAGAACTCCATCATAAATTACATACCTGGCTGCATGATACCTCAGCTTCCTGATATCACTTTGATTGGGAGGTAGCTCTCCTTTGTCCAGGTAACGATGTATTGGGGTCATCCAGGAATCTTCAACTGGAAATTCAATGTCCATTACCTCTTCCTTGAAAACACTTGGTTGCTCCTGGATTTGAAGTGGAATTACTCCCAATAACGTGGATTCTCTCTGTGACCCTAGCTTGGCCAATGCATCCGCCTTGGTATTCTTTCCTCGAGGTACCTGATCCAACTTCACCTCTTTGAACCTTGCGATCAACTCCTGGGAGTACCTCAAATATAAGTCTGTTCTTGGCCCTCTCGCCTGAAAACCACCACGAATCTGCCAAACTACTAACATCGAATCGCTAAACACTCTGATATTCTCTACTTTCATCTCCAAAGCCAACTTGAGGCCTGCAATCAATGCCTCATATTCTGCATCATTGTTCGTGGCTTTAAAAGCAAAATGAATCGAGCTATAGAGTTGGTGTCCTTCTGGACTAACTAGTTCTATGCCGGCACCTGCTCCACCACTGTTAGCAGCTCCATCTACATACAGTGTCCACCAGGGTGCACAGTTGTCATTGTCTGCCTGTTTTTCCACCACCTCTTTTGGCCCCTCTTGGCCAGTAACCTCTACATGAGGTGGAAACTCGATTAAGAAATCTGCTAAAGCTTGAGCTTTAATTGTTGTCTTTGGCTTATATTCTATGTCGAACTGTCCTAGCTCCACAGCCCACTTTAACATTCTTCCAGAAGTTTCTGGCCTATGCATCACTTGCTTAAGTGGATATGAGGTTCTCACCTCAATCTTGTGAGCTTGGAAATAAGGTCGCAGCTTCCTGGAAGCCAGAATCAACGCGAAAACCAACTTCTCCATTCCTGTGTACCTCGTTTCTGCATCAAGTAACCTTTTACTAACATAGTAAACTGGGCTCTGCTGTCCATTCTCTTCTCGAACCAGAACTGCACTAATGGAATACTCTGACACAGCCAAATAAAGTATCAATGTTTCTCCATCCACAGGTTTGGCTAACAATGGGGGGCTCCCCAAATGCTCCTTTAGCTTTCCAAACGCTATCTCACATTCTGCGGTCCACTCTAATTTGTTTCCTTTCTTTATAGCTTTAAAGAACTCCTGACACTTATCAGTGGACCTCGAAATGAATCTATTCAAGGCTGCAACCCTTCCTGTAAGAGACTGAACCTCTCTCACAGTTCTCGGTGACCTCATATCAATCAACGCTTTAATCTTGGCTGGGTTGGCTTCGATACCCCTGTGGTTTACCATGAAACCCAGAAACTTTCCTGATTCTACTCCAAACACACACTTTTGAGGATTCAGCTTCATTCTGTACTTCCGCAAGATTCCAAACATTTCTTCTAAGTGCTTCACATGGTCCACAGCTTCCTTAGACTTAACTAGCATATCATCCACATATACCTCCATAGTATGGCCAATTTGGTCTTTAAACATCATATTCACTAACCGTTGATATGTGGCTCCAGCATTAATCAATCCAAATGGCATGCATACATAGCAATAAAGACCTCTGTCCGTAATAAAAGAAGTATGCTCTTGGTCAGGTTCATACATAGGGATTTGATTGTAACCTGAATATGCATCCATGAAGCTAAGGAGGGCATGTCCAGCTGTTGCATCCACTAACTGATCAATCCGTGGTAGTGGGTAGCTGTCCTTCGGGCATGCTTTGTTGAGATCTGTGAAGTCTACACAGGTTCTCCATTTTCCATTAGGTTTCTTTACCAAAACAGGATTTGCCAACCATACTGGGTAAAAAGATTCTTTAACTAATCCTGCATCCAATAATCTGTCGACCTCTTCTTTCAATGCCTGAGCTCTTTCTCCACTAACTGGCCTTCGCTTCTGTCTCACTCCTTTCTTTTCTGGATCAATATTCAACTTATGACACATGACCCTTGGATCTATCCCTTCCATATCTGCATGACACCATGCGAACACATCCAGGTTCTTGCCCAAAAAGGTAATGAGAGATTCCTTTAAGGCTGGATCGAGTTGAGCTCCAATCTTCAACACCTTTATGCCATCTTTGTCATTGATCTTCACATCTAAAGTTTCACCAGCTGGTCCAGCCTTCACCATGGTTTCTGGCATTCGAGAGTCCAAGTCTACCTCCATCTCTGTAGTTGAGTCTTCTTGAGGTTCCTGGACAGTAGACGGTTCCTGCACTTCATGCATGACATTCCTTCTCTTTGATGCTGGCTGACTGTCTTCATTGCATGCATTATGTTTCAGTTTCCGGGATTTTTCTTCATCCAACCCTTCTACCATACACACATCACCATCCTTGTCCGTAGGGGGTGCACTTTCTATCAGTAAGTAGGGGGTATCTGGTCCCCGAAAAACGGGAATCTCATCATGAGGTTCCTCTTCTATGATCTCTTCAATTCTTATAGCTCTACAGGATGCTGACACAAAACCTTCCAAGGGCGAACTGCGCAGGTCGACCGTTATCTTGTCTGGGTTCTTTCCTGGAAAACTATCATGAACCTCGTCCATAGGTTCAGGCAATTTAGCAGCTCTAGCAGCATGTTGCAAAGCTTTGGTGTAACACTCTATAGACTCATACTGACATCCTCGAACTATACCAACTCCTGACATCCTCGAACTATACCAACTCCATTTGGTGTCGGGAACTTCATAGTGAGGTGGTAAATGGAGGTTATTACCCTCATCTCCTTCAAAATGGGTCTTCCCAAAATAGCATTGTAATTCATATTCTCTTCTATAACGATGAATTCTGCCAACTGTGTAATGCAACATGGTTTATCACCTAAAGTTACTGGCAAACGAATCTTACCTTTGATAGGAACCTGATTATTAGTAAATCCGTACAAGGTATCGTTTGTTGGAGTTAAATCTTTATCCAGAAAATGCATCTTCTTGAAGGCTGTGTAAGATAACAAGTTTACAGAGCTTCCATTATCAACTAGCACTCGATGAACCTCATACGACCCAATTCCTGCCTCAACAACCAAAGCATCAGTATGGGGATGATGTACCCAGGAAGCATCTTCTTCAGTGAAAGTAATATCTGCATCCTCTCCTTCGAACAACTTTGGGGACCTCTGAGACAGATTGTAAATACTGGTCAAAGGACGTTCTTTAGCCTCACGGGTATACCTCTCCATGGCATTCCTGCTGCTTCCTCCAATGTGGGGACCTCCTATAATTGTGCGTATGCACCCAGCTTTAGGTGGTCCCTCCATCACGACAGGTTCCTGTGTCTGTGTCTTCTGAGTCTTCTCATCTCTATACTTCTTTCCTTCCTGAGCCACCCATTCACTCAATTGCCCTTGTCTGATTAGAGTTTCAATTAGATCTCTGAGGTGACGACAATCTGCAGTATTATGCCCATTATTATCATGGAAGTCACAGTAGGGGCGTTCATTCTTATTCCCTGGGGGACCGGTTCTGAAAGGCTTCTTAAACCATGAGGACTTCTCATTCACTGCGTAAATATGATCAATCGGAGCTACCAAAGGGGTGAAAGTTTCATAGACAGGTCTCTCATGTTTATTGTTGTTATAGGAAGCTGGTGGCGGTACCTGACTCATGACAGGTTTAGTAGGATTCACAGCTTCAGGCTTCACCTGGGATGTGCGACTAACCACCTTTTTATTGTCACGACCATTGGGGCTCCTTTGTCTCGACCTCTTGCTTCCACTTTGCCTTACAAAATCTGGATCCTTCCTTAACTCAGCTAGAGACTCCTCCACCAGACGAAAGGGTTCTGCCTGGGCATAAAAATCGGCCAATGTCTCTGGTTCTTTTCCCTGCAGTGCTTTCCAAAAATCCGAGCCTCCTTTGACTCCAGCAATTAAGAAGTTCTTTATTGTTTCCTCAGATGCTTTCCTAACTTTAGGAACCTCCGCATTAAACCTCTTGAAATATTCTGTCAACGTTTCACTAGGTCTTTGTTTGATATTGGCTAAGGTATTGGTTGGTGGTGCAAATGCAACAGATGCTCTAAATTGAGTGACAAAGAGCTTCCCCATACTTGCCCAAGAACCAATCGAATCTGCAGGTAACCTTTTGAACCATTGATGGGCTCCGCCCTGTAGAGTTGCAGCCAGTAACCTGCACCTGGTGGCTTCCTTCACTTGATAAACATCCATCTCTGTGTCAAAACGACTAAGGTATTCAATGGGATCAGTAGTCCCATCGAATTTCAATTCATTCGAAGGCCTATAAGACCTAGGCAGAGCCGACTTTCGAACCTTCTTGGTGAAAGGAGAAGCTGTTATAGGGTTCACAGCAAGATTCTTTTCGTCCTTGAGTTGAGCCAAAATTTTCTTGACATCCTCTGCTGTCACCTCCCCAGTAGCTTCCGCCTTTGTCTTTTTACTCGTTCCTTCTTCCTCTTGCGACTCTGCTGCGCTTGATTCTTCAGTATCCTCACCTGAATCCGTGCTTTCTTCTTCGATTATCTCGATAGATGGGTCTTTATCTTTCTTCTTTTTCTTTGAGGAACCTCCAGTCTTGGTTTTCTTCTTTTCCTTGGACCCTGTACGGCCCTTGCTACCAGTTTTACTCTTCTCAGGATTCTCCATATCTTCCTCACCATTATCTTGCTTTGGTTCTCCACCATCATCTGGAACCTCCTCTCCATTCTCAGATTCTTCAAAATTCAACTGTTTCGGAGTAACCTTCGACTTCTTGCTTTTCTTTGACTTCTTTTTCTTCTTTTTGCTTGAAGCCTGCTCCAAAGTCGACAAACGTTCTCCCACAGTCTTTAAGATTTCCATCATGGCTGCTTTAGTAACCTTCGGTGCTCTGGGAGGAGATGTGTTCCCCTCATGAATCTCTCGTTCAAAACGGGTTGCTTCGCTATCCGAGTTGCCTGACATCTTTTCCACTCTTAAGATATTAACCAAGCCCTCCTTCTAGCGCCAATGTTGATGAGTGGATTTCGTAATCAACTTTTATGAGGTTTACAGGTAGTTGTATAGGCTAGCGATCAACTGTTCTATGAAAAGGTTTGGGTTGTGTTTGTGGGGGTTGAGCTGAGCTCGAGGGTATCTCCAACAATCTCAGGTGCCTTTAGAGAAAATCAGAGAACTTAATGCGTCGTACCCTGAGGTGCCTACGTACCCTTGTATTTATAGGGATCAAGCTCACGTAGTTCTAATATGATTCTGTCTCTTACTGGAATAGCTGTATTTGGTCACCTAGTACGTGTTGGACTCAGGTTCCTTTAGAGCCTTTCACGAACTAGTTTGGCTAAGTGGAGTAGAACTCGAGTTCGTACTCCACTTATGATTCTCTCATTGGTTAGAGTTATTCTAGGATCATCTGCGCCCTAGAATTATACTCAGATACCAATTTGTTTATCTGTTCTAGATGACTCCTAGAACTTTCTGTTGGCAACTCGTAGGAACCTGGTGCTCAGGAACCTACGTTTCAGGAGCCTGTTTCTCAGGGACCTCCTTATTTCGGGACATATCGCTTAGGGACCTCCCTTTGGGTGTCAGTACCTGCACAAATAACAAACTAGTTAGACTGGATAACTCTTCGTATGCTTTTATCATCTCTATGGCTATTGCTATGCTAACTCGAACTCTTCTGCTTGGAGGAACCTGGTCTTCTAGTGCTTAGCTCAGCTTCCTATACATTGGGAACCTCTTGATACTCATACTTCCTTAGTCATTTCTTCTATCTGATCTTCATAACTCATACTGGATCGATCTTCTAGCTTGTATGGACCGGATCCTATAGCTTAATGGGCCTAAATCTAGCCCATGGAGATTTTGGGCACAACACTCATTGTCTTTTTATAAAAAAAAAAAAAGAATTGCTTCTTATATTTTTTTTATAATAAGATTTTAGTTTTTTTAATTTTAAATTTACAAAATTTTACAAAATGAAGAACATGATTGGATACTTGTAAAAAATCTAGGAAATTTTAAAAAAATTACCACATCACTAAAATCGTTATATTTTGACATCCGTGCGATTTGAACGTCGAAAAAATAATTAAAAAAAATAGATTCATCATTCGGGGTAAGACTAGTTAAAAGGAAGGTCGACTTTGACTGGTTTGACCATTATAAAACCAAACCAAATAAACATAGGAAATTTTTTAAAAAATTACTACATCACTAAAATCGTTATATCTTGACATCTGTGCCATTAGAACGTTGAAAAAATAATTTAAAAAAATAGATTCATCATTCGGGACAAGACTTGTTAAAATGAAGGTCGACTTTGACCGGTTTGACCGCTATAAAACCAAACCAAATAAATATAGGATTTTTTTTGAAAAATTACCACATCACTAAAATCGTTATATCTTGACATCTGTGCGATTGGAACGTCGAAAAAATAATTTTAAAAAATAGATTCATCATTCGGGACAAGACTAGTTAGAAGGAAATTCCACTTTGACCGTTATAAAACCAAACAAAGTACATGTAGGAATTTTTTTGAAAAATTACCGCGTCACTAAAATCGTTACATCTTGACATCCGTGCGATTGGAACGTCGAAAAAATAATTTAAGAAAATGGATTCATCATTCGGGACAAGACTAGTTAAAAGGAAAGTCCACTTTGACCGGTTTGACCATTATAAAACCAAACCAAGTACATGTAGGATTTTTTTTGAAAAATTACCACGTCACTAAAATCGTTATATCTTGACATCCGTGCGATTAGAACATCGAAAAAATAATTTTAAAAAATAGATTCATCATTCGGGACAAGACTAGTTAATAAAAGAAAATAAATATCTAATGCAACACTTCAAACAGCAAATGCAACACTACTATTACCTAATGCAACGCTTCTGCCACGTCAGCAAATGCCACGTCAGCATAGGTGGGTCCCACTTCTGCCACGTCAACAATTGTGGGTTCCACAATTGCCACGTCAGCATGATGGACCTCTTGCCACGTCACCCTTTTGGGTCCCACACTGCCACATCAGTAGTGGTGGGTCCCACATCTGCCACGTTATATTTTTTTAAAAAAATATAAAAATATCTAATGCAACACTTCAAACAGCAAATGCAACAATACTAGTATCTAATGCAACGCTTTTTGCCACGTCAGCAAAGGTGGGCCCTACTTCTGCCACGTCATCAAATGTGGGTCCCACAAGTGCCACGTCAACAAATGACACGTCAGCACATGTGGGTCCCACTTCTGCCACGTCACCATTTATTAAAATAAAAAAATATCTAACGCAACGCCATTAGTTAGTGTTGCATAATGTGAAACACTGTGGGTAATACGCAACACTAAATTATATCTAACGCAACACCAGTTCAGCTCAGTTGCAAAAGACCCAAAATTTCTATCTAACGAAACGCTTTCTGTGCAACGCTTTGTAAAAAGGGTTGCGTATGCTCACTTATGGCATAGTGCTATGTCGTAAAAGTTTAACAGGTCGATAAAGAATGGATGCATTGGGAGAGAGAATCCCAACTTAAAGAACGAAGCGGAAAGCACGACACTAGGCAAGGACTGATCGGGTTCAAAATTATCGAATTTGTGGCACCTCTTTTGAATAAATCTGCTTGTCTATATCTTGATTTCTAGTTACGTGTATGAATTCGTGTCTTTTGTATGCATACCGAAGGGCCAGTGTGGTTCTCACTTCGGCTTCCTATGTGTTTGTTCTTTAACATGCTTATAACGTGTTTGTTATTTGTTTTCATTGATTTTATTTGTTTTAGATTCATCTTGTTAAGCAAATGTAGATGATTCGTTGGTTTGGGCGTGTTCACAGTACTTTAGGTTAACACTTCCTTTTCCGTTGAATGGGCAACCTTGGTGTCGCTGTATTAGGTTAGTAGACCGGTAGCCACCCCCCAAGCCCTGTCCTTCTTTCAATTTGACCTTATAACCTCTGGGGCTACCACGGGTATCACCAAGTCGTCTGTTAATGACCTTTACACTTTCCAACTTTTGGTGGTTCAATCTCAATCCCCTCTTCTAATCTGCTTCCTCCTTGTGGTTGCAGATGTCTACCTCATCCATTTCGGGAGGCTCGTCACAACACCTGGGCAACCTGTCGCCCATCTTTAGTGAGCCCTCGGACTCTGGGTCAACCCATCTTAACGATGTGCTACTCCACCAGCCCTTGCTGCAATCTAAGCTATCTGTTAGTTCTCAGACCCGTTCCCAAGTTGAAATCATAAATCCCCTCGAGGCTGAGATAATAAATCGGCGTCTCGACCCTTCCTTGGAGGCTGGTTCGTCGAACCTTGATAGGATTTATCTGAGTTCAAACACAGATGAAGAAGAGAAATTTGATGAGGGATTATAGAATGAGGCTGAGCAGTCATTCATTGATAATATAGACTTGCCGGAAGAGGAAGAGGATGTTGAGATTAGGTTGGTGAGGGAGGTCGAATGGAAGCCCCATGTCCCTGCAGGCTTTGTTCCCTCTTGTGAAACTTTAGATTCTTCAATGAATACTAATAGACTTGACAGGCTACTGGAGTTGTCCAATCCGGGGTGTAACCTCGTGGTACCGGAGTCATAAATTAATACAAACGACATGCAATGACTACCGGAGTCATAAATCGACTATCAATCTAGAGATGCAAACAAGAAACAAGCATATGAAGAGTACAATCAGATTTTCACATAAGATTTCTATGCATCTAATGAAGAAAATTAGTCGTGGAGATTGAACGCTTACCGGGATGAGTCGAAGCGGCGGGTGTGCAAATGGCCTAACTTCACCGGGAAAGAGTCCGTCGGAAAATGATCGAAAACCTGGTGCTTGACTAAGAAAGGAGTATCAGGTGGAGATAAGAAAAAAAAAGAAAGGTGAAGAAGTTGATTGTATAAATATATAAAAGAAGAGAAAAGAGGCGTGACCCTCTAGCCAATTAACTTGGCACAGAAAACGAGATAGGCGGGAAGCGTGTATGCGTGGGAAAACGGACCGTCTATGCTCATCTTGAAAGAAAATGGTAGAGTCCGAGAATGACTACCTCATTTTTGTAATTATCCTTTTTCATCCCCCTGGGATAAAGGTAATTAACAAGATATTTAGCAAATGAATCGCGAGGCTTCCATTCACTAGCAAGCTTAACTCGGGCTTCCGTAGCATAATTACGATAGATTTTTGAATAAATACTGATATTAATGATTAAGAGTCTCCTACATTCACACCTCATGTTGTATCAAATTATCACGATAGAGGGAAAATGGGTCATTAAGTGAGAAACCTGGCAACTGGCACCCTGGGAATAATAGGTTCCCCTTGCACATAGTACTTCAGGGAACCGGGGGGTAGTTGTGGTGACCAAAATCTTGCATGGGTTAGATTTAGGCCCACTAGAGGATTAGGGTCCAGACCCATGAGAAAAGTAAGTAATCTGTCAGGCTTCCAAGGACCCATGGCAGCCCTAAGGGTTACCATGCATATGGTAGTAAGGAAACGTGTGGCTTAGGGTCCCAAGGGCATCCCCTTGTAGGTAACCAGTAACCACTACCAATCATCCAGAATGGCTTCCAGAGTAGCTTCCATGATGGGGTTATCGGAGGGGGTACCGGAGCAAGGCTACCGGGCGGTACCCCCAGCTCCCGCCGGAAGCCTGATTAGGCTGCCAAGTCAGATAAGGCAGACCTCCTACTTTTTAGGAACACGCCTATATCACCTAAAAACACTCCTAAACATATATACATTCAGTTATTTGAGGATATATGTCATATATACTTGATAAATGATACAAAATCATGATAAATACAAAGTATAATCATCTTACATTACCATAACAGCTTGGTAACTTGAAAATATACATCATACTCGATTTATATCAGAAATAACAGTCATTATCCCACTGGAGAGAGGATAACTCTTCACAAACAAATGATCATATCATTTCAAGAACTACATACGGGATTGATCAACTATAAATAGTGGTATGTAGGCAATTTGCGGGATTTCTTAGACACTTTGACACCTTGAGTAAATATAGAGCACGAATACTCTTGTGTGACACATCACTATTTGGGTTCTTGGCTGGCCAACGCATCATCATCATTGCATGGTCCTTGAGCTCTAACCCCGTAGATTTAGTCCGATCCTCCGAGAAACCATGTCCCGTGTTCTTCGAAAACCCCTAGCTGTGAGCCTTTCCGGGCAGCTAGCCATTAATCTCCAACTACGAGCGTTTCTGGGTGGTTGGACAATTCCATATTTATTGGCGCTATTCCAGCAGCAGGCCTCCTATTTTGTTGTGACAAATTCCTCCCACAACATTAAGTAAATGAGAAATGTTGTAGGTAGACATGTAGGTGCTAGTTTATATATATTAAAAATGATTGAAGATCATATATATTCTAGTATTTGGTGGATGTTAGGTAATGAATATTATATCCAACACATTCCTTAGACTATAGACAAAATAATTCACATTACTTATGCATCATGGTATACAACTCAAGACTTTTGCACATTCTCAAGAAAAAAACATACACTCCTGCAACATATGTACCATAGAAGTTAGGTTTGACATATGTTTATTTGCATTAGTATGGAAATGCATACCTGTTGAAAACCCCACAACTGGAAAACAGGAAATATCTCTTTTTAGATTTTCAGTGATTACATTTTGGAACAGTGAGCAATATTTCTTCCTGTTCAACAGATTTCTGAAGTGGTGCTTACCTTTTCCGGTACTCGAATAACGTATACCATGGTGAAGTTAAGTAAGCAAAGATGTCAAAGGCTTGTTAACTATGTTCTTTTCACGTATAGGTAACGTAACACACTACACAAACGATATAACAGAGAAAAGAAAGGACTAGAAAGAGAATTATATCAATGAAGCACACCCAAGTACCCCAAGAAAGTAAAATAAAACATAGCTTCAATAATGTTCACAGATTAAAAGCAATTGTTATATTAAAAAATTGTCGTGAATAAAGTCAAATAATGTGGATTGTGTTCCACCAGACAAGAACAGATACTCTGCTATCAACTTTGTATGAACATTATTGCTTCTTTGTCACTTGTATCACCAGACTCTAATAGAGATTAAAGAGATCATGGTAGGTAATTTTTAGGCAACCACACAATATTTCAAGATAATATATACTAATAATGTTCTAGTAGGATATTCTTTTCGCCATCCCTTTTGAGTAGCACCCAATCCATTTTCATTATTAAGATCAATGAGGTTCTCTTGCAAGCCACTGTAGCAATTTCAAACTTTCAAACTTGATTTTAGAGATTTCAATGAAGAATAGCAGAAATACTTATTTTTTCTTCACAAAGGTTGTTGTCTTATATGATTGGAAGAGAAAACTCATGACATTCATTGGCAGCCTAACCTAATGAGTTTTATATCTTGTAATTCAGTCACAACAGAGACTTCTTTAAATAGAAGGTTGTTCCTGTTCTTGGACGAGATACAACAGCTCATAATGCTATCGCTATCAAGGTGTTCATAGTTAAGTAAGTTGATAATCCTAAAAAACCTAATCCTCAACTGTTGTAGTTTCAAACATAAAAATGTTAAATACCACAAAGAATTTAATTTTGCGGATTTTAGTATATAATACACATGATTTAATGGGACTCATCAACCAATAAAGAGGGAAATAATTTTTTGATTAAATCAAAGCAACTCAAACAACTCAAATGACTATAACATACACGAGCTACAACTCTGCTATGCTTTGATTCTATTACAGAAACATTTCTACAAAACTTAAATAAAAAACTTGAATATGCAAAATTTACTACAGATTATATTAGAGAACCACAATTTATACCTATTTATTTAATGCCTATTTATAGAAGCACAACTTTAAAAATTTTGGTTCTATTACAAAACCTTAATTTTAAAATAATAATAAGCATTAAATAAATTCAAACATGGTTCTAGTCTAAAACAACAACTTAACAAAATTTGGTTCTATTACATAACCATAATTTATACCTATTAGTTTAATGCCTAATTTTAGGAGCACAATTTCACAAATTTTGGTTTTATTACATAACATTAATTTTAAAACTAAGTATGAATACAATCAGATCTACGGAACTATTCTATCGTAGTAACAAATATGCATGTAGAATCAGACCTTTGAAATCATACAAAATTAATATGAATAAACATATAAAAATAACAAGCTCACGATACTTGCACTAATCTTTAAAGAAGCTCGAGATAATCTCTCCTTCTCTCTGGCTCCAAGAAGGAAAATGCTCCGGATTATTACCTTTTTAGTTTGATTTCTCTCCCAAACTCTCTCCGTAGAAGCGTGTGTATAGGTGTGTGTCGTATATGATGGTGCTATTTAAAAAAATAACCTTAAATTTTAATTAATTACAAAAGTGCCATTGATAATTTTGTACGGTTTGATTAAATGAATAGATAATTTTGTATGATTTGATTAAATGAATGGGTAGGATATTGGTTCTCTCCAATTCTCCATTTAAATGGGTCTCCCTAGAATGGAAGTGTTGTGAGGGAAAATTGATAAAACACTTCAATGTGAAAATTATAAGAAATAACCCAGAAAATCCAATTATATTAATCAAACAAACTGAATTACAACCCAAGAATCCTAGTTTCATAAACCCTAATTCAAGGGGATGGGCAACGATGGAATGGACTGAGTTTGCAAGGTACTCCAAGCTATGATGATCGAATATAACCTATTCAATCCAGTGTTCACAGCTAGGAGTAAGTGTTAGAGGTGCGTATGTGTGTCCAACCCTTGCAAAGTGCCTACATACTCTTATTTATATAAGAGATCAAGTCCTCGTGTAGTTCTTTGATAATCCCCACGATCTGATAAGCCTCATCCTCCCTAACCACCCTGCCCTAGCCGTTTATCTCCATCCAAGTAGTTATCCCGCTGTTGCTTCATAGTCAATCCATATATATCCATGACTTATCCTCCCATATATACATATATATATATATATATATCCATACATATATGATGTTAATCCACGATAGACGCTGCTGTTGGGCCGTTCCTATTGTTTAGGAGCAATCCAGTAGGTTGTTACAACGTACCTTATCCAAGTTCCTTCAATTTAGGAAGTTTCGAAATTGCTGGTATAATTTCTGGAAACCTTCGGGGTTCATACAGGTACCCCCCTGTCAAGTAATCTACCTTTCAGCTGAACCTCTGCCAAGCTTTCACACGACATTACCCCTAGTCAGGGTTCATATGCTTGCACCTCTACATGATCATTCCACATTAGATGTCAGAACCCTGTCTTCCTTTCATACTAATCCAAGTCCATCACCTTAATGGGCCTTATATCAAGCCCAAGGTGAGTTTTAGGCACAACAACTACCCCCCGGTTCCTTGTAGCCATTTGAATGCAAAAGGAACCTAATATTACTCGTACGTCAATCACACTTTCATCCCATGTGAATCCCTAAGCCTACGTGAGAGTACTCGTTATAGGAAACAAGGGACTTGACCATGAAACTCCTGTGCTAATGATTGTACCTTCGTATCCTTCGAGTTTGAACCCTAGGGTTCCACTATCTCCACATTGGGGTACCATTAGTGAACCCCTCAAGCTACGTACCTTTGCATAAACATCCAATTTCCTAGATAATTATTAGAAAAGTATTTTAGACAAAATTCTTTCCAAGCGATAAACCTCAAAATAAAGTCCCAGTTGAACTTCAACTACGCGAACTCCAAATCCTACAAAAACTCTAACTTTTCAAAATTCAAAATTTAACTTTCATATAACCATTCCATTTCCCCCATAAAATCCTATGTATTGAGCCTTCCACCCGTCCACGTTCAAAGCCCTTATATTCCCAAAACATCTATTCATAATTATCTTTACCCATTAATCCTACACGCGGGCCTCTGCAAGTTGGAACACGTGTCGTGCCTATTCATATCCCTATACGCTTATATATACATATCCCTCTATGCCTTCTCCTCTTTCATATTTTCTCAGAGAATCGACGCCAAACCCTTTCTCCTCTCCTCTATTCATTTCGTCTCCTCAGACTCAGTTCCGGTGAGAGCTCCTATTTTCCGATCACTCTCTTCAATCCAAAGGTATTTCCCGTTCTTACTTTTCCATCATTTCTCATATTACTTGATGCCCGTTGATTTATATGTACACTGATGCACACATACTTACACCCAGACCTTGTATTCATACCTTTTTATGCTTAATATTCCGTCATGACTATCCCCTTGTGCTTTCCTTGTATTGCATACTGTCCTTTAGATGATGTTCTGTATTATCTGCACATGCATGTCATGTTTAACCGCCTAATTGAGCAGATCTGCTTACCTTTAATGATAGCTTTTCATCTGTCTGTTCATATCCACACATTTATATGCTTGTTTTCATACATATGTTCTTCAATTGCGCACGAATTTCGATTTCCTTTGCCCTTATTCATACTGCAATGGTGATATTTTTGTAAACCCATGAACCTGTAATGTCAACTGACTTCCCTATGTGCCTCACCCTATACTCTAGCCTCCTTGTATATGGGCTGTAATTCCTTAGGCCCAGTCCTAGATTTGTTAGTCTAGGGGTTTTAAATTCGTAACCCCCTTCACTTAGCCCTGGGTTGTATATGCACAAACCCTGTTTGAGGTAATGCCTCACTTATTCTCTCTCTCTTTTTTAACCGTCTTGTGGGTTTTCTCATGTGAACCCCCAGAATGAATAAGGATACCTTCAGCCCCTTCCCTCTGTTGAAACTCAAAAAATGAAAAAATGACCCTGGATGAATTGGGGGTTCCCATTTTTGAACCCCTATAATCAATACACCTCCACTATCTTTTTCTTGATGTGAAAACTACCCTTCCTCAAGAGTTGCACCACGGACTCGGAACTCACTCTGCTTCTCTTTGTGTAGATGTCGAGTCAATCCATGTCTGATAAATCCCAGAATTCTGTTGCCAAAGAGATTTCTCAAATGGCAGGAGACTTCGAAGCTGACTCGTTCTCCTCACCCAGTCCCATATCCAGACTTCCTCCCATGACCTCTACTGTGAGTTGCCGTACCCACTCCAAGGTCAAAGTCCTTGACCCCACTGCTGCCCAAATCTCACTCAAATCCTAATCTTTAGACCCTTCTTCAATTTTACCTACCATTGTTAGTTCTGATTCTCAAAAATCTGAGGAAGAGATCGACTCATTAGGGCACCTATCTCTAACAGTTGAACCCTTCAATGATCAGCCTGAGAATAGTACAAGCCAAGACAAAGTTACCCCTATCCAAGCCTCTAATGTTGCCACCCCCAGCTCTCTTGTGCCAAAACACAGACCTCTATGACTGCCCAAAAACTAGAAAACCTCCTTGAAGCCTATAACCCTGGGTGTTCACTTGTCGTACCTCAGTCAGAAGAGAGATGTCACGATTTTTCCAACTTCGAAACAGACCAAGTCATTCCCTATGCTGTATTGTCTACCTAGTTTTTTAGACTAGGGTTATCATTGCCTCTTCACCCTTTTATACTTGACATTCTGGACACCTAAAAACTTGCTCACCTGCAGTTAACTCCGAATTCCTATCGTATGGCTATATGCATATATATCCTATATGGCTCCATGTTCCAAGTTAAGCTAACTGCTCGTGAGTTGGGTTTCTTTTACCAACTTAAAGAGACTGGAAAAACCCCTGGCTTCTTCTACCTTGCCACCTGGAATGTTCATCAGGGAAAGTGCATAAAGGGCAATAAGAAATGAATGTCAGGGTGGCATAAACAATTCCTAAATTGATACGATTGCCCAGAGTACAGAAAGGAGTTGAACCCCTACCCAGATATGCCTGCTCAAACCATTCTAGTGGGAGAAGAATTGAAGAGAGCCCAAAATGTCTTGAAAAGAAGTGCAGAGCTAGGAGACGGTGCTAGGCTGCTTACTAAGAAGAAATTACTTCGTTCGGGTTTTTGCAAGAAACTCAACTCCAAGTCTCCAGGGGACGCCCGTACCCCTGTCAAGGAAAATCCTGTTGACGTAACCTCTAAAGAAATAGGTTCATGTTCGTATCCCTTCTTGTAGGCGTACCACTCCCCCTTTACTTGCTTTTCCCTTAGTAATTTATGCTTCACACCCCTTTTTTTATACATGTGATTTACTTGATATTTTATTGAAAAATATCTTTATTGTTGCCATGAACTGACTGATGTTCCATTTGTAATGCAGATATGTCTTTTTCAGTGCCTTCCGTCATCACCAAGCGTTCTGCACAGAAGGTCTCCAAGTCGCCTGTACCCTCCACACCTATTGAAAGAACCTCTTTTCCATCTGCCAAAGTCAGCCTAGCTCCCATAGAGAAGAATGCTTCCTCTAGAAAGAGGTCCACGCAACATACCCCTGAGATGTCTAGGGCATCTGGTTCTCGTGGAAGTAAGCGTTCCAAGCATGAGATCGAACTCAGCCCTTCAGAAACCCTCTCTCTTGTTCCCTTCACTGCTTTTGTTGAGGCCATTAAAGATAAGGTCCTTGTGCGATCTATCTTGGAGTGGAACAGCCTAAGCTTTGAGGAAGCAGGGCACCCCTAGTGAATGCTGAAAGCCTCTTTCTGTACCTAAAGCACAGTAGCCAGATTCTTGATAGGGTACGCTCAGAGTTGAAAACCTTTCAGAATGATAAGAAGAAGTTGTTGGCTTTAAACAAGAAGCTTTATGAGAGCGAGGGTACGCTGATCCAGGAGAGAGATAAGCTGTTGAGAGAGCGAGAGAGTCCATGGACGCCATCATCCTTAAGATGGATAAAGAAAAAGAAGATGCTAATAATGCCAGCAGGAAGGAGAAGGAAAAGCTTGAACTGAAGGTTCGAACTCTCCAGGGTGCAATCGCCAAGTACAAGGCCACTATTTACAAACGAGATGATAAAGAATACAATGCGGGTTACAAAGTCGGAATAAAAGACTACATGCACATATGAGGCTTTCCCAGATTTGGAATGGAGTCTCCTGGGTCAGGACGTAATTGATGCCATCGACCTGATCAAAGCCGAGCAGGCTGCAGCTATGCCGGAGGTGAAGACGGATGAACCCCCTCAGGACAGAGTTGATGAGATGCTTATCGATGCGACTATCCAAGATGTGGTGGAACCTGTGATGAACCCAGAAGTAGAAACTAGAGACGGGGGTTCGACGGTGATGCCCCAGGATGTGATCCAACCATCTAATCTTGAAACTGCGAAGGCCCCTCCTACTCAGGTAACTCCACCAGCTTCTCCAACCAAGACAATCCAGTAGCCCTTCTACCATGAACTTTCTTTTTAAAGTAATCCTTTCCTGAAATTTTCGGCAATGATTGCCATGAATTGATTATTTTGAGGGTGTGGCCTCCTCTGAAGGCTTCACAAGATGTAACTCTTAACTTGGTTCGCTTAAACTTTTGGTTTCGTTTTATGGATTCTTCTTGTTTTTGCTTAGTGTATACTTGCCATGTAGTTAATTTACATGTACATTGTGGCACCCCCAGATCCGGGGTCGGAGATCTAGGCGCTCACGGTCCATTTTCCATTAATAACATACTTGTTCTTGCACATAATATAAATAAACAGCCATCGACCCCACAATAAACTCACACCGCACACACACACACACAGGTTAGAGTCTCAGAAACATCATACATTTGATTAAGCAAAAGTAAAAGTTTTAGAGTTATTACAGACCGAATTAAATAGCATTTATGCTACCAGCAACACTTCGATATGAAGCGAAGTTGGCGGCTTGAAAGTTTGTTGCGGTACACTGCCTTGCACAGGTCTTACTTATAAATAAAACGTACTAACAAAAGTTGCCGACCAATCCGGCTAATGGGGCCTACCGGTGGAATCTCAACTGCAGCCTGGGGTCTAGTCACCTGCTTTCGAACAGTCTGACAGGTTCTTGCCATTTCTCTTAGCTGTTGTGTTTGTAAAATTTGAAAACAAGCAAGATTGAGCAACTATAGCTCAGCAAGAATATAGGTATAAAATAAGCAATATAGCATTTCATATGTATAACAGTCATTAAACTCGTTGTATCAATCAGTTATAAAATCACTTGTCATTATTGGTAAATTTCAAAGGTGCACCAGTACGTGCCCTTGTTTTCAAAATAACCTTGCAGTTCTAGCTACTGCATAAAGTCAACATCTTTCTCATCAAAATAGGACACTATCGGCAACTGGCACATAGGCCTAAGATGCAGTGTCAAAGAATTTTTCCAAAGTGGAGGAATGGGACTTAAAGAAAACATAAAACCTGACAGGGATTGACGATGATCAGTCGCCACATCCGAGTCCAATAATCCGCGGGTCTTCTCTACCGGTAGAAGGATAGAAACTACATCCGTAACTATCCCCGAGTGAAAACTACATCCGTAATCACCCTCGATGAAAACTACATCCGTAATCATCCTTCGGCAACACCTGGGCCGGAATAATAAGTGATGGACCGCCTGGCTCACGGCCGCTTACACATCCCGGGAATCGTTCGTCAACGGTTCCCACACCTGCCAGAGTCCCTTTTTCTTTTTCTTTTAAAAACTAGATTTTGATTAAAACAGAGTAGTTGTGGTTCGACATCAGTCGACCGATAATTCTTGAAATCATACAAGAAGCGAAACCTGACCGGGGGTTTTTAAAAATGTTTTGAGTTCGAAAAAGTTCGAGTTTGAGAGTATTAAAAGGTATCTTGGATTAACCTTGTTTTTAAAATAGTGAACAATAATTAATAAATGATATTTAAGATTTAATATTAATAAAATAATTATTTAATAAAATAAACTTTTAATCCAAGATAGGGTTTCGAGTATTTACGAAGATATGAATATAATACTTGAGTATATGATACTTCCCGAATGACCCTTCGGGTTTTCGCAATCTAGATACGATATAATAATATACCGCTCCCCGGTCAATAGGTATATACGGACCGCTACGACCTCTATTGCTAGAGTCGTTGTCCGAAGAAAACATTTTAATCTAAGTTCAAGGGGTACAAGCATATATGTACTTATACAATCTCAATTGCATCAATACTTCGATAAACATAGCATTTGATATAATTGAAAACTACAAACACAACAGTGAAAATCCTTGTATATGTATAAGTTTTGAAAAGTAAACTTGCCTTGGTTTGGTTGGGGTGGTCGAGCGTGCGGAGTGGAACGATCTATACATAAGCAATAACCGCTCGTTAGTACCTTAACAATATCTCTTTAATTACGGGGTTTTAGGGGGGTACGAAATTAACTTAATGACTTCGTCTTATGACACTCTAGCCCTTCTATAGGTCCATGACATCACTCGTTTACGCTCGTCACTTACTCGATTTAATTTAGTTACCACGTTCGAACCATCACCATTACTCCTAGAATTATGCTCCACTAACGACTTTTTCCCTTGCGCGAAATTTACTCTAGCATTTTTATAAAATCCAAAAATTCATATTTTAATCCAATTCTTTTTGGGTAGCCTTCACCACTGTATTTCCTAGCTTCTCTAATTTTTCCATGATCCCAAATATTTTTTAAGGTGTTTAAACAAGGTTCACAAGGGGGTCACTTTATGCAGTCCATAGTCCAGAAACAAAAATCACTTCTCCGGCCATAACTAAAAATCCACATATCACCTAGCTATGAATCTTACATATCCAGAAACTACATTCAATTATCTTTCCAACAATATAAGGTAGGACATCAGGTGACATCATTTGGGTGTTCAAACTCGTGTCACAACACAGGTCATTGCTCCTGGAAAAACTCAGCATGAACATACCACTTACATCAATCATTTTTCACAATTCCACCATAAAACCAACACTTAATACACTCAAATCATGGTTCATAACACTCATGGAGATACATATGTTATCCATAATCATAAAAGTCACAATCTCAACATAAAAACTCAAGATCCAAGTCATCCAACACTTATACAACCAAGATTAGCTCATACATGCATGGATCTACTACCAAACATTATAAATACTACATAACCAAGAGGGTTTGTGATTTTTATACCTTCTTGAGCTCCTAGGGACCTTGGGTAAGCTTTTCACAACACAACAACACCTTATATGATCTCCTACAACACCTATAATCCAAGATCTAAAAGAAAATCAAACATGGTTACTATTCACCCAATCTTTAACATTTTATAACTTGGAATTGGATGGATGAAATGAAGTGAAATTGCTAGCATACGTTGATTAGATGATGTAGATGACCTAGGAATTATGGTATGAATTATGAGTGATGAGAAGTGGGAGAAAGAATTTTTCTTTCTTCCCCACTTGTTCTTGGCCGAGAGCAATATCAAGGGGGGGGGAGAGTTTGATTTTTTTCTTTTTGTGTTTGTGTGGTTGTGTGTTTGATTGGGTGATACATATAATGTGTATGTATTAGCATTGTACAAGCCTAGGTATGGCTACAAGCATGGCTCTCATGTACTCTTGTCTCCACTTTTGAAAAAGTAATGCAACTAAACACTATTCATCTTCCAATGGCCAACTAGTTTGCTAGGTTTTCTAACTACTTGGTTGCATGGGCTTGCATGCAATGCTACTCCTTGTATTATTATTCTCCCACCAATGCTTATTATCTAATCTTTAATTCGTATCGTATCTTAATTAATCTCTCGTAATAATATTTTGTCGCGTAGAGATTTCCCCTATAATTCCTTAAGTACTAATTGTGTAAATTCCTCTAATGTCCATAATTCCTTGTCATGATCCTTAATAAATCTTGTAACACTCTAATCATTCTCAAATCTCAAATTTTATAAATCTCACTAACAATAAGACTCCTGCCTTCACAATCTCCCTTTTTATCTTACATAGGGAATACAACAACAAAGTTTCTCCGACAATCAATTCTATTAATCACAGGGATGACCAGAAAGGTTCCATATTGACATTGCCACAAGATATTAAATAAAATAAAATATTACCAAAAATTAGGGTTCTTACAGCCTCCCCTCCTTAAAAGGATTCCGTCCCGGAATCAGGTTGAAAACAGTTGGGGGTGCTTTTCACGCATTGCGCTTTCTAGTTCCCATGTTGATTCTTCGACATTCTGGTTCCTCCACAAGACTCTCACTAGTTTGACAACCTTATTCCTCAGCACCTGTTCTTTTCTATCCATAATTTCTACGGGTTGCTCCACATATGTTAAGTCTGGTTGCAGATCCACTTGATCATGCTCTATCACATGTCGGAAGTCGGTATGGTAGGGTCGCAGCATGGACACATGAAACACATTATGTACTTGCTGTAAGCTCGGAGGTAAAGCCAATTCATAGGCTAACTTTCCAACTCGTTTCAAGATCTCAAAAGGTCCAATAAATCTCGGGCTTAGTTTCCCCTTCTTACCAAATCTCATCAATCCCTTCCACGGTGATACTTTTAACATCACAAACTCTCCTACCTCATATTCTTTGTCCTTGCGGGTCTGGTCCGCATACTTCTTCTGTCTGTCTTGGGCCGCTACCAGCCGTCCTCTTATGAGCTCGATAGTTTCTCTTGTCTGTTGGACCAGTTCAGGCCCTAAAATCTTCCGCTCTCCAACTTCTTCCCAACACAAAGGAGACCGACATCTTCGTCCGTACAAAGCTTCATATGGGGGCATGCCTATACTCGCATGGTAACTGTTGTTGTAGGAAAATTCGATCAACGGCAAGTGGTCGTCCCAACTTCCTTTGAAATCTATGGCACATACTCTCAACATGTCCTCGATGGTCTGGATGGTTCTCTCGCTCTGTCCGTCTGTTTGGGGATGGTACGCAGTACTCATGTTTAACTTAGTCCCCGCACAATCCTGAAAACTCCTCCAGAACCTGGAGTTGAATCTTGGGTCTCTATCTGATACAATGCTCACAGGAACCCCATGCCTAACCACAATCTCCTTTAAGTAAATATCCACCAGCTTGTCGACGGTGTATCTCTCGTTGATTGGAAGAAAATGTGCTGACTTGGTCAATCTATCAATAATTACCCAAATGGCGTCATGATTAGTCTTGGTCCTTGGTAATCCGACCACAAAGTCCATCGCAATCTGTTCCCACTTCCACTCGGGTATCTCTAAGGGTTGCAACAATCCACTGGGCCTTTGGTGTTCGGCCTTTACTCTTTGACATGTCAAACACTTACTTACCCACTCTGCCACGTCCTTTTTCATATTAGGCCACCAATAGTATTCTCTTAAATCTCTATACATCTTAGTGCCTCCAGGGTGAATCGAATACCTTGAACTATGAGCCTCTTGCAAAATCTCATCTTTCAATTCTTGAACGTTCGGGATCCATATCCTAGATGCGTACCTCATAACTCCATTCCCGTCCTTCTCACACCTAATTTCTTCGCCAGTCAAAATTTTCTCCATCGAATTCTTTTCTTCTTCTATCTTCTTTTCCTGGCATAACTTAATCTTTTCCAATAGCGGTGGTTGGACTTTTATTTCCATTAGACTCTCTTGGCCAATTCCTGGCAACCTCACCTCAATCTCAAGCCTCTCGAGGTCCTTGATCACTTCGTCCACTGACGTTATCATCTTAAGCTTCTCCTTTCGGCTAAGTGCATCGGCCACTACGTTGGCCTTCCCTGGGTGATAATGAATCTCACAATCATAATCCTTGATTAGCTCTAACCATCTCCTCTGCCTCATGTTTAACTCTTTCTGAGTGAATATGTACTTTAAGCTCTTGTGATCCGTGTAGATTTCACACCTTTCTCCGTAAAGATAATGTCTCCAGATCTTCAAAGCGAAAACTATCGCTGCTAGTTCCAAATCATGGGTGGGGTATCTTATCTCATATTCCTTAAGTTGTCTGGACGCATACGCAATCACCTTACCGTGCTGCATAAGCACACACCCTAAACCTTTATGGGATGCGTCGCTATAAATCACAAAATCTCCCTTATCATCGGGTAGGGCTAGTACTGGTGCTGTCACCAACCTCTTTTTCAACTCTTGAAAGCTCTCTTCGCATTTTTCAGTCCACACAAACTTCTCGGTCTTGCGAGTTAGCCGGGTCAAAGGGGCTGCTATCTTGGCAAAGTCTTGGACAAATCTCCTATAGTAGCCGGCCAATCCTATGAAACTTCTCACCTCTGTCGGAGTGGTTGGTCTCTCCCAGTTTGATACAGCCTCTATTTTGGCTGGGTCCACTAGGATGCCTTGTTCGCTAATCACATGTCCCAAAAACTGAACTTCCTTCAACCAAAATTCACACTTCGAGAACTTAGCGTACAACTTTTCTTCTCTTAACGCTCCCAATACAATCCTCAAGTGCTCTGCATGTTCCTCTTTCGTCTTGGAATAAATCAAGATGTCATCGATGAAAACTATAACACACTTGTCCAGATACTTCTTGAAGACTCGATTCATTAAGTCCATGAAAGCTGCGGGTGCATTTGTTAACCCAAACGACATTACTAAAAACTCATAGTGTCCGTACCTGGTGCGAAAAGCCGTCTTTGGTATATCTTCTGGCTTAATCCTTAACTGGTGGTACCCGGTCCTCAAATCGATCTTGGAAAAATAAACCGCGTCCTTTAGTTGGTCAAACAGGTCATCTATTCTGGGCAAAGGATACTTATTCTTTATGGTCACCTTATTCAACTCCCTGTAGTCTATGCATAATCTCATACTGCCATCCTTCTTTTTCACGAATAGTACCGGGGCTCCCCACGGTGACACACTAGGTCTTATCATTCCTTTATCCAACAGCTCTTGCAATTGGGTGGCCAACTCTTTCATCTCCACTGGGGCTAGCCTATACGGGGCCTTTGAAATTGGGGCCGTGCCCGGAACTAAATCTATAGCGAACTTGATGTCTCTATCAGGTGGTAGTCCTGGAAGATCGTCCGGAAATACATCCGCGAATTCATTAACGACTGGGATTTCCTGTAGGTTGGGCGCCTCCTTCTTGGTATCCTTTACATAGGCTAAATAGGCCTCGCATCCTTTATGTAACAGCCTTTTTGCTTGAATCATAGTCAGAAACTTTTGGGTTTGTCGTTTTCCACTAAACACTACTTCCTCATCCCCTGGCAATCTTAAACTCACTTTCTTCTTCACGCAATCAATCTGAGCTCCGTGGGTTGTCAACCAATCCATACCTATTATTACGTCAAACTCCCCTAATTTAAAAGGTATTAAATCTACCCGAAAGTGTCGCCCTTCTATTTCTAGGTCGCAACCTGGACAAACTTGGTTAACAGGAATAATTTCATGATTGGCTATCTCTACTTGCAGTCTGTCTCTCAGTGGTTCAGTCTTAAGGCCTAGCCGACATACAAAATCTAGAGATATGAAAGACTTGGTAGCTCCCGAATCAAATAAAACATTCGCATTAACTGAGTTGAGTAGTAGGGTACCTGCGATCACATCCGCGTTCCTCACGGCATCTTGCACAGTCATGTTAAAAGTTCATGCAGTCGGGGCCCTGTTAGAAGCAGTTCCACTCATTCTTGATGCAGCTGGCCCAGAGGACATACATTCCCTCATTCGGTGCCCTGGTTTCCCACACTTAAAGCAATTACCTCCAGCACTGGTGTTGTTACTAGTCCCTCGACAGGTGTTAGCATAATGTCCCGTCAGCCCACACTTGAAGCACTTCACATCTTGCAGGTTACACACGCCCGCATGTTTCCTTCCACATTTATTGCATTCCGGGAGTGGGGCTCGGGGTGGGGTAGAGTACGATGATCCCTGTGGTCGGCCGCCCTGGCCCACACTCCAACTTTCAGCTTTCTTGGTTCCAAAGTTCCCGCTGGGTTGGGACATTGTTCCTCGCTTAAATTTGCCCGGAAAGCTACCTCCCGCAGAGTTCCCCTTTCGACTATCAAACTTCCTCTTCCTTCCTTCTCTCTCCTTCTGCATCTGTTCACCTCCAGCCTCAACAATCGATGCTTTCTGTACCAGGGTGGCATAGTCTGTCAGCTCAAGAACCGCCACACGATTCTGAATCCATTGCTTTAGCCCCAATTGAAACCTTCGGGCCCTCTTCACCTCAGAGTTCACATATTCCGGCACAAACCTTGACAGCTTAGTAAATCTTGCCTCATACTCGGCCACCGTCATGTTGCCCTGCTTTAGTTCCAAAAATTTCAGCTCCATTTGTGTTTCCATGAACCTAGGGAAATACTTTTCCAAGAATAACTCGCTAAACCTCTCCCAGGTCACTACACCTTTTCCCTCCAAATTCTTTTTAGCTTCCCACCAGTAGTTTGCCTCACCCTTCAGCAGATAGGTGGCGAAAACAGTTTTTTGCTCTTCAGCGACTCCTAGTATCTCAAAAGATTTTTCCATTTCTTTCAGCCAGGCTCTTGCCTCGACCGGGTCTGCAGTTCCCTTAAACTCCGGGGGTTTCAGGGATTTGAAATTCCGAAAGGCATTGGCATTCGCATTGTTGGGTGGTGGCTGAACCGGGGGACGGTCCAAGTTCTGCCTAAGTAGGTCCATGAATCGCTCCATAGGGTCTCTCCTTGGGTTTTCCACCTCTAGGGTATCATCTTCAGCTTCCTCTTCATCATACTCAGAGTTATCAAACAAGTTATAGTCACTACCTTCATCCTCGCTCAGGTTCTGATCCTCTCTCTCTCGGTTTTGGTGGCCTTCCGGCCCATGGTGGCTACCCTGGCCTTCAGAGTTGGCCGGGTGAGCTCGAGTGTTCATTCTTCTGGGTGGCATGATTCTGATAATAAGACAAAAATGGGTTAGGGTTTGCAGATTATTTGACCGTATTTAGAGAAGTCAGGAACGTATTGTTCCTCTTTATACAGGGTTAAAATTTCGAAACTCGTAGTGCCCTTATGATGGCGATAAACTGTAAAACCTTTTTAGGGGAAGTCGTTACGTGGTTCGAAAACATTTGTAGGAATTTCCAAGATTTCAAAACTTCGAACTTATAGAAATATTTTCGAAATTTTTAAATAACTAAAAACCGTTTTTTTTTTTTTTTTTTGAAAGGTTTATTTTAGAAAAATTGTAGGAATATTTTTGGAAAATGTGGAGAACAATTTGAAATCACATATCGTAATTTGAAACAGTATGGTTGTATTTGTGGCTTGTAGCAGTTGTATAATCACAGTTGTATAATCACAGTTGTATATCAAAACAGTAGAGCATGGCATCGGAAAGTAAAGCAATTGAGACAATATCAAGGAAACTGAAGCTAAATAAGTATGGTACAAGGGTTGTCACAAAGTTTGGATGTTAGAGCCAAATACATAGTTCCGATGTCAAAGTCCAGCAAAAGTGGAACAAATATAAGTACATAATCCGAATAGTCAGGGCTACACAAAAGTAGGCTACATCCGTACATCCTATCCGTAGTCACATCTAAATATATGTAGGTCAGTCTACTCGTCCACTGGTCAGAAAGGACGCCACTGCACAAGTCAACTATCCCGCAAAATCGACACACTAATGTCATCTGAACCTAGGGACTGAGCTATCAGTAACACATCACGGGGCCGCACCGCGACGGAGCAAGGCCCTCACTCGGGCAAATGCACGACGCACAACACGTCTAACATCCCTAGCCTGGATCACTCCGCCCCCGCGGATCCCTAATCCGAGAACCCTCTCGCGACTCCTCCTCTCAATCCTGTGGAGTCGAGCTCTAGTCCTCCTAGCAACAGTAGTCCTCCTCTCAGCCTGGATCCTCAAGCGCGCCTCGCGCTCCTCCACTATCACCCTCCTCGCCTCGTTAAGTCGGGCCTCCGCAGAAAGTAAGTCTCGGGTCATGAACTGCACGATATAGGCGTGCTCAGCGCCCGACACCGGGGTAGGTCCAGTGGTGGGGGTGGCATAACAGGGGCAGGAGCAGGAGCAGGGGTAGGGTCACGCTCCTCCTCACTAGAAGTATCCTCCTCGGGGTCATCATCTGAAGAAGTGGGGCTCAATGACTGTGGAGAGGGTGGGGGTGACACAACACGGTCCTCACCGGGTCGCACACTCTCCTCATCAGTGGCCACAGGGGAGGGGGTAACAGGCTCAGGCTCCATAAAGGGCTCCTCCTCGGGATCCTCATCATCAGTATCCCCTAATATCGTAATCCAGGGGCCCAGCTCGGGGTCAGCATCAGTATCCTCAACAGGGTCCTCAGTCTCTCTCAGTAGTGCCTCATCATGCTCCCTCTCATAGGCCTCAGGGTCTGGTATATCCTCCATCTACACAAGGGAAATAAGCTAGGTTACTAACCAAAAAGAAGGGTTTAAGAAGTAGTTCCCTCACGGGCCTTAGAAGTCAGGGCCATATCCGATAACCCGACTGTGAACTCGATGAGAGCTCTAAGTATTAATGGGATTATTATGATTGTTATTATTATTAGTATCGTTATGGTTGCTTCCCTAAGTTACTATCGTTTCTGAGAACTGTAACCTTCTCTCTGATACCATTTCTGTGGCGCCCCCAGATCCGGGGTCGGAGATCTAGGCGCTCACGGTCCATTTTCCATTAATAACATACTTGTTCTTGCACATAATATAAATAAACAGCCATCGACCCCACAATAAACTCACACCGCACACACACACACACACAGGTTAGAGTCTCAGAAACATCATACATTTGATTAAGCAAAAGTAAAAGTTTTAGAGTTATTACAGACCGAATTAAATAGCATTTATGCTACCAGCAACACTTCGATATGAAGCGAAGTTGGCGGCTTGAAAGTTTGTTGCGGTACACTGCCTTGCACAGGTCATACTTATAAATAAAACGTACTAACAAAAGTTACCGACCAATCCGGCTAATGGGGCCTACCGGTGGAATCTCAACTGCAGCCTGGGGTCTAGTCACCTGCTTTCGAACAGTCTGACAGGTTCTTGCCATTTCTCTTAGCTGTTGTGTTTGTAAAATTTGAAAACAAGCAAGAGTGAGCAACTATAGCTCAGCAAGAATATAGGTATAAAATAAGCAATATAGCATTTCATATGTATAACAGTCATTAAACTCGTTGTATCAATCAGTTATAAAATCACTTGTCATTATTGGTAAATTTCAAAGGTGCACCAGTACGTGCCCTTGTTTTCAAAATAACCTTGCAGTTCTAGCTACTGCATAAAGTCAACATCTTTCTCATCAAAATAGGACACTATCGGCAACTGGCACATAGGCCTAAGATGCAGTGTCAAAGCATTTTTCCAAAGTGGAGGAATGGGACTTAAAGAAAACATAAAACCTGACAGGGATTGACGATGATCAGTCGCCACATCCGAGTCCAATAATCCGCGGGTCTTCTCTACCGGTAGAAGGATAGAAACTACATCCGTAACTATCCCCGAGTGAAAACTACATCCGTAATCACCCTCGATGAAAACTACATCCGTAATCATCCTTCGGCAACACCTGGGCCGGAATAATAAGTGATGGACCGCCTGGCTCACGGCCGCTTACACATCCCGGGAATCGTTCGTCAACGGTTCCCACACCTGCCAGAGTCCCTTTTTCTTTTTCTTTTAAAAACCAGATTTTGATTGAAACAGAGTAGTTGTGGTTCGACATCAGTCGACCGATAATTCTTGAAATCATACAAGAAGCGAAACCTGACCGGGGGTTTTTAAAAATGTTTTGAGTTCGAAAAAGTTCGAGTTTGAGAGTATTAAAAGGTATCTTGGATTAACCTTGTTTTTAAAATAGTGAACATTAATTAATAAATGATATTTAAGATTTAATATTAATAATTAATAAAATAATTATTTAATAAAATAAACTTTTAATCCAAGATAGGGTTTCGAGTATTTACGAAGATATGAATATAATACTTGAGTATATGATACTTCCCGAATGACCCTTCGGGTTTTCGCAATCTAGATACGATATAATAATATACCGCTCCCCGGTCAATAGGTATATACGGACCGCTACGACCTCTATTGCTAGAGTCGTTGTCCGAAGAAAACATTTTAATCTAAGTTCAAGGGGTACAAGCATATATGTACTTATACAATCTCAATTGCATCAATACTTCGATAAACATAGCATTTGATATAATTGAAAACTACAAACACAACAGTGAAAATCCTTGTATATGTATAAGTTTTGAAAAGTAAACTTGCCTTGGTTTGGTTGGGGTGGTCGAGCGTGCGGAGTGGAACGATCTATACATAAGCAATAACCGCTCGTTAGTACCTTAACAATATCTCTTTAATTACGGGGTTTTAGGGGGGTACGAAATTAACTTAATGACTTCGTCTTATGACACTCTAGCCCTTCTATAGGTCCATGACATCACTCGTTTACGCTCGTCACTTACTCGATTTAATTTAGTTACCACGTTCAAACCATCACCATTACTCCTAGAATTATGTTCCACTAACGACTTTTTGCCTTGCGCGAAATTTACTCTAGCATTTTTATAAATCCAAAAATTCATATTTTAATCCAATTCTTTTTGGGTAGCCTTCACCACTGTATTTCCTAGCTTCTCTAATTTTTCCATGATCCCAAATATTTTTTAAGGTGTTTAAACAAGGTTCACAAGGGGGTCACTTTATGCAGTCCATAGTCCAGAAACAAAAATCACTTCTCCGGCCATAACTAAAAATCCACACATCACCTAGCTATGAATCTTACATATCCAGAAACTACATTCAATTATCTTTCCAACAATATAAGGTAGGACATCAGGGGACATCATTTGGGTGTTCAAAATCGTGTCACAACACAGGTCATTGCTCCTGGAAAAACTCAGCATGAACATACCACTTACATCAATCATTTTTCACAATTCCACCATACAACCAACACTTAATACACTCAAATCATGGTTCATAACACTCATGGAGATACATATGTTATCCATAATCATAAAAGTCACAATCTCAACATAAAAACTCAAGATCCAAGTCATCCAACACTTATACAACCAAGATTAGCTCATACATGCATGGATCTACTACCAAACATTATAAATACTACATAACCAAGAGGGTTTGTGATTTTTATACCTTCTTGAGCTCCTAGGGACCTTGGGTAAGCTTTTCACAACACAACAACACCTTAGATGATCTCCTACAACACCTATAATCCAAGATCTAAAAGAAAATCAAACATGGTTACTATTCACCCAATCTTTAACATTTTATAACTTGGAATTGGATGGATGAAATGAAGTGAAATTGCTAGCATACCTTGATTAGATGATGTAGATGACCTAGGAAATATGGTATGAATTATGAGTGATGAGAAGTGGGAGAAAGAATTTTTCTTTCTTCCCCACTTGTTCTTGGCCGAGAGCAATATCAAGGGGGGGAGAGTTTGATTTTTTTCTTTTTGTGTTTGTGTGGTTGTGTGTTTGATTGGGTGATACATATAATGTGTATGTATTAGCATTGTACAAGCCTAGGTATGGCTACAAGCATGGCTCTCATGTACTCTTGTCTCCACTTTTGAAAAAGTAATGCAACTAAACACTATTAATCTTCCAATGGCCAACTAGTTTGCTAGGTTTTCTAACTACTTGGTTGCATGGGCTTGCATGCAATGCTACTCCTTGTATTATTATTCTCCCACCAATGCTTATTATCTAATCTTTAATTCGTATCGTATCTTAATTAATCTCTCGTAATAATATTTTGTCGCGTAGAGATTTCCCCTATAATTCCTTAAGTACTAATTGTGTAAATTCCTCTAATGTCCATAATTCCTTGTCATGATCCTTAATAAATCTTGTAACACTCTAATCATTCTCAAATCTCAAATTTTATAAATCTCACTAACAATAAGACTCCTGCCTTCACAATCTCCCTTTTTATCTTACATAGGGAATACAACAACAAAGTTTCTCCGACAATCAATTCTATTAATCACAGGGATGACCAGAAAGGTTCCATATTGACATTGCCACAAGATATTAAATAAAATAAAATATTACCAAAAATTAGGGTTCTTACATACATATATATCCATGCCTATACACAGGTTAGTACTTGGTGTTCCTTATTCTGCATGCCAAGTCTAATGAGGTATCCATACCATGCTTTATTCACTTAGGTATCCACTACATGTTTCCCATTAGATTTATCGGCCCTTACCAATTTTGGGGTTCATTTGTTGTACCCCTAGTCATTAATGAAACGAACATGTATACCTGCCTTAAGAACAACAGATATTTCACATGTCATGCTCCTAACATGTTTCTTAGCAAAACTTGTCCTAACCTTATGAATTTTTAGATCCGTAAACCAAGTGAGTTTCTTACTGAGCTCGTCATTTCCATCTCAAATCCTTACCTTGCAACCAATCCTTATTAACCACAAGGTATTTACTAAGGGATGACTGATATTCTACCGGTCATACCCCTGGGTGCATTACCCTTTAAGCACACTAGGCTCCCGCCAACCTCGAATCCCATTTTCATGCGATTTCCTCGCAAAATTAATTTCCTTAGCCAAAAGGTTAAGCCTTACTCACCCAGCTTCCCTGGGGTCGTAGCAAGGCCATTTTGCCAATTTGTACTTAATTCCCACAACTGCATACAAATCTTGTAGGAGTATTGGTTATCCACCGTATTGATTACACGATAATTCAGGGTTCACGCGATTGAACCTCCCACATGGAAGAATCTCGTGGCCCTAGTTTCCCTAGAACCTTCCTACCTTGGGGTTCCACCCCATTTAATGCATAAGCCATGCATGCCCTAATCCCTGTGTACATACTCCACATACGTTCCAATCCATATAATTCATGTAATCCATTAACATACATTCTATATGTTTTCCATCCATAAGCATATAACCCATATGCTTCCATCCATAAACATATAATCCATATGCTTCCATCCATAAACATATAATCCATTACATAATTTTTGCTTTAAAATTTTATCCATTTTTAAGTTAAACTATCTTTCCATTAATTGGTGTATACCTACTACCCCCCGAGTTCTTTAATATAATTAGACTTATAATGAAGAACTAGGTTCAACAGTCGTATCCTTTTTAAAACATAAACAAAATAGGTTACACATAACATGCATTCATCCACATAAATCCATACATTTTATGCATAAACATAGATAAAAGGAAAACAAGTTGATTTCAATTCCATTAAATCAAATCATAATTGGTGTTCAACAGGTAGGTGTACATTCACAACCCCCCGAGCACTTTATTAACATGAAACGGGAAATTCCTAGCCGACTGATCCTAATATCATGGTAGCTACAACTAATAAGCCACTTTTATTTTCCTACACCTGAAAGAGGTCTACAAGAAATGTTACCTGGGTTCAACTACTGGTAATATTTCTTAAGGTGTTCGGCGTTCCACGCCCTCGGGATTAACTTCCCGTCCAAATCCTCCAGATGATAAGTTCCTTCCCATAGGACCGATTTGATCACATATGGGCCTTCCCAATTTGGCTCAAAGGCCCCATATCCTGGAGTCCTCATGTTAGGCATCATCTTCCTTAAAACCAGATCACCAACCTTTAAAGGTCGTGCTCGAACCCTGCCATCAAATTACTTGCGAGTCCTTTATTGATAGGCTGCAAGCTTCAGCTGAGAGGTTGCACGAACCTCTTCCACCAAATCCAAATACAAACGATGATTAACTTCATTTTCCATGGGATCAAAGTTATCCCTCCTAAATGAGCCAGTACCAATCTCCACATGTACCATTGCTTCGCACCCATTAGTTAGTGTAAATGGGGATTCGCCAGTTGTAGTCCTAGGTGTTGTATTGTAGGACCATAACACCATGGGAAGCTCCTCTAGCCAGCAGCCCTTCTTATCTTCCAACTTTGCCTTTAAAGTGTGTTTAATGATTTTATTGATGGCTTCAGTCTGACCGTTGCTTTGAGGGTGGCAAACTGTAGAGAAGCCCTTCACAATTCCGAGGTCTTCATATTGTTAACTCGAATAACTTGTAGAAGTGAGGGGTTGAATACAAGTTATATAATCGTGTCTGATTTTTGCTCAAATAAATAAACAAGAACAAATGAATAAATCAAACTGTTTGTATTAATAAGATCAAATACAAACTCTACCAAAGGTGTACAAATACCTTTAGCAGCTGCTGACAATACAAATCTCTCTCTGTTTGTTTCGAACTCTCGAATACAAACCTTATGCTATCGACTCACAATCGCTCGATTCTTTTTACAATGATATAGATATAGTATTTATAATGCTACCTATCAACTAATAATATAAAGTTAATCTATACATGACAATGTTCTGCCGTCTAGTTGATAGTTTCCATCAATAAAAAATTCTTTCATTCATGATATCTTCTTGCTTGTTCTTCAAACAACGATCCTGTTTTATAGCACTTGCCAGTTTCTGTAGCATCCATAATGACATCATCAGTAACACGACGGATATCAGGATTCCATCTTGCATCAGGATCTCACCATCCCATCAGTACTTGATCAGTATTTGACTTGTCGTATGAGGATCCAATCTCAGTTTCTGACATGTAGTACTTGATGCACTGTTCCTGACTTAACTCTAGAGATTACTGTCTAACATATATATCCTATAGAAAGTGCTAAATCCTTTATAAGATCAGGATATACAAGAAGTATTTGCAAATTCTATTCTTAACATCATAACGCATGAATTACTCCTAACACACATAAACCACTCATTTCCTTGCTATCTAATTGCTTGCCATTATCAGATATCAACTTATGGGGAACCCCATACCGGCATACAATTGCCCGGAACACGAACTCCTTTAACTTGGCTGCGGTGATCATAGCCAGGGGTTCAGCTTCGGCCCACTTTATAAAATAATCCATAGCTACGACAGCATACTTTACTCCTCCCTTCCCTTTGGGAGTTCTCCAATCAGATCAATTCCCCAAACAGGAAAAGGTCAGGGGAATTTTTTAGGACCCAACTTTGATTGGATCCTTTCTTACTAGATTTTGAAACAACAGGCTTTGAGAATTTTGCCTTTACTTTACCTGTTGTAGAGTCAACTTTAGACTCTGATTTCACAAACAGTTTGTGACTAGGAGTTTCAGATTTCAAAGAATAATAGTCATAAAATAGTTCATGATATTCTCTACACATGTAAATGGAATGAAGTAAACTACCACAATGATAACAAGCTTTTTGTGGTTGGTATTGAATTTTCTGAGTCTTGGGGAATCTGAACTCAGTTTTCCAAGAAGGTTTTTGATTGCAGTCTAGGGCCAAATGATTATGATTTCCACACTTATAGCATTTTTTCCTAGGTACATCAGGTACATTCTTGTAATTATTCTCTTTGTTAATACCTTCCTTTCCATTCCTATTTCTCTTGATCTTGCTAGACTCTGAAAGACCATCTAATCTCTATTTCAACTGAGACTTAGACAGAAACCCTATGTTTACATTCTTAGGTTTCTCTAACACTTTCTCATCTGAATTACTATTGTTAATCCTTTTGCGTACAACAGGGGTACCTTTTGAATCAACAAATTTAACATGATTAGGTTCAGAAACAATTTTCTTACCTTCAGATTTAGATGTGCTAGCTTCTACTTTACTATCATCATTGACAATAGCTACTTTTTCTTCTTGTCTAGCCTTATCAAAACCTAAACCATTAACCTTACCACGAATTCCATTTTCAATGATTTCTTGTGTCTTTTTACCAGAAATGTTAATGGTCTTAATCACATCTCTCTCTTCCTCTAGTTCTTTTCTGACATAGTCATAAGCCTCAAGAATAACACTATAATCATGCTTAGCTTTATCAGAACTTAACTTATATTCTTCCATTTGAATTAACTCAGATTCAAGAAAATTATTTCTATCAACTAATTTATCATTCTTAACCTTAAGTTCATCTCTTTCACAAGTAAGAATTCTAAAATTAGTCATAAGATTCTTAAACTCAGCATGGATAGATCTAATTTTATCAGAATTTAAGTTATCAAATGAATCAAGAGAGTAAAGTGATACCTTAACAGAGGATAGAGAAGTTTTCTTTGGAGATCCAGGTTTATCTAAAACATTTGCCATCAGTGCAATGTTGTCATAATCCAATTCATCTTCAGAATCATTGGAATCAGCCCAATCCTTCTGTGTGACCATAAGTGCATTACCCTTTCCTGAATTCCTGGGCTTATTACACTCACTAGCAAAGTGTCCAAGCTCGCTGCAGTTAAAGCACTTGATCTTGGCCTTATCAAGCTTGACAATTGTACCTTTGCCTTTGTTACTCTTCTTCTCCTCCTTCTTTTGAAAAGGTACTTTGCTAAATCTTCTCCTGTTGAATCTTCCTTTCTTGAAGGCTTTAGCAAACATAGCAAAGAGTTCCTGCATCTCAGATTCAGAATCATTGTTGTCAGAGTCCATATCAGTACTCTCTAACTCAGAACTTTCTTTGCTTTTCTTCTTCCTTGAGTTCTTTACAGCAATCTCTTCTTGCTGTTCTTCCGGAAGCTTCTTTAATTCAGATTGAGTAGTAAGTGCAACAGTCTTTATCTTTCCTTCACTCTTGCTCTTCTTCTGCTGCTTGTCAAGTTCATAAGCTCTCAGTTTTCCATATACTGCCTCTAATGATATTTCATCCAGATCATTAGCTTCCTCAATCGCAGATATCTTCTCATTGTAGAAATCATGCAAAGCTTTCATGAACTTTGTATTCATATCCTCCAAGTCATAATATTTACCAAGCATGGCCATCTCATTGATGAGTTTTGTAAACCTATCAAAGGTATCAGTAATTGACTCACCAGACTTGGATTCAAAGTACTCATACTGTTGTATAAGTAGTGTCCTCATATTCTTCCTGATAGGCTTAGTTCCTTCACAGTGAACCTTAAGATTGTCCCATATATCCTTAGCAGTTTTACAAGAGAGAACATAGTTAGTGAGAACATAATCAAGACTATTGAATAATATGTTTCTCACTTTAGCATCTTTAAGAACATTCTCCTTGTCCTTATCTGACCACTCAGATTTTGGCTTCTCTGCTGTATGTTCTGGAACAACCACACCATCAATAGTTGCTTGTCCAATGATCTTTGTTGGAACAAAAGGTCCATCTCTGATTCTGTCAAGATAATCAGGATCTGTTGCTTCCAGATGATGCAACATCTTTACTTCCCATAGAGTATATTCGTTTCTCTTGAGCATAGGAATCTTAGTATTCCCATCCTTGTAAACAGACATGATTGCAGATCTTTATGATTATTCGAAATCAACCTGCTCTGATACCAATTGTTAACTCGAATAACTTATAGAAGGGGGGGTTGAATACAAGTTATATAATCGTGTCTGATTTTTGCTTGGTTATATGAACAAGAATAAACGAATCAATCAAACTCTGTTTGTATTAAATAAATCAAATACAAACTCTACCAAAGGTGTACAATACCTTTAGCAGCTGCTGACAATACAAATCTCTCTGTTTGTTTCAAACTTTCGAATACAAACCTTATACAGAGCTACGCACACGAACTTACAACTCACACTTGTTCGACTACGACTCTTTTTACAATGATATAGAGAGAGTATTTATAATGCTTCCTATCAACTAATTACAGAAAGATAATCTATACATGACAATGTTCTGCCGCCCAGTTGATCGTTTCCATCAATAGAAAATTCCTTCCTTCATAATATCTTCTTACTTGTTCTTCAAACAACGATCCTGTTTTATAGCACTTGCCAGTTTCTGTACCATCCATAATGACATCATCAGTAACACGACTGATATCAGGATTCCCTCTTGCATCAGGATCTAACCATCCTATCAGTACTTGATCAGTATTTGACTTGACATATCAGGATTCGATCTCAGTTCCTGACATGTAGTACTTGATGCACTGTTCATTCCTGACTAAACTTTATAGATAACTGTCTAACACATATTTCCTATACAAGATGCTAAATCCTTTATAAGATCAGGATATACAAGAAGTATAAGTAAAATTCTATTCTTAACATCACAACTCATGAATTATTCCTAACAGATATTAGCCATTTCACTAGGAATAATTTGAGTTATATCAGTACTGGAAAATTAAAGAAAGGATTCACTGACAACTTGATTACAACAACTGAGAATAATCGATTAAACAAGAATATAGTCAAGTGCTAATTATTTAATAAAACTTTTCCAACACATTGTAAGTTTGAACTAAATTAAGTAAGTTAAGTGATTCAAAACGAATAGTTGTAAAATAATTCCGGGCTAATCAATTGCAAATAAGTTGAAAAAAAGTTCCCTTGAAGGAGGTCCATCGGTTAAAAAGATGTTGTACTCATGATTAATGAAGAAAGATTCTTATAAGATTTCAAATCCTGGATTTCCTCTGTCTGAAAATTTCTTTTGACTACTTTTAAAAATTAATAAAATAAATATTAAATAAAATGGTACTTTATAGAGGAATTCAGTAAAATACTCGGTATTAAAACATTATTGGAGTAAAGATTGCTCACAAGGTTAATTGAAGGTTTGCACTTGACTATATGTTAAGAAAATAAACATTACGTTCTTTGAAGAAGTACGTCATTTTTATAAACATAACTTAACAGAAACATTCTTATGAACGATATGAATAAAATTGCATCACTTGAACAATAAGTGATTAGCAAGAACACTTGCCTCGATTTACGAAGTTCTCGATCCTAACATGGATCCTCGACTCAATTTCACGTCAGTCTTTACTTCTTTATATGCTGACCTCTTACTCGGCTCAACATCCAACTCTACTTCATAACTCACCACTTTCACATCAATTCACCCGTTGGCTTTGATACTTGTTCTTCTGTTCGTCTTTCCATTTTCCCACGCACTGCTCTCGACCAGGTCTCCTACTTGAACCTTTACATGGTCAAATACTATTTTAGTACTAATTCAAGCAAAACTTATCGTTTGCTCTATTCTACCCATGCGCGTCCTATAACACTTACATATACAATACATATAGACATATACATACATATTCACATAATAGTCTTACTATAATCAACTAAGTCACATAAACACCTCACATAACCATTTCAAAACAACACAACCACTTAAAATTTAAAACCACGATATTTTCTCGAAATAATCCACTGATACATACACTTAAACCCTTAGTAATCATAACACACCTCCAAGCATTGAAATTAAATAAGTTAAATAGGTTTTAAATAGATTTGCAGGGGATTTTTAGAAAATTTCGGCATGTAGTATTCGTTTATCGGACTATGGGCACAGCCCCTCAAATACAATTCAATCCTGCTTTTGCAAAAATAAAGCTGCCTCAACTTGCAGCAACATAAAAATAAACAAGTAAGAAAAGTACCCGCCCAGACATGCGGCACCTAGCACATAATAATTTACATTAACACTACTACTTACGCTACACCAATGATCGTATTTCTCACGCATTTTAATGATACGCGTGACAATCAATCATTGATGTTCGTAAGCCCTAGGGAACAACCCCTAGCACTAACTATTACTTACGCTATATCAATGATCACATCACTCAAGTATATTAATTATACTCGTGGTAGTTAATCATGGATATTCGTAAGCCCGAGGAACTAGTTGAAGAGAATTACACAAGTCCTTAAATATTGACATTTAAGGCTTGTGATCTCATTGCAACTCCTCGCAGATAAACACATAATAAAATAAGTCTATCAATTAATCTTTGATATAAATAACATTTTAAAACCATACAAATAGCTCACCACCACATATAATTTACCACCAAATACTAGACAAGTATAATATCCAACAAATACTATAACTCGACTTTATACATTTAACACATAGACGCTTTCAACTAATAAAACCATATAACTACACGTCATACGACAATAACAAGTTACACTTAACAATTAACAATCACCACTAAAATTAACCACTAAACCGAACATTAAACTCGAATATTTCGAGTTCCCAAACTCATACTTCCGAATTTACAACTTTCCTACATAACAAGCTCCTAAATTTAGAACTCGGGAATATAACTCTAACAATTTTAATCGATACTCATAAATTTTCAAAATTAACTCACGGAGATTAAAACAATAATATTGTAATTTAAACTAATTAAATTACCACAACTACATAATTAAATCACAATTGAATTACCACAATATTCGCATAATTCGAAACTAATTAAATACGAAAATTAAATAAGTAAACACGAGATTATACCATTTCCGATTCCGGTTTGATTCGTCGAAAATCCATCTCCTCCATCTCTCTCTCTCGCTCTCTCTCTCTCTCTCTCTATACCACCAGCTGCCCTTCCCGGCCTCCTTCCATCGGCGCTCGCGCACCACGCCGCCATCGCGGCTGTACCGTCGCCGCTGCTGCTATTCCGATCACCCCCTCCCCGCTTGCACAGTCGGCGATATACACACATACACCAATTGCACACACCACTGCGACTTTCTATTCCCCGTGCAAACATATACACGCACACTGTATATATATGTATATATCCTCTACTTGTTCATCCTCAATCTCTTTTTTTATCTCTCAATTTCTCTCCCAATCTCTTCCTTCTTCTCCTTACTTTCTCTGCGTCTTTTTCGTTCCCTCGTTTTCTCGAATTTTCTATCTGCTAGGTTCTCTTCTTTCTTATTGGGCTTGGCCCAATAACAATATATCTCTACTACACTTCATTTCGGCCCCATTTAATACTCTTAAACGACTCTTATAAATCGAAATCAAATAAAATATTCGAAAAATTAAACTTTTCATTTTTAAAATAAAGAATATAAAATTACGAGCACACATATATTTTTAAAATATTTTTCGGATCAAAAATGAATTAAATATGAATTTTCAAAGTTTTGATCCTTTAAATACAATAAAACTCTTAAAATCATTTTAAAATACCGAAACATCCAAATTAATTCACCCAACCATTTTAAAAACTAAATAATATTATAAAGATAATATCACAAAAGATTTCATGATTTTTAATCCCTCCGATAATTTTATAAAATCTACAGAGGATCAAAAATACATGATTTAAATATTTTTAAATCCTCAAAAATACAAATAAAAATATACTGACCTTCACAGCTCACACGAATCATCATATAAACACATAAACACAACTTCATATATTTTTCACCTTACCACTATATTCACATAATATAATTTACAATTTATAATAAATAAATAATATTAAAATCGAAATTTTCTAAGGCGTTATATCCTTCCCCCCTTAATAGGATTCTGTCCTCAGAATCAACGCTAAGGACACCATTAACAATTTTCTCGAACATCTTACTTCCACTCCCAGGTTGTATCTTTCAACCTTTAGGATTCCCTCATACTAACTCATTCATTAATAAGCTCATTCTGCGAGCCCTCCAATTCCGAAAAACTTTAACTTTGGCTTCCGAGTCTTTTCAACTTTAGACGCTTAACTCACGGGAACGAATATCTTTCCCCGACAATTAATATAACTTTCCCACATGATGAACTATACTCTGCGTCAAAACTATACTACCATGCAAACCTTTCGCAATAACACTGCCGTGCATTTTGCCTAAATTTACCACGATCTACGCTTGGTATCATTCCCACGCTTTACTTATAACCACACGATTTTAAATAGAACTTCGAGAAAGAATCTCTAGAAATCCTCTGATCGCTTCCACTCCGCTTTCAAGTACTATGCCGATCGAGAAGGGAATAATTAAAAGTTTCTTCTTGTCTTTAATCCCATATTCTTACCGAGTACCCAATTTGAGAACCTTATCATCATTTCATCCATTCTCAGTCGCATCCTTGCAATCAGATACTACAATCAACACGTACATCCTTAGATGCACATCAAGCATAATTTATTTAACAACTCAATTCTCACTCTTATAAAATATTCTGGTTTGCAAAATATTTTAAAAAATAGCCTTGATTATTTGCAGCTTTTGAAAACTAATACACCCGTCACCTTGACTGTGACTTCACTCAATACAAGAACAAGATTGAAATATCCAATTTATTACTAATTCTCCCGAGGTCACAGCTTCCCTCGATACTAATCATAAAACAATTCTTCAACAATTTCCAACAAGCTCCCGCCTGTATCAACATGAATCTTCAATTTAATACGCATCACCACTCATTTACATCTCTTAAAACAGACATTACTCAACTAAAATTTTGAGAAAAGAATATCAAGAAATCCTCAATCATTCTCACTCCTCTTTCACGTGCAATGTTACTTGAGAAGGGAATACTCGGAAACTTCTATCCATTCTTCATCTCATTGTTTTACTGAGTAACCGATTTAAAAATTTAACCTTATATCACCTATTCCCAATCGCATTTTGAACGCAGTCAACTCGATCAACTCTTACAGTATGGCATTCGCGCCAACCATCATTCGGTTAAACACTCAATTCTACCTTCTTACAACATCGGTTTGCTAAAACATTCGAAAGAAAGCCTCAAATATTTTGTTGATTTAAAGCAATTTAAAAACCATTTGAACCAACTGAAAATCCTTTTGAAAGATACTTTAGAAAATCATTTTAAAAGAAAACATTTAAAAGAATAGGGTTTTAATCAAAAAGCCTTTTGAACCAAAATATTTTTGAAAATTTTAAAAAATCTATTAGCAAACCATGACCTTGGCTTCGACCTAATTCCTTATGGTACAACATATTTAAAACAACTTGCTTACGACCTCACTGTCTTGCATCCTCAGAATTCACTTCCAAATAATAACTTTGCATACTTGGCGAGTCCTTGAATTTGACTCTATACATTACAACTTCAATATTTAACACCACTCACTTAATCACAAAATCATAATATCCAATATTCACAATAAAATTCTTTTCTTCCTTTTCTTGGAACCTTTTAAAGTTATTCTCGATTGATTTGCATACGCTTCACTGGTCTTCAAACGTCTTGATATGTCACCTATGAACATAATTAAGTTCTTCGTCTAAATGTCGTTTTATATCTTATTCAATGGAATAGGCTTCGATATAACAATTTCTTCCCTGATATTTCCCTCTTGTGAAAAACTACATTTTCTCGGTATAACAATTCCTTGATATTATTGATCGTTAAGACCCCTATGTCTGCTTCCGACCTCAAAATACCACCTTTATCTTTCTCAAAAATCAAAATCTCACTTTTCCTAGTCCTCACAAATTGCTCGCATTTCGTTGTTAGGAATTAAATCTAATCTTGAGTTATATTTAACTCTCTTTTTTAATAGTCATCACAACCCACTTCTTACTAACCTCCTTCATAACCATTTTGAATTTCTAGATTCTTAATAGTCATAAAAGCAATCCGGCCACTCTTTTCATAAATTCCCCAAGATTGATATGATACTATTTCTGGCAAAAAATTTCCATCTGTCCAAGCTCATATCACATTGCTTTAAATTCTGACTCTGCTTCTTGTTACCACACTACCCTTCTGATTACAGTCACAACTTCCCACATTTATCTTAATAAAATCTCTAGGGATCCTACTCCCGAAATATTATTTTCTGATCATGGGATCTCGTTAATCCCTCATAATTCTCATTATATAGGCATCTACTGTGCCCTTGCTCTTCTAACTCCGAATCTTCGGGATTCCACATTCTTTTCTTAACTAGATCCTGCATGTCTTCTTATTTAATCACTTCTGGAAACACTCTGGTTTCTCTGCCTTCCACCTTACTGACATTTTATTTCATCTTGATTAACTTTCCACCATCCTTGATAATCATGACTTGCTACATTGGCTTGCATAAGTCATTTACTCCATATATTCACCTTACCCCTCATTCAGTCTTAGTTCTTCTTGTTAATTCTTACAAACCTTTTCATTCTACTTTATTCTATTTATATAAGTCATCCTTTTTTATTTTAAAATCTTATGTCTAAAGACAGATTCAAAGAAATTCAAAATCTGATGACATTATGTTTAATACTTCTGCCATACCAAAGATGTTTACAAATAATCTTCCTTCAGCCTTGTACAACTTATATCCAATATCTCCATTTCCATTCTCTTTTCGCCCTCTAACAACATTTACAACCATGGGTTCTTATTTTCTGCCCCTTTTTCCTTTCTCCAACTCTCATTAGCCTCAATCCTTGTTCATGGTTTCGCGAATCGGTACTTATTCCAATTTGGCATAACACATCCGTCTTAACCACCAAATTCTTGAACTTACATAACCAGTTCTTCGTCAGCATAACTGTAGTTACATCACTTAAGACGTCGTCGCGTCTAACTTCGTATCTCGTTATCATTAGAAATTTTGAAATCATCAAATCTACGACAAAGGAGGTCAACGAAATGAATGAGGTATCAATATGAATATATACTGAGTTTGTTTGACAAAACTTTTAGAAAGGAATTCAACCTAGAGATCAATATAATCTTTGAACTATTTTCAGGTTGCATTTGTCACTTGGCTAACCACCACAGTACATAAAGATGGCCAGTCTTTAGTACTTTCATGACAAACACAATCAGTGGCATCCCACTGGACTTCTATCACAAAGATAAGATGTCCCTGAATTCCCTATCTGTATAGGTTGTTCATCTCGGCTGGAATAGAGAAATCAAGTATTCATGAAAATGGAAAGGATTCAAGAGTTTCAAAAATCTTTCTGTAAAGATGGATCAAGTATCATCTGGAAATCTAAATATTTCTAAAAGAATGGAATTAAATTCGAATAAATTTGATGTACGAAACTCATCATCAATTGATGTGTATTAGACTTTTCAATTGTAACATCAACTACTGATTAGGCAAACATTTAAGAAATTCTTAATTATTCAGTCTCACTCTTGTCGACTAAGTACTACTATACATAGCTGCCAAACCGGCCTGACAATAATGAGTTGAATAAATAAGAAGATCTCAATTCATTCTCGATTTTTGAACCGTCACTGCGCACGAATGCCTCAACAATGATGCTAACCGAGAATTTATTTACGATAATTCAAAGAAAGAATAGGGAATGTCTTCAGATAATGACTTGTAACGAATCAATCACTACGCCATAAACGCACATACGCAACCCCCATTTTCAGTTGCGTAAGGCCTGAAAAGCGTTACGTAAGGTCTTACGCAACGCTTTTGGGGCGTTACCAATACTGGCGTTGCGTAAGACCCCTAACGCAACGCTTTTCCAAGCTATTGCAACACTTCGAAAAGCATTGCATAAGAGGCCTTATGCAACACCAAAAGCATGCAAACGCAACGCTACAAGGAGTTGCATAAGATGTTTCAGCCATGTCAGCATGCTGACATGGAAGCAAGGTGCCACGTCAGCATGCTAACATGTAAGCAAGGTGCCACGTCAGCATGCTGACGTGTCATTAGTGGGACCCACAAATTCCACGTCACAAATGGGGGCATGCCACATCATCAGTGGGACCCACCAAGGTGCCACGTCAGCAGTGGGACCCACATGCCACATCAGCAATAGGTCTCACATGCCACGCCAGTAGTAGGGCCCGCATGCCACGTCAGCAGTGGGAATCCACATGCCACGTCAACAGTGGGGTCCACTATCTAACGCAACGCTTTTTGAGTCTAATGCAACACTAAATTTTTTTTAAGCAACACTAAATATATCATAATGCAACATCATATATACTCAAATGCAACACTTTTTTACAAAAAAAAAAATGAAGAGGCTGAGCTGTTTATACATTAATCCCAAAAAAATACAAATCTTACCAACATATACTAAAACCAAGTAACTGCTACTAATTCTAACTTCCAAACTATGCCAATTCTAACAATTAACAAACTGCTAACATTCAAATTATTGCAAGTTTTCTAAGACAAAAGCAGCTACAATACATCCTTAAAAGTCAAAATCACATTGCCAAACCGAACAGCTGACTTTAGCATGAACAACCTCCTCCCTGTTCCTCTGTTTCTGAAACAGTTGGGATTCTAACAAGAGTTCCATTATCGTTAAATCCCCACAACTGCAAAAAAAAATCCAGAAACATTTAAGTTCTTGTATATACCATAACCAGATTGCTGAGTAATAAAGAATACTAAACTATACTTGCAAGAATTAATGGGACCAAAAAATGGAAATATAATAGCTAAAAACCAAATTGGAATCACCACCGGCAATCTTGCTATTGCCCTTAAGCAAATGCTCTTTGTGTCATGCATTCCGATCACTTTCTCCCACACAAAGTATAACGGTGTACAGGCAAATCCGAATATTATGAACTGCATCACAAAAATGAAGTAACCTTCTTTTAGCCAGTCTTCTTGCATTTTTAAAATTATACGAAATTACACGAAAAAAGCAAATAAGATTTGTGTACAATATAATGAAAGTTAATGACATGACAATGAAATAGACCTGATGAATGAGCATAAGGATAACAGCCGTGTCGCGCCATCGAGTCTTGGGGAGAAGGGAGAAGGCATTCGAGTTTTTGAGAAGCTTGTCGCCAAAAGCCCAGTACACGGCAAACCTGTTACTGTTCAAAGTCAAGTGAATATTTAATTAGTATATGCAGGCCCATGTTAAAATGGCGACATTTTGTTGACCCCGGAGTAAGAGGCAAAAAACCTCCAAAAGCAGTTGCATCAATGTTTGAACCTCCAAAACCTGAAGCTTGTACACAGAGCATATATCTGTCAGCAAAAAATGCCATTGAAGATGTACTGGAACTATAACTTGCCTCGTATGCAAAGGCATAAACAAAAATGACAGATAACTGTTAGAACATTCTAGTCGGAACCTTTCCATCTGAAAGTCAAAGTTATATATCACCCACATTTCCAAGGCAGTCAGTGAGATGTCTACTATATTACTCAAAATTATGCAGATATGATTTCATTTTCATCATCAACAATCCTGCTTATTTTTAACTTTTTAAAATATATCCTGCTTAAGTAAGAACAACATTTGCACAGAATAAGTCCTTAAATTAAACATATCTAGTAGAAAACAGGAGTCATATGGTACAACTAGGCACAGCCTAATGCATGGCATACTAATTAGCACAGAATAAAACATAAAGTTATCAACAGACCTCAAAAATACCATGCAACTGGTGAGTGGTGTAATTGTAGAGAAACAGTGGTAAGCCAGGTGTTATTGCCCTAACAGAATCCCTGTATCTTGGCGGTAAGCCTACAAAAAATTAAGCATTTAACATGCACATGTCAGTCACATGATAATACTTGAATAATTTGACACTAGATTCTTGTCCAAGCGTGGTGGTTAAGTCTATACACTTCAAACACTCTAACAATGGTGCTGGAAATAGTTATTTCTTACTAATTCGCAAAACAATAATAGACAGAGGTACACAGGAATAAGAGTAAAATGTCTTTTAAGATTAATTTAAGATTAATTAGTACAATTTTCATTTAAGTAAGAGGATAAAAATGTCTTTTAAGAATGTGTAGTTAGTTAGTTAGTTAATCATGGTTATAATAAAAAATAGGACTTATTAGAAAAATGGGAAATATTTATAATTATAAATAAATTTAGGACACAATTATAATTGACCTTTTAAAATGGGACATATTAGAAAAAAACCCTTAAAAAAGACAGAATAAATACCGAATAGATGACGTTTAAGATCTTCTTGCATAGTATCATTATTGCAAACATAGATGTATCCACCAAGAACTTCATCTCGCGGGAGAGTCTCTGCAGCAGGCAAGGTCTTGAACCTTTTGTCAACAGCACTGTTCAAATTACCATTCTCGCAGTTGTGGTTGTTGATGGCCTCCTTGTGGTGGTTATTACCAATATTCTTGATACCATTCACATTAACAGCAGTGTTAAAAGTATTCTTTTGATACCCAACATTCATATTGTACAGACCATTCCTGATAGCAGTCTTTCCAACAGCATCATTCATTTTCGAGTCCAAATTCAACATATTAAAGTTGAAACTCTCAAATTTGTTTTCTTCCTGAAACCCCACATTAAAATCCCTAGGCCGTGGTTCAACGAGTCCTTTAGAAAGATCAAGATTGTTCGTACGCTCAACTTTCGACCTAGTCTGCTCAGCCAATTTAGAAGCAGCCATCAACCACTTGTGCTCCTCCGAAACATTCAACCCTCGAAGCTCATCACCCAGTTGCCAGTAACTACTCATGTTATCCATCCTACAAACAAGTAACTACCACATTACAAATACACAACTAGAATTTTATAAAAATAATGAAATATATAAATAAGTTTATGCAGTTTGGATTTAACTTGAATCTATAGATCACCTGGCCGTGAGCAAGAGCTGCTATTGTCATGTACCAAGCAGTATAGGTTGTCATGCCAAGGCCAAGAAATGACCAAATTCCAAATTTCCTGTCCAGCAGACTTGTTCTGGTTCACTATCAAGAGGTCTGGTGAACCAGCCTTTTGCTGAACCATCTTTGCAACTTGTCAACCGCAAAGTAATTGATTCTGAACTGCTCACATTTTTCAGGCTTCTCGTTTAGAAGTTCAGTCCTCGATTTTTAATTTGGAAACGGGATGAACTAGTAATATAAGGAAACTGCATAACACACTATTATAAGGCACACTTCTATATATGTATCAAAAATAGAATTCTCTGGATGAGTACACGGACCTGCTTGTATATATTTCACAAACTGATGCGGAACTAAAAATATGAACACATAATCACAAGTACACATACCATACAAGTACACATACCATATTTGAGTAGGGTTCCCACAGTTAGTAGTACACTTGTCAGAAGAGTATGCTCCACGATAATCACAACCATTACATCCATCTTTAAGAGAAACCAGATTCCAGTATCTTCCTATATGGTGACCATTAACCCACGCCTGTCCCTTTCCCATGCTTCCCAAATTAAGGACAACGGGATCAATTCCGCCAGGAGCATCAAAGTATGTCTGGTGATTGCAACCAAACAACAAGAGATTAATAACCGATCAATAAATTACAGAGTACACTAAAGAAAAAGTACCACAAGATTAACACCAATTTCAATCTTTATCTAGTAAGAATATTCATCAGTCCAAAACAACAGTCCTATAACATACCATAAGTTATACTAGTTTGTACACTTCATTAGTTATACTAGTTATACTAGTTTGTATGCAAAAATTTACGTCTAAGAAAACTCAAGTTCAAGTGTATCACTTCATTAGATTATGTCAAATATCAGTAATAAGAATAATTACTACAATAAAGGAAGAGGTAGTGCAGGGCCTGTAGGCAGCTTGTAGCAAGCTTGTAGGCACCTTGTCATCCCTTACTATTCTAGCATCTATTTCTACTCTAGCATTAAGTAACATAGGCAGTAAGCTTTATAGGATTGAAAAGTAATCAAGGGTCAACCTCAGGATCTCTCCGCCAAGCTTGATAGGTCATGTTTGGTGCGGAACGGTCCATCACTTGAAACCAAGCAGGGCCTCCATCTTTCTCTTCAACAATTCGGCATAAATGTTCCAAGTCATCAACCGTCAAATGCTCTGTATTCTCTCTGCACAAATACAACTACACTCATTACAATTCACACACATTGCAATTCAACAAAAATACATAATTCAGGACTTCACCCCATCTCTTGTCAAGATAACATATAGAACATATACTATACATATATATAGTCATGTTTCACTCCAAACCACCTCAAAATCAACCATCAAGAAACATTACTACAAGTCATTGTTGCAGTAATACTAATCACCAATTTCAGCAATACAAATTACCTAGGCTAAACCTAAATAGTTTGTAATTCAACCAACACACACACATAAATTCAATTAAGCTCTAATAACATCAACATCCTATTATTAAAATATAAAAAAAGTAATCTTGATATCAATATCAACTCGAGATCACTTCTTAACTGACTGCTTAGTATCATATGATTGAGAAAGAGAGGGAGAGTGAGGGGGGGGGGAGAGAGAGAGAGAGAGACCTGGAACGATGTGTTGACGAAGGAGACGAGTGACGGAACAAGAACAGGCGGTGCAAGCGCGAATCCGAGCGTCATCAGGAGCGAAGAGACCGCTCCAAGTAGAGTACGAAACGTCGGAGACAGACGGAACCGCCATAGCGAGTTCTTGAAACGAGGTAGTTTAAATGAGATCTTGGGAAGATGGAGATCGATTGGGAATTAAGGATTGGGGATCGATAGTTTGAATTGGGGATCGGTTTGATAGATGGAGAGAGAGAGAGAGAGAGAGAGAGAGAGGGGGGGGAGGGCGGCGAGGGCTGAGAGAGGTTAGACCTAAAATTATTCACAGGGATAAGGGTATTAGTTTGTGTGTTGTAGTGTTACGTTATAAATAAAAAATAAATATATATTCCTTAAAATACATGAACTTACACAGCGTTTCTAGAAAATGCTATTATTTGCCACTCAAACATTTCACTGAGCGGGTATTATTTGCCTTTCAAATATTTCACCGGGATCTGTGTCATTGTGTGACATTGTCAATATATTTATGTTTTTTTATTTTAATTATTAAAAAATTATATATTTTAAATTTAATAAATAAATATTTAAAAATAATTTAAATATTTTGACACCCGTGCGATTGGAACGTCGAAAAAATAATTTAAAAAAATAGATTCATCATTCGGGACAAGTCTAGTTAAAAGGAACGTCCACTTTGACCGGTTTGACCGTTATAAAACCAAACCAAGTACATGTAGGAATTTTTTTGAAAATTACCACGTCACTAAAATCGTTATATCTTGACATCCGTGCGATTGGAACGTCGCAAAAATAATTTAAAAAAATAGATTCATCATTCGGGACAAGACTAGTTAAAAGAAACGTCCACTTTGACTGGTTTGACCATTATAAAACCAAATCAAGTACATGTAGGAATTTTTTTGAAAAATTACCGCGTCACTAAAATCGTTATATCTTGAAATCCGTGTGATTGGAACGTCGAAAAAATAATTTTAAAAAATAGATTCATCATTCGGGATAAGACTAGTTAAAAGGAACGTCCACTTTGACCGGTTTGACCGTTATAAAACCAAACCAAGTACATGTAGGAATTTTTTTGAAAAATTACCGCGTCACTAAAATCGTTATATCTTGACATCCGTGCGATTGGAACGTCGAAAAAATAATTTAAAAAAATAGATTCATCATTCGGGACAAGACTAGTTAAAAGGAACGTCCACTTTGACCGGTTAGACCGTTATAAAACCAAACCAAGTACATGTAGGAATTTTTTTGAAAAATTACCGCATCACTAAAATCGTTATATCTTGACATCCGTGCGATTGGAACGTCGAAAAAATAATTTAAAAAAATAGATTCATCATTCGGGACAAGACTAGTTAAAAGGAACGTCCACTTTGACCGATTTGACCGTTATAAAACCAAACCAAGTACATGTAGGAATTTTTTTGAAAAATTACCGCGTCACTAAAATCGTTATATCTTGACATCCGTGCGATTGGAACGTCGAAAAAATAATTTATAAAAATAAATTCATCATTCGGGACAAGACTAGTTAAAAGGAAAGTCCACTTTAACCGGTTTGACCGTTATAAAACCAAACCAAGTACATGTAGGAATTTTTTTGAAAAATTACAGCGTCACTAAAATCGTTATATCTTGACATCCGTGCGATTGGAATGTCGAAAAAATAATTTAAAAAAATAGATTCATCATTCGGGACAAGACTAGTTAATAAAAGAAAATAAATATCTAATGCAACACTTCAAACAGCAAATGCAACACTACCGGTACCTAATGCAACGCTTCTGCCACGTCAGCAAATGCCACGTCAGCATTAGTGGGTCCCACTTCTGCCACGTCAGCAATTGTGGGTCCCACAATTGCCACGTTAGCATGATGGGCCTCCTGCCACGTCACCATTGTGGGTCCCACACTGCCACGTCAGCAGTGGTGGGTCCCACATCTGCCAAGTCATATTTTTTTAAAAAAATATAAATTTATCTAATGCAACACTTCAAACAGCAAATGCAACACTACAGGTATCTAATGCAACGCTTTCTGCCACGTCAGCAAATGCCACGTCAGTAAAGGTGGGCCCCACTTTTGCCACGTCAGCAATTGTGGGTCCCACAATTGCCACGTCAACATGATGGGCCTCCTGTCACGTCACCCTTGTGGGTCCCACACTGCCACGTCAGCATTTATGGGGCCCACATCTGCCACGTCATTTTTTTAAAAAAAATATGAATATATCTAATGCAACACTTCAAAGAGAAACGCAACACTATTAGTATCTAATGCAACGTTTTTTGCCACGTCAGCAAATTCCACGTCAGCAAAGGTGGGCGCCACTTATGCCACGTCAGCAAATGTGGGTCCCACATGTGCCACGTCAGCAAATGCCACGTCAGCACATGTGGGTCCCACTCCTGCCACGTCACCATTTATAAAAATAAAAAATTATCTAACGCAACGCCATCAGTTAATGTTGCATAATGTGAAACATTGTGGGTAATACGCAACGCTAATCTATATCTAACGCAACACCAATTCAGCTCAGTTGCAAAAGACCCAAAACTTCTATCTAACGAAACGCTTTCTGTGCAACGCTTTGTAAAAAGGGTTGCGTATGCTCACTTATGGCGTAGTGAATAATTAGGGGTGTACGACTACGCTTAACCTTCAATCCTTACTAATACTCGTTTCTCACTTCACATTCTTAACCTTCTCGTACCATCTTCAAAATGTTCACATCGAAACTAATCTCGTAGGATGTCCTAAATTTTACGCGAAAATCTCGAGATAACATTCCCCATACTGATAACTCCAGCTGCCCACTTAGCTTAGGCTGCTTCAGGTTCAATATTTTGCTAATAGCTCGATCCTTAAATGATTCGAACTTGTACTCGCGTGATATGCCGAAAGACCGATTAACGTCGCATCGCTTGCCGAAGTATCCTAACGCAATCCTCATCCTAAACCATTCTACCTGACATCTATCTTATACGCGTACCCAAACCTTCCTATTTGTTTCAGTGACCAATACATGTATCTCTGATACCAACTTGTAACGCTCCCTCTATCCAACATTAATAATACATACCTTTTATAATAACATAAATATTTTTTACAGGAGAATTTTAGAAAATTTTGACATGATGTATTCATAATTAGGACTAATCACCTATCCAAATCAACAAAACCAATCCAACTATAACCAAACCTGCTCATATGCATAATAATAGCAAAATTTATAAAGAAATATAACTCTGACTAACCAAGACCGCTCACAGGTTATGGTATGAAACAAACTATTACATTACTATTACAATCCAACCTCAGAATATAATGTTATACAATTTCTGTGAATAACAAGCTCACTGCCTAACTAGATATTCCACCTCGACAAATCCCAATCCACTATCCAACGAAATCCATAACTCGAACGTCTCCTCTCGCTGCCTATAGAGCAATACCAACTGGCCACTAGTACCTCTGATCATCTCTAACAACTGGAGAAATAAACAGAAGCAAGAGTGAGCCAACAATGCTCAGCAAGTGTAAATAGTGATGACAATTTCAATAACGACGACAATTTTGATAAACAAAAGATTTTCATCTTATTCTATGAAAGAAGCAGTTATATCGACCTTAGATTGCCACGAGGCCACAATTTACACTAATGAGGTACATCAGGAACTAGAACTGATGAGAGTTCCGATATCAAAAATATTATAAAAACAGACTTCCAAGGAGTCAAGAACCAACATCTCAATATCAGAGTATAGATTAGAATTGGATTTTTTTTTTTATTTAAAAAAAAACATCAAGGTTAGGCTGCTGATCAGTCAGCACTAACCCCGGACAAACGCACACAGCAATGTCCTTAATTGGATCCATGGCACACATTGGCCTTAACTTCTGACCATTAACTGGTCTCCCCGAAGGGACATCCGTTGACCATTAAACTGGTCTCCCCGAAGGGACATCCGTTGACCATTAAACTGGTCTCCCCGAAGGGACATCCGTTTTAAAAACATTTCCAATTCTAAGTCAAACGCATTAGGTGTCGGTACAATCGACAACCCTGATATCCAACCACTAGAAACTCAAGTCCAGAATAACAACTCAAGATTAGAAGTTAATAAGAAACGACATCATTGTCTAGTATCGACAAGTTCGATACAACACAGGGGATAAAGAAAGAACAATAACATCAACAAGTGTCGAGGAGTTCGACACAATAACAAGGGTGATAATTAAAGAACATCAATCTCGAGAAGATATTAGCCATTTCACTAGGAATAGTTTGAGTTATATCAGTACTGGAAAATTAAAGAAAGGATTCATTGACAACTTGATTACAACAATTGAGAATAATCGATTAAACAAGAATATAGTCAAGTGCTAATTATTTAATAAAACTTTTCCAACACATTGTAAGTTTGAACTAAATTAAGTAAGTTAAGTGATTCAAAACGAATAGTTGTAAAATAATTCCGGGCTAATCAATTGCAAGTAAGTTGAAGAAAAGTTTCCTTGAAGGAGGTCCATCGGTTAAAAAGATGTTGTACTCATGATTAATGAAGAAAGATTCTTATAAGATTTCAAATCATGGATTTCCTCTGTCTGAAAATTTCTTTTGACTACTTTTAAAAATTAATAAAATAAATATTAAATAAAATGGTACTTTACAGAGGAATTCAGTAAAATACTCGGTGTTAAAACATTATTGGAGTAAAGATTGCTCACAAGGTTAATTGAAGGTTTGCACTTGACTATAGGTTAAGAAAATGAACATTGCGTTCTTTGAAGAAGTACGTCATTTTTATAAACATAACTTAACAGAAACATTCTTATGAACGATATGAATAAAATTGCATCACTTGAACAATAAGTGATTAGCAAGAACACTTGCCTCGATTTACGAAGTTCTCGATCCTAACATGGATCCTCGACTCAATTTCACGTCATTCTTTACTTCTTTATATGCTGACCTCTTACTCGGCTCAACATCCAACTCTACTTCATAACTCACCACTTTCACATCAATTCACCCGTTGGCTTTGATACTTGTTCTTCTGTTCGTCTTTCCATTTTCCCACTCACTGCTCTCGACCAGGTCTCCTACTTGAACCTTTACAAGGTCAAATACTATTTTAGTACTAATTCAAGCAAAACTTATCGTTTGCTCTATTCTACCCATGCGCGTCCTATAACGCTTACATATACAATACATATAGACATATTCATACATATTCACATAATAGTCTTACTATAATCAATTAAGTCACATAAACACCTCACATAACCATTTCAAAACAACACAACCACTTAAAATTTAAAACCACGATATATTCTCGAAATAATCCACTGATACATACACTTAAACCCTTAGTAATCATAACACACCTCGAAGCATTGAAATTAAATAAGTTAAATAGGTTTTAAATAGATTTGCAGGGGATTTTTAGAAAATTTCGGCATGTAGTATTCGTTTATCGGACTATGGGCACAGCCCCTCAAATACAATTCAATCCTGCTTTTGCAAAAATAAAGTTGCCTCAACTTGCAACAACATAAAAATAAACAAGTAAGAAAAGTACCCGCCCAGACATGCGGCACCTAGCACATAATAATTTACATTAACACTACTACTTACGCTACACCAATGATCGTATTTCTCACGCATTTTAATGATACGCGTGACAATCAATCACTGATGTCCGTAAGCCCTAGGGAACAACCCCTAGCACTAACTATTACTTACGCTATATCAATGATCACATCACTCAAGTATATTAATTATACTCGTGGTAGTTAATCATGAATATTCGTAAGCCCGAGGAACTAGTTGAAGAGAATTACACAAGTCCTTAAATATTGACATTTAAGGCTTGTGATCTCATTGCAACTCCTCGCAGATAAACACATAATAAAATAAGTCTATCAATTAATCTTTGATATAAATAACATTTTAAAACCATACAAATAGCTCACCACCACATATAATTTACCACCAAATACTAGACAAGTATAATATCCAACAAATACTATAACTCGACTTTATACATTTAACACATAGACGCTTTCAACTAATAAAACCATATAACTACACGTCATACGACAATAACAAGTTACACTTAACAATTAACAATCACCACTAAAATTAACCACTGAACCGAACTTTAAACTCGAATATTTCGAGTTCCCAAACTCATACTTCCGAATTTACAACTTTCCTACATAACAAGCTCCTAAATTTAGAACTCGGGAATATAACTCTAACAATTTTAATCGATACTCATAAATTTTCCAAATTAACTCACGGAGTATAAAACAATAATATTGTAATTTAAACTAATTAAATTACCACAACTACATAATTAAATCACAATTGAATTACCACAATATTCGCATAATTTGAAACTAATTAAATACGAAAATTAAATAAGTAAACACGAGATTATACCATTTCCGATTCCGGTTTGATTCGTCGGAAATCCAACTCCTCCATCTCTCTCTCTCTCTCTCTCTCTCTCTCTCTCTCTCTACCACCAGCTGCCCTTCCCGGCCTCCTTCCATCGGCGCTCGCGCACCACGCCGCCATCGCGGCTGTACCGTCGCCGCTGCTGCAGTTCCGATCACCCCCTCCCCGCTTGCACAGTCGGCGATATACACACATACACCGATTGCACACACCACCGCGACTTTCTATTCCCCGTGCAAACATATACACGCACACTGTATATATATGTATATATCCTCTACTTGTTCATCCTCAATCTCTCTTTTTATCTCTCAATTTCTCTCCCAATCTCTTCCTTCTCCTCCTTACTTTCTCTGCATCTTTTTCTTTCCCCCATTTTATCGAATCTTCTATCTGCTGGGTTCTCTTCTTTCTTATTGGGCTTGGCCCAATAACAATATATCTCTACTACACTTCATTTCGGCCCTATTTAATACTCTTAAACGACTCTTATAAATCGAAATCAAATAAAATATTCGAAAAATTAAAATTTTCATTTTTAAAATAAAGAATATAAAATTACGAGCACACACATATTATTAAAATATTTTTCGGATCAAAAATGAATTAAATATGAATTTTCAAAGTTTTGATCCTTTAAATACAATAAAACTCTTAAAATCATTTTAAAATACCGAAACATCCAAATTAATTCACCCAACCATTTTAAAAACTAAATAATATTATAAAGATAATATCACAAAAGATTTCATGATTTTTAATCCCTCCGATAATTTTATAAAATCTACAGAGAATCAAAAATACATGATTTAAATATTTTTAAATCCTCAAAAATACAAATAAAAATATACTAACATTCACAGCTCACACAAATCATCATAAAAATATATTTCACCTTTACAACTATATTCACATAATATAATTTACAATTTATATTAAATAAATAATATTAAAATCGAAATTTTCTAAGGCGTTGTACTTGTCAGCCAACCTCTTGTCAGCCAACCACTTGTCAGCCAACCTTGGATCAAGAGATTCAAGCATAGTTCAAGAGCGAGCCACTCAATCAACATTCCAAAATGGTGATTGAAAAGTTCGAAGTAATTCTATTTAAGATTAGGCAAGCGTAAAACCCTTTAAAGGAGTTTGAAGCTACCTCATGGAAGGTCTGAGACCCATAACAATCAACTAAGGATCCTCTTGAAGCCTTGGCCGAGTGAGGGTGATGATCAGGTTTTAAGGTTGATGTTCGAAACGTGATGTTCAATCAAGAACCGGCCAACCAATCTCCCGAGGAGGCCATTGGCCGACTGAGGTTGATGATCGAGTCCTGAGCTTGATTATCAAGTCTTAAACTTGATGTTCGTAGCCACACCTTGATGTTTGAAAGGTGAAAACAAAGTCGGAGCTTAGGCCGGGGCAAAAGCCGAAACCGGACCTTTCAACGCTGTTTGGGCCATATCTTGAGCTCCGGGTATCAGATTTGGACGATCTTACAGTCCATGCGAAGCTCACGGAGTTTTCTACAACCTTAGAAGGCCGACCAGGAGCAGGTGGTAGCCGACCAGCCACCCAAGAGGCCTTTAGCCAAGCAGGTGTCAGCCAAGTGGCCGCCCAAGAGGCCCTCACGCTGTTTGGGTCATATCTTGAGCTTCGGGTATCAGATTTGGACGATCTTACAGTCCACGCGAAGCTCATGGAGTTTTCTACAACCTTGGATGGTCCCAGCCGACCAGGACCTCCTGTCAGCCGACCAGCTTCCCGGGAAGGGGTCTGGCCGACCAGGAGCTCTTGTTAGCCGACCTCACGCTGTTTGGGTCATATCTTGAGCTCCGGGTATCAGATTTGGACGATCTTACAGTCCACGCGAAGCTCATGGAGTTTTCTACAACCTTGGAAGGTCCCAGCCGACCAGGACCCCCTGGCAGCCGACCAGCTGCCCAGGAAGGGGTCTGGCCGACTAGGAGCTCCTGTCAGCTGACCAGGACCTCCTGGCAGCCGACCAGCTGACCGGAGGTGGATTTAACTGTCCCGAATCTCCTTTCGGTCAATCATTTAAGCATCGTTTAGCGTCGTTTAGTGTCGTCTAGTGCCGTCTAATGCCGTTTAGTGCCGTATAGCACCGTTTCGCACCGTTAGTGCCGATAGCACCGTTAGTGCCAATAGCATCGTTAGTGCCGATAGCACCAATAATGTCGTTAGCACCGATAGTGTCTTTTGGCACCGTTCAGTGTCGTTTAATGCCAGTTTGCGTAACTTAACGTTGTTTAAGTGTCGTTTAAGGCTAGTTAGTGCCGTTTAGTGCCGTTTTATGCCATTCAACGTTGTTTAAACATTGTTTAAACATTGTTTAAATGTTGTTAAAGTTGATTAGTGCCGATTAGCATCGAATTAACATTGTCGTAAAGATAATACTCGTGAAACACTAGTGTATAAAGATGAACCCTGACCCGAGTCTCGGAAAAGGCCGTTAAAACTTCAAGGAAAACCTGATCAGTTTTCCTAGAAGTTGGGGGGCAAATGATATGGGCTAAAAATAAGCCCTAAAAACACGTTTAATGTGGCATTAATTAGACCCGGCATGGTCCAGACATGGGACCCACCAACAAGGTCCAAACCCTATTTTTATATTAATTTCGTAATTAATATTAAAGGTATCGAACAGCTTAGCAATAAGAGTCAGATAAGGATGCTGATCCTCGTCAGACTTAGCCTTCAAGGCACAAACTTCAACATGGAAACTGATTCCTACATAACAGGATCTAGAACCTACTTCTAGGCGGTGACTTGTCCACCAAGTCACCTAACCCTACTACGATTCTAAGGCTTCTCAGTCTATATAAAGGGCCTGACCCCTCATTCTCAAAAGGACGTTTTGGCTTAATCCTCGAATAAGGACATACAAGGCACTGCGTCCTAGGTGAGCTCTCGCCGCCATAGCCTCGAGGGAACCATCACCTAGAACTACGTTTTTGGCTTGATTCTCAATACGAGATACGTAGGCACTCTGTGAGGACCGATTAGCCTCGAACACGAAAACATCCATTAAAGCACGAAGCTCCCGAACCCTAGCATTAAATACAAATTCGTAACCTAGTTTTTATTCCACAACATATATATATAGGCTAAGGTTCTAAAGAGAACATGCTTAAAAAGAGAACGAGTAAACATCTTTAAAAAATTAATTTAAAATTTTTAAAAAATTATACATATTCTTAGATGCATTTTATGATTCTCAAACTTGAATAATTCTTTGTGGAAAAAAATATTTATGGGAATTTTGTTTTTTAATCTCTTTTAGAATCTCACAAATTTTTATGAATCTCTTTTAGAATCTTACAAATTTTGAAGAATCTCTTTTAGAATCTCACAAATAGTTTTTACACATGTATTTGTTGTTCATAATTATGTTTTTTAGAATTGTATTAATGATATAAACATATTTATAATTTTTTTGAATTTTAAAAATCAATATTTTAAGTTGTTCTCTCGTTCTCTTTTTAAGCATGTTCTCTCTAGAGCCTTACTCTATATATATATATATATATAGGGGCTGCTCAAATGAGACCCCTCTTATGAGACCCTCTCGTCCCTCTCATATTTCTTTTATTTTAAAGGGCCCCGCCAGGGGCACCCAATACGAAAAATGCTTATAATTATATCCTCTATCCATTCATCAAAAAAAAATTAAAAAAAAAAAAAACTGGGTGCCACGTCATCAATTTTTTTTTTTTTTGGAAAAAATAATTTTTTTTTAATTTTTTTTTTGATGAATGAATAGAGAGTAGAATTATAAGACTTTTTCGTATTGGGTGCCCCTGGTGGGGTCCTTTAAAATAGATGAAATATGAGGGAGACTCATTATAAGAGGGGTCTCATTTGAGCAACTCCCGGGGGCTGCTCAAATGAGACCCCTCTTATAATGAGACCCTCTCTTATAATGAGTCTACCTCATATTTCTTGTATTCTAAAGGGCCCCGCCAGGAGCACCCAATACGAAAAAGTCTTATAATTCTATTCTCTATCCATTTATGAAAAGAAAAAAATAAAAATATAATATATTTTTTTTTGGAAAAAAATGATGACGTGGCAACAATTTTTTTATATTTTTTTTAATTTTTTTTCTAATTTTTTTTAATGAATGAATAGAGGGTATAATTATAAGACTTTTTTATATATGACTCCATTACTGACAAAATATGTTTATCTGTAAGTCATAACAAAAAGTTATATTGTTAGTTTTGATATTTATTTTATAAAATTAATTTTGATATTTATTTCATAAAATTAATTTAGGTATCCAGTGAATATTTCGATCTATGCAGTTTCAATTTCTTTCAAATTAGCTGGATACCCCTTTACTGCAGAAAATTCTCCCTTCTAACCCTAGCCTCCATTAAAGATCTTTTAGGGGGCTTCCATCGGGTTTCACCGGTGGAAAGCCCCAATTCATTTTTCATTTTCCTTGCTTTCTTCTATTTTTTTTTCAATAAAGTTCTCAATTTATTTGGGTTTCGATAATTCCCAATTTATTTGGGTTGTGTTAGTCTCTCCTTGTGAGAGTTTGGTTTTTTGTTTGGATTGGATTTGGGAGTTTTCCATGGCCGAGGTTATAGATCGGCAAGTTTTTCATGATTTTGATTCAGAGATGAAGGTTACTATGGAATCGCATATATGGTCGTCGGTCCAGAACAGTTCGATGATAGTTGTTACAGTAAAAACATGTATATATCAATTATTTTCAAATCGCTTGGTTGCCTCTAGGAAGGATTCAACAGCGATCCCCTTAAGCGTCTGTTCTTACAATTGTATTTATAGATGCCGTATGGCTTTTGATTAATGGATTGATTTCTTTTTGTTCCAAAAAAAAAAATCCATCTGAAAGGGAGATGTTCAAGTGAATAATAACCGACAGTAACATTTAAGCATCGTAACTTTAGGTACATCCTCAAACTAGAAAACAAATAAATTATCACTTTTATTTTTATCAATATACACGAGTCTATAGAAAGTACTGTAACACTGGGAAGTTCTCGTTAATAATATAGTCTAGTTTCCTTGGGAAGTTTTCTTGTGTAAACATAGTGTAGTTACCTCTGGTGGTTTTAAAGTAGGCAGCTGGTCCCTGACAATCGATTGTCAGGGACCGGTTAACTAACAATTGGTTTTTAAACCGTTGGATCAATGATCCAACGGCCCCCCTGGATTACAAAAAAAAAATTTCCTGTCCGCGGAAAATTTCCGAGGAACGTAATTTTTTTTTTAATCTCAGCCGTTGGATCCGAACCGATTGTTAAATAACCGGCCCCTGACAAACGATTGTCAGGGACCGGGACCCTTTAAAGTATTATCTAATCTATTATTGCATCACAGAACATAATCAAAAATCCAGATGTCTGTATTCGATCCATTGCGAAAAGAAGCATTGTATATCCTCTGATGAAGCAGAAGAATGCCTTTGGTTCTCTAACAACTGTAAATGGCTCTAAATACAAAAAGAAGTTATTTTCCAATTATTTGTATAATATCTTATTTCTAACATCGCTTAGATCCTCAACTAGTAATTTGATTACAAATGTTTGTCATAATAAGTCCTGGTAACAAGTGATCCATTTTGTAGCTTAAATTGCATAAGAAACTATCTCCGATCTCTATACATGTAAAAGTCTAATTGCTGCTGCTGATAAATTTCTACTCTGTGCTTTAATAGGGTGATCTTTAGTGGAATTTGGAACTCATCAGGTCATTAATTAACTGTTTGTTTACTTTACATGTTGACAGATTTTTCTTCCTGGACGACTTGACAGGATTTGAAATCACATACCTTTTGGAGGTATTAGATTGCCTCTCTGTAACAACTAGGGACTAATTCTACACAATTTAAAGTTACGAACTAACTAAGAGAATGATAAATTGCAGGTGAAAGAAAGATAAAAGAAAAACATTCTCATTTCATTTCATAATTAGGAAGGATATGGTGCTCGGTTTATATACTGAGGCTAATAAGGAGAGTGGACACAAAACTCTAGGGCTCTAGCTATTGGGCTTCTGTATGGGTTGGGCTTTGTGTTGGACTATGGCACAGGCCCAATACAAGTAGTATCTTTCTTTTGCTAGATCGTGACAAATACCCCTCCTTAAAATCATCCTTGTCCTCAAGGATGAATTCAATTAGTAAACACATTCTGCCAACTAGAGTCCCCGGATCAAAGACTAGTACTGTGACACCCCCAAAACCATGAAAGAGCTATTCTCTTCGTGACAAATGGATTTCCAGAAAGCTCAGACATTGTTGGCAAATTGTGATCATTTGTTTTTGTTCTTTCACATTTAAAAACATGGAACAGGACACCAGGTTGATCATCACCATAGTTTGAGTGGGCTAGTTTCTTTTTCGCTCGAAGGGTTGTATTTCTCTGGGTGTAAACAGTCGCAATACTTTTCACAGTTCTTATACAAGGTGACAATGGAGTAACAACCAATAGTAACATCCATTGTACCTTATTTCCATCACCACATAGAATTGTAGCTTGAAAAATATCACCAGAAGCAATATTCTTGCCGAAATTAATGAACCTGCACAACTCTTGTCTGTTAAATAAATCCTTGTTCTTTTCAGCACTACCGTACCTTGTCGCAAAATACTGCAGGACTTGATTATTTGAATCATTTTGACCAACAATTGAAATTTAACAGAGTTGAATGTTCGATAAAGATTACCACACTCAGTACCAAGATAGGCACTATTCTTCACAATTTCCAAGCTCATATTCCTAGCATTTTGGAAGGCAGGCACATCAATTCCTTGTAATTCAACCTTTTTCTCAGCAGCCAATACAAAACATCTATTGGAAGTGGGCAATACTGGTTCTGTGAAGTTGAATTGCACATTAAGAGATCGAAATATTGCCCTAATGTTATAGACTTGTGCATCCGATTTTCGCATTACCGCAAGCACATGCCTATACTTTTGACTTATATTCAAGACAATGTACATTCTTTCATGTGTAGTTCGTTCAGATGCTTGAATCTTCACCGGGTACACAAGTTTTAAATGACAAGGTTTTCCAGTTAGTCGAGATATACCTATAACTCTCATACTTTCTTTAAACCAACCCCCTTTTTCACATTCCAACTGAATGCCAGGTACGTAAGAATCCCTTCTAGGAAGATGTTGAATTTCATTGCCCCATAAAATCACCACAGTAGAGCCATTTATTTTTGGACCAGGACATCGAATTGCATTCATAGAGTACCTTCGTCCTTCATCCAGTAGTCCTGCGCGTATAGCATCATTTGGTGGCAAATCATTAATTTTCAACCAGCAACAAAACATCAAGCCATATCCACTTTTATTGCTCATTGAAACTACGATTATCACTGCATCCCACAAAGTGACTATACCCACTTGCACCCTCTTGTAAAAAGATGTGGCATATTCAAATTGACCAAAATCTGAGTACAATTTAACCAATGTTGATACAGTACATTTTTCCTCCCAGGCAAATATAGTATTAGTATCAAGCTCTTCTTTGATCAGATTAGACCCTCGATCACCGAGTTCTTCCCGTACAACACTAGCAATTACAGTCTTTAAGAATGTTCCATAAATTTGTTGCCCTTGTTGAATTGTGGCTAACTCAGAGCACAAACTCACTGCATCAGGATAATTCAAAGCACAACCTCTATGTACACTACCATGAGTAGACTCATCAGACTGTTAGTAGTATTTTTATGTGTTCGTTCGCAGGGAAGGACTGAATTGTAATATCAAAGTTCAGGTTTCTTATCTCTTTACGTCTAGAAGTGTGTGAGAAGAATTTTGGGTTTGTGTATTAACTAAATTATCCAAGAACTAATTATAAGCACTAAGAATTGATTTTAAACTGAGATTCAAATATATGGGAAAACAATCTAAGAACTGGGGTTCTTCACTTGGTCTCAATACATGCTCAATATTAATGTGATATCTGTGTTCCTACCTTGCTGAAAACAATTCTTCTAAAGTTATACTGCACCCTCCCAGGTTACAATATAGTGCCTACAGCTACACCCTAATTGTCACTCCCGTGATACAATCAAAGTATATCTATAAACTGTTAAGTGCCAAGAATTATATGTCTCACAATTCTCCTATTAATCTCCCGATCTAATATTCAAATTATGTCTGTTAAATCATGTACTAAGATTGCAACTTCTCTCCCGAGCTTATTACAATCCCTAGAATACAATCAAAAGTTAGCTACTCTTCTAATTGTGTTAAGATCTCATTAACATATCAGCAAAGCAGAAAATCAAGTAATCAAGCATGCATGAATACCAAGGAATACTACCCAATCCTCAGATTAGAGAATTAGTTACACATAATTAAAGAAGAAAGCAAAATAATAATGATAATGAATAAAAACATAATATTGAAGATAGAATTAAAGATCGAAAGTACCTTGATACAATTATAAGCTATCAATTGTTATCTATGAATTGTTATCTATGAATTGTTCTAGCTATGAATTGTTATGATTTACAATGGTATGATGTGTTTATATAGGCTCTACAAATCTTGCCCAGCAAGATATTGCCTTCTATTACAATTAGGATTTAAAGAAGGTACCCAAAACTGCCCAGAATACAATTAGAATTAGAAAAAGGGCAAAACAGTAAATTCCAAGCCTTCTTTAATAAGAACACGTGCGCGACTTTAATCAGTACGTTTCTTGTACTTGTTTCCTATCCCAGGTTGTAGAAAATCTCTCAAGCTTCGCGTGGGCAGTAAGATCGCTGAAAACAGACTTCTAGAACTCCAGATATGGCCAAAACAGTATAAGCTGCGCAGCCTTCCCGGAAAATCCGAATTTTAATCAATTAAATCTCCAAAAACGACAAAAGCTTAGATATTCTTGGAAACCTGCATAACTACACAAAACACATCAAAACTACACAAACTTGAGTCCAAAACAATCAATTTAAGCCGAACGGAGACATTCCAAGTGGATATAAAATCCACTTATCAAACCCCCAAACTTAAACTGATGCTTGTCCTCAAGCATAAACAATTATAACTATCTAATTAGTACCACTTCCGTAGGTGATCACGGTTGCATTTAGCATATGCAACAAGCCCTTTAAACCCCTAGGCAGCCCTAGTGGACGAGTAAGGTCTCGTGAGGGCCTATAGCGAATGTACCCACAAAATCCATTTAACCTAATGCAATGCAATGCATGAATGCAACTAATATGAAATATGCAAAATCCCCTTCAAACTCACTAAAACCAACTAACAAGCAAATATCTCAAAGAATGCAACAAATTCAAGCAGAGCTCGACTAAGTCCCCGTATACTAACAGTACATGAACAGAAACGTGCGTGTGTGCAATGCTCATCAGAAATACTCCCAAAACTAGGTCAAAAATCATACATGCTTTCCGTCAAGACAATCACAGGTTTATAATCAGAATAGACTGTAGACACTTCATAACCTAGGAACACCTCCACCCTTATCCAAGGTAGACAGAAACTCATGCTTTATTACTAAACTACGACACTATATACAATACGCATGCTTATTTAACCGTGCAATGAATGAGACCCCAAAAGGCTTATACAATAATACCCATGTAGCGAGTGTTAGGTCAGTAATCCCAAACCACAAGGGCTTTAGGTTACTAGGACTAAGTCCCCTCAGACTTAATTACTCGAGTATTAAAGAGCTCACTCTGGTTAATTTTGCATATAAACAAATAACTTATTGACTCTTTTTTTTTTCTCTTTTTTTCTTTTTTTTTCTTCTTTTTTTTTCTGCAATCTGGAATGAGTCTTTCTCATTTCCAACCCTAGACTACTCATATAAATATGAGCCGGCTACTAGCCATTTGACGCCTAGCCACAATTATGAACAACTAGCATGAAAATTCCTGGTTTCCCCCAAACTTAGACTTTAATGTTCCTACGCTATAAAGGGAATAACGAAAATTCTAAATATAAACAAGTGATTAAATCTCAAAACATCCCACAGGCATGACCCTAACCTAGCCCAAAAGCACCCCAATGAGACTGTGTAATAAATGATGTTTCCGTAACATGCAAGTCAATTTCATAGAAACTATAAATCAGCCCTCTACTCATCATCATCACACCCAAATCAACATCCACCTATCAATCAGAATCAGCTCGTCCTAAGGGATCATGAAATATGCATGCCATGAAAATGCAACTAATATGACTCACATGGTATACGAAAATAAAACAAAATGTCCTATATGAACAAACGTAGATAATACGAACATAACAATCATGCATGAACTATCACTACTATGCAAACATGATATCCTATATGAACACAAAATACAACAATATATACAACATACAACTACTAATCCCCCAAATTACCCCCAAACTTAAAATATTCAATGCCCTCATTGAATGGAAGTAATACAAGAGAAAGTAGAAAACATACCTACTCATCCTCGCATGAATCATGCGGAAGACGAAAATTTCAGAACACCAGCACCACCTCTCCCACGCTTAGGAGCCAAAAGAATCAATCCCCAACTCACAATAAGCTCCACCAATAATTACCAAACAATATCACACCACAAATAGCCCAAATTCCAAGAATAATACAAAATCCCAATTTACAAGAACACAAATTCGTAATAAAAATAAAATTAGAGAAAAAGATTTACCCAATACGAATCAAAGAGGTGAACTTGCAATTAATTCCTCTTTAGAATTGAATTTTTAGAGATTTAAAGAAGTAGAAAAGGAATTGGATTTGTATGTATAGGTGGGTATATATATTTGGGGGAAAAAAAATAATAATAATAAAAAAAAATAAAAATAAGAATAAATAAAATAAATAAAATAAAATATGAAATAGGATATGGATTGGGAATAATTTGGAATTAATATGGGGCTAGAATTAGGATTTTAGGTGGAGAAAAGAATTAGAAAAGGGGTTGGAATTGATTTAGGAGATGAATAATATTTAATATACTATATATATAACACATAACGTTTACGTTAAAAGAAAAAAAAATGGCCAAAAAAATCTTACCTGGCTGGCGCCTCTTGCATGGATAGGCGCGTCACGCGCGGACAGTTTCTGCTCAACTGGCGCAGGTGCGTGTGTGCTGGCGCTTCATGCGCTGGCGCATACTGTTCGGACAATTTTTTTTTTTTTTTTTTTTTCACAACACTACTACTTTTTTTTTCTATACTAATGCATGGGTTGCCTCCCACCAAGCGCTTCTTTAACGTCAATAGCTTGATGTATTCATACATAAAATCTTCAATGAGGACAAAAAGCAAACAGATGCACATATCTACGAATTTCTAATATAAGCATATTGTGCAAATAAATCTTAGATTCATTAAAAGGTACGAAAACTTTCAAGAACCTATCATGCTCAAGAGACTTGGAAACATCAAAATAGCTAGAAAAGTCATCAGAATAATCATTATAAGTACGACTCATATACTCATCCCAAATCGGATCCTTATACTCTAAAGCAAGATTTTCAACTTCATCAATCTTAACTTCCTTCTCTTTTATAATTGGACACTCATCAATTTTAATCTCGTCTACCAATGTATTAAGCTCAAAATTTTCTAGATTTGGTAGAATTTCAATTGCATCCAAATTATCATTAATGCGCATGGGACAATTATCAACTACACAAGTAGACTCATCAGACACAACATTATCATCAATTGCTAAACAAGAATCATGGCATAGAGGAAAATTGACACAAGGGGGAGTTCTATAACAACCTTCATACCACACTGCTCGAACTTCCCAAATAAAATTATTAAGTTTAGCATTCTCCTCGTACCAAGCTATTGAATCACATGGAATATCATTGTCACTAGCAATTTCTAAAGTTGGTTCATCAAAAACTCCCAAAGAAAGTAAGGGAGGATTAGACTGAGTTCCTTGAATCATTTTATTGAGCGCAATCTCCCAATCAGCAAGTAAAGAAGGATTAGACTGAGTTAAACTCGTATCAACATCATTACACATATATGGATAAACATCCTCATGATATTGATTTTCAAACGAATACGAATAATCATTGCTAGGGGCATATGGAGCATAAAATGAGTTCTCAGAATAGATCGAATTCACCTGATATGCATTACAATCCTCATAAGCATTGAATTGTGGGTAAGGATTGAAGTCTTGATATCGTTCTTGACTGTTGTAGAAATTCTGAGCGTTGTTCCAACCAAAGTTGTACTCCATCTAGTCTCTCTCCTCAAAACCTGTTTAAGTTGTCTACCTCAAAGAACCTGTAGACACTCCAAAGAAAGAAACACAAAAAGAAAGAAAAAAAAAATATATACAAAGATAAAATCTAAACAATAAGAAACAATTAACCTAAACTCAACTATACTGCCTTCCCCGGCAGCGGCGCCAATTTGTTAGTAGTATTTTTATGTGTTCGTTCGCAGGGAAGGACTGAATTGTAATATCAAAGTTCAGGTTTCTTATCTCTTTACGTCTAGAAGTGTGTGAGAAGAATTTTGGGTTTGTGTATTAACTAAATTATCCAAGAACTAATTATAAGCACTAAGAATTGATTTTAAACTGAGATTCAAATATATGGGAAAACAATCTAAGAATTGGGGTTCTTCACTTGGTCTCAATACATGCTCAATATTAATGTGATATATGTGTTCCTACCTTGCTGAAAACAATTCTTCTAAAGTTATACTGCACCCTCCCAGGTTACAATATAGTGCCTACAGCTACACCCTAATTGTCACTCCCGTGATACAATCAAAGTATATCTATAAACTGTTAAGTGCCAAGAATTATATGTCTCACAATTCTCCTATTAATCTCCCGATCTAATATTCAAATTATGTCTGTTAAATCATGTACTAAGATTGCAACTTCTCTCCCGAGCTTATTACAATCCCTAGAATACAATCAAAAGTTAGCTACTCTTCTAATTGTGTTAAGATCTCATTAACAGATCAGCAAAGCAGAAAATCACGTAATCAAGCATGCATGAATACCAAGGAATACTACCCAATCCTCAGATTAGAGAATTAGTTACACATAATTAAAGAAGAAAGCAAAATAATAATGATAATGGATAAAAACATAATATTGAAGATAGAATTAAAGATCGAAAGTACCTTGATACAATTATAAGCTATCAATTGTTATCTATGAATTGTTATCTATGAATTGTTCTAGCTATGAATTGTTATGATTTACAATGGTATGATGTGTTTATATAGGCTCTACAAATCTTGCCCAGCAAGATATTGCCTTCTATTACAATTAGGATTTAAAGAAGGTACCCAAAACTGCCCAGAATACAATTAGAATTAGAAAAAGGGCAAAACAGTAAATTCCAAGCCTTCTTTAATAAGAACACGTGCGCGACTTTAATCAGTACGTTTCTTGTACTTGTTTCCTATCCCAGGTTGTAGAAAATCTCTCAAGCTTCGCGTGGGCAGTAAGATCGCTGAAAACAGACTTCTAGAACTCCAGATATGGCCAAAACAGTATAAGCTGCGCAGCCTTCCCGGAAAATCCGAATTTTAATCAATTAAATCTCCAAAAACGACAAAAGCTTAGATATTCTTGGAAACCTGCATAACTACACAAAACACATCAAAACTACACAAACTTGAGTCCAAAACAATCAATTTAAGCCGAACGGAGACATTCCAAGTGGATATAAAATCCACTTATCACAGACAAACACCCAACCTCGTACAATTCAGAAAATTCACTCGACCCCTCCTCACTAAATTCATATTGATCCAAACCAGCATACTTAACCTCAGTCTTCCGTATCTTTCTCATAACTCTCTCCCCCATCTTAACATTACCATAAAAGTTATAAGCAACTCGTGGAATTCTCCAGTAACCAACGCTTGCCACTTTATTCAGGAAACCGATTGCCCTCTTATCTGTCTCATTAAGCCTTTCAAATCTTTCTAGCAAGTCAATGAAGCACTCCCAATTCATTTCCTTCTCATAACCACCGAGATCAAAGATCAGCAACATTTCCTTACCAATATTGTTAAACTGATTATCCCAAATACCAGCAGTTGTAGCTATTGTGAGCTCTTTGATATTTCTTTGGTCAATGAAAGCCTTATTATTCTCTCTATTAAACTCCCAATATCCAACTACATTTTTATTTTTAAAACGCTTTTCCGGTGCTATATCAGCTTCACCTAGAGCTGATATTTCAACCGACGAGGGTTGCAAAACCTGACATGTCTCATTCTCAACTTTAATAGCTTTGGAGATCACATGTTCATCAATTTCAAATTTCTCATTTAGTATCCATCGTCATGGAAAATTACCATTAGACATTGGCAACATGTAAGGATCTTCCTCACCACTTTGATCCCCAATATTCTCACCTTCTTCAGAAGTATTTACTTTTCTAATCAAATTCATATCATAATCTTTCATCTCCTCTTTTAAATAACTAATAACTGAAACCTTCCCTCCTTTGCCTCCACCTTTATCAAGTGCAATATCCTCATCAAAAGAGCTTAAACCTACTGAAACTTCAGATTTTAGAACTCTACATTCTTCAATATTAACTAGCATAATATCATCATTCAGTGTCCTGTTTGACTCATCTTTACTATTATTGTCCACATCATTCTCAATTTCTTCAGCACTCTTTTCCTCTTTATTCTCAAAACCCACCTCAACAGTATTAGCCACAACACAAACATTGTTCACCGCTAGCATTCCGTTATTACTTCCATTTCTTCCTTCGGAATCTAATTTTTGTACACTAAAATCAACTATTTGGCTTGGAACTTCACTTTCGGTATCCAATGTTTTCTCTAGTACACCACTACCATTAAAAACAATTTTTCCACCAATAATAGACGCACTCGCATCGCCAACCCCAGGTTTAATTTCCATATCAACAGTTTCAACTCTCTCAGGCATTTCCTCAAACATGAGGGGGGCAGGCCAAGGTGGTGACATTTGAACTTGGCATAAATCCTCCCTCTCAACTCGAAGTGTTTTGGTAATCCTTCTTAATTGAGCAAGTTTAAGAGAAGACTGACTTACCATTTCCTCACATAGCCTTGATGCGTTTGCAAGGCCCTCGCCAAACTCCGCAAGTGACCGACGCAGGTCAGTGGCTTGGTCCACGAGCAGGTGGCGAATATCATCGAAAGGCAACGTCGGTGTTTTAGGACTATCATCAAACACCTGAGGTGCATACATCTCGGGTTGTTGCCCAGGTTGGAACTGATTTGAAAGCACCGACACTCTCTCAGGAATTGTATCGAACAGCTGAGGCGCATATGTGTTGGAACTGATGGGAGGGTGTTGGTACAGTGGTGGCAGAGTATTATCAAGGTAAGGGGAGAATGGTGTTCCAACAAGGAACTGTAACTCTGTATAAATCGGCGGCGTGTAAGGAGGAGGAGGAGGTGGATATGGTGGTGGTGGAGGTGTATATGGTGTATAAGGTGTATATGGTGTATGTGGTGGTGGTTGAGGTTGGTGATAGACATACGGAGGTGTTGGGGGTGGCGAGTAATCTGGAGGTTGATGGTAGAAATTGGGGTTATGGAATGGAAATTGTGGTGTATAGAAATTGGGGGTATATGAAGTGAACGGAAAATCAGCGCTACCACCGTTCGTCATGTCCGAGGAAGCGCTGTCTCTGATACCACTTTGTAACAACTAGGGACTAATTCTACACAATTTAAAGTTACGAACTAACTAAGAGAATGATAAATTGCAGGTGAAAGAAAGATAAAAGAAAAACATTCTCATTTCATTTCATAATTAGGAAGGATATGGTGCTCAGTTTATATACTGAGGCTAATAAGGAGAGTGGACACAAAACTCTAGGGCTCTAGCTATTGGGCTTCTGTATGGGTTGGGCTTTGTGTTGGACTATGGCACAGGCCCAATACAAGTAGTATTTTACTTTTGCTAGATCGTGACACTCTCTAATCTCTCTGAAGTTATAATTTGATTCATATATTAGTTATAATACCTATATTCGACCGGAGCATTGATACATGGACCAAAAGTTTTTTGACAAATTTTTTTATCTAAAGTTGGTGGCTTATGTGCATAATTGAATTCAATAAGAAAACATGGGTCTATGTAACACAGGCATGATAACATGCCATGTCAGTAAGGATAGACATTCAGAATATATCAACAATTCTGCATATCATATGTACTCATCTGATAATTATTTCTCCAACACCTAGGCCAATTTCATTATTCTTGAACTATTCATGAAACTAAAATTACAGTATGTTCAGTATCGCCTGTTAAAATAAGCGAATGTTGGAAACAGATTAACTTATCCATCGTCGATAGCTTAATCTATTTATTGTTGGTATGCAACAATTTTATTTCATTTCAATTAATATGCATCTTTCTTGGTTTTAGAGATCACAATGCTTAGTCAGCGAATGATACAATGGAAGTACTTTAATGGACACTTGGTGGAATTTTTTTCTTGAATTACTGCAGAATAGTATCGTCCTGAAAACTTAATTTTCATTTGGTGATTAAATTTTTTGCATACACCGGCCATTTTTAGAAGCTTGAATACAATGGGACAAGCAAAAGTGTTTGTCTGTGACTAGCAAAAGATAAAATAAAAATTTATTGTATTTATCTTATACATTTACAAACTTCATTATAAAAGACTTTTTTATCTCAAAGGTAAAAAATTTCTTATATCAGTAATGCACCATATGTTTCCATGTATATGATGGTTCTTTGGGACCATCCTTTCAATATCTAATGGTCGTTCAACCAACAACATTAAGTGCACAAAGTAAGTTTCGAACTTGATTGATATGATTATACTGCTAAAACGTTTGTCCTGGTAATGAAATTAAATGTTCCACAATACTTCCTTCAGCTGTCAGACAGCCTTGGTCTATGATTCAAAAACACGCTTGACAAGGCTGCCAGAAGGAACTTAAGTTTTAGGTATTCTTTCTATCCAACATCTTAAACTCTTTCTCAGTTATGACCATACTAAGAAATTCTTAGATTACTAAACAAAATTAGTAACTCTGCATGCCCTACTACAAAGGTTTCATTTATTGACAAAGGTCTTCAGTCTATATATAAATGACAGATTCAAGGCTCTAATGCAGCGGCACTCTATATGATGGGATCATCTATGCAAGTGGCATTAGAATTTGCAAAACATGCATATATAACAGTAAGATAAAACTTTAGTCCTTAGAGAAAGAGGCATCTCTGTGAAAGTAGCAGTTGTGTTGTCTGTAATAGCTCTGTATCTGTTAATGTGTACCACGGATAGGCTCAGAGTGATTCACAATCAATTGTAATTAAGTCATCTAATACTTATTATGGTATTATATATGTATAGTCGTATAGATAACTAGATATCAAGCTTTTTATGCATCTACCCCTGTGATGTACATAATGCAACATTTTTTCCTAAACTAAGAAAAATTGTGAATTCGAATGTGTGATAATACTGTTAGTGAATAAAATACATAATCTTCAATGGAGGATGATCAAGAAGATTGTTTCCATAAGTTTTTGCGAGCAACTGCGTTAAGATACACGCATTTTTCGAGCAATCACAGGAAAATCTAGCAGGAATCAACATATTATTCTGTTTACTAGGCTAAACATGACATCTCGACAAGGTGCTGGGATTACTTCAGACATATGTTCCCTTTGACTTGAAGTTCTTAAACTATAAAAATAGGAATACATTGTAGATGACGCTACTAGACAATACTTGCCCGCACGTTGTCTTTCAATTTAACCGACGTTCTTTTTCTAATAACTCTAATGACTTAGTAGTATCTTTGTCAAAATCAGAAAAGAGAAAAGCCAACCATGTGGGAGAAGACTATGTTCATTTTAACGTTTTTAGTTATAAATCCTGTGATTAATTAAAATCCAACGTATTCTGACTTTTGTAAACAAATAATTATATTCGTGACAATCACCATACACCAACTCATTCTAAATAAAAATCCATTTTTCGAATTTGTAATCAGATATATATAAGGATTGCATGCACAAGACTTTGAGCAACTTGAGAGCTAATAGCAAACAACTTCTCCAACATAAAAGTACAGCAATGTCTTCTTCCCTTTATCTATGGAGCTTCAAACTCCTAATTATGAGCTTTCTAGCTATGAACTTGAGTAAATCTATTGCTGTACGAATATATCGACCTGGCCCATGGTTGCTTTCCCATGCTACATTTTATGGCGACGAATCTGCCTCTGAAACAATGGGTACGTGTTGCAACTCATTTATTAAGTGAGTCCGAGTTTGTAACATTGTAAAATATAATCTGAACTTTTTCTGTTTGGATAATATTCAGGAGGAGCCTGTGGCTATGGAAACTTGTTCAACAATGGTTACGGTGTAGATACAGCTGCATTGAGCTCAACATTGTTCAAAAACGGATATGCATGTGGAACCTGTTATCAGGTTAAGTGCGTTTATTCTCCTTGGTGCTACAAAGGGTCACCTTATGCGACCATAACAGCCACCAACCTATGCCCTCCCAACTGGTCTCAAGACTCCAACAATGGTGGGTGGTGCAACCCGCCACGGACACACTTCGACTTGGCGAAACCTGCATTCATGAAAATTGCTCAGTGGAAGGCTGGCATTGTCCCTGTCATGTACCGCAGGTATGCTTAAATGCTTGTACTTAATCTTTATGTAGCAAACTTGTACTTTCCACAAAATTACAATAGCAGAATTAAACAGGACCTAGAAAGTTGAATTCACTAGTTTACTCTGAGGTTCGCAGAGTACCATGTGTCAAACGAGGTGGCCTACGGTTCAGTTTTCAAGGAAATGGCTATTGGCTTTTAGTGTATGTGATGAATGTAGCTGGAGGAGGTGACGTTGCAAATATGTGGGTAAAAGGTAGCAGGACAGGATGGATTAGCATGAGCCACAACTGGGGAGCTTCATACCAGGCTTTCGCAACATTAGGAGGTCAAACTCTGTCTTTTAAGCTCACTTCATACACTTCCAGAGAAACTGTAATTGCCTGGAATGTTGCCCCTGCGAACTGGAATGTTGGGTTAACTTACAAATCAGGGGCAAATTTTCACTGAAGTGCGCTGTAGCACATCGATCATTTGTCAAAATTTTGGCCACAGTTTCTGTCCTCGAAATATTTTTTAAGTTCAGATTTTTTTGTATGTTTGAACTTTGAAGAGTCTCTATAAATAGTCGAAGGGTAGAGTTACTTGTATGTACTCTCACTTGAAGTTCATCAAGTGCCAATAAAATATAAATGTTACTGGTAAAGCTTGCCATGTAACTGGAGCTGTTATTCTGATCTAGCCTTTTTGCAATTTAAACTCTTCTGTCTTCACTATAATGGTTGATTGCTAATATGTCAGTAGCAATTCATTTTTCAACAATAAACAAACTCAGACACCTGAAAAAGCAGTACGTAGCTCAATACAGACACAATGATTATGATAAATACTGGTTTTTCACTGCACAGAGGCAGAAATATATTGTTGGCTTGCGAATCACTGCACCTAGGGGATTGAGGGAAAAAGGGTAGGCTGGGGAGGATGCAGCAGTGTTCGGTAAAACAAATAGGAAAAGAAAAGAGCAGATCCAAGTCTCTTGCCTGAGAAGAAACACTAGCTATAACTTTGCATGTCTGGATTTTATTTTACTGCCACATTGTTTTGTCTTTATTACCTTAGCATTTTATCTTTACGCATGCCTTTACTGCGATATTACCATCCACACTGTAACTTGGGACGCTTCTTTGTGGCTTCTTAAAAAATTTCAATGATAGCATATTGTTAAAACTTGCATATTGTTAAAACTTACAAGTTTTAACATCTTTCACACATTCTCCAAAATTGGGGGTTATAACAGGAATCACACTGCCTACTTCATATGACTTGAACACAACTCATCCTCCAGTGACCAATTTGATTTGTTATGGTTCCTGTAATGCCATTGATGCTTCCCTGTAAAAGCTTGAAAGACATCTTCCACAAGGCGTACAATTATAAATATATTCTGAAAGCTAGAAGCTCGTTCAATCTATTTCAGTTTATACATTTATTGTTACAATGGAGGATGAAGAGACAATCAATGTTTTATGGTCATCACTCTCAAGAGAACCAAAACCAAAAAAAAAAATTGTAGCATAAAAGATGAAATACAGCATTATGAGCGATCAAAAAAGAAATTTGTCTGTAGTAGTATGGAGAGAGGCCCTCGTTCCAGATTTTATAAGAAAAAGTATGTGTTGCATCTAAACATTAATATTTTACTTTAATTAATTTTTTGTGTGACAGAATTAATTTGGTTCAGGAACACCTGATTATGGGGTAATCCGTCTTAATTTCGGTGGTCCTAGGAATAAACCCGTCTCAACGTCCTCCATTTCTCTTCTTGAATCATTTTCAGATCTCTTATCTGGCTCTACTTCTTGCAGTACAGACTGTAACCAGTTCAAGCCCATGTTAATCATGCATTCATACCATAATCGCACAGATACTAATTTAACAATTTAGACTAACCTTCTTTAATTCTTCGTTTTGTTTAGCTAATCTTCTCTCCTGAATTACATGCATAAGAACTTGTAAACATACAAACATGTGCATGCATGTGCATATACCCTGGCCAGTGTGAGTTTATGAAGATTGAAATTGTAGTATATTAGTTATAATACCTCGTTCCTCAGCTGCTTTATCTGCTGCTTGAACAACTCGTACTGCAAGTAGGAAACAAATACATACATTGAAATTGTGGTTAGATGCTTTAGCCTCTCTATCTCAAACACAAAACCATCGTACCTAATTGACCCCATGAATTTGTCAGAGGCTTACTCCGTAATTAGACTTGCATCAAGAGCATGCAAACATACCTTTCTTGCCCTAATGTGTTTTAAGCTTCGGTCTAAATCATTTTCTATCTTTTGCAACTCATCAACAGTGTAAGACTCTAAACCAACTCCCATGAGCTTTCTGCATTTAAAAAAAGTCATTATCCTTAATTGTAATCAGATGATCAGTTCAGGTTATTGTTAGAAGCTAAAGCAATATCACAAAACGTGATCTTACTCTTTACATTCTTCAAGCTGCTTGATCTTGTCGGACATGGTTGCAACTTTTTCCTCTAGAACCTGCTGCATCAACAATTTTATATATAGATTCTATTATTAGTTAGACTATAAGTTGATTTCTGTCTCCTAAACTTTGCTACGTTGGGGTTAGGAAAGTTAAAACCGATGCTTCTTCGGTCAGTTAAAAAGAAAAAAAGATGGGAATATAATAAAATTTGAACTATTTGTTAGTATGATTTCATAATATTTGTTCATTTGTTGCTCCTATTTTCAAATTCAGTGCACATATATCACTAATCCGATGTCCTCTGTGATCTGTCTTATCGCTAATATGAACAAATTTAATATAAGTACACATCGTAATTCCTTTTAAAGTAAGCATCTCAGAGTTTCATAATTCCTTCTCATCTTATTATATATACAAACAAGTACTAATTACCTACTTAAGTCGGTGCTCTGGAGTAAAGTTGTGCTGATAAATGTTTTCTAATCAGCTTCTTCCGTTTTAGGCTTATCAACCAAATTGTTAGTATTAGACAATATTTAAATATATATTATATTATACTAGCCCATAACCCGTGCGAGCACGGACTGTGATAAATTATCTTAAATTTCTAATTTTTAACTTTTTTAAATGAATAAAATCTTGAACCACCAAGTTGTATATAATACTATATTCTTGACTTTTATTTCGATTGTTAGTTAATAGACTCCTAGTTTATAATTTCAATAATAAATTAAATTAATATTTAATTTTATTATTTTAATTAATTAAATTTATATAACTTATTTCTGGTAATATAAGAATAGTTATATTATTAATTGTATTTATTATTAATCTATTATAGATATATTTTAAATATTAATTAATGGAGCCCTAAGTCCTATATTCTCGATTTTTATTTCAATTTTTAGTTAATAGACTCCTAGTATATAACTTCATTATTAAATTAAATTAATATTTAATATTATGATTTTAATTAATTAAATTAATTAATATTTAGTGGCATACCGCTATATACATGGCATACCGTATTTTAGTTCAGAGAGGACTTGTTTCATTAGTAGTTCTTATTCTTATTGACCTTCTATACACTTAAAAAATAGTTTTTAAAGTAAGATCAAATAGTAAAATAAGTTATTATTAATTAATTAATTACTTAATTAATTTGCATACCGTGCATACCGCGGTATACATAGCATACCATTTAAAGGGGATTTCTGCTTTTAATAAAGAGTGTAGATTATAGATATCTATAATATTATAATATGGTAATATTGGGGTTTATATGTATAACCTCAAACATGTATTATGAGCAATATTTGAATGATTGAATAACAAAAAATAGTTTAAACATCTTTGTCATGGCATCAGAGCCAGGTCATGTAACCCTTGCTTCGGCAAATATAAATCAATACACAGACTATGTGTTGCCCGGATTTTCGAAAAAACAATCGCAATCATTGATTACAACTTTTGGTAGACCTAAAAATACATCATATCAGTTAAATAGTGAAATTGATGATAAAGGATGGATAATTGATACCGGCGCTTCAAATCATGTTACGGGTAATTTATCTTGTTTGAAGAATCTTAGAGATGTGACGTCTTTTCCGGTTGGTTTGCCTAACGGTGAGAAAGTTGCAGCAACCAAAGAGGGAATAGTGCAACTTTCGGACAAAATTTGTCTCAATCGGGTTCTTTAGGTTCCTAAATTGACTTGCAGTTTAATTTCTGTTTCACAACTTAATGATGATCAGAATTGTTTTGTTCAATTTTCTTGAGACACATGTGCTATACAAGATCTTCAATCGAGGGAGGTTATTGGAATAGGTGAACGACGAGATGGGCTTTATTATTTTCGATGTGTCTCGAATGTTAATTCTGTTTCAGCTGTAAGTTCTTCTTTAGAATTGTGGCATAAACGAATGGGACATCCTTCTGAAAAAGTAGTAAAATTGATTCCTTAACTTCGTAAGTCGAGGGAGTGTTTGGATAAAGCATGTGAAGTGTGTCATCGTGCAAAGCAGCATAGAGAAACTTTTCCTATAAGTGATAATAAATCTACACGGATATTTGAGTTAATCCATTGCGATATATGGGGTCCTTACAATTCACCTTCGCCTTGTGGTGCTCGTTATTTTTTGACATTAGTTGATGATTTTTCTCGTGCCGTATAGGTTTTCTTGTTGACTGATAAGACAGAGGTATTTAAATACTTTATGTGGTTCATTGCTATGGTTGATCGTCAGTTCTCTCAAAAAGTAAAAATTGTACGCAGTGATAATGGTACAGAATTTAACAGTCAGAAAAAATATTTTTTGGCGAATGGTATCTTGTTTCAAACTAGTTGTGTGGGTACTCCCCAACAGAATGGACGAGTAGAGAGAAAACATCAACATATTTTGAATGTTGCACGCGCATTAAGATTTCAAGGAAATTTGCCTATCATGTTTTGGGGTGAATGTGTCTTAACGGCAGCTAATTTGATAAATCGAACACCCTCTAGAATTTTACAGAATAAAACTCCGTATGAAATTTTGTTTGATTCTCCACCCTCATATGATATTTTGCGCGTATTTGGGTGTTTGTGTTTTGCTCATAATCAACGAGCAAGGGGTGATAAATTTGCAAGTCGTAGTAGAAAGTGCATATTTGTAGGTTACCCTTATGACAAAAAGGGATGGAAGTTATATGATTTGGAGAATAAAGAATTTTTTGTGTCTCGTGATGTGAAATTTTATGAGGATAAATTTCCTTACATGGGTAATGATTCGTTGAAAGATAAATTGCTCCCTCCGATGGAAAATAAAGTGTACATAGATGATTTCGAGAATTTTGAGTATTATGGTACGTCAAATGGAACAACTGAAGAAGAAACCTTAAACACGGATACTCCTGAACAGACTGTCATTCCACCAACTACAGAGATAATTGATCCAGAAATCACTGATACGCAAGCAAATGAGAGCTCAACAATGGATGAACCGGTAACAACTACTACTGTGGATAATTCATTGGGTTGTGGAATGAGAACAAAATTTCCATTGACTAGACTAAAGGATTTTGTGACACATACAGTATTACAGAAAGCTCCATCAAAAGTTCCCCCTGCTTCAACTTCTCCTTCAAATACACGTTTTCCTATAGCACATTACGTAAGTTGTGACAAGTTTTCTGTTAAACATCGAAATTTTCTTGCAGCTATTACTACAGGTATGGAGCCACAATCTTTTAAGAAGGCTGTGAAAGACCCAGAATGGTGTAGTGCTATGCAAAAAGAAATTCAGGCTTTAGAAGATAATGGTACATGGACTATGGAGTATCTTCCTCCAGGAAAGAAAGCACTTGGTAGTAAATGGGTGTACAAGATTAAGTACAACTCAGATGGCACAGTTGAGAGATTGAAGGTAAGATTGGTTGTTTTTGGTAATCACCAAGTGGAAGGTATTTATTATAATGAAACTTTTGCTCCTGTAGCAAAGATGGTGACTGTTCGAGCTTTCTTAGCCATAGCAGCATCGAAAAATTGGGAATTGCATCAAATGGATGTACAAAACGCTTTCTTACACGGTGATCTTGATGAGGAAGTATATATAAAACTTCCGCCTGGCTTTAAATCTTCGAGACCAGGTATGGTTTGTCCTCTTCGTAAGTCAATATATGGATTAAGACAATCACCTCGTTGTTGGTCCGATAAACTTGTTACAGCTTTAAAGGAGTATGGATTCATGCACTCTTATTCTGATTATTCACTTTTTACTTATACGAAAGGTGGTGTGCAAATAAATGTGCTTGTCTATGTTGACGACTTGATTATTTCAGGAAGTGATTCCCATGCATTAAAGATGTTTAAAGATTATCTTTGTTCTTATTTTCCTATGAAAGATCTTGGGGTGTTAAAGTATTTTTTGGGTATTGAGGTGGCTCGTAGTCCACAAGGATTATTCTTATGTCAACGAAAGTATGCTCTTGATATTATTTCTGAAGCAGGTTTGTTGGGTGCTAAGCCTGCAATTTTACCAATTGAACAAAATCATAAACTTGGTCATGCTACTAGTGCATATCTTGCAAATCCTGAAAAATATCGTAGACTTGTTGGACGCCTAATCTATTTGGCGGTTACACGCCCAGATTTTTCATACACGGTTCATATTCTTTCTCAATTTTTACAACATCCTCGACAAGAGCATTGGGATGCAGCATTACATACAGTTCGTTATTTAAAGGGGGCTCCAGGTCAAGGAATTTTACTTCGTTCGGATAGTGAGTTATCTTTGACTGGTTGGTGTGACTCAGATTGGGCCGCATGTCCACTTACTCGACGATCTCTGACAGGTTGGTTGGTATTTCTTGGGCAGTCCCCAATTTCTTGGAAGACTAAAAAGCAGCATTTAATTTCTCGTTCTTCAGCTGAAGCCGAGTATCGTTCAATGGCATCTATCACTTGTGAGTTAAAATGGTTGAAGGCATTATTATTGAGTCTTGGTGTTCATCACAAGAAAGATGCACATTGCTAAAAATCTCGTTTTTCACGAGAGAACGAAGCATATTGAGGTGGATTGTCATTTTGTGCGGGATGCAATTCAAGATGGTCTTATCTCCCCGTTTTATGTTCCTACAACTGAACAATTGGCGGACATATTTACAAAGGCTCTTGGAAAGAGACAATTTGATTTTTACTTTAACAAGTTGGGCATCTCAAATTTACATGCTCCGACTTGAGGGGGTGTATTAGACAATATTTAAATATATATTATATTATATTATAGATATCTATAATATTATAATATGGTAATATTGGGGTTTATATGTATAACCTCAAACATGTATTACGAGCAAGATTTGAATGATTGAATAACAGAAAATAGTTTAAACATCTTTGTCAGTTAGAGTTCAATATTTCACAGCTATATTAATTAAAAATAAGAATGTGACCTCCGTGTTTTCTTCAACTGCTGTAGTTTCTCCGGATTCCAGGTTCTTGCCAATCTTCAGATATCGTTCAATTGTAACATTCATACTGAAGGTAAAGATGTTCAATCCAAATTAGTCCACAATATCTTTCATGTTGTGTGTGTGCGTGTGTGTGTGTGTATGTGTGTGTGTGAGAGAGAGAGAGAGATAGAGTTTTAGACTTTCCATTGAAAAATTAGTTAGATCTAGAAATCAGAATATAATACTCCCTCCGTCCCACAATAGTAGTCTCTTTTGAGAGAATTTTTTTTCCCATAATACATGTCCATTTCAATTTTCAATGTAAATTTGTGATCATCTTTCCTAAATTACCCCTTTTGAAAATTGTATAGCAATTAATGAGGAATGACCAAGAGTAAAAAATAGCTCATATTCTTAAAAGTCAATGTATTTATAATGGGTATAAAAGGAAATGTATCATCTAATTAATGTTTTCTTAAGATGCGTGATTTTTTCAAAAGAGACCTGTATTGTGGGACGGAGGGAGTAGCATTTAGGTGGAGTTCACTATATCACCATTGATAATCACCCTGTTAAGTCATTCAAGTTTTAAATATTATAGCTCGTACACCAAAACTGTTCAGGCATGCACTAAAACCTTTTGTTGTTATCACTGTATTATCACCTTCATGAAAACAAAAGACCGGTTTTACTACAAGAAATAGGGGCATTTCCGACCGAAATAAAAGCGACTGATGAGTAACAGATACTAATAGCGACCACCATTACAAGACCGTTGGAATTACAACAGTAAACAACTAAGGTCGGTATTAGTTTTATCATGACTAATATTTACGATTGTATGTCAATGTGGCTCCCATTCCAGACTATGACCGTTGACGAGACATCGACGTCAATGTTAACTAACCGATTTTTTTGACCGTCTTAACGGTCAGTATATTCTTTAATTATTTAAAACATTTAAAAGCTCCTGGTTCCCTTTTCAGTTATATTGCATTTATTAGTATTTGTAGCCTAGAGACAATACTTTTATCTTTACATTAAAAAATTACTGAAGGTAAGAATGTTTTAGATTTTCCATTAAAATTGTGGTTTAACAGTAAACCACAATTTCTAGAAAATAAAAAGAGGGAGCTGGTGCTTAACAATCATATGCCAGGGAAATGATATCCAACATACTTTCCTAGTTGTTAGATTGCTAAATGAATGGCCACGATTTAAAAAATTCAAACACGGAGATCAGTAATTTTCCGCATACGGACCTTGGAAAATTACCGAGGTACATTCACTTTCTTTTCTCTTATCATTACTCTCAGTATCAACAAATTACGATACACCAATTATATGAACGTGAAATAGGCGACTTAAAGAGCGATCGCAAGGCAATTTCAACCCATAGTCGTTCTTCATCAATAAGTTCTCTCCCGTTGTTCTTTATCAACGATCAAAACATCATTGAGTTTAACCTCTGTTGTTACGATGTCTCCTTTGTTTTTTTCTCAATTTTCATATGTCAATATACCTTGTATGTCGATATGTAAGTCCAAATATTCATATAATTTGGTGGCTCTAATCATATGGAACTACGCTTTTCATTTAGGGTTTGCGATTCAAATTAACATGGAAATTTTAAATTAGGGTTGCGATTCAAGTTAAAAAACTAAAATACCCTTTACATATACCCGTTCAAGTTGGATGTTGTGAAGAGGCTGCAAACATTTAACTTAAAGTTTACCCTTCAAATAGTAGTAAAATTATGAGGTATAGAAGGATACAACACTAGTGCCAGGGATAACACATATATAGTTTCAAGTTTAACATACACAAAATTTTTCCAACGCTAACATTTATTATAAGGTTCCAAGAAAATTTATAGACATGCAAATAGAAACGTAGAATTTGAACAATTATTTTAACCCAACGTAGGTACCACTACAAGGGGAATGGCCTATTGAGACACAGAAAGTTATTCAATATTTCGTCATAAAGTTCAAAAATGACAGACTTATACATTTATGTCGCAAACATATTTATGACCGGCATACTTGTCGAAGATTTAATACTATATTAATATATTTCGCGTTCAACAATATTTTATTAATACATTTCGCACCTAAACAATAATTTAATACTAAATTTTCCCGCCCTTTTACTTTATGATGAATTTCATGTCTATTTTGTCATATTATACTAAATGACGGAATGTTCTGCCCAAAGTTTGTATGTAATTCATATTTTTCCTTTAATTTCTATCGATTGAGTACAAATTTGTTTTTCCTTTTAAATTTTAATTTATAAATCAAATTACCGTATGAAGGACAGTAAGATACGATCTTTATATTCGTATGCACATTAGGAAGGACAGTAAGATATGATCATTAACAATGTTATAAATTTTGATTTGATTCTTGAATTAAAAATATTATCGTGATTTAACTACATATACAGGATAAATATCTTGCGTTTTGCAACACTCAAAATATAGACCCTAATCAGGCGTTACTTGATACATGGACAGAGGCAGTTGGTATTCAAAAGAATAGCAGAATTGGTGTCCCGCGCATGAGACCCTCAATAATATCCATTTCCTTCACATGTATTATTTTCCATATTAATATTACCTTCATATTTATATTTTGCAGCACTTCCACCAACCTCTAGTAGGAGGCGTCGCAGACGCGTGGAAGATGATGGTAGGTCTATCATTGATTACCTGGCGGATGATCATGTGCTACAAGCAATGGATCTAATAATTGCTTATATTAGTGCACATTCAGACCAGTTTAACCTCAGACGAGAGCAAGTTAGGACTTTGGGTGAGTCGGTTGTAGATGGAGTGACCCACCTGCCCACCCCCTCAACATGTGAACTATGAGGGAGCTTGTACAAGTGATGGCGTCGGTGTTGGCTGACATAAATGCACGACCCCGACCAGCAAAGACAAGGTATATTAATCTTTACAGTAAAATGCTAATTGTTAATTTCCCTACCTTCACCATAGTTTTCAGTTGTTGTTTTTGTTTCTTCTATGAGATTTTAAATTCTGTTTAGAGTAATTGATAAAATAGAAGTTATTAGTATGGTCTTAAATGAGCTCTGGTTAATCTCTTGTGAACTCTAATCATATTACAGATTAGATAATAAATTATATAAAGAATTCTCTCGTTAGATAATTTATTAATTTTATTTCCAGAATGGTAAATATAATATATAATATATATGAGTTGGGTTCAGTGGAGACCATGTTTTTTGTGGAGTCCTGGAGTCCACTTTTGTTCTACATACATTCATCAGCATTTTACATTGCATTTAATAATTTTCTACGATCATCACCAAGATCAGTTAGGGTTTTTTCAATAATATCGTCAAAATCCATCACAAATATACATTATATTGCCCGCAATGACAAAATATTGAATTTGCAGAACAAATTTTATATTGCAGAACCAAGTGTTCAATAACAAAATTCTAAAAATTAATTCAAGAGATGTTTAGGCGTGTTTCGAAGCAATTTACGATCATGTTCAGGAGGAAAACGTTTTTACATTGGTAAAACATTGTTAAATGTGGATGAATATATGCAGAACAAAGGTGGACTCCAGGACTCCACAAAAAACATGGTCTCCACTGAACTTTGTTCTATATATATATATATATATTCTGATTGTATCAAATAGGAGCACACATTGTTGATAATTCTTTTTATGATTTTGTTCATATTTAAAATTATGTTCGTAGGAGCTATTAGTTGATTTGACAATTGTTAAAATTAATTAAGATTACCCAGTGGGTTGTTTCTGAGGCTAGTATTTGAAGTATTAACATACAATGAATATGCATTAGTTAGATTAGTGTTCGTGCTATTTTGTACTTTATCTTGGCATTCTAATAAATGATTGATATACGTTAAGTACGTACAAGTTTTATATCAAATATAACCTGATTTCTATTTGTTTTGTAATGAAATTGTCCTTGATTTATAGTAGTAATGGTTGATTATTTGAATGGTGTTTATCTATACTTATCTTGGTGATTATACGGATCAGAAGGTATGAATGATCGTTGGAAGAGAAGCAACAAAGAAGGAATGTTTTGGTTAGAGACAAGAAGATGTGTGGAAATTTTCAGTAAAGAACTCAGGGCCTTTACATGAACAGGAGCGAAACTCAAGGCCTTTACCCTGAATCTCAAGGCCCTGAACTCTGACGGAAATTGGAGTTTTAAGGCTTTTATAATTGGTCTTATAACTCTTTCCTACATATTTTAAAAAGATTAAAATAGCCCATTCATATATATATATATATATATATAAGATATTATTAGGGTTTTTATTATATCGTACAACAAGAGAGACAGAGAAACACTTTGTGAGAGAACAAGAGAGAAAGGATTGAAGGGATTCCATCCAAGTTTTAAGAGATTCTTTAATTTATATTTTCTTTACTCTAAACTCTTGTAATCATGATTTTGTCCATTAATATATGCTTGTTTTCTTTATCTAGCATGGGTAACTAATTCTCTATTCCGAGAATTAGGTAGTATTATTAGTTGGTGATATATGTTTGTTTGATTATGTTGCAAATTTTCTACTTTTGGTAATATATCATTGAGGGCTTAACCCAATAAAGGGAGTCGCGAACCTTTAATCGTGTCAATGGGAATTGTGATTAATTTAGAGAGGATTCGTAATTCTTGTCCATTATTTGATGGACATAGTTTGATTATTAAATCGGGAGATTAATAAGAGAGCTATGAAACTTACAATTATTGGGTCTTAAATAGTTTATAATTGTATTTTGATTGATCATGGGAGTGACTTTTAAGATATGGTTGTAGGCACTATCTTGTGTCGTGGGAGAGAACATTATAAAGTTTAGAAGAATTATTTTTAGCAATGTACGAGAAGTAGATATCGCATTACATGAACATCATTGAACCAGTTGAAGAATCCTAGTTCTCATGTTACTTTTCCTCATCGATAAAACTTAGATTCAATTGCTTTATAGTTAAATTTAGTCAAAAAACAAAACACCCAATTATTCTTCTACACTTCTAGATTGTAAGAAATTAAAACTTATACTTGAATCGATAGTCCTTCCCTGCGAACGAACTTTTACGTAATATTATTTCAACAATGATCTATAATCAAAAAAAGAGAAAAACAACTCACCGTGAAAGTTATTTTTTTTAAATACATGTGCAAAATTTATTGTGATTATCACATGTACACTTGCACAAAGTATTTTCCTAAATACTTAAGCATTTTTTTCCACCTTGCAGGGCAAGATGATGGTGGACGATCATCAGTCAACTTCGGACAGTGATGATGATCCTTGGGCTCCTCCATCTCCTCCCGCGGGTTGACGATGAGATGATGGTATTTACATCAGGGGTGATTAAGCAGCCTAATGGTATTTACGGTAATGGTATAGCACTAATTATGTAGCTTTCTTTTGGTGTAAGTTTAACTAAGATGCCTTTTGATATAGATATTATGAAGATTAAGCTACCTTTTGCTATATGTTTTAAAAGAATGAAGTTGCCTGCTAGTTTTTCATATCACCCAGTTTTCGGTATATTGTATTACGAGGATTTAGATAGCTATATATGTTTTGGATAACAACTTTTGGTCTTTTGGTGTATGTAAACTAGTAGCCATAAGAGGTAACTTTGCACAGCCTGATTTTTATTGTAACTTTACGATGGATTTGAACCATTATGATATATATATATATATATATATATATATATATATATATATATATAGAGTAAAGTTCTATGGAGTACTCATTTAATTGGAGTACTTAGAGTACATATACATTTTGCATTCAAACTTTTGCAAATTTTATTATTTTGCAAGGCTTATTACATGAATATCACTATTTCACTGAAAATCTTGATAATTTTGTATGTTTTGCTAACAAAATATTGCAAAACAAATATGTTCTGATTGCAAAATATAAAGGATTTTCAAGATAAACATATTGCAAAACATACATGATTTTCAAGATTATCAGTGAAATTATGATATTCATATAACAAGGTTTGCAAAATAATAAAATTTAAAATATTTTTAATGCAGAACGTATATGTACTTTAAGTACTCCAATTAAATGAGTACTCCATAGAACTTTTATATATATATATATAGGCCTTTGCTCCATACAGAATACTCTTATATAACAAACAATAAAGAATACCTTAGATCTATTAGATCTTTTGGCCCCGCCAGGGGCACTCAATACAAAAAGTTGTTATTTTTTTACCCTCTATCAAGCCAGCAAAAAAAAAAAATTACTGTTCATGATGACGTCACTGATGACGTCATCATCATGAACAGTAACTTTTTTAATATTTTTTTTTTGAGATGATTGATGGATAGAGGGTAAAAAAATAAGAATTTTTTGTATTGGATGGCCCCGCCAGGGGCATTGGATTTATTAGATCTAAGGTGTTCTTTAATGTTTGTTATATAAGGTGTTTGTTATGGAGTGCAACTCTATATATATATATATCTTCGGACCTAGAGTATTCATGTTGATTTTGAGTTTGAGTATTGCTCCATTTATAGATTCTTTGAAGTGCATTTGATTTGTGAAAAATAGGATATGTGTGTATTGCATATAGTATGAACACCTTTTGGGAGAGCATGATTAAAACAGGAAGAACACGAACCGGAGATTCTGAATTTGGGATGGATTTTGTCATTTTTTCTAGAAACTGTAGCCACTTTGTGACAGAATCTGTCACAAGGGCAAGCAACTTCGCGACAAAATCAGTCCTAAATTTAAGCAATTTAAAGACATTAGGTGATTATAACCATTAGAACATAAGTAATTGGGAGAGAATGTTTGTCGTAACTACTGAAATTACATGAGTGTTTGGGACATAAATTACATGAGTGTTTGGGACATAATGTTCGTCGTAACTACTGGAATATATGAGTTTTTGGGACAGAGTGGTTGTTGTTAGTACCGTAAAAATTCTTAATTTATATTGTCTATTTTATACAATTGAGGGTCCAGTTGAAGCTCATGACCGAATAATATTCACTAAATTAAATAGCAATAACAATTAACAACACGTAAACAAAAAAATGATAAATTACAAAAGTAAGATAACATTCAACAAGTAATACCTCTTTCAAAAAACCCTTGAGCTTGTATTTGCTAGACTACTGTTGTTGAAATTAGTTAGCAAGGATATGAATAATAAAGCGGTAAAAGTTAAAACCCTTATTTTTTGAGAATAACTTATAGGAGATGTGGTAGATGAAAAGCATTTAATTATTATTAGACAAAAATTAAAAATAAAATAGTGGTTGGCTAGTTTTTTTTTAAAACTAAAATTGATATTTTTGTCAAAAGTAAAAATGAAATTGAATTTGGATCTTAAGTATAATTGAATTTGGGTCTTAAGTATAATTGTCCAACTCCTTAAAATTCTTTATTTTATTTTTTTTCTAAATTCTTTAATATTTATTTTTACATATGTTAAAAAATTAAAAATTAAAATATATGTATACATATATACAATATTTAAAATATTTAAAAATTTTGGTGCCGCTATCCTATCCTTGTGGTGCCGTAGACATATGCCTAGATCACCTTATCTTAGGATCGCTGGCAGCTCGATAGAATTTTAGGTTTGATAGTGTAGTTAAGTTTTTTTGAACTTATAAACTCCAACTTGACTCAAACTCAAACTCGGTTATATTTTCATTATTTTATTTAATTATTTATTTATATTTGTATTATTCTTAACAAAAAAACATCGGTAATATATAATTTTTTTATAGGTTATCACTTAGACACTTATTTTATAAATATTTTTAATGTTTTTTTTATGTTTTTAATATTTTTATTAATAACTTCATATTATTTTCATATATTATGTGTATTATCATATATAATTAAATTATGAAATCAAACAAATTCAAAAGAATGTCTAACTTTTAAAATTTTCAAATCAGTTCGAGTTCCAAAAAATTGGTTGTATTATAAATTTAACAAATATAAATCTAATAATTTTATGTGATAATAGTATTTAATTTTTTTAAAAAAAATTCGATGGCACATAATTATACTTATAAAGTATAAAGTTTATCGCGTTCGTGTTGAAGCAGATTCAATTTAACGGCAACGTTATAGTTTGAATTCGGGCATTTCAAAAAATTATTATTTTTACTTGATAATTTTTTCTTTATTGTGTGGATGACTGTGTTCCTATTATGTATCATCAAAATTACTTATTTAATTTATTTATTTACTTTTTATACCATATAATATAGTTGTTTTATATATATTTATAATTATCAAATTATTAACACAACCATTTTTTTGGATTTGTTAATACATATATCAATCACTTAGCACCAATTTCCAATTTTACAATAATGTATTTTAATACTCTATTCCAAACTATACCAAGTCATCAATAAAATAAAATCGTAGCAATTTACTAAAGTTTTACTTATTTAAAAATATTATTTACATAATTATGAATGATTTGTTTTCTATTATGTACATTTGTTTTTGAGAATAATTAGAAAAATTATTCCTCACCCCAAACAAAAATAATAAGATTGACATACTTATTGTTATCGGATATTTAAGATATATCATTTATGAAAATATGAAATGTTTCTGGCTTTACGGTAAAAAGTATCAACAAACCAGATCAACTTAATTTTTTCGCGTACAAATCTTTTAAATTTTTTTCATCCACCTATCCAACTTTGTTAAATGTATTTAACAATTAAGTAGAGTTTTAATCACGTATTTTTTTCCCAATTTATTGCTTATTGTTTGATTTTTTAACTTGTTTAATAATTTATTTATTTTCATTTATATTTTAAATTTTTAAATTTTAAAATGCATGTATTGAGATTATTGTATTAGATAATTATTTTTTTACTTTAGTTTAACAAATACTTCACCAGCTTCTAAAAGTAAATTTATCCAAACACTTTCAAACACCTATATAATTTATAAGTATTATCTACTATTTACCGTATTAAAGATTTCGGAAATGGGAATGGTTGAGGTATCGATTTACTATTTATCGAGTGATTCGGTTGAAAAATCGGTGATTTATCGGCGATTTTTACAAAATCGATCGAATCGATTCCAAAATTTTGACCGATTTATCGGCAATTTTTGAGAAATCGATCAATTTCAATAATTTACTACTCCCTCCGTCTCTTAAAACGTTTCCTGTTTACTAAATCGGGACAATCAAAATACTCTTCTCCTTTCTATTTTAAGCCATAAAAAATAATATTCAATACCCACTACTCCACCCACTACTCCTTAAAAATAATATCCAATACCCACTACTCCATCATCTAATCATTACAAATAATATTCAACACCCACTATTTCACCCACTACTCCAAAAAAACAATATTCAATACCTACTACTTCACCCACTACTCCAAAAAAACAATATTCAATACCCACTACTCCTTAAAAACAATATTCAATACCAACTACTTCTTACAAATAATATTTAATACCCACTTTTTCTTAAAACCCGTGTTTTTAGTCAAATGTGCAATATTTAAAGAGACGGAGGGAGTAACGCTTATTTACATGATATGCCAAACACCCACCATAAGCTGCTGTACATGTTTGCGTACTTTTCTGTGAGGTCATTGTTCAATGTACCTTTTTATGCTGAAAACAATGTTCATAACATATGTGGTGTCCAATTGTATACATGAACAATTAGTATATTCTTAAATCACCAAAAAATTATGATTAATATTACACTATGAGGTTTTAAATGAAATCTACAAGTAAGATTTGGTTCCCATTCAAAATTAAGTACAAGTATATTCTTAAATCACCAAAAAATTATGATTAATATTAATAGTGAAGAAAGGACTGTTTATAAATCGAAATGATAAAGAAAAGGAGTAAAGAAGTAAAAGCAAGCACGCTGCCTGATGTTTTGCACATCCGTACGTAGTTATTTGATAGGCTGCAGCTGGTGCAAGATTTTAGTGAGACTTGTCTACCTATATGAATTGTACATGACGTGGTGTGTGTGGGGAACATTACAATATTAGTAATGATAAATGTGTGTATCTTACAATACACTACTTCTCCGAGTATATTTTCCTAAACACTAAAATGATGAAACAATAGAAGTTTACTTATTATCTGTCTATCTAAAATTTTAAGATGTTAGAGGAACGTCGAGTAGGATCCATCTTATACCATGATAAAAATTATTCAACACTTATAAGCTACTGTATACCACAAAAATGCACACACAAATAATCAAAAAAGTGTGTGTACCTTGAGGAGCTTGAGAACTCAAAGAGCTTTCCGGTGGAAGAAAAGACAATAAGAGCAACTTGTGCATCACAAAGAACTGATAACTCATAGGCCTTCTTGAAGAGTCCACTTCTGCGCTTGGAGAAGGTCACTTGTCTACTTGTTGGGTTTTCTATTCTCTTCAACTGTGTTTTTCCTCTCACCATTCTGATAATCTTATTAAAATTAATCCCAGTATGAATTAATTAAACAAAACTTATACCTAGACCCTAGATTTGCAGACAAAACACTAGTAGGTAGTATAGGTACCTATAATCACAAGCACACACAAGAAGTTTCTACTTATAGAAAAGAGACTTAGAAGATATGAAAGTTGACTTGATCTAAAAGAGGAAATTAACTAAATTAGACAAACAAAAGGTTTTCTTGATCTTCTTGCTGCACCAGATCTGGAAGCAAAAGCAACAAGACATTACATGGATAAGAAGATACTATTAGCTTCTAAACCCTAGTTATATTACATATATACAATATCATTGTGAATACAATTTTCTTTCAACAAGATAACTTTGTTAATCTATTCTCAAGATAACTAGTTTTAGTGAAAGAAATTGAATGACTTGGAAAGAAAAACAACCTTAGCCTCTTTTCTTTTTTAGGTAGATCACAAGTTGTAAGTTTGTGGACTACTTAAGGGGTTATAAGTATGTGGACTACTATGAGGGGAACAGCAAAGGACCAATTACAAAATAAATAAATGGAATATATACATACATGATGCTTATGTATCTGTGCCATTATTCTTTTTACTCCTTTTGGTAACTACCGGCTCCCAAAATAAGAAATTCATGGAATATAAGCATAATACTCTCTCCCTCCTATCTAATTCTTAACACTTTTTTTGTCATTTTCTGGCACGCATTTTAAGGTGGATTTTAAGGATAGTTTTATAACTTATTTTTAAAATTTTCTTGTTTTGTATAAAAATAGGATTGTTCTATTTTAATACAAAAAAATTCAAAATTAAGTTATAGAACTATCCTTAAAATCTACCTTAAAATGCGTGCCACATATTCTATTTTAAAATGTTAACAATTGGCCGGGACGAAGGGACTATAAAACTAGCTAGTGGTGGTCAACACGGCCAGCAGAAAATAGGAGTAGCAACTAGCAAGTGGGAATTGGGATACGTGGACAAAAATTGCCAAGTGGAAAGTGAAAAGTACGCATAGAGCCTGTTTGGCTACTGCTCTTCAAAGGAGAAAGTTCCTTTAATTTTTGCTCTATTTATGTAACTCGCTTAAAACTCGGTTTTAAGTTAAAGAACTACATTAAGTCATAAGTTCCTTTTAGTTATTTTTACTTATAATTTATCCTTTTTTTTTGTTTCAGGACTCTTGTAAAGTTTAAATATTATGAATTTAAAAAAATTTTAAGTCAAATTTCACTTTAAGTCAAAATAATTAAATTTCTATTTAACTTTAAGTAAAATTACCCAAACACATTCATTCAACTTAAAACAAACAACTTTACATTCTCCATTAAGTTTAAAATACCTCCATTAAGTCAAAAATAACTTATTTTAAACAATCTCAAACGGCCTCATAATCTACTTAAGAACTACTGTAACAATAAATTAGTTTAAAGGGAAAATATTCATTTTACAGCTTATGCTACATAAATTTACTTTTAATTATCACACTTAGATAGAACATTTAAAATTTTTATTCTATTTTCTAATTATTTATCAGATAAACCAACAGCTCATCGTAAAACTATATTTAAATATTTTATTGCAGAATCAATATAATTCAAGTGTTTATTCGAAATGTCAAAAAGAAAAAAAAAAAGAGTTTTTCTTGTGGAGAATTAGTGTTTGTGTTATGCCCAAAATCTCGCACAGGTATTTTATTCTGGATTCGGGTCGATATTGGGTTGTAATTTGGGGATTTCTTAGATAAATTAGGGTTTTAGTGAGAATTTGTTGAAGGAGGACACGCCTTCACCTCCCGTATGTGGAGGGCGCGCCCTAGGTGATTTGGAGCAATTAAAAAGGATGTTTATTGATTTTACAAGAGATTATTGAAGAAACTAAGGACTAGCCCTCTCTAAGGACTAGCCCTCTTCTAAGGATGCGTCCTTTTGGTTGTGAAAGGATACGTAACAGAAAATCCTTGTTGGATCATTTTAACAGGTTAATTGAAGAATTCCTTCATGTCGTATGTCAGGAGAGGGATGTCCGTCGCAGAAGGCATCCAGGGGTATGACTGGATATAAGGACCCATCTTAGACACAAAGGGCACACCCTAAGGTGAAAAGATGGGAACTTTCTGGTGTGTGCTTTGGGAGCTCTGTTCATGTAGCCAATGGACGCGCCCTCATTGGGGAACTTTGGAGTAATCCTACACTTTGCACCCAAAAGCTCTGGATCACCTGTCCTGCTATCTGGTGGGTGCTTCTCATTCGGGGGACAGTGATGCGTTCTGCACTTGGGTTAAACCATGGCTATACCTGCATCCTTGAAATCAAGAAATAGCTGGTAGCGGAAAGGACTAGTCCTCGACGAGGGAAGTTTCCTTATCCGTGAAGTCTTTAGATCTTGGATTAGGCTTGGGCCTTTTGTGGTTAGGCCTCATATTAGAACATTTCGGAAGCTGGACCGTCAATCCAAGCACAATTGGGATTCTTGCTCTCCAAGGACTACGTGGGCTTGATCCTTTATAAATACAGAGGTACGTAGGCAAATTGAGGGGGATGGAAGCGAAGAGCTCTACGAGCCACCACCAAGAACCCTCTCAATCTCAACCCCCAATTCATCACAACCACCACACTCCGGTGACTAGCTTTTTCGGCGAAGAACCACCGTCATATATCTTGATTCCGGCGACGTAACTCGAATTTTGTTGTTACCAAATTTCTCCGTCAACAAATTGGTGCTAGAAGGAGGGGAGCCAATCAAGATCTTCATCTTAAGAGGAAAAGATGTCTCACAATCAAGGTGGAGGTTCTCATGAAGAAGATGGTTATGATTCTGAAGATAGATTGGGGGTGACCAAGCTCGCCATGAAGCCTATGTTTCGGAGGAGATCTCTGTTCCCTCGCACCACCAAGGAATCACAACCACCACACTCCGGTGACTTTTTCGACGAAGAACCACCGTCATAGATCTTGATTCCGGCGACGTACCTCAAATTTTGTTGTTACCAAATTTCTCCGTCAACAGTTTGTTCGTCCAAACTCTCTATTTTCAAAACTCTTAAATTAGTATAATTTTATAAAATAAGTTAGTACTATGTCACTAATTTAATTTTTTTGAAATGTATATATATAGGTTCTTACTTGGAGTACTTAGAGTACATATACGTTATGCATTCAAAATTTTGCAAACTTTATTATTTTGAAAAACTTATTACACGAATATCATTATTTCATTGAAAATCTTGGAAATTTTGTATATTTTGGTAACAAAATATTGCAAAACGAATTGTTCTGCGAAACACATTTGGGTTGCAAAACATATATGTTATGATTGCAAAACATAAAGGATTTCAAGGTGATATATGATTTTCAAGATTATCATGATATTCATATAACAAGGTTTGCAAAATAATAAATTTTAATATATTTTGAATGCAGAACATATATGTACTCCAAGTATCCCAATTAAAACAGTACTGCATAAAACTTTTCTCTATATATATAAATAAATTTATTTAATCACTAGTACAGAAAGGTCTTTTAGCGTCGGTTAAAACATGCATTAGGCGTCGGTTATTAGGCGTAGTAGATGTAGGCGACACTATAGGTCTATCCTATAGCGTCGGTCAGAATGCCGTTGCCAATACTTATTTGTGTCGGCAGTTGAACCGACGCATATTGATGTTGACCGACGCGTTTGGATGGTCAATAGCGTCGGTCAAAATGCCGTTGCCAATACTTATTTTGTGTCGGCAGTTGAACCGACGCATATTGATGTTAACCGACGCATTTGGATGGTCAATAGCGTCAGTTTATATAATGCCGTCGCATATAATGTTCTCCATATGTGTCGGTATCGGCATAACCGACGCATTTGGACCTCCAATAGCGTCGGTTTTATTGAATGCCGACGCATAATATGTTAAACATTTGTGTCGGTTGTCAGATGGACCGACGCATTTGGACCTCTAATAGCGTCGGTTTTATTGAATGCCGACGCATAAAGTGTACATACCAAAAGCAACGGTTTGGTAAACTGCCGACGCAATTGACTTGTTAATTGGCATCGGTCCCCTGAAAACCGACGCCTAAAGTTATTTTTAATTTTTTTTTTGTTTTGTTGATATCCAATTGACCTGATTTTCACATATTAGCCATCAACAAATACCCAAAACAGAATAACGTACACAAATTGATCGGAAACTTGATTCAAATAAATTTAAAAGATTTAGCATTTACACTTGGAAGAAAAAGTACATTAAATTCCACACACTTCTAAAAATTCTTTCAAGTTCTTTTCCTTACGAAATTAAATAATTACATGAAATATCATCCACGCGTCAACAATTGTTGTACCAGGTATGGTGCGCTGTCCAAATCCAAATACCTGTATTAGACAAAAACAAGGCAATTATTTTAATTTTTTTATGTTAAAACTCGAGCAAATTCAAAAATTCACAAGAATAGAAGGAAATACTTTGCAGACAACAAATGCATGTTAAATGTAAGTTCAATGATTATTCTTTTCGGAAAGTCGAGGAGAGTTGATTATTTAACATGATACTGATATCTCGCAGCTCATCAAGCGAAAACAAGATCGGTGTTGCAAGGTATGTGTTTAATAATGCTATCCAGTTGAGGAGCTAGAGCCCACACCGTGGATATCTAATCCAACACGAATGCAACTGTGATCTGACCTCTTTCAAAGACTCAATAATTCATTTCATTATTATAAAAAATCATTTTACTTCTTTTCTAACCTAATGTCACCACTTGGGTAATCATGGTTGAGTCAATTGTTGTCAATATCAAGTGACCCTCTGTTGGATCAGTAAAGGGTTCTAAACCGCTCATCTTCTCCAGAGAAAAGTCATGTATATTCTAAACGGTGTGTACTAGTTGAATATACTTTGCATAGCTGCATTACTTTCTAACTTAGGTGTTAAAAACAATGTTTGAAATATACTAATCATACTGTATATTATAGCATTGACATTAATTTTATTTTGCCTAAATTACTCAGAAAAATTAGTTCAGGAGAAACTGCAAAAGTGGTTTATGCTATAAATTACTCAGAAAAATTTTATTTTGCCTAAATTACTCAGAAAAATTAGTTCAGAAAAATTAATTTTGCCTAGCAACATTTTTTCAATTCCTTTTCATATGACCGCTTGTATAAGATAATGCATACATATCAACTACCTCACATTCCTCATCCTGCCTTCATAGTTGTAGTAATCATATTTATGGACTTCAAGTTCCTAACTTACAGTTACAAATTATAGTGACAAGTACTTCTGAAGGCTAAGGTAAAGGGCTCAATCTGGACTCTTCATATTGGCTTAAAATGACTAGTGACGGAAATCCGACATTCAGACATGATATGAACACACAGATACTTATATTAGGCTAAAAACATCATTCTCTTAAAATTTATTTTTTCTAGATTCTCCAAGTACTCCAGCAAAGGTTCTCTACTATTTCTTCTTATCGATATTGTAAAATAGCATGTAAATTTGAGTATCATACCTGATTATAAACATTCCACAGTAAAAAATTTTGCCCAAAGCTCTCGAACTTCGTTGATTTCCTTTTTGGTATAGCTTCTCGAACCTAGACCCTTTCAAACATAAAAGATAACATATTTAAAAAAAATTACAAGTTCAATATTTGTAAAATAATATTTTAGTTGTTTCTCTTACCACTTTCCAATCAACATCGAGTTTTTTTTGAGAAAGCATGATAATGTCATGCATGTACCTCATAACAAAATAACCACACTCCGTACCTCCTTCTTGTTGAGGACACTACAAGAATATTTATTTAATACAAATAACAAATGAGGAAAAAAAATAAATATAAAAATAAAGTAAGTTATACCTGAACCTCAGTATGACACCAAAGAAATTCTTTTTTATTATTCCTCAATCCACCTTGAGGTACATACAATTTAAATGCCCTGTGGAATAAGTATATGCCATCACATCTCTTTTAGTAAATTAGGATATATGTCTATTACATACGTGTAAATTGAAATCAAATATAACTTACGTTCGTGCAGGTGTTGTCAAGCGTATTTTCCTTTCTTTTTTCAATGGATCAAACACGTAAATAGCACTTTCATAGAGACAGAAAAGGAGCAACATCCAATGGTTGCTACAATGATACATATATATATCAGAACACGTTGGATTATAAATGATTAAATGCAATACAATTACTAAAAAAATTATTTTGTTCTTACTCTTGGAGGTAAGGTGCTAGAATAAAACGCCTCTTCTTATTAGCAACCAAGAAATCTGTCAAGTACTCAGTAGCTTCTTGTTGACGTTGATAGTCACGGATATGCGGTATTGCCAATCTAGATGGTAACATGAATGCAAACGTTTCATCCTTCAATTCATTGCATAACGTGATAGCGTACCTACAACAAATATTCATCACAATAAAAATGTGTGTTGATAGATTTTAAGTAAATTAAGGAAAAAAGACTTAGTCTTACTTCACAAAAATTTCCAAAATGGGTAAGCTTAAACAACTCATTTTCAAAAACTCAGTGACATCGTTATGCCCGATGTATATCGGATCTTCTCCTTTTCCATCAAACTGAAATACCTCATCTTTTTTACCAGAGGGCCTTTTGTTAAGCAAGAAACGCAAAGATCGGCAATGCTCACTTGAATTTATGTCATCACCTACTACATGGGTTTTCTTAATTGGAGTCACTGAACCTTTGCTTTCAACGTTTTTTGATTTCTGAACAATTCTTTTGGAGCTCATCTCATGGTCCTTTTCCTTCTCCGATGATATAGGATCCTAATCAAAGATAGTTATAGCCATGACATATTGCAATTAAAATGATAAACAAATTACTTTGACAAATGAACCTCACAAGATATACCTGCCCTAACATCACAAGGTCCTTCGGCCATTGAACGAAGCTACCTGCTGCATTTCCTACCGTCTCATGTTCCTCACATGTCACAGGAAGTGGAGTAAGTTGATATTCAGGTACAATGTCATCAACTGATACTCTGACATTGTGAGACGCAATCGGATTATTATGAATCAGATTATCCCCTTGACTATTGGATGGGAAAACTGTCCCTCTTGCCACAATAACTTTTCCTTTCTCCAGGTGTATCACACAAAGACGACAAAGTGTTGGCTTCTGCATCATAAATTAAAAACATTAATATATTTGTTATTTTTGTGAAAAATGCATTGCGAATATAGCAAGAGAGGATTGGTTTACCTGATACTAATTAGAATATGACCTGTAATGTGCATATTTCTAAGTTTCACACTGCATATTGGATGGGAAAACTGTCCCTCTTGCCACAATAACTTTTCCTTGTAATGTGCATATTTCTAAGTTTCACACTGCCCTGGTAATTCCCTTAAGTAACTCCCTTAAAATTTTATTGATTTTAGTATTGAATTAAGGGGTTTTGAAGTGACAGGGTGTATTAATTAAATAAAGATCCTACCAAGCAGAGTGACTTCTATGTGACAGAGTTAAATAACGTATTTGTTTAACTGTCAAATGGTCAATTTGGTCAACTATAACATATCTAATTCAATAGGAAAGCAAAAAGAATGATATTTATCTGAGAAATGGATGTCAAACATACTACCAGCAAGTTCCTTTGCTTCTCGCAGATGGAAGCAGACTACTTGTACGAACGAGTACACAAGTAACAAGTAATTTTAATCTGCATACTAAAAAACACATCTAACCATTCCACTGTTCATTGCTACACAGTAGAAGTGAGGTGCCAAGCAAAAAATATCTTAATCTTTAAAGCATAAAGAAACAATATTTTAACTTTAAGAAAAATATAAAACTTGTTGGAGTAATAAATCATGGTGGGGAAAGGGGAAACTGGAAACATAATATTAAATAGATGAAGAAGTGAAGTAAAGGAAATGGGAGCTTGGAAAGAGATCAGAGAAGCCCGAATTGCCATTCGGTGCTTTAATGTGCAATAGTTTTCCTCCAGGTTTTATTCATAACAGGCATCTTAGAATATCGCAACAAGTGATTTTAACACAACGTTAATGACATTTATCAAAATGACAATGCATTAGAGTTTCAAAGGAGGCAACAATTTGAAGCTAAATGCATAGGATATACCAGTTTCATGTTAATTCATGTGCAGACTTTACTCAGAATTTGGGATGTGAAAATAAAATTGGATTCAGATGACATTCAACTAACGCCAAAAACTGACTTTTATAAGTGTCCAACACATATGCCCTCATCCAATTGTTGAGTCTCAGAGATGGGTAAGATTCCATTGAACATTTTGAGATATCAAAATTCAAATCATAGAAGCAGTCTATAGAAGGATTTGCTGAAAACAATGGATTTTCAAAAACTTGCTTAAATACAATTAGTATCCTTATAGCCCAGATAATTTCTTCATGGACTTGTGAGCTGTGGCAACTGACAAAAGAATAAAGCGCTAGAAATAAGTTGTAGATGACGAATATTCATACATATATATACATAAACAGATGTATAGCCGTAGGTGTGCATGTATAGCCGTAGGTGTGCATGTGTCTGCGCACTTGAATTAGTTCATACATGTGTCTGCGTATTTGTTTGAATTAGATATGTTATAACGTATTTGTTTAACAGTCACAGTTAATTGTCTGTAATGATTAATCTGGCATTTTCTTGTCAACACACATATCTAATTTAATTAGACTTGTGTCATATTCTTCCACGACCCCACCTATCTCTCTCACAACACAGACACACACCAAGTTTCCATAGTAAAAATGAATATTGTTACCACATTCTAGCACATTCTATGTGCCAAGATAGTTAACAGGAAAAATTATTCGTAAGTACCTTGAGATTTGAGAAATGATCTTCGCGCTGCACTGACTGGCAACTGCTTCTAATAGTTTCATTTCTAGGTGTACCAACATCATTCAGAATATTATTATCAGGGAGTGAGACACCCATCTGCTTCAAATGATTGAAGATACCTTCAAGTTTTGAATTCATCATTTGATTCATCCTTTCTTCGCAATCTTGCTGAACTTTCGTGGTGATTTGTTGTGTAATTGTAGCCAACTCATCCACAGAGACAACCCCAATGTGTTTGTTTTTTCCCGATCCAAACACATCTTTAATTTTTGCCAATCCACCAACCCCTCTAACACGACCTCCATGCTCCTTACTGCCCAGTGCACGAGACAATATGTCATCGTGGCCTTGTGGAGTCCATGACCCATCAGAAACTTGACTCTCCAACTCTCCCTGTTCATAAATATTCATTAGAAAGTAAATATTAATAGCCTAACATAAGTATTTGTAATTTAACTCGTAATAATTAAGTATTTTACCATTTTTTGAAACACCTCCTTTGTCTTTTCATTTGGGAAGTAGTAACCTCCACCCTTCTGAGGTTTTGTACGTGCTCTAATCCAATCATAACTACGTCCGCTACGCTTACTCGATAGAATTGACGGATTAACGGATTCAGAATCATTCAAAGAAGCGATGGGATCATCAGCACACCACTTACTCCTTCGTCCCACATATCCACCAGGCCCCAGATAATGTACATGTTCGTTATGTTTCTGACTTTGTTTCGCTTTTTCACTTATTTCCTGTTTAATAAAGAAAAAAAAAGTTAGTGAACAATGTCAAACATAAACTCCTAATCAGTTGATAATTGAATTACATAATGACATGTCTAGTTAATTTTTTACCTTAAACTCCTCAGTTTCACGTCTCTGTTTGAATATTTCCCACATCTCCTCGGTGATGAAATGATATTTTTCACATGGATCCCTCCCTTTGCGCAAATAATTCATAGTCAACTTACCCTTGAAATCCCTCCATTGCCTTCCTGCTCTTTCTAACACGTTTTTCTTCTGGAAATCATCTAGCTTCCAACGATTCTAAAAATAATGACCAAAGTTTGATTGACACATTCGTGTATTAGTTAAAAGGCTTAGCTATATAAAAGTTAAGTAATTATTGGTCTAGGTTGCTTACAATTTTGATTTCCACTTGTTGAATATAATTAAGACTGTGCTTTACAAGATGGACTGCTAAGTACTAACATATGATTTATTTTAGTTGAGCCTTGAAAGATGATGGTTGTTAGCAGATAAGCAAGCTTGTTTTCTATATATTGTAATAATCTTTGCTTGAATAAATGAGAAGAAAGTAGTTCAGACATTCTCTTTGTGTTCTCCAGTTTTATACATTTTTGTATACAGTTTGTTTTATCCAATAGTGTACATGAAAACTAAACAAAAAGGTTCAGCTACAACTCTGGACATCTAGGTTATTTAATTTGTTCTTCAAAAACCAGAAGCAACCATCAAAATCCCTTACACCATAGTAAACAAAACAACTACTTATATGCCAACAGGTTCTACTTATAAATATATCAAAAGCATACAAACCAATCCCAGCCACAATCTCTGGCCTAAGGATCCTCAGACACATGACAGCCATGGCACTTGGTTTCTGTTGAAGAAAACGTGGTGCAACATGTAGAGTAATGATTGTTACTAGTAGTATAACACATGTAACACAATCCGACATCTTCTAGTGTGCAACATGTTTAGGTAGTGGAGTAACATGGTGGAGTAACATGGTGTGAGAATCTTGTTAATGCGATCTGAGATCGCACACTGCAGTGATAACCACATGGTGTATGCATTGTTGAGTCATGTATTAGCAGTAGTAGCATTTCCTTCTAGTATAAATATCGAGTCTGTAACATTCATACTGTAGTACAAGTTGACATACATATAACTTGTTCTTACATCTTGTTCATACTCTGCAAATACTTTCAGTTTCCAACAGGTAGCACATAATCAACTTAAGTTTATACATTTAAACAACTAGTATTACCTACTCGTGTTACACACCTATAACCTACACACCAACCCTCACGGTTTTACTCCCCAGCCACAGCCAGTCACACCACCTCTGTTTTATCACAATAACATCAATCACTGCTTCAAACTTCTGTTACTTTTTTTTTCCAGAAACTTATGGTAACTGTTTAGCAAATTCATATTAAACCCCGATAACATCTTTCTAATGTCAGTCTCTATAAACAGTCTCTCAAGAACATACTTTAATCAACGAAAAATTGACCATACACACAAAAAGGTGACTGGCATAATATGGACATAAAAATTCATGTAAAACTACTCATAAAACATCATTTAATTCCGTATTAACCCCAGGAGCATCATACTGTTGTTAGTTGCAGCAAACAGTCATCTAAAATTCAACTTAACTTGCCTTCATAAATAGCACTCAACTAGCATGATTTAAACATGAAAATTCATATAAAGTTACTTAACAGTTACGTATGAATCCCCAGAACATATTTCTAATACTCGAATCAGCAAACAAGCGCTAGAAATTGAAATTCAAATATACTAACTTTGCCGGAAATTAAAATTTACCAGGTGGGTTGCAAATATGGTGGAAAAGAGAGAGATGGCTTGGTTGGCTGTTTGGCTTCCAAGATCAGGGGTACTGCAGTACGTGTGTTTGTGTATAGGGGTGGCGGTGGAGAGAGTGTGAGAGAGAGGTTGAAAGAGACGAGAGAGATAGAATGGAGACAGGGTAAGGAAAAGGAATAGACAGGAAAGAGTATTGCTAGAGGTACCAAATTGAAAGATGACAAGTCGTCTGATCGATAAACAAGCTTGTTTTCTATATATTGTAATCATCTTTGCTTGAATAAATGAGAAGAAAGTAGTTCAGACATTCTCTTTGTGTTCTCCAGTTTTATACATTTTTGTATACAGTTTGTTTTATCCAATAGTGTACATGAAAACTAAACAAAAAGGTTCAGCTACAACTCTGGACATCTAGGTTATTTAATTTGTTCTTCAAAAACCAGAAGCAACCATCAAAATCCCTTACACCATAGTAAACAAAACAACTACTTATATGCCAACAGGTTCTACTTATAAATATATCAAAAGCATACAAACCAATCCCAGCCACAATCTCTGGCCTAAGGATCCTCAGACACATGACAGCCATGGCACTTGGTTTCTGTTGAAGAAAACGTGGTGCAACATGTAGAGTAATGATTGTTACTAGTAGTATAACACATGTAACACAATCCGACATCTTCTAGTGTGCAACATGTTTAGGTAGTGGAGTAACATGGTGGAGTAACATGGTGTGAGAATCTTGTTACTAATATATCAGACGACTCTCTTAATCAGCTTACTCGTAATATCTCAGAAGGTAAACTTTTAGTATTACAAATCAGGTTGGCGGAGAGCCTGAGAATCTGTCTAGGTAGGGTGAATCACATATCACAAAAACAGTGATCAAGTGCAAAGCTGTCAAGATTACTAGACTGAAAAAGTGTTTGGGTCTCAAAAGTGTAAAAAAATTTATTTCTTGTTGATGCAAGGGTAGTTAAAGGTGGTGGTCTAGCCTGCCAAAGGAACTGCCATAATATCAATATGTTTCTAGGAATATGTTTCTGTGGTCCACTAATCACAGCTTAAGTCCATTTTCTAACAAAACTTCCTGGGTCAACTAGTGCAGATTACAAGAAAAACATAGCATAAATACCAGATGCTAAGGAGAAATATGCAGATGCATAAATTTGTACCTTAATATCATCCCAGATTGCATCTTTCAATCCTTCATTAACTACATCCCAGCTCTCAATATTAATGTCAACTTGGAATCGAACTACTGATCCTACATCATTCCTGAAATCTGTAACCATGTCCCCAACTGGAGCACCTAGATCATCGAAAGAAATGGTACAGTCCATATTCTGATTTAAAAGCCTTTTTTTAAATTTTCTGCACATCGTTGGACCTCTGGTTCTTTTTTTAGATGCTTCCTTAGAACTTTCCTCTCTATTATCTTGATCCATGGCAAACACCTAAACAAAAATAAGAAAGAATGTACAATAAGAATTAGTTATGTAACAATAAGCAGTAAACAACAGTAAAAACAAAAAAAATTAAAATTTGCAGTTATCAAAATATTTTCAACCTTAATCTTACGCTCTGACAATTACAAAACAATATTTATGGAGAAAATGGACTACTGCTGGAAAAACAGAAATATCACAGTGCAGAAATAATATTTCACAGTGCAGATTACAAGGAAAATAGAGCAGAAATAGTAAAATACTATGCAGGAATGTGTAGAAGTGCAAAACAGAAAGATCATCATTAGGCAGAGGGAACCAAATTATTTGAACTGCTAGGGGATATACATACACAAACAATCATTATTCCGAGCTTCTAATTTTCTAAAAACTTATTCCTATTAAAGTAAATTACTGAGCTCTAACAAAACTTCCTGGATCACGTTTGATGATCAATCCATTGCCCTTCATCATGATCATTACGTGCATAATTTGCATCTATATTGTCTTCCCTAACAGTGGTAGGTAGACCAATTGAGAAAGGGGGATTTTCATCAAACTGATTATACTCTTCCTCATCTTCGATATTATCAATTCCAATAATGCGTCGCTTGCCTTGAAGAACAATGGACCACCTAGAATCAGCGGGATCTCGAATATAGAAAACTTGTTTAACTTGTGTAGTGAATATAAACGGGTCATCTTCAAAACCAAACCGACTAAAATCTACCAAAGTGAAACCTGACTCATCCACCCGAACACCACGCTTCATATCGAACCATTTACATTTAAAGAGAGCAACTTTGAAATCTTTGTAGTCAAGCTCCCAAATTTCTTCAATCACCCCATAGTATGACTTCTTTATATCTCGTGATGAGACAGAATTCCCACTTTCAAATTCTATTGAAGAAGCTTCTACAGAAACTCCGCTATTCTGCACAGTGCTCTTGTTGTCTTGAGATTGTGTATAGAAAGTATACCCATTAACATCATATCCTTGGTAAGATATCACTGGCATGTCAGGGCCATATGCTAACCATTTCAGCGTACTGGAAACGGTGGAATGACTTTCTGAATATTGAGACATCACTCGATTTTTAAACCATTTAACAAATGATTGATTGTGTTCATTTGTTACCCACTTGCCACTTTTAGAAGGATGCATTTGTCGAATCTCTTTAATGTGCTCTTGCAAGTAAGGATTAACTTCTGTCATGTGTTGCAATACAAAGAGATGTGCTCTTTCAAGCATTCCAACACTAGGAGAGATAAATTTACGCCCCAATGTACCCTGACCTTCAAGTCTTCCTTCATGACGAGATCTTGGAATTCCAATTGGATTGGCAGATGCTAAATACTCGGTACAAAATTCAATGGTCTCCTCAACTGAATACCCTTCAATTATGCTAGCTTCGGGCAAACGTCGATTTCTCACATATGCTTTTAAGATACACAAGAATCGCTCGAAAGGATACATTTGCCGCACATATAAAGGACCACAAATTTTAATTTCTCTCACAAGATGAATCACTAAATGCACCATAATGTCAAAGAATGACTCTAGGAAATACATTTCAAATTCACATAGTGTAACAATAATATCGGCTTGTAATTTATCCAATGTCATGGGATCAATGACCTTACTGCATATAGCATTAAAGAAGAAACATAATTTCGTGATAACCAATCTCACTTCCTTCGGCAATATGCCTCGAATTGCAACCGGAAGTAAATGTTGCATTAAAACGTGACAGTCATGTGATTTCATACCGACCAGCTTCAAATCTTTCAATGAGACAATGTTTTTTGGATTTGAGGAATATCCGGATGGAACTTTCACACTAGATAAACACTCACAAAAGCTGATTTTCTCTTTTCTAGACAGAGTATAACAAGCCGGAGGCAGATATGCACGTTTACCGGATTGTTGCGGTGCTAATTCTGTTCGTACACCTATCTCTTGCACGTCTAATCTGGCATTCATCCCATCCTTTGTCTTACCAGGTATATTCAACAATGTCCCAACAATGCTTTCACAAACATTTTTTTCAATATGCATAAAATCAAGACAATGTCTAACTTGCAAGTGTTCCCAGTATGGAAGATCCCAAAATATAGATTTCTTCTTCCAAATACTATTCGGACTTGGCTTTTTATACAACTTTCCAAGTACCACATTAATATCTTTAACTCGTTCAAAAACCTCCTTCCCAGTTAAAGGTAAACGAGCCACTCGAGTCTCGATAGTCCCATCGAAAGACTTTTTCTTCTTACGATAAGGATGATAACGAGGAAGAAATGTACGATGACCCATATACACATTTTTTTTGCAATTTTTTAAACGAATGTCAATCGTAGCATCTTCACAAATTGGACATGCTCTAGCTCCTTTGATAGTGTACCCTGAAAGGTTTCCATACCCAGGAAAATCACTTATGGTGCAAAAAATCATGGCACGCAAAGTGAAATCTTCTTGGCTGTATGCATCGTGTATCCTCTCACCTTGATTCCACAAAAACAATAGATCTTCAATAAGTGGTTGCAGATAAACATCTATGTTATTGCCTGGTTCTTTAGGACCGGGGATGAGCAACGTCAACATGATATATTTGCGCTTCATGCATAACCAAGGAGGCAAGTTATAAATTGTTAGAAGAACCGGCCAAGTGCTATGTTGAGAGCTTAGAGTGCGATATGGATTCATGCCATCCGCACAAAGTCCAAGTCGTAGATTTCTGACTTCTGCACCAAATTCCGGGAACTTTCCGTCAATGGTTCTCCACTGTGGAGAATCACCGGGGTGTCTGAGCATCCCATCTGATTTTCTCCCTTCCACATGCCACCTCATAAGCTTTGCATCATTGACATTTGCAAAGAAGCGTTTGAATCGTTCCACTATGGGTAAATACCGTAACACCTTGACAGGAGGCCTTTTCTTGTCATGAGTAGAAGAATTATTTCCCTCCCGCTTGTACCTAGAGGCTCCGCACTTGGGACATGTGTGTAGATGTTCATGCTCATTGCGAAACAGAACACAATCATTGGGACATGCATGTATTTTCTTTACGCTCATACCCATAGGACACAATATCTTCTTCGCCCCATAGGTGGAAGTGGGAAGCTCGTTATTCGGAGGAAGTATGTCTGCTAGAAGTTTTAGCATTTCAGTGAAACTCTTGTCACTCCACCCGTTCTTTACTTTGAGTCTACACAACATCAAGGTTGTTGATAACCTAGTAAACTGATTGTTGCACCCTGGATATAGAATTTTTTTAGAATCATCAACCAAGTTGTCAAGAAACTTTGGTTGGTGCATTAGAATATCTTCAACATCTTGAATCATCTCATCGAGCCTATCATTTTCTACATCATCTTCTTCATTTGCAGGCATACCATCTCCATTACTTCCATAATTCCCATCAGATGTCTTTGTATTTTCAGAATGTATACCTTCGCCATGCCAAATCCACTTGGTGTAATCAGCCATGAAACCACGACGAAACAGATGGTCACGCACTGTCGTATCACTAGGATACTTTTTTAAATTATAACAATCACAACATGGACATGTCATTCTGTCATCTTTTCCCTCTTCCCTTCTTTTCTTCTCTATATTTTTCTTCGCACAATCAATGAACTCGTCAACTCCATCAACAAAGTCTTGTGTTGCACGTGATATTTTGTACATCCATGTATAACGATCCATGGTATATTTCTACAGAATATATGAAAGAGAAGTTCGATAATGGTTAAGGCAATATACAATAGCTTTAATTCACTAAGTTATTTACTCACATTTTAGTTTCATTTAAATATTGGTGTGCTAAACATATGTAGTACTTTAGCCAGGTCTGAATTCAGTTCCATTTCAAAACACAAAAATTGTCTACCTCATTATCTAAAATAGTTTCTTCAAATTTTTATAAAATACCCGAAAAACCAAATAACTTGCAATGTTTATAAAAATAAAAATGACTTGTATTACTCAGCCATCCCCTGCTCATCTACTACTCTAATTCAGGGTCAAATACAAATTCAAAGCCTTTTGGCTAATCCCTCTCTAAAAGATCAATATGAATTACATATCTTTTATAATTGTGTTGAACTAATAACACATATCCAACAAAGAAAAGAAAAGAAAACATACAACCAATATAGAAATCATAACAACACGGCCATACATAGATACATACCACCAATATCATGAATCGTAAATTGATATAGAGAACCGAGATAAGGGCAATCAATTACCTCAGATAATCAAACCAAGAAATGCCCAATCGAAGCTAGAGAAGTGGAATCACACCGGAAAATTCAATATGCAGCGTAATGAAAGTAAGAGTGGAGAAAGTAAGTCGGCTAGGTAATTGTATTAATGAGTAGAGATTAGTGAGATTAGAATCCCGCCATTGAGGTTTTGGGGGAAAGAGGGAATTGGGGGGAAAGAGGGAATTGGGGAAAGAGGAAGAGCGGGAGAGTTGCCTTCACTGGGTATAATGTTCCAAGAGTAAGATTAAGAATTAAAATTAATTTTGTTGTAAAATGATTTATATTTAGTAATTAAATCTTATATAAAATTTCAATAATTTAAATAAATTTACTTAGATAGAGGTGTAATATTTTTAATAATATAATTTACATAATGAAACATGATCCACATATAATTTTATCATAAATTATGGTTCAAGATATATAAGTATGAATGAATACATATAATTTATTTGTGTAATAAAAATAATTAAATTAAATTTTTTATAAAATATTGTTTGATTTGTGTAAATCTTATTGGAATATTATTATCAGTTTTTTTCATAAATACCCAAGTTTAGAAATAATTTTGCAAAAATACTTTGAAAAAAATATTTTTTACGAAAATACCAACTTATTTGCAAAAATGCGACCGTCAACCAAATCAACTCTTTGCAACCACATGCAACTTGTTGCGCAGTCATATAAGTAACCAGAAGCAATTGGCGGCATCTTATTGATTTGGTTTTAAATCATATTTTTGCAAATAATTTGGTATTTTTGTGTATATTTTTTTAAAGAGCTATTTTTGCAAATATTTTGAGAAAATGGTAAAATTGAAAAAAAATTAGAAAAAGTGATATTTTTGTTAAATATTCTATTATTATTCATCAATTTAACATTTTTTAATACAATGGTGTAAAATGGTGTATTTGATAATAGAATTTCAATTTAAATGATGATTGATAACTTCAATCTTGCAAAAAATAAGTGATATAATTGATTTAGTGGGTGTTTGGGCTAAGAAATGAATCCCCACATAGGCCCTTAATGTTATATTTGGTTCATTATATCGATGTGATGTAACTACAATTCATTCATTCACTGACTCGTATTATTTTTTAACTCATCGATCATATATATCAATTGACCGTGCTGGATTGGTTAGTGAAGTTTTATTTTATTTTGTACTACCAGGTGTAAATTTAAAAGTCAAAATTTTTATATTCTTGATTGCTTATGAAATTACTTTTGATTGAATTCGGTTACTTATAAAAAAATTGTTTTAAAAAATTTGTACTACCAAGATTTTGAAAAAATTTGTTCCTCCGGGAAAAGCCATCTTTAATTTTCTCAACAATGTCTTTGTCATTTGATCCAATAGCGTTCCGTTAAGTAGGAAGAGATTTGATAAATACTGATAACTCTCGGATAGAGTATTAGAACGGAAAGATACATTAGATAATGAACTAGTGGTTCTAAACAATCTCTGGCGATTAATCAACAATTCAAAGTGCTTTTCTTGCGTCTTCTTGATAAACCATCGTTTATATAGACCCGGAAAGAAAAAGAAGAAGGGCCGGTGGTGGGCATTTAGGAAATTTGGGTTGATCGGGTGTCTTCATTCAAGCGACAATACAGAAAAAGAACGAAATGAAGTGAGAGGCTGGGAGACAGGGAAAAGAGTCACTTTACAATAAAAAAATTGTAAAAAAAGGGTAAAAATTGTAAATTTAAGAAAAAAATTTGTTTAAAAAAGGGCAAAAATGTATTTTTAAAAAGTACACTTAAAAATGGTACTCTTGAAAAAATCACTAATATAGTATAAAATAACATATTTTTTGTTTGAAAATATTATTTTTATATAATTTAGGTTTTTTAAAAATTCTAAATCTGAATTTGTTACCTCACAAGATGCTTTGCCACAACTGGTGCCTAAACAGATTTAGCAACATAGCACATTTTGATTATTTACTGATGCAAATGTTCTATTATTGTTTTAATATTTAGAAAAAGTTGAGGAAGCATATCAACAAATTTGTTAGTGACACAGTGGAAGTGTTATTGGCCTATATTCGACAGGTAGCAGGGTCAATACTCGGCTCTAGTTCATTTTTTTTACAAAATTTGCATTGTCGTATTTTTTTTTTGATAAATAACAGTCTACAATCATCGCTACAAAATTTGCAAAATGTCGTATTTTTTTTTGATAAATAACAGTCTAAAATTTTGTAAATTCAGATTGTTAAAAGTTTTCTTTTGCAAAAGAAATGCCTGGAAAGCGATAAAGGCTGATACTTGACTTCCCAAATTTCAGGTTTGGGATATTTCCAACATGGGCCTGTCTCAAAAGCTTTCCAGAATAACAGGACCTAACAGCCATGGCCATATAAGCAGACCAAGCTGAGAGGTGAGGCTTGGTGAATCATGTTGTGGAAGGAAATGAGTTATGATAAAAAAGCTCAAGAAGTTAATTACCATTTATCAAGTAAACTAACTACCAAAAAATAATTATATTACATAGCCTTTTATATAATTTAAACTGATGAAATATTTGGAAATAAGGTTTAACTTATGTATTGGCATTTCCTCAAGTCTCAACATAGTAATAGACTCAATAAAGAGCTGTTGTATATGAATAATATATGAGTGGTTATGTTAGTACGATACCTCCTAATCCAGGTTTACCCCTGTCAAACTTGTAAGTGGGAGTAAATGTGATGATGGCTTCTCTCATTCCTTGAAACACGTTCATTTTCGCTCTCAGTTGACCTCTTTAATGTAGCCAGCCAAAACTTCTCTGTAAGGCAAGAGAACAAATTAAGAACAGGTACTGCAGCATACCAGAAGCATTGTTTAGGAGATGAGATGACTGACTAAAAGCCATTGTTCGATATATATGACTAATATCAGCATTGCGACGATTGACAGCTTCCAGATGTGCAGCAAAGTGACAGTTCACAAAACACATTATTCTATCATACACTCTAACCTCAAACCAACACCACCCTGGTTACAGAAAAGGGGAGAAACAAAATACAAATATACAAGTATAAATCAAAATACATGCAAAGAAGTATGAATCTCTAGCTTTTGGCCACTCGTCAAGAAATGGACGCATTGAAAGATCCTCTTTTGTAACTGGGCCTGGTGAGCCAATTAATTTCGTTGCGGAAGAAGCAATGTTGCTGCTTTGACATCGTAGTGGCCCCTGCGAATTAGAAACATATTTCTTGGTTTCAAGGAGGAGCGAACAAATGGCATCAGACGCCATGTGCATTGTCGATCTATATTACTGTCCAATCCAAGACACCCCTGGCCTGAAACTTCAGGAGAGAAGGTATGCACATCTGCATCAGGAGTCGGACCCTGGAGATACCTGTATTCTTTGTTTGTGATACCACAGTTCCATCTGCAACGTTGATAGATTCCTTCCAAAACATAGAGTCTCTGAATTAATATTTGAATTAGCAGGTTTTAAGCCCAACTAGAACCAATTAAGTAGCAGAATGTGTGTTCGATCTGTTAGAAAAACAAATAAGAACGTATGTATACCAGGATGTAAAAGAAGGTTGAAAATTTTACAATAATAAAATTGTAAAAAAAAGGTTGAAAAATAGTGTTGAAAAAAAAAGCCAAAAAATTAAAAATAAAAAAAAATGTAAAGGGGTACTTTAGGTGTCGGTTGATTAAATGCGACACTAAAAAGTGCAAACTAATGCGTCGGTTGTTTAATAGCCGACACTAAAGGGGTACTTTAGGCGTCGGTTCTACAGGACCGACACTAAAGAGTGATTTTAGGCATCGGTTGAGTAAACGCCGTCACTAAATAGTGCAACCTAATGCGTCGGTTTTTTAATGACCGACACTAAAGGTCTACTTTAGGCATCGGCACTTAAAAGCCGACGCATATAAGTATTATAAGCGTCGGTTAATTCACTAAACCGACGCAAAAAGTACAACAGAAATGACAAAAAGTGTCGGTTAAACTAACAACCGACGCATAAAGTATGTATATGCCACGGTTCTCTATAGAACCGACACCAAAAGTGCGACACTATAAGCACTTTCTGTACTAGTGAATGATGCGTCTACTTATTAAATGATTTATCAATAATTTTGAAACGACAATAAAAAACTACTCCCTTCGTCTCTTTTTTCTTTGCTCATTTGCTGAATTTCACGGGTTTTGAGATAGTGAGGAATGAATGTTGTTTTTTTATAGAGTAATGGGTATTGAATATTATTTTTAAGAAGTAGTGGGTATTGAATATTATTTTTTTGGAGTAGTAAGTGGAGTAGTGGGTGTTGAATATTATTTTTAAGGAGTATTGTTTTTATGAAGTAGTGGGTGGAATAGTGGGTGTTGAATATTATTTGTAATGATTAGTGGGTGGAGTAGTGGGTATTAAATATTGTTTTTTGGAGTAGTGGGTGGAGAATATTATTTTTTATGGACAAAAATAGAATGGAGAAGGGATTGTCTAGTGTGTGCCCAAGGGCACATGCTAAGAATCCGTGTTTGATGAGTTGTCAAATTTTGATTGGTGGATATTTATGTGAATGCAGGGGGGTCCATCATTATTAATGAAATCTCCACCAATCAAAATTTGACAACTAAGCTAGCACGTATTCTTAGCATGTGCACTTGGGCACATACTAGAAAATTCGTTGTAGTAAAAGAAAAGTGTCACTGCTTTGTCCGTACGATAAATTACCACACGTCAGCTTTGTCCGTACGATGATTGGAAATAGAAGCCAATGAAAGTTTGCCAAGTCATCAATGAGGGACCATATCACGTGGTTAACCTAGTGTGCCGAGTCTACCATGCTTGAAAATTTGTTGTATTATTGGAAGACATATTTAGGTAAAGCCGAGGACTTTCTCGACCTTGCGATTTTGGCCCGTTGGAGTTGGACCACACGTTTATGTCATTCTTTTATATGTTTTTTGTTTTTTCTTTCGAAACTTCTTTTGAGGGGAGGTTCTGCTGGTCTTTGGGCAAAATGATCTAAGATAAACATTTAATTTTTATCAAAATTAAATTGATCAAATTTTGTTCTAAGATAAACTTCTTTCTCTCGATCTCATTTATTTTGTTTTATTTTAATTTTTCAAAATTAAATTGATCAAATTTTGGTCAAAAATAAATAAATAATAATAAACATATAAAGTAGGAAAAAATTTATATGAAATTCTATCAAAATTAATTTTTAAATTTATTAAATATAAGAAAATAATACTTATAATCAAACTCCAATAAATTTAATTTTGAAAAATTAAAATGAAAGGAAGAGAGTATTTGGATGAGGATCATTAAAATTTATCAGTTTTTTAAGATTTTCTGATAAGGATGCAATGTTTTCAATTGCATTTAAGTTCATTTTACATTGGGAAATGTTATTTCTGGAGCAATTTTTTAACTTCCAGAGCTATATGACGAATATTGTACTAGAATAAGCAACAAATTATGAATACAGGGGGAATATGCAACAAATATAGCTCTGGAAGTTAAAAAAATGCTCTGGAAAATATGGTGGTCAAATTTTATTTTTTATATTTTGAAAAGGTGGTTATTAGCCAATTTTTTGAGGAAAAACACAATATTTTTTACTAAAAAAGGTGACACTTAATCACATTCTTGAATAATAAAAATAATGTCAAACATTTTCAGCAAAAAAAACCATTTTTTTCCTCAAAAAACTGGTCTTTAGCTATTTTTTGAAGAATAAAAGTATTATCAAATGACTATTTTACAAATTTAAAATTTCAACCCATAGAATTCAATTACCACTTTACAATTTACTCTATTTTAAATCGACTTTCTAATAAATAGCATATTTCAATTAAAAAGTGGTGTTTATAAATAACTTATTTGTCTCATAGTGATTCTTTCATTTCATTCCTACACTTGAGATACTCAGAAATATTATGGAGAACTGGATCAATTTTGTTTTGATAAATGTGTGCTTCATTATGGTTCTAAAAATTCCCGATTTAGCCGATTAATCCTCTGTAAAGTAACCCACCGATTTGATTTTTGAAATCCGATTAATCCTATGAATTTATTTAAAATGATATGTTTAATTGTAAATTAGACTAATATATTAAATATTATTATAATATCCGATTTATACTCCGATTAATCCTTCCGATTAATCCCCGATTACCCGATTAATCTTAAATCAGTACCTCAACCGATTTATACCGATTACCGATTTTTACAACCATGCCTTCAAGGCCTCTAAGACCCTTAATAGGAAACTTGTTGAATATTAGTCCCATTTAGTTATATGCTCAAGTTTTTAATACTTTTGCATTCATTTTTTAACAGAATGTGTAATATAATTTTGAACAGAATAAGATTCTGTTCAGATATATGTTAATATATATTATTGTGAGAAAATATGGAGAATTGTCTTTATTGTATTATTAGTAAATAGAGAGAGTTCCCTTAATATGTTAATTTCCATTATTGAGAATTAGGGATTTGCTATATAAATAATTGTGATGTATTGTAATAAACTTGAGTTGAGTGCCTCCAATTGTGAATGAGAAGAGAATTGTGCGACTATGCGAATACTTTATCATGGTATCAGAGCCATCGGTGAAAAAAAACCTACGAGAGTTCGTGGGTGAGAGAAAAAAATCCCGCGAGAGTTCGTGGGTGAGATGAAAAAAGATCCTACAAGAGTTTGTGGGTGAAAAAAAACTACGAGAGTTCTTGAATGTGGAAGAAAAGGAAAATTTTGATTACGAAGTTGAAGACAAGACGAAAGCAAGTCGATGATTATGGATTTGTGGAAAAGACTGTCCTAAAAGACAAGAAAAACTTTGAGAATTGTGACAGCGTAAACAAAGATAGCGATGAGGACAAAGATGATGAAAACGAGGATGAAAAATTGATCGCAACGAGAAGTTGATTCAATCGGATGATTATGACGATTGGAACGGATGATTCAATTTTTTTTTAATTTTGGCAAACTCTCCATTGAGTATGGTGAGTTTGAGGGGGGATGTTGAGGAGAGTTCCCTTAATATGTTAATTTCCATTATTGAGAATTAGGAATTTGCTATATAAATAATTGTGATGTATTGTAATAAACTTGAGACGAGTTCCTCCAATTGTGAATGAGAACAGAATTGTGCAACTATGATACTACTTTATCATGGTTATTTATCAGATTCTTTTGTATGATTAGTGTCAAAATAAGTTCAGCATTACAATCAGTTCTTCCTATAAATAAAAAAAAATCAAGTAATAAGAAATAAGTTGTCATAAAAATACGTTATTGTTAAAATTCAATTTATCAACATATGATTGAGCAGGCAAACATCGTTCTATAAATCATAAGCTACTAACTTTATCAAACCCAAACAGTGCCAATTAGTTCTCAAAGAGTATAGTTCTGACATAAGACAAAATTCTCAAACATGATCTCCAGACATCAGCTGAAAGAATAAAGAGCTTGCGAAAAATGTATGCCCATTTTATGTGTTATCTTTTCCATTCTAAGTTTTTTTTTCTAATTTATTATTTTTATAGCGATTTTTCTTTTATTATAGTGTTCGTTTTACTGTTTTTATTTCTTAAGATGATCCTTTTAAAATTAAACATGAATTTGTGAGCATGATGAGAGATAGCAAGTGGTAAAGGTTTATTTCTTGTCATCTGAGGATCCTTTATAAAGCATATAAGTGTTAGACAATTTGCGATAAATACAAACAATATGATAATTGTGCGTGTGTGAGTAACAGTAACGTGTATAATCTAAACAAACAGAAAAGGAGACAAGAACGGAAAAACCCGAGTCCAGTGCGTGACTGTCTCCTTAAAGCGTATTTGCCCTCACCGTATGTGCGAACGAAACGCCTCCCAGGATAAAACGGATTGCAGTGAGGCTACAGATGAACGTCACTCTCAGCGAGCTTGAGACGAGCAAGAACTATCACCAGAGGAAGAGAAGAGGCTGTATATGAGAGGAAGATGTGTGTTTTTCGAGTAAATAATCCTAATGCTCTAGATGAGTATTTATAGGATGAGAAGACTTGTGCGCTACACAATTGCCCTAAATTAATTAGCCGCGCTAATCAATTATAACGGTGGCAATTTCCTTAACACAATTGCCTTAATTAATTAGCCGTGCTAATCAATTAAATCGGTGGCAATTTCCTTAATTAATTAACCGTGTTAATTAATTATGTTAAGGCGGTGACAAAAAATCCGTACTAAAAACGGAATTGATTTTACCGAATCAATGAATTCAATTTATAATCGAATCCATATTCCAACAATCCCCCACATGGATGAGATTGTTATCGTAGTCGCACACACCAGATAGACACAGAATTTGATTTGGTGATAGATTCTTCGATCAGATATAGCATACGATAGGTAGAGGTTTGCTCCTTGAACCTTCGCTTGAGTAAGCATACCGACCTTACTAGTAGACAGTGGAGGTTTGCTCTTTGAACTGTTCGACCGTTTGTGTAAGCGATGGTATACTTATCACTATATCCTTTCTGACTCGTTCAGCTCTCATGATTATGTCCATTTTGGCCATGGAACATCGTCCCGGTTCTGCAGGAGTTTCTAAAGAATTGTGCCTCGCAATTCTCCTTTGAAGCGGCCCCACTTCTCTCCCACATAGGTGATCTTTATACTTAAAAGAGTAACCCGCGTTTACTCAACTGAATTCCATGCGTTCTAACCTTGAACTCCATGTATTCACCGAAAGATCATTAAAAGCTCGAAAGCTTACCCTCGTACCTTACAGGTCTCACTGTTTCTCATCATAGGAACAGACCAGGGGTTACCCCCCACAGTGATTTGGTCATCATGATTTAGTTGGCCCATTGAACCAAGTTCTTGGGACCTCCAGTCAGCAATGGTTGGGTGTCCACCATGACGCCGTTAAGCAATAGGCTAAGGCCCATCCCTCTCGATGATTTTACAACTATCTCTTAGTATAACCAGATTCTCTTGGTTTAACCATATTATCTAAGTTTAACCATCTGGTTAGTGGATCCACAACATTATCATTTTACTTTACAGAGTCAATCCTGATAATTCTCGTTGAGAGTAGTTGTTTAATGATATTATGTCCTCGTCATGGAGGCGAGACATATCATTACATACATAACAATGTAATCTCCCAATTTGTAAATTATTCACATAGAATATGCATATTGAAGACACATTTTCTTGTCATTTAGGAATATCCTTTACAAAGTGACTACCAATTCACCCTCTTACATGCACATATATTATGCAAAAGACTCGTATTCCATCATGAATCGAGCTATGTTTAATCGTCTATTTAGGATTTCCATGACATGGCTGCTTACGTTAATGTGAACTAAATTCACTAATGACTTTTAAGTTCCTAAAGTCAAACATCTAACATCCATACTATATCCACATAGTACAATTAGATATCGTTTGCAATGCAGCCCAACTCACGAGTATATTTCAAACACCTTAGTCTCATTGCAATCACTTTCAAGAGACCAATTTTGATTTGACTCGTGCATCGACTCAGCTTACCAACTGTGTAGCCTATGTCTGATTTTGTACCATTTTGAAATGTACAATAGACTTTCAATCATTCTTGAGAGATTTCATCTATCCTTAGATAGATACATCATATATATTCATTCTAGATATACTAGATTTAGTTACGTTGATCTCTTCAAGATTCACATCACTAACGTGTGACATGTATCCTTTAGGACTTTAAAGTTATTAAGATTTTAATCTCCAAAATCAAAACTTTAAGCCTCATCCAAATTGCTAGAGATGATCATCTTGTCATTACTTCTCATAATGATCAGATCACTCACGTGCAATTACAATAATTTCTCATCTCATGTGTAAATAACATATACACATTTGTCAATTCATTGATTTTCTATCAATTTTACATCTCAACATTGGCATGTCACATTTTGGTAATTACTTTACCAGTCATCAGCTAAGGCTTCAAATCGTAATTGACATTACCAATTTTTAGCGTCCCAAAAATTAGTAATTTCAATTTATCTCATTACCAAGTTTAAGCGTCCCTAAACTGGCAATACTCATTCACTCAGTTACCAAATTTGAGCGTCCTCAAAGTGGCAACTATATCGTTTATTATGAAACCATAGCATATCGCAAAAATATCAAATTTCTTATGCCTATGCCAATTTTCGTATCTATGTTGTTTCAATCAACATAATCACCAAAATACAAACTTTCTACTCTTTCTTTAACCAGAGAAACCAAGAAAGACTGTTCCAAAGTTCATTGATGTACTTCACAACGCCGATAATTTAAGTATCATCTTGATGAACCATATTCTTGTACCTCAAGAATATAACATAGAGTAAGTTAGGTCTTCACTTTTGACTATAATCTTTAAATTATCAGTCTGGCCTTTTACTTTTCTTTGACCCATATATTTATTTTCTAAATTTGAAAATTCGTTTGGGCCCAAATGGCATCTATCTCGCAAGAAGATCCATATGTTATTGAATATAATTCTGTCACATAGAATCACTTCTCTCTATTTATTAATCGCTTCTCTCTATTTCTTAACATCTCTTTTCCCCCACAAAGGATATAGAGAGATCATATTTATTTGAAAAGCGTCACAATCCATTTTCTAACATACGTGTTAGAAATCTTGACTTATTGACTTCTTAATTCTAGTCAATTTCTCTATTGATATCCTTTTTCTCATAGGATTATCAGAAAAATTCTCATAGCTTCTCTCAAGCTTTGAGGTTTACCATCAAGCAAAATTTTAGACATTTTTGGACTAACAAATTTTCCAAGTCTTTTGTTCTGTCTAGGTTCAACCTCACATTCATCCAATAACTCGTAAATTTTTTCGGATAAATTTTAATTAAAAATTTACAAGGAACTACTAATTCATCATAGAAGCATTCCTAGATTTTGTAATTGCATTGAATCTTATACATTAGATTCATCTGCAGACCATAGAATATCATTAGACTTCATCGTTGTCTATATATCCATCCAAAATATCACAACTGGCTTTTGGAACTCCTTTAACCTTTCTAGGTATAGGTATCAAGACATCTTCAAGATACCCCCACATTTTAAATATATCTAAGAATGTTTCTCTACATTCTAGAATTCTCAGAAAATTTTTATTATTTTCGCTTCAAGATACCCCACATTTTAATATTTCTAAGAATGTCGAAACCATTCCAGAATTAATAGAAATTCTATTATTTCCTTTCAAGGTATCTTGTTTAAGGAATGATTAGTCTCTACGTGACTAATATCCTCATATTCAGTGATAGTCTGAACTGATCAGCATCGCTTTTGCATCTCCATTAGGGTGCAACTCAACCTGCAGCTACTCCATTTGATTAATGCGAGTAATGTGCAGTAACCTCATGAATATATCCACATTGTGAACAAACCTCACCTAGTGGTTATTCAGTATCAAAGTCATTTCTTACCCTCTTAATTTCGTATTAAGTTGGTTATCTACCTTGAGCTTATAGAGCGCTAATTTCTCTATTTAGCTTCACTCGAGTACACGTAACAAATGTATTATTATCTTCAGATAGTAATCACATTTCTTGTTACCACCTCTCATTAGAGCAGGTTTCATCATCATTTAAAACCTCACTGGTTTTAGCATCAGATTAAAGAACTTTTACATTCTTATCACTAAAATTCAATTATTGAATTTCTCCAAAAATTTCAGCATGGTTCAAAAGAGAACCGAAATCTGTGGCACAACCAGACGAACTGGTACCCATTGAGGGATATAAACCTCCAATAACCCACATTCCATGATCCTTGATCAATTGATGCGTTAGGGTTAACAACGTCTCAGATTTCTCCGAATTTTCAGCATACAGAGCTGACATCAATATTCACCGTATTAGGTATCACATGGATCACCGTAATAGGCTCGTGTGTCACTGCCGCAGCAGACTGACACCAACACGAGATTTTATTATATATCCAAAGGAACAAGTCCAACTGAAAATATAAATCTCATGCCGACCCTTAACCTGTACTCTATAGGTACAAGGCTCGTTAGGTTTTCAAACGTCTAAAAAATTCTTGAAGAATTTTAATTTCGAAACTTTCCTGTCAAGTAATTAACAAATAGTTATTTAGTAATTAACTGATCATTCCTCAACTAACACATAATCAATTAATAATTAATTGATCAGTTCAAGTTAGTTATATAACTACAAATTTTCCAATATTCACAGGATATTAAACGGAAAATATTAGCTAATTTCGGAACCTGCTATCAGCATGCTACCATGAATGCATACAAGTAATTAACATACATAAACTTAATTACCGCATTTATGTAAACTTGCATCGATAAACATGCGTAACATAATTACTACTACCAAATAATCCATTACATCGATTGCCAACTTTATCGTATATTAAAGTAGCATACCAAATGCTCCTGATGTTGCATTAAAGTCATTACATTCAGTTTAATAAAAAACATAAATGTACCATACACAAATAAATCAATATAACATAAGTAGTATTACAAACTGTAAACTACCATCACGAGTCACCAATGGTGTTATAAAACATGCTGGCAACATATTAAACAATCCAAGAAAACAAGACAGACAGAAAAGTTCAATAACATATTAATGGCGAATGAAACGACAAGCCCATAATTTGTGATCAAATTTGGTACTAACACCAAATCAATATAAATCCCAACCAATTTAATTATTAACTTTGGTCTCACGTAAATTTGTCTCACAAATAAATACAATTATTGATAAAAATTACAATAAACCCGAAACTCGCATCTCCGATTAGTGATTAACTCACTAGTTACAACAATTGATATCAAACCAACTTAATCATATAATAAACCTCCTTCTTCATGCATCAAAATCAAACACATGTCATATCATGTAGTAGGCAAAATTATTAACACCAATTAATACAGTATGTGTTAATAAACAGAATAGTGAATAGTCATGACGTGATTATTTAATATGTAAACAAATAGAATTCCCATAGAATAATCATTCACGGTCGAATTGGATCTTTGACCAAACTCATAAATTGAACAACGATACCAACTATTTAATCACATATGTTATAAACATTGTACGTGGACAAGTTTGTACGTGGACAAGTTGGTACTTAATTCAACTGGTTACTCAAACAAACAATTAAACTACGTAAGTACATATCACATATATATAAAAATACGCTTTAAGATTGTTAGACAATTTGCGATAAATACAAACAATATGATAATTGTGCGTGTGTGAGTAACAGTAACGTGTATAATCTAAACAAACAGAAAAGGAGACAAGAACGGAAAAACCCGAGTCCAGTGCGTGACTGTCTCCTTAAAGCGTATTTGCCCTCACCGTATGTGCGAACGAAACGCCTCCCAGGATAAAACGGATTGCAGTGAGGCTACAGATGAACGTCACTCTCAGCGAGCTTGAGACGAGCAAGAACTATCACCAGAGGAAGAGAAGAGGCTGTATATGAGAGGAAGATGTGTGTTTTTCGAGTAAATAATCCTAATGCTCTAGATGAGTATTTATAGGATGAGAAGACTTGTGCGCTACACAATTGCCCTAAATTAATTAGCCGCGCTAATCAATTATAACGGTGGCAATTTCCTTAACACAATTGCCTTAATTAATTAGCCGTGCTAATCAATTAAATCGGTGGCAATTTCCTTAATTAATTAACCGTGTTAATTAATTATGTTAAGGCGGTGACAAAAAATCCGTACTAAAAACGGAATTGATTTTACCGAATCAATGAATTCAATTTATAATCGAATCCATATTCCAACAATAAGTCTAAATAGTAAAAAAAAACATGAATTTGTAATCATTCTTTAAAAAAGGTACCATTTCAAAATTTAGTTTAAAATATCCAAATCTCTAGAATCGGTCCTCCATCCAAGACTAAAAAATGCACAAAGTTAATAAATGATAGAAATTACTTAAATTCATTTTTAAAAAATTTAAAATAGATCATATTTCGAATTAAACATTAAAATAGTTGCAAACATAAACAAAAATCGTAAATGTTTACGTCCATAAAATGTTAGTACTAGTTATTAAGAGGAACATGCCCTAGTTGTCTTGATTCAACTTTCAAAAATATTCTTATAAATAATTAGACTGGAACATAGACACACTGAGAAGTTTTATTCGAATTAGGAACTCAAATTCGAAAAGATCCAGATTTCTTGTCCTTAAGAAAAAATAAGCAGCCTAGCGGTAAACAAAGTTAATATATATAAGATGCCTAGCATTAGGGGAACTTACACCTAAAAAATAAACAAAGTTAATATATATAAAGGCATCTAAAAAATAAGCAGTCTAGCAGTAAACAAAGTTAATATATATAAGCATGTTATGGTTAATAAGAATGGTTAATAAGAGCATCTCCGATAGGAGTTGCCAAATAGGTTGCCAACATCTATGTGACAAGCAATCTTGGTTGCCTTCTTATTGGAGAGTCAAGCTTGCTTCAAGGTTGTCAACAATTGTTGCCAAGAGTTGGCAACTTCCTCAAATAGTTAAAGTGCATATTTTTGTTTAAAAGAAATATACTAATATAACTATTTTACATGTCTTCCTTCAAATTTACATAATTTAATTACTCATATGGGACCATTTATACAACTTTTAAAGTTGCCAACCATTGGATCATTTTTCTACTCAAAATTGTCAAATTGAACATCAATTAAAAAATTAATTTTTTTTGATGATTTGACAAAATTGACAACTTGATTAACAACTCCTATTAGAAATGTTACGGAGTATATAAGACTTAAGAGGCACCCATAATGCGTGTCCAACTCGTGCCTCGAGCCACACACAAGAACTGGAATGGCCAAACAAAGTTAATTATTTTTGCGAAAGGACTGAAAAAAATTGGTCAGGACCACAGTGATGGGCAATCCCACTTCTACCCACTTCGATTACTTTTTATTTTTTTTAATACCTTGTTATGTAGTCAACATTATGTGTATCACGGTATTATAACCACTTTTCTAAAAATTCCCGATTCAATCGATTAATCCCCAATTAATCTTCTGTACGGTAATCAACCGATTCGATTTTTGAAATTCAATTAATCCTGTTAATTTATTTAAAATGATATGTTTAACTGTAAATTAGATTAATATATAAAATATTATTATAATATCCGATTAATGCTCCGATTAATCCGTCCGATTAATTTCCGACTACCCGATTAGGCGCTAGGTGGTACCCCAACCACCCTGGACCGCCTAGATTTCTGGAACACTGAATTTATAACTACTAGCCTATAACCCCTATAACTCGTGCACTATCGCGCACTATCATATATTATTATTATTACTATCTTATAACTAGACCTCGTAAAATGGATTTGGATCCGAAAAACCGAACCGAAATATGTAGAACTGAATCCGAAATTGGATCCGAAATAGATTATCCGAAATTGTATCCGAAACCAAAACAATCCGAATCCGAATCGAAACCGGTTCAATTTAATCAAATCTGATAACTATCTGAAAACCGATTTGACCTAATCCGAAAATTAACCGAACCGGAAATTTAACAAAAAATTATCCGAAATACTGTATCCAATGATGATCATGTATCTGATTATAATCAGAACTGATCAAATCCGAATAAAAATTTACCTGAACCGAATATGACTTGAATCCGATGTAAATCCGAAACTAAAAATAACTGAATCGAAAAATATCCGATAAAATAGTTTTATATAGATTAATATTTTCTTGACCTTTGTTTGTTTAGTTTTGTCAATTTTTATATTTTCTGATTTGCTATATATTTATTATTGTCATTGAATATTGCTTATGATATTTTGTGTATAATAATATTTTAATTCAATTTGGAAATATAAATTAATAAATTCTGCACATAATTAGAAAAAAAAAATAAATAAATTCTGAATATTCTGGGCAGAAATTAAAGTGCATTCACTTATATAGCGCTTATTGAAGCGCTGTCTAAGTGAGTGCATTCACTTCCATAGCGCATATGGAAGCGTTATATAAGTGATATATCTAATTTTGACATATTCGATCTTATTTAATAAATTTTGACACATGCATTTTTTTAAAAATATTTTTTATTTTTTGAAAATTTGGAAATATCACTAAATTAGATATATCTTGACATCCGTACGGTTGGATCGTCGAGAAATAATTTTAAAAAAAATAAAATCAACAATCCGTGACAAAACAATAGTTACGAGTATTAGCCAATTTGGTAGTTGACTACTAAGATCTCTAACCAAGTTATTATTTTATTTTTTGAAAATTTGGGAATATCACTATATTATATATATTTTGAGATCCGTACGGTTGGATCGTCGAAAAATAATTTTTAAAAAATAAAATCAACAATCCGTGACAAAGCACTAGTTACGAGTACTAGTCAATTCGGTAGTTGACTACTATGTTCTCCAACCAAATTAATTTTTTACTTATTGAAAATTTGGGAATGTCACTACATTAGATATATCTTGAGATCCGTACGGTTGGATCGTCGAGAAATAATGTTTAAAAAATAGAATCAACAATCCGGGACAAAGCACTAGTTACGAGTACTAGTCAATTCGGTAGTTGACTACTAAGATCTCCAGCCAAATTAATTTTTTATTTTTTGAAAATTTGAGAATATCACTAGATTTGATATATCTTGAGATCCGTACGGTTGGATCGTTGAGAAATAATTTTTAAAAAATAGAATCAACAATCCGTGACAAAACACTAGTTACGAGTACTAGTCAATTCGATGGTTGACTAATAAGATTTTTAACCAAATTAATTTTTTTATTTTTTACAAATTAGAGAATATCACTAAATTAGATATATCTTGAAATCCGTACGGTTGGACCGTCGAGATATATTTTTTAAAAAATAGAATCAACAATCCGTGATAAAACACTAGTTATGAGTACTAGTCAATTCAGTAGTTGACTACTAAGATTTTCAACCAAATTTATTTTTTTATTTTTAAAAAATTTGGGAATATCACTAGATTAGATAAATCTTGAGATCCGTACGGTTGGATCGTGGAGAAATAATGTTTAAAAAATAGAATCAACAATCCGTAACAAAGCACTAGCTACGAGTACTAGTCAATTCGGTAGTTGACTACTAAGATCTCCAAACAAATTAATTTTTTATTTTTTGAAAATCTGGGAATGTCACTAGATTAGATATATCTTGAGATTCGTACGGTTGGATCGTCGAGAAATAATATTTAAAAAATAGAATCAACAATCCGTGACAAATCACTAGTTACGAGTACTAGTCAATTCGGTAGTTGACTACTAAGATCTCTAACCAAATTAATTTTTTATTTTTTGAAAATTTGGGAATATCACTAGATTAGATACATCTTGAGATCCGTAAGGTTGGATCGTCGAGAAATAATTTTTAAAAAATAAAATCAACAATCCGTGACAAAGCACTAGTTACGAGTACTAGTCAATTCGGTAGTTGACTACTATGTTCTCCAACCAAATTAATTTTTTACTTATTGAAAATTTGGGAATGTCACTACATTAGATATATCTTCAGATCCGTACGGTTGGATCGTCGAGAAATAATGTTTAAAAAATAGAATCAACAATCCGGGACAAAGCACTAGTTACGAGTACTAGTCAATTCGGTAGTTGACTATTAAGATCTCCAGCCAAATTAATTTTTTATTTTTTGAAAATTTGAGAATATCACTAGATTTGATATATCTTGAGATCCGTACGGTTGGATCGTTGAGAAATAATTTTTAAAAAATAGAATCAACAATCCGTGACAAAACACTAGTTACGAGTACTAGTCAATTCGATGGTTGACTAATAAGATTTTTAACCAAATTAATTTTTTTATTTTTTACAAATTAGAGAATATCACTAAATTAGATATATCTTGAAATCCGTACGGTTGGACCGTCGAGATATATTTTTTAAAAAATAGAATCAACAATCCGTGATAAAACACTAGTTATGAGTACTAGTCAATTCAGTAGTTGACTACTAAGATTTTCAACCAAATTTATTTTTTTATTTTTAAAAAATTTGGGAATATCACTAGATTAGATAAATCTTGAGATCCGTACGGTTGGATCGTCGAGAAATAATGTTTAAAAAATAGAATCAACAATCCGTAACAAAGCACTAGCTACGAGTACTAGTCAATTCGGTAGTTGACTACTAAGATCTCCAAACAAATTAATTTTTTATTTTTTGAAAATCTGGGAATGTCACTAGATTAGATATATCTTGAGATTCGTACGGTTGGATCGTCGAGAAATAATATTTAAAAAATAGAATCAACAATCCGTGACAAATCACTAGTTACGAGTACTAGTCAATTCGGTAGTTGACTACTAAGATCTCTAACCAAATTAATTTTTTATTTTTTGAAAATTTGGGAATATCACTAGATTAGATACATCTTGAGATCCGTAAGGTTGGATCGTCGAGAAATAATTTTTAAAAAATAGAATCAACAACCCGTGACAAAGCACTAGTTACGAGTACTAGTCAATTCGATAATTGACTACTTAAATCTCCAACCAAATGAATTTTTTATTTTTTAAAAATTTGGGAATATCAATAGATTAGATATATCTTGAGATCCGTACGGTTGGATCGTCGAGAAATAATGTTTAAAAAATAGAATCAACAATCCGGGACAAAGCACTAGTTACGAGTACTAGTCAATTCGGTAGTTGACTACTAAGATCTCCAGCCAAATTAATTTTTTATTTTTTGAAAATTTGAGAATATCACTAGATTTGATATATCTTGAGATCCGTACGGTTGGATCGTTGAGAAATAATTTTTAAAAAATAGAATCAACAATCCGTGACAAAACACTAGTTACGAGTACTAGTCAATTCGATGGTTGACTAATAAGATTTTTAACCAAATTAATTTTTTTATTTTTTACAAATTAGAAAATATCACTAAATTAGATATATCTTGAAATCCGTACGGTTGGACCGTCGAGATATATTTTTTAAAAAATAGAATCAACAATCCGTGATAAAACACTAGTTATGAGTACTAGTCAATTCAGTAGTTGACTACTAAGATTTTCAACCAAATTTATTTTTTTATTTTTAAAAAATTTGGGAATATCACTAGATTAGATAAATCTTGAGATCCGTACGGTTGGATCGTCGAGAAATAATGTTTAAAAAATAGAATCAACAATCCGTAACAAAGCACTAGCTACGAGTACTAGTCAATTCGGTAGTTGACTACTAAGATCTCCAAACAAATTAATTTTTTATTTTTTGAAAATCTGGGAATGTCACTAGATTAGATATATCTTGAGATTCGTACGGTTGGATCGTCGAGAAATAATATTTAAAAAATAGAATCAACAATCCGTGACAAATCACTAGTTACGAGTACTAGTCAATTCGGTAGTTGACTACTAAGATCTCTAACCAAATTAATTTTTTATTTTTTGAAAATTTGGGAATATCACTAGATTAGATACATCTTGAGATCCGTAAGGTTGGATCGTCGAGAAATAATTTTTAAAAAATAGAATCAACAACCCGTGACAAAGCACTAGTTACGAGTACTAGTCAATTCGATAATTGACTACTTAAATCTCCAACCAAATGAATTTTTTATTTTTTAAAAATTTGGGAATATCAATAGATTAGATATATCTTGAGATCCGTACGGTTGGATCGTCGAGAAATAATGTTTAAAAAATAGAATCAACAATCCGGGACAAAGCACTAGTTACGAGTACTAGTCAATTCGGTAGTTGACTACTAAGATCTCCAGCCAAATTAATTTTTTATTTTTTGAAAATTTGAGAATATCACTAGATTTGATATATCTTGAGATCCGTACGGTTGGATCGTTGAGAAATAATTTTTAAAAAATAGAATCAACAATCCGTGACAAAACACTAGTTACGAGTACTAGTCAATTCGATGGTTGACTAATAAGATTTTTAACCAAATTAATTTTTTTATTTTTTACAAATTAGAAAATATCACTAAATTAGATATATCTTGAAATCCGTACGGTTGGACCGTCGAGATATATTTTTTAAAAAATAGAATCAACAATCCGTGATAAAACACTAGTTATGAGTACTAGTCAATTCAGTAGTTGACTACTAAGATTTTCAACCAAATTTATTTTTTTATTTTTAAAAAATTTGGGAATATCACTAGATTAGATAAATCTTGAGATCCGTACGGTTGGATCGTCGAGAAATAATGTTTAAAAAATAGAATCAACAATCCGTAACAAAGCACTAGCTACGAGTACTAGTCAATTCGGTAGTTGACTACTAAGATCTCCAAACAAATTAATTTTTTATTTTTTGAAAATCTGGGAATGTCACTAGATTAGATATATCTTGAGATTCGTACGGTTGGATCGTCGAGAAATAATATTTAAAAAATAGAATCAACAATCCGTGACAAATCACTAGTTACGAGTACTAGTCAATTCGGTAGTTGACTACTAAGATCTCTAACCAAATTAATTTTTTATTTTTTGAAAATTTGGGAATATCACTAGATTAGATACATCTTGAGATCCGTAAGGTTGGATCGTCGAGAAATAATTTTTAAAAAATAGAATCAACAACCCGTGACAAAGCACTAGTTACGAGTACTAGTCAATTCGATAATTGACTACTTAAATCTCCAACCAACTGAATTTTTATTTTTTTAAAAATTTGGGAATATCAATAGATTAGATATATCTTGAGATCCGTACGGTTGGATCGTCGAGAAATAATGTTTAAAAAATAGAATCAACAATCCGGGACAAAGCACTAGTTACGAGTACTAGTCAATTCGGTAGTTGACTACTAAGATCTCCAGCCAAATTAATTTTTTATTTTTTGAAAATTTGAGAATATCACTAGATTTGATATATCTTGAGATCCGTACGGTTGGATCGTTGAGAAATAATTTTTAAAAAATAGAATCAACAATCCGTGACAAAACACTAGTTACGAGTACTAGTCAATTCGATGGTTGACTAATAAGATTTTTAACCAAATTAATTTTTTTATTTTTTACAAATTAGAAAATATCACTAAATTAGATATATCTTGAAATCCGTACGGTTGGACCGTCGAGATATATTTTTTAAAAAATAGAATCAACAATCCGTGATAAAACACTAGTTATGAGTACTAGTCAATTCAGTAGTTGACTACTAAGATTTTCAACCAAATTTATTTTTTTATTTTTAAAAAATTTGGGAATATCACTAGATTAGATAAATCTTGAGATCCGTACGGTTGGATCGTCGAGAAATAATGTTTAAAAAATAGAATCAACAATCCGTAACAAAGCACTAGCTACGAGTACTAGTCAATTCGGTAGTTGACTACTAAGATCTCCAAACAAATTAATTTTTTATTTTTTGAAAATCTGGGAATGTCACTAGATTAGATATATCTTGAGATTCGTACGGTTGGATCGTCGAGAAATAATATTTAAAAAATAGAATCAACAATCCGTGACAAATCACTAGTTACGAGTACTAGTCAATTCGGTAGTTGACTACTAAGATCTCTAACCAAATTAATTTTTTATTTTTTGAAAATTTGGGAATATCACTAGATTAGATACATCTTGAGATCCGTAAGGTTGGATCGTCGAGAAATAATTTTTAAAAAATAGAATCAACAACCCGTGACAAAGCACTAGTTACGAGTACTAGTCAATTCGATAATTGACTACTTAAATCTCCAACCAAATGAATTTTTTATTTTTTAAAAATTTGGGAATATCAATAGATTAGATATATCTTGAGATCCGTACGGTTGGATCGTCGAGAAATAATTTTAAAAAAATAGAATCAACAATCCGTGACAAAGCACTAGTTACGAGTACTAGTCAATTCGGTAGTTGACTACTAAGATATCCAGCCAAATTAATTTTTTATTTTTTGAAAATTTGAGAATATCACTAGATTTGATATATCTTGAGATCCGTACGGTTGGATCGTTGAGAAATAATTTTTAAAAAATAGAATCAACAATCCGTGACAAAACACTAGTTACGAGTACTAGTCAATTCGATGGTTGACTAATAAGATTTTTAACCAAATTAATTTTTTTATTTTTTACAAATTAGAAAATATCACTAAATTAGATATATCTTGAAATCCGTACGGTTGGACCGTCGAGATATATTTTTTAAAAAATAGAATCAACAATCCGTGATAAAACACTAGTTATGAGTACTAGTCAATTCAGTAGTTGACTACTAAGATTTTCAACCAAATTTATTTTTTTATTTTTAAAAAATTTGGGAATATCACTAGATTAGATAAATCTTGAGATCCGTACGGTTGGATCGTCGAGAAATAATGTTTAAAAAATAGAATCAACAATCCGTAACAAAGCACTAGCTACGAGTACTAGTCAATTCGGTAGTTGACTACTAAGATCTCCAAACAAATTAATTTTTTATTTTTTGAAAATCTGGGAATGTCACTAGATTAGATATATCTTGAGATTCGTACGGTTGGATCGTCGAGAAATAATATTTAAAAAATAGAATCAACAATCCGTGACAAATCACTAGTTACGAGTACTAGTCAATTCGGTAGTTGACTACTAAGATCTCTAACCAAATTAATTTTTTATTTTTTGAAAATTTGGGAATATCACTAGATTAGATACATCTTGAGATCCGTAAGGTTGGATCGTCGAGAAATAATTTTTAAAAAATAGAATCAACAACCCGTGACAAAGCACTAGTTACGAGTACTAGTCAATTCGATAATTGACTACTTAAATCTCCAACCAAATGAATTTTTTATTTTTTAAAAATTTGGGAATATCAATAGATTAGATATATCTTGAGATCCGTACGGTTGGATCGTCGAGAAATAATTTTAAAAAAATAGAATCAACAATCCGTGACAAAGCACTAGTTACGAGTACTAGTCAATTCGGTAGTTGACTACTAAGATATCCAACCAAATTAATTTTTTATTTTTTGAAAATTATGGTATATCACTAAATTAGATATATCTTGAGATCCGTATGGTTGGATCGTCGAGATATATTTTTTAAAACATAGAATCAACCATCCGTGACAAAGCACTAGTTACGAGTACTTGTCAATTCGGTAGTTGACTACTAAGATCTCTAACCAAATTAATTAATTTATTTTTGAAAATTTGCGAATATCACTAAATTAGATATATTTTGACATCCGACAGTTGGATCGTCGAGAAATATTTTTTTAAAACGAAACAAAAAGCCGTAACAAAGCACTAGTTACTAGTACTAGTCAATTTAGTTGTTCATTTCTAAGATCTCAAGCCAAAATAATTTTTTGGGTTTTGGAAAATTTGGGTACATCAAAAAATTAGATATCTCTCGACAATCCGATCCGAACCGAATGTTCCTACATCCAAACAAAATCCGATCCGAACAGTAAAAATCCGAAAGAGAACCGAACCCAATTTGATCCGATCTTAATCCAAAATTTATCCGATTTTAATCCGAATTTTACCCGAACCGAATCAGATCTGATCCGAACCGAATAGGCTCTAAATAGTACCTTAACCGAAAGTGGATCCGAACCGAATCAGATCCAATCCGAACCGAACAGGCTCTAAATAGTACCTTAACCGAAAGTGGATCCGATCCGAAGCAGATCCGATCCGAAACCGATTCGTTTACCCGATTTGCCAGGTCTACTTATAACCCATACAACGCACAGTTTCTTTTCTATTATCTATAATTATATATTTATAATGTTTATATGTTACTAATTCTTATATCAAATTGTTATTAAAAATTGATATACATATACATATATATATATATATATATATATATATATATATTTATACTTTCAATTTAATATTTGTGCTCTATCTTAAATTCTCAAAATTTGATTTAGACGACAACCCATAAAATTAACAAAATCTTTAATTTAGTGATGGTTTAACAATTATTTTCCAATTAAAACTACGCAGAAACAAAAGAGAGAAACAATTGACGATTTTTACGTTAAAAATCTGTTCGATTTATTAAATCTACTTATAATTCATTTTGATTATCAAACTACTCTTCTTATTATTTGAAAATAGTTCTATTAACAACCAAATATAATCAACCAAATATAATTTTAATAATAAGTGTAAGAGTGATTTTGTCCAAAACTTTGGTCGTCGGTAGTCTACTCTTCAGTATGTCAAAATAAATAAGAATCGTTAGATCATAAAACAAATCGATGAAAAACGATAGATCTAGATCTTACACTGAATATGATTAATGTAAAAACTCGTATTTTTATTTTCTCTTGATAGTTTGAGTGTTTTCATTTGTATAATAACTGTTAAATCATCACTAAATTAAAGATAATTTTGTGAGCTTCGCCTGGGCCGTAAAATTATCCAAATCTGATTTATAGATCTCTAGATAAACCCCAAATAGTAAATATGAACTTTTTTTAATATTAATAAAAGAATAAATAAAATTCAATTGTATCCTTTTTTTAATTATATCCTTTTCATACTATAATTTTCTTTTTAAAATTCAATTTAGTACAAACTTTAATTGTATCCTTTTTAGATTATAATTTTCTTTTTAATATGATATAATCTTGATCGTCTATTTTTTAAAATATTAGATTCGACGGTTGAGATTATTTTGATACTACAGTTGATAGTGTTAGTGCCCTAGAGACAATGTAGTTGTGCTTCTAGGAAAGACTATTTTGTTATTTAATGATTATGTTCTACTGATTATTCTACATTAATTTATTATGTCTTAATTTATTGCGATATAAATGTTAGAGTAATAAATGTCCTTGGAATATAGAACATGTATTTTATATCTTTAAGTATGTGACTTAAAAATGAGATTATATGAATAGTGTTTATATTCCTAGATATCCCTAATCGAGCATTATTAATTTTGGGACAATTATAATGCATAAAGATTAGTATGTTTGTTGACGGATGACCACATCTCATTGGTCATAGGTATAGTGATACTAAATTCAAGAACATAGGTGCATGTAATTTTATACATGGCACTGGATTAACCCACAGTGAGATTCTACATGTTGATAATGTCATTAGAAAGACTCACAGTGATAATGGTGTAATGATCCTTAGACTTGAGATTATTATATTTCTATACGAGGATTAATATACTTTGACTACATTAAAAGTTACCTTTGACCGGGTGATGATAAAAGTGTACATCGGGTATATTATGAGTCGTATGAGAAATATGAATGATAGATAAAGGATTTAACCCCCTATTATTAGGAGAGATATTATTGGCCTCTTGATTGAGTGAGACTATGAAAATGCATGGCCATGCTCAAATATTGATTTGTTTTAATAGTCTACTCATGGATCAAGGAAATCCGGATTAAACGTTGAAGAGGATGACTAATGACATGCCTCGAGTTTAATCTATAATATTTGGTTAAAGGGATTATATTACACGGAAACATTAATCACGAAAGGTTTAATTGGATCACCAATTATTATCATTACTTGGGTAGCAATGATGTATTACTAGATGTCACTCATTGTTTATAATTTTATTATTGGATATTAAAATTATTGCCAACGTAATAATAACCTAAGGGTTACACAAAAAGAACGTTTAAAAGGAGTTTTAATTTAAATTATGAATTTAAATTAAATTATTAAATTCGAAATTGGATATTTAATTAATTGAGCTGGTCTTAATTATAATTAAATAGAATTTGAATTTAATATTAAAACCAAATCAGAATGGGTTTGGAGAAGCCCAATTCGATTTAGGGTTTAGCCCAATCTCTCTTTCCTATAAATACATTATGATGTATTGTTCAGGGATAGAATTTTGCAATTCGTTTTTAGAGAAAAACGTGTGAGATGCAAGAGAGAAAGAGAGGGGGAGAGAGGCAGGTTCTTCGGCTAGTACCAGCTCCCGTGATTGTTGGACGATCAAGCGTTCGTGTGGACTACTTTGGCAACGTAGATCGAAGAGGGCTGCGTGGTGATTGCTTTGGACCTCCATCATCAATTTGTAAAGCTTTTTTAAGGTAATCATCTAAATCCGAATTAAATATCATGTTTTTGCATGGATCCTGCGATAGGGTTTCGATTTTTATTATTTTTTGTGTTTAATTTCGATGCGTTTGATGCTCGAAACCCTTCAATGGCATCAGAGCTACTTGCAAAAACGTTTTAATTCGGTTGTATGTTACAGTTTTTATATATATACGATCATGTTTGATGATTGTCATGTGTGATGCGTTGATTTTGATATATATGTATAAACTGTATGTTAATGATGATTAAGATGATCATATGATGATTATGTAATCTGTATATATACTAATATATATATGATTTATGTTTGTTTTTGATATGAGGATTATATACGATACGATTTCTGTATACGCTGCGCAGATTTGGTGAAATCTGTGTCCAATGTCTGATTTTTGCAAACGATATGTGTTTTTTGACGCCGTTTAGTGCCTGAAAACGGCGATTTATTATTATCAGAATTTGATTCTGATTTTTTGATTTTTGCGTTATATGATTTCTTTGATTGGATCATTTGAAATATGATATGGTTACATGTTCTTAATTGCTATATGAGCATGGTGATTGGTTATGGCCCTAAGACCAATAGGATAGTGGTTTTGATTTTATGGTTTGGTTTATAAATATGACTTGCATGTCGTTATTCCTTGTAATTAATAAATCTCGAATGTAACTCGAGTTCATCTTGTAAGTTTATTAGTGTAGCATGTTTTTCAATTATTCAATGTAAGGCCATAACCAAACACGTTTAATTTGCACTTTACATATATATGAATGTATGCGATACAATGTATGTGTAGAGATAAAGATGCATGTATAATTAAAGAGTAATTTACACTTTGCATCCCTCTGGTTTTAGTTTTTTGCACTTAAGGTTCAATAGTTTCACAATCAACACTTTGCATCCCTCTACTTTAGTACCCCGCAAAATTTTCCATCCCCTGTGCTAATTTCCGTCAAAGTTGACCGTTAATGTTAGTCAACATTGATATTTGCAGGGGTATTTTAGTCATTTACTTGAATAATTATTTTCTAAAAAGTAAAAAGAAATCAGAAAACATAAAATTTTGTAAATTTTATATTATAAATTTAACACATTTACACATGTCATTGATAATATTTTTAAATAGATTCAATATAAGTAGTTCATTTTTTCTGAAATTATGATAATTTCAATTTATTATAATTGAATTAAAAATTTTTAAACCATAAAAAAATTATATTGAATCTATTTAAAAATATTATCAATGACATCACTACTGGAAAAACACCCTACAACATCGGTTTTTGGCCGATGTTAAAAGTGTTTCAGAACCGATCTCTTTGTCGGTGTAGATAAAGGGGGGGTCTTTAACATCGGTTCCTGACCGATGTTAAAGATGACTATAGACATCGGTTCCGTTAAAAAAACTGATGTCTTTACTATTGTTTAACATCGGTTTTTATAGGAGAACTGATGTTTAATACTAGCTTAGACATCAATTTATTAACTAATCGATGTTTAATACAACCTTTAATATCAGTTTCTTAAAGAAACTGATGTCTTTGACTCCGTTAGTTAAGTAATTGATGTTTAATACAACAACCTTTAACATCAGTTTTCGTAACTTAAATGATGTTTAATATTTCCTTTAACATTGGTTTATTACTCAATGCTCGATGTATTTTGATCATTTAGACCAAAAATTCTACTCAGTTGTGCATAACCAAAAATTGAAATATCAACCCAAAACCAAAAAATACTAAAAATACTAAGAATTCTCAAATTCAAAATAGCTTAGCCATTACATAAATTTCATCCATCTCAACAAACCTATCTACTTCAAACATTAAACATCCAACATCATATATTTCAATCCAAATAAAAAAAACCAATCTAATTCCAGCTACACCTTTTAAATAAACTAACATCTAAACCAAGTCATACCCAACATCAAAACAAACCAACACATCAGCTACATTCTTGCAGTCTCATACTCTTCATGAACACAAGCTAGCCCACGAGCAACTCCCAAGATCAAGCAGATTCTTGTAGTCCAATCTAATGGAATTCTTCAGCTTCGTGCAAGGTTCGCGATAAGACACATTGAAGATAGACAACTTCCTGCAAATGGTCCATCAAATAGATGTAATACAGAAGAATCAATAACTAAAACAGTAATTGTTTTAAAGCAGTAATTATTTGAGACAATTTCCAAGAAAATAATAAAGCTACAACCCAAACAAGCTATTTCGACTAAGACTCTAACCAGATAACAATGACCAATAGTAGACCTTCACATTGATGGGGGATCACCAGTTGCAAAAGTAACTCATTTAAAAAATGACAGAAACATAGATTAGGCACGTAAGCTTCAACTTCAGGGAATATAATGTGAAGCCATGAAGGCATATTCAAAACTCAACTTTCCAGTTACCGTTACTTTGATAACATATTAATGGATTACGTATAGAGATAACTGATATGATTGGGCAAAAAAGAATGTTTTTTTCCAATACAATACTAATTCAGTTCCACTTTGTTCGCAGCAAGCTGGATTACCTGATACAACAATAAGTCAGAACTTGACTTCGATAGTTCCGGGGATATTTTTTACTATAAAGAGTTCATACATGCACTACATATCATGCAACTTAGGGGACATATATTGTTATGTACATGTTGATACAAAGTGGAAAAAGTAACTCACATCAGGGTGTCAAGAGTCACCAGATAAGGTAAAGACTACAAGTAATACAACCTTAATCTATCATGATTTGTGATTCTGGTACAATTCCTCCATTCCTTGAGCAACATTTAAGAGCAACTTTCCAGCTTCCTTCTCTCTCTGAATTCCAGAAAGTAGTTCTGCGGAAAGACACAACTCACAAAGCAAAAAAACAACACCCAATCAGTTATCTGAAGGGAGAAATTTTAAATCCTTTACATATTATTGAAGCATGTGTGGAACCTGTTATAGATCGCATCTTCGATATACATTCTAACATCAGTTATTGTAGAAGATATATGTGTAATATGAGCAGTTATTATTAGTTTATTACTATTGATTGTAATATGAGTAGTCACTGAACCAGGTAATGGAGGCGGAAATGGTATATCTATTAATGTATCTTGTGCAGTTTGCTGAACAATGCAAGTAGATAAGTAGAGTATACAGGTTGGAAGAATCCTAGGCAGCAATTATTGGTGAAATTCTTGTGACCATCTTCAAAAAAAACGTGTCCAATTTATACAATAGCAAACCTTTTGATACCAAAACTTGAAAAGGTAAAGATATTATAGAACTATTAGGTAATTAAGAACCACATCATGTAGAGAACAAATTGATAATGTATCCCAGGATTCAGATGTTTAATAATTAAACAGATGTAAATCTATGAAGATAAAAAAAAAGTTACCTTATAACGTTTCCTTTGACATCTCTTGCAGAGTATAACCTTGTGAGCAAGAGCAGAACTGCAGAAGAAAGACACTACTAGAATAATGAAGGTAGGGATTTTGAAGATAAAACAAACCTCGAATGTTGATTCTTCAATATCTTTGGTTGTGTAGTCCAAAAGTGAATCAAGAGAAAGCGATAAAGAACGCAGCTGTAAGCAAATGTAAGGCCATTAATCATTCTACAAAATATGTTTTTTTACAGATATATTAAAAGAAGTCAAAATCACTTACAAATTAGAGAGATAAGTCATGTTTCCAACTAGTTGCCAAGATATATACCGAATTAATATCTATCATAATTGCTCTCCCAATTGAACCACACATCACCTCGTACTACAACAATCCTTGCAGTTGCAACTACATTTTTGCCCTCCAGAAGAAGTAGAAGACATTTAACTTGTACCTGCAATCATACGCAATCATACATTGACTACACAGCTCACACATACATACACAAAACATAACCAAAACAATCCACACATATATACCTGAGTAGTGTGAGTAAACTCCATATCATTAATAGCTTTCAAAGTAGGTTGAGATCAATTCAAAAACTCAAAACTCAATGCACATATAACACCACTCTTGTTCTTCTTGTTATCATTTGTATTAATTTCCAATGCTTCTTGTTCGAAAAAAGGCTCAAGAATAGTACTAATTAGGGTTTATAATTATGTAAATTAGGGTTTTAGATGTCTTATCGTGAAGAAAGCTCTGGGTCTGTGAAGAAAAGTCCTAAATCGAACTAATTAGGGTTCAAACTCCAAGCTCCAACCTCCAATTCGTGCTTCATTAAGTTGGATTCGTACTAATTAGGGTTTAAAATTGAGTAAATTAGGGTAAAAGAGAGAAGAAAGAGAGAGATAGTGAGAGAGAGGGTTGAGAGTGAGAGAGGCGGCAGGGGAGAGAAAAGAGAGATTGAGTTCGAGTTCTGTGGGCTGAGAATAGAGAGAAATAATGGGGGGGGGGGGAAGTGAATTTTGGTTTAAGGGGGGAAATGAATTTTTTTTTTTGTATAAAGGGGGAAGGTATGGTGTACGCGTTAGTTTTTTATTTTTAAAAAAGGAGATTAGACAACGGTTGTTATTATAAACGATGTCTGAAATATGCTTTAACATCGGTAAAGTAACAACTAATGTCTAAAATACTTTTAACATCAGTGACATTTCTAACTGATGTTAAAGGTGTGATGTTATATCTACCAATTCTAGTAGTGCATGTGTAAATGTGTTAAATTTACAAATTTAAAATTTAAAAATTTTTATGTTTTCTGATTCTATTTTACTTTTTAGAAAATATTTATTCAAATAAATGACTAAAATACCCCTGCAAATATCGCTGTTGACTAACATTAACGGTCAACTTTGACGAAAATTAGCATAGGGGATGGAATATGTTACGGGGTACTAAAGTAGAGGGATGCAAAGTGTTAATTCTGAAACTATTGAACCTTAAGTGCAAAAAGCTAAAACCAGAGGGATGCAAAGTGTAAATTACTCTTAATTAAATTAATCATGTATGTATTAGATACGGCACCCATGCCATGCCTGCTTAAACAAGATAAAATCTGTAACGACTTGGGATTTTATAATTAAACAATAACGACTATGAGATTTCTGTGTTTATGAAACACGGAATTAAATACGAATTTTCAATTATTTCGATATGGGGAGATTTTGTCAAAAACGGGTCATACCTATAAGGAAGTTGGGTATTAAGTGAGGCCACTTGTGACTCCTCCAACAACCTGGAAATCAAACCATTGGTGAATATTGATTTGAAGTATTCAATTCAAGGTAAAATTGGGAATCTCTTTATGATGGGATCATGGTCGTTTTAATTAAAAACCCCTAAGTAAAAAAATATTAAGTTTAAGATGCCTTCCAAATGGGAAACACTCGTCAAGAACTAGATCGACAAAGGGTAGGTGCGCCAAAGCGGAGTACCCTCGTTTATCGTGGTAAGGCGCGATCGAGTAAGTTAGTGATACTTAACTGTTAGACCTTTGGGTTCGACTTAACTAAGTGACCACAATAGGATTGTGAACTTAGAGGTATAGAGTTTGGTAAGATTTATTGGATAAATAGGAACAAATGTTCTTATGTGAATAAATGTTGTTCTACCAAACTATCCAAGAGTTATATATGATATAATTGACAAATTTTATCTACCTAAATAATCATTTTAAGGAGAAAAGCCAAAGCTGGCTTTAAAAGTGATGAAATATGGATCTTGGCTCACTAGAAAGGTTTAGAGAAACTTTTCCGAATTGATAGGTAGGGCTATTAATTTGATAAAAATAGTGGGAGATATATATTGTGAATATATATGAATAATCACTTGAACATAATTTAACAAATCCGTAGACTAATTATTTTATTCATTTTTAACATTGTAGATATTCAAAATGGCAAACAACACAAATCACTTTTCTGTGCGATCAATCCTTGAGAAGGACAAGTTGACAGGAACGAACTTCCTAGATTGGCAAAGGAATTTGAGGATTGTCCTCGGGCAAGAGCGAAATCTCTATGTCATAGATATTCTTCACCCTGGACCTCTCCCTGAAGGTGCAACGGAGGCTCAACGAAATGCTTATCAGAAGCATTTGGATGATGACACCGATGTCACCTGTTTGATGCTTGCGACTATAAGTCCTGAGCTGCAGAAACAGCATGAAAATTCTGATTCTCATATCATGATTGAGCACCTTAAACGTATGTTTGAAGGGAAGGCTCGTCAAGAGAGATTTGATACAAGCAAGGCCTTGTATGCATGTAAACAGGGTGAAAGGAAGAGAAACTGTCAAAATGATTTAGAGGATCTAAAGAAACTGAATGTTGTTCAGATTTCTGATTCAGGTATTTATAGAAGTCAATTTGTCTACTTCTACATCATGGGTATTAGATACTGGATGTGGTTCCCGTATTTATATAAATGTGCAAGAACTTCGAAGAAGTAGAACTTTGGCGAAAGGAGAAGTTGACCTACATGTTGGCAATGGAGCAAAGGTTGCTGCTTTAACTGTAGGGACTTATTATTTATCTGTTAGATATAATTGATATAAATATTAATCAGTGTTTAAGTGATACAGTAATATATCAGAGTTTAAGCTGGAAGCAATCAGAGTTTGAGTAAACGCTGATGGATGGAAGCGCAAACGCTGATTGATGGAAGCAACAGAGTTTGTTAAACTCTGTTCAGCAGAAGCATCTACAAGTCAACAATGATTGAAGATAAACATGGAAGCAATATCTTTGAAGATCAGATAGCTATCAAAGAGATTGAGTTGACTTAAAAGATGTGTAGCAATCGTATTTGATATCAATTGTATAACTTAATTATAGGAGTATTAATTACTGATTGAATAGAAGCTGTATGTTTTATAAATACAGTTAGGTTAACCCTAGAAGGGTAATCGAACATTGAAATATTCATTCACTGTAACCTAAGCAGCTCTCTGTGATATTTTACATCACTGAGAGAGGAATTATTAATTCCAAACAGTTTTTAAGTACTAAAACGTGTGTTCTTGTTATTCTCTCATACAGTACTTGATTATATTTTGTGTATTTGACCTAACAAGTGGTATCAGAGCCAATCTGTTACTTTATTACAGTTTAAGATCCAAACACAACTATAATCATGTCAGAGATACCTCCTCCAACAGGTCTAGGCTCTGAAAAAGCTCCTACTACTGTGAGTAGGTATGAGACAATTATGGTTCCTATACTCTGGCCAGCAGAGTATGCAATCTGGAAGGTGAAGATGACTATGTTTCTGGAGGCTACAGATCTAGAATATCTTGACAGAATATATGAAGGTCCTCATAAACCTACAAAGTTATCTGTTGCTGTTGCTGGTGAGGAATCAAAAGTAATTCCAAAGGAAAAGAAAGATCTAACTGCTGAGGATCTTTCATCTATTGCTAAAGATGCAAAAGTAAGGCATTTACTTCACAGTGCTTTAGACAATGTTATGTCTAATAAGGTGATTAACTGCACAACTGCAAAAGAAATTTGAGATGCACTTGAGGTTAGGTGTCAAGGAACTGCTGCTATCAAGAAGAATAGAAGGAACATACTCACATAGGAGTATGAGCATTTTGAGGCAAAGTCTGAAGAAACCATGACAGAAGCATTTGACAGGTTCTGTAAACTACTCAATGATTTGTCATTAGTTAACTAAGAGTATGATCTAGAAGACTCAAATCTCAAATTTCTTCTTTCTCTACCTGAAAAGTGGGATGTGAAAATAACCACTATAAGAGATAACTATGATCTTACTGATACTGAGATTGATGAAATCTATGGACTGCTCAAGACTCATGAATTGGAAATGGAGCAGAGAAACAGGAGATCAAGCAAGAAGTTAAAGTCTGTTGCTCTCAAGGTTGAAGAGAAACCATTGAAGAAGAAATCAAAGGGAAAGGTTTTAGTCATTCATTCTGAAAGTGAATCATCAAACTCTGATGATGATTCAAACACTTCTGATTTATCTGACTCTGAGGATGATGAAGAAGAAATGAGAAAAATGGCTATTTTGATGGTAAAGACCTTTAAGAAGATGGGTTTCAAGAACTTCAAGAAGGGAAAAAGGTTCTCTAGAGATTCAAATGACAGAAAGAGTTTTAGAAACTCTGAGAGAAGAGATACCAAATCTGGGAAGAAAGACAAGTCTGAGATTCAATGCTACAAGTGTAAGGAGATGGGTCACTATGCTCCTGAGTGCAAGAAAGGTAAAACTGAAAAGGCACTCTATACAAAAGGCAGAGACTGGGCAGACACTTCAGACTTAGATGAAGAAATTAACTATGCACTCATGGATTCTACTCAGAATGAAGATTCTGAACTCAAGGTACCCCCAACTACCTATGCTTATAATACTGATAATATAACTGAATTGAGGATTTATCTTAAAGCACTGCATATCAGTTATAGGGATCAGACTTTAGAGAATGAGAGAATCAAGTATGAGAGTTCTCAACTTAAAGAGAGAAACAAACTTATTGAAGAACAACTTGAAAACATGCAAAAAGTTCAGAAAGAGAGAGATGATGCTGTTTTTCTAGAACAGGAGTTGCTAGGTAAATGTAAGCAACTAGAATCTGAATTGGAGAATGCAAATCACATCATTAAAACTTGGACACACTCTGGAAAAGACACTCACGAGGTTTTTCAATCAGACACACTAGGTCTAGGTTATTCTGAGGATGATGTACTTAGGTTTCAGAATACAGTCAAAATTAGACCACCACTTATTTCTAAGAAATTTGGAACATTTGTTAATGGAATAAGTGAACCTAGGTTTGAACATGGAAAAGAAGTTGTTAAGAGAGAACCAGTAAAAGCTAGTGTTAAACAGGTTAATATTGGTTCAATGACAGATAAACAACTCAAGCATAAGCTTAAGGAGTTAAAATCTGTTAAGAAACAGAAAGTGTCTAGGAAGAACAGAAATGGAAAAGTAGACATCACTCAAGGTTATTATCCAATGCTTGCTAAATTAGCTCCAAGAAAGTCATGTCATAACTGTGGTAGCACTAACCATCTTGCTAGTTTTTGCAGGAAGAACAAAAATATTAATTCTTTACCTTCTAAGTCTGAAGTAAAGAAAGTTAATGTTAGAGCTAGACCACAGACTTTATGCAAACACTGTGGTAGTACTTGGCATTCTATTTATACTTGCAGAGATTATCATGCTATTTATCATAATTACTATGTACCCAAGCCAAATTTGAAATGGGTTAAAGTAAACTCTGTAAATGTAAACTCTGATAAAGTTAGCTTAAACTCTGATAATGTGAATTCCGCTGAAAAAGCTAACAGAATTAAGAAAGCCAAATGATCCAAGCAAGTCTGGATCCTTAAAACTAATCCTCAGTAATTGTTTGTGATTGCAGGGCACCAGGGAAAGTACCCTAGTCGTGGACAGTGGATGTTCAGGACACATGACTGGAAATAAAGCCCTGCTATCAGAGTATGTGGAAAAGGCTGGCCCAAAAGTTTCCTATGGAGATGGAAACATAGGACATACTCTGGGATATGGCAATATCAATCTTGGAAGTGTCATCATCACAAATGTAGCTCTAGTTCCAGGACTCAAGCATGATCTGCTATCTGTGAGTCAAATCTGTGACAGAGGTTATCATGTAGATTTTCAACCTGAATACTGTCAAGTGATCAGTAAATCTACAGGGAAAGTTGTTCTAGTTGGAAACAGACACAATAACATCTATGAAATAAAATTGTCAACAAATACTGATGGCAAAGCAGTGTGTCTGTCAACAAGGATGTCTAGTGAAGAGAGCTGGAAGTGGCACAAGAAACTCTCTCATTTGAATCTGAACAACATAAATGAGCTGATTAGAAAGAATCTTGTAAGAGGGCTCCCAAAATCATTATTAAATGTTGATGGCCTATGTGATTCCTATCAAAAGGCCAAACAAAGGAAGTCATCTTTCAAGAGCAAAACTGAATCTTCAATTGTTGATCCTTATCATCTTCTACATGTTGATCTTTTTGGTCCAGTGAATGTAATGTCACTTGGAAGAAAGAAATATGCTTTAGTCATTGTCGATGAACACACCAGATATACATGGGTGTATTTTCTAGCAAAGAAGGATGAAACAGCATTAACTCTGATGGAGCATGTCAAGCAACTGGATAAAGGATCAAAACACAAAGTAAAAATAATTAGAAGTGATAATGGAACTGAATTTAGAAATGCAACAATGGAAGAATTTTGCAAAGACAGAGGACTGAAGCAAGAGTTTTCTGCACCTGGTACACCACAGCAAAATGGTGTAGTTGAAAGAAAGAACAGAACCCTCATGGAAGCTGCAAGAACTATGCTTGATGAAGCAAGATTGCCAACTTATTTCTGGGCAGAAGCTGTTCAAACTGTCTGTTTTACTCAGAATGCCACTTTGATCAACAAGCATGGAAAAACACCATATGAAATGGTGAGAGAAAAGAAACCAAACCTGAAATATTTTCATATTTTTGGGTGCAAGTGCTGAAAACTCATCCAGAACAGTTGACAAAATTTGGTTTAAAAGCCGATGAAGGAATTTTTGTTGGCTATCCACTGTCAACTAAGGCATTCAGAGTTTATAATCTGAGAACCAAAGTGATCATGGAATCAATTAATGTGTCATTTGATGACAAGAAAATAACTGGACTTGAAGATGTAAATGAACATGATCAACTGCACTTTGAAAATGAAGAATTATTCTATGATAAATTAAACTCTGATGAGGCTGATCTAATAAACTCTGTTGAGCTAAACTCTGAGCCTCTACTGGTAAACACTGAAAAAACTGTTCAGCCAGAAACAAGAGATGAACCAGTTGAGGGGGAGCATGAAGAATCACATAATATTGATAACTCAAATTCTGATAGTGACTCAGCTGAAAAATCTGGATCAAACTCTGATGACTCAAACTCTGAGTAGTCACATTCAGGGGGAGCCTCAGAGAATGAAGAAAGACACCAAGGAAATCATGAGAACATGGATCAAGGGGGAGGATCAAACTCTGAGAGAAGTCATTTGCCTTCAGCAAGGAAATGGACCGAATCTCATACACCTGATTTGATTATTGGTGATCCAGATTCAAGAGTAAGGACAAGAAGTGCAACAACAAATGAATGTCTGTTTCATGCATTCTTGTCACAAGCTGAGCCAAAGAAGGTTGAAGAAGCTCTTCAAGATGCTGACTGGATAACAGCAATGCAAGAAGAGTTAAATGAATTTGAGAGAAATGAAGTTTGGACACTTGTACCAAGACCCACGAATAGGTCTATTGTTGGTACTAAGTGGGTTTTCAAAAACAAAACTGACAGTGAAGGGGTTGTTACAAGAAACAAAGCCAGACTTGTGGCAAAAGGCTATTCACAGCAAGAGGGAATAGATTATGATGAGACTTTTGCTCCAGTTGCCAGGTTGGAGGCAATAAGGATGTTTCTTGCCTATGCTTCTCACAAGAAATTCAAGGTATTTCAGATGGATGTGAAGAGTGCTTTTCTGAATGGGAAACTTGAAGAAGAAGTGTTTGTTGAAAAACCACCAGGATTTGTTGACCCCAAATATCCAGATTATGTCTACAGGCTTGATAAAGCACTTTATGGACTTAAGCAAGCACCAAGAGCATGGTATGAAACTCTTGCTCAGTTTCTACTAGAAAGTGGGTTCCACAGAGGTACAATTGATAAAACTCTGTTTTACTTTAAACCTGGTAGTGACTTGCTTTTGGTTCAAATTTATGTTGATGACATAATTTTTGGGTCTACTAATGATAAACTCTGTACAAAGTTTGCCAAGCTAATGCAGTCCAGGTATCAAATGAGTATGATGGGAGAGCTTAGTTACTTTCTAGGTCTACAGGTGAAACAAACAAATGATGGAATATTTATAAATCAAGTAAAATATACCAGAAACCTTCTCAAGAAATTTGGTATGCTTGATTGCTCATCTGCATCAACTCCCATGGCAACAACAACTAAGTTGGATAAGGATACAGGAGCATCAGTGGATATGACAAACTACAGAGGTATGATAGGGTCTCTTCTTTATCTGACAGCAAGTAGACCTGATATCATGTATGCAACCTGTCTCTGTGCAAGGTTTCAAGCTGATCCCAGAGAACCACATCTCACAGTAGTGAAAAGGATTTTCAAGTATCTCAAGGGAACCATTACTTTAGGACTGTGGTATCCCAGAGAATCAGATTTCAAACTTATTGGTTACTCTGATGCAGACTTTGTAGGTTGTAAGATAGATAGAAAAAGCACCCGTGGAAGTTGTCAATTTTTGGGTGACAGACTGGTTTCTTGGTACAGTAAGAAACAAAAATCAATTTCTACATCTACAGCTGAGGCAGAGTATATTGCTGCTGGTAGCTATTGTGCACAGATTCTATGGATGAAGAATCAGTTGCTGGATTATGAATTAAGGTACAGTAAGATTCCTATTTATTGTGATAATCAAAGTGCTATTGCTATGACAGGTAATCCAGTACAACACTCAATGACCAAGAACATCAGCATAAGGTATCATTTTATCAGAGAGCATGTAGAAGAAGGGAACATTGAGCTTCATTTTATGTCTACAAATCAACAGCTTGCAGATATCTTCACCAAGCCATTGAGTGAAGCTACATTTACAAGGCTGGTAAATGAACTTGGAATGGTCTCTAGTTTTGACTAGAGGTACTGGTTAGACACAAACTTCACTTATGTAATGCATTATTAATTGTTGTGTGATGTGTTAAATGCTATGTGAACTCAGTTTTTAAACTCTGTTTGTAAACTCTGCTCATAACCTATCAAACACTATTAGCATGCTAGATAAACTCTGAGTAATTCTGATAATGTTATTGTCTGAGATGAACACCAATGAAGAAAATGTATGAAGCATAATTCTCAGTTAGTAATCATGAATCTTTCGAAGTTGTCTGTGATCTAATCTTAGACTGTGCAGAAATTCAACACAAGCATGATACTGTTCATATTTATAGCATCTCTTAGTTTATTTCTCCTAAACTCTGAGTCTGTAAATGATGTGTGCATTACCTCTCATTAATAATTTCTGATATTGATGATTTCTAAACTCTGATTAGTGACACTCTGTTCCCAAGACATTTACATGGTACTTGATGATTCCTTGTTTGCACTTGTGAAAATTTTAAAACTTGAGATGTGTCATTGTTTATTTTGGTGAGTACTAAAGCATGTCTGCACCCTGTGAGAATTTGTGCCAAATAAGTGATTGATACATTTTATATCAATCGAATTTTAATTGTTATGTGATGTTCATCAGTAAGTATGTAGCTCTAGAACTTGTTTTAAACCATTTTGAGACTGCATGATATGTGTGTGCATGAAAATGATAAAGGCACTAGGATTTCCCACATTTATACAAACACTGACCTTACATTAAACTCTTAGTGAACCCCTTTAAGCCTTATTAACTGTTCTCTTAAACTCTGATATATCTAGAGTATTAAACTCTGATGTATGTAGAGCAGTTAGATATTTTTTAATTTGAAGAGCAAACAGGTGAGAGTTTCTCTGCAAAAGAAAGTTTATTCGGAGGATATATATACATAAAAAAAATGTATATATCCTGATCAGCTTGTACAAATATGTACTTAGACAACTGAACACTTTGCTCTATTAATTCGTTCAGTTAGTCATTTATTCATTATCTTCTTTCTTCTCATCTGTTTGCTTACAACCAAATATAAACCCTGAATAAAGTCCTTTTGATTTGTGCACACATGTTTTCAAAGTAGTGTAAATTTGGTGGACAACCAAGCATATGGTAGCATCTGCTTTTACTGATTGAACTTGAGTGTAAACACTGTCCCTAAACACTTGTGTGATTTGAGAGTTTGTGAGTTTAATCAAATCCTTGGCATGCAACTCACTGAATGATGCTTTGATATCTATCTCTTGATCTTTTTGTCTCCAAAGACTATGTGCATACTTGGATTATCATGGACATCAAAGGGAATAGGTGTATTCAGATTTCTGTATTTGAGTTACTACAGAGTTTAGCATTCATCATATAGTCAGTGTTTACAATCAGAGTTTGTGCATCCAGTATTTACTGATTCAGTATTATGGAATTTATGAAAAATTAGATGCTCTAAAAATTGGATTAGTAAACTCTACTATACACACACAAAATTCACATCTGTGCAGTATTTGAAAGGGTTTCAGTTACAAAGTTGGAGAAGTGATAGACACTGATGAATTTTTGTCGAAATACTCTAAGGTACATTTTATTTCAGATGATTTCACATTTGGGGTAAAAAGAGTTTTTGACAGCTGTTAGTTAGTGTTAAAGTGTTTATCTGTGCAAGTAATTACTGCGAAAAGGTAGCAGTAATTGGGGTTGTAATTACTGAGTATGTATGGTTGTTCAGCTAATTATTTGACACGTGTCCCACTCACACATCTTTTATTGATCGTGTTTTACTAATAATGGTAAGTGGTTGCGTGTTTTAAGGCGAAAAACGTTTGAGATTCACTCTTTACTTCATATTCACTTTCACCCACTCATATTCACTTTTTACACTTTCATTCACAGTTTCATATCATTTTCATTTGAAATTTTCATCAAACATCTTTGACTCATACCATTCTTATTCGTATTTCTTCTCAAACTATTCTAATGGCAACCAAACCTTTCAACACTCTTGGTCTTTTGTTTGTGCCTAATAATTATGCAGCTCCGTTGATCACTGAAAACGCTCCAGAAGCTTTTCATTTGATGTAGAATTTCTTGAGAGATTCAGAAGTTGGTTTTGCGTTGGTCGAACCTCAAACGCTTTCTGCATCTCAAATTGCTTCATTCTGGCAAAACTCTGTGTATGATGATGGTGGAGAGAATGGGACACCATCAACTATTTTCACATATAACGAAACTGACTATGTTATCACTCCAGATACAGTCAGAGAAACCATGGACTTTGACATTCATAATTCATATGCTGTTGTTTCTGAAACGAATCTGCGAGAGATGTTGCAGCAGATTGAGTACTTAGGTCCGTTAGACAAGATTGGATCAGTGAAAAGACCTCATTTACGAAAAGAATGGAGTTTCTTCTTCGACTGTATTACAAGGGCTTTTGGAAACAAGGTCACCAATTGGGATGCGATTCCCACTGATAGTCTCCAAATCGGAACTATTTATTTTGCTAGATTTTGTCAACTACTATTTTCTGCATGTGTGCCAAATGTTGCAATTGCTGAAGTTGATGAGATTCAGCCTTTTAAGGTCAATAAGAGAATATTCTCTGATTTGATAAATAAGATGGTAACAGGGAGGTGCCTGCTCTAGTTTATCCTCTTGCTTTACAGAACTTCATAAATTAACCACAGGAACCTCAACAACCTCAAGAACCTCACCAAACTGAACAATCTCCAATTAATCCTGAGCCACTAAACACTAAACCACTAAACTCTGAACAAGTAAACTCTGCACCACTAAACTCTGCCCCACAACCACCAACATCTCAGCCTTCCACTCAACCTCAACCATCCAAGTTCAAATCCAAACGTAAGGGGAGAACTAAGCATGTAGCTCATAAGTCAAGGCACAGACTTGCTAGAGCCACACTGGCTAGAAAAGAGAAAAAGGAAAGAGCAAATAGATCACCATCACCATCTCTTGTTGATGAAGAGTCTTCTTTTTCTTCTGAAGATGAGGCACCTGTTGAGCTGCAGACTTACAAAAGAAGGAAGCTGGTAATATCTTATTCAGATGATGAGATACCTGCTGTTGAGATACCTGTTGAGGTAAATGCTACTACAGAATGTGAGAAATCACCTGTTAATATGCACATGGATGACAACAGAGATGGCTTTACTATGGATGATTTTGCTGAGACTGCCATGCCATTCTCTGATCCTATGATTCCTCCTACTTCTACTCTTCCTGTTCATTCTGAAGAAACTGGTGCAGTTGCTCAGCCTACTGTACTTCTTGAAGAACCAGTAGCTTCTCATACTGAAGTATTTTCAGATGCTCACCAGGGTTCTGATCATGGTGAAGAAGTTGAAAAGGCAACAAAGAATTTAAACTCTGATATTCTGCCTGTAGTTGTTTCTCTTGCAGAGAATGTTGATAAGACTGTTGTGTCTGAAAAACAACCTGCTCAGACTGTTGAAATTGTTGCAGAGAATACAGCTGAGGCTGTTGTAGAAACTTAGCACACTGTTGCTGAGAATGTTAAATTTGCAGAGAATGTTGAACATGTTAGTGTTGAAGCTGAAGGTGAAGAGAGTTCACACTCTGATTCTTTTGCAAGTGCACCTGTGCAGACTAAAGGAAAGCATGCACCTTTTGCTCAGCCTTCCAAACAGCATGAGATTGAAGCAGAGTATCTTGCTAAGTTTTCTGCAAATTGGTATAAGGAAGATTGTATTTTTCCTAGAGGGAGAGCAGCAGATTTTGTGAAACAAACTGCTACTGAAATTTCAAATCGAGATATTCTATCCTGTTTGAAGGCCACAGTGGTGCAAGTCAAAACACTGGATGGCAGACTTGATGATTGTCAGAAGTCAATTACTGGTCTCAAAGATGATATTAAGGATAAGGATATGACTCTGGAGTTTGACACTAAACTCAAGATTACAAAATTCTCCAAGGCTCAAGATTCTATGTCTGCTAGATTGACCATAATTGAAGAAAATCAGAATCGTTTGTCTGATAAGGTTGATGTTATTGCTTCTTCCTTGGAGTTGATTACATCCATTCTCATGCCTGATGATGTCAAAAGGGGGAGAGATATGCTAAGACTAAATGCAGGCAATCTCAAACTCTGACTCAGAAGGATGATGCAGGAGATGGAGGAGCAAAAGGTCAAAGAAATCTAAGGTCAAGGGCAACTGAGAAGAGTTTATCTGAAAAAACTTCTAAGTCTAAGTCTGGTGGGGTAAATACTGATACTCATGGTACATCTAAAATCCAGAGTTTGCTATTCACTGATAATCCACAGACTGATGAAGAGTTAGCTACCAAAGTATTTCTAGAGGAGATTGCAGAAGGAGTTACTCTTGCAGACATTCAAGCTGAAGAGAAGAGTTTACAAGCTGAACATCAGAAAGCTTTAAAGTCTGGTAAGGGTAAGCAAAATGTGAAAGCTTCTAGGCCTGTTCTTAAAGGCATTGAAATCAAAGAAACTGTTGTAGCTGATCAAAGGATGAAATTATTCAAAAATCCAAAAGAAGTAGAAGCTAAGCAAAAGCTTAAAGGCATTGCTAAAGAGGAGAGCATGTCAAAGAAATCAAACACAACTCCTGTTGCTAAAAGAGTTGTGCAGAACTCTCTATCTTCTTCTGTATTACAATCAATTTTTGGGAAGACATCAGTGTTTGAACCAACCCCAGAGACTGGAGGTCCTATGGATTTTTCAGATGGAAAAGGTTTAGCTGGAAAGATTGGAAGTAATAAAGCTAGACTAGGCTCTCATAGAGATCAAAGACAACAAACTGGTCCTAGAGATCCTTCTTCACTGGCTGTTCCAGGTCGTGGTGTAACTCAAGAGAGTTTAGACAGACTGGAATTAGTACAGTTGGTTTATCAGAAGAGTTTGGAAAAGGATTTTCTCTTATACTTCATGTCTGATGGTACAGTATATAAGATTGGTGAATTTGATCTTGATCTGAAATACTGGGAAGAACTAGAACATGTTTTATATCTGTTCAAGGTGAGAAATCGAAGAACTGAGTCAGTTGCAAATGTGCTTAAAAGAAAAATGCTTCACAATTTGGCAACTAGAGGCATAACATACAACAGCAACTATGTTCCTAAGTACAGAGATTGGAATGGAAATCTAATTGACATGAAGAAAGGAACAACAAAGTTAAAGACTGATCTTGGTGTTACAGTTCTTGATTTCAATTCACAATCAGAGGGAGTAAAATTCATCAGATTGGGTAATCAGATGAGGAGAAACAAAATTTATGATCTGAGAGCTGCTATCTTTCAGACTGATGAGAATGATCCTGAGTTAAGAGAAATCAAAGAGATAATGCAGAGAGAGCTTGAGAATGCTGAAAGAAGATTGCTGATAGACTATCTCAGAGCTACACCAGATCTTGAGGCAATTTTATGAATGATGCTCTGTAAGGATTTCTTGTTTTTCTGTTGATTTTGTTTAAGTAAGTAGTTTAAACTCTTATCATTTATTAAACACTGCATTTGTCTATTTTGTTTTGACATCATCAATTATCATTAACTTGTGCATTTTTGCTAATGAACAAGTTGAGGGAGATTGTTAAATATAATTGATGTAAATATTAATCAGTGTTTAAGTGATACAGTAATATATCAGAGTTTAAGCTGGAAGCAATCAGAGTTTGAGTAAACGCTGATGGATGGAAGCGCAAACGCTGATTGATGGAAGCAACAGAGTTTGTTAAACTCTGTTCAGCAAAAGCATCTACAAGTCAACAATGATTGAATATAAACATGGAATCAATATCTTTGAAGATCAGATAGCTATCAAAGAGATTGAGTTGACTTAAAAGATGTGTAGCAATCGTAATTGATAACAATTGTATAACTTAATTATAGGAGTATCAATTACTGATTGAATAGAAGCTGTATGTTTTATAAATACAGTTAGGTTAACCCTAGAAGGGTAATCGAACATTGAAATATTCATTCATTGTAACCTAAGCAGCTTTCTGTGATATTTTACATCACTGAGAGAGGAAGTATTAATTCCAAACAGTTTTTAAGTACTAAAACGTGTGTTCTTGTTATTCTCTCATACAGTACTTGATTATATTTTGTGTATTCGACCTAACATTATCGTTGCCCATCGGGCTTATTTTAGAACTTAAGAACTGTTATTACGTGCATGCGATTTGTAGAAACATTATTTCCGTTTCTTGTTTGGACAAGATTGGTTTTTCGTTTTGATTCAGAACAATGGTTGTTCATTTTCATTGAATAAAGTTACCTATAGGGTTTCACGTCTTTTTAATGGTTTATATGTTCTTGATCTTGATACTCCTATCTATAATATAAGTAATAAACATCTTAAGACAAATGACTCAAATCAAACATACCTCTGGCATTGTCGTTTAGGCCTTATAAATGAGAATCGCATTTCCAAATTACATAGGGATGGATACTTGGATAAGTTCGATTTTGAATCATACGAAGAATGCGAACCGTGTCACATTGGCAAAATGACTAAAGCTCCTTTTACCGGTCAAGTGAGAGGGCCACCAATGATTGGAATTGATACATAGTGATGTATGTGGTCCAATACGTACGATGGCAAGAGGTGGCTTTTATTATTTCATAACCTTTATGGATGATTTTAATAGATACGGATGTGTGTTTCTTTTGAAGAACAAATCTGAATCATTTGAAAAATTCAAAGAGTATAAGGTTGAAGTTGAAAAGCAATTAGGCGAAAGTATTAAAACTCTATGATCTGATCGTGGGGGAGAATACTTAAGCTTGGAATTCAAGAATTTCCTAAAGGAGTGTGGTATCATATCACAACTCACTCCCCCTGGAACACCACAATGGAAAGGGGTGTCTAAAAGGAGAAATCGTACCTTGTCGGACATGATACGGTCGATGATGAATCATGCGGATCTTCCAATCAGTTTCTGGGGTTATGCCCTAGAGACGCGCGGCTACACAAACACTAAACCGAGTTCCTTTAAAATCGGTTCAAAAGACACCATATGTGATATGGACTGATAAACGTAATAGCGTGTCATTTATGAAAGTTTGGGGATGTGAAACATTTGTGAAAGGCTTGGTCTCTGATTAGCTAGGACCGAAATCATATAAATGTAATTTTGTAGGATACTCATTAGAAACTAAAGGGGATTATTTCTATAAACCTTCTGAGAACAAATATATTTGTTGCTCGAACGGATGTGTTTCTAGAGAAAGAACTGCTTTCTAAGAAAAATAGTGGGAGGACAATAGATCTCGATGAGGACCGAGAACTACAAAATAATGTTGAACCAGAGTTGGAACATGAGCAGAATGAGACTCAAGATGTTGAGAACAATACTGCTCAAGAAACACAGGTTGTTTGTAGATCTAGTAGGATTCGCCATGAGCCAGAGAGATATTATGGATTTCTCCCGACTCAAAGTGGCGATGTGATGCTTTTAGATAATGATGAGCCTCTCACCTATAAGGATGCTATGAATAGTCCAGATTCTGAGAGATGGCCGGAGGCCATGAAATATGAGATGGATTCCATGTATAGTATGGACTTTGGTTGAACCACCTGATGGGGTAAAACCCATAGAGTGCAAGTGGGTTTTCAAGAAGAAAATTGACATGGATGAAAATTTACAGACCTACAAAGCAAGACTAGTGGCGAAAGGTTTCAAGAAAATTCATGGTATTGACTATGATGAAACTTTCTCACCAGTAGCTATGGTCAAATCCATCAGGATTTTCCTTGCGATAGCAGCTTATTATGACTATGAGATCTGGCAAATGGATGTCAAGACCGCTTTCTTAAATGGGAGCTTAGAAGAGGATGTGTACATGACACAACCTCAGGGTTTTGTCGATTCGAGGTTTGCTAGAATGGTTTGTAAGTTGCGACGATCCATTTATGGATTAAAGCAGGCCTCTAGAAGATGGAACATCCGTTTTGATGAAATAGTCAAAGAGTTTGGCTTCATACAAAATGAGGATGAGCCATGTGTTTACAAAAGGTTAGTGGGAGCCATGTGGCATTCCTAGTATTATATTTAGATGACATATTACCAATAGGGAATGGCATTCCTTCTCTACAGGCTGTGAAGACTTGGTTGGGAAAAAGTTTCTCGATGAAAGACTTAGACGATGCTACCTACATCTTAGGGATCTGGCCGGATCTATAGAGATAGATCTAAAAGATTAATTGGCTTAAGTCAGAGTACATACATTGACAAAGTATTGCATCGTTTTGGGTTGCAAGAGGCAAAGAAGGGCTATGTTGAAAATGCACACCTAGAAGGGGGGGGGGTGAATAGGTGTATATGGCTAACTAAGTCTAATTCTAACAATTACCAGAAACAGCTTACTGATTTCAATTTATGCAGAGACAAATGGTACGCTGAATGCAAGCAGTAAGCTAGATGCACGAGCAGTAAGTAAAGTGCAGAAAGAATAAAGAACACATAGATCTTTTAGCCAGGTTCGACCCCTAATCCCTATGGTCTACGTCCTGGTCCTTTACCAACCCGGTAAGAGAATATATTATTGATCAACGAAATAAACCAATTACAAGATACAATAATATATCTCCCTCAATACCCAACTACTGACAAATGGCTTGCTGAACACCTATTTCTGAACTTGCTCTCTAAGCTATACTTCCCAAGTATACTTAAGATATACAGCTACATACCTATCCAATATGTCCAACCACTAAAACTTACAAATCGAACAATACAATAAATAGATGAATACAACTCAAACTATGAACTCTCTAAGATATAGCACGTATGTAATATATTAAGAGCTCGAGAGAATAAAAGGATATAGCAATGAAAAACTGAGTTGCAAATGTTCTTTGTGTGCTTGAATGATTTCTGAATTGATAAAAATGAGTGAACACAAGAACAAGGTTTATAAAGCTTCACAACCAACGTTCTAAAATCAATCAATCAATTTCAAACGTCTAGAATCCAATTCTAACGATCAATTGGTTAAAGAGATTTTTGCAACGTTCTTGTGACCGTTTGACAGAAGGTTTGGAAGAGATGAATCGTAGAAAACATAACCCTTCTATTTTTATAGATAGAAAACGTGTATAAGAGATTTTAAAGAAAGAAATCTTTTAAAAATGGCAAACTCCTATAATTTAGGAAAGTGATAAAGAAAATATATTTGATAAAAGATTTGAGCTCCATAATATATTATGATCGTATTAAATCATAAAGAGCCCTCACAATATAACTCCTGAAATAAATCCTTGAGAATCGAACTTGATCTTTATCTTCAGGAATTCTGGACAGTTGGAAATGGCTTGCTATTTGTGTACTGACTGTGTGCAACTGGCTTGCCAGACTGTCTTTGTTGTAGCACCAATTGGCTTGCTATTTGTCATGTTAGGTCGAATACACAATATATAATCAAGTACTGTATGAGAGAATAACAATAACACACGTTTTAGTGCTTAAAAACTGTTTGGAATTAATAATTCCTCTCTCAGTGATGTAAAATATCACAGAGAGCTGCTTAGGTTACAATGAATGATATTTGTTCACGATAGATTACCCTTCTAGGGTTAACATAACTGTATTTATAAGATATACAGCTACGTACAATCGTTAATTGATTCTCCTATAATTAAGCTATACAATTGATATCAATTACGATTGCTACACGTCTTCTAAGTCAACTCAATCTCTTTGTTAGCTATCCAAACTTTAAAGATATTGTTTCCATGTTTATCTTGAATTAATATTCAATCTCTGTTGACCTGTAGACGCTTCCAGTAGACAGACTTTAACAAACTCTGTTGCGCTCCCAGCCAGCAGTGTTTGCGATTCCTTCTGTCAGCGTTTGCGCTTCCAGCTGTCAACGTATACTCAAACTCTGCTACGACTCCTTTCAATAACAAGTTAAACTCTTTTTCCCTGTAACACTTAAACACTGACATTAAATCACATCAATTATATCTAACAATCTCCCCCAACTTGTTCATTAGAAAAATGTACAAGTTCACAGTAATTGATGATGTCAAAACAATCAAATAAAATCACAGTGTTTAACATTTAACCAGAGTTTAATCTTGACTTAACAAAATCTACAGAAAATTCAAATTACTTACAAATTCTGTCTACCTAACCTCCTCAAGATCTGGTGTTGTTCTGAGATAATCTATCAACAGTCTTCTCTCAGCATTTTCAAGTTCTCTCTGCATAACTTCCTTGATTTCTCTTAACTCAGGATCACTTTCATTAGTCTGATAGATAGCAGCTCTTAGATCATAGATTTCATTTCTCCTCATCTCATTTCCCAGTCTTATGAATTTTACTTCCTCTGATTGAGAATTAAACTCAAGAACTGTAACACCCAGATCAGTCTTTAATTTTGCCATTCCCTTCCTCATTTCAACAAGATTTCCATTCCAATATCTGTACTTAGGCACATACTCTTCAGTAGTCTTTGATCCAGTAAAGGCTTTGGCTCTCAGCATATATTCTCTTATGGAATTAGCAATGAGTTCTGTTCGTCGATTTCTGACTCTGAATATATACAGAACATACTGAAGTTCTTCAAATAGCTTGAGCTTGATAGCATCTTCATTCACTCTATACACTGTTCCATCTGCCATGAAGTACAACAAGAAGTGAATATCTAAACTCTTTTGGTGAACCAACTGAACTGACTCCAGTTTGTCCAGATTCTCTTGAATCATACCAGAACCAGGAGAAATGAGTGTTGAGGGATCTCTTGGACTATTACTGAATCTTAAATCTCTATTTGAACCCAAACCAGAAGTATTCCTGCCAGGAGGCTTTCCTGAACAAGCAACACTATGTTGATAACTACCAATCCCTTCTGTTTGTGCTGGAACTGGAATCGTTGGCCTAGAGAACCCAGGTAAGAGTTTGCTTTGAACTGGTAGAGATTCACTCACAACTTGTGTAGCAACAGAGGTTGTGTCTACCTTTTTACCTTTTCCTTCTTCACCCACTATTCCTTTTAGCTTCAACTTAGCATTAAGAGAAGATTTTCTTATCAGTTTTCCTTCTTCTTCTTCTTCTTGAATACCAGATAAATTTTCTTTAATTTCAATTCCTTTCCTTGCAGGCCTTGAAGCTTTGGCAATCTTCTTTCCTTTCCCAGACTTCAATGCCTTCAAATGTTCTTCTTGCAAAAGCTTTTCTTCAGCATCAATATCTTCAAGTGTAGCCCCCTCAGCATTTTCTTCACGAAAAATCTTAGCAGCCAGCTCTTCATCTGTTTGTGGATTGTCAGAGAATGACAAATCCTTTTGTCTTGAAGTACTCTGAAGATTTGTATTTGCTACTAAACTTGATTTGAATCTTGTAGACCTTGTAGTCCTTCCATGTCCATGACTTGGATTTGAAGTTCTTAACCCTTTATCTAAATTTGCACCTTCTTCATCCAGATGATCTTTCTTTGACCGAGTTTGAGACTGCTTGCACTTAGTTCTAGCAATTCTCTCCCCCTTTTTGACATCATCACCATCTGGAATCAGAATAGATGTTATTAACTCAAGAGAGTTTGCAATAGAGTCAACCTTTTCAGTCAGCAAAAGCTGATTCTGTTCAACTTTACTCAATCTGTCAGTAAGAGTCTCTTGAGCCTTGGAAAATTGTTGAAATAGCTTTGAATTTGCTCTGTGAGATTTCTCCTCATGAGTAGCAACTTCAGTTCTCAGATCCAGAAGTGCTTTTTGTTATCATCAAACCTGTGATTCAAGGCCTTAACCTGAATCACTGTTCCTTGTAGACAGGTTAGAATATCAGGATTTGAAATCTTCTTTGAATTTTCCTTGAGAAAAGTAGCTGCTCGTCCAGTAGGAAAGATGTAGTCTGCTTTGTACCAATCTGCACTTTGCTTTGCTAGATAATTATCATCAATTTCTCTGACAGAAGGTCCAGCAAAGTCTGGTTTCTCCCCTGTTTTCTGTCCATCAGTTTGAACTTGATCATTGACAGGTGCAACACTCACTGATTTAGAAGAATCATTATTAGAATCATCTGCAACTGAGGCAGCTTCTTCATTATGATCTGTGGCAGGTTCTACTTGAGTAACCTGTTCTACTACATCAACAGCAATTTGTTCTTGGTGTGCAACCTGTGCTTGAGTAATTTCCTCACCATGTTCTGAGCCTTGATGTGCATCAGAAATAAACTCAGTGTGAGATGCAACCTCTATTTCTTTTAACACCACAGTAGGTTGATCTGCAACACCAGTGTCAACAGAGTTTGTAGCAACCATGGTTGTTGGAATTGGAATTTCATCTTCAACAGAGAATGTCTGAAAATTTTTAGCAAAATTTTCCATAGGAGCAATGACTGGTTCATCAGCTTGAAATCCAGTTTCTGCTTGAAGTTCATTCTCTGTTAGTGCAGGTTCAGTGACAATCTCTGTCTCAACAATAGGAGTCTCCTTAGAGATGTCCTTTGGAGCTTCAATTACTTGCTCTTCATCAGATTCTGCAAGTATCAACCTCCTCCTTTTTGCTTGAGGCACTTCAACTACCTCTTCTACTTCAGTAGAACTGTCCTCAACTAGTGGTGATGAAGGCCTATTTGCCCTTTTGATGACTCTTCTGGTATAAACAGCTCCAGAAGATGTCTGTTTAGCCTTGGAATGCCTTGTATTAAGGGCAGTATGCTTTTGCCTTTTTGGTTTAGATTGTGGTTGAGGTTGAGTAGTAGTGATTGGAGGTTCAGAGATTGTTGAAGGTGGGATGATTTCAGGTTGAGTATGAAATGAAGGTGGAGAATGTGATGCAGAGTGTAGAGGTGAAGTTTCAGGTGATGGGATAGGTTTAGAGTGTACGGTTTCAGTATGGTCAGTGGCTATAGGTTCAGGCATTTGTTGTAGTTGTGTTTGTTATGGATCATTTTGTGGTGATTGTGAATCTTGGGGTTGGTTGAGAAAGTTCTGCAAGGCAAGTGGCAAAACTAGGGCAGGTAGGTTCTCTTTACCAGCATCCTAGCTTATTAGTCATATCAGAGAATATTCTCTTATTGACTTTAAAGGGCTGAATCACATCAGCTTCATCAATAGTTAGCCCAGATACACAAGCAGTGAATAATATCTGACAAAATCTAGCAAAGTATACTGTAGTAGACTCTGACAGTTTATCACCTAAATTCATTAATACATAACGACCAAAATCAAAATTACTGCCATAGAGTAGAGAATACCCAATTTGCAGACTGTCGATAGGAATGGCATCCCAGTTGGTGACTTTCTTCTGGAATGTTCTTGTAATGCAGTCAAAGAAAAAATTCCATTCCTTTCTGAGATTTGGCCGTTTGACACTGCCTAGCTTTGCAAGAGAATCCATGTAACCAATTTCTGTTAACATTTCCCGCAGATTTTGCTCAGAAACAACAGCATATGAGGTATGTGTGTCGAAATCCATGGTCTCTCTAACAGTTTGTGGAGTAATCACAAACTCTTGTTCATCATGAGTAAATATTATAGACGGAGTCCCATTCTCTCCTCCATCTATATACTTTGAGTTTTGCCAGAAAGTGGCAATCTGAGAAGCAGATAGAATAGATGGTTCAGTCAAAGCTTGTCCAATCTCAGAGTCGCGGAGAAAATTCTGCATAAGATGAAACGCTTCTGGTACACGTTCATTGTTGAGTGGGGCTGCAAAATTGTTAGGAACAAATCGAAGACGAACAGCAGTAAAAGGTTTAGAAGCCATTAAATCAAGAATAGAGTAGAAAATGGCAGTGAAAATGGTATGTAGGAAAAGTGTTTGTGAAAATGCCCAAGTGAAAAACACGAAGGAACTGTTTGTGGTTTAGTAAAGTGAATATGAGTGGATGAGTAGAGTAGAGTAAAAATGACTCGTGATACACAAAAATGATTAGATTTGTAATTGAGAAACAAAAATCCAATCGTTTGTGCATTAAAACACTCAACAGTTCCTAGATTAATGTGTAAGTGGGACACAATAATGGGTGAGTGGGACACGTGTCATGCATCCAACGGATCAATTAATCACGCGCAGTAAAAAGCAATTATCACCGCTGTATTCACTTCACTATTACCAAGACACTTTAACACATTTACTTTCATTAACAGTTGTCAAACACTCTATTTACTCCAAAATTTTCAAATCATCCCAATGAAAATTTACCTTAGAGTACTAGACACAATCCAACAGTGTTTGTCAATTTTCCAACCTTATCACTGAAACCCTTTCAAAAATTGCACAGTTGTGAATATATATATGTGTGTGAAGCAGAGGTTACCAAATCAATTTTTAGAGCATCTAATATTTCATAAAATCCATAAAGTAAATCAATAAACACCGAATTCACAAACTCTCATATTAAACACTGATTATGTGATGAAAGCTAAACTCCGTAGTAACTTAAATACAGAAATCTGAATACACCTATTCCCTTTGATGTCCATGATTATCCAAGTAAGCACACAGTCTTTATAGACAAAAAGATCAAGAGATAGATATCAAAGCATCATTCAGTGAGTAACATGCCAGGGATTTGATAAACTCACAAACTCTCAAAGCACACGAGTGTTTAGGTGAAGTGTTTTCACTCAAATTCAATCAGTAAAAGCAGATACTACCATAGGCTTGAATGTCCACCAAATCTACACTACTTTGAGTACACGTATGCACAAATCAAAAGGACTTTATTCAGGGTTGTAATTTAGTAAAATCAAACAGGTGAGAAGAGATGGATTAAATGAATAAATGGCGAACTGAACAATTTAATAGACCAAAGTGTTCAGTTGCACTGTTAGTACATATTTGTACAAGATGATCAACATATATACATTTTTTTTATGTATATATATTCACTGAGTAAACTTTTCTTTGTAGAGAAAATCTCACCTGTTTGCTCTTCAATATACAAATGAATATAACTGCTCTTGATATATCAGAATTTAAACAAAGCAGTTATTATGGCTCAAAGGGGTTTTCTAAGGGTGGAATTTATGAACAGTGTTTGGAGAAAGATGGTAAATCCTAGTGCCTTTATCATTTTCATGCACACACATATCATGTAGTCTCAAAATGGTTTAAAACAAGTTCTAGAGCAGCATACTCACTGATGAACATCACACGTCAATAAAATCTGATTGATATAAAATGTATCAATCACTTACTTGGCTCAAATTCTCACAGGGTGCAGACATGAATTTGTACTCACGAACCTAAACAATGACACATCTCAAGTTTTATAATTTTCACAAGTACAAACAAGGAATCATCAAGAACCATGTATTTGTTTTGGGAACTGAGTGTCACTAATCAGAGTTTAGAGTTCATCAATATCAGAAGTTATTTATGAGAGGCAATGCACACAGTATTCATAGACTCAGAGTTTAGGACCAAATAAACTAAGAGATGCTATAAATATGAAACAGTATCATGCTGTGTTAACTTACTGCACAAGTTCTGATTAGATCACCGTGACTCAGAAAGAGTCATGATTTGATTACTGAGAATCATGCTTCATACATATTTCTTCATTGGTGTTTTCATCCAGACAATAATCAATTCAGAATTCACAGAGTTTATCAAACATGTTAACTGAGTATGACATCCAATCATGCTTACAGAGCTTAACAGTGTTTAAACAAAAGCATGTTAACAGAGTATGCATCACAGAGTTTAATCAACAAAGTTCACATAGCACTTAACAATTCATAGAAAAATGAGCACCACATTATATAAGAAAAATTTTGAGTCTAACCAACATTACTAGTCAAAACCAGAGACCATTCCTAGTTCATTGACCAGTCTTGTGAATGTTGCTTCACTCAATGGCTTTGTGAAGATATCTGTAAGTTGTTGTTCTGTAGACACAAAGTGGAGCTCATTGTTGCCTTCCTCTACATGCTCTCTGATAAAGTGATACCTTATGCTTATGTGTCTGGTCATTGAGTGTTGTACTGGATTACCTGTCATTGCAATAGCACTTTGATTATCACAGTAAATAGGTATTTTGCTATACCTCAATCCAGAATCCAGTAGTTGATTCTTCATCCATAAAATCTTTGCACAACAGCTACCAGCAGCTATATACTCTGCTTCAGCTGTAGATGTGGATATTGATTTCTGTTTCTTGCTGTACCAAGAAACAAGTCTGTCACCAAGAAATTGACAACTTCCACTTGTGCTTTTTCTGTCAATTTTACAGCCTGCAAAGTCTGCATCAGAGTAGCCAAGTAGTTTGAAATCTGATTCTCTTGGATACCACAGCCCTAAAGTTATGGTGCCCTTGAGATACTTAAAAATCCTCTTCACAGCTGTTAGATGTGGTTCTCTTGGATCTGCCTGAAATCTTGCACACAGACATGTTGCATACATGATATCAGGTCTACTTGCTGTTAGATAGAGAAGAGAGCTAATCATTCCTCTGTAGCTTGTCATGTCTACTGGTGACCCTGTATCTTTGTCCAATTTGGTTGCAGTTGCCATGGGAGTTGTTGCAGATGAAAAGTCAAGCATGCCAAATTTCTTGAGAAGATTTCTGGTATATTTTGCTTGATTGATAAAGATACCATCATCTGTTTGTTTCACCTGCAAACCTAGAAAATAACTAAGCTCTCCCATCATGCTCATTTGATACCTGGACTACATAAGCTTGGCAAACTTCTTACAGAGTTTATCATTAGTAGATCCAAAATAATGTCATCAACATATATCTGAACTAAAAGCAAGTCACTTCCAGATTTGAAATAAAACAGAGTTTTATCAATTGTACCTCTGTTGAACCCACTTTCTAAGAGAAATTGAGCCAGAGTTTCGTACCATGCTCTTGGTGCCTGCTTAAGTCCATAGAGTGCCTTGTCTAGCATGTAGACATGGTCTGGATATTTTGGATCTACAAAACCAGGTGGTTGTTCAACAAACACTTCTTCTTCAAGTTTTCCATTCAGAAAAGCACTTTTCACATCCATTTAAAAAACTTTGAATTTCTTGTGAGAAGCATAAGCAAGAAACATCCTTATTGCCTCCAACCTTGCAACTGGAGCAAAAGTTTCATCATAATCTATCCCTTCTTGCTGTGAATAGCCTTTTGCTACAAGTCTGGCTTTGTTTCTTGTAACAACCCCTTCACTATCAGTTTTGTTTCTGAAAACCCACTTAGTACCAACAATAGACCTATTCTTGGGTCTTGGTACAAGTGTCCAAACTTCATTTCTCTCAAATTCATTTAACTCTTCATGCATTGCTGTTATCCAGTCAGCATCTTTAAGAGCTTCTTCAACTTTCTTTGGTTCCGTTTGTGACAAGAATGCATGAAACAGACATTCATTTGTTGTTGCACTTCTTGTCCTAACTCTTGCATCTGGATCACCAATAATCAAATCAGGTGTATGAGATTTGGTCCATTTCCTAGCTGAAGGCAAATGACTTCTCTCAGAGTTTGATCCTCCCCCTCGATCCATGTTCTCCTGATTTCCTTGGTGTCTTTCTTCATTTTCTGAGGCTCCCCCTGAATGTGACTGCTCAGAATGTGAATCATCAGAGATTGATCCAGATTTTTCATGTGATTCACTTTCAGAATGTGAATCATCAGAGTTTGATTCTTCATTCTCCCCCTCAACTGGTTCTCTCCTTTGTTATGGTTGAACAATTTCTTCTTTGTTTACCAGTAGAGGTTCAGAGTTTGTTTCAACAGAGTCTGTTGAAATTGATCAGTCAGAGTTTATTTCGTCAGAGATTAGATCTTCATTTTCAAAATGTAGTTGATCATGGTCATTGACATCTTCAAGTCCAGTTATTTTCTTGTCATCAAAAGACACATGAATAGATTCCATGATCACTCTGGTTCTCAGATTATAAACTCTGAATGCCTTAGTTGACAGTGAATAGCCAACAAAAATTCCTTCATCTGCCTTCAGATCAAATTTGGTCAACTGTTCAGGATGAGTTTTCAGCACAAAGCATTTGCACCCAAAAATATGAAAATATTTCAGGTTTGGCTTCTTTTCTCTCACCATTTCATATGGTGTTTTTCCATGCTTATTGATCAGAGTGGCATTCTGAGTAAAACAAGCAGTTTGAACAGCTTCTGCCTAGAAATAGGTTGGCAATTTTGCTTCTTCAAGCATGGTTCTGGCAGCTTCTACCAAAGTTCTGTTCTTCCTTTCAACTACACCATTCTGTTGTGGAGTGCCAGGTGCAGAAAACTCTTGTTTAATTCCTTTGTATTTGCAAAATTCTTCCATTGTTGAATTCCTGAATTCAGTTCCATTGTCACTTCTGATAATCTTTACTTGATTCTTTGACCCTTTGTCCAGCTACATTATATGTTCTGTCAGAGTTAGTGCAGTTTCATCCTTCTTTGCTAGAAAGTACACCCAAGTGTATCTGGTGTATTCATCAATAATGACTAGAGCATATTTCTTCTTTCCAAGAGACATAACATTCACTGGTCCAAAAAGATCAACATGTAGAAGATGATAAGGATCAACAATTGAAGACTCAGACTTGCTTTTGAAGGAAGCCTTTCTCTGTTTGGCCTTTTGACATGAATCACACAGGCCATCTACATTTAGCAAGGACTTTGGAAGTCCTCTCACAAGATCATTCTTTATCAGCTCATTGATGTTGTTTAGATTTAAATGAGAGAGTTTCTTATGCCACTTCCAACTCTCTTCACTGGACATCCTTGTTGACAGACACACTGTTTTGCCATCAGAGTTTGTTGACAATTTTATTTCATAGATGTTATTATGTCTGTTTCCAACTAGAGCAACTTTCCCTGTAGATTTACTGATAACTTGACAGTATTCAGGCTGAAAATCTACATGATATCCTCTGTCACAGATTTGACTCACAGAAAGCAGATCATGCTTGAGTCCTGGAACCAGAGCTACATTTGTGATGATGACACTTCCAAGATTAATATTGCCATATCCCAGAGTATGTCCTATGTTGCCATCTCCATAGGAAACTTTTGGGCCAGCCTTCTCCACATACTCTGATAGCAGGGCTTTATTTCCAGTCATGTGTCCTAAACATCCACTGTCCACGACTAGGGTACTTTCCCTGGTGCCCTGCAATCACAAACAATCATTGATTGTTAGATTTAAGGATCCAGACTTGCTTGGATCCTTTTGCTTTATTGAATCTGTTAGCTTTTGCAGCGGATTTGTCATTATCAGAGTTTAAACTAACATTTTCAGTCTTAGTACCTACAGAATTAACTTTAACCCATTTCAGATTAGGTTTCAGTTCATAGTAATTATCAATAGTAGAAAACTGGCCTTTTACGTCGGTTAAATAGGTCTTTTACGTCGGTTAAATGGCGACGTATGGGCTGGCGACGTATAAGGTCAGAGTCTTATACGTTGGTTAAAAAGGCGACGTATATTGTACCCTTTTACGTCGGTTCTTCTAAACAACCGACGTATATTGTACCATTTTACGTCGGTTCTTCTAAACAACCGACGTATATTGTTATCCTTTTACGTCGGTTCCTCTAAACAACCGACGTATATTGTTATCCTTTTACGTCGGTTCTTCAAAACAACCGACGTATAAGGTCGAAGAAGGGCGACGTATAATGTCCAAAAAGCCGACGTATAATGTCTATGCTTTATACATCGCCCATGTGGGAACCGACGTATATTGTCCACAAATTTTTTAAAAAAATATTTTTTTGTTTCTATATGCCAAGGCCCGAAAACCTGGTAAACAATTAAAATAACATGCTTTAACAAAATTTTGTACAATGCAAAACCTGATTAAATAACATAATTACTGTTATACACTTAAAAAAAATACATCCAAAATGTTCACAAATTCTCAGTCTAACGGGTCAACAATATGTAAAGATAATTGAAATTGCTATTATAACATGTAAAGCCATGTTCTATCCAGTTCCAGCCATCAGTTGAACTCCAGTGATACTCAATCAGTTTACCATCTTCCGAGAGAATAAAAAGGGAGCCTGTTAACGATGTCAATGATGGGCGCATAGTAGTCCCAGGTACTCTTGACAGAACCAAGTGTTGTGATTGGTAATGCTCATGCCAAACTTCCGTCACCTTGTTATATTGATAAAGTCTACTATTTCTTCCTACAACAAAAACTATGATTCTTCCAAGTACATCTTGATCTACTATACTAGCTATTTTGGTAGTCTGAGGGTACCTGCAGTCTTTCCACTTGAATTTCCTCAGTGCAACCTGCAAAAAAGTTAATACTTTCAAGTCACATAAATATAATGCAATCTAAATAAGATGTATTTAATAAGATAAATTCCATTACACTTGTACATGTTTGTTTAAATTTTTCTGATGAACATATATCCATCTGACACGTTTCTAATATAATATCCATATAATTCTTCGTGTGTTTTTTTGTTTTAAGAATGACCGAACTGACTCCTGAAATATCTTATTTTACCTTCCTTTCATCATTATGCTTTTTAATCATCGATCACAAACAATTTCCTTAATTATGAAGAGAAACTTGTAGCACTTACAGTCAACTGTAGTAACCTTCCACTTTTGCTAACGAAGAAGAGTGCATCTTCAGCTGTAACTTTAAGATTTTTTCCCGGAACTACATCCCATGGAGGACCTCCAGTGACATGTCTTCCTCTTGTCATAGCAGTGCAATTTATCCACTGAAGTTCTGTACTGCTTCTTTCTCTAATAAGAAGATTTTTTTGCTCATCGATCAGAAATAAACTTCCATTGTAGTTTCCAAGAACACATTTCATAGCTTTCGGATGTTCATGCCTCATCCAGAACCACATATTTTCAGCACTTAAATATTCAAAAAGCAATCCACCATCAGTTATAAGGAAAAATGATAGACCCCTGAACATTACTGGTTGTGCTCTGCTTCCCTTCCGCCTTCTTATTCATATATGCTTCTTCCACATTGGTTTCGAGCTATTGTCATATTCATATAGGTCACCTGTAAACTAGAATTTTTATTTCAATATTTAGCTAGCCATAAATCTTGATCGTAACAGTCATGCACAAACACAAACAGCTTACCTTACAATAAAGAGTATATCCGGTTTAAAAGTACCGACATCAGCTATGGTTGTAACATTTGCACCAGGAGGTCTCCCATGATTAGCAACCCACTCTTGGTGCAGAAATAGATCCTCCTAATATAAGAAGTATAAAAAATGTAAAATATCCTGGTTTCTATGGCACAGATAATCAATGTCAAGAAAGGAAATAAAGAGTCATACAGTTTATACTAATTACTCACTCCCTATCATGGGAAATGACTCCATATCTGATGATAAAGACAAAATAAGCTTAAGACTTATGGTCCCTAGCTATTAAGTACTAACTATTTTCCGCGTAGTTTTGATCTACAGAATTTAAGAATTAATGCAATAAAAATTAAAGATTTTCTGGCAATGACATGTTCAGTTCAATTCAATTCAGTCAAGAAACACCATAATTATCACACAAAAGAAAGTGAAAGTCTATAAAAGATCACTGAAATTAACAACATGGCTGCATAACCATATTACATTTCAATGTCTAGGAATATACGAAGATGCAAACACATTTCATATGCTCAACATTATAGCTACCCACCACATTATATTAGCCCATGCTGCAGCAGCTAAACTCTATAAATAGACTTATCAAGTAAGTTATTTGTTCATATTAGTTAATAATATTAAAAGATGCATATAATTTTCAAATCAAACTCATGATAATAGTCTGCTAATGCCTAATGGTATCAATAAGGTGTATTAGTTTGTTACTCACCTATCTTCGTTTTGGGTCTACATACAGCCCACTCAGAAGGGAGAGATTGGTATTTCACTTGTGACAATTTGGTTTGAACCTCTTGGAAATACCAGGCAAGACATAGATGCATTTGAGAGAGCTTTCGACTTCCAGGTGGGATGGTAAGTACACATTTACTCTGTTTTCTACATAGCTAGCAGCTATAATAGGGTATCTTATTCAGGTTTCATTCAACTACATAAACTGCATTAATAATGAAGTCGGTTTTGGTCGTGTCATATGCTCAAGCGTCTAATTCATTAATTCATCGGAAAAAATGTAAAACACTAAACAAGATGTGATCTTTCGACAACTTTGAGCTCCACAATAAAATAAGAACACTATATACAACCATATAAACCGATAATTGACATAAGCCCAAAATTAATCTTTATTGAGTATCCTAAAACAACCCAAAATACAAAAAAAACAACCCAATTACAAAATTCACACAAACTGAATAAATGAATCATAACAATAACAAGAAACCCAAGAATTGATTGTGTGTGTGTGTGTGAGAGAGAGAGAGAGAGAGATTAAGCGAGAGAGGGAGAGGGAGAGGGAGAGGGAGAGGGAGAGAGAGATTAAGCGAGAGAGGAAGAGGGGGAGAGAGAGAGACCTTCGATGTGAAGAAGCAGTGGAGGAATTAGATGACCTTCACAGTAAATTGCTATCAATTCGAAAACAAGGTGCTAATTAGAAGTCCCCAATTCGAAGTAAAGTGCTAAAGTAAACAACGTGGTGCTGATTGAAGCCAGTGGTTTCACTTGGTAGTGGTGTTGCGCCGGTGGATAAAATTAGGTCTGTGAGTTTAATTTGGGGAAACAATCAGAGAGAGTAGAGACTTATACGTCCGTGAGTCTATTATTTTTTATTTTAACTTAACAGTCTTATACGTCGGATAATATAATAGACGACGTAAAACTGATATATTATATGGTGGGTGGAAAAAAGGACTAACACTTTATACGTCGGTTCAAATATGACAACGTAAATTACAATTTTATACGTCGGCAACAAAGAAACCGACGTAAAAAGTATATATTTTATACGTCGCCTTCTACAAAACCGACGTAAAAGGTATAGATCTTATATGTCGCCTGAAGAAAGCCGACGTAAAAGGTGCATCTTATACGTCGCCTTAGTTTAGGCGACGTATAAAAGTATTTTATACGTCGCCTTTATGCGGAACCGACGTATAAAGGTATCCAGAAATACAATATACGTCGCCTTTATGCGGAACCGACGTATAAAGGTGGAATATACGTCGCCTTTAGGCGGAACCGACGTATAATAGGCGACGTAAAAGACCAGTTATCTACTAGTGTATGATAAATAGCATGATAATTCTTGCAAGTATAAATTGAGTGCCAAGTACTTCCACAATGTTTGCACAGAGTTTGTGGTCTAGGTTTGACATTATTCTTTTTCACTCCACATTTGGAGGGTAAAGAATTAATGTCTTTGTTCTTCCTGCAAAAACTGGCAAGATGATTAGTACTACCACAGTTATGACAAGTTTTTCTAGGTGCAAGTGTAGCAAGCATTGGCCTATTTCCTGATGTAATGCCTACCTTTCCATTTCTGTTTTTCCTAGGCATTTTCTGTTTGTTGACAGATTTTATCTCTTTAACCTTTTGCTTAAGTTGTTTATCTGTCATTGAACCAACGTTAACCTGTTTTGCACAGGTTTTAACTGATTCACCTTTAATAGTTCCATGTTCAGTTTTAACAGTACCATGAACAAATTTTCTAGTTGGAAGAGTTTGCCTAACTTTCACATGATTTAGAAATCTAAGCTCATCTTCCTCACAGTACCCTAAACCAACATTGTCAGCTTGAAAAACCTCATGAGTGTCTTTTCCAGAATCAGTCCAAGTTTTAATGATGTGATTAGCATCCTCCAGTTCAGATTCTAGTTGCTTATACTTACCTAGCAACTCCTGTTCTATAAAAACAGCATCATCTCTTTCTTTCTGAATTTTTTGCATGTTTTCAAGTTTTTCTTCGACAAGTTTGTTTCTCTCTTTAAGTTGAGAGCACTCATTCTTGATTCTCTCATTCTCTAAAGTCTGATCCCTATAACTGATATGTAATGCTTTAAGATAAATTCTCAATTCAGTTATATTATCAGTATTATAAGCATAGGTAGTTGGGGGTACCTTGAGTTCAGAATCTTCATTCTGAGTAGAAGCCATGAGTGCATAATTAACTTCATCATCTGAGTCTGAAGTGTCTGCCCAGTCTCTGCCTTTTGTATAGAGTGCCTTTTCAGTTTTACCCTTCTTGCACTCAGGAGCATAGTGACCCATCTCCTTACACTTGTAGCACTGAATCTCAGACTTATCTTTCTTCCCAGATTTGGAGTCCTTTCCCTCAGATTTGCTAAAATTCTTCATGTCAGACTTTGAGTAATTCTTGGAGAATCTCTTTCCCTTCTTGAAGTTCTTGAAACCCATCTTCTTGAAGGTCTTCACCATCAATGCAGCCATTTTCATCATCTCTTCATCATCTTCAGAATCAGATGATTCATCTGTGTTTGAGTCAACATCAGAGTTTGATGACTCATTTTCTGAATGAATGACTAAGGCTTTTCCTTTTGCCTTCTTCCTTGATGGTTTCTTTTCAACCTTGAGAGCAACAGACTTCAACTTCTTGCTTGATCTCCTGTTTCTTTGCTCCATTTCCAATTCATGAGTCTTAAGCAGTCCATAGACTTCATCAATCTCAGTATCAGCAAGATCATAGTTATCTCTAATAGTGGTTGTTTTCACATCCCACTTTTCAGGTAGAGAAAGAAGAAACTTGAGATTTGAGTCTTCTAGATCATATTCTTCGTTAACCAATGATAAATCATTGAGCAGTTTACAGAATCTGTCAAATGTTTCTGTCATGGTTTCTTCAGACTTTGCCTCAAAATGCTCATACTCCTGTGTGAGTATGTTCCTTCTATTCTTCTTGATAGCAGCAGTTCCCTGACACCTAACCTCAAGTGCATCCCAAATTTCTTTTGCAGTTGTGCAGTTAATTATCACTTTGTTAGACATAACATTGTCTAATGCACTGTGAAGTAAATGCCTTACTTTTGCATCCTTAGCAATAGATGAAAGATCCTCAGCAGTTAGATCTTTCTTTTCCTTTGGAATCACTTTTGATTCCTCACCAGCAACAGCAGCAGTTAACTTTGTAGGTTTATGAGGGCCTTCATAAATTCTGTCAAGATATTCTGGATCTGTAGCCTCCAGAAACATTGTCATCTTCACCTTCCAGATTGCATACTCTGCTGGCTTAAGTATAGGAACCCTAATTGTCTCATACCTACTAACAGTAGTAGGAGCTTTTTCAGAACCTGATGGAGGAGGAATCTCTGCCATTGATTACTATTGTGTTTGGATCTTAAACTGTAATAAAGTAACAGATTGGCTCTGATACCAATTGTTAGGTCAAATACACAATATATAATCAAGTACTGTATGAGAGAATAACAATAACACACGTTTTAGTGCTTAAAAACTAATTGGAATTAATAATTCCTCTCTCAGTGATGTAAAATATCACAGAGAGCTGTTTAGGTTACAATGAATGATATTTGTTCACGATAGATTACCCTTCTAGGGTTAACCTAACTGTATTTATAAGATATACAGCTACATACAATCGTTAATTGATTCTCCTATAATTAAGCTATACAATTGATATCAATTACGATTGCTACACGTCTTCTAAGTCAACTCAATCTCTTTGACAGCTATCCAAACTTCAAAGATATTGTTTCCATGTTTATCTTGAATTAATATTCAATCTCTGTTGACCTGTAGACGCTTCCAGTAGACAGACTTTAACAAACTCTGTTGCGCTCCCAGCCAGCAGTGTTTGCGCTTCCTTCTGTCAGCCAGCAGTGTTTGCGCTTCCTTCTGTCAGCGTTTGCGCTTCCAGCTGTCAGCGTATACTCAAACTCTGCTACGACTCCTTTCAATAACAAGTTAAACTCTTTTTCCCTGTAACACTTAAACACTGACATTAAATCACATCAATTATATCTAACATGTCATTTCTGATTAAACAATCAGTAGGCCAATTTTCCTTGCAAAACCAAGTTAGTACAATACGGAAATAACATGATGTTTTATATCAAACTACAAGCAATCAGCTTGCTGAAAGTGATCATCAAAACCATAGGAGTATCAATCTTCCCCTCTTTTATGATTACACAATATTTAGGAGAATAAAGTTACTCCCCCTAAATCCGTGCATATTAGAAAATTTTGATATAAAACAAACTCATATCTTAAACATAGCCAATTCGAATATCTTGACCAAACAAGCAAATAGGTTCTCCTAAATTTCTCCCCCTTAATCCATCAAAAAGAAACATTAGTCCAGGTCTGGAATAAGCATAGAGAAATAAAAAATCAAATCATGGTAATGGTATATAAATAGTTTAGATACAAACGGTAAGCCAACGTTACCCATTTTGTGCTTGTCAGCTTGCTTACTACAAAGTACACATGCCAAGCTCTCTTCGTATGTATGAGAATCTTTCTTCAGCTAAAGGCTTTGTGAATATATCTGCTAGTTGAACTTCTGTTGAAATAAATACCAACTCAATCTTTCCTTTTGCAATTATCTCTCAAGAAATGATGATAAACGTCAATATGCTTCGTTCTTGAGTGATTCATAGGATTCTTTGATATATTGATAGCGCTCGTGTTGTCACAAAATACTGGAATCTTGCCACACTTGATATCAAAGCAACAAAAGCTACCAGCTGCTAGCTACTCTCCTTCGGCCATGGATAAAGCAACAAAAGCTTGCTTTTTGCATTGCCATGAAACCAAGCTTTGTCCAAGGAATGCACACAAACACCACTAGTACTCTTTCCATCAGTTTGAGACCCTGCATAATCTATCACTATACCCAACAAGATCAAAAGCATTTGTGATAGGATAGAACAAACCAAGATTGATAGTACCACTTAAGTATCTAAATATTCTTTTAACCACATTTAAGTGAGACTCTTTAGGGTTGGATTGAAACCTTGCACAAACACACACACTATACATGATATCAGGTCTTGAGGCAGTTAAATATAGTAAACTTCCAATCATACCTCTATACCTTTTGACATCCACATCCTTACCATTTTCGTCTGCAGTCAGCTTGCTGTTTTGAATCATAGGAGTTGTTTTCGCTTTTACATCCTCATAACCAAATCTTTTGAGCAGATTCTTTGTATACTTGGATTGATGCACAAAAATACCATAATTGGTTTGCTTGATTTGGAGACCCAAGAAATAGTTGAGTTCCCCCATCATGCTCATGTCAAATTCATTGTACATGCACTTAGAAAACCACTCATACATAGATTCATTTGTAGAACCAAATACAATATCATCCACATATATTTGTACAACAAGAATATCTTTACCATTTTGCTTTGTAAATAATGTGGGAACGATGTTACCTCGAATGAATCCATTTTTGAGAAGAAACATACTAAGCCTTTCATACCACGCTCTAGGGGCCTGCCTTAATCCATATAATGCCTTCTTAAGCTTGTAAACATAGTCATGAAACTTCTCATGTTCGAATCCAGGAGGCTGTTTGACATAGACTTCCTCATTCAGCACGCCATTTAGAAAAGTGCTCTTTACGTCCATTTGATATAACTTGAAATTCTTGTAGTATGCATAAGCAAGAAGCATTCTGATTGATTCTAAACGAGCAACAGGAGCATATGTTTGATCAAAATCAATTCCTTCTTGTTGATTATAGCCTTGAGCCACAAGCCTTGCCTTGTTTCGAGTGACGGTTCCAAACTCATCCACTTTATTCTTGAACACCTATTTGGTTCCTATGATAGAATCATCTTCTAGTGGCTTTACAAGTTCCCAAACATCACACCTCTCGAATTGGTTAAGTTCTTCTTGCATGGCCATGATCCAATTTTCATCTTCTAATGCTTCCTTGATATTTTTGGGTTCTTCTTGAGCTAGAAAGGCAGCATAAGCACAAAAGTTTGCCTTTCCTCTCCTTATTGTGATTCCATTTGAGATATTTCCAATAACAAGTTCTGGAGGATGGTTCTTTACTGTCCTTGTAGCTTTTGGTAGAGAATGTTGAGAAATTTCTTCATGTGAAGTTTTCCTCAATTTTGCCGGTGGTGCACAATCTTCTCCATCATACAGAGGCTATTTTTGAGTTGATCTAGAACCTCTAGGACCTTCCAAAGTCATTCTAGCCATCTTGTTTACTATATCATCTTCTGGGTTGACCAATTCAGCTTGCTGACTTGCAGTTCCAGCTTGCTGATTTTCAGTCTCGGCAGTATTGTTGGCCTGATGATTTCCAGTTTCAGCAGAGTTTTTGGCTTGCTAATTTGATCCAGTAACTTGAGGTTTTATGATATAAAGCTTCACCTGCAAATTCTTCCTCATCTCTTGGCAGATCATTTTTAGATTCTTGAAAAGTGACATCAATAGATTCTTCAACAATACGTTTATCTAAGTTATAGATTCTATATGCTCTACTAGTTAAAGAATAGCCAAGAAAAATAGCTTCATAAGATTTTGCATCGAATTTACCATCATTACCAATTGTCTTGAGCACAAAACACTTTGAGCCAAAGATTTTGAAGTAACTGATGTTTGGTTTCTTTTTCGTCAACAATTCATAAGGAGTTTTGTACAAAATAGGCCTTCTTATTACTCTATTCAACACATAGCACGCTGTATTCACCGCTTCTGCTAAGGAACCAAGGTCCCATTCCAAGGCAAAGTATATACTTAGAAGATATCACTTTCTTCGAGAGATTAACGATATAGGAGATAACATATGTGTAAAGTGCATACTAATGATAATGTTACGGGCCCACTTACTAAGGCTTTATCGCAGCAGAAGCACGAAGGTCACACTAGTTCCATGGGTATTAGATACATGGGCGATTGGCTCTAGTGCAAGTGGGAGATTGATAGTGTTAGTGCCCTAGAGACAATGTAGTTGTGTGTTAGGTCCAAAATAGTTTGTAGAAGGGGGGTTGAATACAAACTATACCGTTTTATCGAAATTGTTCTTTGAGTGTATATTAATTTTTAAACAATTCGATGCGGAATAAAATGAAGCCAATATTCAAGTTAAATATAAAATTATATTAAACTTGATGGGGTGTGCCTTAATGCACGGGTACAAATTACAAGGTTTGATGACCAAACTAATTATTACAAATTCTATAGAAAATTCGACATGAACTTTTCTATATTTGTAATAAAAAGAGCGAATGCTAAAAAGCTATTCGAGAGATAAGTTCTAGGGAACTTAATCCGCTAGATAGTTCTAGTAGTACAAGTAAACTATTTCTATCGGTTTAGATTTAACAATACAGCTCAGAAATAATTTACAAGAATTTAATTTGAAGCACAAGAACTTTTTCTCTCTTGCTCTCTTTTTCTCTGTCTGTGAAGATGTATGTCTCGTGTGTCTCCTGCCTTCATTTGCTTTTATAATCAAAATCCTTGATATTTTGCTCGGTATGACTTAACTGGTCTGAATGATTTCTAAGTCATATTGAGGCTGGTCGGTATGACCTAATCTGCTTCAAGACATAACTGATGGTTGTCGGTATGACCTAATGTCCATCAAGACATAACTGAGAATCTCGGTATGACTTAAACTGTATTAAGACATAACTCAGAATCTCTCGGTATGACCTAATCTTGATCTCTTGTTCAATATGAATTAAATCTCTTGTCTTCTTTCAATATGACATAACTTATCCAAAGACTTAAATTTAATATCTGCCAATATGACTTAATCTGGCAGCTTTGTCACATCCTTCTTTTAAGTCATGTTGAGTTATTTAAATCATTTAATGATTAACTAATTCACATTTAATTGATGCAATAATTAATTTAATAAATAAATTAATTCTTTTAGGATTAATTTATTAATGAAATCAACTAAATGATTTCTATCAATTAAAAGAGAATTAACTTCAATCATTAGATAATCTCTTGATCATCCTTAGATAATTATATTAATTCCAACTTAATTAACCTTTTAGTTAATTCACAGAATAAATTAATTCTGATAGAATTAATTCATCAAATAAATCAACCAAATGATTTAATCAATTAAGAGAGAATTAATACACCTCCTTGATAGCATAATCCTTGTGGTCTTCCATGTCTTGATAAATCTGATCCTCCACAAAGATTATTCCTAAGCCAGTCTTGATAGCAAAACCATTGTGGTTAATTAAGGTTGCACTTCTGTTGCTTGCACAATGTTTCTCTCTTATACCAGTCTTGATAGCTTGAACCACTGAAGTGAATAAAGAAACTACCACTGCATGATGTTGACACTCGATGCACGGTCTGGTTCATGAGTGACTAACCGCAATGACTGTTCTTCATATATTGACTTTAAAGTTGTGGTTCCTGTCATCCTTTTCTTCACTCTTTATTCAAACCTTTATAATCTGTATTCTGTCACTGTGGGAAACTCTTGTCACTATAAATTGAATCCACTGTCTTGATTACTCCACTGACGCTTGAACAACTGAATGAACTTCTTCAAGTGTAGTATACCTCAAAACGGTAGATTGTCTTTGTTTTCTTTCTCTTGACAGTTAAGCATTTGAGATCATTGTGACAGTACATATACTATTTACTATTACATTCTTGTTTAAGTTGAGTTGAATCCTCGATGTTTACAAATAGGGTAAACATATGACTTTTAATCTCCTCTTATTTGTTTGTTAAACATTAACATACAAATTCCTAGAGGATAACTCAACTAAAAACAAAAAGAAGATAAAGCATTAAAGAACTATAGTAAATAATACATTAAAAAAAAATTTCTGGTTTAGATATAACATTTCCAGAATCTCAGTAGATGAAATGATAGATGATTGTTCCTCTGACACTGAACTGATCTTTATTAAGTAACTCATCTTCACTTCTTGACATATCTGCCTGATAACACTTTACATCTAACATTGAACATTATCAGCAGATACTTGGAAATTCTTCAGTGGTAAAGAATATGACTTATCAACCACATACTGAAGAATTCTTCTTTGTCGTTTCATACTTCTCTCCTTCCTTATGTCTCCCTACCTAAGTTGATATGTCTCCTCCTTATAATGGTGAATACTTTTCATCTCCCCCTGACAAGGCGAATAAATCTATCTCCCCCTGACAAGGTGAATACTCCCCCTTTCTAAGGTATATCCTTTTTCATATCTCTCCCCCTTAGATAGAAAATCTCCCCCTCACTAAGGTAAGCTTATAATCCCCCCTTAGTTGAGTATCTCTTACTAAGGTAATCTTTGAGTATATCTTCTTCAATATATCTCTCCCCCTTAGTTGAGTAATCCTCCAAGCATTCAATTATAGCAAACATCCAATTAAATAGATGATACCAAATATTCAATTATAACTCACCTCTTACCTTTAGTAAAATAGATTCTTCATACATATAACATTGTTTGCTGCAATAAAGAAAAGAAGATTTGCTTGTGTTGAAGGATTTTCAGGAAGATTTCTAGAATAGAAGTATGTAGACTGATCAACTTTGCCCTTTATATATTATAGAATGGCTTCACTGTTGATCATCCTGACAACCAAATCTCCCGACAATTTCCTTATATCTCCCAATTCTTGTAAGTGAAACTTGTTTGGGGAATAGGGAATGGGATTTAGTGTTTATCTTTCTTCCTCACTATGAGTGTGTGATTCTGTTTCGTGTACCTCACAAGTGTTTAACTCATCTCTCCACTCATATCACTTAAAATGAGTGATCTCTTCTCTCATCTCTCAAGTGTTTACACTCATGCTCACTAGTGTATCACTCTTATCTCTCATAGCTCCAACATCCATGTGTACCTGCAAGGAAAATCACCCTAGCCCCTTCAGGAGAGGTCATTGGTGGTGCAGTGGGAGTTCGCAAATCCCAAATCCTCGTTGGACTCGTCAGACGAATCTGAGTCATAATCTACAAGTTGATAAAATTTTCCCTTTTTGTGGGTTTCAGAATTGAATTCTGAGAAAGTAAACAATGAAATCAAAACTTAGAATTAAGATCATGTTTCCTTCTAATGTCTGTGATGACATCTCCTTGTTTAACTCATCAGGTGAATCTGAATCATAGTAAACAAGTTGCCGATCCGCACCTATGTCGGACCCGATACCCGCAGGTTCCAGAGATGTTCCCTCTGGGGAGTTAGACAGTGATCCTGAAAGATTTTGCATTAGGGATCAAATCCTTTTCTCGAGGTCTGTGAAGACTCTTGGTTCTTTGAGGAACCAAGAATTAGTTGTTTCCATCAATTCATCCTTAGTGTGTGCAATCTCACTTTGTGCATATGAAGTATTTTAGTCTTGTGTATGAGGTAGTGACTTACCAACAGATGCCCTGGCTGACAGGCAAATTTCAATAAACTCATCCTTTTGAGAGAATGAATCCAGAGACTGTTTTAGTGCCATTTCCAGCTTTGCATCCTTTTGGGAGAATGCAAGCGAGCTTAAAAATACCTTAAGTTGTATAAATCTTTTCTTCTTAAGAGGTAGAGCTGTGGGTTTACTATCCCTCACATCCTTATTTGCTGTAACAAGTACAGTTACTCCCTTATTGACCTCTAGTCTGATAGGTTACTTCCAATTCAGGGGTAAGTTAGGATGTGTTTAGATTTGGATTTATAGTCCGAGATAGAAGTTGTTGGGTTTACAACCTCATGACTTTCAATGTGAGAAAACTTCCACTAGGAGTTGAACCTGCATCACATAGCAGTAGAGCAACATAGAGATATAATGCATTTACATCATACCAGAACATTGAGTGAAAACATATGCATTGTGTCATGTGAGAGAAATGATGTACAGTTGTGAATTCAAAAAGTTTTACAATATAAGCAATCACAACTGTAGAAAGAATTGAGTTAAGAAATATATAGATCTTGAGCCAGTTTTACTAAACAAAAACAAAGGCAAAAATTCAATTAATAAAAATTAATCGAACTAATGTAAGTTAATGTTCAAACCAATACAAACAAAACTATTTTATCATGTTTTAGGTCCTGCATGTTAGATACCAACTGTTAGCAATTGTTAGGTCATGTCTTCCAATTGTTAGGTCCTAAAGATCAATTGGATTGACATATACCAATTGTGATACCAACATTGGTCAATTTTTAAGTCCTTAACATGAAGGTCTGTTAACAACAATCACAAAACAAAGATTTAGACTCAAAACTACAGGTTTTGTGTGTGTTAGGAAGAAGAACAATAAAAGAACCAAGTACAGGGACCTGTTTGTAAGTTTTGCAAGTATAGTGACTAAACTGTAAAAACTATACAAACTATTTATATTTAAAAAAAAATACTATATATATAAGTAAGAAAATATACATCATAACTTAATCAAAATAAGAATTATACATAAATTAATAATTTACATAGCTTGACTTATAAACAGACATAAGACTAAAATAAAAAGACAAACACTACAAAACATGTTAAATAAGATTAACATCCGAAAATTACAATACCTGTACAAAAACATATTAAATATATATATACAAGAATATTTATAATAAGTTAGTAAATCTATATATTTTCTAATAAAATAACTTTCTACTAGAAAATTATTTAGAGAGAAAATATGATTTAATAAAATATCATAAACATTATAATTACTTTAAAATAATGAAATTTTTAACAAAAATAGTTTCCTCAAAAATTCTAACTTGAGAATTAGAGAAAAATATTTTTAGAGAAAATTTATTATTCTAAAATATAGAAACATGGAGTATAACATGAGAATGACTATGACAATCCTTTTAGAAAGATAACAAGTATGAATTTGGAAAGAATGTCATACCATTTACTTGGTGCTTAGACCTGGGCACCAGCTTCCATGCTTCTTGTTGTTCAGGATCAGCAAGCCTGTTGCTAGTGTTGCATTATGTGAAACACCGTGGATCAAATGCAACACTAAATTATATGTAATGCAACACCAGTTTAAGTTCTGTTTCGTTAGAGCCAAAATTTCATACCTAACAAAACACTTTCACTGAAACACTTTCTAAAAGCGTTGCATATGAGCATTTATGGCGTAGTGAAGTGCTTCCTCAGATTCCTTAGATTCTATACCTTGATTCTGAGAAGCCCTTCTAGTACTTACTCTAACATCTGGATCACCAATGATCAGCTCAATTCTAAACACACTGTCCGAGAAGGTTAGATCTTGATGAATCGCATTGTTCTTCATTGTGATGTTGTGTTTGACTAGTTGATCCTTTGTTTACTCTCCTTGAGTTATTGCCAGATTGACTTGATGATCCTTCTCCAGTGACAGGGGTATCTCCAATATTGAAATTGTTTCCACCACTATCACTTGGATAATTATCATCATTAACATTTTAAGCTTAAGACTTCAAGGCAACTACTCGATAATAACAATTGTTAACTCCTAACAACTGTTTGTTGGTAGACAACCTTGGTTCTATAGATAAGACTTTATTACCAAAGTTGTCTTGTCTGCAATCTTAGAAATAATATTCTAAGTCCAATACACCATGATTCATAGTAAACAACATTATTATCAAGGTGATCAGAAACTTGCAAATAAGCATAAAAATTAATCGAAGTAACTGAACTATGGACTCTTTAGTTATGCCAATATCCATAGTTCTACTTAGAGATTTTTCACACCCTGGATAGTAGTATGAGTGAATTTCAAAAGATACAACGTAAATCACTTAGAGGAGTTCTAAGTAATTTCACTCATACCAATACATCTCATAATTAGTTAGTAAATAGAATTCTAACTAAATATCATTAACTGATACACGTCAAAACTTCAATACAACCAATTATTGGAAACATGATATTAATTTTAGTGAATTTCAGAAAATGGAATATTGATAAGTTCACTAGAATTAACATCTCACAACTAAATTGATAGCTAACAGGATGTTAGGTCCAATTTAGTATGATGCATATTTATTTTAATAAATATGAGGTATAGAGCAAATACTTATATTGAATTGCTTCAAGTTCCATAACCCATATAAATCAAAATAAATAACAAATAAATAAATAAATACTAAATCTCTATGATTTAGATTTTAGCATTTAAGTATTTAAATTATCCTTAAATAATCACCAATGAAATATATTCATTTATACACATGGCAATCATTCAATAGATAATTAGAGGTCTGGATGTAAATGCATTCACAAGTCCTTACAATACGGACAATTGAGTACTTATGAAATCATTTAAGTATTACTTACAAGTCCTTTCAATACTGACAATTGAATACTTGTAAATAAACTTCAAAAGTCCTTGAGATATGGACAAAGTGGTACTTGCAATCATGAGCTCACAAGTCCTTTCAATACGGACAATTGACAACTTGTGAACTGTGTAAGAAACACATTCTTAGCATGCAAGACAAGCTCTTGAAAGAATAAATACCTTATGCAAGATGCTTGGCCTTCAGTGTTCAACAAAGTTGTTGGAGATGTAGTTATTTCCTTGTGCTCTCCTGCTTTTGTTACAACTCATGATCTGTATCTAAATAGCTAAACATGTTAGTGCAGACATCTCTAGGGTACCATCTCCTTAGATCCGGATCCAACTTAAGATATCCGAAAAACAATTGTTATAACTACAAGAAAGATTCTCAAGAATCCACTTAGGACCATGCACATTTGCATAATTGAGAATATAATATGTGTGTAAGTGATCTTCCAGCAATTGAATAAGATAATGAGATTTTATTGATTCCCCTAAAGCTTGTAAAGTCCAAATAAAAGGTAGGTACCAAGCAAGCTCTAGTGGCTGATATTGACAGGGAGTCTTGGCAGGTCTAGAATCTTATCAAAAACAAAATATTGTAGACTTACTTTAATTTCCATAATTCTTTTGCCTTACAAGAAGTAATTCAAAAGAATTGCAACTTTACCAACATCAAAATAACAAATATCTTGATACCAATTTATAGTTAGTAGATCAAAATATAATATAATCAAGATATCATTGCACATATATATCATTGATGTTTATGCCTAAAGATGTAGAGAGTTCTATAAATATGACACCAATTGTTAAAAGATACCAACTATTAAAGATTGATACCAAATGTTAAATTATAGTTAGGGTGCCATACCATGTCTTCCATGCTTGCTTGAGTGATGATACCAGTTCATACTAACCTGTAGAGATCTTCCATTATCTCACCAACCAGGAGTGCACTTGTTCACATTCCTTTAGCATCCAGATTCAGTAGGTCCAGATGTCCATCATAATCTTGAATGTGTACCAGGTGCCTGATATCCTCAAGTCTTGTCACTGGTGCTTCTTGTCAGATTTACCAATTTATCAGATTGTAACATTGCATCCAGTTTGGCTTTGTCCCTCATAACAATGCCTTGACATCATCCAGGTAGACTTCTGGTTATCCTTGTACCAAATACAACCTTATTCTTTGGTCTAGATACCAGCTTCCCTACAATCTGCTTTCTGTACTGATTGAGATTATCTTGCATTGCAATCACTCAATCTGGATCTTTCAGAGCCTTCGTAGCTTTCTTAGTTTCTTCTAAAAGAAAACTAAAGAAATAATCATTGGTACTTGAAGCTCTGCTAGTTTTTTAGTTCCACCATAAGGAACACTAAGAACTAGGACAAAGAATTAATTGAGTCAATATTCTTTGTCTTGGCAGATATGTTCTCATAGTGTCCTATGATTTTCAATGTGGTGTTGAGTTGACTGGTTGATCATTCAGTTGCTCCCCCTAAGCTGTTGCTGGGTATTCATGAAGATTCTCCATGCTTCACATTGGTTGGATCTGAATAATCATCACCATTGACAGCTGGGAGCTAGAAGTTGTTGAACATCACTAAGACTTTTAATCACCTTCTGTTGATTAATAACAATCACCCTGTAGGTTGTAGACTCCATTGAGTAACCAAGGAAATTATCCTCTTGAGCATTAGCTGATTGCCAGGATTCTCACTTTCATTTATCATCGAAAAACAATTTCCTTCATAACTTGTGAGGTCTTCTTATATTTCTCACTGATCAGGGTTATCATGTTAGTAGCAAACTATTGATTGCCTTAACATTAATACTCTTGAAGGTGCAGAAATCATCCAGAACACTAATAGATATGTCCTGTAATCTGATCTCCAAGTTGTCATAGTCAGTTTGCTTCCTGCAAATCTTCTAGATGTGATCAATCACCATCAATGGTGTCTTGTCTTCAGATTGTCTGAACAACAACTTTTTTGTTGAGAGAAGCCATCAGTCATCACCACTAAAGTATATTTTTCTTTGATGTAGAACTTCTGTGTGATGCTTCTTTGACTTCCCTTTATGACATGTCTCATAATTTCATTTTGCTTTAATTCCAGATGAGACAGTCTTCTTATTGATTCGATTTCAGGAAAGAATCTCTTGATTTATCATTAGGTCTGAGAGATTCTTATGTCATAGCTGCACTCTTGTTTGATGAAGCTTTGGATAAGTTACTGTTGGCTTCACCTTTGCTCTTGTCTAAAATTCCTTGATTAGATTCTAGGTCAGCTAAGAATAAGTTCTCTTTCCTTTATCCTCGAATAGCAAGCTTTTCATCTCTCTTATGTAAGATCAGACACTTCTCTTTGACAGATTTCCAATTGTATGACCCTGAGAAGTTGTGCTTGGGACCTTCCACATTAGAGGTATTATTACGGACAACATTCCTAGCTATTGAATAGCCATGACCCTAGGTCATACCCTTGCTGTTATCTCCAAGGGAAAACCACTTGGCCTGTCTTCACATTCACATTTGATAGCAGGGTTCTTTCTTCGATGATATGCTTTGAATAAATCATGAACAATGCATAATCGATTAACCTGTTAAGCCCTACATTCACAAATGGATATGATGTGCAAAAAATATAACAATTAAAATCGCAAGCGCACGATCATCGTTTTAATATTTATGATTCGATCCACAGGGACTAAATTTTTTTCGCGAACCTTAATTTCTAACTTAGGCGGATTAGAACAAAATGTGGGTTTTTAGAAAATTGGGTTTTACTAATTTAATTTTTAAATTCTAAATTCTAAAACTAAATTTTTCTAAAAATTCTAAATTCAAATTAACAATTTGATTTTATTCTAAAAAATTATTTACAGAAAATTTTAACGAAAATTTGACATGATTCATTCATAAAATTAATTAGCCAAAAACAAACCAAATTATTTAACAGCAATCCAACCAATTTACAAATAGTCACCCGGAAAACAAAAACCATAAAATCAACACTAATTATTCCAATTGACTCGGCCAGGAAAACTCACAGCAACAAAATTGAAAACTCAGAACAACTACTGCTACTACTGTCGACTACCACTCGCAGAACAAGACACAACTCGAACAAGCCATTTGATTACTTGAACTTCACAGCACAAACCAACAAACAAAAACGCTATAATCAACCTCCAATTACCCCAGCAACATTATCAACTCGCTACAACTCAGAATCAGCAAATAAACGACCAATGGACTCGACATCAACAGCAATTTACAAGACATTAACACAATAAAACAATTAACGAAACCGGACAGCACTTAATGGACTACAAAACTTGCGAAACTAACGAACACAACTACAACTCGGCATCTCGGAAGGGCGACTCGGAATACTCAGGCTCGTACACTACCAGCAGAAATTTGACAACTAACAACTCGGATTCACATCAATATTTAACGCAGCACAACTCGTACAGAACCCAGTGAACAAGACATACAAACTGCAACAACATCGACTCAACTGAGTCGACCCAACTCGGCTAACTCAGAATTTCACTCACAATACAGATCAATACAACTCAACAACTCACAGACAATCGTCGAAAACTCAAAACTAAAATAAGAAATCGGACCACAGTAGCAGCAAAGGGATTATGAAAGACAAGAAGGAGAGGGTGAAGAGATTAAACATGGTGGGTTTGGTGTTTGCAGAATGAAAAGTAGGGAGAGAGGGATTGTATTTGTGTTGAGGTCGAAAGGGGAGAGAACAGGGGAGGGAGGTTGCGGTGAAAAAAAAAAGAGAAAGAAGGAAGGAGGAGAGATTGGGTTTGTGGTGAATTAAAACAAAGGAGATGAAAAAAACGAAGTGGCTGGGTTTGTATTGAGAATCGGCGAAAATAGAGAAATAACGGGGGAGAGATTTGTGGGTTTGTTGTTTTGAAGGAAAAGAGAGTTTTGATTTGGTGGAGAAGAAGTATGCAAAAACAGTGCTCGATTTGGTGAATAAACGGAAACCGAGAAAGAAACAGGGGAAAAGACCAAAGCTTCGAATTAACAGAAAATATGAACTGCAAAATTAAATAACGAAAGAAAAAAACTAATATTTTTTTTTTTAATTTTTTTTATTATTATACTAACACATAAATTATGAAAATTAGATCTGCAATGAACAATAATAAAACCCACAATAAAATGGGAATTTAAAGGGGCGTAACTAATATTAAAACGAAAATTAAAATTTCGAAAACAAATTCTTTAAATCGATACTTTCAATCCCGTGTGGTTAGCGTCGCTACTTTATCCACCCGAGAATTTACGAAAATAACGAAATAAAGAACAAGGAAAATAAAATGAAAGAGAGATGCAAGAATTAAAATGAAGCTTGAAATTGCATAAAATTAAAAAGTGTTTACAAGGAAAATAGAAAATTACAACTACAAATTTTGGAGATGAACTACTACTACTAATTCTACTATCTAAGGTAATGGTATATGGTCCCCTTTAACAAGAGAAGATGAAGGTATTTATAGGCAATAATTTAGGGTTTTGGTTGGTGTGGGCTAATCTTAGCCATTCATTTGGTTTTTGGTAGGCTAAATCTTGGCCATCCATTTTGGTGGGCTACAAAAAATGCACCACCACCCCTTGCTTTTCCTTTTCTTCTTGTTTTGGTCCTTCTTTTTCTTCTTTTGTCATTTATTTCTTTATTTTGCCATTTCTTCAGTTTTCTCGAATTTTCCTGAAATGCAACAAAATAATTTATTAAAATACGAATTCAAACAATAAATAGGCAATAAAAATATGCAAAATTATGCACTAATCAGGATAAAAAGTTCTTGGTACCCAGATTTACTTGGGTCCAGATGGATTAGAGATATCTCTGTTTATAGAGGCAATCTACAGACTTGACATACATATAGCATACAAACCATCACACATTTAAAACATGCAAACTATGGCATGTATGCATCAGTGGTAACAACAAACATAGCATTCATATAGCAATCAAACCATCACACATTTAAAACGTGCAAACTATGACATGTAATGCTAATTAGAAAATCCAGTTAACCTATATACAAGAATTTTCTAAAACCAGTTGGAATAGAAGAATTAATAAGTAATCACTAATTCTATCCAGTCCAAGGATGTTGTTGTATACCAGCTAAGTGTCTGTATTACCTAAGTCGGTTTTAGATACAACTTTGTGTTCTACAAATATCCTAGGTAATCAATATATCTTTTAAACTTTTTAAACCTTAACAAACAATTCAGAATGAATAAGCAAATCTGTTTTACCGGGGATCCTGAAACTAGCTTAAGCAAAGGTCTTATATGCTTAACATATAGCATTTAAGAATTAAGAGATATTATCTAAGGAACACTTCTAACTCACTATTGCAATTAATTAAATTCAACAAATATTCATACACATATTAAGATCTTCTAACCAAAGATATAATAATCAAAAACTAAGATCTTAACATGCTTTGAATTTCTGAGAATTACATATTACATTAGTTCGAAGAATTGATACCTGAGATATGTGAGGTGAATCATCTTTAGAGATTGCTATGAAAGCAAGATATTCGTAAAGTTCTTCTCATCATCATTTGATCCATCCCAGCTCTTTTCTTTTGCAATAAGTTCTGCCCTGATGCCTTTGTTTCATCTCAATTAATGAATCCCTGTTCATCCTTGTTTGTCAGAATTCTGTACTATGTTGCACACCTTGATAGTTACTTATCACATATATCTTTTCATAACTGCAACTATCAAGTCTTGTTTCTTTCCACCATCTCAGTCTTGTAACCACCTCTTGAAGTTGAACTATATCCTGAAGAGTTTCTGTTTCGGAATAGATAGGCATGATCCCTGGATACAACTTTAGTACTCTTTCGTTGGAGCTCAGCCATGTTTTCAGGAGGATGCTTTGCCAATGACCTTTTAAAGAATAGATCAGTGGTTCCGTGTTCCAGGGCTACCATGGCCACCTTATTCTCCAAATCAGTGATATTCAACGTCTCTTTAGTGAACCTCTTGAGGTAATCTCTCAGATTTTCATTCTTTCCTTGCACCACATACATAAGAGATGTAGAGCTTTTCTCATGAACTCTCCCGCTGATAAATTGACTAACAAAGGCAGCACTTAACTCCTTGAAAGAGCCAATTGAGTTTGCAGGCAACCGGCTGTACCATCTTTGAGCCATGCCCGACAAAGTTTGAGGGAACGCCCTGCACTTCAAAGCGTCACTTGCAGGCTGCAATAACAGTGCATTTGAGAATGTCCTAACGTGGTTTGCGGGATCACCCGTTCCATCATAAGCCTTAATTGTCGGCATCTTAAACTTCTTTGAGATACGAGCATTCATCACCTCCTCAGTGAACGGGGGTGTGGGATCATCAGGATCCCCAAGTGGCATCAGATCCTTGGGGTTGCTCCTGGGGGTTTCCACCCTCGTTGTTCTTCTGGTTGGGGCGTCAGCCCTTCTCTGCCTTCTTGAAGACCTCTCCAGATCTATAAAGGGAATCGGTCCCGAGGTTGGAGGAGGCTGAGTTTGATTCAACCTAGCTTGTTCTCTCGCAATATTTTCCTTTATCCTTAAAATCTCGACCTCATGAGCCTTGATTCTCTCAGCAGCTGTCAGAGGGGGTCCATCATGGATAGTTTGTGTTCTCCTTCTTGGTTCTCTGCTAGCACGTCGCCTCTTCGGGGCTTCATCACGATCATCATCATCAGACGGTGAATCATCAGTATAGGGACCAGAGTAGTCACGATACTCTCGATCTCGGATATGCAGGGCATGACCACTTGATCCAGCTCCTTGAGTAGGAGGGTAGTTAGGCAGCCCATACATTGGGTTGGTATTCACGGGGAGATCCGTAGTGTGGATCTGGACCCCTTGTGGAGGGTTGTTGGGATCTACAATCAAGGGAGAAATCACCATCTGAAGGGGATTAGTCTCTGGATTTGTGTGGACGATCGGAGGTAACGTACTCTCAACATGGGAAGTCGTCCCTAGGGGTTGAGAAACTTGATGTTGAACGATCGTCCCGGTTGTTGGGAGCACCGGATCCGTGGTGGGCGGAGCAGAGCTGAGAGGAATAAGATCGGTGGTAGTCAACGTTGTTCTTCGTGTTTGAACCATGGTTGATGTCTTTTTCCCACAGACGGCGCCAAATGTTGTGGAATAAAAACTAGGTTACGGTTTGTATTTAATGCTAGGGTTGGTGAGCTTCGAGCTTTAATGGCTGTTTCCGTGTTCGGGACTAATCGGTCCTTACAGAGTGCCTACGTATCTCGTATTGAGAATCAAGCCAAGACGTAGTTCTGAGAATGAGGGGTCAGACCCTTTATATAGGCTGAGAAGCCTTAGAATCGTAGTAAGGTTAGGTGACTTGGTGGGCAAGTCACCGCCTAGAAGAAGGTTCCAGATCCTAGTATGTAGGAACCAGTTTCCATGTTGAAATATGTATCTTGGAGGCTAAGTCAGGCAAGAGTAATATCCTTGTTTGACTCTCACTACTACAAAATTAAACTTAGAAGACACTCCTTCCATAGCGTTTCTGGACAAGTGTTATGTAAGTACGTCACTTACATAGCGTTTTCATTAAAAACGCTATGCAAGATATCATATAGAAAAGTAAAAATAAATTTAAAATCAAAAAAATGCACAAACAGAACGTTTATGGAAGAAGCGCTATAGTAGATATCCCTTCCATAGCGTTTTTACTTACCGCTATTGTAGTTACCATTTTTTAAGTTATATTTTATTTTTATAATTGATTCATCGATGAAATTATTTTCTCGATCCCTAAAAATGCCTCTTCCACCTCTTTGACTCCATCTTCTTTCATTGAGCATATCCAGATCTTCAATTGAGCATCAGAGGGTTTTGGGAATCTCTCTCAACCTCTCTTTCTGTCTCTCTCTCTCGTTCCAGTCTTTCTCATTATTATTCTTCTTCTTACACAAATACAATTACAATTACACAACCCAAACCCAAAACCTTCTCACACACAATTACATATATCTCTGTACATTTTTGAATTAAGAAATTGAAATTGTCAAGCGATAGTGACGACGACGAGCTATTACAATAGGCTATTCAAGAGCAATCTCAGCGCGATGTTAATTAATTACAAATCGTCCGGTAAGCCTGTTCAGAATTACGTTCACACAGCCGGCCAAGGCGTCGCCGATGCGGCAGAGTACACCTTCGCGGAAATCTAATCAAGATGGTTCGGGGAGGAAGCAGTGGCAGTCGGCAGTCGCCGATGCGGCAGAGTACACCTTCACGGAAATCTAAGCAAGAGTACACCTTAGTTCTAAAGGGTTTCGATTTCGTTTGGATTGAGTTTGTTGAGGATAATTGCAATACTCTAGTGTACTTTATATGTTGTCATATTGCATTTAGTACTGCTAGTTCACACAGACCTTCTAGCCGAGTTCGCTCACTTTATTACCTGGTAATGGCAATGGCAGGAACTCTATCCTGTATCGCGATGATAGGAGCTCACCTATGACAACAATGAGGCCTATACATGTAGAGAAGTTAAATTTGAAATCAACAATTTAGAAATCTCAGCTCTTTTAATTAATATAAATCCTTTGCTTGTTTTTCTATCAGCAGAAAGGCATAGCTTCACATGTTGACGGTGGCTTCAGCATTGACCGACCTGATTCAGATAATAAAGAGCCGATGAGAGTTGACACTTCTAAGAATATAAGGATTGTTCTGCAGAGTAAGTGTCGGTCTTGTTTACAATTTTCACTTGTAATGTAAGGTCATGTTTAAAATTTTATATAAGAATATAAGGACTGTTCTATAGAGTAAGTGTCGGTCTTGTCCTCTGAATCCATAACTATAAGGATGTACCTTCTCTTGGCCATTACTTGTTAGTCTTCTTCCCATTTTTTGTGGACTACTGTCCTTATAACAAAGCATACAGTGACTGGATATCCATTGATATCCAGTCAAGAATCATCCGTGGATTGTTTTTCAATCATTTAAGACTGTACTTCATACATTCTTGAAGTTTTGTGTGTGTGTTTGTGTTATTGATATCATGTAGAAGGAGAAGGTTCAATCTACTTTAATCTATTCTGATTGTGCCCAAACAACCCATGCTTGTTATTTGAACTTTTAGGTCTACTAGATGAATTGTTTAAATCTTTATTATAGAGTTAAAATCATATTATGGTTCTTGTATGCGGTATTGTAAATTTTTGTTCATAATACTGCCTACTATAATTGTTTTCAATTCTGGTTTTGACTTTTACTCAATACAGATGCCTACTTCAGAAAGACCGGATTGGAATGATCAGATGCTCTTTCAAAAGATCTAGAATGGATGAGTCAACAGGATATTGTGATTCCTGAACCAAGCAGCCCTGGACTTACATATGTCAAGTACCTAGAGGAACTTGCAGAGACAAGTCCAGGATTGTTTCTTAGCCATTTTTACAACATATACTTCTCACACATAGCTGATGGTCAAGTTATAGCAAAACAGGTTTACTCTACTTGCAGTCTGTCTTATCTTTTAATTTGTGATCTAATGCATAACTTCTGTTTAGGAAATAAAATATAAGTTGTTACGTTAAAGTTTGTGGTTGATATGAATGGCTCGTCAAACATAAAAATTGGTTTTTTTTTGTGACGTTGGCTATACAAGAATTAGCCTTCTTGCTTTTTTACTTTGAAATATTGACAATCAATCCTTCTCATTGCATGCAAGTTGTGTCTTACCATTTGAATTCGAAGGCTTTTTTAATTTATGCTAGATAGGCTCGAGTATTTTTTAGACTAAAACTCACTAGCAGTTCAGCAAAGCGTCCCAGCAAAGAAACTTTACAGTGCCTACTTGTTAATGTCATGGACAATTTAATTGTGGTTACATAGATTAACTGTACCACTATTAATTAAATAGATCACCATTATGTCTCCTTGCAACAATACGTGGTAAGACTCTTTAATCTACATATGAATATATGATGGCATGAGAATACTCTTTAGAGATATCTGTATCTTCAAGGGTGGACTTTTTTCAGATCTCTGAAAAGATATTAGAAGCAAAGCAGCTGGAGTTCTATACTTGGGAGGGGGAGTCAGAAGAGTTACTGAGAGGTGTACGGGAGAAACTCAACATGCTAGCAGAGGTTGGCCAGAGATCTTTTTGAAACAACGTGACTTGAATCAATATTCGTGATGCTTACCTTGCATTTTATCATTTAATTGTGTTTGTTGCAGCACTGGTCTCGGGACGAGAAAAATAAATGCTTAAGAGAAGCAACAAAGTCATTCCGTTTCTTAGGACAGATAGTTCGGCTGATCATATTATAATATCAGGCCTCAACATGTTAGAGACCTCCTGTTTACAAAGGTCAGTATTGACTACAAAATAGTTGTAGACCTGAGTAGCTGTTTCTTGTTTTCCTCACGTGAGGCTTTGTTTATGCCTTTTTCTTTTTCTTGTTTCCTCACATGTTTTTGTCCGTCAGTCATACCTTAGATAGGGAAATTCCTGCAAAATGTGTGGAAATTATAATAACAAGAGTAAGAGTGTGGATCACCACACAGTTTAAAGAATAGCCAACTTAAGTTGCATTTGTTATCCTGTGATGCAGGAGCTGCACCATAGTGCACTTGGCCCTCTGCGGTGTTTCTAAAAGATTTTTGTATCCGACGAATATATATTTGACCCAAGTAGTCTATGTTGTTCTTTTCGAGAAATAGCTAACACAATCAATAGCTAGATCATGGTTATGTTGAATCTAATGGATATCCAGTCACTGTATGCTTTGTTTGTGGACTACTGTCTAATAAAAGCCTTTCATGCAGGGGTCTTCTTGCTTGTATTTTTAGAATTCTTGTTGTGATAATGTAGACATATCTGTTGTGCAGTGACTTGCAAATATCAAGAATCCAGACTTGCAAATATGGTGGACTTTCACAGCTCAGCAGAGATGGACAACCTGTTTTTGGAGTGCAATGACAAGTAGTTTTTTAATGTACTATAGTAATCTGTTAGGTTTATTGGTGTGCAATGATAAGTAGTCTTTTAATCTACTGTAGTATTCTGTTAGGTTTATTGTGTATTGTATGAATCAATCCGGAATGTTTTACATACTCAGTGATTTTTTTAAGTATTATATACGGATATTCATATTTGCGATTTATTTGAGTTATGTTGTATTAATTTGAGTAGTTGGTCTAATTTTTGTTGGTATTTGGATGCAACATTGTTTGAATTTTTATTTAGCAAAAAAAGTAATTTAAGGAACCAAAAAATAATTTAATTAGAAATTTTATAAAAAAATTCACTTGTATAGCGCTTTAAAAAGAGCTATGTAAGTACTGTCACTTGGAAGATGCTTACTTGCATAGTGCTTCCATAAAGGTTATGGAAGTGATGTACTTCAATAGTGTATATATAAACGTTATGCAAGTGCAATTTCACTACAATAGCGCCTACTTGCATAGCGTTTAAAAACGCTATGCAAGTGCAAAAACGAACGCTATGCAAGTACAATTTTGTAGTAGTGTCTTATTGTTGAGCTGATTATTACCCTTAATATTAATTACGAAATTAATATTATAAATAGGGTTTGGACCCACCTGGTGGGCCCCACGTTTGGACCATTCTAGGTCTAATTAATGGCACATTAAATGTGTCTTTAGGGCTTACTTTTAGCCCATATCAATAGATAATATAAATTTTTTCTAAAATAAAATTTTATATGTATTTTAATTTATTTTTTCATTTTTGGAAGGTATTAACCAACTTTTTGGGATGATGTTAACCAACCGACCAACCAACCAATTATACTCTGTTTTGCTTATAATAGTATAGTACCAACCAATTATACCATGTTTTGTTTATAATAGTATAGTATAGATAGATGTGCAATACTCCCTCTAGATACATTAGGGGTGGGCACGCAGACCAACAAAAGGTATAAAAAATGAGTAAAGTTAGATGAAAAATGGGTAAGTGGTCTGTCAATATTTAATAATAGATTTGAGATAGTGGTGGAAAAGTGGTCTGTCAATATTTAATAATAGATTTGAGATAGTGGTGGAAAGTAGTTGCTGTAATAGTATTTTTTATTATTAAATATGAGATAATAGGGGAAAGTAGTGGGTGTAAAGTAGGAAAAACTTACTATTTATTACTTTAAAGAAATGAGAGGGACAAAAAGAGTATGTCATAATTATAAAGGTTAGGGTAAGAATGTTAGTATAAAAAAATGTTTATATTTATAATATCTTCGTAATTTTTAATCACTTTAGTTTGATTATTGCAATTTTACAATTAATTAAATTAAATTAAATTAAATTGAATAATTAAATATCATTTTATTATAAATATAATATAATAAAAATAAAATGGATCCTACGAAATATACCAAGTGAACATAGCATTGGATGAGTGTGATCGGTTTTTTCTAAAACCAAATTTACTATATGGGGTGGCATAGAATGTGGCTATTACATCCAAAAATTCAAATTTGAATCATTAATTGGTCCAAATTCCAAAAATCCAAATTTGGATCACTAATTGATCCAAATTCCAAAAAATCAAATTTGAATCACTAATTGATCCAAATTCTAATCAAAATTTCTGATCAATTCCAGCAGCGTAATCCAAATTACTATTTACATATTATATTACATAAATATTATATCAAATTATTTAATCCTAAATTTAATATTTAATCATTATTATATATTTATATTATATTTGATAAGTTAAAAAAACTGAAATATTTTTTTAATATACGTAAATAATACTAAAAATACATTCATTTATATTAATTATATATTATTATTAATTAAATAATTAAAAAACCATAAATCAATTTCATATCTAATAAACTAAAAATATATAAATAACAAAATTATTATTTTTATATTAAACTAATTGATCTAAATTTGGATCACCATTTGAATTTGGAGGAGAATTTGGGATAATTTATTCCAAATTTGAATCTTTGGATCAGTGATGGATTTGTCCAAGCTTCAAGTTTCACTGTTATTAATTCAAAAGAGACAACATGACCAATTCGCTTTGGATGTGTGTTATTGATACACGCACATGTTTTTTAATGTTTTTTTTTCTGTCGGTTACTAGTAATGTTTGCTGAACCTTTTTTAGGTTTATAGATATTAGCTTAATTATATCCCAATTTTGTTTTGTATGGATTATTTGAGAAAATGATCAAAATGTCTATTTTTCACAAGTTTTTGCCCAAAATACTGATTTTGACAAAAATGACCCGAAATATCGACGGGATACGGAGAATCGTCCTCCGTGTTAGGGTGTTGCGGAACACCGTCCTCCGTATTACGTAGATACGGAGCTGAGTCTTCCGTGTTATGCATGATACGGAGGACGATTTTCCGTATTAGGTGGGTGCACAGCACTGTCACGGAGCATGGTCTTCCGTATCATGCATAACACGGAAGACTCAGCTCCGTATCATGCCCTATTACGGAGGGCGGTGTTCCGCATCACCCCTCATATCACGGTACACGATGTACCGTGTCCCGTCAGTAAAAATGGCCAGCCTAGTTCCCAGATGAATATTTTAGGCCATCACCCGGATTATTTTTAATTTTTTGTAATTTACTTATAGACTTATAGTGTATTATAGTATTATAAATATTTAGTATATTGTTGGGAATATTCGAATTTTACACCTTTCTATGTAATACTTTTAATATTAAAAATAAATTAATATGTTATTGGCATGAATCGGAATATTAAAATTCTATATAACAGCTTTCTATTATTGTATCTAAAAGTCATCTATTTAAATTAAAAATCTAACATGTTATTGGCGTGAATCGAATCTTAAATTTCTGTATATAACAACATTTTAGTATTGTACCTAAAGGTCATCATCTATTTTAAATTAAAGATTTAACGGTTGTGAATGAAAAAGATATATAAGAGGATAATAAAAAATGAAGGATTAACGAAATTATAATATATATCCTCTTTTATTATAACTAGCTTATAACCCGTGCGATGCACGGATTTTTGTTGATATGTAATAAATTTTATTTTATGTCACAATTATATTTTTATATAATCGTTATTTAAAATATTTTATTTTAATTTTAATATTAATAATTTAATATAAAGTTAGTTAATGATATGCATGGTTTAAAAATTATATTATAAAATTTTAAAATAAATATGTTGTTGATAAAATTTGAAACTTGAAATTTTAGTAAATTAATTTAATCATATAATATATTTAATAATTAGATCTAATGATTCTGATTTTTTTACTAAAAATTTAATGGTCATTATTCGTAATACGAATTTCTATTATATTTTTGTTGTGGATTAAAATCTAGGTCACGAGTTTGTAATTAATACTAGGGTTCGGGAGCTTCTTACTTTAATGACTGTTTCCGTGTTCGAGATTAATCGGTCCTCACAGAGTGCCTACGTATCTCGTTATTGAGAATCAAGCCAAGACGTAGTTCTGAGAATGAGGGGTCAGACCCTTTATATAGGCTGAGAAGCCCTAAAATCGTAGTAGGGTTAGGTGACTTGGTGGGCAAGTCACCGACTAGAAGAAGGTTCTAGTCTCCTTCCATGTATGAATCAGTTTCCATGTTGAGATATGTATCTTGGAGGCTAAGTCAGGCAAGAGTCATATTCTTGTTTGACTCTTATTTGCTGAGCTGTTTTATTACCCTTAATATTAATTACGAAATTAATATTATAATTAGGGTTTGGGCCCATCTGGTGGGCCCCACGTTTGGACCATTGTAGGCTTAATTAATGCCACATTAAATGTGTCTTTAGGGCTTATTTTCAGCCCATATCATTTGCCCCCCAACTTCTAGGAAAACTGATCAGGTTTTCCTTGAAGTTATAACGGCCTTATTCGAGACTTGGGTCAGGGTCTATTGCTCTTACATGAGTATTTTCAACAACATCATCTTAACGTAAAGCGTGGAGCGATCGACGCATTTACGACGATGTTGAACGACACTAGTCATTGTTAAACGCCACTACACAGTGCTAATCAGCCTTAAACAACGTTTAAACAGTGTTAAACGATGTTAAATGGCATAAAACGACACTAACGACACTAACCGGTGCTAATCAGTGCTAATCAACACTAATCTGTGCTAACAGGCACTAAACAGCGCTTAAACGGCACTAATCTATGCTAACAGGCACTAAACAGCGCTTAAACGGCACTAATCTGTGCTAACAGGCACTAAACAGCGCTTAAATGGCACTAATCTGTGCTAACAGGCACTAATCTGTGCTAACAGGCACTAATCTGTGCTAATCGAAGGAGATTCGGGACAACTGCAGCCTCTTCCGGGCAGCTAGTCAGCCGACAAGGGTCCTGGTCAGCTGCCAGGTGCTCCTGGTCGGCTGCCAGGAGATCCTGGTCGGCTGCCAGGAGATCCTGGTCGGCCAGACCCCCTCTGTAGCACCTGGTCGGCTGCCAGTGCTCCTTGGTGGCTGACAGGTGCGCCTTGGTGGCTGACAGGTGCGCCTTGGTGGCTGACAAGTGCGCCTTGGTGGTTGACAAGTGCGCCTTGGTGGTTGACAAGTGCTCCTCGGTGGCTGAAGGGGCTCCTGGTCGGCCAGACCCTTCCCATGGCACCTGGTCGGCTGCCAGTGCTCCTTGGTGGCCTGCCAGGTGCTCCTGGTTGCCTGCCATGTGATCCTTGATCACCGGCAAGTTAACACTACACCACAAATGGTCTAGGGCAACATCAAAAAAAAGTGTTAAAAATGCTAAAAAATGTTACCATAGGATTTAAGGCAACACTTTTGTCAATTTTGCAGGTGTTGGGAATTTGCATGTAGGCTTAGAGGTTAAGCCAACATATTTTGTCAAAACTATGGCAACATCAAAATGATGTTGCCTTAGTCACTTATGCCAACATTTCGTGCAAAATAGCAACACTAATTCCGGTGTTGGCATAAAGTCTATGACAACACTGTTTACTCAACCCCAACACCCTTGTGATGTTGCCATATAGCCTATTCCAACATCTTTGTCCCTCTACAGCAACACTAGTTGATGTAAATTTTCTAAAAATTTATATTTTAATTATTTTTTAGATTTTGTTTTACTTCTAATATTCTTCAAATTTTCAAAAATACAATAAAAAAATTAACGCAAATCAAGGTAAACTAAAATATAATTTGAATAAACCACATTTATCAAATTTTATAAAACTAAAATGTATCACTAACTAATTACACAAGTCGAATCATTATACAATGCAACAT